>OX493267.1:94495528-95807039 GCA_950370525.1 Bellardia bayeri
TGGAACAAGTAACCACTACAACCACCACAATTACGGCCAAGTCTACCGAGGAACTGATTGCAACTTCCCAGAGTGGTTGCGATTGTATGACACCCAAACAACATCAGCAGGCTATTAAACTTGCCAAATTACAACTCAATCAAAATCAACAAGTTTCCCAACACATCAACTGTCAAATGGGTTACTATTCCCATTTGGCACAACCAAAAATCGATGCTACCACTTCAACAACTGCACAAAATGCACCCTCCTGCAATGCCAGTGCTGCAGTTAATGCTGCTACCAATGCCAATGCTACAGTTGGTACGAGTACCACTGCCAATGTTAGCGGTTCGAATGTAGCAACTGTCACCGAAGTAACACGTTTGTAGGTAACGCTTGTTTAGGTCAATAACTGCAATTGGCCTAAATGACAATGACACACGAGGAACGAATATTAAGTGCAGTGCATTTACATTAACAATGATCTCAAAATATTTCTAAATAAGCCAAAGAATTTATGACCAAAACTAAAAAACAAAGAGTAATGCTTAAATTAAATAACGTAGTTTAGAATATGAATAATAATGTGAACTAAATAAGAATTTACATGAATGAATTTACAAGAATTCGTTCAATTATTAATATATTTTTATTTTCAATTCAATTGTATTCCAATTACCCAGTAGTAGACGGAACAGTGATCGTGTCAAAGCCAATTGGATTCATAACTGTACTTGTTTTTTTTTTATTAAAAACCATTTTATGGTTCCAATTAATAACAAAATTTCGCAATCTAACTTTTCAAAAGTTTCAAAATCTGAATTTGAAGCTAAATTAAATTGATATAAGAAAAAACAAATACATATACTAGTATATTTGCTATCGATATTATTTAATATAACACTTTGAGGCGCAGCTAATTGGAAAATGGCTTGTGTCGTTGTCCATTTGTCTATAGTAATACATATTATACATTTCTAGTAAGTGCCAACCACTGACTTTAAATGTCATGTAAAAAGTTTTTAGATATCCCCCAAACGAAAAGGCCATATGTTTTTTTAATAGAAAATTGTTCATGAATATATATGTATGTATGTACTGGTATCACAAAAGAGTTCGTTGGATATCTGGAGGATACGGAAAACGTACTGATGGACATCTATCTTCATCTACTTAATAGGGTCGCAAATAAATATTGCAGAAATTACAAACGAATGCCAAATCCATATTTCTAGAAGTGCCAGATGTTAGTCATATATAGGTAGTTGGAATATAAGGGATATTCTTGGAATTCAATTAATTACTTACTTAGATTTTTTCTTTTGAAATGCTATTATTTGGCAATAAGTAAAATAAAATAATTGTAGAATATTAGAACCATTTCCACTACATATTAAAATGGACTGAGATGAAAATAGTCGGCGAAATTTGTAATATCTTGGAATGATCAAAACAACATGTATTTCCCAACTAAAGGTACAGTCACACTTGGCAAATATTTGTCTAAAGAGTTTACTTTACCGCATTCGTGATCGAATAAGCTATCGTATCGAAAAATGATTTCGATTTCGAAATTATGATAAAATGTACTAAATTTCTTACTCGATATCGAATGCCATAATCTCAAATAAGAAAATTACGATAATTTTTACTCGATATCGAATGCGGTGATTTGACCCCTGGTTTAAAAACACTTGGTTTTTTTTATTTTTGGACAAGACACAACAAATATTTAGTTTTAATTTATGTTATGCTGTTTGATCTTGCAAAACTTTTGAATCGTCAAACAAATTTGTGCTAAAACAAGTGGTTACTTTTTTTTCGAGTAAATATTTGTCATGTGTAACCGCACCTCAAGAATTAAATTGGAAACGCATATAAATATGGAATATAATTGAAAATTTTAAAATTTTCTGATTTTTTATCTCTATATAGGTTAAATACTAATAGTGTTTACAATTGTTATTATTACATATGTATGTGAATTTATTTCTAAAACTTAAAAAAAGATATATGTATAAGTAGAATAATTTTATAGTAGTTTTTTTTTCTATTTAAAAAAAAATCAATGCAGGAAGTACTCTTTTTTTCAGTTTATGCAACTTAAAACCAAAATATTAAATATATAACCGTCTATATTCATAAACTTATACATCGATTCATTAAAATGTAGGTCCATATAAACAATATAAATTAATATATTCAATGTATTAAGAAGTATCAACGCTAAAGTCTTGTCAACTATGCCAAACTTATAAAACGATTTTTTTTAACAAAATATTTGTTGTCTCAAATTATTAATTAAATACATAAAAATATAGTAATATTTAAATGAAATGAAAAAAAACAACATTTTAGTAAATTAACATGTCTTTTAAAATGAAAATATAAAATGCTGAATACCTGCAGGTCTTGCAGGTCACTATTATAGGTTATATAGAAAATCTGAAATGGACGAAAAGGAAAAGGAAGAGAAAATTAAACAATTTTATTTTACAGTTAAGACTGAAAGGTTTTTATGATTAAGTCTTTGATTGAAATTTGCTAATAGTACATATTTCCATTTAAATTAGAATTTATTTAATTTCAAAACTAAAACATAATTAAATTAACATCAATTGTGATATAACAAGCACATTAGATAAGAAGGGTCTGAGAAACATAAAAATAGTGTACTTTATATCTTAAAATTAACATTAAAATTTTTAGATAAATATTGTCCCCAAAAAAAAAAAAAAACAAATATTTTTAAGCAGCTTAATACTTAATTTCTTAAAATAATACACTTAAACAAATTTTTTTAAAATAATAGTATTATATTCGGTTGTGCCGAATCTTATATACCCTTCATCTTAATAGAGAGAACAAACTGTCTGTCTGTGTACAGAAATTAGTTAGTATTTATGGATAAATATTGCTAATTTTCAATTCAATTCAAATTCAGATGGCTACATCTAATATCAGGGGTCAGTAGACAAAGTTATACCTACCACAAGAATCCCTATATATAGTATATGGATTCACAAACTGAGAATACTATACCACTCAGGGTGAAGGGTATATCACAAATATCGTATGATTAGCAGTAGCGTAGAAATACCATGTATGTAAAATTATTTATAACTAATTATACATATTTATTATTAATGATTAAACCAAATATTCTGAAGCTGTGCATATTAAAAATTTAGTCAAACATAAAATAAATATTTAAAAATATAAAATGCATAAATGTGTTCATTAGTTGAAAATAAAACAAGTGTTCTTTTTTAATTGTTACCGAAAAGGCAAGAAATTTTCAAATTTCATTTCAACCAGCATCAAAATAACGTTATTTGCTGTCAAAGTAAACAACATTTTCCAACTGTCACTGGGACTAGAGATGCCACATTTCCACGACGGCGACGAAAGCGCCATCTGTGTTATAACTCTGGCAAATGTCAGATGTAAGAAAAAAATCAATAAACCACCCTTCGTTAGAAAATGTTAAGGGAAAACTCAATATATTTGACTGCACGTAGACGTAAGAACGTAAAAATTCATTAAAAAATTAAATATCACTTAGAAAAAGTAGTGTAGAATACTTGAAAATCCCCTTAAAGTGTTATTAAAGTGCCATTTTATATTTTTATTACAAATATCTTATAAAAACCCAAGCTACAAGCAGATAAAACGAAAAAATACAACCGGCAAAATAATTTCCATTAAGCATATGCCAATTTCTGCTTCAGTTTTACCACACAACCTCAGTGAGTTTGTGAAACAAGAAGAAAAAGGCAAAAAAAAAAAGGAAGGAAAATACACATACAACCGACGAATATACAATATTGTATATGTACGAGTATATGCTGCATGTTGTTCTTAGCTAGCTGCCACATAAAGGGGAAGTTAAATCATGAAGTGAAATAAAATTAAAGAAAAATACTACTTATTGGAAAAATATTAGCTATAAATTCAAGTGAAGTGCAATAGAGTGCGTTTGCAAACCTAAACCAAACAAATTCATTTCCCCAAACGAATATATTCTACAATATATTTAAATTAAATTAATTTTTTTCACATTTTATTATTTATTCTAACCCAACAACGAGTAAAAAATACAAAAAAAAAATATTTAGTAAACGCATTGGTTTCGTGTATTAACTAAACAAATGAAAAACAAATAACTAAAAGTTTTAAATTTATACTAAATAAATATATACATATATATCAACAAAGTTGTAAAGCAGAAAGATTTTTTTTTACCAGAAAACCAATAAAAAATTAGTGTTTTTTATATGAAACAAAAAAAAAATAAATAAAATTAAATGAAAAACAACAACTCAACTCAATAAAACTGCCCGTTTTTTCTGCAATATACACTCACACAGTCCATTCACATATATATATATATATATAGACATACTTACACACAAAGCCACGCACACATACAATAACATTCTATTGTCAAACACAACTACAAAGAACAAAGAAAGGAGTCGGAGTAATCGACTGAACAAACAACCAAATTGCATAAAGTTGACTCCTGTCAACGTTTGAAGTTGGATTTTCCCAAAATGTGTTTTTCTTTTTGAAACTAAAACAACATAAAAAAAATTAACTTCATCGGCTAATTACAAAATTAGCAACACCAACAAACACAACAGAAACGGAAACAGCACAACACCAATATTAACATCAACATCAGCATCAATCCACACAAGATCATTTCAAAGTTTCGTGGCAACAAACTTTAAGAAACATTAAACCATGAGTTACTGCTGTGCACACAGGTAATTTCCTTCCTCTACAAAACATTGCAAAATATTTTCCAATTTTTCCAAAACTTTTATTACAATTGTGTATATTGTAAATAAATGTTTGTAAGTATTCAGCATATTCTGTTTTATTTTTCATTTTTATGGTGCTAGTGCATGTTTTTAGTTCCTGCTCCTGCTACTGCTACTGTTATGCCAGCATTCAGATTTATTTCATTTCGTTTTATTTGATTACATTTTATTTTGGTTATTTTACGTTAGAGTGCGCATTACTGGTTGCATAAATGTATCTTTAGTAGAGTGGTACTACATATTTGTATTTGTGGATCTTTGTTTTCCCCACCCCAAAAATTCGCTCCAGTAAAACAGAAAGACACCAGCAAAAACAGAAAGAAAAAACAATACAGTCAATAATTCAGTTCTGTTTTATGTTCTTTATCATTGCTATCATTTTATAGCAAATACATATACACACATATACACACACACCCACACAAACACGTGTAATTCCATATACATACACAAAGAATATGCTGTTGGCCTGGTATATTTATCAATATGTACTTGATTCACAATATATTTTGTGTAAGTACTAACTAACAAATTCATATAAATAAACAATGCAGAAAATGGATTTTGTTGCAATTGTGAAAGGAGATTTCAAAAAAAAACTTAACTTAACTTTACTTTACTTTACTTACATACTTCAAATGCATGTGTGGCAGTCAAGTAAAATAGAGTATCCGGAAAAATTGCAATAATTATTCTCAAATTTTAAGTCGAGAAGTAAATTCAATCGTATTGAACTAACGTTTATCAATAAAATCTTTTCAACTAGAACAAATCGTTTAAAATCGATTAGAGAAAACGTTTCTCTTGGAATAGGATTACATATTTAAAATACCTCTTTGATATTAAAAATATCCTAATATTTATTTATAATAATAAGGTATTAATGTTTAGGTTATGACAAGTTAAATGATTGCAGAATGTGTATCGTATAAATGTTATATGCTGAAAAAGCAATATTGAGATTGTGTTTTTTAAGTTGCTAATGCTGTCATTTCTCATGTGTAACTTGTCTCCAGGTTTGAGAACAATTTGCTAAAGCTGCTTTAAAAAGTGACAAATACACTCTTCAAAAATCATTTATTTTAGTCTCGTTTTTTGAATCTGTTAGTGTTTTCCACAGATAAATCATTTTAGAAGTTCATAGAGATCCTGAATATAATACATAATATTTTATTGGATTGGTCTGCTATGACGCTGTAGAAATATAGGCCTTTAGCCAACAAGTTTGCCAAAACGTAAGATAAAACTTGTAAATTTTAAAAATTTTAGGAATTTACTTTGCAAAAATAATTTCATTAAAATGTTCGTCGTATCGGCGCTGTTGGTTGTCCATTCGGTAGGTCTAATTTTCGATCATTCTAGGCAGTTGGTTAAAATACTGATGTTTGTTCTAGTAGACAATTTCAGACCACCAAATTATCCTAGGTGCTGTTGTTGAACCAACAGAGCCAAACCAAGTGTCAAGGATTGCAGATCAGCGGTGGACTAGGCCGCTATGTGATACTATCAATGACGGCTGCCAGCAACCATAAAACGAAGCTACAATTTCAGCACAATTTTGAAAGCAGTGGTACATTTAGCTCTGTGCTCAAACAAAATGGTTTGTTGGTGGTATGTAACGAATTCGTGGCAGTTTTCTGAAGATCCGCTCTTTGGATAGGGATAGGTAGCGGCCTATGGCAACCGTATTAAATCATACTCTCTGTAATTGGCAATACACAGAAAAACAATCATGTTTTTTTTTCAATTAAACCTTTAATTGATTTTAAAATAATTTTCAATTAAAATTTTAATTGATTCAATTACTTTTTCTGATTTTTCTGATTATGAAATATCAAATTTTTTTTTAATTGGTATTATCATTTTGTTTACAGGTCCGATTTCAATTAATTTTTTAATTGATTCCACAAATATTTTAATTGAAACTCATTATTATTTTTTTCTGCGTAGTAGTCGTTAGTTGTTGCGATTGCTGCTTTTTCTGGGCATAGTAGTGGGTTGTGTTGATTGACTAAACTATGTTGAAAGTAGTGGTGACACTTGGCTTGTTGCTCAGGGTATGTATTGGAATTGCGGCTTTCGTTGCTGGGACCTGGCATTGAAAGGATCACATAGCCGGTCTCCCCTAGACAAATATTAGCACTTTGGTTGGCCAGCACGAAGCGATTGCTGCTTTTTCGGTATTGACAATTGGGTCATGCTAATTGAATCAACTACGATGGCTTAGACAGCTCAAACGACGGATTAGACAGCCCAAACTGTTAATTAAAGTGTTGATCGTATGGAAAAATTGAAAGTTGTATGTTCCTGGCAAGTTCATACAAGTGTGCTCTTTGCAAGACATATGTACATTATTATGTTCTTGCTGGGCATACAATGCGGTAGAGATGCGAGTACACACGCGTTTGAGAGCGCCGAGAGATTAGGTTAGGTACCCACGTTAATCTTGAACAGGTTAAAAGTTCACGATCGGTGCGAACAGATCACAGGCACTAAACGCAAAATTAGATTGCCCTATATGTATTAGCGAACACTTGTATGTGTTAGACTGTGATGTACTTTTATTGCACTGAGCTACAGCGAAAAATTATAGTCGCAGTGACTGAGTGCACTGAGTGGGTTGAGAACTTCATCACACCCTTTTTGATATTTTTTAATTTGAAGTTATAGTAGAACAATTGTCACAATTCCTAATGTAGTAATTTCGAAATCGATTTAAGATTTTTATAAAACTTAAAAAAAGGAAATTAGTAGACCGTCAATCACTGTAGATAGCTCCTTCTATATAAAACTTACTCTGACAAGTTATAATTCTAAACAATTTGTTCTCAAGTAATAAAAAATCTGAACTAAGAGTCCACAAACGATGGATTTTTATCTAAATACATATTGTCAATCTCTATGTTTAAACAAATAATACTAAATCAAAATGTTAGTGAATGTGATGTTGAAAATGTTTACGAAAGTGTTATTGAAAATGACACTGATGATCGTAACATATAATTATTTATTTTAAATGTGTGATCGAATTATTCAAACGAATATTTTGAATACCCTAATACTTACTCATATAAAATCTATTAAATCAATGAAGAAATAAAAATGTCAATGTTTTTTCTAATATTATATGCAACTTGGATTCCAATATAAAATATATATGTACAAACTTAATGAATAAAAATCCATACGAAATTGATTTTGCAAACAACAGTCATTCTCTTTGTTATTCATTTGCTTTAACCACCAGCCTCTTCTTGAAATTATTCGCAGCTCGTACTTCTAGTAGAGTTGGATCGAATCTTTTAATATACATATGTATGTATTTGCATATATAGGTATGTACGAGTGTATATACATACATATAAAGATTATAAAGATTCTTAACATGTGTGTTGGTAGTAAATTTTGACCCAATTTCAGCAAGACTCCCAACTGTCTGACATTTAAGATGCCACTGAATAACACCCCAACAACAACAACAACAGTAGCAGCAGAAGCAGCAGCAGCAGCAGCATCAACTCGTCCAAAGTTAACTACTTGTCATACGGCGGTAGAGTAGATGAAAAGAAAAATTAAAACAAAAAAAAAACACGCAGAAAAACAACGTCTAAAACCAGAACTGAACAGGAAACAAGAAAAACATTCATACGACTGCGAGTTTAACACATGAGATGAATGAATGTGTCTGCCAACACAAACTCACATACACACACACACACACATGAATTTGGTATTTTGTTTGAAACTATTTCATCTTTTTTCAAGAGCCAAGAAGGAGCTCATTTAAAAATCAACAACATAAGTACAAGTAGATGATACAACCCAGATGTAAAGGAGTCTGAAAGTCTAGCAACCACATACTGTAATTATATTTACACAGAAGACACAAGATCAGTTCGATTCTATAGCTTTCATTATCATTATCATCATCATTATCCAGTGATCAAATGAGGCTGTCTGTAATTAAAAGATATCTGGTGTAAAGTCTCTTCACGATTTCCATCTCTCAATGAGCTTTATATTCCAGAACGTGTATTGTGTTACAACAGGAATGACAAGCCAATTACTAAATCCATCAGCTACATGCTTAAAAACAAAAACATTCAAACACTAACAAAAACTATCTAAAAATAAAAAATTGCCTTAAGCTCTGCTAGAAATGAACATATAAATACGTATGTAGAGGTACACACATACTTTCAAATGGATACCCACACCTTTAGTTTACATACATACGAGTATACACACGCTCTTAGATACTATATCCTGTTCCATGTTTATTCTATTAATGTATGAGTGGAAGTACACGTCCCCGTGTACTCGTGTGAATGCGTAAATTTGCTGCTAAGTTTATCCTTAAATGTTTGTAGAGTTAAAAGTAAAAATAGAGTTAAGCAAGCGGCTAGTTGGATTTTTCCTATCTTATGCTTTATACAAATAACAAAAAAAAAACATTTTTGTGTTTGTTGCGTGATGCTAAATTCGGATCTGCTGTTAATAACAATGATGGGATTTATTGTGACCCAGTTTTTCAAAGAAAGAAAATCAATGTGTCCACCATACGTTTTACAAGTACACGTGAATATACAAACAAATACATATGTACATGTGTGTGGATGTTTACAAAATTCTATTTAGAGCCCATTGCTTTAGTTACTATAAATACAACAATAAGTTTTCAAAGGCGCCAACAGTTTTTCACTTTACCAAGTCAACATGATTTATTTTATTAAAATATATTCTGTTGATAAATTTTGTCAATAAGTAAAATAGAAACATGCAAGAATTGTTATGTTGCAAAATTTAAAGATTCTTCCGTCAGATATTGAATATTTTCCATGAAACAGTGGCAGATTTTATAATTTTACAAAATTTATAAAACAAGAAATTTAGATCAAAACTTGAATCGTTTATATCTTGGTAAATATTGCGTGTTTTTAGAAACTAAACTGAATCTGTGATCACTTCTATTTTGGCTCGAAAATCTGTATTTTCACGGATATTTTAATCAAAACTTACTTATTATGAGTAACTACGCTCAATGTGAGATCACTGTCGAAATTTTTAAATTTAACGAGTATGTAAATAGTATGTATGTATAGGGTCAATTTCAAAAAAAAAAAAAAAACGTACACAACGAATTTTGTTTTGCTTTAGTTTTAAAGTTTTTTCAATTCGCCTGTAAGAGTGGCCCATTTATGTAGAAATTGATAAAGAATCCGATGGTACTTTTAGGCTCTCAAAAAAAATCAATATTTTTTTAGGTTTTCTATGATTTCTATCTTGAGCGTCACACACCAAATATGTATAAAAAATCGCTAAAAATGCAAAAATATTTGAAATTCAAGCTTACTATAATGTTCTTTTGTTTCTCAAGATTGACTTTTGCGAAAATCACCTTTTCGATTATAAACAAAAAATCACGATTCAACTTGATTTTTAATTTTTCTTTTAAAGTGACTAATTATGAGGGTAATTGTTATAGTTGAACGGTTAATTCTTGATATATTTATTTACTTAGGCATGAGTTCATTAAATTTAATTTTAATTAAATTTACTGAAGGTAAGAATTGTTTTTACAACATGAAAAAATTTTTATTGACAACATGTAGACAACATGTAAATAAATTGAAAAAGAAAAATGATAATTACAGCAAATTTCGAATCACCAGTACCACTGGTTAAAGATTGATGTTTGACTGTTGGCTAGCAGGCACCGCAGTGGTGCAGAGGTTGGTATAACAAATCAAAACACAAGAAAGAAACGCAATAATTCAAAAACTGTTATTAAATGTTTACTTTTTTCTTGATTGTATTTTATTTTGTTTACTAAAAATTCTAACGGGGGACACGTGCTTTTGTATGGAAACAGTCAGAGGGAGAAACCAAACACCATTCTGAATAAACAAAAAAAGAAACATACAAATTTGAGAATTATGTTTTTTTGTTACATATTCCTCGCTGATCACTCTCACATTTTTGTTTTTGTTTTTTTTACCTAAAATAGTAGTGTAAAGTGCGGGGACACAAAAGTTGCGTTTTTTTTTTTAATTGACCCATGTACATTTCACCTATGTGCTGTGTTGTTATATCAGATTCCCTGTCTGTAAATACATTGATGAAATATTGAAAGTTATCATATTATAATATTTTCGAAAAGTTTATAACTTAGGAAAGTATGCGATAAATAAATAAATAAATACAAAAAAAAAAATTAAATAATAATGAACTTTCCAGGCCTGCACTGTATATTCGTTGAATATATATTATATTCAATAGAAAGCTGGTGCCAAAGTGAACTCTGGCATAAATATTTACTTTTGCATTTCATCTCCTACTTGATTACAAATTTAATGCCAAAAAATAAATGCATCTACTAGAATTTATTCATATTTGAAATATTATCGATTACTTTAGATGAACGAACATACACAAGCAACTAATTGTTGGGTAATAATGTTACAATGAGGAAAGATGTGAAGTGCATTAAGTTAGTTGTATGAGTGATTAGATTGTTATTTATTAAAGATCTTAAATATGTACAATGTTAAACTAATAGGCAAACGTAAATGTATGACAAGATACATATACATTTTATATACATATGTACGAGTATGTAAATAAAAAGACCTGCTTAGTCAAACGGCCTGTCTGTCAATCAATTTATATTTTAATCATAGATTTTCATTACTTATATTTTCCAGCGAATAATAATTATTCGATTGATACAATGTTAGTTTTATATTTAAAGAAAGGCAATTTATACATATATCAAAAAAAGAATACGTATAAAAATAACGCTATGTGTTTCATTATTTTGATCAGATGTTTCTCTAAGTTTTATAAGACTAAATTTGGCTATAGTTTATTACGATTAATCTACAGTTAATCGGGTAATTGCAAAGCCAGCGGGGATAAGGCCCCTTTTTTGCAGTCACAAGAACTCCCAGCCGCATTTCAAAGTGGTTTAAATTTTAAAGGCGTGTTATTGTTAGTCAAGGACTTGCCTGCTCTTTACTGGTTGCATGACTGCTAGTAGGCCTACTTGAGAAGGGCTATTGAAAGGTCTACCAACAGGGTCTGCTAAATTAATAATTTAATTGTGGAAAGTAAAAGAAGGGGTTTTAAATAAAAGAACGGGTTGAAAGTAATTTTAAAGGGGTTTTAAATAAAAGAAGGGGTTGAAAGTAATTTTAAATTATGTAATTTAAAAAATCACATGAACTCGTACTGAATACTTTATATGTACTTAAACTTACTTGACTACTTACACCGCAAACTTTCATAAAAGATTAACTGCCGTATTCAGAAAAAATAAAGTAGGTTTAAACTGTGCTTTTAGACAAAATTTTCAAACAAAATTTTTTTAAAGTACATTTGAAGTCTACTTTAATTTTTTCTGAATAAGACCGTAAATTTATAGACGCTCTCTTCATTAATTTATAAATAATAAAATAAAAGTTGTTGTTGTAATAACGATATATGTACAGGAATAATTGCAAAACCATTTGTGTCTTCTAGAACACCTTCCAAGAGAAGGCATAGTGGAATGAGTATCGAATCTTTAAGAATGTGTAAACACGTCTTCCAAAAGGCCTACAAATGAAAGCGCACTTGGAATTTTTCCCGCTGGGTTTCTATAGATGAAGCTGTATCTATCTCATTGTATGTAAATACTTGCACATCATACAAACATTGTTTGGAAAGAAATCAGATATTGTTTCATATGATGTCATTATTGTCATCATCTTCCTCTTCTACACCTCAGAGTACTTTTATATCAAGTTAAAAACACAAAACAAAACAAAAATTATTGAATTTCATCTTAATGGGGATGGATGAATGAATGAATCGTTGGTTGGTTGAAAATCAGTTTTAGTATAGGCAGGTTGATTAAGTTTGTAGGTTTTTGTTTCTTGTTCTTCGTTTTGTGGCACCACCGATAGTGACTATTGTAGAAAAGTATGAGTGAATGAATGGAAGTGTGTGTAGCATACGAATACTTTAAGAACTCAATCGTTTGTTGGCAATAATAGGTGCACTAATATTCTCGTTTATATTGTACAATATCAAGTGTTTTTCGAGGCCTCTTCGGTAGTCATATGGTAACATGTGGAAATAGGCTTATGATTGTTTGAAAACAATTACAATCACACAACAAAGAAAGAATAAAATCAAACTATAATCGGTCAAGATTGATTAGTGCCTGAATCCATAGAATAGAAAACGACAACTATTTAATTTAAAAAGTCTCTTCTCGCTCACAGTGTCCTAGTACAGAGTATAGGGTAAACATAAACTAAAATCAATTTAACTTTAATAAAATTCAATCAAAATGGCTATTTATTGTTAACAAAAGCTGTCTGACTGTTTTTTTTTTTTTTTTTGCTATTTATTATTTTATTAAATATTGTATTTGTTTGTAATTAAATTTCCTTTGGCCAATGTTTTATTAATGCTATTTAGTATGTATGTATGTAGTAGTGTTTTTTATTTATTTATTTATTCTTTGTGTTCGTTAGCAATTTATCAATCAATTTATATAAATCTGCATATGAAATATTTATGCTTGAATATTTTAATATTTGTAATTCATTGCAGTTCTTTAACGACAGCAACATAACACAACTGAATTAAAGAACGGTATGGTGAAAATGGAATCCACAGAAGAACAGGATAGAAAGTTGGTCTTGGAGTTTATACATTTGCTGGAAAAATCCAAACAACTATTTAATGGTTTAAGGTAGGTTTTTCTTAACAAATTCGTTTTAATATTTCATATACATAAAATTTGTTAATTTTATTACACAGAGATTTGCCCCAGTACGGCCATCGACAGTGGCAGGCCTACTTTGGTCGCACCTTTGATGTCTACACAAAATTATGGAAATTTCAGCAACAACATCGCATGGTCTTAGATTCAAAATATGGTTTGAAACGGTGGCAAATTGGAGAAATTGCTAGTAAAATTGGACAGCTTTATTATCATTACTAGTAAGTGTGTTTGATTTATGAGAGCATGTCGATGTTTATGGCAAATAATAACTTGTAAATAAAAATTAATTAAGCGTGATTTTAAAAATGTGTAATTTTTGGTTATATCAGGGACCACATTACCGCATTCGTGATCGAATGAGTTATCGTATCGAAAAATGATTTCGATATCGAAATTATGATAAAATGTACTTAATTTCTTGCTCGATATCGAATGCCATAATCTTAAATAAGAAAATTACGATAAATTTTACTCGATATGGAATGCGGTAATTTGGCCCCAGGTATTCTAAATACATGTAGGAAACTTTGTATAATAAGGATAATTTCTTATCGGCAATTTACATTATTTATGGAATACATTTTCCCATTAAAAAAAATTGATCTATATTGCACTAGTTTCAGTGACCCTGTCAGCAGCCATCACGAATGCAAGTAATTCGCTTATTTTGTACCAATTCGCATAATTTAGCATATGATAATATATTTGATGTACATATGTATCTAAACTGACATTTGCAAAATTCTTAGTCTTGATTGGAAGATGCTGTTAAAGTCTGTTATTTACGGATGATACAGAAAATGTTAATATCTTAAAGTTCTACATATACATAGACGTTCCATGTTAGAGCCCGAAATAATAACAAGGTTTAAAATAATATACTATGTATATAGCCAAGCCAGCCAATGAAATTATATTCTATAAATAACGAAGCCATATTTTATTGAGTTCTAGTTATTTTATATATCAGCTTTAAAAAACTCTTCAGCAGTTTTGCTGTAATTCTAGTTGAAAGCAAATGTCAAGCAATTAAATTATGAATATAATTCAAACCAAATGCTTTTGGTAGAAATTTGGTTTATTTTTTTAAACATATAGGATTCTATGATTGAATTCAATTAAAACTCCTACAATATTTTCAAGTACTTGAATTTATCTCAGTTTTTATATGATTCTCCTAATTCTTATAAATAAAATTTTAAAATTTTTTAACATTCCAGTTTAAGAACCAGTGAAACAAATTACCTGAATGAAGCGTATCAATTTTATGCCGCTATTAGAGGTAGAGCGTATTATTCCCGAGCAATTAAAGAGGATCGGCCCGATTTAATGGTGAAAAAGTTGCGTTATTATGCACGATTCATAGTGGTTTGTTTGTTATTGAAGAAAATGAAATTAGTGCGGGAATTGGTTACCGAACTGGAGAAACAAATACAGGAATATACCACCACGTAAACATTCAACTAATTAATAATTGACTTTATTGACTTTATTTCGAATATTATTTTTTTTTTCAACAAACTTACAGTTACGAACCTGAAGATCATTTAGAATGGTCATTAGTTTTGGAAGAAATCAAAGGTTTTATTAAAGCTGAGGCTGCTGTTGCCGTTCTTCATGCGGATTCCAATCCCATCGTACTCTCACACAGGTATAATTTATTGAGACCATTATCTCTAAGTTACAAACAACTTTGCCCGTGCTTTCTTTGGGAAGGAAAAATTTAAATATGATTAAAACAATAATTCGTTTAAATTTTTATGTTTTGTTTGATGTTAACTTTATGAGTTTGTTTATGATTTCGTTAAAATTTTTCCAAATTTAAGAATAAACTAAATTTAAATATTTTTTATATATAATTTGGGAGGTATACTAGTTTTGCTTATTTATTATTTTATTTATTATTTATTATTTATATTTTTAACTTAATTTTAAGTTGAAATATTGTATATTTTATTATTATTTTTGTTAATGGCAGTAAATAATATTGTGCTTATCACAGAAGACTTGAAACAATTTCACCCATTCACAAATAAACATCACATATCGAACATACAAAAATAAAAATAAATACACATACACATACACTCCATCACATCATCACACCCACACAAATACATACATTTTCAAACTTTTAAAATATCGATCATTTCCATACATTGCAAACATACATTTATATTCAATCATAATTAGGGTGGCACTTGTTAGGCAATGAAATTTTATATACAAATAGTTTACGTATTTAAGGGTGCTGTAGCTTAATTGATTAGCGCGTTTGATAGTTAAGCATGAGTTGGTATTTGTGGCCTGGGTTCGATTCCCAGCCGCTGCCACTCAAAGCAACATCAGTTTCTGATAATTATTAGTTTTTTTTCTATCCATCATAAATAATATTTATCACAGCGCCCTCCTTCGGTGGTATAGCATTTAAACGCCACCGAAGTAAAATAATGAAAATAATGGCTATAAATTAAGCTTTGATCAATGCACCTACTCACCACCAGAGGCGCTGCAATACTTTACTGTTAAAAAACATAACGCGCAATTACAGTGTTGTCATATGATAAGCTTTTCTCTACTTTCACCACCTATTCTTCTTCTACCTATCCCTTTCCAAAAAAAATACAAGTTTTCGCAGTTTCCAAAACAATCAGAGTATCGTTTTCAAACAAACCGAGACTTAATCGGACAAACATTTTGAACCCCAAAATAGAAAAATTATCGTTTCTTCTCCAGAGAAGAATTTATAACAACTCGCATTCATGTCAAATATAGAATTTAAAAATTTCATCTAAAAACTGAATTTTTTACGTGGATTGAAAAGTTGTAGTTATCATAAACTCTACTTTTCAACGGATTGAGCCCTACTGTAATAAATGTTTTCATTTTCTTAAAAATATTTTCATATCAAAGATTGATTTAACTAGTCTGCCTCAATATGAATTGAGTTCTAAAAAGAAATGTCCCTATTAATTTAAGCAAAATTTATTGGCGTCTACAAATTGTGAAACTAGTACTTTGTATTTAGATTATAATAACTAGAAGAGTCGTCAGTTTTACCAAAACGATACCTTTTATCAAACTCCATTATTTATATAATATTTGAAAAAAAAAAACGGCAATATATCAATTGATACCAAATATCGGTTGAGAAAAGTTCTATTACAATAAGTGCCACCTTAAGTCATGCATACAAGCAACATAAAGAGAAGGTACGAAATATTAAACTCTGCAACATCATAAATATTTATTTATATTTATTTATTTTTACAATGAAACAGCAGAAAATCTTTAAAAGAATGTTATCAAGAGAGAACATCTGTCTGCTATTTTGAAATTTGAATGTCGGATCTGTTTAGACTCGTTAACTATAAAATAAACAATTGAATGTCTTGGACAGACAGATGATAGCAAATGCTTTAATATCAATATTAAAATTAAAATCTCATTTTCATATTTTCATTTTGGCAGCATTGGTAAAAATTCGCCAGTTTTTATTTCGTACCTTTTCATAGTCCAAAACATTTAACATTACGAATCGAAACCAGAAAATCAAAATTCTTGCACGTTCAATGTTTCATTTATGTTAAAGTAAAACAAGAAAAGAAAATAAGAATGAAATAAGGTGTGTGTTTTGGATGTGAAATGCAAGGATTTTGCAAAATGAATTCATCATCCATCCATCCATGTCCACCTGTAAATCACAAATATCATTAGCATCTCACATTAATTAAATCAATTCTTCTGTGAAAGCACGGGCCTTTGCAAGAGCTTTTTAAATCAGTAAAACTTCACCCATTGATGATTAGTGGTTCCGGTTCTAGGTTGTCGCCGTTAACAACACCGCCATGTGAAAGATCGCCCCACATGACTCTAAGTCTGCAAGAGATACTTATAGTGGGCTCAGCATGTGAACAAGCCAAATTTTCCGAGTTAACAATGGACATGTTTAGGTAAGTGTTATTCGTAAATTAGTCATATTCCGAGCTCCTTAAATAATTCATATTTATTTGTTAAACCAGAATGTTACAGACCTTAGAACGGGAACCAACTGAAACTACACATCCTATGAGTGCTTCACATGGCCTGCACGGGCACGATGCCAGTCCGGCGGCCAGTCGTATACCACCATATGGTGTTCCAGGTTCCAAGGGTTATTTAGAAAATAGCCGTCATTATCGAGACAATCCTCATAAATATTTATTGTATAAGCCTTCGATAAGTCAACTTCTGGTATTCTTAGCTAGTGGTTTTAAAGAATTGCCTCCAGGAGGCGCATTACTTTTATACATGTCTGCAGATGGTTGTTTTTCAACCACAAAACATCCAGAAGACTGTTAGTACATATTATTTATTTGCAAAACATTTAAACAAATTTGATATTTTTATTTATTTTCCAGATGGTTATGAATTGGGCGGTTTGGCTACCAGCGTTAAACGTGATGGTGTGGATGGTGGCGGTCTGGCATGTCGAGGGAAGTCTTATAAAGAAACGCACTGTTTATATCCCGGCGATTTGTATCCCTTCACCCGTAGACCGATGTTCATTATAATCGATTCAGATAATTCGTTTGTTTTTCAACATATACCCCGTTATTTTGGCCAACCTTTAGTTGTTCTCATGTCACCTCAAGATGTACCACCAGCATTTCAAGGTTTGTAACATTTTAAACTTGAAGGATTATGTATTTTTATTATTTTCTATATATTTCTCTTTTATTTTTAGCTGAAGTCCAGCATCATGGTTCATTATTTACTCTATTCCTGCATTCTCCTCTTACTGCATTGTGTTACATTTGCAACGTTGGCGATGTGCCTATACACCACTGGGAGCGTTGTCAATCATATGTAGATCATTTTATAACCGAAGCTTCGCGTTTAGTAACAAGATGTCGCATCGATGAAATTGACCAAGGCTATATAGGTAAAGTGTTTAAAGTTCAGGAGATATTAAATTCGCCTTTCACATCTATCGTTCTTGTTTCATCTGAATTTGTAGAAATGTTTCAAATTGAAATTTCAAAACTTACCACTGTGGATTTTCATTCTGGACCACACATGTTTAATTTCATGTTCTTTTACCTTTTTATCATTAGTAGGAAAAAAGTATCATTAATCTCCGTTAACCTAATTCTTAATTTACTCAGAAGTATACAAGCTATTTTTAGAAAAGTACCACTAGAAGAAAACAGTTCCAAATACTCGTTTCCTCCTTGAGCCAACCATGAATTTTAGAATGGAAAAAAATATCTACATATATATTTCAAAAGTTCCAAACTAACTTTTTCTCAAATTTGGATCTATGTTTAACTTGAGTTCTAAATTTTTGCTAGGCTGGATGACTCAGTCATTATGAACAAAAATACATTGTCTTGACTTTATCCCTTTGGCCACTTTCTGCTTTTGCCATCATTAAAAAACAAACATTTCACTCAAATATATTTCAAAAAGGTAATGCAAGCACATAACAAATATAATAACTATTACAATGAATAGAAAATACATACAATTAGCCATATTATGAGTGTCGTTTTCTTTTTACGACAACGACTGTTTCGTAATAGATTAAAGAAACAAATTTAATTTTATCATTTGCTCATATCTTGCAACTAGTGGCAGTATTGTGAAAAGCTAATGGTTTAGCAGCCTAACAATTATCGCAAAAATCTTAATTGTTCAATTTACAAGTGATGTTGTATGTTGTACATTGTATATTACAACTATCTGATTGTGAACACAATTTTAATCAAAGTTGTCAAAATGTCAAAAGTAAAATATCAAAACAATTATACAAAGCTGAATACATGGTGCGACTATACAAGGTGAGTGCAAATCGGCAACAAATACAACACAATACAGATAGAACAGGCATTTTGTTTGTGTAAAATAATGTAATACTGTCAAAAACCATTGAAAAAGTATTACTTTTGACATAAGTAAATTGTAAACAAAGTCAGCTGTGCTACTGCACTTACCTTGTATAGTTACACCATGGGTCGATATATAAAATTAATAATACAAGTCAGAAAACGAAAACAATGTCTTCATTTTGCAGACATTTCAACAATTGAGTCAAGTAAGTAAAAATGAATGATAGTTTTTCATAAATTAAATACAATTTGCAATTTCTATTATTTAAATTTACTGTTTATAATTTATATTTTCTTCTTTTAAATTTTCCAATCAGTTTACGATTTACGTGTTACCATTTGGTTATTTATTATTTTTTTTTTTTTTTTGTTTTTACTAAAATGAGTCATTTTTTTGTTGAGATTTATTTTTGAACTTTTGGCAAGATTTAAACTTTCATACAACATTCGAAAAACCTATGTAAAAATGTCATAAGAGTTGTACAAAATATGTATGTAGAAATTACCAACAACATTTGTACAACTATTGTAAATTCAGAAGACGTACAACTCCTACGACACTACAACATCAGTAGTGAATTGAACATATATTTCGTGTAGTTCTTTTAAAATAGAACAATATTTAATATCGTAAGACACAATCAACCTGTTCTATTAGAAATGTATTTAAGCAGATCATATACCTATATAGTCTTTGTAAACAGATTAAGAACTAAATTTTTTTAATAGCCCAACATATATTTTTAATTGCAGATTCATCGTATGTCCAGTTCTTTGGGGATGATTTTTTACGTACGCTGATATTACGTTTTGTGTTCTGTGATGTTGTGCTACGATTACATCGTGGCTTCCGTGGACGACATATGAGACCACGCTGCGAACCACCATTGCCATCCACAGATCTGCTGGAGCATCCCACACTGTCACACATAATATTTCAATTGGCAACAGCGCTCGATGTGCGTGGTCATTTCTCTGACGGACCCGAATGCGACTGATGATTTACTCCTAAAAGTGTTGCATATCACAACAACAACAACAACAAACAGCTGCTTGTTCCAATTCTGATTCTAAGTCTAGTATATTTTATACAAATTCTATATGACTCTTGGAAAGAATACCCTAATAACAACAACAATAATACTCCCGCTGCAATAATAAGAGTATGGAATTTTCTTTAATACTCTAAATTCAAATTTTAATTTTTTAATTATTTTATTATGTTTTTTTAACTTTTTTTTTAATATTTTGCTAATATTAAATATGACTTTTTTAAAACAAAACCCTCCTCAAAATATAAAAAATGAAGAAATTAAGTCAAATATACATACTTATACTAAATTAAATCTACTTATACATACAAAATACAAAAGAAAAGCATTAAATAATTAATAAAAAAAAACATATAAATACTTACATACTTATACATATACACAAAATACATACATATATACAAACATAAACATATTTACTATATGCAACAACAACAAAGAAAAAAGAAAAGAAAATATAGTTGGATTAAATGCTGAGCTTCTATTAATGATGATGCAAATACATACATAAATAAATACGATAAACTTTGAGAAATAAAATTAAAAAAGTTTAAAATTACAAAATAAATAAACAATTCATTTTATATTTTCAAACTCTTCATTTTGTTCTTTAAAGCGGCCATACAAATCTTTTCAAAAAAAAAATAAATATATTATATACTTAATTAAAAATTAAAATTAATTAATTTTCTACTCAAAAACAAATATAATAATAGTAATAATAATAATTATAATAAACAACATATTTATTACATAAATAAAAAAAATATATATATAAAACAAAAGTATATATACATACATATATATATATATATATATATATTTAAATAACAACACGGAAGTGACTGATTAAATAATTAAATAAATAATATTAAAACAAAACAAAACAAAATATTAAATGGCCGGTTACTGCAAAAATTCCGTTGTTGTCCTACCAAGATATACTCATTTTATAGTGTATACATACATACATATATTTTTGCCTAAAAACAATTAATAATAATTATAACGATAACGATAAAAAAATAAACACTTAAATAACAATAATAATAATAATAATTTTATACGATGATGCTAGTCTAGACACCAACCATTTATACATTCAGACATACACACACACACTCACACACACACTTATTTACTTCTCCCTTTATAGGGAGAAGATAGAAGGGTTTTTGTTATCCTCCCTTAAAATCAATCTTCGTTTTCTATGTCAAGTTTCCCGAAATGTAGGTGGTATGAGTCTGTTGATAACCATTCGTGAGTTATTGGTTCCTTGAAAATATTTATATTTACTCCCATAACAACACATACTTTTCAAACCTCATACACCGCTATATTAGACATGTCCAAGCTTGCTTTCAATATTCAGATATTTAGTATTTTATGGTAATGTTTATTTTAATGTTGAAAGTAAATCCAAACATTGCATTAAATTAATAAATTTTTTGTTAATTTTATTTGATATATAATTTTGGGATTTTATTTGAAAATATTTTTCTCAACAAACATTTTATTACCCAAGATCAGACACTTTAAATAGCCTGAATATGGGCAACAAATTAACAAACCATATCTTAAATCAAGTGAATTTTTAGGTATTTGGTTTTACTTAAAAAAATAAATATTTTCATAAGAAATCTTTGCAACTCAAGTATGTTAATATGGAATATTGCAATGTGAAGCGCAGGCATGCTTAAACATGTTATGGCGTTTTCTTTTCTGGCAAAAATGTTACACGTTTTTCCCATTTCGCACATTTTTTAATTTTTTTGTGTTCTTTTCTGAAAAAAATGTCAACACTGCTAAAGTGTAGTGTGTTCTTGCACCTTTCACACTCTGTATTTTTAGAGGGGGAGAATTGCACGATAAAACAGCTGACATTTGTTTTGTTTATGAATGTGTATTTGTGTTGAGAAACAAAAAAAAAAAAAAAATATATATATACAAAATGGAAAATATTACAACAATATCTCCTACTTCTTATATACATATGTAATGTATGTTTATATATATAATTTTTATAGTTAGTTTAAGAAGAATTTGCGTATTAGTCGGGAAGGTGCCATTGGTCTTTTTGAGAGATATTCATTGTCTTATTTCAAGCGATCTTACCAGGAAGCTATCAAAAACAAAAACAGCTGTACATGAAACAAAAGTGTTACACTGTTGTGATTTTATGTTCTATTCTGACCATTAAAATGCGACATCTTTAAAATGTTACCCCACATTATAAAAATGTACATAATAAAGGTGTTACATTTTATTGCAGAAAAGAAAACACCTGTAGTTTAATTTTATTTTGAGGGAGAGTTTAACAATAACCCTTACTGAAGGTCCTTCTAAACTATATACATATATCGAATGTATGTGTGTGTATGTATGTAAGCATAAGGCAAAACAACAACAAAAAATACTTTAATAAATATAATTATGAAAAATAAAAATTTATTAATTAAATTATGTAATTATAAAAAATAGTTTATTATTTTCTATATTTTTTCATTAAAATTTTTTTATACTTTATAAACAACCAACATTTTAGGAAAGTTTAAAGTAATGTTAGCAGCAATGATTTAATAAACATGGTCACGGCCACATTTCAACTGATCTCATTAAATTTTAAGATACACAAGACAGTGGGACATTTCAAACAGAAATATTTAACAGTAAACATTAGGTTTTCATTATGCCATGCCGCCTTTTAGAAACATTTTCTTGGACACAATCAATTCAACAATAGATAATTTTGATTTCGACTTAATTAAATGAATTTTATATTTCCAAACGAAATACGAGTACGTACATAGTTTAACCCTCCGATGAGTGAGAAGTTCCCTAGGGACCTTTTTGCCTTTTCAAACTGAAATTACTCCTATTTCGGCCACTACAACCCCCCCAAAGTTACTCTGTATTCCAAGAGTATTTTGTTGCGCATCTTTTAGAAATTACTTTAGGAGTTATTGAGGTTTTAGTGAGAATAGTACGCGGATGTGTGAATAGGTCCGTATGGACCTTGTACTGAATATCACTAATAAATGCATGTTTTTGGGCATCATTATAATTTTTTTATTGTTCCACCACATAATTTACTTGTTCTGAACACAAAGACCTTAACTCAAAGATATTAGGGATGATGATAAAAACAAAAAATTCGAAGAAAAATTCGAAGACATGAACTTTATTGCTTTCAAGGAAAGGCACAATATTCTAATTTTATACTACTAGCAATAAACCAGTTCTTAGAATTTTTGTTTTTATCATCATCCCTAATGTTTTTGAGTTAAAAAAATTGAAAAAAATATTTTTGTATGTAGAATTTAGTTATAAATAATAAAAACAAAAAAAAAATTGTTTATATGAAAAAAACATGATTTACAAAAAAGGTCCGTGGGAGCTTTTCACACGGCCGTGAAGTTCAGAACTGTCACTCATCGGAGGGTTAAACATTTCTTTTAAATATGTTACACAAAAGTAAAGAACTTGTTCATACAAACAGAATTTGTTACTAATTCATTTGTTATTCTTTATTTCGTTACGAAATTCATTTATTTTATAAAACTAGGCCTAACTTACATATAATAACTTGAGCCGTATCGGTTCTAATGTTTAAAAACGCGCTTAAAACGTAACAGTATTATAATTTATTCTGAGATATTTTTTTAAAGATATATACAGTTCAAATCGGTATATAATAATTCAAATTGATTTGTCTGATTTTTTTTTAGAACAATTTTTAATACAAGAACATGTCTAGATTTTCGAATTGATCATGTCTTCCCAACAAAACAAATTCTTTAGTTTTATTCAATGACTTTCATTTATAGTAGAATTAATCAATTAATCCAATAATCCAATCACCAAGGTTGGCTGGCGGCCGGCTTGAAACGATTAAAGAATTTGTTACTTTGGATTATTTTGGTATCGGTATTTTAGTCGTATTTGATGATATTCCGTTAACGGTGTTTGTCGGTTCAATAAAATTTTAAGCTAATTTACATATCGTCACCAGAAATGCCCAAAGACGTAACCCTCAAAAAACCAAATTCGTTTTTTGATTGAATCTGGAACACAAGGCTAAAATAAAATGCTCCTAAAAATTTTAAGCTTCTACGTTCCAAACTAACGATTTTATTCAAGAAATGGAAAAAGACGTAACATCATTTAAACGTTTTCATAAAACACAAAAGACGTAACCCACATTTTTTTTACAGAAATAAGTTTGTCGTCTAGATATGTACATATATAATATATTAAGACAAGATGTGAAGAAATCGCGATTTTCAATTAAACAGTTTTCATATTATAATGTTTTTTGGTTCTACTCTAAAATTGTGATAATGAGGGTTACGTCTTTTGGAATTTTAAGTGACAATATTCTTATTTGTCGGTTCCCATGAATATAATTATTGAGAACGAGAAAAGTTAATCACTTTTCTTAATTAAAATTTTTTTAAACGGTAGTCGAGCTGAAAACGTATTAGCGATAACGTGCTAGCTAGCCGGTTTTCTACAAAATGCCGATTTTTCACCAATAGCTATATTTTTCAAAAACACCTTCTAATGCGCTGCAAGGTACCTGGGTACCTACATACATATATGAAAAAGCATTTTCGCACTAAATACATTGTGGGAGCGTAGCTAAGAGATATTTTCTATAATTTATCTTAATGTCTTAAGGTTTGCAAGCTACTAACAACTTCAAATAATATACCGGGTACCTTGGTGCGCATTAAAGGGTGTTAAAAGTAAATTGGTCTCTCAGGCAAATTAAAAAAAAAGTCAAGGCGTACGGCTGCAAAAAAAAACTAAATTATTTGAAAGTTAGTAGTTCTCAAAAAGTTTCCGGTATACAAGTTATCAATTTCAATGAAAAAACTTTGACTGAAAATGCCAAAGGTACCCGGGTATCTTGGTGCACACATAAGGGGTAAGGGTAATTACAGATTAGCAGTAACGATAGCAAGCAAGTAGCAAATTGCATTAGAAGTTTATGTCGTTCTGTTGGGAAGCTTTGTTTTAAAATTTCTTTTGATAGATAGAGTGGAATGAGAATCGAAATCTTCTAAATTCAAAATAAAGCAGCAATAAAAAACAGAAATCCGAAGAATATTCATTGGTTTCTGGGACTCTCACTTATCTATCGGTTCAACACAATTAATGGAGAAAAAGAAAATTAACAAAAATATAAATTTTAAAAACCCCATTTTAGCTCCAGTTAGCATTTCTCTCGTTTTACTCATTTATTATTTCAATATCAAAAAAATATAACTTTATTGCTTATTTTAAAATATGTCTAATCCATTCATATTTTCCGACATCTTTGACAAAACATATAAAACAATAGAGTGATTATTGTTATAGTGATTATGATTTAGAATGCTAAAATGTCTATATCTACCAAAAATTATCAGTGGAGATTTTCATTTATTCATATGTACATATACCTATGAGCTAATCCGTTTAAGTCAAACTTCTTAATTGTGAACATAAAGCTAACTTGGACAATCTGCAGAAATTTTCATGAGATTGATACCCTTTAACTTTAAAAGTTTTAAAACAAAAATACCAAATACCAATTCTTAATAACAGTTTAAGCATACACATTTTAAGCCCACTGTCAAAAGCCAAATTAAATAAATTATTTCAAATTATAATCATTTATTTTCGAAAATTATATAATTTAAAAGAAAGAATGATATGGGACTGTTGACCAAAACATAACATGAGTTTGAACGGAAGTTATAGGCGCAATATTGAAAGTTAAAAAAAAAAACAAAAAATATTATTAATAATTATTAACAAATTACTGTATGTATATTATTAGCATTTGTACTCAATAAAATAATAATTAAAAACAAATTAAACCAAAACAAAATATACATAAATTATATATAACAAAATTATATTTACATATAAAAACAAATGGATAAAAAAAAATGCAAAAAAAGTTAAAGCTAAAATAAATAAAAAGAACCCCAAAAACAAAAAAAAAACACACGTAAGCCAAGCATTATTTTACTATTTGTCCTTTTTACGATTTCTATTTCTAACCAAAAAAAAAACCTAAAAACAAAAAGTATAACAAGAAAAATGCATAAATAAATTTGGTTTATGTTTGTTTATATATTTTTTCTTCCCCGTTTATTAAATAAAATTTAAAACAAATTTTAATAGTTTTCAATTTAAGATTAAAGAATAAAATTAAACAAAGAATATATGAAAATGAATTCAAGGCTCACAATGCATTACAAATTCTCATGTTACTCATTTTAAAACAAACAGGAATTCTAATTTCATTAATAATAACATACTTTGTTTTCGAATTGTAAAATTGTTTATAGTTTCCTTATGCTAAAGTTTAATTGGCGTTTTGTAATGATTTTAAAACAAAATAGAAAATTTAAAATAATTCCAAAAATTAACAACCAAAAGTAACATTGTATAAATAAAGAAATAACAAAAATATCAATCAACAACCAAATGCAACCAAACCAACAACAACAACAACAAATAAATAATTAAATAAACAAACAAAAATTGTAGTATTATCAACAAATTGTCAATCGCATCTTCATACATACATGCAAAACTAATAAATATTCATTCATTCACTCACTCATTTACACTCGCACACACACACACACACACAAGGATACAAACTAACACTTATAGGCAAAAACATTCATTCATTCATGAACTTCAATCACTGATCGTTTCACAAAATCATAATCATAATCATGACGATAATGAATATATAGCAAAAATATTTAGCAAAGAAAAACCAACACAAACAATACAGAAAAAATAAAGAAAACAGACAAAGAGAAATAATAATCATTCATTGAGCATAAAAAATAAAAGCAAAAAAAAAATAACATAATAATATAAATAAATAAATAAACAAACAAACAAACAAACAAAAAACATAGCAATGCATTTAAATTATACAAAATAATAATAATAATAATAAATAAACAAACAAAACAACAACTACATATATAATATTAAAACAAAAAAAAAAATATAAAAAAAAATGAATAGAAAAGTAAAGTAAAAAAAGAAAAGAGAAGGAGATTTATGATTGGTAAATAAAATAAAAAAAGCACATGTTTGGAAACAAAAAAATAAATCTGTTGTTTAAATGATCTAATTTTTTTTTTTTTCAAATAAATCATGGTAAAAGGTTAAGGGTTAATTGAGTAATTGTTTGATTAAAATTTTATTCATTCACATTGCAGTTGATTGCTCCAATGCAATGTGTTTTTTAACGCAAAATAAATGGTAGTAAATATACATACATACATATGTACATATGCATGTATGTACATACAACTTTTAAACTATTGATCCGAACTGTTCGTAGTTGGAAATCACCATATTTATTTTTTTTACCTCTTATGAGTCAGATATTTGTTTAAGTTTTAATTTTTCAATTTCTTATCTTATGTTCATTTTTATAGTAAAGGCCAGGATTTCAGCTTTTATTCTAAAATAACTACACCATTTCCAATTGTATTTCAGAAATATCTAAGAGAAATGCAAATGAAATTTTCTGCATGATTATAATTACATATATTATACGAGTACATATAAATAGGAAATGGTGTAGTTCTAGAACAAATGCAACCAGAACCATTCATAAACTTACATGACAGTTTTGACTCTAATGATGTTGCAAGTACATCCGGCACCAGTTCTTTGCAACAACATTGTGATTCCAAAGCATTTATATAGGATTATTGAGGAACCTGTTCTTAAGAACCATTGGTTCTACCCTAGTTCTATAGATCACTCATTAGTTCTGAAACCACTCTTTGGAAAAATAAAAAACTTGATCTCAGATCTCCCTCAAGAAGTCTATAGATGTGCTCCTGTGTTTGGTTTATAATAGTCACACATGACAAATATTTGACGAAAAAGACGTAACCACTAAGTAAAATATATTTAAATTTAAATTTATTTAGGAAAAGTCACACAAAAAAAACCGTTTTATTTTATTTATTGCGTTTCATCTTACAAAACAATTGTAAGATCAAATAGCTTCAAACAAACAACATGTGGAAATATTGGTATTTGCAGTGTACGACCATACTTTAACAATGAATTAGCTAAAGCTATGTGTCCACGGTCGTCAGCAATGTAGTGACTTTGAAAAATTTTTAGCACAAGGTAAATTGTCAGTTTACACGACTGTAAGAAAACAAACAATTTCATTTGCACACAATTGTCACACAAAAAATTTAGCTGTCAACCGAAATTGTCAGTTCACACGGTTGTCAGATTGTTGTGTGGCATTGTCAAATTCCCTTTGCAGCTCTGTGTGTGTGTTTAAAAATTTTAAATATTGGCATGGAACAAAAAAGAGCAATTGGAACCATTTTATCTGCACTCTATTAAACAGGATTCATCAAAAAATATGTCGCATTACATTTTTTATTTTCTTTAATTTAATTCTTTAATATTCTTCCATTTTTTTCAAAAATTTTATTAATATACACTTGTTTGTTTTGTTGCATTTAGATATAATTTCTATAACAATGCTGCCATTGGCAGATGCACAAACTTTGCACATATGACAATGAAAAGTGTTTGACAATTGTCTTAAAACAATGACAATGCCAAAATTGTGTGTTTACACGATTGTTAGATGTGTGACAATATTTTTGTCTTCCAATGTACTGAAAATGCTTTTTCTTACAACGTTAGAAGACAAAAATTTTAAGTTTACACGGTTGTTAGACAATTTCTGCACATTTTTCTGACAACGGTGTAATATCTGACGATCGTGGACACATAGCTTAAGAATTGTGTGTTTTCCCAAAATTCGATAAATTGTAGCATACATGTTATTCAGTATATAATCTTTTTTGGTTTTTAAACCAGAACCATAGCTGCTAGATTTGACGATTTATCGTCATTTTGACGTTTTTTTGTTTCAATAATGTTTGACAATTTTTTCTTTGAATGTAATTGTTAAAATTTTCTCAATCGATATTGTATTTGTAAATTATTTTTACCACATACAAATAAAAAAAAAATAACGACAAGACTTTTTTCATTTTTCTTTCTTTAGCTAATTCAGCAACCACCCCGTAAAACTGTAAAAAAGCACATTGACTTTCAAGGATTAAACACATTTGTCATAGCAGACTATCGACTACAATATGTCTAAAATAAAATACACACGTTTATATGTGAATGTTTACTTTGCCCTGCTGTCGTCATAATAATCATTCACATATAAACGTGTGTATTTTATTTCTTTAGTCGGTAGCCTGCTGTATCCAATGTGTTTTCAATGACCTTGAAATTTTTCGAATAACGGTATTTGTGGTGAAATTCCAAAAAACTTACCACGATTTTTTAAATTCACCACCCACAACACGACCAAAAAAATTTTTTCTGGCGGTCCGACGGGGAGACTTTTCCCTCTCCCCCTTTTTCCCCTTCCATTTCCGCTCGCTGGTCCCTCTTTTTTTTCCTTCACCCTTCGGCCACTCGTCCCTTGTCCACGTTTTTTGCTCTTTTTCTTCTTTCCTCCTGCACATTGATTTTGAGATTGAAAAGAAAACTCTGGTTTTGTGTTGCGAACTTTAGAAAACGGAATACTGGAATATTATGCAGAAAAATTGTCATCTCTAAAAAAAAACATGCGCCCTCTATTGGCTGCTGGTGTTCAGTAAGTTAGTAGTTGTCAAGAATAATTTACTTTTTCTGTTTCTACACTCTGTACTGTATCTGTGTGCTGTTAGTTGCGCCATCTAGTAGAAATTAAATAATACCAACTCTACACAGTTGCTATTTTGACACTTCTGCATACACTCCCCGTAAACTAATAACACACATCCAACAGTCAAGTGAAGTTTGTTGTTGCAATTCTTTTGACAGTGAAAGCCAATTTTGTATTTGTGTTGTTTATTAATCAAAACAACACGAAAGACAAAATGTATTTTTCGACGTGGCAAACAAATTCCCTGTGCGCAATTGTTTTAATAATATTTTTAAAAATTGTAGCAACACAAATTGTTTCACAGGAAGTGCCTAAACCATGGTATGAAAATCTACCGGCTGTAGCTATGGACTACAAGGTAAATATTGCAACAACTCTGCAGTTAAACAAAGTGTTCATGCATGTCGTTTTTCTTCATCCATCCTTGCATGCAACAGGTCCACATAGATGCCGGAAAAGAAGATTGCTACCATCAATATGTGCAACCGGGAGCAACGTTTTACGTGTCCTTTAGTGTGAGTTGAATATAAATTTAGGAAATTGTGTCCACTTAACATTTTTATACATTGTGTTTAAACAAAAAGGTTGTTCGCGGTGGCGATGGCATGGCTGGTTTTGCCGTACGTAATCCGGCCGGTCAAATTGTAAAGCCTTACCAATGGCAGGCTACTGCTGACTACACTGATCAAGTATCACCTGGCGGTTATTACTCGGTGTGCATTGACAACCAATTTTCCCGTTTTGCTAGCAAACTCGTGAATATCTACATTACGGTGGTCAAGTATGATGCCTGGGATAAATATGCTAAAGAAATTGAAGAATTGCAGCTTAATATAGAAAATTTCACCGTGAGTTTTTTTTTAACAAATTTATTAAATTTCAATACAATTATGAACTATTTACATTTGTTTTATTTGTTTAGACCACTATTGGAACTGTGGAACATAACATCAATGACATGTTGGCCTATCAATATCACAGCAGAAATCGTGAGGCACGTGATTATGCCCTAGTTATTGATAACAATTCGTACATACAGAAATTTTCCATTTGTCAAATTATAGTCATTATTATTACCTGTTCAGTTCAAGTAAGTTTTATATATATAAAAAAAAATGTATTATTCTAACAAGAAGAGTTGTCTTTCAAGGTGCTCTTTGTTCGTAAACTGTTTAGTGTGAAGGAAGGTTCCCGCAGCCGTATATAATAATCAAACAGTCAAATCATTAAGACAAAAACCATCCTTTACAATATAAATGAAAGAAAAGACTTTGCCATCCTGAACATTAGTAAAATTTGTATCATTCATTTCTTTTTGAACTGCCCTTTTCTACGTCCAAGGACCTTTACTGTTCTATTTGATCTTCATTTGAATTCGGCTTGTTATCTTAACAGAATTATTGAATTATTTGAATTTTAAGAAGTGATTTTTCCATTTAATGAATTTCTGTATTTAAGATAAATTTTCTATGTATGCATCGCAATTTGTATTTACATAATTTTACATTGCTATTTTAATCAGTATGTTGCCAGATTGCTTATATTCAGCCTTATTGTGAGTGTCGTTTTCTTTTTGCGACAACGACTCTTTCGTAATAGACTAAAGATAAAATTAAATTTGTTTCTTTAATCTATTACGAAACAGTCGTTGTCGTAAAAAGAAAACGACACTCACAATAAGGCTGATTATATCTTTTGATTTTATGTACTCGTTGGCAAGTTTAAATGTACTCAATGTCTACTTTTCCATTATTCTTTAAATATTCAGATCTACTTTATGTTTTTATGTATTTTATTTTGTATCACAAACAAACTGATTGTATTTTTATAAAAATAAAAGCTAACATACTTTAAGAGGAATCATTCATTTATTATATTGAAAAAAAGTTACATTTCTCTTAAATATTACTACATATGTTTTTCAAATTTAGGCACATGAAAGCAAAAGTAAAGATTCTGATTAGATTACAATAAACTCTATTGAAATGTGATATATGTATGTAGTTATTGTCAATTGTAGGGGATGATCATGAAAGAAACACCTATACTATTGGTTTGATATTGGAATGTCAAAGGATTGCGCGGCCATTTGATTTTTTATTTTAAAATTTGATAAAAGATATATAACTGTACCCACTGGCATTTTTATTTTTAATTAAAATCGAAATTTGAAAAATGGTATTTTTTAAACTAATTTTCTTTTCAATTTTTTACTCTATCTTAACAAATTATGGAAGAAATTTTTTATTTCACAATCTGAAAACCAAACCATTTTCGAATATATATAGTTTTCAAAGCTCCATAAAAGAAAACATGTTATACACCTGGGTGGAAGTAAAATTTTCATTAAGTTTGTGTTCTAATTTTTGTGAAAATAATTTGAAAAGTAAAATATCATTTTTAGTTTGGTTCATCGTAGTATAAGTTTTACTCGTTTTCTAGAACGCCGTGAAAATATATATCGATGGTCTCGTGCAGAAAGGCCCTAACTCGCATATTTGAAACTTCTACATTTGTAAAATTAAGTGGAAGTAAAATTTTCATTAAGTTTGTGTTCTAATTTTTGTGAAAATAATTTGAAAAGTAAAATATAATTTTTAGTTTGGTTCATCGTAGTATAAGTTTTACTCGTTTTCTAGAACGCCGTGAAAATGTATATCGATGGTCTCATGTAGAAAGTCCCTAACTCGCATATTTGAAACTTTACAGGAGAAGGTAAAAACATAATAGAAACTGTAATATTCAACATGTAACTTTTTTCGTACAACTGCTTATAAAATTGTTATTTTTTACACTATTGCAATAAATTTTTGTGAGGAGGTGTATTTGCGTTAAATGCATTGGAATCGCAAAAAAAAACAAATTTCGAAAAAATAGCGAGTTAGGGCCTTTCTACATGAGACCAACGATATGTAGAATTGAAAACAAATTCGTGGTGGAATATAGAACATAGGTGATAGCCTAAAAAAAACAAAAAACATTTATTTTAAAAATGTACATTTTAATACATATATTATGTATAACTAAAAAAAAAAATTAAACATTTTTGTTAGAATTTCTGTGCTGATTTCTAAAATTGACCATAAATTTTCGATAATATTAAGGTCGTTACAGGACACTTTCTAACTTAAAAAATTTCCTGTTAGTTTTCTTTTTATGGAGCTTTGAGAACAACTGGTGTAATTTTATCTGGTACCTGAAAGCAACATGTTGCATCTCTTCTATCTCCCTCAGTGTCAGTGTCTCCCTCAGGAATCAAAAGATTTTACTTAAATGCTTGCGCGTAGTGAGCAACCACGTAAACCAACCAACCAAACACCCAACAAAGAAAGTATGAAAAGAGAAGTAGAAAAACACCACAACTTCTTAGCATTAGTGCTTCAAGTTCTGGTGAAGGGATCCAATAAAAAATGGTGTTAATTTTCGACCATATTTTACTGCAAAACCCACGTTTTTAATATTGTAAAATATCGATTTTTCATATTCACAACAAGTTAAGAAACAGAGTATAAAAAAGGATAAGATATAAGATGAGGCTTTTGTGTTTGAATTTGATCTCAACAATATTATTTACAGGGGATTTGTTGGTAGCAGCTGATAGCTTCTAAATCCAATATCCAATAATGTGGTTTCTACATATTAGAGGCTTATTTTAGTTGAATTTCATCTCAATAACGTTATTGTCAAGAGTTGTATGGTTGTTTAATATGCTCGGAAGTGGACTTAATTCGGGAGCTATTGCCAATTATTGACTGAAAGCTACAAAATCCAGTATAACCGATATTAGTAAAAAATTATTTTTCGGAAATGGTTCTTAGATATATGGCAGCTATGACAAATTATGGGCCGATCTTCTTAAATTTTGGAACAGTGATTTTTATGCACTTGAGAATGTTTCACGTCGAATTTCAACATAATAACAGTATATTTATGATACAAATTAGTACATATTAACGTGGATTTCGAGGGTGGACCCTATATGGGGAATATAGTCAAATATGGACCGACATTCCCAAAATCCAGCACTTTGATTTTGGCATGTATGTAAACGATCCCTGTAAAATTTTGGATCGGTACCGTTATTTATAAGAGATTTATGAGTATTAAAGTGATTTTCGGTAGAGAGCTTTATATGAGGGATACTGTTAAAAATGGACCGAAATTCACAAAATTCTGCAAAATGTTTTTTATGTATATGTTAATGATCTATACAAAGTTTTGAGTCGGTACCGATATTTATAAGATATATTTAAAGATAAATGTCTTTTTCGGATGTGGTCCTTATATGGGTGCTATGACCAATTTAGTACAACAGTTTATTTACCTATAAGGATTATTTGTGTCGAATTTTAACCTTTTATCATTATTTATACGTATTTAAGTGAATTTTGGAAGTGGACTTTATATGAGGCCTATGGTCAAATATGGACCGAACTGAAAAAAATTTCGTTTTGAGTTTTCTTTTTACATCAAACTTATTTCTGCTGAATTGTGTATTGATATTTCAATTTTATATGCATTTATGTATAATTTATCAATATTTGGGGAAAATTTTTGTATGGGGGCTATTAGAAATCATGGACCGATTTTTACTATTTTCCTCAAGCTTTTTTCTTTTATCATAAAAATAACGAATACAAAATTTCATGGTATTATCTGCAACATATTTAAAAAATTGCAATAAAATGGACAAAAAATATCAAATTTTTATGAAGGTTGTCTCACATATTGGTCCATAACTCTGGTTGACCTAAACCGATTTTGCTGATTTTCAATACCAAAGTTACCAGCAAAATATTTCGTTTAGTAAAGTTGTATTGTTTGGACGTGAGAGTGTTTTACATAGACCGACAGACAGACGGGCATGGCTCAATCGACTTAGAATTTCATAACGATCAAGATAATATATACTTTGTTGGGTCTCAGATGAATATTAAAAGAGTTTCACACGAAATGACAAACGTAATATACCCTAATTCACCACTCTTGGTGGTGGAGGGTATAATAAATACTTTTTGTAGTAGATTTGTAAGTAGTCTGGTCGACAATTTCCTATTACTTTTTAACTTAATTTGTAAGTGAAGTTTTTGCTCGGATATTTCAACAGCTATGAAAATTGTGTATCGGGACAAGCTTAAACACGATATGGCTGCTGTATGCTGCTAATGAGAACATGCCAGTAATATGAATATTTTAACAGGATAACGATCTGAAGCTTACGACTCATCACGTCAAACAATGGGTTTTTAACAATTCCGTTACTGTTTTTGACTAGCCTTTATGCAGTCCTGAACTCAACCCCATTAAGAACTTGTGGCAAATTGTAAGCTTTGTAAAAATAAGCAATTTTAATGATCTCTTTGCCGAAACAAAGAAAGCTTGGTAAGCCATTCCAAGTAGTGTATGTACAAATACCTTGCAGATTGCAAGCTGGATTTGTAACAAAATATTGATTTATTTTTAAATAAATACTTTTTTTTGTAAAATTTGTGGCATGTCATTAATTATATGCATGATTGATATCAATCTTATTTGAAAATATGACTCACAGATTCATAATAATAATTAATTTGACACAAAATTCCGTTTTTTTCTATGAGTAAGAGTTAAATTGATTAAACTACGACAAATTTTGAGAATATCATAAAACCTTTCGTATTATTTGCTTTAAGCTCACATGTTAGTATCGTGTTCTTAATTAGTTGCACGTTGCTGTAGGTAATTTTAATTGAGTTATTTTGGCAACGGTAGCTTAGCAGAGTTTAAACAGCATCTTTGAATAAAGAACAGTTAAATTAGATTAGTATTATTTACTTATTTATTATACTTCATTTAGTATAATTTTAACTAACACGACAATTAATGTACTCCTATCAGTTGAAACATTTTGGATAAATGTTTATCCTTGCGGGCAGTGAATGTACAAACAAATTAATTACATAATTGTATTTTATCACATTAAACAATGAAAAGCTTAAAACTCGTGCTTGTATTTCAGCTGATATAAGACAAAAATTTGCAATGATTTTCAATCATTCTTAATATTTTATAAATCCTTACTGAATAATTTTAACACGTATAACTAATGTTGCTGCTCGCTACTAAAATATTTATATTAAATTTTGAATTTAACTTTAACGCGTTCAGTAGATAAAGAACATTGAAGTGAGATAAAATATTTGCGAATCGCTCATTAAATAGAAAATATTAAACATGCAGAAAGAAGCTCCTGTAACAGAGATACAAAAATATTTATAATTGCAAATTTTGTTTGCATTTTATAAAAATTATAAACCAAATTAATCTAGAGAAGAACTGTGAAAGAATGAATGAGAAAACGAGTACCGTGCGTGACTCCGCCCACCAACAAGAGATAAACATCATTGATGTGCGCAGTCGCTTATCAAACCGCCAAACACAAACCGCACAAACGGCTGTGTCAAAGAAGAAGGATGACAAAAAGGACATTTATTCATTCATCTAGGATTATTGAAAACAGCAGCAACAGTAACAACAAGAACAACAACAGCACACACACGTTGGTATTAAATGGGATGGGAAATTATTGCTCTGTTAAATGCAACCACGTTGGTGGTTGTTCAAGCCTTGATAATCTTTATTGCACTCGTACACTTACACTTATAGACATACATACTCACATTATGAGACTATGAAATATTTAAGGTTGTAAACTCGATGCGACTGCTGCTAGCTACAGATGATGATGGCCCCACACTTGCATTCTAAATAATTCTGTATATTGTGGGAGGAGTAATTCATTATAGAACCACAAATTCACACATACACACATCCCCATACACACACACACACTACGTACACACACACATACACACTACAAATGACGCCATCTTTTAAATGAAATGGATGGATGATCTACCGTTAGCGCGATGAAGGAATTATTGGGTACTCCATCATCATACTCCATTTTAATGCGCGTAAGTAAAAACGTATTTCATTTTGAAACATGCTAGAGTAGGCAGTGATGCTGTTTGTTGTTTTAGTTATTGTTGTAGTTCTAAGACAACAAAAACAATAATAAACCCGTTGAAAACAATTACGGCTAAAAGTGGTTGTAGTTGGTAGTTGTATTTAAATTGTGTCCTTTTGCATTAACACATATTCACAGAAGGCATACGAGTACATTCCGATTGTACTTTGCGGTTTCAAGACTCTCCGAGATAAATTTTCTACAAACGCAAACAAATACTCGCATCGTAAGCGTTGTCAGAGAAAGCCAAAACTAGTAAATAAAAACAACAGAAAGACAGACATTTTTACCGCCATCCACCCACAATTTGGATTTGTCAAACAGACATACATTTTAAACCCACTCGTATACTCGTATGTATCGTCTTCAGTGGTTAAAATAAACAACATAAAAACAAATGAGAAGAACAACTAGTCAGGACAATCCAATGTTAGGACATGTTTAAATAAATTTTAAACCTTTAACGGCCTGGTCGACAAAAAACTTAAAGTCTTAAAGGTGCGCTCGCTCTCATACGGTTTAAATACGTGCAAAAAGAACACGTACCACGTACGAACGGAACTCTTTATTGTCTGTCAGCAAGTGGTCATATCCCATCAGACAACAGAGTGCTGGCTGCACCACATTTGTTACCGCAATACGAAAAAGTTGGCCACTAGAGCTTGTTGCTTCGCGCTTCCTTGCAGAAAACAAGTAAACAGTTGACATTACATACTTTTTTTATTGTAGCTGTTGTTGGTGACATTGTTTGTAGTGCCAGGACACATACGAAAAATCAAACTAAATAAATACAAAAAAAAAGAAAAAAACAAATAGAACCAGAACCAGAAATAATAAGAACGACAAAGAAGTCGACGACGGCTACTTCCTTTATAGAGGAATCGGAAATTTTTAAGCGGAAATTATTGAAATTTTGTTTCAGTTTCATTTTCATTTCAAACTAATACACTTAGACAAACTCGTACCACACCGTGGTCTCCACATGCACCTGTGTGTAGTCGTACTTAAGTCAGTGAGTGAATGAATGAAGTGACGCGTCTTAAAGAAAATAAATAGTGCATACGTTAAAGGGCAAACAAACCTTCCTTTCCGATTTGGTTTTTATTCTGTTGGCATTGTGTGTGTGTGTGTATGTGTGTCTATTTTTTACTCGTATTCTAGTTATTTAAATTTGTGGTCGTGGACAAATTACTGGAATATCCGTTTGGTTAGTGAAAGTGTGTGAAAAGTGCGCGCAATTAAAATGCGATAAGTCGTTTCCTTTTTATTTATAAATTGTTGTTGCTGTTAATTTCAATCACATCCGTCGGGTTTATTTGTTAGAATAATAAACATTAACAATTTGGATAATTATATAAACAGTAAGAGGTAAGTGCAATTTTTTAAATACATATATACAATATACATACATATGTATGTATGTAATATTCTTAAGAAATGGTTAAAATGTTAGATGATTGTCAATTGAAGTGACAGTAATATTTCTAATAGAATTTTAAATTATTTTATCCAACTCTTTTGCCTGTTGCAACAATACCAGCGGAAAAATTTTCAAACTTTAAAAACTTATTTTATAAACTTGTGATTCTATACAAATGTTTTAAAATTGTTTTCCCATTATTGAATTACATACATGAGAGACCAATTCCAAATAACCATTAAGTAGCAGGATCTTTAAAAAAAATCAACTTTTTGTTGCTATAACCGCTAATTCTATGTAACTGCATCCAGATTATTACCACAATCATTTAAACATACATAATTGCTAGTATTTTTTAACAATATTATAGACACTGCAATTATTTATATATCTCTTGTAAGACGAGACCATAACACTGTTAAACAATCTGTAATAATGTTGAAATGATTGCGGTGATCATGTAAAGCTATATTTTCAAAGCTCTTTCGAAGGCTTCTAAGAAAGTACTATTGAACATAAGGCTAAGAATATAAAGCTTTGGTTTTAATAATCCAGTTTTAGAATAATATAAAATACATCCTTATGCTGAACATTAGGGAAGTCTATAAATTTCACCGGCAGAATCATTGGCCAATTTTTTAATAATAAATTTTTTATTCAAATTATGTACATACATACAATATGAGTACGTTGTTTTTCAAAATGTTGTCGATCGACTTTTCTTATAATTGTTTGACAGTAGCTTGATACTGTCAAACAATTATCAAATTTTCTTTTAAAAATTCGAATTAAAAAGTTGTTGAGTTAAGTTTAAAACTATTGCTATATCAAATATTTATTAATTTCATTTCAAAAATTTCTCAACAAATAAAGCTAAAAAGTTTATGTCAATTTTCAACTAATTATTCATTTTAATCTGTGTCATTATTAAATTAAAAAGGAATCATTGATCTCATTATTTTTAGTAAATTTTATTAGAAAATATGTTGGTGATAAGTAGAACCAGGGTTTATATAACTTCTATAGATCTTGAGGAGTGTTTCTGTGCAGTTGCGATATACATAGTTTTAGATTTTAGAATTATAACATTTTGGTCTCAGTCAATAAAACCATAAAATGACCACAAGGATCAAAATCTAATTTTCTAGGAACATATTACGATGCTACACATTAGTAATTGTGATTATTTTTTTTAACATATTTTAGTCGGTAGCTGCTGTCGCGAATGTGTTTAGTACTTTATGTCTAACGTTTCCAAATTGTGCAAACTTATTTTGAAAATCATGGTTCTGATCAAATCACGAAATCCCAATTTTCATTTTGTTTAGCAATGAAGCTCACATTTGGTTGATTGGATACGTCAATTAACAAAACTGCCATATTTGGAGTGATGATAATCCTCAAGTGTATATTGAGACACTGTTAGATATAGAAAAACTGACTGGTGGTGGAAGCTGACCAGAACGTTACAGTCAATGGTGACCGCTATAGTGTCATGATTACTGGACTTTTTCGTTTATCAATTGAACAATCATGATGTGCAGCAGTTGTAGTTTCAACAAGACGGCGAAACATGTCACACTCATGCTCATTCCACAATTGATTTATTAAAGAAAACATTTGGTAACCGTATTGTTTCACGTTTCAGACACCTCTTGACAATTTTCTGTGGGGATATGTGATATCGGCGGTCATATGCCAGAAGACATATTTAAATTATAATGCCAGAAGATAATTTTTCGAATAACGTAAATTTCATGTCAATCTAAAAATGTAATCTTTGTTTATTCCACTTCAAAGTTATATACATCTAAAAAAAACACCCTTCATCATTTATTAGAATCGAGAAAATATTTTTATTTTTAATTTTTTGTACTTTTATTATCTTTCATTTAAATAAGTCCAAAAACACTCAATTACATTGAATTTAAAAACATGAGGATATTTTTCACTTTAGAAATTCATGAAATTAATGTTTCTTTTCATTAAAGTATTTACTTTTGGATACTGAATTCCTAATATATTAATTATAATTATTGGTCACATCAATTTAAAATAAGTACTAAATAACAATTGCAGTACATGCATTAACAGTAACGAAATTTAAACCCGATTTATGATTGTTTATGCTTTTTGGAAATTCTAATTCTTGTAACTGGTATAATCACTTTGGCAAGAGGTGCAAATTTGAAAATTTGTATGCTTGATTTAGGGTTTTCAATTCGTTCTGTATAGATTCCAGCAACATTATGTGAAACTAAAGGTACGGTCACACTTGGCAAATATTTACTAAAAAAAGCGTAACCACATGTTTTTGCACAAATTTGTTTGACGTTGTTTACTCTTACAAGAGTTTTGCAACATCAAACAGCATCAAAAAAAAAAAAAATAAAACTAACAAATATTTAGTTTTATTTTGTGTCTTGTCCTAAATAAACAAAAGTTTTCTTAAGTAAATAAACGAGTTTTATTTAGTGGTTACGTCTTTTTTGACAAATGTTTGCCAAGTGTGACCGTCCCTTAAGTCTTAAATCTTCTTTAAAAAATACAATGTCCTACTTTCTGTCTGTTCTGACTACTTACTATAACACCTACACAATTTATAGCAAACAAAATTAAATTAGACAATAAATTTTGATAATAAACTAAGATTAGTTAACAAGCAGTCTTTAAAAAGATAAATAAAATATGTAATAAGAATCTTTTAGCTACTTAATGTCACTTTGACATTATAATAAACTGTCTGCACACGCCTGTGTTCCTGTGTTATTATAACAAACATTATAGTTACTTGTATTTCGGTAACTCCTTGCAAATGGATGTTCACAAAAAGGTATAAATATGACTAAGGCAGAGACTGTCATACGAATTAAAAAATAAATATGTACATATACACACACACCATTAACCAACACTACTCCCCTTCTTAACAGCTTAACATTAATATTTTTAAAGGTAAATATTATAAATCACTGCTATGGAATTTTTGTATTCGTATAACAAAATTCTTTGAAAATACTTAAATACGTTAATTGAGGGAGTCATTTTAACGAATTTCGATTATTTGTTTCTCTAAGAAGAAAAAAAAACTTCTAAATTCATGAGTAAGAATCGCATCATTGATGCTACTTACAAATTCGAGCAGATATTATTATATTATTACCCTGTATAACGTATACGCACTGCAGACTGTATGTGTAGCCATGTTGTTTGTAAGTTATAGAAAATGTAGCATTTATTGTTGGCTCGATTTAAATGGTATTGCCGCGCGTACCGGAAGTCCTTGGCGGATGGCTTTGCGCGTGCTACATAACGAGATCCCAAAATGAGACGCATATTGTTTGATAAGAAAATATTATATACGAGTATAAATAAATAAAAAAGAGCAATGGGAATGAGTTACAGTTTCATTTGGTTTCATTTACGTTTGTTAGTAAAATGATTTAATCCCAAGATTATTGTGTTTACTAATTATCGACATACGTTTTCATGTACACACATACATATACATACACAACAAAACATATTTTTTTATACATTTTAAGTATGTATATTTAATGGTTTGTAATTTGGTTTTTTATATTCGTAACGGGCGTTTAAAGGGGAGGAATAATTTGCAAAATAATTAATAGATTTCTTATCAGTATTTTAAAGTGTTATTTATACTACTTAGGGGCGTAGCATAACTGAAGCGTGTAAGTAACAAAATATGTATTTACTTTGGAAAATATGCACAATACAAAATTTGTATACAATACGAGTGTAATAATAAGTTCTTCCCAGTTATACTTTATATAATACTAAACTGATTTATAAAAAGAAAGTTGGCGTAAACCAAAATTGACTACAGATCTGTCAAATTTATTCAAAAACAAGTTTTTTTTATTAAAAAATAAGCTTTTTAAAAAACCATTATTTTATAAATTATACCCTACACTACCATAGTAGGGAGGGTATATTGGATTTGTGCTGATGTTTGTAACGCCCAGAAATATTGGTCCAACACCCGCCTTAAAGTATACCGATCGACTTAGAATCGCACCCTGAGTCGATTTAACGATGTCCGTCCGTCCGTCCGTCTGGTTGGCTGGCTGGCTGTCCTTTTAAAGCAGAGTACAGGTCGCAATTTTGAAGATATTTCGATAAAATTTGGTACATGAAATTTTGTCGGCTCAAGGACGGATGGGATTGAAAATCGGTCCATTATTTCACCTGGCCCCCATACAAATGTCCTCCCGAAATTGGGGTTTACCGATCATAAATGGTTGAATTATGCAAGTATCCAAACAAATTTCACCACAAATGAGTGGTAAATAAAGCCAAATCAGATCTACAAATTTTGTGCAGATCGGTCAATAATTTATCATAGCTCCCATATAAGGCCCACTCCCGAAAATCACTTTAAAGAGCATAACTCCCTCAAAAATTTTGGTATCTAAATAATATTGAACGCAAACATATTTCATATATATACGAATAATATGGTACAATTTTATGATGATCGGTCTATAATTAGTCATAGCTCTCATATAAGGCCCACTTCCGAAAATCACTTTAACGACCATAAATTTCTTAAAAATAAATAAATAAAATTCAACACATATATTTTCATATATACAGATATGACGATCGGTCCATAATTAGTCGAAACTCCCATATAAGTGACCGTAATTTACTTTAACCTCCATAAATCTTTTAAAAGTATTTACATCGAGATAAAGTATAACATACATAATATTTATATCCACAGAAATCATGACACTAAATTTTTGAATGATCGGTACATAATAGGTTATATCTCCCATATGGCGTCCATTTCTGAAAAACTTTTTATACAAATACTGGGTGTAGGGTATTATATGGTCGGGCTTGACCGACTATACTTTTTTACTTGTTTATTAATATATACTTTGTTGGATTCTTCTAAGAAAGATAATTTTGTGAAAATTTTAATTGCATTACACTCGTAAATTTTTTGCAAAAACTCAGAAAAAAATTGTTTTGCCCACACATTTCAAAAATCTAGAGTTAATATGGAATGGGTTAACGTTATCCTATTTCATTTAATGTTACAGCTCTATGCCAAGTGTCACACTAATTTCAGCCATACTATTTGAAAAGTAAAAATACAACCAAATATTAAATTTCTATGTATAAAGAACGTACTCATCTATTTTAAATTTGAAATCTTTATTAAGAATTTTAATTTACTTCCATTTAAAATATGTGAAAAACATACCGAAAGTTATCGCTTTAAACAAAAATTGTTGGTAATTTTTGAAAAATGTGTTTCAACAGACAAGAACAAAAATTTTCTCAAAGTTAAATATATGAACGAACGAACGTATGAAGTGAAAAGTATGATAAACGTGTAAAAGTGACTAGTGATGGCGTATGTGTGTTTGTTTGTGTGCATTTACATATTTACACACAAATGGTAAATACCACTGTATCATGGCATAAATTTAGAAACATAAATCAAAATGTTGGACTTCCGACACAAGCGCTGGCGTAGGACGAGTTAAATTTGAATACGATACGAACGAAATTTCATTTCATAAATGGACAATAATAATGTTCTTCTGTTTCTTTTATGTTTGTTTGTGTTTTTGTAAAATATTCTCACACAGATAAACAAAATCAACAACAAAAGGATGACTAAAGTTTACGCAGATGTGTGTACCAGTATGTATGTCTGAAGCATTGTATATAACTATTGTGGTACAACTGACTGTTAATACAACAGAGGTAGTACCTATATGTTAATAAACAATTTTGTTTGTTTTCGGTTTGTTTGTTTGGCCCATCTATTATTATTATTATTCTATAAACGGAATATCTGAAGTAACACACGTATTTGTGTATGTAGGATGTGCGTAGTTGATAATAGAGAATGTACGCTTGAATAGAGTTATATTTATGTACTTTAAATACTTTATCTAATTTGCATATTTACGTAACTACCTCCCTTTAAAAAATATTTTAAAGTGTTGCGTAAAATTCTTAACAATTCTTATTGCATTATTATAAACCAATCTTTCTAAAAGTTTAGGATTTAAAATGTAATCTCTATCAAGTATCAGTATCAATACATTTAAACCGTATCAGCTCCACAACTAGTTCTAAAATGAATACATTGTTTAAAATGGTTACTATCTGAACTATGTACTTCGTTTTAACGGAATGCACAGTTCTGTCAAATATATTATGTAATAGAAATACTATTTATGAGAAAAGCTCGTTTTCAATTGCAATTTACTGCACCAAAATATTAAACTAATGAATTTAAGTCTAAGTTTACCTTTAATCACGGAGTCAATAGACCGATTTACAATTTCCCGATTTAGGTGGAATTATCAGAAAATTTAGCTTTTGATATGAGTTATACTTATGTATAGTTAATTTTAATTTTTAAAAATTAAATTTCTTTCGAAATCCACAGAATTCAAATGCAGCAAAATTTTGAGAAGTATTGATCTTATTCTTTTCCCATTCTACTTTATCAATTTGCTAACAGAACTAAACAAATTTCAAATCACTGTCTATAAAAATTTTCGCTTATGAAAGAAGAACTATTCAAAATTACAATTTTTCCTTTTTTGATCATAATGTAACTATACAAGGTGAGTGTAAATCGGCAACAAATACAGAAACAACTATCTACTTTCAAAAACACTTGAAGAAGTAAATTGTGAACATAGTCAGTCAGCTGTGCTACTGCACTCACCTTGATAGTTACACCATGAGATTGATTTTGAAGTAATGGCAAGTAAAGCATATGTAGAGAAATTAAAAAAAAGCTGATTTAGAAGAAATAACTGCTTAATTAATTAATAATCAAAATCAATGTACATTAATTATCAGTGGAAGAAATTTTCTTCATTTGTATTTAACTTAAACTTGAAGCATTAAATTTTTTTTAAGAAGCCTCTAATTAGCATAGTCAAAAATAATTCATGTACCGATCAATCTTCAATTCTTAAATGAATCGAAAATAGGGAATTTTTTTTTCTCTTAGAACATTTCTTATTTATTTAAGCACATTTGGACCAAAACTGTATTTTTCAAACAGCATATACATATACGCAATCCATGCATTCAACACACAATTGTAACGACTAAAATTAATATTAGAACACAATACACTGTAACATCTAGCAGGTTGTTTTGTATGTGCAACCTTGTTACTCTACGTATAAATTATTTTCGAAATTCACAAAAATAATTTATATGTATGTAATTATGTTGATTTGCATAAAATATTGCAAAGAACTAAAGCAACTTACATACTAGAACAAATTTAGAAATTTAAAATATTCATAAATGTATTTGAAGTAGTTATGTACCTGTGTACAATATTACTAATTACACCCTTTTCCTTAATGCACGATTGCGAAAACAATTTAGGGATTTTGATTTATATATAACAATTTATGAAAGAAAGGGTTTAAAACAAAAAAAAAATCTTTCAAAATATAACTGTTATAAAACAGGTTAATAGAAAAAAGTAAAGAACTTATTTAACAAATTATTCAGAAAATATTTTTTCTATTTCAGCTTTAAAAGCAACCACATATTTATTCACCCAACCAGTAATTTAATATAGGGACTCAAAATGTATGAAAATTCGTGTTCATATCAAACGGCATTAGATCTGAAAAGAGTCTCACCACCAACATTGGCCCAAGTTAAAACTGAAGATTGTATTACACTGGGACAGTGTTCGCCCGATTGGACCTCATATCGTTTTCACCAATCCACCTTTGAGCAGTTAAAGCAAAGTGTGGAAAAAGCTAAAGCGGCATTACAAGATCGCAGTACATTTTTTGGAGCTTCTAGTGCATTTAGGTAAAAGTGTCTAAACAATTGTTCAGTACATACATAGATAATTGCAAATTGTTAATTTTCAGTGATATTTATTCAACGCAACGTTTAAGTGACACTTTGGATACTCTGCCTTCGGTACAAAATAGCAATACAGCAAATTGTATTGGCATTCAAGTTCATAATACCGGTTCAGCCGCAATGGCCCCCACCTCTCAAAGTTTGGTATTAAATGGTAATTGTGTATCATCTCTATCGTCGTCTGCAAGTGGCCAACGTTATCGCTTGGACACTCTACAACCTGCAAATTGTTCTCCAGTACCTCAACATGGTGTTATAACTTCAAGTGCTGCGCCGTCATCGTTAACGACAACGTTAATGGATGTGTCACATAACGATAGTAAAACAAGAGGTAAGACATATAAAATTATTAACTATTTAAGTGAGTTTTAAAACATATTAAAATGCCACCAAAAATGGCTTAAAATTATAATCGTATATTTTTATAGAATTTTTTAATATCTTTCAATATACATACTCGATATTATAATTCTGATGAAATTAATGCCAATATACCTATAATAGCAGCATGCCATATAAGCGAAATCTAACTTCACACAAACACAACAAAAAAATACTTCAGCAAAATAGTTAAATAATTATAATCCCATTCTTATTGAATTTCGTAGTTTCATTATTATGTTTTTGAGATGGTTTAATATAACATATTAATAAATATCTTCAGTCAAAATCTATAAGTTTTCAATAAAAAAGCAACATTGAAATCTATTAAATATGTTAGATTTAACTGTCTATTTGTTTTATATTCTTATATGGAAATCGGCTTCATTATTACATATTTATACAATTTAAATAATAATAAGATAAACAATTTTATAAACTTACCCTAAAACAACAAAATTGAAGATTCAGTTTAATTCTATCAACTCGAATTCAATTACATAGGTACACTGACTTTTTATTAATCAACTTTATTTTGTTTTTATTTTGCATTGAATTTCTTTTTGGCTTCTTTACAAACACAATTTACAACTGAAACAATAACCTTCACAGACTCTCTTGCAAATCCACAAACAAGAGAAATGTAAACAACAACAACACACACACTCACTAATTTATTTTAACAACGCAACTACTTGCTTGGCCAACAACATTCTCATAAACTTTTATCACATTTTACGCTTTATTTTCTAAGATTCTTTTGAAATAAATTTATTAATTACATTCTATAAACTATTAAATTAATATTTATTTAATTTTTAAGCACTTAAAACAATTGCTTATTACTTATTTTTAAATAAACAATACACACCTAAATCACGAATTAAACTTAACACGCCCGAATTTTCTACTCAACTAAAAAATAGCGGGACATGAAATGTCAAGTAATGATGCTTGTGTAGAGAAATGCAATAAGTCTCCAAAAAGTGCAATTTGATGAGATAAAGAAATAGTAAAAAGGATTTTAAGTAAAATTAATTGATAAAAATGGTGATTGATTAAAATTGAATATAAGTATTTACTTTTGGTTTTTGTTTTTGTTAACATTTAATATCTTCGAAGAATTGTTAAATCTTTTGGGAATTAACAAAATCGAATCTTCTATATAGGTATATAAAAGAGTAACGTGACTGATTCATTCATCATCGCACAGCCCAAACAGCTAAAGCTAGAAACTTGAAATTCGGGTAATGGGTTCCTTTTACAACATGTAGATTCACTAAGAAGGAATTTTTGGAAATTCGGTCGCTAAGGGGGATAAATGGGGCAAAAACGGGTAAAACCAGTACCTCTATATCTCCAAAACAAATAAACTTAGAAATAATATTTTAAATGCATCCGCCTTTAATCAAAAAAAGAGCCGACAGGTGTCTGGTACTTTTTTGAAATTCGAAATTCAAGTGACCATATGGGTTAAAAATAGTCCCCGTATAACGCTTCGTTAACATGCATACTTCCTACATTAATAAACATAGAAATACTATATTAAATGCGTCTGGCTCAGATCAATAAAGACTAGAAATCTTTTTGGTACTTTTGTGAAATTCGAATTCCTATGGCCAAAAAATCGTTTTCTTTTTTGGTACTTTTTTTTATTAAAATGTATTTTCTCACTAAAAATTCCATGAACTATTACTTTCAAATAGTACGTATTACGGATAATTAATAGGTACTTTTTTGAAAATTATTTTTGCACGGGTGACAAAAAAGGGACAAAAACGGGGTAAAAACGAACATTTGATATTATTTATTCAATTTAAAAATAAAAAAAAAAACGATAAAATATTCTTCCATTCACACAAAAAAGAACCCAGAACATGATATTCATGACTCAAATATAAAGGTGTAAAAAGGGCAAATTTCAGTACACTTATATTGGTACTTTTTTGAAATTCATTTCTTCTATTCTATTCTCGCAAATGTTATTATATTCGGCAAAGTTGTTGTGCATGAGCCCGGGAAGGTTTCTGAGTTGGTAGGACCACGCCTACTTTAACGCCCAATTTTTAAATTGATTAATTGCTTCTACATGGCTTTTTACAGATTTACTTCAAACAAGTTGTATACATATTTTACTGAAGGCGAGGTAAAAATAAAAGTATTACGTTCGATGCCCACTGTCATGCCCCATCTCAAAAATTTAATGTTTGTATGTATGTTCTTTATAGAATCGTAAACTATTCATTTGATCATGTGATTATCTTTGGCAAAGTTGTTGTGCATGAGCCCGGGAAGGTTTCTGAGTTGGTATGAACACGCCTACTCTTACGCCCACTTTTTTTTTTAATTAATTATAACGCCTGTCAGGAAGGCCAGACCGCTGGACCGATAAAATTAAAACTTTGACGGGTATAACTAAGACTCCGGCATGACTAAAAAAATACTTTTTTCGACCGCCTACTTCTTTTCAAAATGAACAAAATCATTAAAAATTACTCAAACTGAATTGAATATTTGTGTAATACCTTTCTTAAAAATTAATTTTAATTGGTGGCGTTGCAACGCGAGCAAATGCCATCTAGTTCCATTAAAAAATGAAAACAAAATTAATTGTATTATAAAATATTAAATGAAAAATATTTATATTAGACCCAGTGATATCAAAACAATATTCAAAATGTAATTTTTTCACCTTCAGACTACCAAAGTTAAAACTTTATTTTTTAATATTAGGTGCAAATACCATTATATACTAATTTTTGTCAGATAAAACTGTTGTAAACATATGTAATTATCTAGAGTAAAACCTGATATACATAAGTATGTATGTATGTATATACATATGTACATAAATACTCGTATACATTAAGTTTCTATGAAATTACTGAAATTACTACATATGAATAATTTTTGATAGATAAACTGTTACTGACAGTTTTATCTTAAATTAAACATAATTGGGTTTGTGTTCAATATGCCCAAAGTAAACGAAAACTATAGAGAAGATGATCAAAAAAACATGAACGGACATGCTGCAGCAAATTATTCTGAGTCTAAAAAAAATATGTAAATTTCTATTTTTAATACAATACTGCAAATTTTGTAAAAGTATGAAGTCAGTATCAAGTACGATAGTATCAATTTTTTAGTATCAGTGTAACGATTCATAACAATCCAATAACAAAATATTCGTAGGTACATATAAAATGATATAATAAAATTGATAAAAAAAATTTTAAAATTTATAAATAATTTAAGTCTTGCCAAAATAGCCATCCTTGATTAGTGAAAATATTACAAAAATGTAAAAATGTTTTAAAAAAAAAGAAGAATATGAAAATCATTAAAATTTGCATTTTAATGAGTAAATGTGGAAAATAATACATGAAAAATTTTATCGGACAGATGTCAATTCTTTTATCCAAACTTTCAATCACATTTTGGCAAAATGACGGGTCTATATCGTTATTTACGTCACTGATTTCGAGTTTTAAAGTTGTAATCATTTTGATTCCAGTGTTTTTAAATCCTATTCCAATTAACAGCTGAATTTCGTGAAATTTGGTTTGCAATAAATTTATGGTTTCGGTGGTTGTGTGACATGTGGCACCGTCTTGTTGAAACCAGAATTTAAGACGAACATGACAACGGATGTAATTGTGTAAAGCTCCGACGGGCATGAGAATCATGTCATATTCATTTAATGTCACTGAAAGCCCTATAAAATAAAAAAAAATGTTTTATATCTCTCATAAAAGTTGTTTTTCCAATTAAATTTTTTTTCTGAAACTAATTAATTTGTATATGTATATAGAATACATATTTATACATTTAACTCCCTCTATATTATAGTTATTATCGTTGATTTGAATACTTAATCCAATAAAAAACTAATCCACTTGTATTTAATAAATTTCTAACTATAAACATATTAAGTAGTGAACTTGACAAAAAATAAAAAAACGGACTGAGAAATTTATGGCATGCAATAGTCTTAAAATACAAACTGCTAAAACGAGAACAATTTTAATAAATTTGCCTCAGTCATGCAAGCGATATTATAGCAAGGACCTAAAATGTAGCTTCCATTTGTTTAACGGTGATGTTTCAATAAAACCTTCTAAAGATTTATACAAGATAAAAAAATGTATGAAAAAAACTAAGTAAATAATATAAACATACATAAACAAAATAGCAGAAAAACTTAAAAAAACGTATGTTTTTGTTAAAGAATAAACTTAAATTTATATGGACTAAAGTACCTTGTGTGGGAAATTTATTCCCCAGCAAACATAAAATTACAAATTTATAATATGGATATTGAATATTTTTATTTGATAATTATATTTTAAATATATCGTAATTCTGAAATTTGTTTGTAATTTTAGAATTTATAATCAACGTAGAATTATTTTCCAAAGGACTTATTTAATATTCCCCATACTGTTATTTGCCCGAAGCTACATTTAAACGAAATTTCAAGAAATACATTTTTACCTTCTGAAGTTTTATACGAACTTTTGTCTAATGTTTAACCATAACTGAAACCAATGCCAATATGATTAAAAGAGTATATGTTTGCTGGGATATATCTTGTATACATTATCATACATGCATATGTTTAGTTAAAGTTTTTCAACTGTGGAAATTGAAAAAAAAGAAAATAGAATTGTATATCCTAGAATATTATTTGCTGTTGTTGTAGCTTGTTTAATACCCCGGCTTATTCGTTAAGACAATATTTGTTGTTATTATTGTTGTGAGTACTAAATAGAAGTCTGTATGAGAATAACAGGGCAGGCAGCCAGTCAGTCAGAAGCAGTCTTCTTTCTGTATTTGGTTGCGGCGGATGTCTATATTGATAAATTCATGTTGACGTTACAGTTGACCCCAGAAAGTTCGCGGTTTGCCGCCTTAACGTTTTTCTCCGTTTTTTTTTTTTTTTTTTTTTTGTATTTTAATAATAAAATTTCTGTTTTTTCCATTTGGAACAGATTTTTTTATTTTGGCAACAGTTTTGGATTTATACCAGAATGTTTATATTTTATTATTTTGCTGTTGTCTTTTTTTATACTCTATAAAAAATAGAAGCAAATATACATATGTTTATAAATATGTACATACATTTGTATGTATGCGTCGTTGAGAAATACTTTTTTGGTGAAAACCGTTTGTTGGCAAATGATTTAGCTACAAAAAGTTTTGGAATTTTGTTACATTTATTTTATATGGAATAAGTTGATTGTTCTATTTTTTTTCTTTGCTGGAGTGGGAGTATTTGCTTTAGCGCGAAAAATAGGACTTAATTTAATTTTACCGAAATATTAATGTATTTGTTTGTAAGTATGATGTTGCATGCTTCCATGGTCAACATATGTTAAGTTAAGCAAGAACAATTTTTTCTGTTGACCAGAAAATTGTTGTTTTTTTTTTGCCGGAAGGTAAAGATTTGTTTTTCCGCTATACCGAGTAGCTAATGTGTATATAGTATGTTTTATGATTTAGTGGGTGAGAGGATTTTATTATTTTATTTCGTATTTGTATTTAATTATATGAAAAAAGTTTTGTTAAAATTGTTGAATTATACTGTGACAAGGAGATTTGTAAATGACAATGACGAAAATCGAGATTTATAGATAGTCGAATCAATTCTTTAAGCTAAGCTTATTACCTTTTAGACATCTTGATGAGCGGAAAATAAGACGAGGAAAAAATTTTTTCAATCTTGTATCAATACGAATTGCTTCGTGTAAATTGAAACATACTAAGGTGCGAATAATCGAACAATTTCTTATGAATATTTGTTCGAATAATTTGAAAGTACTATTTTCGAACAACATGTAAAATAATAATTGTTTAAATTTAAAATTAAATTTATAATTTATTCTGATTTTTAATATTAGAGAATTTTTATTCTGGCTTAAGTTCATTTATTTACTAATTTAATAATTCTAAACGAATGTATAAATGTATTTCTAACTCATAACATGTAAAGAAATAATTATTAATTTCATAATCGAACTGTTAATTTTTACTTATTGATAAATTTTAGTTAGGCTCGAGTTCATTAAATTTAATTTTCATTAAATTATTTTTACTGAAGTTAGGAATTACAACTTGAAAAATTTTATTATTAAAAATTTTTTGATAATTTTTCTTGACTGGGGATCGAACCTGGGTTGTTGAATTTACATATGTAATTTACATATATAATGGTGAGTTCAATAGATGACATTTACAAGTAGATGTTGCAATGTTTATTGTTGATGATCTCCTTGATAAAAAATGCTTTCAAATTAACCAAAATTCGTTACAATTGTATTCTTTGAATTAGTACATTAGTAAATGAGCCGGATTAAAAAATTTCTAAAAGTTCAACTTGACGTCACGTTTGCTATCACTATTTCGCGATCGTTCTAATCATGATGGATACAAATTTAACAAAATTAAAGTTATTGCTTATAAAAATCTTAGAAAACATTTAAATAATTTAAAGTTTGTCACGTTCGCTATCGTAAATATATCTGTCTTTAATTACAAATGTTTTATTTTTTGCTTTTAGTGGCTTAGTTAAAGAGTTAACATTATTAAATCACTATGTTAACAGAATGTCGAATCAATAATATAATAAAAATATAAATGATGAGATTTTGAACTAACCTTTATTTTATAATTGCCATCATTGGTTACATGTCTGATAACACGCCAAATAGCCTTAGTAGCCTTAATTACAAGATCGTTTAAATTTGTAACAATTTAAATCACTGCTGGAGAACGAATGTCAATTCAATTTAAATTTAACTACTAGTCATTTCTGAAGATTTGTCTTTTTGAATTATATTATCAAATATATAAAAAAAAGTTAAGTTATTACCGACTTTAAAAGACCTACACAAAAGTAATCATTCTGTTGTATTAAAAAATCAGGTCTGGTTTTAAATAACCAGCTGTATTTGAGAAAGCTTTAAAAACTTTATAAAACTTTCATTATATTTCTTAAAACTGGAGACAATATATTTAAAAATGAATTACTTTAACACAGGACTAGAACTGTTAGTAATATAATTTAGGCCAAATCACAAGACGAGCAACAAAGCAACAGGTAGTAAGTAGTGTGTGTATATTTTTGCACTAATCACTGATAGTAAGTTTTATGAGAGAATTATGTTGATAAGTGATTGCGAAATTCTTATTTTATAACAATATTTAAGAATACTTTCTGAATTGTCTATATTGGAAAACTCATAAAAAAGAGGCCTATAAAAATTGGAAAAATTATATGGAAATTCAATTCTTTAATTATTATCTAACAAATTTAAATGTTATTAATACATTAAGTTAAACCAAGTATAGGATGCTCCCCAATCTCGAGGGGATGGCCTCACGCCATTAAAAAGTCACATAAAATAAAAATGGCAAAAATCTTCTGATAAACGTCAGCACAACCCAAGCGATTAAAAATAAAAAAGAACAAATTCTTTAGTGTCTCCCAAGAACTTTACGTTTATCTCAGATTCCAGTATCTTTGGGGGTAAGTGTATCCTACAAACACATAAAGTTTGTTTCTTTGTAGTACGTATGAATTGGATGTATGTATGTTCTCAATCAACCAACCATGAAGTAGAAGCTCCCATCATGCTTTTGTGTAAAAATTTTATTGTATTTTGTGTTTTTTTTTTCTTGCGTATTCTACGACCAGAAATGAATCCTTTTGTTATTGTACTTTCTGTATGGATGGTATCATTTGAAAAAGAATTCTTTCATGCGTAACTCATTATTTTTCTTTTCTTTTCAACTTTTTTTCTCTTTCTTTTTTTCACTTTGAGCAAAAGAGTGAAAAAAGAAATAGAAAATAATTGCAGAAAATATTTACAAAGGCCTTAAAGATTACAAGCGTGTAAAAATACACTAAAATGATGATACATTTTAAAGAGGTAGAAGGCGGTTATCAAAGAATGATGTTTTTTGAAAAAAAGATCTCTCAAGGGATGCTTTAAAGAAGTTCTTTTGAAATTTCTACAACTAAATGGGACATTTAAATATAGTACGTAATTCAATAAAAATATTGTTAAGATTTTCAATTGCTTTTGAGCATTAAATTTGTTTATCTTGAGGTCCTTCGGTCTTTGGTGAAATTTTGCTTGTATATTATTCCTTCGCTTACATTTACACATAAACACAATTTACATGTAATCTTTATTTTTTGCAAATAAAAAGACATTTGTTATGACGCCTGCCTGCCATCACACATAAAAGCCATAAAAATTTTAGGACTGGTTGGTTGTAAGTTTGGTTTTAACATTACCAGTATTATTGATAATAAATAACCAACAACAAACTAAAAAAAAAAAACATAAGCAACATAAAAACAACATTATGACAATTATGTTGTTTTTGTTGTCCTTAGTTAAGTGTAGAATCGATATGTTATGATTGTCAAACGCTCCACCCCTTGAATCAACCTCAACAACCCTCCTACAATTATAAATGGTTCTATGGTGCGTTACAAGGTTCCGGTCGCATGTTCTTTCTCATTGAATGCTCACTCCGGTCTGGCTGAATTATGCGAAATAAAAGCTATACTCTATACATCACAGATTATTTGGGTATATGTGACAATTATTATTTTTCGCACAAAAAAAAAGAAGAAATTCAAAGCTGCGACAACGAGTATTGTCATAATTTTTGTTTATGGGAACCACTTGAAAGAATTCCAAGTGAAGCGAATTTTAAAGTGTGTTTTGTGTTGTGTTTTGTATTAAAACTTGGTTGTTTTTTGTCATCATGGTCATTTGAATGAAACAATTATGTACATATATAAAGAAGTCATGTAGAAAATAATTTTTTTACATTTCTTTCGATCCTACTTACACATAAATACATTACTTATTATCCTTTTGTTTTATATTCTTATCATTATGTTGTTTCTAAAATAAACTTTCAGATAAATCCTCAATTGTGTGTTCTTCCACCTCCGTATCCACAAATTCTCACAACAATTCCAGTAATGACAACCGTAGCTTGAGCAAATGTTTGTCGGGTAAGTTTTATTTTGTTTTATTTAATTTCATTTTATAAGTTTTAATGCGTGGAAATAAGTGAAAAAGGTCCTTTGAAGCTTTTTGCGCTATATCATAGACATGCACCTTTTTGTCTTGTTTTTAATGTTGAAATTAATCACTAGAGAGCGCTTGCTGATTATTAAGGGTTGAAGTGGATTTTATATGCTGCTCAAAAACTTGTGATTTATGAGCTTTTTAAGGAAATATTTTTTTATAATAAATCATTGTGGATGGTATTTTGAAGTTCTACCTTCCTGATAACATAATAGTTGTACATATTTGTATTATATCAAACTAAAAAGTAAAAGCTGGTTTATTTCTTTCATTCATGCTAACAAAATAAATTGCAAAGAAATTTCAAATTTCTTTTATAATAAAAATATTTTTAAACTCTACCAGGCAGAAATAACTATTTTACCCAAAGATTTTATAACTTACAAAATTTCGACTGTTTTAGAAATTATATATCACCATAATATTGTTAAAACAAAAAAAAAACGTAAATTTTTAAATAGTTTTAATAAAACTTAAATGTGTAACAATAATAATTAAAATAGGTTTGGTCAACATTCCAGATTGTGTTTCTTCTTGTGTTATTAGAAGTCCCTGATCTTACACTAAAATAATGTTGCCCGCCTTAAAAAATCGGAAAATGCAAAGTTTATAGAGTAACTTTTAAAACTAAAAACTGTGTAATCCAATCCACATGAAATTGTATTGAAATTAGTTAAAATCAGTCCATTATTTCACCTATCCACCATACAAATGTCCTGTCTCGAAATAGGTGTTCATCGGTCATTTACAAATTTTGCGCATGTCGGTCCTTAAATATAAATCCCACTTCCGAAATTCATTATAACGACCAAAAATTTTCCACAAATTTTGCTATCCAAATTAAATTCAACACACGGTCGGTCTATAATTAGTCAAAGCTTCCATATTGCCTTCAAAAATCACTTATAAATATAAATCTTTCAAAAGTGTTTAAATCGAGATAAAATTTAACACAAAAATTTTATTTGCACAGAAGTCATGCCACAACATTTTTGGATGATATATTGCCCATTTCTGAAAAACAGTTTTTACACATAGGGTGTAGGGTATTATATGGTATAAGGTATGTATTGGGACTATATATTGTCACTTGTTCTTTAATGCATCTTTGTTTGGATCTATATTCATTTCATATATAAATCGTTGGGTGAAACAAAAAACTAAGGCCAGTGCTGCTTATATGAAAAGAATAGACAATTTTGATGCAAAAAAAGCACCACTCTAGATCCTTAGAGACAGAGAATATTTGCAGCACTTCATACCATGCAAAACCAGTAATTAAATATGAATGAATCTGTTATAAATTATAATAAATAAATTCAAGTACGTTAAAAATAAGTAAAATATGTAAATACTCAGCATTACATTACAAAGAAATAAATATCAAGGCTAATATAATTACTTTTAACTATTTATTATGACCGCTAAATCTTTCGGCAGGACACACGTATAGGGATTACGTGAAATAGTGAACTGATTTTAACCAATTTCAATCCCATCCTTTGGCCAAAAAAAATATCATGTACAAAATTTAATAGAAATATATATCTCCAAAATTGCGACCTATAGTCTGCGCACAAGGTTTACATGGATAGCCAGACGGACGGACATCGTTAAATCGAGTCAGGAAGTCTAAGAGTCTAAGCACTTAAAAGCGGGTGCTGGACTAATATTTATGGGCGTTACAAACAAATAAAATGTATCCTTTCCAATATGGTGGTGTAGGGTAGTAAAACAATAAGAAATGTATTCAATTTGTAATAAATTTCAATTAAGAGAAATTAAATCATTAAGAGGATTAATGAATTTTATTATGCATTAATCCGGAATTTCGTAAAACATTTCGTAAAATATCAGACTATACACAGCCATTACTAAACGTCTTCTTAGTAATGCAGATGATAAGAAATATTAATTGAATTTACTAAACGATCGATTATTCGATTTGCTTAGTCCCCTTTACAGTTGAGAAATTGAAAGGCAGACATTTTTCTCATTCTTCATTGAACTTGCCTAAACCTTTTAGAGTTGCGAAATTAATAGAGAGACAGAAATTTTTTGTTTATTTTCTTCCTTCTTCTTCTATATTGATTGTTGTGGAATTTTTCATTATAAAAACTCATTGAGAATAAAATAAATTAAAAAAACATATGCAAACAACTGTTAATTATAAAGTTTTTGTTATCAATAAATCTAATGTCTTAAAATGTCCAGTACAGTAGAGGTTTACCGCACACTCTTCCTCTTCAATACATCACCAAAAAACTTCGTCTGTCTGTCTTTCAATTTCTTAACTGTTAAAAGGGACTTATAGCGAAGCTTAGAGTTGTCATTCGAATCAAAATTATTCGAACAATGGAATAATATTTAAACATTTTTCAGTTTTAAGAAAATTTTGTCTTAAAGCACACTTCAAGCCTACTTTATTTTTTATAAATACGGCAGTAAGTATCTGTAATTGATTTATACAATTCGTAATATATATATAATATAATTAATAGTTTAACTTATAATCTAAATATATTGCATGCAGTAAAATTGCTCATAAAATACTTTACAATCCAAATTCTAAAAAATTAAACATATTTCTCAGCCCATAGTATTGACACTTTTCGCTCCACAATAGATTGAGCATAACAAATAATATACATACATATATATGTCTAAAATTTGCATTTATGGTATGTAAAAGGGTGCGAAAGTTTAGACTTTGAACTGGTGGGAGAAAAAATTTGCAAAAATATAATTATTTATGGTCACTCTAATCGTAATTGACACGTAAAAATGTACATTTGGAAGATCCAATAGATCAAGTGAAAAATTTATGGAATTTACAAGAACAATTTTGTTTACTCTAAAGTATGTTTTACACCTCACTTGCGATTTGTAAATTTTTTTTTCATATTGTTTTATTTGCAGTCTATTTTATAAAAATTAAAAATAATGAGCAAATTTTATAACATTTTTTAAAAATAACTTATATTGAGCTCCAATTGAACTCAAAAAAAAAAAAATAAATACAAAAATTGTATTTAATTAATTAGTTGAAATAAAATAGTATTTTAGTTCCTTTCCATTTTTCTATTTCCTAAAGGGTAGGTCAAGTACATGAAACCTTTTAAGTCTTTTGATTTCATCGCTATCATCTAAAAGATTAATTGCTAATATATTGGAATGATTAATGAGTCTATTTAGGTATCTCTCACTGAACTTGGTAATTTAATTTTTGATTGTTGGAATTTGTAGATCTTTATGTATGTTCTTGTTAATAGTCTGAGAGTTTTTGATTGATACCTCTGCAATATCTCAATTACTAGTTGTTCCCCAAAGTTGAATACCATATGTGCAAATCGGTTTAAGGACTGATTTATATAATAGGATTTTGTTTTCTAAACTTAAGCTTGATCGTGGTCCCAAAAGCCAATACATTTTTTTTGTTTTTATATTAGTTGTAGTCGTTTCATTTTAACATGTTGTTTCCATGTGAGTCTTCGATCAAGATGAAGGCCTAGGTATTTCACATTATTGTTTTTTGGTATATTTGTGCCTTTTAAATATACTGGCGAGCAATCGTTTTTCCTTAGTGTAAATGTGACATGAATAGATTTTGTATTATTTACTTTTATATTCCATTTTTGTAGCCAATCTTGAAGAAGATCCAATTGATTTTGTACCAGCTCAGAAGCCATGACTGGCGGCTCGTTTGTAGCTAATAGTGCAGTATCGTCCGCAAACGTAGTAAAGGTTAAATCGTTAATTGTAGGCATATCTGCTGTAAAAGTGGTATACAATACTGGTCCTAGCACACTTCCTTGTGGAATACCAGCGTTTATGCCACCAAAATTTGAAAAATTTTCATTGATGCTGACAAAAAAGTATCTGTCACGAAGATATGCTCTTAGCACAAAATAAAATGGGGCTGGGATAAGTTTTTTTTAATTTGTGCAAAAGTCCACTATGCCACACTCTATCAAAGGCCTGTTCAACATCTAAAAACACTGCAGAACAGTATAGTTTTCTTTCTAAGGCGTTAGAGATGGTATTGACTATTCTATGACATTGTTCAGGTGTGCCATGTTTATGTCTGAATCCGAACTGATAATCAGGTATAATTTGTTGTTTTTCTAAAATTGGCAGTAATCTCTTTAGAAATAGTCGTTCAAAAATCTTTGAAAAGCTGGACAATAAACTAATTGGTCTATAGGAGGTAACATTATTTTCTGATTTATTAGGTTTTAATATCATTATTATTTTCGCATTAATGAGTTTAAGTTATTGGTATTTTATAATTCTTATCGAGAATAAAAACCACCTTATTATAATGTTTATTATTCGTTCGAATAATCGAAGAAATTTTCAAAAGTTATTGTATCACTCGAATAATAAATGGTGATTTTTTATATGAATTTTAATAATGTATAGGATTACTAAAATTTTACAAATTTCTAGATTTTTTAAAAAAATAATAATAACAATAAATAAAATAAAATTTCATATAAAATGTATATTTTTTATACAATACATACATATCTATATAAAATTAATGTTTTTCCATAGTCAGCGAATGCTAAGCGATTTTAATGGAAAAAAAATAAAATTTTTGCCAATAATTTAATATGCTAAATGACAAGAAACCTTGTCAGCGGGATGTATGGGTGGGAAAGTTTGTAAACAATTGTCAGGCTTAGAACACACACACACACACACTTCACCGAAACATTAAGAGACAATCACAACAAATGAAATGAACAAAACAAAACAAACAAAAGAATCATAAATACAAGTATAAAATAATCAGTGAGCGAGTGCATAAAGAAGCTAGCTATACTGTAACTACATTTTGATAATCATTTGACTCTTAAGTGCTCTTCAGCGTTAATCCTATTAAAGCGTGTAGCATATGACGGCGAAAGAAGCAACAATTTAAAGATGGGTAACACACACACAAAGCCAACCCTCCCCACCTCTCTGCCTGGTGATAGAAACAATCACAACAAACAACTTTAAAACTATTGTAAATAAAGAAATATTTGGTACTTTTTACAAGTACTTTGTTAATGTCTGGGAACAAGTTGCTTACGTAGTCATTCACTCAGTTGTAGTTAAGCGTAAGTACACAATGAAGCCAATCATTAGATCATAAAAAAGATCAACTCAAGTGTGCGTGAGAATTTAAATGCAAAACAATAGACATGAGCAAAGGGCGCACGAGCAATAAATTTCCAATTGATTTATCTGAGTCGAAAAGAAATGTACCACAAAGGGGTGGAATTCTCGAACACAAATCCAAGCAAGTTTTGAATGTGTTTGAATGTTAAAGGGTGTGTTAAATTTGTTGTTCAATTTAATCATTACTAGGTTATTGTTATTTTAACTTTTAAATGAATATGTATGTATCTGCTGGATATGATCTGGCACAAGTAATTGTTGTTTAAGCAGAATTAATTTTATAAAACAATAAATAAATACTTGAATGTTATATAGAAATGTTTTACTTGTACAATATAAAGAGATTAACATGTAAATATTATTGTGATATATCTTAAATAAATCGGGATTAAGACAGTTAAGCCATGTCCATGTAATAAATTATGCGTAGTATACGAATTTTATCATCATCATCATCATCAGCAGCATCAGCACCAAACATCATTGGCAACAATGATTAATGATTACAAAAGTGTGTATATGTGAAAAAAATATAGAACCAAACAAATTTACACACCAGTCAGTCGTCAATGCTAAACTAGGCATCCTCCCATACTTCCTAACATCCAGTGAGAATGAGTAACAATAACGATAATAATGAAATTTATTACTTTATTAGAAGGGATGATAATGACAAGAACAATAATGACGATGATGACGTTTGGCTTATGTTGCAGTTGTTGTTGTTCTTGTTGTTACTTGCTTTTATAGCTACTGCTTGTCATTATTATTGGAATATTATGGAGAAATATAAAAAGTTAAGTGAACTGAACTGCGAAAAGGGCCATGAATAAAAATATTTACACTAAAAATTTTCACATACATTGATTTTGCTATACATACGTCAATACTCGTACAAACACGCCTACTAGGGTGGTTCATATTGATAATTTTTTCTGTCAGAAAAAAAGTAATTTTCACTAAAAATATTTGTATATCTGTAATATAACACTCGAAATTGTTATTATACCCTACACCACCATAGTGGGGAGGGTATATTGGATTTGTGCTGATATTTGTAACGCCCAGAAATATTGGTCCAACACCCACCTTAAAGTATACCGATTTAACGATGTCCGTCCGTCAGTCCATCTGGCTGGCTGAATTGCTGTCCATGTAAAGCTTGTTCGCAGAGTATAGGTCGCAATTAATAATACTTTTTCGGCCCAAGGACGGATGGGATTGAAACTGGTGGAAATCGGTCCATTATTTCACCTTACCCCCATACAAATGTTCTCGCGAAATTGGGGTTTACCGATCATAAATCTTTTAATTATGCAAGTATAAAAACAAAGTTCACCACAAATGAGTAATAAATGAAGCTAAATCACATATACAAATTTGGTCATGATCGGTCCATAATCGGTCTTAGCGTCCATATAAGGCCCACTTCCGAAAATCACTTTAAAGAGCATAAATCTTTTAAAACTGTTGGTATCCAAATAATATTGAACATAAATATGTTTCGTATATATACATATAATATGGTAGAACTTTATGATTATCGGTCCATAATTAGTCATAGTTCTCATATAAGGTCTACTTCCGAAAATTACTTTAACGACCATAAATTAATTAAAAATGTTGGTATACAAATAAAATTCAACACAAATAAGTTTCATATATACAAAAATGATGACACCTAATTTAATAATGGTCGGTCCATAATTAGTCGAAACTCCCATATAAGACCCTCTACGTAATTCACTTTAACCTCCATAAATCTCTTAAAAGTATTTATATCGGAATAAAGTTTAACACATATAGCCCCTTATTCATAAAAACTTACAACAGGTTTTAAATCAAATTTCCATACAAAATTTGCTTTATAAACCTCTTATAAACCTGTTGTAAGTTTTATGAATAAGGGCAATAATATTAATATTCACAGAAATCATGGCACTAAATTTTAGGATAATCGGTCCATAATAGGTTATATCTCCCATATAGCGCTCGTTTTTGAAAAACTGTTTTATACATATACTGGGTGTAGGGTATTATATGGTCGGGCTTGACCGACTATACTTTCTTACTTGTTCATGAATAACTTTGGTTTGGTACATGCGTTTCATTGACAAAATATATAAAATTGGGTGTCATTGAAAAACTTAGTTTTAATTATTTTTGTCAATTGTATTTGTATTATTTCTATTCAAATGTTATACCATTAGAAAGCTAAAGTTAAGAGTTGTTACTTTTTTAAAGTATTAGTTACAAAAATTCTAATAAAACCCAACTCCTAAGAAATCATAAAACTAAATCAACTGAAATTTTCATAAATTTTTCTTTTTCTTTTGATGAACCACCCTAACAAATATACAAGTATGAGTGTATGTGTGTATTTGCGACCTTAAGTCACTACATTTAAATAGTCATTCGGTCATTCGTATAGACAAATAAATAAACATACGTTTACTGTCAACTTTTCCTTTATACATAAGACCCAAGAGTTAACGGATGGACAAAAAAATATGGACAAACAGAAAACGAGTTAAAAATGGGTTTCCTTACGAAATGCTATTATCAAATATTTAGATGGTTGTAAGTTTGGAAACAGCGTTTGAAGAAGAAAATGGAACTTATTGAATTTCATATTTGTAAGCATTTGTGGTAAATTTTATCTCTTACATTTTAACGTTAGGTTTTGCTGGGAGTTTTTTTGTCCACATTTTTTTGTCCATACATTTTTTAAGATTGCATGTTACAACATTAGCTTGGGTGTGTATGTGAGCGTGTTTAGCCTAGTCACCCTTGTAAACTTGGTTTAATGTTTTTATGGCCAAAATGTGAGAAAATTTTATTTACAAATAAGTAAGTGTATTTATTTACTTATTTAGGTTTGTTTGTACGTGAAGGCAGAAAGATTGTGTGTAAGTTTTAACTTTTGGACAATGTCATGGTTGTTGACACAGAATAATATGTTATTTGTTCAAGATTTAGGGATAATAATTATGTGTGTTTGTGTACTCTCATAAAATCAATAAATATAGGAACTTAATAAACAATAAAAAATGTTTTAAGCAACAAAGCATAATGTTACAAAAATCATTCGAATTGACGTATTCGAATTTTAAGAAGTACTGTATAGATTGACATAGTATTAGGTAAAAAATATAATAATTGCAAGCTTTAAACACATAACAGCTATTTAAATTTGCAAACTTTTTAAATTTCATTTAATATTCTTACATATTTAAGCACCATAACGAAAGCGTTAGTCCACAAAATATGCCACTCATTGAATGTTTGCCAACAAAAAAAAAAAAAAAAAATCATAAATTTTCATCATTTCATTTTGGGTTTTGTCCCATCTCATCTCCTCATCTCCTTCATTGTCTGGGCGTAAATTAACACTTGTGTTCATTTCAGTTTTTGCACAGTCAGTATGTGTATATTGCTGTTGGTTGTTCATCTTTTAAACACCAGTTTGTTATAAATTTTCAATGTTATTTTTTATCGTCTTTATATACAAACAAGAGATACATATATTCGTTACAACAGTGAATACTAATGAAATTTAAAATGAAATTAAACTGTATGAAACATACGGCACTGAGAATTATAATCAAAAAAATATTTACAACACACACAATACGTATTAACAATCTACAAAAGCAAAGCTTTCTAACCCACATTCACCCACTGCAGCAAGTCCGTGACAACCTGCTGAGTTTGTGTAATTGTCAAATGTTTGCTGATGGCTTTCGTGGGGTTGAGCCATTACAATATGATGACAGATGACGGCGATGATGATGAGTTAAATGAATTTATTAAATTTTCATACTTGTATTCATTTTGAATAAAATATTTCGAAACATATCCATGGTACGTGCGCATGTTGGCACTTTAAAAATTATCTAATGTTATGTGAAATCATTAAATTATTAATTTAAGTTTATTTTTAAACTAAAATATATTTTAATTTTGTTACATGTTTAATTTTCACGCAAAGTTATCGCATGCAAAATAGCAACAGGTAATAAAGTTTTTAAAGGCACTTTCTTCTAAAGTAAGTTATTTTTTGTCATTTGAATATCGTTGGAATAATATAGTTTGTAGAAACAAAAATCGATATTTTTATATGAAATCCTTATATCCTTAATATTTTCATAAAAAAGCGTTTAATACAGAAAGCGACCTCTATCTGTGATCACTTATATTTCTATCCACAAATCAATTTTTTACATGAAAAATACAAATTATTTAAAAATCTTAATATCTACATACGTAAATAAGCGTTTAATTAACAAATTGAACTCTATCTGTGATCACTAGAGTAACCCAAAAAATAAATAAAAATTCGAATTTTGACCGTTACCTCCCATAGTTTTTCTGTACCTGCGATTTTAATTTAGCGGATTTCGGCGGATATTTTGCCGAATAAGCTAAATTTCTTTATTATTATGATTTTTAAATAAAACCCATCCAGAATAATATAATGCAGATACTGTTAAATACTTTTCGAAAGTTTGACTCAAAACGGACAACATGAACCGTTAAATCGTAAAGGTCAAACATCAAATTTTGCTACATTTAAGATTTCTAATGGGGAAATTTTATAAATTTTTGTGCCGAGCTTTATCAGACTTGAACAAATTTACAATAACAGCTCAAAAATCTAAATTAACCCTTAGGGTATGTACAGAGTGGCAGCTTGTTGCTGAGCCGAGCTGGTTGACGCGAGAATGCGAGAAAACTGGTTCTATACAAATTAGTACAAACAAGCGCGAAGCGGTCATAGTGGGTTTCGAGCTGGTCAGAGGTCAAAGCTGATTGAATGCGAGAAAACAGTTTCAAAGCGTTTTTCAGCGTCGATAACATTGTTTATGTTATGTTGTAATGATTTCAACTTGTTGGGAAAACATAAAAAATTAAAAACAAACATTTAACAAAAAGTAAATAAAACATGCAATCAAAAAATTAAAAAAGTAAGAAAAATTAAAAAAAAAATAAAAATTAAAAAAATAAAATAAAAATTAAAAAAAAAAAATAAAAATTCAAATAAATAATAAGTAAAATTTTAAAACTCAATGTCAGTTTTTTTTGCACACAAACATATGCAGGTACATAAAACACAAACAAATAGATAAAATATCAGCGCTGATTCTCGCATCCACTATGAACACTCAAACTTGTTTCTCGCATGAACAATTCTCGCAATAACCGTCAACCAGCTCGGCTCGGCAACGTGCTTGGGGTCAAAACGTTTCCAAACTTTAAAGCACTGCGAATTATGGAATCTGTGATCACTCATATTTCTATTCAAAAATCGGTTTTATATCTAATTTTTTTTATCTAAAATCGCCAATAACTCTGTAACTAATCGTTTATTTTGTAACAATATGCTCGCTGACATTGGAATGTCCGTCTTAGTTAACCAAGGTGCATTCATTGGCCAACTGAAAGACTGCTCCTGAACTATTCTGAGTAGAGCTATTTAATTTTAAGTACAGTTTATGTTTAAATACATTTCATCGATCATCTTTAGTTAGTACACAATTATAACTAGTTTCATCTTAAAATCATTTTCCTTTTCATTTGACTGCCTTACACAATTTATCCACTTTTTGCTTTCCATGAGTTATGTGTCAATTCTTAAAACACTACGCCAACTAAAATCGTAAGAAGAAAAATTATTAGTTTGGAAAGACCAAAAGGAAATCCTAAATTAAGCTCTGTTTATCGATATAGAGCTTTTTATTTCGAATTTATATAATAAAAGTGTTAAGGTATGTGTACTCGAATACATTTAAAAACAAATATAAACACACAAACATCCACATATGAATGTAAAATATTACATGGAAAAAGTCATAAATAAGAACATTTTGGCACGCTGACCTTAAGCGGAAACGGAATCTAGCCGGAGGTAACAGTGTCGAATCGTCTCCGGCTGAGGAGCCGCAAACGTAAGTTTACACACACAGCAAAGTAACGACACAACAAACTAAAATACTAAACTGTAAATTGTTTTGAATTGTTAACTTCATTGTAGTGGAAGCGCTTTTTCTATATTTGTTTTTGTTTTTTGCTGACCCTTGGAAAAAGTTTGTTTTTTACTCACACAAGTTGGTTGAAATAAAGTCGTAGCACAATTAAGTTGTCAATAGAATTTATGTGTCTGCCAATAAGAGGAAAAATATTAATTGCTTTGAATGAATATCGACATGTAGCAATAATTCAAATAACTAATGGATTCTTTTAAGTAAATGTGTGCGACTGTGTGTTTGTTGCAAAAATCTCAAGAGTCTTTCACTAACTTTCATTTGAATTATTATTGTTTTGAGCATGCAACATATTGTGACTGTCATACGGTGATTTCAAATACAGAAATCTATGAGAGTAATAAAGTGATAAACATTATTAAGAGCACTACGAGTGTATCTCAAGGGATCATCGTGGGAAGATGTGGACATTTTCAACGTCCTCAAGAGGGGTGGCTAATAAACGCATTGTCAGACAGATAGTTACAAATGTAACCGCAGTTATTTATAGTTTCTGCAAGCACCAGTAAACGAGGAAATCAAAATAAAGCAAAACAAAACACGTGAACTCAACTGGTTGGTTGATAGGTTAGATTGGATGGATGGATAGTAAGTAGCACGCGTTCTCATAACCTGAATTGCAGCAATAAATGTATGCAGTATGTAGTAGTAGCGTTAATTGTTTGTTTGTTGTCAGTGTCATTTAAGTGTTGGGGTGGGTTTGACTTTGAGGTCTAAACATAAACATGCACACTTCTTCATTATCACAGTAGCAATAGCAGTAACAGTAGTTGCATGAGAATTATCTATGCAACAAAACTAACAAAACAAAAAATATGATTCAATTAAAAAATGTTGAGAATAAAAAACGAACAAACGACTGAACCTTTAATACTGCCGTGTATTGTTGACATTACTCCGCTGATTGCTGTTAACCGCCAGTAATTGGAGAAGTCAAGAGTTAACCCTCTGCTACATGTGCTTTTCAAGGTACACATTCATAGAGAACTTACATTTGTTGTCGTTTGCTTGTATCAATTGCACAATTATAAGTTGCTTTGTTTGTTGTTGTTAGTCCTTTTTTGTATGAGCTCTAAAATAGACAATTTCAATATGTTAAAGGTCCTTTTTTGGTGCATTAACATTTTCATAATTTGTTTTATTGTTTATTGTGGTGGGAGCGTCTATAGAAATTGGTGGGAAATTTCTTTATTATATAATTTGTTTGATTTCTTTTTGATTCTGGTGCTTGATTATTTGTTAGAATATGCATACATAAGTTAACTAGTTATTCTATGGTTAACTTTTTCTGACTGAAATTTAAAGAAAAATCGGAGTATGTATTTGCTTTCTATATCCTTTACCTTAATAGAAAATAACTAGGAGCCGAATGACCGCATTCGTGATCGAAAAATAGCAATATTATAAAGAAGTGTGAGGCAACTACATAATCTCAAGTACGAAAAGGATGATAAATTTTTCTCCATCACGAATGCGGTAATTCAGTACCAGATTTTGTCGTAGCGAACTATATAAAATCTCATTTCTAAGTTTCAAAATATATTTTTATCCAAAAGGCGTTTTTTTGTGAGTCCGAATTCAGCCAGGCAGTCCGGTTTTTCAAATCGGCCAATACTTCCGGAAAAAAGTCGGCTTATATTTTACAGCCATCGAAAAATTTCATAGTAATTTCAGTTTTTTATTTATTTTTTATAATTTGAGATATTTTTGTTTAAAAAGCTAACAGTGGATTTTGAGCGGCCTTTAACTAATATTGGCAAACATATTTGCAAATTAAAGGTAAAATACTCAAAACTGTAGACTTTATAAGGGGTAGAAACTTGAACGGGATATACAAAATTTGACTGTAAGCAAAAACAGGCTTTGATTATATTTCGGCCACCTATGGAACATTTTGGATAACGCTATCAAGACAGACAATTTCAAAATTATTTCTGCCGTAATTGACTCAAATTTTCAAAAAATCCGTTTTCAGATACAATTCTCAAAATTTTTTTTATTGTTTATTGTATTATGTACCAGAATACCTCGTACCTTATTCACAAATTGGACTTATTTCTAAGAGAATTTCAATTTCATTCTATCTTGCTTTGAAAATTCTTATTATAGGTACACAGAAAAAAAAATCATGTTTTTTTTTTAATTAAACCTTTAATTGATTTTAAAATAATTTTCAATTAAAATTTTAATTGATTCAATTACTTTTTCTGATATTTTCAATTAAATCTCATATTTTTTTTTAATTGATACTATCATTTTGTTTACAGGTCCGATTTCAATTAAATTTTTAATTGATTCCACAAATATTTTAATTGAAACTCATTTTTATTTTTTTCTGTGTACATTATTTTTTATTATGAATTTAATTTGAACATTTAAAAAACCTTCCAATATCAGTAACAACGCACCCAGAAAATAAGTCAATTGTCTGTATTCAGTCATTGGTGGTACACAAGTACTTAATACAAGCACTTATCGTTAAGTCATTACTTAGATGTTAATAAAACTAGGTAGAAGTAATGATTTGAACAACTCGTTGATTGTATAAACTCACAGAACAGTACAGGCGTTTTCAATAAAAAATAATATGCTCTTACAAATAACTTATAACTTATGTTATTATTAGACTACTTCTAAGCAATGTAGAGAGTAGGTAGTAGGCATCAGTTGCGAGTCGTTGCTATGTTATTGCCTAATATAACTATTTTTAAAAATGTATTTTATTTTTAAGGTGGATTCACTCATTTGTTCCAAACAAAATATTTGAATCCACCTTTAATTACTGTCGAACCAATTGTACACAGTAATGTTACAGACATAATCAAACAACGATTTGTTTTCATAAGGCACGACCATGATAATAAAAAAATCTGAAGACACAAAAAAAAACAACAACAACAATAATGCCAAAAGGCTAATATCGTTGTTCTTTTTTGTTTTGTTATTGTTGTTACATACATTATTTGTTCAAATGCGCTCTTGTCGTGTTAAAAACTTAAAAAGCCAAAGAAGTTAGCATGGGTCGGTCGGTCGGTCGTTATGATTTAATATTAGTTCGAAGAGTTCGCCCTGATTTGACACCAACCATGTTGTTCTTGTTGTTGGTGTAAAACAATAATAACAATACAAAAATAAACAGCAATAGCAACAACAACAACATCAACTGGAGTATGGATAAACATAGACACATACACGTGTCCCTTAATGATGTATGAATGACGTAACATGCGAATGGCACGTGTCGTTATAGTGAGTTATTTTGTTTTTCTTCCGTTTTGCTTTCCATACGATTTCGTAGCACAACTACGATCTTAACTGAGATTTCTATTGGGTTTAATTTAGTCGATACCTAGAAATAATAAAAAATTAAGATCTATTCTTTAGTATTTGGATTTTAAAAAGATTATGGTGGCAGATGTTTTTTTTTCAAAATATTTTGCGAAAATTGTTTTCTTCTTCAAAAAAGGCAAAATAAGAAATGCAGACATTTGAGTTAGTATCAAAATTCCTAGAGAATGCAGATCTAAAAATAATTTAGAACTAAAAATATTAATTAATTATTTGTATGCAGATGATGTCTTTTATATTGATATGTATACCGCTTGACATACTTTAGAAATATCGCAAAACATGAATGAAATGCTTAACCCGGACATTGTAACAATCAAAGAATGGGTTCTTATGAATATGGCCGTTTTATACTCGACTTGATATTCGATTCACCGCTATTGTAATTACAGGAGCACTTCGTTCCATACAATAAAATACACTGTTTTCCATGTATGCTGAGGCTGTGTGTACTCGTATACTGGTTATTCAAAGAAAACTGTTACATGTCTTCTGAAATAGTCAACTAGTGGATATTTCTGATATAAAAAAATTATCAAACTGGGCTAACGCAAGAATGGAGGATTTCACTGAACGTTTTAACGAGATATTTTTAGCATATGCTCTTACGAAGCTGTTGTAAAACCGTAAAGCGGATGAATTTGCCTAAAAGATTGCGGTGAGGGGGGACGATATGACTCCATTTTTGGTAATCATCTGTCATAATGTAAATTGTTAGTCAAAACTACGTAATCAAATGAAACCACTTGTACTTTTACAAGGTCTACAAAGACCGCATATTATTCTGCTAAAGATGACTTTTTCGAATATCTCCTATTACGGGAACTGCTTCATAGGAATGAGACTATATTCGCTGTTGTAGAAGCTGTTATATTTAAGAAATGGACAAAATATCAGATCCATCAACTTATTCGGAGAGATGAGAAGGAGAGAATTTGTCAGAATGAACTAATAAAGCTCACAATATAAATAGTTACCTTCGCATGTTTGATTGTACATGCATTCAATACAAACATACATAAATTCAATTTAGTTGGTTTATTACGTCTTTACTTTGTAATACTTGTACTTGTATATATAAAAATAAATAGAAAACATAAAATGGCTTTTTGATGCCATTAGAAATATATTAATGAACTTTTAAAAGTTCCATTTAAATAACACTAAGTCATACAAAGCAAACACAAACAACATGACTGCCAAAGCAACCAACCTACCACTCAATACAACAACAAGACCTCCGACATTCGCCTACTTCTCCCCCCTTATTTAAACACCATGAAGAACACAGGACCTAAACAATATTTAAAACAAAATTAAGTTTAAAGTTAAACAAAGAAAGTAGGAGGGAGAAGAATAAAAAAAACACTCTCTAATAAGAAATTTACATTAAAGTTTTATAAAAGTTTTAAAGAAAATATTATTAAACTGTATGTAGTATGTATGTACATAACTTAAGTGTGTGGGTGAGAGATATATATATGTAATACTTATTGTGTATATAATCGAAATGAGATTTTTTTTCATTTTGTTTGTTTGTCGAAAATGGCTTATATGCAATTTGCTTTTCAACGCCTGTGGCTGCAAAGTGTCATGAAAAATACACACTCATATTCCGTTGTTTGACAACTTGGAAAATATGCAACAACAACAAAGTAAAATAAAATAAGACTGCGAAAAAATATGTTTCACTGATCTCAAAAACTAATTAAGCTTTTTCATCAACGGTTCCCTCAGCTTTGAAACAATCATGACAAGAAATCTCCACTACACTCACACGAATAAATATTTCACATTCTATGTAATTGTAGTAGGAGTCCTTAAATCCCTGCACATACTACATACAACATACTATTCTATTCTACTCACTAAATAAACTTGTGTGTTTATGTTGTAAAGTCTCATAATTTTCAGGCGTTACTAACGTTTGACTCATACAATCAAAAACACAATCGGCAGGAATTGGTGGCAAGAGTGTTCAACACTTAAGCGTTCCTTCCTCTATCATCAGCCATTAACTAGGCAAGTACGAGTACTTATGAATTGTTTCTCTGTCACCGTCATTCCGCCGCATCGTACTACAATGGCCAACCATACAAAAAAAAAAACAACAACTCTGGGTGCAAGTAATTTCTGCGCTGCTACTTGTTTAAAAATATCTGTGCACCTTTTTCCTACCTCGCCCTGTCCTTTCCTTATGCTAACCAGTATCAGTTTGTCAGATATAGAAGCATTTTGTTTAGTTGGAAGAGCACAAACACATACCCACACATTGAAAAATCTGGTACCTACTACAGCAACTGGCTGCCATTTGGTGTAACTCGCAGTCGCTCCATAGAATAGAATGTTTGCCCACTTTTGAATACCACATGCCCGATTATGACAACGACTATTGTGTGTGAAGTATCACAAACAGGCAGTGGTGCTTGATTGTAGATGGTATAGTTATGGAGAGGTTTATGCTCCTACTCTCGTGGTTTGTTGCTGCTGCTGCTAGAGCTGCTACTCTGCTACTGCATACATAGAATGACGAAACGGTAATATCCTTGTGTTTGGTGGAAGGAAAAAGGAAGTGGATAATACATCCGTCCTTGTTGCTTCGTGTCACCCACTGAATAGTCTTCTAGAGCAAAACGCTACGCGTGTATTTCATGCTATTCGATGTTTAGTTGTATAAATCTTTTTTATATGTATGTATGTTTAATTGTTTACTTGTGTAAGTCTATATGTGTGCATTTGTGTATGTTAGCTAAATAAAACTCATTTATTGTCTCACCCAGTTTTCGTTTGTGTTGCCCAACTCAAGTGAAAACTGTTACATCCTCCATGTTTGGTTTGAAAACAAAAGAAAGAGCTTTTTGGTAGCTTCATGTATGAAAGAGAAAACTGCACAAATGTTAGACAGAGTGGGGTGTATGTGTATCGCTACAGAGAAGAAGCTTTCTCGTACTGGTTGGAAACTTGTCTTATAATTAAAATCCTTACAAGTACAGCAATGAAATACATGTAGAAAAATGTTTCGAATTTATTAGTTTACAGTTTTAGTTACAGAAAGTTTTTACAAATTAATAGAAAGTTTCCATTATTTTTTGAAAAATTATTGAAATTTTTTTACATTATTAGAGCTAAAGCTAGTTCTAATAGCTCTACACTTTACGGCTATGTATATCCTTCAATAGCACATAGATGCAACTAAAAACTATAAATTTGAATAGTCCTTCCACATAAAGAGATTATCATTATACAAATCTATTTATGCTAATTTTTATAACGGTTTTAAAGTTGTATTGTTTTCAAGAAGCAGCTGATCAAACTTGACTAATTGAATTACCATTTAAGTAAAACAAAATTATCTGAGATGAGTTGTGACATTGGCTCTAGTAAGTATTTTACACAAATTGGAAGGAATATATTCTTCCAAATTAAACTAGGGTGTGTTTTAGTATTGATATGATATGTTGATATTCTATTGCAGTTGGTCTAATTCTATTCTAGTTGATCAGAGAACGGAAGAGCTCCCCAGACTAAGAAATCAATCTAAAATAATCTGCTCTAATAATGTCAGCTTTAGTAACGAACAGATCTGTTTTAAAAATTTCATATATGGTATCATCGAAATGTCATTTGGATTAATAATATTAGAAACTTGAAATACTGGTTTTAGAAGGTTAAAATTGCATTTGCTCTAATTGGGTTTTTGTTGGATATCAGGCAAATCTGAAACATTAAAATTTTGCAACATACAACTTTAAATCGTAAGGATATTTCAAAGTTTATAGTTATCAAATGACTGGAAGGATTTTGAACATGCAAGTCGAACGAATTTTCCCTCAATGACAAATAAAGTTATAGAACATATAAAAAGTAGTCGTCTATCGGCAATATGTAATTCAAACTAATCATATTTACTGGTTATAATATGCCTATACTTGAACTTTGAATAAATATAATCGAAGATGTGAAAGGTTTTGACTAGACATTGTTCTTTGTTCATAAGTTATTAAAGTAAAAGTTAAAAAACTAAAGCCAATTCATTTTGATGAATGCATAATAGAAGTAAGATTTGGGATATATTCAAAATATAGAAAATATGTACTTTAGAATATTTGTGGTGTCGATCAATATGATTTAACTTACGAAATCAACCTTCATGCCCGAGCATGAATTTCATAAAAGCTTTCCAAAAAAAAACTAGAACTAATATAATATAAGATGATAATGAGCTTAGTTGTGATATTATATCATTATATCTTTGTTATTGTCAAACAAAGGTGTTTTATATAGTAGACTTGCACAAAGCCTGGCCTAAAATAAATGTGCGGAGAACTCGATATTTTATTAATATGAAAGGCTTCCACGAAATGAAACTTTTACAAAACATTTGTTGCAATGATGATGAAGCAGAGGAGACAACTGAGAGTCTGCCCAATATTTGTACGGATTTTGGGAACTTAAGTCTCTTTAAGAGTAATTTGATCAAGAAGCATATCAGGAATGGTGCAATAAATTCAAGTTATAGAAACGGAACCTATGTTTGAACCCAAAAAGCTACGTTTCGAGCGACTTGGACTAGAATACTCTTAATATGATTTAAACAGTCCGGCAATTGATGTTATTCATTCATCTCTTACAAAAACTAAATACAACAAAACCCGTTAGCTAATGAAGCATCAACCAAAGCTCCGAATTTAGCTAATAGAGCAATCGGGTAGTTTTTTGTTTTTTGATCTATAAATTTGTATCTCTTTTCCTCATTGGTTTAATGTTGCCGATTTCTCGATGTTTTGAATTTGCCTAATGCTTTCTTATTAATAATTTAATTTTTAAATTAGACAATAATAAACACATCTCAAATAAAGTTTGGTTGATATCATAAAACTCAAGAATTGATTCCCAGAGCTCAAGTTGTTTTTACGAATTGGCAGTATCCTTTGGGATGAGTCTCCTGCTAGGCTTAACCACTAATAACTCATAATAACCTAATGTCAATAATTTTTTCTCAAGGGGATAACATAAAAAGAAGCAGACGAAGCAATTTACTCCTGTTTATTTGGAAATTTGGACAATGTTGTTGATAAGTTTAGATAAGTCAATTATGAATGGTATTTACCACCACTACTCATGTCAATACGATCTCCTGTAGATAAATAAGTGGCAGTTTTTGTTTTTTTGTGCTTTGTATTAAATATATGTAAATTACGAAGTCAAAAATTTTTGAGGTCTCAAGAAGGGTTTTGAAGGTATTTGAAATACACGATTTCTAGTTTAAATTTTTAACTTATATAAAAATACATTGTCTTGTCTTGTGTACAAGTAAAAGTACATACATTTGAATTGTTTATGGAAAATTGTGACACTTGAATTATTTTTTCTATAATTTCCAGTTCTGGCTTCTTAAGAAAATTAAGTGGTTGAATAGAATTAAACAAGATTATTACGACTATACTTAAGGAATCAGCTTACGCAGTACCTTTACTCTGATGATTTGATTCGATATCAAAATTAAAACTATATTTATTTTTATAGTTTATTCGATCTTTTTTATTAATATCTTAATAATGGTTCAAGCTTAAGGTCTTTTTTAATATAATCTTAATATTTTTATTTTCGATATTATTCTACTTCGTTGTGTAGCATCTTGAGAAAAAGTTATATAATATTTTTAAATTTTTTCCTAAAGATGATACACATACATGTAGCGGAATATTGAAAATAAAAATATAAAGATTATATTATAAAAGACATTTAAATTTGAACAATTATTAAGAAATTAAAACTATATTCTCAATTTTAAAAATATTATTCGGGAACTATTAATTTTCAGGTTATTCATGTTCTCAGTTTAATGTTTGAAATTATTTTATTTTTATTAGTTATAATATATTTAAGCTAAGAAAAATATGGAGTTTTTTATATAAACTCCAACTATAGATAGAGTTTGAAGAAGTACAACTTTGAACCGACTTTGAAGAGACTTTTTATTAGTTACATTTACAGTGATCAATTGCCTCAAATCATGAGTATGTCTAAGCAGAAAATGTTTCTTTATGTTGTTTGTGCGACACACTATGGCACATAATTTGACCACGAATTGTAACCTTCAGCAATTTCCACTAACATGATAATGATAAATAATTTTAGTTTTTATTTTGCATGAAATACCTCTTCCTACGAGGTAGTAATTTGACAAAAGTATCCGTTAGTTTTCGTTTTACTTTCCTTTTTTCCCGCAAACATACACACACACACACACACTCGTACGATCGTATACATAAATACATTTATATAGAAAATATCTTCAAATATACAAGAACTAAAAAGAAATTGTTGTTTAAATTTTTTAAAATTTATTGAAGCATTAATTCAACAAACGCTTGTCTGTATGCCTGAATGTGTTCAACATACACACACCGACATGTAGTAGAAGAGCTTTTAATTATACAATATTTGTGTAAGTGTATTTGCATTTGTGTATGTGTGTGTGTATGTGTAAGCTTTTGTGCGTTAATATTAGTAAGCCACACCTTGTCTTGGCTACGATTGGTGTTTGAACGGAAAACGGGTGTTGGTTGCGGATTAAACGTAAGTACTGTCGGTTGCTGTAAACAGCGCTGCCATCACTCTCTGAGACACACACACAAAGACCCACCCAAAATTTGTTGCAAACAATATTGGCCACCCACTCACAACCCAACCACAGTGCGAGCTTATTCAACCCTGTACAAAAGCAGAACAACAGAAACAAATTCATTGTATGTATATGAACACAATGATGCAACATTCAAATTCACCCCCACAGTTCATACACAAACTCACTTACACACAAATTGAAGCACGAAGAAGGGGGTTGCAAATATGAAATCACTACAACGCGCCGGTAGCTGGCAGGATATGTGCGATTTGACGACGGAATGAAATCAATTGTTACGTTACCGTGCCACAGATCAGTCGCAATCCGGTATCAGTCACCAGCAACCACAACAACCAAAGCAAAAAAGTGTTTTTACGTAATTTATCATTCAAATTATAATTTATAGAAAACAGAATCAAAAACAATATTAAGCTGTGTGTATTCGTTTATAGAAAAACGAAAACAGCTACACAACATAAAAACCAATAACCAAATAAAACTTGGACTTGAGACAAATTCGTCATCAGCAACACCAACACCATCGTCATCATTATCATCTTCGAAAGAAGGCAACCAACAAACAACCAGTTAAAGGGCCGACTAAACTTATACGTGAAGTATCATATAAAAAAACTAAAATAACAACAACTTAAACAATAACAATAAAAACGATTAGATTTTGCGTGCATTTTGTTTAAATTCGCCTACGTTCGCGCCACGAAACTAGAAAAGTTTTCCGGAAGTTGAGGTGTCCGGTAACGGTAACCGGTTCCGATCGTTACTTTTCCCGTTCCTTTTCCTGTTCCGCTTGTGACACAGAGCAAAAAATAAATACCAACACAAACTCACAAACACAAAAAAACAATTTTAGCAACATTTTTCGTGCATAAACACATACATTGGACATTTAATTGAAAAAAAAAATAATATTAATATTTTTTGTGTGCAAACTATATAAATTCTGCCCACAGTGTGGTGAATTAAAACTCTTTGATTTTAACGATTGTATTGTGATTTAGTGGCAGCAATTACTTAATAACAATTTCCTTTATTCCAACTGAATTTGTTTTTAATTGTTTTTTTAAATCTTTTAAAGTTTTAAAATTAAATACAATAAAATTGTCCTAAAAGTATAAAGTGTTAAAGGAAAATATTAATTTCATTAACAACCGGCGGCTTTAAGAAAAGCTGCCAAGAGCAAATTTTGATTTCTGCTCATTCGTGTCATGATGCTTGATATTAAACCGTCTTCAGATTATTTGTCACGCTCGACAGGAAGCTTTAGCAACTTTTCAATGTTGTTTGCTGGTAAGAAAGATAACCTTTAATTTAATATTGTTAATTTTATTTTTATAATTAAATTGTATGTATAAATTTGCAGGCCTCTTTACTTATCATAATTTAAATCGTAATTAAGACCTAAAAGTGTACAAAAATATTTAAAAAAAAGGTATATTTCAATATACATACCTATACATACATATTTTGATGGATTTGCGGTTACAAATTACTGATTTCTGGCCATTACAAAAATCATCCCGGAGCACTTTTTATTTATTTTAATAAAATCTAAATCGAATAATAATCAAATAACTTTCAAACCGAGCATTAACAAAATTCATTAAATTATATCAGAAAAGTCTGGCTATTACCTTTTAACCCTTTCATGGACCCACGGACCGACCAATATTATTTATTTGAGCATTGGTTCTAAAAGTTAGGACACTTTGTGAGTAATGCAAATTGATCCAACATACGCTATAGCTGGAGTGTCAGTAAAATAACAGCCCTAGTTATATCACAAGCTTACATGTTGGCCAGATCTAAAACTTTTGCATTTATACTTACCTAGTTTCTATGAAATTCTGTTTTAAAACTATTCAACTATTTTGAAACCGTAATATTTTATTATTTTTGTACATACACGCAACTCTTTTTTTACACGGTAGATATGTTCCTCAGAAATCCGTGTAAAAAAAGAGCTGGGTGTATTTCAAACTAGCGAAACAAAAGCATATTGTATGGCTATCACTTTAACGAAGAATTTATATATAATTTTCAAAGCTTCCTCCAAGGAATAACTATAACCGTAGTATATATAGTATATTAGTATGTAAATGTTGACAATGGACGCCCTTCAATGGAAATGCATTGTTTAAATAATATGAACCCTTCAGATAAAATGTAACAACTCTTTTAGTTTTGTTTTAGTTTCTTTTTTTTTCTAAAAATATTAGAGTCTCTGCTAACTTTTTGCTATACAGGGCATTTCCAGAAGTTTCATTTGACAAAAGCTTTAATTAGTGCTAGACTTTCAGAGATTTATTTCTACTTTGATGAGTTTCCTTTTTTCTTTTTAGCAATCTATATATATCAATCGTATAAAGTTTTGCAGAGTCTTGTATTCTACTTATTTTTGTATATAAACATAATTGACAAGCTAATAAAATTATAATAAAATAGAAATTACACACAATTAGTCACAAAGTATCGTATTTGACAACTGAAAATCATGTTTGTTCGGTTGTTATGGGCAATTCTCTTTAAATATTTGTTACATATAAAACAGTTTTAAAAGAAATATAGAAATATAAAACGCTTCATTTTCAGTCTCGAGATACTTGTATTGTTAGCTTTGGAAAAAGTTAGGCTATGTCGCACAGTTGCCATAAATGCTGTCTTTGCTGGTTTACAGGAAAATAACCGATCTTGTAAGACCTTTGGTGGCTCTGACAGACGACCACTAATCTAAAGTGTGTCGAACAAATTTGTGTTCGAAAATATCAATTTTTTGGACTCACTTTCGTTAACTGTTCGTTTTAGAATTTTGATGTAAACTCGGAAAAATCAGCTGATCTCTTGTTTTTTGTTTTCGCCAGGCCAGATTCTTCATAGGTTTGCGTTTTTTAAAATCTACTTTATCAATGAGCTGCGTTGGTGTCTAAGAAGGCTGCTTTTGTCAAACAAATATTCAAATAGCAATTGTTTAAATCTCAGAGTACTAAGATTTCTAATTATAACTATTTTCATATTATAATAGTTTCTTGTTGATATCGTCTAAACAAAACCGGTTTACAAAAGATTTTTTAAAAACTACTATACTAAAGATTTTCTATAGAAAATAGTGTTATACTGAAAACGTCTATAGAAAATAGTGTTATACTGATTATTTTATTATCAAATACCAGCTATAGCAGAACGAGATAAATATTTTCGGAAATAATTTAGGACTTTGTTGCCCGGAAGCTGATATTAGATATCAGCACTAATTACATTTTTTACACTACTTATATTAAAATGCACATAAATTAAATGGGAAAAACATTTAATGTGTTTGTAATTAGTATTACAAATACATATATATGTAGATTGTCAAGTTACACAATTATTCTATTTCAATTAATATTTTTATTTTCTTACAGATTCATCATACAAATCCTCTTGGGGATCCCATAGTGCACCACAATCTCAAGGTAAGTTGTTATTTTTTCATATCTAAAACTTTTTAAAGCTTCCACATAAATTAAAAATTTGTAATGACAACGTATTCCAAATACAAATATAAACGTTTTTGTACAAAATTACACACCCAGTTTAAATAAACACGATCCCTCAAAATAAAAAACATATTTCCATTTCCTGCGTAGATTGTAATAAATGTTAACAGAAAATATAAAAAACTCGCATCAAAAAAGAAGGTGTCAAAAAGTATGATTGGCCTTTTTTGGCTGGATGTTAAATGTGTGTGTAAAAAGGTGTCCCAAAAAATCTCCCACTACACAAATATACGAACATGTACATTCCCATATTCATTATATGTATGCAAGTTCCTTGTTTGATTTGAGTTTTTTTTTCGCTATAAAGGGTGGAGGAGTGTAGTAGATTTGAGAAATGTAATGAAGCGTTAACATGTTTGTGTGTTTAGCACAATATTCAACAATCAAGAAATATTTATTTATTGATTGTTAACAACTCATTTTTGTGTCATTTACATGATTATGAGTTTCAAGTGCGAACTGTAAAGAAACAGGCGTATATTACCTCTAGTATGTATGTTGTTAGCAAAAGGGGTCCGTTCCCTATGCTATTTACCTGTTATTTTTATATATTTGGCTGGTTTTGGTTATTAACCACCATAAATATAAATACACACAAAATTACTAATGTATACTAGGCAATCTTATTAAATATTCAATGATCCATGACATTCAATGAATGTATAAATGATAGCAAATCAACAGATATTTACAAATAACAATTGGTTTTTGAAGGTTTAACACAAACAGATTTATAAATGTTTAATATTACAATAAGGGTGTCTATAAGTAAATAGGATAAAACAAATTGTTTGTTTTTAAATTTGTTTTAAAATAATGAAAATGATCTCTTTGATAGTTTTAAAAACTTTTCCTCATTTTCAAAACCGTGTATCCTAAGGCTAATCTAAGAAAATATAATAACAAACAATTGAAATTTTGAACAAGTTGAAAAAAATATATCACTTTGAGTTGGTTACGAAGTTGTGGCTGATGTTTGTTATTTTTTGAAGTGTGTCCTTTGACACTTCTGTAACGTGTCGTTTAATTTTAAAAATTTCTGCTTCGTTGCGTATTTCAAGCTTTTGGGCAAAACAACAAAGCCACCAACACCAACCAACATACATCTTTTGAAACCCAAAATCCCAAAAAAGAAATTTACACACTTCTCTGTTTACTTCGCATTTTACAACAAAGCGATTGTGGGCTTTGTTCTGAGTTGATGTCGTTGTTGTTGATGCTGTTTTCTTACACTTGAGTAGCATTATTACTGTATGTTTAAGAGAACACATACATTTACACATATTTACACACAGAAAAATCACTGATATGAATGAACATCATCAACACAATCAAACAAACCATTATCATCACTGTCATCTTCCTTTTCATCCTACTTCTTTCTGCTCATCTTTAACACTTTAACAATTTTGTCTGTTCAAGTGCTGGTAGGAATGGTTGGGTGTTTGTGAGCCGTATGTTTTGGTGTTGTTCTTGATGGGTTTATTTTATGAAACAACAAAAAAAAACTTGCAATAGACACTAGCAGTTGTACAAAAACAAATGCTGCACTGATTTCATACCATATGGCCCTGAGGCTGTAATTTGTTTGTATTGTAGCGCCATCTTTGTTTAGCATTTTGATTGTGCTTTTAGTTTTTTGCTCAGTTCTTGAGGACACAATTTAAAATTTTTGATTTTTTTGCCTTCAGGGCATTGTTTTGATTCCTTTGTGTTGGCAATTCATTAAAATTTCACAACAAAATGTTTCGTGCATGTGTATTTCAAAGTTGTACAACAGAAATTGCACTAGAAAAAAATGATTAATGGTTAATGATCTTATCAGTTATAGAAATGAAACATTCAAAACGAATACATTTGATATCTTTGCAAAAGTAGAATTTGTCAAATTTCTCCAAATATTCCTGTCTTTTTAATATGGCATCCTATAACTTATAAAATCTTTTCTCTGAAAACATCTCCTTCATTTTAGAAACAACTGGTACTCAATTTGTTTTTATAGAGTAATTTTGACTAATCAACTCTATTATCTTATGAAATTGATAATTTCTTATAATTCAGTTTGATTTCGTTCGTCAATATATTTTTGAAAAATAGTCACATTTTAGATAGAAAACTTTCCGAGACTTGCGTCTCACGAGTATGAAGGTATAGGTCGACTTGCATTACATAAATCGATCGCGGGATAACCTGGCAATTTGAGAGAATAATTCTTCGCCCACCAAGTTTATATTCAAAAAAGAAATAATTGTTTCAAATACATAATTGATAATTAAGAAACATAATTGTTCTTAGAGAAAACAAACGGTTTGATATCATTGAATTCGTGTACGAGTAATATACAACATTCTCATACAGCCATTTTCATTAGATATCAGTTGTCTTACACACTTAATGGATTCTCTTTAATGCTTTTCGACTTCATTTAGTTTTTCACTATTGGTCAGGTAAATAAATGAAGTCTTCTTAACTGCACAATCTTTCCTTAGATAATAAGATGGCTTAACAAAGTTGAAAATTGTTTTGAAATTAAATTTTTTTTTTAACATTAATTAACAAATACAAACTGCGAAGCTTTTGGCTCGTCTGCAGAAAACACCCAGAGTCTTTGACGGGAATCGAACCCGCAACCCACTGACTGATAGTCCAGCACACTATTGCCTAGTCTATCGAGGCACCCTACACCACAATATTCGGGAGCGTATATTGGATTTGTACTGATGTTTGTAAAGCCCATAAATATTGGGCCAGTCTACAGTATACCGATCGACTTAGAATCACTTCCTGAGTCGATTGACGATGTCCGTCCGTCCGTCTGGCTGGCTGGCTGGCTGTCCATGTAAAACTTGTACGCAGAGTACAGGTCGCAATTTTGAAGATATTTCAATAAAATTTGGTACGTGATGTTTTTTCGGCCCAAGGATGGATTGAAACCGGTCCATTATTTCACCATGGGGGCCAGGTCCTCCCGAAATTGGGGTTTACCGATCATAAATGTTTGAATTATGCAAGGAACCAAACAAATTTCATCACAAATGAGTGGTAAATGAAGTCAAATCACATCTACAAATTTTGTGCAGATCGGTCCATAATTTATCATATCTCCCATATAAGGCCCACTCCCGAAAATAACTTTAAGGAGCATAACTCTCTCAAAAATATTGGTATCCAAATAAAATTCGACACAAATAAGTTTCTTATATTCAGAAATAATGACACATAATTTTATAATGGTTGGTCCATAATTAGTCGAAAGTCTCATATAAGACCCTCTCCGTAATTCAATTTAATCTCCATAAATCTTTTAAAACTATTTATATCGAGATAAATTTTAACATACACAATATTTATGTTCACGGAAGTCATGGTATTAAATTTTTGGATGATCGGTCCATATTAGGTAATATCTCCCATATATATGCCCATTTCTGAAAAATTGTTTAATTTTAAAACTGGGTGTAGGGTATTATATGGTCGGGCTTGACCGACTATACTTACTTACTTGTTTTATTATTTGCAGTTGTACTATACTGAGGCCTTATATTCGTCTTTACATTCAACTGTTATAAATAAGGAACCTAGTTTTCCATATTCCAGGCTATGAAGATTAGATATATATTGAAATTTGGACATGGGTGCCCCGATAAACTAGGGGATAGTGTAGCGGACTATCAGTCAGTTTGTTGCAGGTTCGATTCCTGCCAAAGACTCTGGGTGTTTTCTGCAGATAAGCCAAAAAAAAAAGCTTCGCAGTTTGTGTTTGTTAACTAATGTTTGTTAATTTGTTAAAAAAAAAAAATAAAGCAAAACTATTAATTTACAAATTTCTAGTTTTGAAACTCTTTCATTACAAACCACAATATTATCTCTTGTGTCTTTTTAACTATTTACTAAACAGTTTTCCTTCTTCTTTACAGGATACAGTTCAAATGCCTTAAGTAGTGTTGGTGTTAGTGTTGGCAAATCCTCATTGGATCCACACACACATTTACGACAACCTGGTAAGTAACAACAAATTTTAAAGAATTCTTTGCAAATTCAAACAAATCTATTGATTTTTTTGTTTGCTAACTTTCCCCCTCATATTAAAAACCGTAATGTTTTTCTTAAAATTTTTTATTAAATTTTGCTTGTGTTGGTTTTGTGGAACTCCACAAATGTAGTATGATGGCTTAAGTGACACTTGAAAAGAAACAAATAATGCCTTAAATACCCCCTTCAGAAAACATTCACAGAAGTAGCAGCAGCAAAAAAAAAATATAGAAGAAAACAATACAATCATGTGGCACTTGAAACGCATTTGCGGCAATGACACATAAAAATAATACGATACTCGTACAAATCATTGAAAATTTTAAACATTTTTTTTGTTGTGCTTGTTTAAAATCATACAATCTAGAATTGTTTTTTTATACGTGTGATTATAGCTGTTACTGTAGAGACTGACTTGACTACTTTCGCAATATGTATGTAGATTGTTTGCAATGAACGAGGAAAAATGTTTAGCAAGAGTGAGAGAGTGGTTACAAAAAGGACCTTAAATATTTATTTTTATATACAAATATACATATACAACTTACTATTCATAGAGTCTATACGAACTGCGTATAAATGTTAGTAAGCTGCTGAGTGTGTGTATTGAATTGTAATGAAATGGCAATTGAGCTAGAAAATAAAATGTTGCAAAACGTAAGAAAATCCTCAAATACTTGTACACGTACACGTACACAATGTACAATTAGAATTGTAGAAACTAGAACAAAACCAAAAGCAGCAGCACCAACAACAATAACAAAAGAATAGAAATAAATGTAATGAACACAATATTGTTTAATACTTTTTTTTACTGGGTTTCATTTGATTTGATTTAATTTTTTTTTTTTTTGTTGTTGTGTTTTGTGACTTAATGTGATGTCGACCTGTCAAATTTTGACGGTCACGAGTAACTTTTTACAATAAAACCGTAAAACATACAAACGGCTTATGGAAAAGTTATTAAAGAAATTATTGTTGTTACTGGGTTGTTACACTCAGCGACAATAAAAAGGCCGAGTTAAAAACAGTTTTTGGATGTGAAAATACATTTGTTTTTCATCATAATTTTTGGGAAGAATAACTGCTTCGTTTTCATTGCTTTAATATTTTAAAATCCTTGAATTTGTATGTTGTACTAGAAATAACTGAATATTGCCTGTATGTTTTAGAGGGCTTTTGTTGATTATCATTTGTCGCCATTTTCATTAAATGAATCTTTGTAGTGCAGAATCTTGGAAATTCTGGTAGTATTATCTTGCGTAATTCTTAACTCGATATAGGTCACATTATCTTCTTAATCCCTTAAAAACCCTCTAATTGTTGTCTTTTTATTTTTAACTTGTGCTAGAATGTATTATATATAATATATATATTATATTATTATATTATATATATGTATAGTTGTTCTCATGTAGGAGTAAAGAGGGCTTGATTTGTTTCTCAAGTCAAGCGGCAGGTTAAATTGCCGCAATCTTTTCACGAGTATCGCTTATGATTAGAGAACAAAAAAACTTTTCTTTCTTTATTTAAGAGTTGCGATAATATTAAATGGGTTCTCCTATGTATTATTTATGATAAGAGTAACATTAACCATCTTAAACCATAACATTGTGGAGTTCTATTTTGTTTTCGTTTTGATCATTTTGAAGAATTTCGCTCACATTCGTATTGCATATGTGCCACTGCTTTAGTACCAGTAAGCCGAACAAATTATATGGATTCTTTGTAACCAAGAGACGGCTCACTATTTCTGAAAACTAAAAATACTGAATACTGGATTACTGCTTCCAAATTTATAAAATACCCAATTTAAAAAAAAAACTCGCCGTTTTTACAGTCACTGAGTGTAATTGGTAATATTTAGCTAAAGTAAAAAAGTGTAACCAAAATATTATTTGTATGAACGAATGTGTGATTGACTAAGTCATAAATGCAAGATTGTATTGTGTTTATTTTAGTGTGTGTACGAATATGACGCGTGGCAAAAGTAAGTTTTTTTAGCTTTGAATACACGCGACACATTAACTAAGAAAAAAATTGCACTACAGCTCAGAACAAAAAAAAAAAAAAAAAAGAAACGCACAATATTAAACAATAAAAATGTTTATCAAACTCGATTCAATGAAACGGAAAAACAACAAAACTGAAAACAATAAAATGATTTAATAATCACACACACAGAAAAGCAAACACACACTTACCTAAGTTATGTATTTCTTTGTACATAATACAAAAATTGTCAGGGACTTTAGATAGGATTTGTTTTAAAAATTTTAATTTTTTTTAAAGAACTTGTATTTTAGTCTAAATTTAAACAAAAACTTATCAACACCTAAAAAACTCATATTAAGACGGAGACGGAAACATAGTTAACGCGCGTATTAAGGAAATATAACCTTCCTGTAAAGTTGTTTTTTTTTGTGGGTTGATTTGGTTTTTTTCTGCTCTGTTCTGTTGTTTTGGCTTGTTTTTTACATATTTTGCTAATGTTTTGGTTTCTGTTCAAATTTAAAATGTTGAATTCAGACACTCTAACAAACGTACAAACATGTAAATGAAATGATGCACTTCAACTTGTGTGTAGTAAGAAAACATGCAAATGTTGTTGTTGAAAAGAATAAAATGTGTTGCAAGTATAATTCTTGCCACGAGTATGTTTAAATATATCCACAATAGTAGCAGAGTATATATACACATTCTATATAATGAATGAATGATTGTGTACGAAACTTTTTAATAAAGTACAATAAAAATGTTATAATACTTCTACATACATATGTATAAGTGGACATGTGTAGGTAAATGTTGTTGATATTTTATATAATGAAATAAGGTTTTTTAGCCCAGCTCTTAGAAATAACAAAACAACATTATTCGTTAAAAACTAACGAAACATTACAATAAAACACTCGACAAACATTATAATACATCTATAGGAAAACATGCACAGACACATATATACATATGCATAACTGTTCATATGTATAAATGTGAAATGTCTAAATGTGTACAAGTGCCACGCCCTAAGTGCTCTTGAAAAAAAATTAATGTGTAAAATTGCTAAAAATTATTTTGTTATTTGGTAGTATTTAGTTCTGGTGGGTTTCTTCATTTATTCATTCTCTCTTCCTATTGTTCCATTAAAACAAAACAAAACAGCAATGAACAAAATATCCATTATAAAACATTTTGGTTTGAAATATACTCGTGCCACCACCGGCCACTTGTCTAGTACTTGTGGACATTTCAAGATTTTGTTTTTATTTTGAAACAAATTCTTTATGATTTGCTTTCTGAAGCTTTCAAATACTTGTGCGTGATACTTTTAATTTAAGAGCTCTTACACCTACGCCAAAATATTTACAATATAGAGTGTAAGAGACTTAAAGGAATCTTTCAACTTGTATTTGATACTAAAAAAATATATTACACTATTAAAACTTAATGCACATACTTATGTAGAGGAACCTTTTTGTTAAAACTACATTTCCTTTTAAACTATTTCTCCATTAGAACAAATAAACTTCAAGTGTTCTGTCTTAATAAGACTTTACTAAATAAATTTTTGTATTATGACCTAAATTTGATGCATTTCTGCACAACTAATATTTTTTGGCACAACAGCTGGTTCATAATTATCTTATCGAAATTGGTTGCAGAAGGAACGATGACTATACATTCATTCGAGATTAACTGACTCGAGATGGTTCTTCGTCTCTTCAAGTAGAGACAAGTTAATACTCTAATTGTTTAATCCATTTATCACTGTGGATAATCTCATAAATAATCATAAATTATCTTTCTGGTATCATATTTTTGAGTTTGATAACAAATGCGGATGGTATTCATACGCTTGTAGCTACGATCTATAAATTGCATTGGTCCGAGGTGTTTACAAATTTATATTTCTCTCTGAATCATATGGTTAGGGCATGTTTAAAAGACAGACAGGACCAGGAGGGTCCTTAATGGGTTTTGTTGTGATACCTGAGTACGAAGGAGTTAAGAAGAGAATACCAAGTCTATCATCCAATTCCAATCAGATTTTCATCTAGCAATCTTCGAACGTTGCATGCCTGTGACCGTGTAGTGTATTTAATGGCCATAAATCAAGGAGGTTGCGGAGCTTCATGAAATTTTGCACACATTTATTATAAATTTTTTAAGAATTTTAATTTTTTTTTTACAAAAATACGCCCACTTTTACGCCCACCCATACAACTTAAATAGAAAATGTGGCATAACTTCCATAATTTTAAATATATCAACTCAATTTTCATAAAAGATTAATATTATAATTGTAGAATGAGCTCCTGAAAATGTGAACTTAATCCACCCACCTGCCATACAACTTAAATAGAAAATGTGGCATAACTATATCAACTAAATTTTCATAAAAGATTAATATTATAATTGTAGAATGAGCTCCTGAAAATATGAACTTAATCCGCCCACTTTTACGCCCATCTCCCATACAACTCCAATACAAACATTTTGTCAGTTTCACTCTAATTTTGTCCGTTTCACTCTAATTTTTTAAGCTTCAATTTCGTTCTAAATTTAAGTTTTTTTTATATAGCACACATTCAATGAAATTTTCGTATTTCTCGCTCCCAAATTGGCACCGGCTACATGTACGACTAGCAAATAAAAAAGAAATGCGCAGTTGTTTTTTCACGCGTAAAATAACGCATAACGCATATTTTTTACTGTAATTTTATGGTTTTTCATTATTTTTTTCGGCAGCGCACAAATCTGCGCAGGTTTTAGTTTTTAGTCTGTTAGCTGAGACTCTCAGCTTTAATTTGGTATAGGACTCTATGTGTCGCACTGCTTCGCACACAACTAAAAGTCTGACGGAAAATCATAAATGTTTATTTTTTTTTTTGACTCAAAATATATTGTCAATGGAAATTTTTTTTCAATTTTTAAAATTTTTTATTTTTAATTTACATAATGCTTAATGTCTATTTTAAGTGAAAAAAAAATACCTATAAGGTACATTTGGTGTATAGTTTATAAGTAACAAGCGTTTGAATATGACATAGAAAACTATCACATTTGAGACTTGTTCACATACTTCAACTTTGCGCTGCTCGGGACAGAAAACCAATGGAGATATTTGCATGAAATTGTCCACACATGACCTTTAGATAGTTTTTAACCATCTGTGCATCATCATCAAAATCGGAGAGCAGGTCCAAATTGATTTATTGCCGGAGTGGACACAGTGTGCGTCGGTCTTCTAAAAATCCAACAGGTCTTGCAAGGAAGTCGTCCAGCATTATTATTCTTTGGTCAGTCAGGGCAGGGCAATGATAAAGGAGTTTCACAAGAGCACTTCTCATTAAATGATAATCGGCATGCTGATCAATTTCAACGTCGTATTCAGTTCATGCCATATATAGGTATTTAAAAACCTCCTTCAAAATGAGTTACCTTGGATAGATTCTACTCCTTTAACTCGTTCCTACAATATCGATACATTAAACCATCTGTGTGTGCAATAGTCAATATTGTCCGTACAACCACTATGGTCTCATGATCAAAGTCAAGATTCATCTACCAAATAAAATAATCATACAATAATATAGACTTATCCATTATTTCGAAAAGCCATTTGATGTTTCTTGGTGCAATGTTACTGGTTCTCTGGCATTTTTTTTTTCAAGAATATATGTCGTCGGCTTTAAACATTCTCAAAAATGACTTGTAATGAAATGTCTATAAATCTTCACTACATACTGCGCAAATAAAGGTATTAAGCAAACCTTTGTTTAATTCATATGTTGTTGTTGTAGTGTCGTAGGAGTTGTACGTTAATGTTGTTGGCAAGTTCTATATAAATATAAGTTTTTCGAATGTTGTAAGAAAGTTTAAATATTTGCCAAAAGTGCAAATGTGTATCTCAATCAAAAATTAATCCTTTTAGTTAAAAAAAAAACAACCAAACGGTAACACTCAAATGATAAACTGATTGACAAACTTAAAACAAGAAAATAAAATTAACTAATTTAATTAATATAGATTGTATTATTTAATTAATGAAAAACGATCTTTAAGTTTTACTTAGGAGTATTTGATACAAGTCTTAAAATGTCTGCAGTATATTTTTCACGCAATGCAAAAATTATTTTGTTTTTCTTACTTCCATTATTAATTTTTAGTATTTAACTTTTGACATTTTGAAGACTGAAAACTGTGTTGACAATCAGATAATTGTATCATACAATGTACAACTTACAACATCACTTGTGAATTGAACAACTATCTTTAAAAAAAATAAACCAAAAATATTATTTAAAGTTTATCTTCTATGACTCATTCTTAATAAACACCTATTTCTGATTTAATTTAATCAACATTTGTATATTATTTAAATTAAGCTCACAACACTATAATTAATTTCTGGTTTTTTCTTCTTACAGATCCATATCAAATGTTTGGAGCCACAAGCAGTCGTCTAGCAAGTTCAGGTAAGTTAGAATAAATTGAAAAGCAGGTGCTTGAAATTAATAAAGCATGACGGAACGTATAACAAGGACACGTGTTAAAACACTTGAAGCTAGCAATTTAACTTTTGGATTTTTGGACTAAAACAGATTTATAGATAAACTTTTCAGCATGAACAAAATTCATTACTTAAATAAAATACATAAATATTTGCATAAATATAAAGCTGCTCCAATTGATATTTAAGTTACAGAAATCTACCCTTTACACTGGCAATAAGTTAAATAGTTTTTCTGTTGAGTTTTTGTTTTTAACAAAAGTTTATGACTTTGAAAATAACACCTTTTTTGTGTGTCTATCACACACTCTGAATTATAAGCAAATTATCCCTCTATTATTTTTTAAAGAAAGGTGTTCTTTTTAGTCTTTTTAACCCAACGAGGGAGTAGAAATCATACTTTAAGGGTGTGTAGAAAAGCAGGCCAACATTATTAAATATTGAAATAAATAAATTTGTATTTTTTTTTTACTGTATTTTGAAATGACCTATTGTAAATTAAAGCAGGCATGTGATCATACATGGATCGGCTTATTAAAGGGTTAAAATGTGAGAGTACAATTCTATTTGCAAAGTCATCAATTATGTGGTGTTTTTTTTCCATATTTTATTACTTTTAAGGAGTGAAATTAATGATTGTGCTTTTGTCTTTCAGCCCATAATAAATTCATTGCCCTTTTAAATAAACCTAACGGGTTAAATCCTGTTTAAAGTGGGCGTGATTAATAGGAAAATACCAGATATATAAATCATAAATCATATCATAATCATTTTTTTTTCAAGTTTTAACTTGGGAATAAATGAAGCGAAATAAAATTTTCACACATTCTCAAACTTTAAACAGGAATTTTTGTCTGGGAAATTCATTAAGTGACCCTGTATCTGAGATACATATTTACTACAACAATAAGGCTTTTAACAATGTATATTCCAAGTCTACATATGTACAATATTTTGCATTACATATGTACATATGTATGCACCATATATACAATGTTTATTAATGTATGAATACTTGTTTATTTTACTTAATAGTAATTTTACATAAATATATAGACCGGAATTAGCATAAAAACTAAATCGCCCTCCATTTTCCGACGCGACATATAAATGGTTTGTTTCTCCCACAACTAAACATTATTTTCCTTTTGCTAGTTTTTTCTTTTTATTTATTTTTGGCCCAAAAATATTTTACTTAAGGTAGGAAATATTTTATATGATTTTATTATTTTCTTTCTCTTCTTACAACACATTTAACATGAACTCTACGTGCTTTCAAAAACAACATTTTCCCGTGTTTAAGACAGATGGGGAGAAACTAGCACGCTAAATAAAATTGCAAGTAGTTGGGAATTTGAAGTAAAACTATGACTAAATCACCTTAACAAACTAAACCAGAACTACTTCCATGATTATATATTGTAGTATGGACTTGTAAAGAATTGCCTCGTTGGGTAGAGGAGATTTAAAATGTTTTTGTATTTTTTTTTTAATACTTTTTTTTTGCAATTTTTTCTCATTGTAGAAATTGCCACTATTGTGTTTTAGTAAGAATGATGGTGGCAAAAATGCTGTTTTGATTAATTATAGTTTCCTTAAAACACGGAACCGCTTTGTTACCTAAAGTCCGGTGCAACAATAATACATTGAAACAAGAAAAAAATGAAAAACGGAGCAAAAGTATAGAAAATAACAGCAACAGCAATAACATTCTAAAGATTCAGTGAAAATTTAAATGTTTTAAACATGCAACATGCAGCTGAAATTGAAGTAAGAAAATTTTAAATTATTGCCATTTCAAATGTTATTTAAGCACAATTGCAACTTTCAACATTTCGTAGGTATTGTGAAATTTCCTTATTTCGTTACACATTTTATATGTTAATAAAGAAATTATATAAATAGAAACTTAACTCAACTGCTTAACTGTTTTGAAAAATTTCTGGTTAAGGAAAACAAAAAATTATTTTAGAAAATGTTCGCATTTCTTTAAAATGTCCTTGAAAAGCAAAGTACTTCCTGCAAGACTTGCCAACAGTTCGATTTCTATATATACAAACTCTTCTAAATTGTCATTCATACCAAACTGTCTCTTAACTCCAGTGTGTAGTGGCTAGGCAAAAAATCTGCGGATTTGGGATTAAGAAATTCCCCAAAAACGAATTGGTATAGTCAACTCGTATTTCAGTTTCACATCCGATATCGTGTCCCCTAAAAAGTATTTCTACATTAGGAATTGCTAGAGCGTTATGCCATCTTCCGCCTGACAAAAGAATCAAATATAGCTCAACTGCATATGATGAAGACGTCAAAAACATAAAGTGGCTTACTGTACTTTTGTGAACCGCCCGGCGGTGCTCAATCACCTATATACAATTCCAATGCCGGGGTAGAAATGGCGACACCGGTGCCATAAACTTGCAAGGGTTCGAAACTGAATAGAGTATCTTTTGGTTTTCCTCGCAGCTGAGTAGAGTGTCATCTAGTACTGAGGGGTCAGTTATTGCCCAGGAACATATCCCTAGTTTTATTATTAGGGTGTTTGTCCCTTAACTGATAATTGGTTGACGTCACTTCGGTGTCCACGCAGTGGCTGTGGTTAACACCCAAAGCGGGTAGAATAGCAGTTGGTTTAATGGCTGATGTTAGCTTGCGTGAGTAAGCAAACTTCGTCCAACCAAATTGTCCTAGGTGCTGTTGCTGAAACAACAGAGCCGTTGAAAGTAGTGGTGACACTCGGTGCTCAGGAAATGTATGGGGAGCAAGGCTTTCGTAGCAGTAGTTGCATTGATCGCCTTTGATCTTGGTTCGATACGGCCTATGGCAACCACAGCAGATCATAGACCTTGGCTTTATATGATGTGTCAGTGCTATGCTTTCTATTGTCCTGGGTCATGCTAATTGTACTAAGCTACGGATGGCAGGTATTAGATAGCCCAATCTCTTAAGCAAGGTGATCTTTACATTGATCTTGCAGTCATGTATTGAGAAATTGCTAATTGTATGTTCCCTGGCAGTTCATACAAGTATGAATCTCTGTGAGCCATATTCTCTATGTTCTTGCAGGGGCATACAATGCGGTGACGAGCCGAGTTCGTCCAGCGTTTAAGTGCGTCGTGAAGATAAGCCCCAGAGGCAGGTGCTTCACGTTAATCTTGAACAAGTTGTACTTTTGTGAGACTGCAACCAGTTTTTGTTATTAGCCTAACAGAAAAGACCGGATCCTGGGATGACCTAAAGTCTGCCATATGTGAGCTAAATATAATAAGCTAAGCAATTTAACACGGTGAGTTGAAAAATGAAACATCCGAGCCTGTAAACTGTGACTGCTACTCATTGCAGTCTTGAAGAATAAAATATCTTTCGGAAGCCATATTGGCTTCAAGGGATACAAGGGATATTTTGAATTCTTCACGACATGGTGAAATGTAAGGATTTGAATTACCGCTAAAGTTTGTTATTATCAAGGTTGAAGGTGTCTCATCCTCATAACGTCATAATTGCATCTTAGTTTAGGTATTTCTCTTATTTTTATAGATTAAGATTTGTCAATGTCTATCAAAACTGTAATTACCGAATTCCTGGTCATTAGTTAACCATTAGTAAATTAAAATACTAACTATTGTTTAACTATTAACTAACTATTTTATTTTTATGGCAAACTAAGCATTGCGAATAAAGAATCATTAGTTAAGCGTTTGTCATTAGCTAACTAAAGACTGTGAATTCGGCCATAAGAGATAATATTTTACTATAGCATAGACGTTATTGTGGTTCGGAAGGTAAAACTATCCTTGGACAAGTTGCCAACTCCATTTTATATTTCACTTTATTCTGAAGATGTAGAAAATGAAGTCGAAAATTGTTATTATATAACTAATATGACATGTGGTGAGTTTAGGAGATAATAGTTCATTCATCTAAGGACTTGATAATTTGCTCACAACACTTAAACTTTTTCAGTATTTCTATTATCTTGTTCTAGAATTTTTTTTTTTAGCATAGTACGTGGTCTTTTGAATTTGTGAAATCCTATTAATAAAAAGCCAAATTTTATGGAAAAGAGTAAATTAACTTTATAAAGCTAATTACAATGTCTTAAACGTAATCACTACATAATTTTTGGACATTTTAAGTATTTTCCTATAGTAATTATGAAAACGTACATATTTAGCTCATGTTTTTAAAACACTTGGCAGGAATTAAATTCAAAAAAAAAAATCAAAATAGCAAGATTACAACAACTAATTATTTCCGTTAAAGCATTTAAGTTAAACAAGTTTTTTCTTTTCTTTTTGTAACATTTACTAAAAATTAAATTAAAATTTTTTTGCTCCAACATTTGCAAAGTTAAGATCAAAGGCAAAGCCCTCTTTTAAAAGTTGCTACCCATTTCTTACAGCCAAGTAATCTGCACAGTAGAAAGTTAAAGGACGAGCAGAAGGTGAAGGAGTAAAATTAAATAAACTTATGTACCTACAATGCGATATACACATAAATATATTATATACATACACTTCTATTTCAATATATGTAGTACATAGTATGTTTGTATATAATACTCTTACAATATGCTAATTCCTTGTAGTATAAAGGCAAAACAAAATGGCGTTAGACGTCTGTATACTGCTTTAAATAACTAAAAAGTTTCCTTTCTCTTTGCCAACAAAAATGGCGGGTGTATGAAATTTAGCTTTAAAGCTAAGAGAAAGAAATAAGGAAAACGAAAAGTGAAAAAAAAACAATTTACCATAAAGTAGTAAAACGAAGGCAAATGTTGCATGTTGGTAATTAAAATATTACCAACATGCGTTTGTTAAGTTAAAATTACTTTCCGTTTTCTTATAGACTTTAGAGAAAAAAAACAAAGTTAAATCTTTAAACAACAACATAAAAAGAAAAGAAGAGAAGTATTGCAACTAAACTGTGTAAAGGACGGAAATCAAAATTAGTGCAAGTGTTGATGAAATATTTAAATAAGTCCTGCTGCAAATGCTGCTAAAAAAAAATAGGCAATTCTTTTCAACACTTTCACGAAACGAAATATTTGTGTGTTAAATTAAATGTTAAAAATATTTAAAAATACTTTTCATGCCACATTAACAGCCATTAAATAGCACGTGCTCTTAATACAATCCACAAAATTACAAACCTATTGAACAAAACTTTTTTTAAATCTACGTATCTCTGAGATTTTCACAATTAGCACAATATTCCCACTAATTTTGTTGAATTGCTTATTTGAGTGATGCATTTAGAAAACACTTACGTTCTAATTTTATACCCCTGTATATAGATAGGTACATTCTTTGTCATATATTTATTTCATAAAAAAGTTTGAAGGGTTGTTCAACTGTTATGTTGTTTTTGTATTCATTGAATTTCTTTTGCCACCCTTTTATGTGGAATCTTTCTTGTGTTCATCTAATTGCCAAATGATTAAGCGATTTATGATGTTCATCAGTAAAGTCTTTGAAGTGCGTAACGAATCATTTAATGTTTCATCAAGTTGTTGAAATTATTTGCGGTTGCCTTTAATGTCTTTAAATATGTGTGATTTATTTGGCCTCGGGCTAATTCTTTTTACAATTCAAGTGTTTTGTAATTTTGTTTATATTTTGTAAATTATATAAAAAATAACATAAACAAAACTATGGGTGGTCCAGGTTTTGAAATACTTCTTGTCAAAGTATAAGCAAAAATACTACTTTTATAAAATAGACTAATATTTTTCTTAAATAATTATAAATCCATTGATGAAATGTATATTGTTAAGTTTTCTTTTTTTTTTAAGAGATTTAGAAGGTAGCAATCAAAGTATATCCTAAGTTAAGCATAGTCGAAAACACCTGAAAAAAATTAAATGACATGCATTGTATGGTGGAAAAGTATTGACTATAATAAAGTGTAATTGGAAAACAAATTGGTCATTTACTTCTGAGCATAGCCGAAAAAATACTATATAGTTGTGGTAAACATAATCTAAGAGCAACATTTTATGATAAGATTTATGATTGTAGTCAAAACATATTATGATGATTATAAGTATCATGAAATATCATATTATGATCAATTATCATCGTAATATTTCATCATAATATTTTCTTATTAATATTATAACATCATATTATAACCCAATATAATCATAAAATTGTCATACATGATCATATTATGACCCAAATTAACTATATTATAGTTTAAAGTAATAATAATATGATCTATAGCATATATGTTCGAAATTAGTGAAGACAACTGTTTAATAAAGTGATCTGAGGATCTGCCAATTACTTTCTGGATACTTTTCTATAAATTTGCAACCTAGCATTACATTCTTCATCATCATAGAGTCAAAAGACAACGCTTTTAATAATCACAAATGGTATTGCTACAGATACAGCATCTGCGAGTTTCAAAACGTGTATTTCTCTGGCCAGCTCAACAGAGCTCTTGCACAGATACACAAACTAGGGAAATGTCATATAGAGATTTCGGAATGTAGTACTCTTCCTGGCATTGTCCAACTAAGTTAGAAAACTTGGTGCAGAATTTAACTGAAATAAGTACCAGACTGTCTGGTGCCAGTGCTCCAACGAATATGTATTTGCTTAGAAGGACTAGATAGTTTCGAAAATTAATGAGAACCCTGGTTCACCACAGAAAACATTTGAAAACCTAGTGTATACACTAATGCCATAAAAGCATGACATTATTTTAATTTAATATTTTAAATACATTTTAATTACAGGTTCTGGTCAAATACAACTTTGGCAGTTTCTACTAGAACTACTTTCGGATTCCGGCAATGCTGGCTGCATAACATGGGAGGGTACAAATGGTGAATTCAAATTAACCGATCCAGATGAAGTAGCCCGAAGATGGGGCGAACGTAAATCAAAACCCAACATGAATTACGATAAATTAAGTCGGGCTTTAAGGTAAGACAATACTCAAAATTTAAAGTTTAACTTCCTTTCTTACAAATCATCATAAAGATAATAAATTACTTGTAAATGTATAAATAATTAAGTGTTGATAATAACTTAAATACAAACAATCCTAAGAAAAGCAAAAATAAAAATAACATTATTTATAGTTTAGGGTTGTTTAATTGTTTTCCAATGAAGCTATTTCAGCAACACTGGGGATTAAGGGTATAAACCTCATTAAATAGTAAATATAGCACAGAAATCATGACATTAGATAAAAGAAACGGCAAAACATAATGATGATAAGCACTTAATTAGACAAGTTCTATCTATAACTCACACAAAGCAAATGCGCTAGTTTTGTGACCTGCATAAATAATTGACAAGAAATCCAAAAATCACAAAATATGAGCATTTGTTTGGTTAAAGATTTTCCAGATAATTGAATCCATTGATTAGTCTTATTGAGGGCCAGCTAATACTGATTGCTATCTTATTTTTCTACCCAAAATAATAACAATAAAATAGAATAAACTAGTAAAATCTCATAAATTTACCCAAAAAAGACTGAAATTTAGTATTAAAGAAATCCACCACTTTTAAAGATTTTCCAACATAAAATTAGTCTCAAAGGATGTGTGTGCAAAGGTAAGGTACAAAACCCAACAGGGGCATGAAATGTCATCATATGTCACAGTTTCTGTTTACGTTTATTTATTTATTTATTTTTATTTCATTTGATTTGATTTCTATTTTCATTTTATAGGTTAATGATAACAAATGTCTCGCTATGTTAACAGGGTATTTTTTTTTTTTTTGGTATTTGTTTGTGCAAATCAAATTAGGCTGGCAACTGCTGAGCATAGAACGAGAAACTAAATTGAAATTGTAATGAAATTGCAAATGTAATAAAATGTTTGTAAATAGACGAAAGCAGTGAATGAACATAAAAATATGTTATTATAATGTGACCATAAATGACAATTTGTAAAATACTAAATGTTGCAATTATACTATTTCGTGCAAGGCTGTGTGTGTATGTTAGAGTATAAATCATCCCCCTTGATTTTTTTTTTTATTAATTTTGCAACTTTTTGTTTAAAATTGATTGTTTTTAGCAAAATGAAATATCAACACTTTTTCTTTGTCAATAACAAAACAAAAACAGCACAAAACAAAAAATTTACAACATCAATGTACAAGAAAAAAAAAAAAAAAAACATTGACAAACTATTGAAAAGTTTATCACAGTACAACAACAATGAATGATAATTTTCAATTTTTAAAACATTTTTCATTCATTCATTCATTCATTTCATTTCATTTCAAACCAGAAGCAGCAGTACAACATAGTAGTTGTAGTTGGGGGTCATTTCCGGTCCAAATGAATGGTTGAATGCAAAATACATCTAGGGACAAAAAATGAACAGAGAAAAATTGCCAAAGAATGACAGTATTTTTTATTGTGCAAATGTTTTCTCGTTGTATTTTTATGCATTTTTTGTTTTATTATACGAGAATTCCACAAAATTGGCACGAATTTAATTTGACATCAGTGACAATTACTGTTTTTTTTTTTTATTTTTTTTAACAATAATGAAATTTTCCCAAAAAAAATATAAAAACTTTTCTTCTTTTGTATTCAATTTAATTAAAACTAATTATGGAAACATGTTTGCGTTGTATGTAACGAAGAAGGCGGGAGTACTCGTTTAATATTTATTTAAATAAAATTTAGTTAATTTTTAATGCTGGTTCCATTTGTCGAACAAAAACATTGTTGATTCAAAGTCCCAAGTTTTAAGTCCATTTGTAACAATTGAGGATACGAGATCATTTTAAAAGTAGAATATTTCAATATGCAATAAAATCTTAGAAAAAATAACAATAACAAACAAATTTGTTGTAAAAAACTTCCTTTATGTGATGATGCTTGATTCACAACTTCCGAATGGTAACTTCTTCTTTCTGGACTAAGAGCATTTTATGAACGATTGTCAAAGAAACCTGAAGACATTTATTTGCCTTTAATCTATTATAAATCATATAACGATTTTGTTATATTACGGAATGTGGATATGGAACTACAGCTTTCGGTCGATTTTATATCGCAAGTATTCTGATTTGGAGTTTATTTGTATGTGACGTAACCCCGTGCGACGCAAACATTTTCATACAAAATTCAGATTATTTTTTCAACTTTACAAAAAATCTAATAAAAGTATTCATCATAGAGGAATCGAATTACAAGAGACTTCTAGAAAGTTATATTCATTTGCTTTGCGTTCGAAATCAGGAACAGCCCATTAGTTTACGGTCGTAACCAATGTTTTCAGAAACAAAACATTTAGACAACTTTCACAAAAATCGTAGAGAACAGAATGTTGCAACTAGGGATGGATTAATAAATCCCGAATCCCCAAGCTGCTGCTGCACTTTTATTTATGCTCATAGAGATATAAAAAAGTGATCCTTAAAAGAAACCAAGAATGAAGGATGATTTACTCAATACTTTTAAATTTTTTGAAAAAACCCAAAATTGCAAAGTGAATTTGATAATGAGATAGAAATGTTTGTTATTAGAAATGTATTAAAAACGTTGATTGTGAAATTAATAAAATAATGAATGCAATTGAAATATGTAAAAGCACCCCACAACACCATATAACGTCTGTTGTAATAATATTATATTGTTAATATATATTATTGTTTTTTTTTTTAAATTATTAATGATTTATAAACTTTTAACAAATTTATAAATTATTGCTATGAGGACACAAAATTTTTGTTTTCAAACATATTAGTATATTTAATGCTAGGAACACAACTGGGACAAACGACGAATTTGTGGTCGCGAATATTTATCGCCAAAAATTAAACACATTTATGTATGTATATCAAAATACACACAATAATGGCGTCAGCCGAATTCGTCATATGTGGCAAACTCTGAAAAAGATTCCATTTATATTTCTTACGAGGGCAAACGACGAACAAGCAGTACAGGGTGGCAATAGTTCATTTTATGTTTTATTATTTTAGTAAATATGTAATGCTACTTTTGATTTTAATTATTGTTTTAATTTTTAATTTATCCAATTTAAACTAAATATACAAAATAGTTAACTATAAAATATTGTTTTTAACTTTGTTTACTTTTAATATATGTATGTTTTAAATATGGTTACACCATCTATCAGCTGTTATACGAAAACAAAAACATTAAATTGATATATGAAAAATTAATGCTTATATAATTATATGGGTTACAATTGGCGGGATGCTTAATTTATCCGGTAAGAATTAATTGAAAAAGTTTTACATACATACATATGTACATGTGCTTTATATGACGAATTGTCACCAACTAATTCGTCGTGTTGGGCAAAATTCGTCGTTCGTCCCAGTTGTGTTCCTAGCATACTATAAGTTACTTTTTTGAAATAAATAGTTTTTCTTATTAATAAAACAATTTGTATTAATATTAAACAAAAATCACGAAAATCCCAACTCTTACCCGAATCCCGAGATTTAAAAAGCAATCCCTAGTTGCAACGCATTGATCATACTATTTAGAAAACCAGTGAGTTTTGTTGGTGCTTAAAAGTCAAATCAATATTTGAATATTTAAAATTTTCACGCCTCCGTAAAAATCGACATTACCACAGGGTGCCATAGTTTTGAGTTAGTGCGAATAACTGATCTCAGAAACTTTGTATAAAGGAATACCTCTCAAAAAAAATAATTTCAGATTGTTCATGTTAATTCATGGTCTTCCAGTTATTCCTAGAGGCGAAGAAATTGATTGTATTTGGCCAAACGTTACGAACAATTAAATGCTCACCAGTTTTAATTGCTGCATCTTGAACAAGCCAGAAAGACGGGAAACCATAGTACCCCAGTCATTTTGTCAAGCCAACAACTGGACTTTGATGGATTTCTTTCACAAGAAATTTGGATATATTTGAAAATAATGACAGCCAAAAATTTCAATTTTTTAAACGAAGGAATCTTTAATAGTTACAATTGGAAAGTTTCGTGCATTTGGTAACACAATTTGAATAATTAGATTTCAGTCTGAGTTATTTAGAAAACCTTCAAAATAGAGTGAAATTTCTTGAGCGGGTACGATTTGTAGTACCTAAAATTTTGATTAACAACTTAAAACATATGGCATAAATCAACATTTTCTTCAAATCTCATCTCCCTCACATATTTCTACCAATCACTATTACTCATACTAGTGACTCTTAAAACAAACAATTTAGATAAAATAAACAAAAACGAAAAATCCTTTTAAATCCAATCAACAATTAGAAATGTGTCATCAATAGAAAATTGCCAATTGTCGAAATTCATTTAATTTGGCTCCCTATTCTTATTTCAAGCAACACAACTAACTGGCAAAACAAAATTGGCAAACATAACCTCAAACATACATTTACTTTCTACAATCAAGCACCCATACATTTAAGGATAACAATAGCTTAGTATGCTATAAATAAAGAGTTGGAAAAAAGGATTAAAATAAACCATTTCGTTGACACATACAAGTGTCCATCAGTAGCAAAAGAAAAAAAAAACATATACAGAGAGACAAACATGACACTAACAAAATAAATATTAAAACAGATTGAGTGTGAATGTAGTAAAAATGTATGTTTGTATGAATATGTAAACAAACAAAAGATGCAAAGCTGTATTAAATGAAGCATTAAAGGACTTTGTTTGGGATAATGGTAATACTGACTAAACACCAGGATAAAAGCAACATTATCCTTGAGCTGATAATGTTAGATGTTTTTGTTGTTGTTGGTTGGTGATTGCCAAGATGTCAATATAAAAAGTATTTCAAGTGTTAAGATGAAATACTGTCTATTTGGTTAATTTTAACTTACATACGAGTATGTACATACTTCAAACAACAAAGACATCAAGTTACTTTTTGAATATATAAAAAAAACTACATACATACATACATACATTTATTTATCATTTTTTGTTAGAACAGGCAAGAAACCCCTTATTTACACAAAAATTTTAGCTTCTTTTCTACTCTTTGATTTTTTTATTGTAATTTGCAAGTGATTTTTTTTCGCAGTTCTGCTTGGTTGCGAGTGGAAATGTTAAGATGAAAGCCAGATTTCAAAAGTAAGAAAACTGGCTTTAACACTCTTGTGCTTTTCATTTGTTCGGATTTACATGCTTGATTTAATCTTTGTGTGTATAATATTCGTTTATCTAGTAACAAAATCAACTTGTATTTTTTGTTATTTTGGTTTATTTACAAAGATCTCAATTGTTGTTTAAAATCTTCAACATTTCTTGTTGATTATTTTTCTTAACGTGATTGCAATTGACAGTTGGTTAAACAATAAAAAAAAATTGAAAAGGGTACTTAGTTGGGGATTGCAAAAAAAGGTCTAAAAAGGGTTTAGTAAATTGGCCATCAATTTAAGCTTATTTACACATTCATAATACATTTAACAAATGGTCAATATGTTTAGTTTAAGTATAACAAATAGAGCTCAAGATATCTGTCCAGCTTTTTCTACTTTTACTTCATTTACATCCGTACTCAAAACTGATAAATTAAAAACTAATGTTTTGAAGCCATTTTAAATAATTATTCATTGTTAAATAAAACATAAATACAATTAAAGCGAAATCATAAAGTAGATCGAACAACTCATACCTAAATTAAAGCAATAAAATATTGTATATGAAACATAAAAATTATAATTCAATGCTAATTATCATAATAATATGCGTATCTTTAAGATTATTACTTATTTGTGGTTTACTGCGTGTTAATTTCGACTTGACTTTTACTCCATAATACAAACAAAAACTCCCCAATTTCTACAAAGGTTACGCTCGTTTTATTACACTTACTACCGCCTTTGTACACATACAGGATAAAAGTCTATATTTATTGTAAGATTTATGGGTGTTTTTAATTACACAACAAATGTCCAGCCACAAAGTGTTTTAAACGAAACTACAAAAACTGGCAAAAAATTATATATACAAACAAAAAAAAAAAAACAAAACAAAAACTTCCTTTCAAATGATGAACATTATTTTGTGATTAGTTTGGTGGCTGTGTTTGTTTGAGCATTAGTCCTGAAACAAATAAAAAGACTATTTTTTCAACCGAAAAAGAAGGTCAGAGACAGAAGTGTGGGAAATACAAACAATATAACAAAGTGATAAAATTAAAAATGTATTATGAAGATTGAGTGGGTGGTGTTTAGAAAATTGCTTTAATTTTAATGTTATATTTTTCGTTCTTTTCTTCTAGATATTATTACGACAAAAACATTATGACCAAGGTCCATGGTAAACGTTATGCCTACAAATTTGATTTTCAAGGTTTAGCGGCCGCCACCCAGCCAGCTGCCAGTGATCCTACCTATAAATATCAAAGTGATTTGTTTATGACACCATATCATCACAGCGCCAAATTAAGCTCATTTATGAGTCCACACCATGGCATGACATCATCATCCGGTAAGTTGAGAAATAATTGTATAATTTTAAATCGGAAAGGTTCATATGATCAAATATATTATGAACTATAAAGATCACAAAGATCACAACTTTGACGTTTCAAAATTACTACAATCAGGTAGTTCTCTTAAAAAGAGAAAGAAAATATTTTCTAGTAGTAAATTTGTAATGTGAAAAAGCAAAGCACTATATATAAAAAAAAATTGAGTGAATTGAAATTTTGTTTATATGTTCGTGATTTTAATAACTTATTAAATTTATTTATTTTAATAATTGTTATACTTTGTGGTATGCATTGTGGAGTTAGTGCATTCGTTAGATGATATAAACAGCATTTTCTTATGATTGTATCAAACAATACAAAAATACTCTGTGACCAAAATTGAATTTTATTGCGCCAGAAAAATAAAGAAAAATAGTAACACAACGAAAACAAAAAGGCAGTTCTCAAAGAAAGAGACAAGTATAAAACTACATTTTCTTTCCCCTTCTGTCACCTCTGTATACTTTGTAGTAAAACGAAAACCTATTTTGATATTTTCTAAGTTAAAGAAACATCGTTACGAAATTGTATTTCATTTTAAATTTAATGGCCAGAATCAACATACAGTATGTTTTACAACATACAACATGTTTATCAACATTTGCATTAGTAGAAGTTTCTATTTATAAACATTGTTTATAACACGCAGTATGCAACATTAAGTTTTAATGGCCATAGAAAGGAATTTTCGATTGTCTTCTCTAGATGCCGCCGGAAATTACTAGAAGATGGCGCTATTGTATAAATACAACAAACAAGGCCACACAAAGTTAGTTTCATCAAAGCGTTCTCAAACTGTAATTTATTTGGCTGTGAAGTAAAGTGTAAAAGAGTATTCAAAGACGGGATGTTTACTTAAATTACTTTGTACATTTAAATAATTAAAGACTCGTTTTTTAAAAGTTTACAGTATTATTTCTGCAACGATAAAATTGATTCGTTTCAGATTTTTTTCATTTCTAGCAACAGGAAATTAGTTAAAAAATATGAATTTCGATTGGAATAACTGAATTTTAGTAAAATTTTTAGCAATTGAAAAATTTAGTCAATAATTTTATTAAAATATTCTTATTTGAAAAAGTTCTGTTTCGATAAAAATTATGAATTTTTCTTTTTTAACTTAGACGAAACTTTCAAAGCATTTAATAAAAGTAAAGTAATTCTTAAAGAAAACTACGAGTTTGACAATTCAGGGGCCAAATTACCGCATTCGATATCAAGTAAAATTTATTGTAGTTTTCTTATTTGAGATTATGGCATTCGATATCGAGCAAGAAATTTAGTACATTTTATCATAATTGGTGATAATGCAGTTATTAAATTGTAAACACGTTATTGGACAAGCATCCCAGTAAAAAAATCATGCTTTTTGAAGCATTTAAGAGAAAAAGCACAATCGAGCGTTTCAATAAAAGCGCTCTTTTGAAGCAGTAAATGCTTACGAATAAAATATACAAAAAAATATGCTTTTTTAGTGCTGACAACGAAGAAGGTTTTAAAGCGAAAAAATAAAAATGAAATTATAGCCAACAGATTTAGGTATGACAACAAAAGTCAATTACAAAACGAATATCGCGCTTCTCAGTTACTATGAATTTTTCTTAAGCAAAAATATTCAGATAGAATTTGTTCATTGATTGGTGTGCGCGAAGTGACATAAAACACTTTAGGAAAGTGCTTTATTTGCATGTTTGATTAGGTTAAAAGAAGCGCTTATTGTTAGCAGAAAGTAGTCCTCCAAACCGGGAACACCTCATACAAAAATCATGCATCCCATGAATTTATACATAAAACCTGCTCCTTTTGGAGCACATTTTTTACTGGGATTGTATAACAAAAATATGGTATACATCCTTTCAAATATTGGAAGAGGTCTATATTAGGTACTGCTATTCAAAAATTCTTGTGAATGAAAAAATTCCGAGAAATTAGGAATCCTAGTTACAGCTATTGTACTACCAAATAGTTTAAAAATATAGTAAATGTCATTAGGTTTTTAATATAAAACAGACAACAGGGACCTATGTATACAGTCATGTTACAGAATTTAATTCAGTTCGGAAGTGGAATCAATTCCGTATTTTGCCTCTATAGAAAAAGTAAAATGAAACTTTTTTTTCAGAATGAAAGCTAGAAATTCTTAAAATTACAATTCCACATAGCAAATTAAAAGTGGTTTCATTCCGAAAAAAATGTTCGTTTGGCTTTTTCTATAGAAGCAAATTACGGAATTAATTCCACTTCCGAACGGAATTAAATTTTTTGACATATCCGATAATTGGCAATTTTCTTTAAAACATTAATAAAATTGTAACAAAATCTTACCTTAGTTAAAGATGCGTCTAAAGGTAACCACCTCACACTGCTGACCACAATTTTCTTATAAAACACATTTATTAAAAATTATAAACATCAAAACTGTTGCACCAACTAAATTAACATTAAATTGACAGCAAAACCAAACAATAAACTGCCAAAAATAACAATAACAAAACAAATATGGCAAACTAAACTTCCAATTAGATTTTTTGATTTTCTATTCATAAACATTTTAATTGATCAACACATTATTAATTTATTTAATAAATTTTATTTTAAATAAACAAAAAAACCCTTTTGCTATAAAGCTTCCAAGGATTTTAACATCGCTTGAATACTTGCTTTAGACATTTTTGATTTTCTTAATTTAACAAGATTTTTGTAGAACTTTTTTCATTTTCATTTAATAAACACTTTCAATAATGGATTTTTAATAATATATTTCATTTATTTCTTTAATAAATTAATAAAAACATTTTTTTTCATAAGAAACCACACACGTTTTCAATATTTCGCTTTTAACTAATAAAACCAGGCGATAGAATGGCAGACTGTCAAATTAGTTAATGAAGGATATCGAAAAAAGTCTCCAGCAATTGTAAACAAACAACAGTGTTGCATTTAGGGATTTAGTAGGTAGTGGAACAGATTAAGTATGTAATTTGAGTTATTAAAGCTAAAGAATGTAATTAGTTGTAATGTTTATTTTAAAAGTAGAATGAATCAGCATATAATCATAGTTATTATTACAGAACTCTGTTTAATATACATATTTAAATATAAATTAAGAATTTTAGTTAAAAATTGATCTAACTATTTAAAAAAAAAGTAAAAGTAGAAAGTAAATGACATATTTATTTAAATTCAAACAGAATTACGTTTATTATTAACTCTAAATTGAATTGCAAGCTAAATAAACTAGGTTTAGTGGATGTAGTTTATATTAAAATGTGTTACTGATAAATTTAGCAACTTCTGTCAAAATTAAAATAAAGTCAAAATTTATACATCGATCGAATAAAAACTATGAGTTTTGGTGTGATTTTCTCTAAAATTTTCTGAAAATCTCCGAAACTATTTTAAGCAGATTTTAAGAATACTAATATAACTTTGAGATAATTTGAATTATAATTGTATACAACAAGAACCAAATAACCAATTGCAAACAAGTCACTGATTTAGAACTTTTACATTTTGGAAGCTAAATCTAATTCCAAAGCATTTAATTGAATAAGTTCTTTTTGTATAACAATGGATTTTAATATTTATAGAACAATTAATAAATATTAAGAATAGCAGTTTTATAACATTTCATAAAACATTGATTTGTTTTATTTTATTATTAAAAAAAAAAAATTATTTTAATATCAAATCATTTATTTCTTTTATTGAATTATAGCTTCCATATTTCCATCAGCAGCCTCGTGGGGTAATTGGGGCAACCATGCCACAAATTTGTATCAACCCCATTCAATGGGTCATGTAACACCCTCTCACGTTGCTCCACATTTGAGCTCCTATCCCCATTACGCATGACCATCATCGTCAGGTGGTGGTTTCTAATATGAGAGCAACGCCATCGCTGGCAGCAGTGGGGCACATTCTATGCATTCGGGGGGTATGGTGAGTAGCTCGGGTGGTACAAGTACAAGTGCGGCACAGGCTGCAATAAATGTAGCCACTTTGCACAATCTAAGTTCAGCCGTTAGCTCCAGCAGCAACATGTCATCTGGTTTAACCAACAACACAGCCGTCGGCTTAAACAGTGGCCTCAACTCGAGCGGCAGTATTAACCACAATAGCCTCAGCCTCGCACAGAATAGCAACAGCGGTGGCACAAATAGTCTCATTAATGGAAATCACCTTAACATTTCAACAGCCTCTCTAGCCTCTCCACACACGCACGGTGTGGGCATGGGTGTGGGAGTAGGGGGCGGCAGTGGATTTGGCAGTATTGGTGGCCTGGGTGTGGGTGTAGGTGTAGGTAGCAGTAATTTGAATTCTTTGGTAGTTGGCAATCGTTTGATGAACTCTGGCCTGACTACCATATTGAAATGATAACATATGGCTGAATATGGTCTAACCATAGGTAATTCAAACGAAACGCGACCAACGTCAATGGCAAATACAATTGAACCCCTGAACACCTCCACCTACCAGACACCTTTCACAGATACTCCCTCCTTCTACCGGCACATTAAGGGTGAACAACCATATTAAACGAAACCACCAGTTAATGAGCAAATCTACAAAAACCAACAGTGTATTCTAATTTTTATCTAAAAAAAACTCATTTAAATTAATTTAGCTCTCTATTAACGGAAACTCCCCAAAAAAGTAGAGACAACAAAACAAAATCTTAGTATTTCCAAGTTTGTGCGTGTAAAAACCAAATTAAAATAAAATAATTAAATAAAGAGAAAACATAACATTATCCTCATCTAAAGTTCAATAAAATACTAACGAATTTTCAATTGTTGTTATTGTCTAAATAAAAACATAAATAAAACATAAGATAAGGATCTAAAGTAATATTAAAAGAAATCCAAAAAGAAACTAAAAACTCTTCTTCTAGTCATAAATGTTGTTTTAAAACAAAAACTCTTTGTAGATTTAATTACTTGTAATAAAAATTCCTTGTAAATATTTTAAATTTTGAAAAAACAAATAATTGTAGTTTTCTCAAAAAAAAAAAAAAAAAAAACAAAATAAATAAAAACGTGTATTTGTAGCAATAATTTTAATAATATTAAACATATAATAATTTCTAAATTTTCATTAATTATAAGAATGACAAATGAAAATTGTGTAAACTTGTGTTGAAGTAAGTTTAACGTCTCTTTTTTCACAGTTTAATTTAAATTGACTTTTATATTGAACTGGATGACTGTGATAGTGAAATGTACAGTTTATCAATAAAACATATAAATAAATTTATTATTTTTTTATTAAATATCAGCTAATAAATTGTAGAAAATATACGTAAAATATAGGAACAATAGTGTAATTTGTTTTGCAAAACCAATTATGTTAAATTATTTCCTATTTATTAATATTTTCTACGAATTATTTGTAGTATTTGACCAATTAACAACTGGTGACCATCACCGGCTGTCATTTGGTCAATTGTTTTTAAGTATCTTTAAATTGTAATATATAAACCATTAAAGTAATTCCATTAATGTTTAACTATTCATGTTTTATTCTAAAAAAAAAAACAAAAGAAAATTTCAATATCTCAATGTACTCGACGTATTTATGTTTATAACAGAAACATTTTTCCAGAAAAGAAAACTTTCAAAAAGAAAACAAAATTATTGATGAATGTAATGTAAAATATTTTAAATCTTGTCTCTGTGTAAATTTAACAACAAAGATGAAAAACAAAGAATTTTTAGATTAATTAAGTTCTTAAAATAAATAATAACAACCATAAATAAAAGACAAAAAAAAGTATTTGGAAACATCAAGTTTAACGTTTTATTTAACAAATATTAGGGGATAAAGATAAATGCCCTTATTCATAAAAAATTAAAGTAGACTTCAAATATACTTTCAGAAAATTTTGTATGAAAATTTTGTCTAAAAGCACACTTCAAATCTACTTAATTTTTTATGAATACGGCAGAAAGAATTTACGAACTACTGTGTGATTAATTTATTTAATTTACAAAACATTATTAAAAATATTCATTAATTATTTTTAGTTAATTACCATTTTTATTTGCATTGAATTTTCTTTTTCAATTTATTAATTATTAGACATACATACGTATAATTTAAAACAAACTATGCTCTAATTTTGCCAATAACCATTCACTGTTCAAATAACTAACGTTGAAACAGTGTTGTTTTCAATGGAGAGTTTTACTTTTTCATTTCCTTTTACTGGCCACTTGACATTTCTCCACTCGCTCACTTTAGTTTTACTTAAGAAATTTGCGCGAACGGTTTACAATTCGAGTGGTCCGAGTAATAAAGAAAAAGTGAAAAATTATTTCAAAATAGCATTAAAATATAATATCTTAATAAAATAAAAGCAGTTGCAAGTTTACTTAGTGAAATTTTAAGCTTCCCATTCAAAATAATAAAGCAACAAAGAAAAGAAGTTGCTAGCCAAGGGCTGCGATGTCTTTGGCCAAATATAAGTTAATGTTGTATCAAAGTGTTTTTGTGTTAATTAAAGTATAACGTAATAAATTTATTTCATATAATAATAGAATATTCGATTATTTGCTTTAAATTATAAATAATGAAAAATTTTTAGTAAAAAAAGCTGTGTGCTGTGTTGTGTTGTATTATTAATTGCTGCATTTTGTTAGTGTCTCTTTTTGTTGTGTTTGTTTACAAATATTTGCAAGAGCAGAGAGCGAAGTCGAGCTATAATTTTCGACGGCGACGAAAACAAATAAACAGCTGCGGAAAATAAGCCGACAGCATTAATTTATGTATATTTTTGCAGCAAAAGATTAAGAAATAATAGGTTGAATTGAAAAAGTGTCAAATGAAAGAATAAAACGCATTAGGAAGCAGTATAATGTGTTAGGGTGAGTTAATATTTTGTTTAATTTATTTTTATTATTAGATCAAAGAATTCAATATAATATGTTAGACTTAAATTTACAAAATTTTCTTTTCTTATTAAATTATAAACCGATTTTCGGTAAGAATTAATTTATTAAAGTTTTTTTTTTGTTTTTTGCTACTTAAAATGATTTTTAGGTTAAAATTATTAGTGATCACAGTTTAATTTTTCGAATTTTACAAAGGATATTTTTATCACAAAGGATATTTTTATTACAAATATTACACGGTGCTACAAATGAGCACTTTTTTATACTTGAAAAGAGACCTAGTGTATAAATCAATTTTTAAAAGTTCGGAAACACCCTCAAATTTTGGAGTTATTCCGAAAAAACTATTTTTGGGTAGGTTCGAGTACTTATGAACACGTAACTCGGTTGATTTTAATCCGATTTTCGATTTTTAAACGGTTTCAGAAAGAAGAAATATGTATGTACACATTCTGGTATATGTATTAAATTTTTGCAGTGTTATTTTTAATTATATCTGATTTTAATTTTATTTTTTCTAGTTTTTTTAATTTTGGCGCCATTTTTTTAAATTAGATTGTTTAGAAACATTCCCTTATGTATGAATTTCATTTAAGGTTTTTTAGTTCTGAGTTAAACAAGCTGGCAATAAATAAAATCGAGTAGAAAATAAAAAAGTTATTACGGTTTTTCAAAAGTTACACTACATTTTCTTTATAATGATATGATTATATAAATATTTAAAAATAACAGTATTCAAATTATTTTATTTAGAAATTAAGAATATTTGATTAAAAGTTCTTGCTAGACCTCTTTCGCTTGTACATAAAATCGTCTTTTTCTCGCTTAAGTGACCAGCAGTTATTTGAAACCATTCTTACTTGGCTTTTTCCTTCGAAGCGTCTTTCGATATCCAAAATGTCTTGGTAAAATTGTTCGCCTTGCTCATCACTAAATTGTTGTAGGTTTTCTGGGAAAAAATGTAAATGAACTTTAATGGACTTTCTGCATCCTATTTCTGCATAAGCCTCAAGAAATTCATTTATTACATCAATATAATTTTCACTTTTTTCATTTTCCAAAAAATTTTCACATAAACTAATAAAGCTTCTCCATGCTCTTTTTTCCACAACATTTAATTTAATTGTGAATTCTTTGTCAAGCATGATTTTGCGGATTTGAGGTCCAACAAAAATACCTAAAAATAAAAAAAAAATAATACAATTATGTTTAGAAATCAATAAACATTTGTACCTTCTTTTATTTTTGCTTCACTTATTCTTGGGAAAACTGATTTTAAGTGTAAAAAGGCATCGCTTTCCCTATCCAAGCGTTTCATGAACTGCTTCATGTATCCCAATTAGAGGTGTAATGGTGGCAAAATTATTTTTTCGGTACTCACTAGTGGAATTTTTAAGACGTTTTTCTTGCCAGTTTAAAAATTTGTTCTTGATGGCCAGTTTTTTTGCTTGTATTGGTCTTTCCTACGACTCTCCCATTCGCAAATATAGCAAGGAAATTTAGTATAGTCTTTTTGCATTTCGAATAAAATTGTCAGAACTTTTAGATCTGAAACAATTTGCCATTGATACTTTTTATAACATATTAAATCCAGTATCTTTTCCATTGTCTCAAAAAATCTCTAAAGAATGGTGTATAACCCCTGTTAAAAGCGGTGCTTTATTATTGGATTCTCGAGAAAAAACACATGCCAGTTAATTGAATTGCTTTACAAAATAAAGTCATATAAATACAAAAGGCTTTATAATAGTCGATTTGGTGTAAGACTTTTAAAAGAATTAAGTTAGAAGTTTTATCACGAGTGGAATCCTTCAAAAAATATTATAGTTGAGCACAATCTAACTCCTAAACATCTAAATGATGATGAAACTGGTCTATATTTGAAAATTCTTTTTGATAAAACGTTTATTCATGCTAAAGAAAATAGTTTTTCAGAATGAAGGTTATAACGGAATGCAGTAATATTTTTTGTAATTTTCATATAAGTAAATGATATAAAGAATAATTTTTAAACCCGAAATCCCTTCCAATGAAGACTTTATTAGTACTTTATAATGGCACAAGTCACCTTTACCGTAAAAACTACAAAATATGGACAAATTTTGAAGAGATGTCAAAACTTCTCCAAAAAAAGAAATCTCGATATAACGAATTTTTCGATTTTACGATTAGAACTGACAACATATCGTCGGTTATAACGGGATTTGCCTGTATTTAGATATCGTTTGTGTTCTTCAAACAAAATGTATATTAGTAATTTTTTGAATTTAGAAATACGTTTTCCTGATCTGGAGAATATTTAGAGCTCGTTGCATTTTTCATACGATTAAGTCGATAAGTGTTGTGAATCGTAGTCCCAATTTACAACATACAACATCAAAATACTTGGTGTTGTGAACGGTAATCATTACAATTTAAGATATGTTCAATTTAGTACAGAAAACGTACAGAAAATTCATTAAAAAATATTTTTTGATAAGAAACTGGAGAGAGACATGAGTAATTGCCGTGAATTTGGTACTAGTGACAGCATTTTTGTTGCTTTTATAACAGCAGTAGTAGCTAAATTGATAGCTTGGCTAACCGAAATCGACCCATTCCGGTGAGCTGAACCGTGTGCATTTTTTGTTTTTGTACTATCACTGCAAAAAAATTAATTACGGAAGACTAAAATATTTGTGTAAAATGCGTTGAAGATTAACTAATTTAATGTAACATAAAAATTGTTTTTGATAACAATTATTCGCTAGTTTGAAATGCATTTTATTATTCGAAAAATTTATCACAGACAACAATAATACCGCTTTTAAACTAAAACCGTAGTGGAAAATGAGTTTTAGGAAAATTTAATTATTCGGCTAACCGAAAAACTGGTTTACTAAATTTTCTTGTATTGATTCTTACCATATATTTGTTCATTAAACTTTAAGACAAATCTTTATTTTATCGAAACATTTGTTTTATAAAAAAAGTAATAATTTAATTGATTTACTACAAACTAAAATAAAACTAAATCAACAAAGAAAAACGAATTTCTTTGGTAAAAAAAGTGAACACATTGCAATGAAGTTAAATGTTTTACGTCAATAAATTATGTATGTATTTTTCTATCTGTACTTATTGATTAAACCATACAAATTCGTAATCCTTAAGAGTGTTTTCTTTGGACTTGATTTCATTGCGATCTAACTTGCGCCAACGTATACGTGGCTGGTAGCCAAACTCATTTGCCACATACTCAATGGTGCGTTCAACGTCATCATCACCAATGGAATAGTAACTGCCCTCCTTGTTGCCGTTACGTTTACCGGTCTCAGTGTGGCCGTGATAGTCTAAAATGTACTTGAAACGATACAAATCACCGTCACCATTAGCTGCAGAAGATCCAGAACTTCCGCCAGTGTTTTTGTTGCCAGGTGGCACCGCTAACGTAAAAAGAAAAACAAAAAGTGCTTAAAAAAGGAATTGTTTTACAATTTAGTTGTGTCACAAACCATTTGGTTTATTGTTAAGGCTTGTGGACTGCGTAGGGGTGGATGATGCTTGTGTTGGTGCCGTTTTGCCCATAAGGGTAGGAAGTACTTTCTGCATAATTATATCCATTATGGGTGGAGGACTTCTGGTGTTGGTGTTTGCTGCTGCTACGGAACTAGGGGTGGCCGGCAATGGCTTTGAAGCTGTAAAGAACATTTCTTGTTAACAGTTAGTAATTATAGTAGTTTTTAGTGTGCAATACTTCTTTGGTTTGTGTCTTTGCTAGTTGTAGGATTTGTAGTGTAATGTTTGTTTAATGTATTTGTATCTCTGGTTGGTGTTGGTGTTGTTTGTGCTGTTTGTTTTTCGGAGTTTTTATTCAAAGTTGCTGGACTTTTTGCTAGCGGAAATTGTCGTGTTTCACTGGACTGTAAAGTGTTTCCTGTTGTTGCAGTCTGAGTTTGTTTTTGCTCAATTTTTCCTCCAACTGAATTCTTAAATGTTGCTTGGTGTAAAGTGTTTTCCTGTGATGTGTTTGAATCAGTGTTTGAATTTTGCTCAAATGGTGGTTCAAGCGAATTCTTCGATGGTGTTTTTGAAGCTGACGCTTTTTCTTGTGCTGCAGTTTGTGTGGGTGTATTTAAATCATGTTTTAAAAATGAAATAGGTTTATTTTTTAACGGTTTCAGGACATTATTAATAATAGCATTATTTTTGTCCGTAAACAAGGCTGAGCCACTCTCAGTTGACATTGAAAGTGCCACAACCTGAAGCTCGTGCTTGCCGGAAGATACATTGTGTTGAGGTATGTTACTAGATGTTTGCAAAGGAATTTGCAAAGATTTAATAATTGATTTATTTCGACCAATTAAAGTGTTTCTTCCATTATCTACGGCAGTGGAAGTAACATGTTTTTTAGTTGCATGTTCCTTTGCAGCGTTGCTGACAAACTTATTAGGTGCAAGTGTTGAATGTATTGTGATAGCTCTACTAGGGTCAAGTTTGGAAGGAGTTGTGAAAGAAAGTGTTGTGATAGCTTTATTAGATGCAGGTGTGGAAGTTGTTGGGACAACTTTAGTAGGTGCTAGATAAGAAGGAGTTGTGACAATTTTATTGTGTGCAAGTGTTGAAGTTGTTGAAACAACTTTATTGGGTGCAGGTATAGAATTTGTAGAGCCAAATTTACTAAGTGTCATTGTTAAATCTATAGAAACAACATTATAAGTTGCAAGTGTTGAAGGAGTAGTGCTAAATAATTGCTGACTCATGACAGCTTTTTGTAGTGCTGTAAAATCTTTAAATTCTAAAGAATTTGTTAGTGATATGTTTCGTTTTATAAAATTTTTATTTGATTCGAAAGTTAATAAAACATGTTCGCCATACAAATTAGACAATTTACCTGTTGCCGGGTTTTTATTAGCGGATTTATTGTTTGCTGCAGAATTCGAACCTGGGCCGGGCAACGACTTCAACAAAGGTCTTATATCGCTCTTTCCTGTATTTGCTTCTATGCCATTGATGCCTTTAGGCTTATTGTTGCCATTTCTTAAAAAGCAGCCCGAACAGGCTTCTGTATTGAAATTATGCTTCGTCAAAGGTTTAGGGGTTGTGGTAGTTGTTGGTGGAGTCTTTGGTTTTACCATCACTTCAATCGTTTCTGTATGGTATAACAAATACATATGTACATGTAGTTAGTTTAAGAAAATGTTATAAAACATAAATTAAAAATTTGCTTACTTGGTGGCGATTCATAGGGATAATTTTTCATGGCCAGTATACGAAATCGGCCCTGCTCATCTGTGGCATACACTGTAACATGATAAATTCCATCAGCTGTTATGAAACCAAATTCTCCCATCACAATACCACGCTCATCTGAAGAAGAGTAGACACAAAAGAAATCGACAAAAAACAAACAATCAAATAATCATAAAAATGTAATGAAGAAGTTAAATTTTTAATTAAATTATGAATAAAATAAAATAATAATACGCATAATATTTATTGAAAATCAGTCCATATACAATAGTTCGAATCAGTTATATGGAACTTGTTTTCCATATTTAAAATGATATTTAACAATGCTCCAGCCATAATTAATTTGAATTAATGACTCTATAAACAGCCAGTAAAACAATAAATTTATACATAACTAAAGAAACTTAATATAACATTTATTTAAATAAGTATAGAAATATTTTAAGAATTTTTTCTGAATATGGATATTATGTTCTGTGGCCTTGCTTTTCATAACTTCAAAATGGTTTATTTTGGTTTGTTGCTTTTCGTTCTTTCTTTCTTTTCTTTTTTTTTTTTTTTTAATACACAATTTTAATAAATTAGTCAAACATTAACATAATTCAATTTACGTTTGACAGTTATTGACTGGTTTTATTTGATTTTTTGAATGTGGTGACAATGGGAAATCAATCTAGTTAAACAGGATAAATTTTAGACAAAAAGCATACGGTTTAAATGCTATGAATTGCGGTTTTACCCTACTCTATGAACATTATATTGTGAAATAGTTATTGTTTTCTCTACTTCCTATAATAAAAAAATATTTGTTAATGAGTCAAAATAAACAAAAATAGATGTAAATGTAAACAAACTCTGACATTATGATATGAAAGATTTAAATGTGATTAATTTTATTCTTGTTTACACTTGATCAAAATAACAAATATCCTGAATTATTCAACTTTTTAAACCAACAATCAATTTTAAAATCCCTTATTATTGATGTGATCACCAAATATAATTATTTTGAGGCCAGTATTGAAAATAAATTTTATTTTACTTGAATTATTTTGAAAATAAATTCAAACATCTTAATTTATCGTAAATAGCATTTGTTTTTTAACCAGTATTAAAACACATTTAAATCAGTTGTTAAATTCTAGCGTTTAATATAATGTTTACAATTAATATTAACAATACTGTGCACTTAAGCGGGAACAGTCGTAATTCAGCTCTGGGTGGACAAAGAACTTGCACGTCATTGTCATTATCGCTTAAGGGCAAGCAGGCCGTAATTTTTTCGCTGCCCTCGAGAGATTTGCGTCTCACTTTTGCATTGGTTAATGCTTGGCGTCGTCTAACTGTACCGCATTACGGTTTTTCGGAGTTGTGCATTAGTCACATGCTAATTTTTTTTTTAATACAGGATTTAAGCGTTCCAGCTTCCTATATGAAGGTATAGGTCGACTTGGGACTTACTTAAATCGATCGTGGGATAACCTGGCAATTTGATTCACTGACTGATTCATTTATCATCGCACAGCCCAAACTGCTAAAGCCGGGTAATGGGTTCCTTTTACAACATGTAGATCCACTAAGAAGAGATTTTTGTAAATTCGGTCGTTACGGGGGACAAATGGGGCTAAACCGGGTAAAACCAGTACCTCCTATCTCCAAATAAACTTAGAAATAATATTTTAAATGCGTCCGCCTTTAATCAGAAAAGAGCTGACAGGTGTCTGGTACTTTTTTGAAAATCGAAATTCAAGTGACCATATGGGGTAAAAATAGTTCCCGTAGAACACTCCGTTAACATGTATATCTCCTACATAAATAAACATAGAAATCCTATATTAAATGCATCTGACTCAGATCAATAAAGACTAGAAATTTTTTTGGCACTTTTTTAAAATTCGAATTCCTATGGCCTAAAAATGTTGGTATTTTTCAATCAAAATGTAGTTTTTCACTAAAAATTTCATGAACTATTATTTTCAAATAGTACGTAATACGGATAATTAATAGGTACTTTTTTGAAATTTATTTTTTCACGGGTGACAAAAAAGGGACAAAAACGGGATAAAAAAGGGATAAAAAAGGACATTTGATATTATTTATTCAATTAAAAAATAAAAAAAAAAGATAAAATATTATTCCATCCACATAAAAAAGAACCCAGAACATGCTATTCATGACTCAAATATAAAGGTGTAAAAAGGGCCAAATTTCAGTACACTTATAGTGGTACTTTTTTGAAATTCATTTCTACTATTCTATTCTCGCAAACTATGCATCTGATCATGTTATTATTATTATGAGCCCGGGAAGGTTTCTGATTTGGTAGGACCAAGCCTACTTTCACGCCCTCTTTTTTAAATTGATTAATTACAACGCAACGGGAAATCCGCTGGACCGATCTTACTAAAACTTTGACGGGATATAACTAAGACTCCGGCATGACTAGGAATACTTTTTTCGACCGCCTACTTTTTTTCAAAATAAACAAAATCAATAAAATTACTCAAAATGAATTGAATATTTGTGTAATGCCTTTTTTCAAATTAATTTTAATTGGTGGCGTAGCAACGCGCGCAAATGCCATCTAGTCTTTTATAAAATTAAAAAACATTTTATAAATTAATTTTAATAATCTATAATCTATAATAATAATAATTATAACATAACAAACATTTATTATCGGCACTAAATACCAATAAAACAAATTTTAAGTTATGGATAATTAAAAATTAATAACAAATGTATAAAAATGAATCTCGCCAGTTAAAAATTTATAAAATCATTTGATTTTAATGTAAATAAACAATTAAAAAAACATCTTCGTTTTACCCACACACACACAGAGACACATAAAGTAGACACGTTCTTTGCATAAAATTTTTTTATGGAATAGATTTTTAAGTACAACTTTGAACAGAAACCCGCCAGTTGACAGCAATTATTTATATCTAATGGATAAATTTCAATTGAATAAAAAACCACTGACTGCTTCTTTGATTAAAATTGTTGCGCAACTTCTATATACGAATTAATAAATAAATAATTGTGTTTCTTTTCTTGGTGTGCATAATTTTATTTGTCAGTTTTTGTCGCTAATAAAAAATACTATAATCAAGAAGTTTTAGCATTTTTGTTGAAATCATATTCCTGCATGTGTTTTATGGTTTTTAATGTCAATATTTTTAGCTGGAGAACAAGTTATTGAATAAAAAAAAAAAAAACAAAACAAAAACTGCAGTTGTTGCGACAATGATCATCATAATTTGCAGCTAAACGTTGAGCAGCAGGCTACATCTTGGCCTGCCAGCCAGCTGGTTTACCCACAGCTGTTGTTGTTTTGTTTTCTATTTGTTGCGCTATTGATACAAGAGGTTACCAACAAGTGTCAACTGCTAATATTGACATAATGTGGAAGCAACTTTTGCCACCATATGCCAACAATTGCCATTAAATATCTTGACAATGATGATGGCGACGTGATGCTGCTGTTTACAACTATCTGTCCATATTATTGAGCATTTATCAATATTTTATGTAAAACATTTTATAAATTCTTAAACATCGTTAGTTGACTGCTAATTGTGGTGTTATGTTCAATGATTATGTTGTGATACGATACATTTGAAATAATTTTAATATCTTGTCTCACAATATTAGTAGAAATTGATGGTTTTATTATTATTTAAGGAACTTCATACATGTCTCTACTCAATCAATTATTAGCACAAAGTCTGAGAATTTGTTAATATAAAGCATACAATATTATGATGAAATTATTTTTTGGCTTCCGACTATAAATTCATATACAAAACGGACCCCTTGAGTTTTTTCAACAAATCTTATGATTACATATGATCCTCCATTAAAATACATACATACATATATAGCAAAATGTATCAAATTAAGACTTCATTAACAACTTTGTTTTTCAACATGACATATTAAAAGTTTTGAACTGGATATTTTGCATTAAAGGATATACAAGGACGCCAAATGGGACTGGATTTGCAAATTCATGGATTTTTCGGAAATTTGAGATTTCCGCGATTTTCGGGATGTTTGTTCTTATTAAAACAAATAGATTTATTAATAATAAAAACTATTTATTTCAAAATATTAACTTATATTAAATATAAATATGTTTGAAAACAAACATTTCCTATCCACAAACTATAATTTTTAACTATTCTAAAAGTTTATAAAGCAAATTTTTTATTTTGTAAACTATTAATAATTTCAAAACAAAACCGGACTTTCACACTCTCAGACTCGTCGAGGCAAGTGTTTTTGGGTGAGAAGGGAAAAGAGAATAAACGGGATGTTGATTTGCATTAAAAAGTATGAAAATGTAATTGGCGTGTGTGAATGAAATGACAAGTTCAAAAGAGAATTGAAGAAAAACTAGTCAGCTAAAACTGAAGAGTGTGAAACAAGGCTAACATTACATTGAAAATTAGACAGAGAAAACGAATATGTCATTTCGCCTTTCATTTCTATATTAATTTAAAAGCAATAGAATATTATCGTTCGATCTTAAAAAAATTTCTTACAAATATTAAGGCATTAAAAGTAAAGAGAATCGTGATTTAATTTTGTTACCAATATATGACGCTGACGAAAAACATCGTTCACAATCAACGTTGGTGGGCAAAATTGTTAGCAAATTATTGTATGCTGATTGCATTTCTCGCCCTCCGAATCAACTAATTATACATATTTCTTATTCAATATTTGAGTTCATAGCATTACAGACATTATAAGGTGTTATGTGGGGCTTTTACATATTTCAATTACATTCAACGTTTTTTATATCATTTCTAATAATAAACATTTCTATTTCATTATCAAATTTACTTTTCAATTTTGTGCAACATTGGCAGGAATTAAGATCACTGCGAAAAACGCCTTCACTGTTACTTTAACCGAATTTAAAATGGCAACTATTTGTTTTACTTTAACAAATTCTTCATCTGTCATCTGTTGAGCTTTAAAATCTATTAAAGGTTTTTTACAGAGTGCTGTAGCTTAATTGGTAAGCGCATTTGATCATTAAGCATGAGTTGGTATTTGTAGCCCGGGTTCGACTCCCAGCCGCTGCCACTCAAACAACATCAGCTTCTAATAATTATTAGTTTTCTTTTCTATCCATCACAGCTAATATTTATCACAGCGCCCTCCTTCGCTGCTATAGCATTCAAACGCCACCGAAGTAAAATAATTAAAAGAAAGGCTATAAAATCAAGCTTTAAAAATAATGCGCCTACTCACCACCAGAGGCGTTGCAATGCTGCACTAAAACAAACATAATGCGCAATTGCAGAGTTGTGATATAAAAAGCTTTCTTCTTTCACCACATTTACTTCTTCACCTATTCCCTTTCCAAAGAAAGTAACGCAAATATATATAGGCATATTAATTGCCTGAATATTCTTTATTCTCTTTAATAAAAAAAAAAAAAAATATATCCAATTTCAAAAACCGTAGACACATCAAATAGTGCGTTTGAGTTTGGTAATCCAAAATTAATTTTTATTCTTTCAGCTTTATTTGCCAAATCCGGGGATCGGGATTTCGGGATTGGCATCTTTATTGCTTAATAAGGGCACGTAACGCCATAGTCAATACATGGTTTCAAACATGTCCAAAGTTATGACAGCAAAGTGGCCAATTCTTTATTTATTTGAATAAATATTCAGATGGGAATTTCTCGTTCCTTTTATATTTTATTGTAATTATTTGTTTTCAAGTAATCGTAATAAAATCAAGTCTGACCATATTATGGTTCAACGAAAATTGTTTAATAGTAGCACAACAAGAATATGATTGTTAATACTACATTTATCCAATAAATATATATATAGAAGGATTTATTGATTTATTTGCAAGATTAGCTACATTTCTAACGCTAATTTGAATTACTTCGTTAACGGCTTTTGGTTTATTTCAGTAACGGTATTTTATCTATAATAGTATTTGAAGTTATTTCAGTAACGGTGTTTTAGAAATAACGTTAGTCAAGTTGAAAGAGGATTTTGCGGGTAACGGTAGTTTAGCGTTAATTGTAGCCAACTTGGCGAAAATCTCTATTGACATCTTGCTGAATTTGACTTGATTTATTAATTTTGCATTTTGTTTAGTAAAGTGCAAAATTTTAAATAAGTTCCATAAAAACTTTAAAAAAATTATCAATAGTTGCTGAATTCAAATGTGTTTTGTCATAGAAAATACAACTAGAAGAGAAGCAATGATCAAACAGATATTAAACAATGTTATGAAATTTACTCTTTTTTCTTACAAAATATAAACTTTTTCTACTCTTTGTGACATTGCAATTACTTAATAACTCTGACACCAGACATACATACATTTCTTGTTTCTTTATTATTATATAAAAAAAAAAACTGTGGTTTTTGTCTGTGAAAAACTAATTTTTAAATACTTGTTAATTAAACCATTTAAAATTAAATACTCATGTACTTGCCTCTTTGTTCCGAACGATGCTGTTGTTCATCTATGGTGAAACCGAACTTATAGGGACGAACAGTTGAGCTTTGGCCCCAGCAACATTGTTGCAGCAGACAACATGCAATCACAATAAACTTGAATGAAATTTGAATTTAATTTGTTTACAAAGGAATAACAATACTTTTTAATAATCCTTCACACTTACTGAATTTAATAAATATTTGCAAGACAATTTCATTATTTTTTATTTCTTTGATGCTCTTAAGTGTTGCACTAAGAAAACTGATATTCTTTCTTAAACGTTATAAAATAGTAAAAATATCACTTTTTCTTAATAAGTAAATAGGTTTTTTTTCTATGTGTTACAAAGTTTGCCAACTAATTGTCGTCGAAAATATGTATTTTTTTTCAAACAATTTCGTTACTGGAGGCTCAGAATGCAATAAATATGTGGAAAATTTTATTATTCGTTTTTAGTATTTTTTCTCGTTTTTTTAATTGTTTGTAAATTTGTTGTAAATTTTTCTGCCTGAGTTGGCCACTTGTGAAACACACCTTACGACGTTCTATTCGATATTGACTGGGCTCATAGTACTTGGTAAACATTATAAAACATTAGAATCGTAAAAAATAAAGATACAAAACAACTAAAAAAATCTTAATATTATTAGCTTGAAAACATCACAGATGCATACATACACCTATACACACACACACACACACCAATACTTACTCATTCCGGCAAAAAAACAAAAAACACATATTGGACCTACAGATACATTCGTTGATTCTCCCGAGAATTTGATTGCTGTCTTTTGTCGTCCGTATGTCAGAACAAATTATTTAGGCAGTTGTTTTGTATGGATTGACCGATCTGCTGCTTAGAACAGAACACAGCAGATCATCAACAACCACATTCACCCAGCCAGCATTCAACACAAACGATTAATTAAAAATTGACTAGAACTGATACTCACTGATACTCGTGCAAACATTAATTCATATTTGGTTGTGGGGATATTAAATATAGATTCATAAGTTTTGCTTGTATTGGATTGATACATGTCGTGGGTGAGAGCGGCTACATTTTATTCTAAACTATTCCTGCAACAGTAAACAACAAACACTCAGACAATATTCATTATCAGCATGGTTAATTAAATTATTATGTTCGATTGTCTAACAAGTGCTAAACACTCATGTTGGCTATTTAGTTTTGGTGTTATAATTATTTATCGCATTAAGAGGATTACTTTAAACAAATAGCTGTCGTTAAATTAAAAAGATTTTGCATATTGCCATTTTAAAGTGTTTAGTTTTTAATGGTCATTTGCTTTTTATAGATTTTATTTAAATTTTTGCTTTAAGAAAGTGTATGAGTGTGCTGTATTTTAAGTTGGTCAGTTGATTTGTAACATATTTGCAAATTGTATAGGTCAGTAAAATTAAGTAAAATAGTTACGAATTTCGCCTCCTGACATTCTTCCCATATCAAAGCACAGCTTAGTAATTCGGATTAATTCATGTCTATGGAATATTAATTCAGTCATCTCCAAAAATCTTTTATTTATTACTCTATAATAGTGTAACAAAAAAGTTGTAAATTTCCAAAAAAAAAAAATTATGAACTACGACAATATTGTGGAAACAAAAACACAACTCCTGATGGTGTAGCAACATTGAAAATGTTTGTACAGCTAAGCTAAGATGTGAAACACATTCAGCCTTATTATGAGTGTCGTTTTCTATTTACGACAACGACTGTTTCGTAATAGATTAATAAAACAAATTTAATTTTATCTTTAATCTATTACGTAAGAGTCGTTGTCGCAAAAAGAAAACGACACTTATAATGAGGCTGATTATAGTCGTTCTAGGTTGTCATTCAAAGTTCATATAATACCAACAAAATGTCGTTGCAAGTTTGCCTTCAACTGACTGTAGAGCATTCCAACAATAATGTTAGTGTTATCTGATAAATTGAGCAAAACTATAATAAATTATTAGTTTTATTACTACTGTCAAAACAAAATTTAAGAAAAACAAATTTCTCATCATAAATATAATAAAATTTCGAATTAAATTTTTAGCACAATCAGGTTGTTGAAATGTTAAAATTTAAACTAGCTCAACAATATTGCTATTAACGTTCGATACACAGTAGAACCTATGAAACATAGTGATTTTTACAAAACTGCCTTAACTGAAAACTCTGTTGTAATCTGTAATGTTAAATGTGTATTGTTAAGATTAATTTAAATTAATTAATTTTGCTAGGATTAATTTAAAATAACTGTTGTACATTATTATCAAATTAATAACGAAACTAGTTCGTTTAGCCTTATTTGCTGGCACATTAGCAAATACTAAATAAAAAAACGACGCGTCACATACCAAAGTTCTAATGTACCATTGAAACGTATATATTAAAGTCCGACCCAGTGTTCGGTTTCGGATTAGGAAATTGACTTAATCTCAATATTCGATATTCGGACATATTTTGACCGAAACCGAAACTTTTAAAAAAGAAAAACATGGATTATGGAATATTAAAGGTGATACGAGTTTTTAATATAATTAATAGAATACAAAAGCAAGTAAGAAAGTATAGTCGGTTAAGGCCGACCATATTATACCCTACACCCAGTATATAGATAAAACAATTTTTCAGAAATGGGCGATATGTGGGAGATATAACCTGTTGTGGACCGATCATTTAAAAATTGTCATGATGTCTGTTGATCTAAATATTATATATGTTAAACTTTATTTCGATATAAATACGTTTAAAAGATTTATGGAGGTTAAATTGAACTACGGAGAGGGTCTTATATGGGAGATTGACTAATTATGCACCGACCATTATAAAATTAGTTGTCATTATTTCTCTATATCAGAAACTTATTTGTGTCAAATTTTATTTGGATACCAACATTTTTAAGAAATTTATAATCGTTAAAGTGATTTTCGGAAGTGGGCCTTATATGGGAGCTACAAGTAATTATGAACCGATAATTTGAAATTTCGTTCAACAAAACAAAGTGCATTTACTTATAAAACCAATCAATATGAGCGCGATAATGATAAAAACAAGTTTTTTTTTTTGTGGAAATGGAATCTTTTATTCCCATTATTGTTATACTGTTTAGTACAATATTAATAGATCAATAATAATATTAATATCGATATTAATTTGAGCCTATAATTGTATTTATTATTTAATATTACTTTATTACTAATTCATTCTTATCAGGATGAGAAGTCAGATTATTATGACGATTATTTTGAAAAAGACTAAAGCTAAACGCATTAAAGTGAAGGAAACCGACATTAACACAGTGTTTAGTTCCTCAGCGGTGAGAAGTGGTTCCAGTTCTAACAATTAAAAACATATGTAAATTAGAGAATAATTACCAGAACATCAAACTAACGCAGTATAATTAATCAAAATTATTTCATAAAATTTCCTACCAAATTTGTTTAAAATGTTTAGATAAATTGTCAGCTATTTTCCTTAATTGGACAAGTCCTCTTTTCGAATTTCGCAAGATCAGTTGGCTTTAAAAAATTTACCAATTTTCGCCCAGAGTAATTTGTATAACTTTAACGGAAACATATCGTATTTAAGAAATTAAAATATGTATATCAAACCAATGTATTTAATCAATTGATTTATTTATATTTATAATTTTAAATATTATGTTACTTATGACATGACAAATACATTAATTAAACTACATTTGATTTTTATACCGGTTTCTTGCAATTACTTATTGGAAATATAAACACGTCGAGAAACTGTAAACAGATATTAAATTAAATTGAAAAAAAAAACACTTGTTCATGACAGCATTTACACGCACATTTACCAAATGACAACATTTACATATTTATTTACATACTACGTACATTTTCAAAATTCATACATATTATCAACATAGTTAGGCTGTGAGATTGTGATGACGATTAATTAATTGAAATATGACAAAGTAACGTCATCTCTGTCAGTTGCTGCGACGATACATAGAAACAAATTGACAATTTGGCCGTAACAATAATTTATTAAAAATAAATAAAAATTAACTCAAAAAAAATCAGGAAATTGATATTGAAATTGATCAATTACCACAGTAATGTAATTTCTATTTAAAAGTAAATAATTGTATAATTAAGTAGTCATCTAAACCACTAGTGGATCATTGCAATTCGCTCTCGCTCTCTAATGGACGAATTCACAGTCTTTAGTTAGCTAATGACAAAGGCTTAACTAATGATTCTTTATTCGCAATGCTTAGTTAAACCCCCAAACATCGTTGGTTAACTATTAGTCAAATAACAGCTGTTGGTATGAAAATAAAGTTTACAATTGCTTTCGGCGATAAATTGTAAATATGTCTTACGAATTTGAATAATGCCTAAATTCACAGTCTTAATAGTAATAGCTAAACAATAGTTAGTATTTTAGTTTACCAATGGTTAACTAATGACCGAGAATTTGGCCATAAGTCTCTCTACTCCCTCTAGTTATGTGATTTATGAAATATTTTAAATGTCAGTTAATATGTTTTAAACTGTCCAAGCAAAAGTGTGTATAATTAGTTTATATGGACAGTAAATCTGTTGCTGATATTTGTGAAATACAAGCGAAAACTCAAGTGTTTCAGTCATTGAGTAAATGCCGTGTCTGTGATGATGTTGTGGTTCTGTCTTACTGGCTGGTTATTGCCAGTGTAGCATAAAGAGTGTAAATAATTCTAGCCGGATCCACGCAAAGCTTAGTATGTAGTATTTTGCAAAGAATATTGCACATGTTTTGCAAATATATACACCTAATACTGTTTTTACACGGTTTGAAAATAAACAAATTTTAAAATTTTTTTTACACTATTTTAGTTCATTTAGCACGATTGAAAATCTTTAGCGTTGAAATTTTTTTGGTTAAATTTAATTTTTGCCAAATACATACATATATTTATTTCATAAATTTAGAGGAATTACCTTTTTGTATACACAAGCAAATTTACTGTTCAGAGCAATTGTAAATAGCACAAATTTAGGGGAATTGCCTTTTAGTGCATACATTTTTTAAACTTACTTGTGTAAAAACACAGTGTATGTATATGTACATGCATAAATACATATGTATGCGACCTGAGTAGTTGTTCTTAAAAAATACTTGTTTTCACTAATTTATATTTTTTAACATACATATTTTTTAACAATCAATTTTTTACACGGTTTTTTTACACGAGGTTTCCTGAAACCAATTACCGTGTAGAAACAGAATTAGATGTACACGTTTGGATACACCAATACCTCGCTGCTTAGATTTTCGAGGTTGTGTTGTTTTGGGTTCGAGTCGTTTTATACCCTTCACCTTCATGAGAAGGGTATATATAAGTTTGTCATTCCGTTTGTAATTTCTACAATATAATTTTCCGACCCTATAAAGTATATATGTATATTCTGGTTCCTTATAGATAACGGACTATATTAAGCCATGTCCGTCTGTCTGTCTGTTGAAATTAATTTTCTGAACTCCCCAGATATCTTCGGGATCCAAATCTTCAAAAATTTTGTCAGACATGCTTCCGAGAAGTTTGCTATTTAAAATCAGCAAAATTCGTACATAAATAACGGAGATTAGAGTAAAAATCCGAGACAACCTCTGAAAATTTCATCAAAAAAACTAAGTATATTAATATTGTTACAAATAATTTATCAACAGATGGCGTTAATCAAACAAAATGTTTAAGTGTGTTCTGAAACCGTAATGTAAGTGTGTAAAAAGACAGTGTGTTCATTTTTAATTGTGTTTGTGTACATTTAAATAAATAAAGACTCGTTATATTTTCTTTCGGTTTATTTAAAGGAAATAAACCACCGTTTTTAAAAGGTAAAAACGTAACAAAGGTGAAGGGTATATAAGATTCGGCATAGCCGAATATAGCACTCTTACTTGTTTTTTTTTTTTAAATTTTCGCAATATCTGCAACCTCATTAGATGCTAAAACGATGACCCGTACAAGAAGTGTTTTGATGATTGAAATATAGTCCTTGCTTTCTATTTGGCTTGAAAATCATGTTGAGCAGAGAATACCATTAAGTAAAATGGTAATTCAGACAAAAGCAAAAAAACTTATTTGATGACATAAAAATAAAGCATTATCCAAGGATAATGCTAGTGGTAGTAATACCGCCAATTACTACAAGGAAATTAATTTAACGTTGAAAAAAGCTGTTTAGCAGACATTGGTCCAATTTTTTGTGAAAGAAATCATGGTTTGCTAATTCACTTTAATTGTTTGAATTTGCGTCGTGTGTTTTTGGAATGTAACCCCGACGCAAAGTGAGGTGTTGGTGTATTCTATTGAATTTGTTAAACTTTGTGACACTGGTGTTTTTTTCTTTTTTTTTTTGATTTGTTTGTTTAGTTTTACTACTGATATTTATGTATATTTTATTGTTATTTTTGTTATTTATACTTTGTTTTATTTTTCTTATTCATATTTATGTTTATATTGTTAAAAAGCAGTGTTTAAATCTTAACATAAACAACATTCATCTGCTTAAAAATAAACAATGTTTAACATACAAACCAATCTGATTTGACATATAATTCTACACTTCATCATTAGATTGTTGTTAAAACTTTGATAACCAAATGATTAAGATATGTATGTATATGTATAAACAAACATATTTTGTTCTTATTGTCTTTATAAATTGAAAATCTCTTAAACAATCTATCACTTAACATAAATACAGTTTTCATTTTTACAGACTAATTTTAAAAACTTTTTTTTTCCGTTTCACAAAATTATGAATCAGATTTTGCCAAAATATTCACTTGTCTAGTCAATGCAGTTAGTTTCAGAGCACCAGTTGTTTTCGGATTGTTCACTTTATCCGAGAGGAAATAGTTCAGCGGCTTTATATCACAAGAATGATGAGGCCAATTAATGCGGACATCGACAACTCGTGAAATTACGTCAATGAATGTACTGCCGAAATTCACTTTTCTGGACTGTTCACATAAAATCGGTCTTCTAATTTACCGCCAAAAAAAAAAAAAAATACTGCTGCTCAAGAACTAGGCGGCTAATGCTACAACTAAATAGTTTGGTCGGCTGTGTTTTAGGAGCCGTGTTTCTCCACACTTTATAAGTAATTTACTATATTTATTCTGTGTCTGTTACGAGCATCTTTGAATGGGTTAATTGTAGTTGGTTATTTTTAACTCATTCAATCAATGATATTTCTATTACAAAAAATTTCTGTTATTTTTACATGACTGAGGTGGTTGGAAGTGTTTAAATAATATAAATTCTATAATTTATACACATGCATGTGATGTGATATTTTATAAAGATTCAATAAATTAAACAAACAATTTTAATAACAAATGAGTTTCTTGTAAACTTAATTCGTATTTAAATATATGTACTGAACTGCTGTTAAAAGATCTCTGTATATTGATTGAGTCAACTTGTTAAAAAAAAAAAAAAAAAACCTTAAGAATTTTCTTTGTTACACTGCTAAGAACACACCAAGCTTTAAACAAGATGTTTTATTTCCTGGTTTCTCAGGCGATTATGATAATTTGTTATAAATTTTTAACTCAATTTAACTAATCTCTTAGATAATCTTTAATAATCATCACTTTCACAAATCATGCTCGATGATTTGTTGTCTTTTTAGATTTAAAAAAAAAAATATTTCACTACGACTGATGTTTCGAATAATGATTGATTGAGAATGTGTTGAGTTATTTATTCAACAGATTTTACAGTTTAAGGCTGTTCCTTTTATTAAATTTAGCTTTAATATAAATTTTCTATATAGTAAAATTGTTCATGTGTTATTCGTTTAGGATTATGTTACTTGTTAAGATCCGGAAAAATATTAACTTAAGCTACAAATTTAATTTAACTATTAAAAGGTTTAACTTGGAATACCCTGACTCTCAGAATTTTGTGTAAAGATAGCTATCTAAATGCATGTGTCTGATTTTAATAAATATTTTGTCAATGCTAGATGAGATCGTAATCTGGCTATTACATTGTTTATTTGTAATTGTTTTTTTTTATTTTTGTTTTGCCTCAATAATTAACGGATCGTTTAGGTTGGTAAAAATCCTATAAATTCATGTTGCAAATGACAATGAATGAATTTATTTATTTATTTGCTTATTTATCATAATTATCTACATATTCTTAATTGCTAATCATTTTCCGCACAGAGGAAACAAAATGAAATAGGAATTATTTATGTTTAAAGATATTTTCGTGATTAATTACATGTTTGTAGAAATAAATATGAAATGTCTAGGTATAACTCATGTATAGAAATCATACCTACTGAAATTTTTGCATTTAAATTAGTATCAGTTAGATCTCTGACCATTTCAAATAAAGGCACAATTTTACTATTTTTACCCTTTTAGAATTTACAAATGCTCTTACATGAATTTTTGTCTAACTAGGACAACCTAATTTTAATAGCTACATATTCACAAAATTCCAGTTTCAAGTTTTTAGGCAATTTTCGAAATAATTTTATAAATAAGTTTACTAGTGATATTGAAAACTGGAGAAGTACTGAAGCTTTGTTCAAGTAATTCTATAAATTATATTTTCTAGAGATACTGCCGGAAAATGTAAGAACTCAGATTTTACATTCCTGAAAAAATACAACCACTGACATTTGCATGTATTCTGTAATACTTCCAAAAAACAAAATCAGAAATATTTATTTATAAACTTAAAAGTTCTCTCTGCCAGATTAGAATTAATTGGAAAACACCGTTTTGTTTAGATTATTATTTTTATATGGAATAGCACTGTGGTCGATGTGCTATTCCATACCATGACAATTTTGGGTGAATGTCGCCGATTGTTGTTAAATTGCGTCCTTCAACGCAAGAGTGGTTGCGACTAGTTGGTATACACCTTGAATTTCAAATAAACTTATAATAAGAAATAATATGGTGTTCTAGGTGACCAATTCTGATCACCGAAATGAGAGGAAATGTCTCATGCAATAAGTGCATTGTTTCATGAATTGTATGTCATGTGGATCCGACTTGTTGCAACCACATATCATCCACATTAATATCATTCAATATCTGCCTAGGCTGTTACATATATCATTTATAACATAATAGAGTGATATCATATTAATAAAATTGTTGCAAAAACTTTAAAATCTTTAAGAATAATACATATATCCTTAATAAGGCTAATAAGCTACTAATAATCTATTGAATTTGTTTAAAATTTCTAATTAAAGTTCTCTTAAAGCTGTACAAATTTTCCGGCACAATATTGACCTAGTTTGACAATAATCAAAACATTTATTAATCTTTAAAATGTAAAAAAGTAAATATTTTGCTGCATTTTGGTTTGCAAGTGATCTGAGCAACAATGATTAATCTCTCAATAACTCAGTTAAATTATCATTTAATATATAATTATTATTATTTTATATATTTATTTAGGAACTCATAATTTCATATAGATTATAATGATCATCTTATTGTGTAATCAAGAGAAGAGATTTTAATTTCAAAATCAAAATACATATTAAATATTTTGTCACAATTTGATATCGTGTTGTATATGTTCAGTGGTATAATACCAGTGGTATTATAACACATAAATTTTGTTTGTATTTATCTATTAAAGCTTAAATATCTATTAACACCTATTTAAGCTTTATTAGATAAATAACAGAACGATATGAAATTGTGACAAAATATTTAACAACAGCCGCAGTGTATGTTATAAATCAAATTTATTAACTACCTTATTCATTATGAATATTTTTACTATGTAGAATAAATACAGTAGAATCTCGAAAAAGTTAACCAAAATGTTCCAAGGGCAGTTAACTTTTTCGAACCCCTTCCACCTGATTTGCATCATTATTGTTTTTAAACAATTTTATCACGGTATTGATGCTTTCAACTGCTTTCGAGAAAGTCACTTTAGATTGTTGAGCATTTTCCTCTATAATTGGCCCGACATTTTCACTATCGGATACTTCGAAATTATCATTATCTTCTGAAATTTGATCATTGTTCCAATTCTCAATTTCATCAATGCTGATGTTAACATTATCCCCAACTCACAAGCTTAACACCAACTACTAATACAATGTTGTTTGTTGTTGAAGATGGTCATAGTTTTTTGCAACTCAAAATAAAAAAGATGTTCGGGGAATACCAAAATCTAACAAACAAATCTAAAGCTTAGCGTTGCGACCAATTTGCCACTATTGTTAGTGAAAAAGCCGTTGTTTTAAGAATAAATTATACGCTCAGAAAAGTTAACTGAAAGGTGGCAATACTGATTTAAGAAGACTATTATTATAGGAATTTATAATATTTTGCTATTTTCATCTATTAACTGAAATATGTATTTAACTTAACTTATTTATACATATGTATATTCTTTTGCATGTATGTTTTAGCTTTCGCCTTAACGTATGCTTTAATTTTGTGACATATAATTGTTTTATATGAGTTAGTTAGTTAGTTAACTTTATTGAGACTTTTTTTCATAATTTAAGATTTACAAACATTAATTATAAGAAAACTTAAAACTATAGCGTATTATTTTAATTACATAAATATTCATTTTGTTATGCGAAAGGCTTATCAAAAGTAAAGAAAACTTAATTATATGAAAAATTAATTTGTAGTTAATAAATTGAAGGTAACAATGTTTGCTCCCGACATTTAGCTAAACTTGCAGAGTTATATCTATCTTAATAAACTTAAAACTAAAAAACACTTAAACCTAAATCTTAAAATTAATTTAAACCAACAATAATAAAACTAAATAAAAATAACAAATTTACCCCCTGTGTATTCCAGGAGTTGTACATGAGGAAAATTATTGTGTTGTTCATATAAAATTCCAACCGTGGAAAGGTAATTAGTGTTTGACCAACTAATTCCTTGATCGTCTGACAAAATATCTTGCATTATATTGCCTTCGAAGAAAGACAGTCTATCAACAAAACATTTCATCAAATGTAGAGCATAAAAGGAAATTGGAGATATTTTGGCCATCTCATAAATAAATTTATTTGAAAACCTTTTATTATAAGTTTTAAAATTTTTCTCTATGCATTTTCTTAAAATGTGGCGTTCAAATATTTCCATTTTCCTCATTATTGTTTTTGAAATGCTAAACCATATTGGAAATGCATATAAAAGTATTGGTCTAATACTTACTTTATATAAAAGTAATTTAGTCGTAATTGGCAAAGTTCTACTATTAAATAGTTTTGAAAAGGCACCTTTAACCCGATTAGCCTTCTCCAAATTATATATAACATGCTTGTTGAACTTTAAAAGCTTAATTTCAGATTTTTGCTCTCCGGAACAACAGTATATTTACACTTTCCGGAAGCAATTGTTTTATATGAATTAAACGAAAGACTTAAGACACCTACACGTATATAAGTTCAGTAGCAGACAGTGGAGCTATATGAAACAAATTTTAATAAATACTGGTTTCATACAGTACTTATGAAGTTTGAATTAGCGATATTGCAACATTAACGAAATTGTTAAATTTTGTTATAAGATAGAAAAAAAGAAAGAAAAGTGCTGACTTTTATTAAAACATAAAATAATTAAAAATTGTTGGCAATAATGAAAATGAGTGTCTTACTTCCATAAAGAGTTATGTATTAATATACGAGTATTTATGATGTATTTGGTAATTAAATATTTCGATTTTATCTGTATTTACTTTTCGCTTATAGCGAACTTGAAGGGACTGGGCAAAATGGTTCGTTTTGAACGAAGTTCGCTTTAAATGAAGACTTGAAAAAACCATTTATATAAGTCTATTTATTAAAACATTAGGATATTTTAATACAAAAAATTGGTTTTTAAAAAAATCAGTCATTTTAGTTTGCTTATTACCAATCATTGACCACATCCACATTGACTTCAGCCGCCTCTCCAACTATTTTTCCGCTACTGATGTTGTGGCGTCTTTTAAATCGAACAATCCAAATTTCGCTGCACTTAAATTCGGATTAGCTAAGCTTTTCTCCAAATTCTTGTGCTTTCGCCTGTAAAACAGCATTGGTTATAGTCAAATTACTGTCTCTTTTTTGAGTAAATCATTTTAATAGGCAATGGTCGAGTTAACCTTTTTTATGTTTGAGGAGTTTTGTTCAAAATTAGGTAGGACCAAGTCCTTATTTTTCCAAATTGTAGCAATTATTGACTTGCTGAGGCCCAATTCTTTGCATATTTGTTTTTGTTTTACACCTTGTTGTAAGCGTTTTATCATTTCATATTTCTCTTTTAAAGAAAAACATTTTCTTTGTTTTTCATTTGGTAGGTACTACGTTCATCTTGTAACTTTGCAATTTTCAATATTAAACTTAGGGAAATTCCCTGAATCGAGAATATAGGACAAAAAAACACAGCGTGTTAGTGGTGCCAGTGCAAAAATATAATTTTCTGTTCGCACCACATTTTGGTTCGTTTTAACCGAAAAATAAACAAGTTTTACGTGCAAATAAAGTTCATTGTAACAGAATGTTCGCTTTAAACGGGTTCGTAATAAGCGAAAAAAATTGCTTGGTTTATTAGAAATAAAACGCGTATTTTTGAAATTGGTTTATTTTAGGCGAAAGTTCGTATGAAACGGGTTCGTTATAAACGAAAATTACTGTACTTTAGTTTTGCTTCATATTTCCATTAATGTCATGTTTTCTTACAATATAAGATTTGATTGTTTGTCATAAAGGACACGCAAAATTTTAATTAATTAGAATATACAGTTTGTGAAACATAAAGTACACAGAGAGAAAATAATATTAATGGCCCTATTGTTTTGTTGATACATATGCATTCTATTGTCGAAACTTCCATTGCCATTTTGCATAAATGTGACTGAATTTCATTGATGCAGCGTTGTATTTTCGCCTCCAAAAATATAGTTGTTGAATTATTTTACTGTTTGAGATTAACAGTGCCTTGCTAAACCAATAAGTTATCCACATCAGTATCATCTACGAAATCTGTTATCATGTAACAATATCGAGCCTTAGTAACAGTTACTGCTTGACCAGACTCATTGTCGAAGAAATATGGCCTCTCATGAAAATGTTTTTTCTTTTCGGTAGATGATGTAATGAATGTGAGCTATTTGATTCCATACAGTTTTAAGTGCCTAAGAGCAGACTTAGTAGAGATTCCTTTGATATATTCAGCATCCATACTAACTTTTGAATCCAACAATCTAGAAGTCAATATCCTAAAAGTTTTGTTTTACAAAAACTATTGTTTTAATTTAAATATTTTTCAATATTTCAAAGAATGGAGTTTGAGTCATTTTTATATTCATGCTGCATTATAGTATTTCTCTGTAATATAAACCCCAGATTAAGAAGACTTGCATAATTTGTTTTTTTACATAAATTTTCTATATTTTGTATTTTCACTTAACTTAAAGTTTATAACGATTTGTTTATTTTAGCTTAACGATAAACTGCCGCTAACAAATAACGTTAATGACAGATCGCATAATGGTCGACAAATGGGACTAGGATAAGGAAGGGGTTTAATGGGGACATTGTGATATTTGAACAGGGATATTATTTTCATGATATTCAACAGGAGGAATAAATTGGAGGGAAATTGTCTGAGTATTTTTTGTTTGTTTGTTTAGATTTATCGTAGAATTTAATAACAGTTAAAACAACTTAAGCTTCAGGGGCAACGGGCAAATGAGCACCTTGGGGTTGGAAACCGTTTTCATCGGCAATATAGTTGATGGTGTAGGTTTGACCATCATCAGCAACGAAAGAGAAAGAGCCCTTAACGACGATAGCTTCTTCATCAGTACCAATGTTCTTCAATTGACCTTCAGCTTGAGCTTCAGAACCATCGCTGGTGGCATAACTGTAATTTAAAAGAAAATTTCAAATTAGTTTTAACGATTTTAAGTATGCTGTGACTTCATTGCAATTCAATTTTATAGCTTCTAAATACTTACGAATATTGGAAGGATTCGGGTCCTACTTCGGATTCGGATCTCAAGATGGAAGCTTCTTCAGGACGGGGAGCAGCCAAAGCAACGGCGAAGAGGGCAACGAATACAATGATGAATTTCATTTTGATTGTGTTTTTTTTTTGGTTTCTAGTGCGTACTTCACTTGAAGAGTTGCTGAGATTGAATGATACCTTCGATGGTCTCTTGTTACAATTTATAGTAAAAAACCAAATGAAACAATTTGCATAATGTTTACTACTAAAGAAGATTACCTAGATTTTTAAGAAATCCGTAAAGAATTCACAACACTAAATCAAAAGAAATATACAAAATAGTAAGAAACGAAAACAACAAAAAAACCAGAAATACCTTAAAATAGATGCGTGCAAAAAGCAGAAGATACAAGCAACAAAATTTTAAAATGGAAAAAAGTCATAAAACATATACCAAAAGTAAATAAATATAGCTTTATATATACATACATATATATATATATATATATATATTAATTAATAAACCAACATGTTAATTTAAATCATACGGACTTTGGTTAAGTTTTGATAATTTTTAGTTTTACTTTGTCGTATACATACATATTGTTAGCTCTAAGGTCTTCATTCTCACTAGAAACAAAATTCATCTTTTTATTATATTTATGAGCAAGTTAAATTGTTATTTTTGTGAATATTATGAACATGTATGTGTTCATAATGTGTTTATCATACACCCATCCCTTAAACAACATGGTTGCGACTAGCTTAAAGACGTTTTATTTGCTTTACTTTAAATTTTTATTTAAACAATGTATGCAGGTGTAACAAATAATGTCAACAATAATTTGCTTAATAAATGTACTACAATGCACCGTTAGCTTTTATTAGGAGGGTAACATGATAATTATCCACTATTGGATTTTTGGCCGAAGTATATTTTTTTGTACATAATACTGTAATTTTATAAAATTTTGATACTTATAAAATCATAATATAATTACTGTGGATCACAATATGAATATTATATATCATAATATGTTTATCATATATCATTCTATGATTACTTTAGATCATATTATATGGTTACTATTGGGTTATAAATTATGATTAATAAGAAGATATTATGATGAAATATTACGATGATAATTGATCATAGCACAGTACAACACATGATTTCGGGACTCAATTCTGATAATTGTTTATGAAAGTAGCCCCTAAAAAGAAGAACTTCTGCATCATTCGTTTGTTCATTTTACATAAACTAATAATTTAAAAACTAATTTGAAGTTATCTATAGGGAATTTGTAATAACTCGAGAACCACTAGTTCGAATAAGCTGAAACAAAAATAAAGAATTACAATTCTTTTAATCTGTTCAACAATCTGTTTCGCTACATAAGCAAGAGTTTCGCAGTTGTAAATAAATATATGAAGAAAAAAACTATTTTTTGCCTAAAAAAATTGATTTTTTTTATTTTTAATTCATAAAAAATCCAAAACGATAAAAAAAAGTGTCAAGTCCTATTAATTTCACGTAAAGTCGAATAACCTGTGAACAAAATGAACGCATTTCGTTCTTATTCATAATCAAGTAGAGGTATGAATTTCAAAAGTTTCCACGAGATATGCACAAAATTCTTTTAAAAACCGGAGGAAAATTAACTTGTACATTTTGTGCATATCTCAAGCAAATTTTTGAAATTCATGCATCTACTTAATTGTGAATAAAAACAAACGATACTATTAACTTCAAATTAGTTTTTAAATTATTATTTGATGTAACATGACCAAACGAATGATGCAGAAGTTCATCTTTATGGGGCTACTTTCATAAACAATTATCAGAATTGAGTCCCGCATCAATCATCTGAAAAATGTTGTACAGTGTAATATGATATGTCAGGATGCCTATATTCATCATAATATGTTTTGACTACAATCTTTAAACTTATCATAATATGTTACTCTTAGATTATGTTTACCACAACCATGTTTTTTCTCTGCGTGTAGCTTTGTACGCAGATAATCACATAGTAGCCTTTATTTGAAGTTTCTATACAATTTAAATTTCTCTACTTATCAAAGAAAAGAATTTTAAAACTATTTTTATAACAAATAAATTATTCTTATTTATTGTTATTGTTCTATAGAATTGAGACAAACAAATTCAATTAATACGTAAGTTGGCAGTATTAAAGGGTGTGGATAAGAATATTCTAGAGCTAATTCTAAAACGTATGTGCGGAAAATTATGCGGAAACAAATAGCCTAAAATGTTCAATATTAAACCGAACTTTTCAAAATTTCAAAAAGTGTTTTCATGAATGACTTACTCGTACATACTCGTATATGCGTTAATTTGTTCATGCTTTAAAGCGCTAAATAACTACATTTTATTGATATATTTTTACTTGGAATCATCAATAGACTACATTTTTTTCAAAGCTCTTTAATCTTTAGTAAGCTTTCGTACCTTTTGTTCTTCAGTAATGATTAATATTTGTACAAATATGTATAAGAAAAGTACCTTTATGAAAGTTGTAACTCAAGGGGATAAAACAGCAATTTTGTATTCATGTTTAATAAGTAACAGACTTAAAATTGTATTGTATCGATATCTGAAACGATTCGAAACAACTTTTGCTACTTTTTTGTATATTTTATACCCTTTTGTTACCCCAAAAATACATATGAATTTATTAAGTACTTTTTCATAAAATGGCACTAAGGAATTAACAGCAGATACAAAGAGAAATTTTCTTTTTATTTTATTCAAAATGTGTTTTCAATTTCAGCAACCTTATTTTGGACACAAAAGCAGTAGTGATGAATATTTTATTTAGTTATTAACAACTTTCAAACAAATACATCATTTCCTAATTATGATCATGCAAACACCTGCAACAACTTATCCTGGCCGACGGACCGACGGAAGATTCCCGATGTTATTGACTTTGGAGTAGTGAAAAATATCCCTGTAGAATGGATGCAAGTGGATCCTTCATTAGACTTGTCCTCAGATCACTCTCCTACTATCATTTCAATGCATTTCCCTCAAGTGTGTGGCTCTCCATTTAGAAACATGACTAAGACCCGAGTAAGCTGGATAAAATACAAAAAGTATTTAAGTTCTCATTGCACGGAAAATATTGTGTTGAGAACTACCGACGATATCGATGAGTCGATTGGCAACTTTACCGAGGACCTTCGACGAGCTGTGCATCACGCTTCCACTTATCACGTTGAATGTAGAAATAGGACAAACAGAACTTATTTATCTGAACTCGAACATCTCCTATCAGAAAAAAGAAGAATGAGAAGAGAGTGGCAACTTCACAGGTCTCCTGAACTGAAAGCTAGGCTACGGGTATGCAGAGATATACTAAGACATTTCTTAGAAACCCAAAGAACGGCTTCACTTACATCCTACTTGGAGGGTCTTGATAGTACCCCACAATCTGACTACTCGTTATGGAGGGCGGCAAGAGGTTTAAAAAGACCAGTGAGAGGAAAACCTCCTTTGCGAAATCCGACTGGTGACTGGGCTAGAAATGATTCCGAGAAAGGGACATTATTCGTTAATCATTTAAGAAATGTGTTTACTAAAAACAACTCAAATAACGTATCTGATTTGCCACCACTCGTTATTAGACCTCCTGTACCTCTAAGACTAAACTTTGGTGATGTCCAAAGCGCTATTGGTACTCTGAACCTTAGAAAGGCTCCAGGTATGGATAAAATCAGCAATAAAATGCTTGTGGAGTTACCTCGTGTAGCTAGAAGAATTATCCTCTTTATCTTCAACGCTATTTTACGCCTAGAATACTATCCTGCAGATTGGAAGGTGTCTATGATCACTATGATTCCTAAGTCAGGGAAGGATCACACCAAAGTACAGTCATATAGGCCAATTAGTTTACTGCCGACAATTTCTAAACTGTTCGAAAAATTGTTAATGACTAAGTTGATTCCAATTCTGAACGACACTGAATGCATTCCTAATCATCAATTCGGCTTCAGAGCTAAACACAGCACCATCGAACAAACACACAGATTGGTAAATGTGATAAGAGGGTCGTTTGAAGACAAGAAATACTGCTCCGCCCTTTTCATTGATGTGTCCCAAGCGTTCGACAAAGTTTGGCATGACGGTTTAATGCACAAAATAAAATTAACTCTGCCTGCTAACACCCATAAACTTATGGAAAGCTATTTATACGGTCGCAAATTTAAAATCAAAGAAGGCAATTTTTTAAGCCCCGCTCAGCCAATTGAAACAGGTGTGCCACAGGGTAGCATACTGGGTCCTACTTTATATTTGATTTATGCCTCCGACATGCCGTCAGACCCCAAAATCCACACGTCAACTTTCGCAGACGATACAGCCTTTATCAGCGTTCACAAGGACCACCAAGTAGCATCACAGAATTTGCAGAATTATGTTTATAAACTAGAGAATTGGCTAGAGCTTTGGAAAATCAGGGTTAATGAACAGAAATGTATTCATATCACTTTCACATTGCGAAAAGAAACTTGCTCGTTCATCAAAATAAATAATCAAATTATTCCTCAACATAATGAAGTCAAATACCTCGGCATTCACCTCGACCGCCGTTTAACTTGGAAGTCTCATATTGAAGCGAAACTTACACAGATGAGATTAAAAGCAGTGCAACTTAATTGGCTAATTGGCAGAAATTCTTCACTAAAGTTGGACTGCAAACTATTGTTGTACAATGCAATTCTAAAGCCAATCTGGTGCTATGGAATTCAATTATGGGGTACTGCCTCAGCATCAAACATTGAAAAAATTCAAAGGGGTCAAAATAAAATTCTACGTATAATTACTGCAGCTCCATGGTATGTTAAAAATTCTCGAATTCACAAAGATCTATGCGTGCCATCAGTAAAAGTTGAATTTACAAAACACGCGTCAAAGTATGTCAGCAAACTTGAACACCACCCAAACCCACTTGCACGAGACATCCTTAACTTTAGTGGCCATAATCGGTTGAGAAGGAGGGATACCCTTGCTTTAACTCAAGCGCAAAATAGATGACTGGATCAGTTGATGTGAAATTTTTTTAGTATCATAAAATTTTTGTCTAGCACTGGTTGGGCTTATTATTTTCTTTTTAGTATTAAGATTTGAATACTTATTGTCATTTCATTATATGAAGATTCAATAAATAAATAAAGGCTATAATAAAAAAAAAAAAAAAAAAAAACAACTTATCAAACAACCCACGTGTAAACATTACACCCACTATTTACAAACAGCTACTGTATGAATATTACAACGGTTTTCTAAGCTCTTGACCTTCATGCTGTTTGAGGAATGGGTGTTAAAGCGTTCTTTTATCGTTTAGTTGTTTGTTTTAGCATTCTTGTGAATATAATAAATCAGATAAAATGGAAGACAATATAAAAACGATTGCTCTTCATCATTTATGAGCATTATTATATTATGTCTACTATAGTTAAACTAGTTTTAGCTTAAACTTTAGTTTATTACATATTAGTTAGTGTAGTTTTAAATTTTGTTTGTAAATGTATTAAAATTTATGCTGGTTGTTTTTTTTTATATTCATTTTCTACGAATTCTAATCAACAAATAAAACATTAATGTTTATGGGTGATCCAGCAGAATTTAAATTCAAACCAACGTAAATCTTTCTTTGTTACTTTTGTGCATATTTTAATCTTTTTTTCTTTTTTGTATTGTTTTTGGAGTTGTTAATATTGTGGCCGTTTTAAATAAACCACTAAAACAAACATAAAAAAGTCGTAGCATCAGTTCACAAGTAACAAAATATCTCACCAAAAAAAAAATAAATATAAATAACGTCAAATAAAATGTATGACTAGTTGTTAGCGAGTAACTAAGTATTGGGTATGTGCTGTTTGTTGCTGTAGCTGAAAAAGTTAATGATGCTGCTGGGTCTACTGCGCGGCTGCTGCTTTTAATCTTGCTAAAATGACCTTCAAAATTCTATTTTAGCTTTTTGTGTTTATTTTGTTTTTGTCCGTCCATCTGCTTGTTTTTTTTTTTTTTTTTTTTTTGGTTTTCAATTGTACGAGTAGTTTTATTTGCTTTTCAAAAACTTTATATCTTTTATAGGTGGGTGTATTTTAAATTGTTGTATACAACTAATTCTGTTTTACATGGTCTTTTTTTACACGGTTTGAAAATAAACAAATTTTACATTTTTTTACATGAATTTATTCCATTTAGCACGATTCAACATCTTTTGGGCTTAAATGTTTTTGGTTAAATTTATTTTTTTGCGAAATATATTCATATCACACATTTAGGGGAATTCCCTTTTAGTGCATACAATCGAATTAATTTGTCATACATTTATTAACTTAATTTTAAGCTTAGAGTGCATATCTTTTGTTTCTTTAATAACTATGCTTGTGTAAAAACACATTGTATGTACATATATGTACATACATACATACATACATACATATGTATGTATGTACTTGTTTTTCACTACTTTCAATAGGTTTTTACAGATAAGGAACCAATCATTTACATATATTTTATTACGATCAATTTTTTACACGAGGTTTCCTGAAACCAATTACCATGTAGAAACAGAATTAGGTGTACATTTATTTTCTTTTGTTTGTTTGATTTTCTAAACTTTTTTATACATTTTTAATTTTGCTAGCGAAATAAAATTTTTATTAGCCATTTACACACATACATATATGTAACTTAATTCCATCAACATCATTAATTACCATGCAGGCTTACTAGGTAAATTTTAGAACAATTTGCAATAAATTATACTATGTGTAGATGTTGTCAAACATGATTAACTCTAATTTATGGTCACAAAACACTTGACTTGCCTTAATCTCTCCAAAAAACATTTCCTTAAAAAAAAAATCAATCATTTATACGACATTGGATTGTTTGTGTCTAGTGTTTTTAATATTTATTATAAAGAAACTACAGTATTTAGTATAGAGAAATATAAAGACATCAAAGACTTTATTAAAAATATATTTTCAATTATTTCAAATAATAATGGTTAGTTTAAAATCAAATAAGTTTAGGAAACAAATAAATACTTAAACTAATAATATAAATTTAAAATTCTAATTTTAGATCATTTTAATTGGCAAACTCTTAACAAAGCTAAACTATACTTTACAGCAATTAAAAAGTGTTCAAATTCTTAGAAGCCATAAAATTTAATTAAAAAAAAACGATAAAATTAACCCTCTAACTCCTAAGGCCGCCTTTAGACGGGCTTAACCTAATGAGCTAAACCTTACACAGGTTAATTTTATTTTTCAGTAAATGCTATTGCAATTTGTTGTTATTGTATGTATGTGTCTGCTGATATGCTTGCCGTTATTGTAGCACGTGCTTTTTAGCAGTTACATCAGTTGAAAGTTGGATTTTTAACTAGTATATTTTTTAATTTTTATTTTTGCAATATTCGTTACTTTTTGTTAGTTATGTCATGCTGTAAAGAATTTTTTAAACTGTCAGCCATGTCAGAGGTCGAAATTGAAGAATTGATGAATTCAATCCATTCCGATATTGAAACTAGTGGCGAAGAGGATTTTGATAGTGACGATGGCATAGATCCCCCTTATGCTTTTGACGAAATGGACAGTTTGATTGATGACTGCCTGAATTCGACCAAAATTCAGAGTATTAACCTGAGCAATATCAGTGCTTTTCAAAATGAAGTGGCAGCTTCTTCTCCATCTTTGGCTTGCACAGCGTCTTCTTCAAATATTGACGTGCTTGAAAATGATTCTCAACCCAGATCTTCTAACAGTCGATACCGAAACAAGCGTTGGACTAGAAGCAAATGTACAATTTAATGGAAACGTGAATGAAATAAAGAATGATTCGCCTGAATTCAAATCGCTTATCTGGAAAAAGAAATATCTGCAGTTGCATGTTAACGAAATTGTATTTCGTGGTAGAAAAGAAATGCCCGATGATCTGGAAAATCTCAGAACGCCACTCGATTGCTTCCGATATTTTCTTACTAATGAGTTTTTTGAGTTCCTAGCCGAACAAATGAATCTATACGCTCGTCAGTCAAACATTGAATCCAGATTCATCACCAATGCAATAGAGGTCCAAAACTTTATTGGAATTTTGATGTTTTTGTCAGTATATCGTTATCCCAGCATCCTTGAGTATTGGGCACGACATTCTTTCGAGGCAAGCAGACAGACCATGACACGCAACCGATTTGACGAAATGCGAAAAATATTGCGTTACAATGACAACTCTGCGGATCATAGACACGACAAACTATACAAAGTGCGCCCCTTGGTTAAGCACTTCAATGAACGATTCGGTTCTGTTCCAATGTTGCAGCGTCTATGTGTCGACGAACAAATGTGTGCAACGAAAATGTGTGGTAACCCAACTCGCCAGTATATGCCAAACAAACCCCATAAATGGGGAACCAAACTTTTCGCACTTTGCGACTATACAGGATTTTCGTATTCATTTAAAATATATTCTGGTGCTGGCGATAACGTTATTCCCGAAAACGCACCAGATCTTGGCGCTTCATCAAATGTTGCCATTCGGTTATCCAGCAAAATTCCCGATAATATAAACCACATTATTTACTTTGACAATTTCTATACGTCACTGGGCTTAAAGATATACCTAAAAAGTCGTGGAATACACGGAGTAGGTACAGTTCGCGCGAATCGGGTTCCGAAAGCAAAATTATCTACCGAAGCAGAGTTGTTGAACAAAAAGGTTCCGCGAGGTTATTCCGAGGAATATGTCGCGAATGTGTATGGAATTGATATAAGCAATGTTTTGTTTTATGAAATTTCATGTTCGTACCTAAATTTTTTATTATATTTCATTTGTTTTCATTGAATTCCGTTAATTTTTGCTCAATATAATAAAATTTGAATTGAATTGCTTATACATATTTTTTTAGTTCTGACGACCCAAGCCCGTCTACAGGCGGGCTACAATTTTTTCAATCCCCAGGCTGAAAAAAACACTTTTTTTAAAATTTTAGATGGCAGATATTTTTTTTGAAGTGTTTTTAACATTGCTTAATTTTATGAGCGAAATCAAAAATTTGGGAGTTAGAGGGTTAATGTATTCTATATACATTTATAAATACTTGTACGTACAATTATTACTTTTATGTATTTAAAACAAGTTTATGTTTCGTTTCATTAAAAAATGTTTAGTGGTTTTTTCCAAAACTTCTTTTTTTCCCATCTTATTTTTTTTTTTATTTAAATCGTTTCATTAAATTCTGGCTAATTTTCGATTCAAAAAAAATAAATATAATACTGTCTTTTGTATTTTTTTTTTTTATAAATTATTAAATATAAACTAATTTATGCAAATTATATAAATATGTTTTCGTATGACGCAACTTGATAGAGAACGTGTGGAGGTCTTTGCACTTAGGTAACTTTGTTAGTATTTCAAAAATTTCGTTTTCAATCTATATTCAAATCTATTTTTAACAAAACAAAAACAATGTAGTTTGAGGCTCAGTTTTAACACGATAATTGTCACTTAAACTTGATTTTAGTTCACAATTTTGTTTCAAAATGTCGTCATAGTTATTTATAAATAAGTTCCATATAGAAAAATAAAATCTTGCGAACTGTGAATTAATTAAAAATATATATTCAAAAATACATTTTTGTATTGTGGAATTAACTTAAGAAATTTATTTCCAAAGGATTATAATCACTAGTGGTAATAAATCATTTGTTTGATAGTATTGCAGTTAAAAAGACTAACGTAGGTTTAACATTTCAACTTTCATATTAATATCCTTTAAGGTGATTGTTCATTTTCATTGTTCTAAGAATACAAAAGAAACAATTGAAAACTCTTACAGTTTTGTTGCATATTCTTTTTTCCCTAAAAATAAAATACAATAAAAAATCGGAAAATTTTATTTTCATGGGAAAATTTAAAGGTAAATTTCTAAGAAAAATTAGGAAAATTTTATTTTTCAATTAAAGCCTGATTCAATACCTTTCCAACGAGCTATCACTCGTTGCGATCGCTTTAGTAGTTTTTTTTTAAACAACTTTCAATGAGGTCCCTTATGAAGAATTTTCAATTTTGTCACATGACAGTGGGGTACACCACCACTAAACCAGTCAATATAAAAAAAAAAAAAATATGTAGGTACATTATTTTTTGCTGGGCAATCGATTGAGACTATTTATTTTAAAATCGGAGAGGGATCGTCCAAAAGGTGATCGCTTTCATATGGAATTGCTCTATGTTTAAAAATTTTTAGTCGAAGTCTACTTCAGTTAAACATACAATATATTTGAAAATATTTTTACACAACATTTATTTGAAGTAGACTACGAATAAAAATTTTTAAACAAATTTTTTAATACTCGCAAGAGGAAAAAATCTCATTTAGTACATAAAAATAAAATATTATATTTTTTAGGATCTGTTTAAAACTATTATTTATTGAACTTGAATTGAATTGTATAAAAGATTGAAATTTAACAAAGAAAAAAAAAATATTTACACAAAATTTACTATGCATTTACAAACTGAACACAACTGGTGAAGAAATTCATAGAAGACTGAAAATCTAACTTCATATTTAGGCGACTAGTTTGAAAGTGGGATGATAGCCCAATTCATCAGCAGTAAATGTCATTTCATATTTCTTGCCATCTGGAGCGGTCCAGGAGGTAGAGCCATGAACAACAATAGCAGCACCTTCCTCTGTGGTCTTCAATTCTCCCTCCTCAGAGCGGGAAATACCATTGCTGGTTTCATAACTGAACAGCAAACATTAAAGGGAGTAAATATTTAAATATACAAACTAAATAAGTTCTTTGTAAACTTACGCAAAGTTGTATTTATCAACACCATTATTTTCGACATCCCAGCTTAAAGTTTCGGCATGCGTATCATCCTGTTGAGGAGCGGCTAAAACTACAGCAAGCAAGCAGGCCAATACTACTAATTGATATTTCATTTTGGAAATAACTTTAAGATCCTTAAAAATGTTACTAATACAACAAGATGTTAACACTTGACTGATTTTCAAAGTTGCAACAACATCTTTATATACTAAAAATTTTTAAATTAAATAAATATTTAATATTATGAATTTTTATTTTTATTAACACTTAAATTAAACAATGTCCTCATCATCTTTAAGCCGCAAATAAATAAAAATAATAAAATAAAAAAAGTACCATAGTCATAAAAAGTGAAAAAAAACAAAAATTGATGACAATGGAGTAAGTAACTACTTCTGAAATTCTTTAAAATATTTGTGTGTTTATTTCATTACAATAACAAAAACCTTAAAGAAATGACCCAAAACATATGAAATATTACCTACATTTTTATTAATTTTATATTAATAATTATTAATTACATATTAATTAGTATGTTGAATTGCCGCTGCAATGACAGCGTGCTTAAAGTGAAATGTTGATAATGAAAAATATTTTCAATACGTTCATATAACGGCTCTTTTGAAGTAAATGGTAAATTATTTAATGATTTATTTGCAAATTCGTAATAATTTCACATTTACTTGTACATTTTTGTTAAATTATTAATTTAATTTCATATACCAGTTTGTTGTTTTATATAATTTTTATGAATTTTGCCAATGACACATTATTAATGGCCCACTACATGAATTACTGTGGCCATCTTACACTACTGCATCGCAGCTTTTAATAGCTTTTTTTTTTAAGCCAACCATAACAAAATCTTAATCAAGATCATCAGCATCTTATGACCGATAATACAAACCATACAAAGGAATAAAATAAGCTTAAAAGATTATGTCACATCTTTAAAATATCTTTAACTATAATTTTTAACTACAAAGTTAACCATCTCCACCTACACTTGAAACTATTTATAATTGTCGTATTCCATAAACTGTTTACAAAACTATATACATACATGTATATAAAGTTTGTAAATGCTGCTGGTTGAATTTATCTGCAGTCCCTGTCACATCCAAATTGTCTGTGTAAAACACATTCACATTCAAAATATGCCAACGAAAGTAATGCGATTCCTCTGAAAATTTGTAATATTTTTCTAAGTATTTCGGTATTAAAAATTTAAAGAATTGGTTAAGTATCAAAAAAGTTTCAAGCCAAAATGTGAAACAAAACAATTTCCAATACTGTTAGCCTAGCTCAATTTACAGCGGACAAGAAGGCTTTATTTTGCCCACTCGCTCCTTTAGAAAGTTTTTAAAACACCTTTATAACCAAAGCTGTTAGTATGTGCCTAAAAGTACTACTGCTATTTCAGTTAACAGCTGTTATAGCGATTTAGAAAACTTGCTAGTCTGAGTTAACACGATCAAACTTGCAAGTGAAATGTGAAACTGTGAAACTTTTCTTAATACTATTATTAAATAGTTGATATTATATGAACAATATATTTGTATAGATCATATAAATATTTATATCCCTTATATTTATTAGTAGTGTACAGGGATTGAATTCTTTTCTCCTGATGTACAAATGTTTTTTCGGCAGGACCAATCAGATTAATTTCGGTTTCATCTGTGAAAAGCACTCTGTTCTAGAATCGAATATCCTTATTTCGGTTTTTGTATTGCAAAAGACAATCGTGCTTTTATTTCTGCTTTGACAGAAGTGGTACGCGACCATAAAGCAGATTTTCATTGAGGCGTCTTTGCTAAAGTCTGCTGGAAATATTTAACCCAAATTCCTGATTTATTTCAGTTATTATTGTTCTCGTTGACTTAAGAGGATTTAGATAAGGTTAGTTTAGGTTCCATGGGTAGCCATTCTTAGAAAACAGCTCACTTGGGTCCATCGTGCTCATCCCAGGTTTAACTTACTTTTTTAACTATTGCCTTTTCATCACGAACTGATGTCTTTCGCGGTGGCTTCTTCCGATCTTTCTTTACATTCAGCAAATAACCTTTTTTTTATCAGCTGAGCAGTGCGGTCCTTTTCCCATTTTGTTTTACAAAATTAAACATAATTTTTGTTAAATTATACAAGAATTTACCACCGAAATTAGCATCAACTATTTTTGTTTAAAATCAAAATAACTGTGCGCTATTCATTGTGTCCAACCTATGTCTATGTTACAATCATTCCATTTTCAATATAATAGGTTTGGCACTTCATAAAACACTGGTGCGCTATTTCTCTGTCCATATCTGAATGTATATGATTGGTGGAGTCAAATAAATGCTGACTGTAATGATGTGAAAAAATGTCGGTGATTATCTCTGATTGAGTGTTACATGGGTTCATGGGTCCTGGTTACAAATAAAGAGAAGATGTTGCTTGAAATACACCATAGCAGAGATAGAAACTTATTTCACATTTACAAACTATTTTCAGTATTTAAATTTACAAATTCCTTTCAGCTATATCTTATGATTTACAGTTGTATAGGTAACAATTTTTCCTATAGAAAACCCATATTTGATGAAGACAATGTTCAAAATAAAAGCATTGCCTATAAAAAAAATCTTCATCTTTAAATTATATTTGTTTTTTCAAAAATTAATATTATTGAAATCTACAGACACTTAAAATTAATAATATACAAGTATCTATAATTTTAAACTATTTTTGACAATGTTGTTTGAAAATGTTTATAAAATTCATTTGTAATTTAAGTCAGATCGAAATTTACATATTCTCTAAAATATCGTTACCGCAAAAACATCAAAAACCTTTACCGCTTAAATACCGGTATTGAAATAGTCCAAATTAGCGTTAACATTGCCATTTAACTATTTAGAATCCGTAAAAAACTTTGCTCTACGCCATGGTAAAGTGACACTGCTTCACATATACTCGTAAATCCTGATCCCTACCAGAAAAAGAACCCATTCCAGGCATAACTAGTTCTGTGGCAATTTACTTTCCACTAGAGTTTTTTGTAATCACAACAAATCAATTCAGTTGACCAAATAATATTAATTTTCTTTTTCAAAATATGAATTTTAACAATATCCTATAATTCTCTATATATTTTCGAAATCTTATTTCAGAACTAAATCTTTGGTGATGGCCGTTCTGAAATATTTGTAAGTTCCAATTTACACAAAGCAATTCCTTAAGCTAAGCTGATTACATTTTAGACATTTGGGTGAGGGGCAGATAAGACAAGTACACATTTAAGTGTACTACCACTTCGTGTTACTCTCTTATTCGTATTACATACAAATTGGTGAATCTCAAATAAAAATACGAGCGATTTAAATAATAAGAATTTTGCTGTGTGAACACCGAAGAAATTTTAAGGAAAAAATTTAATCAATATTTTTAATAAAAATTGATCCGTGTAAATTGGGTCTAAGAAACGTACTTATAAAGTTTGATGGTGATCAAATAATTCAACTGCTCTGGTCAGAAGGAAATAAACAAACATAAATCGACCGCTCAATTCCAAAACATGCTAAGTCGAAAAAGTGAGTTTTGCAAAAAACCATAAGAGGTAGCACTATATTACTTATAACTATTGATTGCACTAGCCAATCACAACCAAAATTTGTTAGAATTTAAGTTGAAAAAATCTAAATTCAAAAACGCAAAAAAATTAAAAACATGCTAAGTCGACATAGCATGGTTTGGAATTGAACTGTCGAAATACAAATCAATATTAAAAAAGATACCAAGTATTACCATTGCAATGACCTAGACCCTGTTAAGATACAGTTATGAAGAAAATACCACAAATGTCATAACTGCTGTATTTATAAAATTGTTGCAACCTTTAAACACTGACAGTTTTTGTCAGTTTTTAAATACAAACAGTAAAATAAAAAAAAAAACAAACATAATTTAATAAAATACTGCAATAGAATCGACATTTCATTTAAAGTATCTGTTTAAATATTAGTTTAATCAACTGCTTTTTTCAGAAATAAATAAAAACTCTTATTTCTCACACCTAAAACACATATAAAATTTGTGTTTAATGTGTTGATGAGCTTAGATAATATAACTACAATATCTGCAAACAAAAGCAACTTAAATAAATACAGAAATACTGAAACACCAAGAACAATAACAATACAAATAATATTGCATTGTTTTTAATATAATCTAGACAGATCATATAAACAAACAAAAAAAAATATTTTTAATTTTCAAGTTTTAATAAATATCTACACAATATAAGACACAATACACTCCTTTGGCGAAGATGTTATTACTCAACCACTACTAAAAGACTGCTGCGGAAGATAGTTAAATGTCCGTATGTATATATTTACTTTAATAATTTGTGCAAGCCCATGCTTTACTGCCCTACAATAAGTAGTTTCATCTTTGCAAGTGCTTTTGCTTGTACAATGATCAACAGATGGACTACTTTTCATCTGCTGTTGATCAGTTGTCAAAAATTAACCAGGTGGGTTTCACCGTAAATTCTCACTCCCTTAGTGTCAATGACAGTTTGAAATTTCAGGTTTCTAGTTTTAATATTATAAACATATTCTAAAAGTACTATTGGAAATAGTACCACCTAATTCCCTTTAGTACATTCTCACTTTAAATATATTTCACATTTCTAGCTTTTCAGTTTATTATTTCTTTTTGAGTGTAGGCCCTCCTAAGTTTTTGTAACAGCAATATGACTCAAATGTTGCTCAAGAAAAATCATGTATTAAAAAAGTATCAAACTAGCTATGCAATATATAGCCTTTTTGGTGCCTATCTCTCCCCCTTTGAGGTAACAAGCATTTTATTTAAATAAATTTCAATTCTGTAGTGCGAGCTCATAACTAAAAGTAAATTTTTTTTATAAATGTTTATATTCAAAATTATGTACATTTTTTAACCCTTAGTTAAATTTTTAAAAAGTACCAAATAAAAATTTTAGATGTTTTAAAGATTATGATTTAAATTTTAATTTTTTTAGGTTTTCGTTAATAAGAAATTAATGTGACAAAAAGTTTCACTTATCGTGAATAGTGAATAAAAATTCCACATGAAATTTGTTCCCTTTTATTTTTTTAACATTGAATTTTAATAGGAAAAATGTAAAAAGGGAACAAATTTCATGTGGAATTTTTATTCACGATAAGGGTGATTAAGTTTAAGTTATTCGATTTGTCCGTGTTGTCCATTCTTAGCCCCTGAACATTGGAATTTCCAAAAATTTCATGTTAGTGGATTTATTAGGCTGGAGACAAACATACAGTGGTATAGTTTAACTCCCTTATTCAAAAACGATTATTAAATTTAACAAACGTTTATTAAGAGAAAAGTTTTTATTCAGGCTAGTAGTATTAAGACAAATTTGCATATAAAAATTTGCTTAATAAACGTTTGTTAAATTTAATATTCGTTTTTGAATAAGGTGGTTAGACGTTTAGTCTAGGCGTTTCTTGTATAAACTGGCTACACCTACAGATATTTTAATACTTCTAAATAGTTTTATTATTTTAACATTGAATTTTAATAGGAAAATGTGAAAAGGGAACAAATTTCATGGGGAATTCTTATAGGGTGTCTGCATTAGAATCGGTGTTTACCTGTTAATCTGATAAACTGAGTTTAGCCTTTAAGCTAAATACTCGTATGTGCAGTAAGTAGAAAAATTTCAACTTATAGCTGGGAGTACTGCTGTAGTAAATAAAATTTTATTTATTTTGTTATTGTTGTTGTTGATTATGATGCTTAAGCATGTTTATTATTGTTTAAGCAAGAAATGTGTTAAACATTTCCCAGCAACACTGGGAACTAGTTCCGTGTTCCACAAAAAAATTTACTTGGAAAATTAAGGTGAATTCACGTCCTTTACATAATGATTTCTATTAGCTGTTGTATTGGCCACTTCTCTAGTAATTTCATAGGCAAAAGGTAATGCAGAGGAAAGCAATTAGCAGCCTCATCCCAAATTTTACATTACAAAAGTAGCAAGTAAGAAAGTTATAACGTCCAAGTTGGAGCACAATTGACAATTACTACCTTTACAACTGCTGGGTCTTTTTTTTATACAAATACTACATAATACACCCAACTCTTTTTTTACGCGGTAGATACGTACCTCACAAATCCGTGTAAAAAAAGAGGCGTTTCGTACAGTAAAATGGGAGATACGTTCCATGTCTTCTGAAAACCGTGTAAGATGAAATAAAGAACTATATTTACTTCGAAAAACCGTTTAAAAAATGTTGAAAACTATAAAATTTCAGATTGTATGTTTATATGGCATTTTATTGAGCATTAAAACTTAAAATACATACATAATTTATACAGGTGAAAAATTGGTAGAGCAAGCAAAAAACAAAAGAAATCTGTTAATCCAGAATTAAGAACAGAAAACTTAGAATAGAATAAAACATGCGAACAAAATGTGTAGACAAGAGTTATCGAATAAGGGGATATCCCAATTACTACTATGTATGTTCATTTTAGCAATGGTGCCAAGTTTGGTAAAAACAAACATAATTACAAGACAGTGATTTTGAAATCGTACTAGATTGAAAATCCGTGTAAAAAAAGAGTTGGGTGTAATAATAATAATAATTTTTATCATTCGTCATAGTTTATAGGGAAGTTTTCTCGGTCATTCAAGTCATACATCAGACCTGATTTGAGATTTTTATTTTTTGTAATTTGACGGTTTTTTTTTTGTTTTTTTTTTTCTTTGTGAAGTTGTATTTCAACTAATGATTTATTGCTTGTATAGATATTATTATATTTTAAATCTTTGGTTAAACATAACGCAAACAATATACAGTATAAATAGATATGTACAATGTACATATGTATATACATTTGTATTTACGCATGTATGTATGTATGTTACCAAATAATTGTTTGCATCTACATAAGTATTTCTTTTTAATATTGTTCAATAAGTGTATTGGTAATTTGTTTATACTTTAGTTTTGTAGGTGGCAATTATATTTATTGATTGACGATTATGCAATTTTTGCCAATTTTGTTTTTATTGTTTTTGCTCTTCTATGCATCATTTATTGTTCAAACACTTTTTTTTGGGTTTTTTTGCGCTTTTGCTTGAGAGGTGATGGTGGCAAACATTATTTATCATTGCTGCTTGTTGAAATCAGATTGAAAGGTATGTATCTGGTGTTTTTTGTAAGTAAATTTTATATAATTTATGATGTGATTGTGAAATGACGGGGCTACTTCATTGTAAATTGGTTAACGGTAACGCCAAAAGTACAGAGTTCAAATTTCAATCATGCCGAGTTAACAATTATAACAATCCCAGCAAACCATATGAGTCCGAAAAGAGTCTTTTCTGACACCTTTTTCGGAGCGTTAACACTCTTTATGAGCCCAAAAAACAATCATAATTGCTCCGAAAACCTTCAGAAAAGAGGGTCATTACGTTCGAAAATGGTCCGTCAGAAAGAGCTCTTAGATAATGTCAGAAAAGAGTCTTTTATGAGGGTTTTTTTGGCTCTTAAAGAGCTCTTAGATAATGTCAGAAAAGAGTCTTTTATGAGGGTTCTTTTGGGCTCTTAGATAATGTCAGCAAAGAGTCTTTTATGAGTTTTTTTTGGGCGCTGTGCAATCTTGTTTTTATCATTCTTGTGTGTTACAGCTATGTTTTTTTTTTTTGTTCAAAGCACAAATAACAGGACAACAACACTTTGGTACACATATAATTAAGTGGAATTTCTGAGTCATACTGCGTGCCGACTCAGGACAGTAACAATTTCGCTCCGAAAATGCTCTTTAGTTGGACTCTTTTCTGACTCCTTTTTTCGGAGCGCTCCGAAAATGCTGTTTTTTGGACTCTTTTCTGACTCCTTTTTCGGAGCGCTCCGAAAATACTCTTTTGTTGGACTCTTTTCTGACTCCTTTTTCGGAGCGCTCCTAGAATGGTATGCTGGGATGTTAATAATATTGAGTATAGGTATGCAATTTCATATAAAAAAAATTACTTTCTAAAGTTACAAAAATATACGAGGCTGTTTGCTAAAGTAGTTTTTAAACCAAATAATTATTAAAAAATTAGATTTTATTTAAATATTTAAAAAAATAATATTGTATTGAAAAATTTTATAAATTTATTAATAAATTTTATTTCCCTAAAGCGTAATATTGAAAGAAATAAGATATAAATAAAAGAAATTGTAACCTTAAGCTTGAAGAAAAATATAATTTTTTAATAAAGATGAAAAAGGTTGAACAATTAGTTTAATAAACCAAATAATTTTAAACTAAATCCCTTGAATAATAAAGATAGCACAAATCGAATGTATTGCCACATACTTTGTTTGTATCATAATATAATATAAATATATGCATACGTAATATAAATATATGCATACGAGTATAATGTATATTGCCACCTACTGCATTACCTTTCAACAGCATATTCGCTAGTTCGATATATACATTAAGTAAACATTGAACAAAACAAATAATTGACTAATATATAAAAATAAATAAAATGGCAATGAATGACAAAACATGAGACTTTTATAGAAATATTTATAATCTTTTATGTAAAAACTTAATCAGTACAATATCGCTCCGACTTTATCTAAGATGTTGGTATCAAAATAAAAACTTCTAATAATTAAAAATTTAATTATTGCTTAAAGGGAGCTGATAAGTGTGTCAGTTTCGGTGGTGTATATAATGTCCCTTGTGTTTAAGAAAAATAGTAAAATATTTAATGTAGTTTCCCAGAAATGATGACCTTTAAATAGCTTCTAAATCTGGTGGGAATTCGATTTTGGCCTTAAAAGCGATCAATACTGACGGCCTCCGGTAGGATCCAGGAGTTTTAAAGACATCTTCACTAATTGCCAATCAATCATAAGAGACATTTTGTTGTGTGATTATGTTCATGGTCTCTATGACACTTTTTGGTGTATCATAAAGTCCATGGGCGTTATGGCATGTCATTAGAAGTTTGTACCTGGTTAGATAGTGAAAGAGTTTGGTTATATCAAAAGGCAGATATCAAAATTTACAATGAAATACTGTTAGTAGGAATTTCTTTAAAGTAATATTTTTAAACCGATATGTCCTCAATAAAAACCTAATAACAAACTTACCCCAATTCACGGTGTTACAAATTAACAGTCTAATTCATAAAAACTTATCAAGGGCTTATAACAGGCTTTTAGAGCAAATATCCATACAAAATAATAATCATAGAATAATTATTTTTTTTTCAAAAAGTTTTACTTTCCGAGAAAAAGAATTTTCCTTGAAAAATAATGATTTTAAAATAAAACTTATAATCGTTACTGTCTCTGCATTAAACACAATAAGTTAATATTGGCAATATAAATTTTATTAAAATCTAAACTAACAATCACAATAACATCAGTGTAACAAATAAACGAACATACTCGTACACAAAAATACCCAATTGCCATAAATTAAGTTTCCGGGACAACCGGTAAATGTTTACCCTCTGGTTGGAAACCGTTCTCATCGGCCAAATAATTCAAGGTATAGTGGACACCATCGGGACCAACCCAACTAACCGTACCCTCAACGGAAATAGCCTCATCTTCGGTGCCGATATTCTTAACAGTTGCTGTTTCCTTGCGGGACACACCATCGCTGGTTTCAAAACTTGTGTTGAAAAGAAAACAAATCAGTTGTCAAGACATTTTTCGAATTTTATTAAAAAAAAAAAAAAGTGAACAAAACTTACGCAAAATCATAACCATCAGTGCCAATATTGAAGTTTTCATATGTAGTTAAATTAACCGGGGTTTTAGCATCCAATGTGTCTAGTGGGGCTGCCACGGAGCCATCAACTTTCCACAAGATGATAGTTAAACATATTAGGACTATGCCAGCACTTGCTATGTTATAACTCATAATTCTTACTACACGTTAAAAATGAAATCACTAGATGAATGTTGTACTTCTGGGCTTTAAATAAAAATAAGGAACAACACATAACACATAATGAACTTTTAAGTATTTTTTTTTCTTTTAGCTTAGCTACTGTCTTTTTTTGTTTCGTAGAAGTATGTATGTACATGGTCATATCTTGCTTAAGGGGATTATAGACAAAAATATCATCTACATACATACATACAACTTACTTAAAAACCTTCGTCTGTCAAGTAAGAAAGAAGACTTTTTTAGCTTAGCAAAAAGTATCTTTAATCAACTGTTGTTGTTTGTAGCTATAGATCAATTTAACTCTTTAGTTCTTATCACTTTTTTCGGTTTCTTTTTATAGTTTTTAGCTAAACTGAATAAATTTTAGCTTCTTTCCTTGAATGATAATGAAAATTAAATGAAGCAAGAAATTTGATTTCACAAACAAAATCACTCAGAATGTTAGAATGTTATTATGATGATGACTTGTGCACTTGTTATAAATGAAATTAATGTTTGTTCTAACCGGTATGTTGAACTAATTTGGGAAACATTTAACTAAAATAAATGCCATTTTACTGCATCTACTTAATTTTGACAGAAAGGGAAGTATAGCCAAGTGTATTTGTTATGTTTGCACACTTGAAAAATTTGTTATATTGATTTAAGATTGAATAAGCTTTATTTGTTTTCAATACAGAATTACTTGCTTAAGCAAATTGTTTATTTTTTATAATTATAAGTGAATACCCTTAAAACTAAATTTATAAACTGTATTTAAATTAATTTTATTGTGTCACTGTTTGTAAATAGTTTTTGTTGATACTCGTACCAACATACAAACACGTGCAGAGCAAATTCCCTTTTTGTTTTTAATATTTATGAAAGATATTCTTTATTTTTCCTAAATTAAAATAAAAATTTACAAACAAACTTTACGATATTACAAGTTTCATCTACCTATGTATGTATATTTGTTTTTGGTTTTTATTTGGAGTTTAAACATTAATTTTTTGTTGATCATTAGTTGGGCACGTGAAACTTGATATTCTAAATACTTGTTTTATATATTTTTTTGCAGCTCTTTGGCTTTATTATTAAAATAATTTTTTATCTTAATTTAACTTGTTAATTTCACATGGCATAAAAGCGCTTCTTTAATGGCAATCAATTAGTCAGGAAACTTGAAATTAAATGAAATAAAAACATTTAAGAAATATGTACAAGCAAAAACAAAGAAGAAAACAACAAGATAATGAAAACCTACAAATTTAAAACAGCATGTATGTATGTATTTACGAGGGTCAGCTCATTAAATATGAATTAGTGATCATTTTTTAAATAAACAAATTCTTCAAGTACAACTTTCAATGGGTGTTATTACCAAGATTGGCTCACGTTTAGCGGTAGCGTGATTAATGTTATTCCAAATATTTCCTTTCAACTTCATGAATCATTACGCATTGCGCAGGTCCGTTATATTTTAGAAAAACTGTGAGAGTGAAATTGAGAGCAAAATTTCTTCTTGTGACGTCACAAGTCAAAAATAATTTTATTTTGTTAACTTTTTTTTTTTGATACATTTGAATATGTATAAAATAGTAAATAATTAATGTTTTATTTTGAATCAAAAAATTTATGAAAAATTCCGTTTTTACATGTTGATTATACGGAAAAAATAACCTGTGACGTCATGCGCAGAGAAAGAAAATTTTGTTTACATTCTATGCGCAATCTTTATTATTATATGTTTCAGCTTGACAATTGTTACTCCAAAATATCGTTATCAAAATAATTGCACTTTCTTCAAACCACAACTGCTCACCCACCCACCAATCCACTTATTAGGCTTGCTATTGCCAGAGCGTTGACAGCCACTGTATAGCCATATACTATTAAATTCTTTTACGGCAGCAGAGGCGTATTTCCCATAAACACCTATAAAAATGTATACCATCAGTATACATTTAGTTAAAACCACCCTCCTATATTCAATGATTATTCAAATCTCTTAAATCATTAATGAAAGTGAGAATTATTATGCTAATTACATACTTAAATAATAAAAAACTACAAATTTTCATCGTTATTATTATTAATTTGTATGTATGTACATAAGTATGTAACTACGGACGAAGAAACTAAAACCGCTTTTTCGGCAATATTTTGTGAAAAATTAGTAAAATACCTAGAAAATACCCGAAAATTTGATTATTCCACGCCTTAATTAAATATAAATTAAATTGAACTTGACATACAAACAAAATATAAAAATCCAATAATTTCATTATTAAGATTTTGGTGTGATAGATACACGAAATTTTGTGCATGTAATTTCGGGTCATTCATACTCAAATAAATAAAATGAAAAAAAAAAAAAACAAAATCGCTGCCAACAACAAACCTGTAAACACACAATAGCTGTTAGAAGCAGTACCTAAAACCCAACAAGAAAATACTCTGTCAAGTATTTATACTCTTCCGATCTATTATAGCGCATAGATAGGTTGGTATTTAAAGGTTCAAAGCTAATCATGATGGTTACTTCCATTAATGGGATGATAGATTTTTTGTTTGGTTTGATAAAACTAGTTTGTACTTTTTTTTTCTGCATACTTTATAAAAATATTAAGAATTTGATTGTACAAGTAAGGTGTAAGTATATATTATAAAGTACGCCCTCATTGTACGCATTAATTGTTAATTTGAATAACAATAAACCAACCCTTTGGATTGTATGCTTTTTTTTAAAGGATCCGTATAACCAAAAATGGCGGGAACAACTTATTTGTAACTTAGGGGATGTAGGATTCTATAAAACAACTTCAGAACAATCAGCTGAGAAAGTTAAAAATTCCTTGTCTTATAAATTTAGAAAAGTCGACTGTTCAAAAATGTAAAAATGACTGAAAGATAATTATTTATAAATCGAAGAGAGTCACAATTTTGTCAACTATAGAAACCTTTATAGTATTAATTTGAGCTGTTTTTAACAATTACAAAATATACCCTTTAATCATGAATCAGACAGCCATATTGTAAAAATGCCCTTTTATACAATTGTTTATATACAATCCAATAGTTGTCAGATGATTTGATTGCAAAATCGTAAAATTTGGAGAAAAAATCATCAAAGTAATCAAAAGTAAGTTTTCGATATAGAGAAATCCAATTTCAATCGATTTTGTCTTTGTTTATCGTTCCGGTTTGAGGTCATTTAAAAAATATTACATACAAACATACAGTGGGAAGCAAAACTATCCGGATATTTTGCATTAAGGAAGTCAGTCAGTAATGCGTTCATGCGGCCTATGCCAATAGTATTTTTTTTTTATATTAGACTGGTATCGGTTGACTTTCGTTTTGTCGCTCCAAATAACCTGTTTCCAGTCATCTACTGTCCAATTTTTGTTGTTGTGGCTACTAAACCAATTCTATTAAATGTACGTCTAACCGTCCAGGAACTGACATTCTTACCAATACTTTTTGCAACATTTTTCGGGATCTTGATGTCCTTATTATATAGCAAACGTTCAATCTGTCATCCCCCTTGGTTATTAGTGCAAGCTACATAACGTCGTTTTTTATTTATTTATTTATTTATTTATTGGTGTTTTATCGCAACAAACATAAAACCCAACGGTTCAATTAGCGTTACATTTTAACAGAGCGATATCGTGATAATGTTTATTTCTTGTACTGCACAAAAGTGTCCGAATGGTGAATTTTTTATTATATTTTTTTATTTTTTTTTATTATTTTATGTGAGTTTTTGTGCTTTATATTGTAGAATAAGGTTCAATTAAATAAAAAAAAATATATATAGATGATAATATACTTATATTTGTATTATTTTCATTACCTTAATTCCTTAATGCAAAACATCCAGGCAGTTTTGCTTCCCACTGTACATACTGTACAGTTGAAAGTGCTGCTTTCAAATATTAACCAAAATAATTGTTAATTTGTACAGAATTTGAAATCATCAAAGCGTTCATTTTATAAAACTTTGTAAAATTTGTGTTTCGTTGGTGAATTTGAAATATGAAATTGTTCATTAATTACGTTAAAATGTTTTTAGTTAATCAGCCGTTTACTTAGGGACCACTAGACAGGCATATCTCATAAATTCAAATCAAATACAAATCTCTTCATCAAATTTTTATTTCGGTACAAGACTGACTGACTGACTAACTGACAGTTTGTCTGGTTTAACCCTTTATTGTGTATATAAATGTACGTATGTATTTCAATGTAAATAAACAAATTTACGTGTAAAATACTCATACATATGCACATAATAAATACACGCATCATACAGTACTTTACTTACTTTTTTTTATTATTTATATTTTTATAAGAGAGTATTGATGTATATTTATTGTTGTGTATGTTTTTTTTTTTATTAAACATCAGCAACAATAAAGGAAACATGAGTGTTATCTTGAAATATGTATAAAATGCCGATAATGAGACGTTGTAGTTAACATTAATTGTTGAGTACTTGTGCGGTTAACAACCACTAAGAAAACAAATTTAAAACCAAAATCCCATTTTAAACAAAATTACCCAAATATAAAATGAAATTCTTCGTTGCTGTATTGTTTGTTGCCTTAGTCGGTTGCGCTTTGGCTGCTCCACCACAGGATGCCCAAGAAGTACAGGTTTTGCGTTACGATTCGGACGTACAACCCGAGGGATACAAGTTTGCGTGAGTATCATTTTGTTTGTGCAAGCCATGAATGTACTGGTTTACAATACTTTTGCTTTCTTTGTTACTGTCTTGTAAACTGGGTCAAGTGGCCAAGGCCATCCAGGATTTAAAGCAAGATGTGTGCGCGCGTGTGTAAATGAGAGATTGTTTCAATGTCAAACTTGTTTGCTTGTTTTTTTTTTTTTTTTTTTTGTTGCAGCGTTGAAACCAGTGATGGCAAAACCCATCAAGAGGAAGGTCAGTTGAAAGACGTTGGTACTGAAAACGAAACTCTTGTAGTGCGTGGTTCCTACTCATACATTGGTGATGATGGCCAAACTTACACTGTTAACTATGTTGCTGATGAGAATGGCTTCCAACCTGAAGGTGACCATTTGCCACGTCTTTAAACGTGTAACCAGTGTGCCTAAATCATTGTGTTAACTAGGTTTAAGTAATCTGTCGTTGAAATGTATATTCTTTATTCGTTAAACGAATTCAAATAAAGTCAATTTCTTTTATATATTTTTGTAAAAACAAAATAGTGTAACTAATGAATATAGTTTAAATTTTGAATTAATTTGTATCTTCTAAGCTACGAGTTGAATTGAAAAAAGCTGGACTTATTCTTTCATTGTATATAAGTTGTAATCATACTGCGTCAAAGATCACATCGGCCGTCAAAAAGCTTTTTTTTGCATTACTGGTATGTACTTGTATTTTATTATCAGTACGCTGCAAATACTCCACTTAATTCCAATCCTAAATCTAACTGGACAAAATTATTAAAATGTATGTCTGCAGCACAAATCAAAACATATGTGACCCGGCCTATGAAAAGGTGGTTTATGACTCAAAAAAGAAATTGCGAGACACAGCACACATTTTCAATAAAATTCTGTTTTTCTTTCATTTATGCTCTTCTTTCTCTACATTTTTAGTACACTTCTAAGCAAGTTAGGACTTTCTAGTTTTCACCACGTGAAAGAGCGTCTCAAAAACTATTGAAACCAAAAAAAAAGTGGAACATTTTTTTTTGAGTCATAAGCCACTTTTTCATAGGCTGGGTCCCATATATAGTTTTCGTAACAGCTAACAATGTAAAACTTTGAAAATTTTCTATTAAATTTTGATCAACTGAAAGTCTTATAGTATTTGAAATTAGCTTTTATTTAAAGTATATTTATTTTATTCATGCTCATTTGTTTGCATTGTTCAAATAAAAGAGATTTAAATAAAATTTTTGATATTATGATTGTCTCTAAAAAATTTCTCATCCAGTTTTTTTGATTAAGCAATTAATTTTATTACCATGGTGTAACTATACAAGGTGAGTGCAGTAGCACAGCTTTGTTTATAATTTACTTATGTCAAAAGTAATACTTTTTCAAGTGTTTTTGACAGTAGTACCTTATATTACACAAACAAAATGCTTGTTGTTTCTGTATTGTGTTGTATTTGTAGCCGATTTGCACTCACCTTGTATAATTACACCATGTTGATTAAAGTATAGTAAATGTTGACTAAAATTTTGAATTAATTTAGAACTATTTGATTTTTTCACATAATATTTGGAGACGACATGCTTATGTGGGAACAGTAGGAAGAGAGTATGTTTCCCTATTCATGATTTGTGCCACGACTACTTCTACTTTCGATGGTCAGTTATTCTCCGTATCTGCAATAGCCGACATTCAAGTTCAGCAATTATTCTTGAATCTATGCCATTTCAGTGGATCCTGCGCCAGCAAATCCATAACAAACATTCTTCATAAATTCTCCTAGTAAATTTTATTGGTGGTTTCTGATATGCTTTAGTATGGTTTCTTTAACTTGACATTATAATTATATCCAAAGAAATCGAAAACTGGCTTTTATTGAATTCGACAAAAGTATTGATTTTTACCTCTCCAATCCAGGTATTTAGAGACTTTTCTGGTGATAATCCAAACTAAAAATCTTATTTCAAGATTGGGATAACTCGATAAGTTTTCTAGACAATGAAAAGTGTTCTCATTGACAGGTTCAAAACTGTTGTCATATCCGAGTACAATTGAAATCGAAAAAACTGCTAAGGTTTACACAATTCCAAAACATTCAATAGACTACAGATACATGACCTCTTTTATCTGATTGCCTTTAAATGTTGCATCAATTTGTCTCAGATATTACAGGACAAAGACCCTAAGCTAATCTGTTTCTTAAGGGCAGGTAAATATAATGAGCATTTAGAAAGTAATTTGTACTATTGGTTGTACCTGGTCTATCCTGAAATAAAGTTTATCTTCTGCTATTAATAATTAGTATTTTAATTTATTAACCACTTTTTAAATTCGTGAATAAAAAATAAAAATTAAATAGTTTTCAGTTTAAACAGTATCATCATTTCAATGCTCCTTTTTAAAAAATTAAAACAATTTTGGAATTTCTTTTTTCAAATAAACAAATATTTATTAATAAATAACAATCATAACTTAAGCTTCAGGGGCAACGGGCAAATGAGCACCTTGGGGTTGGAAACCGTTTTCATCGGCAATATAGTTGACGGAATAGGTTTGACCATCATCAGCAACGAAGGAGTATGAGCCCTTGACAACGATAGCTTCATCTTCAGAACCAATGTTCTTCAATTGACCTTGTTCTTCAGCTTTGTTGCCATCGCTAGTTTCGTAACTGTAATTGATATTGAAAATATTTCATTAGTTTTCGGTCTTTTCAAAATTTGTACTCAATTTATTGTTTTATAGAACTAATTGATTAAAACACTTACGCGTAATTGTAAGATTCGGGTCCTACTTCAGATTCGGATCTTAAGATGGAAGCATCTTCAGGACGGGGAGCAGCCAAAGCAACGGCGAAGAGGGCAGCGAATACAATGATGAATTTCATTTTGATTTGTTTTGGTTTTTTGGTTCTGTTCGACTAGAAGGCCTAAAATTGTGTGTTAACTAAGATCTGTCTCCGATTAGTTTTTATAGATTGACTACTCGCAAAAACATTCTTTTACACTCAAAACTACAACTGTATGTAGTGTTGTATCTGTGCGCATTTTCAGCTAATCTCATTCTCTAATGTAATTTTTCCAATGATATCTAGTATTTCAAGAAATATAAAATATTTTTTATGTATAAAAAAAAATATATATTTTTAGAACAGAGTTGGATTTTAATAAAAAAAGAAGAGTCAAACTTTAACATCCCAAAAATCAACTTCAGCTGTTAAAAACTACGCACATTACCATACCACTGCGAAAAATTAACATAAATTATTCAAAAATATTTATTTTATGTTTATGTAAATTTTCATTAACGACTATTATACAAAATGATTTTATGTAACAATAATATTCGCGAAACGCAAAACTTATGTTAGAGAATATGGTGCAGATGCGCACAGCTACACCTCTACATACAGTTGTAGTTTTGAGTGTAAAAGAATGTTTTTGCGAGTAGTCAACCTATAAAAACTAATTGGAGACAGATCTTAGTTAACACACAATTTTAGGCCTTCTAGTCGAACAGAACCAAAAAACCAAAACAAATCAAAATGAAATTCATCATTGTATTCGCTGCCCTCTTCGCTGTTGCTTTGGCTGCTCCCCGACCTGAAGATGCTTCCATCTTAAGATCCGAATCTGAAGTAGGACCCGAATCTTACAATTACGCGTAAGTGTTTTAATCAACTGATTCTATATAACAATAAATTGAATACAAATTTTTAAAATCCCGAAATCTAATGGAATATTTTCAATATCAATTGCAGTTACGAGACTAGCGATGGCAACAAAGCTGAAGAACAAGGTCAATTGAAGAACATTGGTTCTGAAGATGAAGCTATCGTTGTCAAGGGCTCATACTCCTTCGTTGCTGATGATGGTCAAACCTATTCCGTCAACTATATTGCCGATGAAAACGGTTTCCAACCCCAAGGTGCTCATTTGCCCGTTGCCCCTGAAGCTTAAGTTATGATTGTTATTTATTAATAAATATTTGTTTATTTGAAAAAAGAAATTCCAAAATTGTTTTAATTTTTTAAAAAGGAGCATTGAAATGATGATACTGTTTAAACTGAAAACTATTTAATTTTTATTTTTTATTCACGAATTTAAAAAGTGGTTAATAAATTAAAATACTAATTATTAATAGCAGAAGATAAACTTTATTTCAGGATAGACCAGGTACAACCAATAGTACAAATTACTTTCTAAATGCTCATTATATTTACCTGCCCTTAAGAAACAGATTAGTCCTGTAATATCTGAGACAAATTGATGCAACATTTAAAGGCAATCAGATAAAAGAGGTCTTGTATCGGTAGTCTATTGAATGTTTTGGAATTGTGTAAACCTTAGCAGTTTTTTCGATTTCAATTGTACTCGTATATGAGAACAGTTTTCAACCTGTCAGTGAGAACACTTGTCATTGTCTTGAAAACAAATCGAATTATCCCAATCTTGAAATAAGATTTTTATTTTGGATTATCACCACCAACGTCTCTAAATACCTGGATGAGAAAGGTAAAGCTCAGTACTGTTGTCGTATTCAATAAAAGCCAGTTTTCGATTTCTTTGGATTTAATTATAGTGTCATGTTATAGCAGCTATACTAAATTCAGTACCATACGAGTGCAGTCTTTCTTAAGGCATATCAGCAACCACCAATAAAATTGTTTAGGAGAATTTATGAAAAATGTTTGTTATGGATTTGCTGGCGCAGGATCCACAAAGAAGCCGTAATTCAAGGGTAATAGTGGCACAACTCATGAATTGAGAAACAGACTCTTTTTCTACTGTTCCCACATAAGCATGTCGTCTCCATGCGTTTTTAAAAAATCAAAAAAAAAATCCTAATTAATCCTAAATTTTAGTCAAAATTTACTATACTGTAATAATAATATTTGATTATCAAAAAATATTTTATTTAAAAAAACTGATGAGAAAATTTTGAAAAACACATAATATTAAAAATTTGACTTAAATCTCTTTAATTTAAAATTGACTGTACAAGCAGGTGAGCGTCAATAAAATAAATATGCTCTAAATAAAATCTAATAGCAAATTCAATATAAGGCTTCCAATTGGGTGCTCCGATAGATTAGGCGATAGTGTGCCGGACTATCAGTCACAGGGTTGTGGATTCGATTCCCGCCAAAGTTTCAGGGTGGTTTCTGCAGATAAACTAAAAAGTTTCGCAGTTTGTGTTTGTTAATTATATAAAAAAAAGGTGATCATACATTGAACATTATAGGTCAGCAAATAGTTAGCTGTTATAAAAAAATATACGTATATACATTAGGGTGGCGCCGTTCGTATGCAGAAAAAATAAGGTATCGATGTTCCCGACTAATATGTGAATTTGATTCATTTTAAGACTACGTTTCTCAATTTTATTTGTCCTGGAGTCAATATGTATTTGGTGACCTGAAACAAAGGATAAAAATGTCATATTTAGAGGTTTTTTGATTTTTTTTCAAAGAAACAATATATTTAAATTTGGTATAATATGAAAGGTCTTTGAGAGGCGCATTCAATGGATTATCAATAATTAAAAAAAAAATTTTTCAAATTCAAACATTTTCCAAATTTCAGACAAAATTTTAGTTTTTTTTTTATTTTTTCATAGAATTTACTTAAATAAATAGTTGAAATTTCTTGATTATAAACATCATGCAATTTAACCCAAATGGTTTTTCCCATTTTTTTAAAATTCTAACTATTTAAATTTTTATTAATTTTTTTTTTAGCCCTAAATTCTTCCCTATCTGACAATCTCTGTTAACTCAATTCATTAATGTAATGGGTATTAAAATAACGTAAATTTTATAAGCTAAAAAACGGGAAAAACCATACCAAATGTGCATATAGTTCCTTTGGAAGAAATGTAAAAAAAAATCAAAAAACCTCTAAAAAGGACCTTTTTATCCTTTAATACAGCTCACCAAATATTGACCCCAGGACAAAAAAATTGAGAAACGTAGTCTTAAAATGAATCAAATTTTCGTATTAGTCGGGAACATTCGCAACTTTATTTTGGGGCCACCCTAATATACATATTTTGATTTATGCTGCAGACATACATTCTTATAATTTTGTCCAGTTAGGATTGGGATTGGAATTCAGTGCTGTATTTGCAGCATGCTAATAACAAAGTACAAACCCGATACCAATAAGGCTGATCTTATGATATCTTTTTGACGGTCGATGTGATCTTTAACGAATACAGAAATTTCTGCTTTTCAAATGAACTTAAAACCGCCAAATGAACTTTGTAGAGATTACACAAGCAATAACAAGAACCAGTTTCCTAATATATCTATAAGTATATTATTAGCTGCCTAATTAATGAACTTATTCAAGGTTATTATATTAATTTGTAGTTTAAATATTTATAGCAATATTAATACATTTATTTTCATATAAAAAATCATCTAATGTAAGCCAACTTTGAGTTAGAAACAAATAGTTTTCTATATTTTTAATTTCTTACTTTGAACATCTTTCTTTGGCTTGGAGTCCTATAAAATTCTAGTTTTAGTTTTATTAACCGCAAACTTTGGCATTTACATAAATTATAAAAGTTTTTATATTGATAATAAAAGAACTTGTTTGACGATGGATGGTAATTAGCATAATGAATGCCTATTTAAATTATTTAGTTTACACATCTAGCTATTCAATGAAAATAAAAGTATTTCGTTAAACGAGATATAAAAAAAAATTTTGATAAAACTTGTATGTATGTATTAACAATACATCGATATGTACAGAAAGCATTGTTCACATAAAAGCCGGCCACACTACAGAAGCTTTCTGACCTGCTGGCAACATTTTCGGTTTTTAGTGCTTTGTAGTCAACAACTGATTTATTATAATTCTCAAATATCAACATGAACCAACATTTTATGGCATCTTAATTTTTCACCAGCTTTGATATTTATATAAACAAATGCCAGCCGCAACGTTTGCTGCCTCTTAGTAGAAGTCACCACTCTTCAGAAATCAGGTTAGATAGGAATCAGATAAGAACTCCCCTAATTGACAACTTCTTCGGCAAATTGAAAAATATTAGGCTATTTCCAAAGCAAAGTTAAAGCGGAGTGATATTGTAGTTTTTGATTTTGCACAGTATGCAGTGCAAATGGATCAATTTATTTTACAACAGTTAATATGATCAAAACAAAAACACCAATTATTATATAAGGAAATAAATCGAGATAAAATTTAACACAAACGACTTAAATAAACACAGACGCCATGACACAAAATATAATCAGGTCTATTCGGGAAGTAACAGAAAAGCCTATGTTTTTGTTCACTTAGTATGCATTCTAAAATACTTGTTCACCACACACCTACATAATTTTCGTTCGACGCTTGGTTTAGCGCGTAAAAATAAAATACCTACATAACTGAAAAATAAATAACAAGCGTAAATGTAAGTAAATGTATGTATGGACATGTATAAAAACCATACAAAGAAACAGAATTTCTTTGTCCAGGTCTAAAAAACAAACACCACCGCAACAGTTCAGAGCCATGGTCATCAATAGGCATGGTTACGCCTGGTATCGACGATTTTCGAAAGAAGTACATTCGGGCTTCTTCTTTTGTCTGTTCATCCATTTTGATACTTATCCATTTATGGTATAATTTCTCTTCGATTGCAACTAATACTTCAGACAGAAGTTTTGAAAAAGTTGACTGGGAAATATTAAGATGCCAATACTTACCAACTCCATGTTGGTAATTTCCTTCAGCGAAGAAACGAAGGGCTGCTGCCAACTTGTCAACAGGCCCTAAGCATCCAAGCCGTGATTGCTGTTTGATTTTGTCATCCAATTCAGATAAAATATATTTAAATGCCTCTTTGTTGATGCTAAAATTTTTCTAAAACTTATTTTGGTATTAGAAGAGGAGATTTTAAATTTGCAATAAACATACATAATTGGCATCATTAATTTTAGATATATCCGGCGTGTTATTTCTTAAATTTTTAATGACTCTAAGATTTTCAGGTTGTGCATTAATTAAAAATGCAATCGAAGCCATCTCAATTTTTATTTTTAAATTTTTATATTTTTGTTTTTAAATTTTTCTGTGCATTAATTAGACAGCTGTTTTCAATGTTTATGTTTTTCATAAGAGATTACAAACAATCGATTACTGCAAACGATAATTCTTCACTTGTATTTTAGAATATGTCGAAGACGAAATGTCGAAAGTAAACGTTCGACGACGAAGAAGTGAAGCGCGTATTCCCGAATATACCTGAATAATAATTGGTCCATACGACATATATACATAGATGAGTTCCTCGATAATTTATATATATGTATATACTAACAAATTTAAGCGAACCGGTACTAGAGTATTCAAAAACCGAAACTGGAATCCGATTAACCAGTTATTTTCTATTTAAAAATCCGACCGGTTTCGAATATTTTATATATTTTCTAAAAAAGTCTCACTTTCAAAATGCTTATATTTAACATATAAATCCTTTGACAAATAACTGTTATGAATGCTCGATAGAGACCACACATTTATAAAATGTCTTACTTTAGGTTGATGATCAAACATTTTTAATTTAACTCCGAGTTTTTATCACCTATTGTTGGGTTCAAACTTTACGCACATGTCTTGCTACTTAATTATCTTAATTATATTCCAGCACTATAATTAATTAATAACGAAATTTAAAATTCTTGTCAGGCAAAATCAACAAAAAAAACAAACAAACTCAACTAAAAATATCTGTGGCTTATTTATATATAAAATTAACAAGTCGAATCCAAATCTGGTTTATTAAATTTTATAAACGTCATTAAGAAGATGCTGTTGATGAAAATAAATTTAAACAAAGCCAACCTAAAAGATTTTAAATTAAAAAACAAAAAGATATAAGAAATAATAGAAACAAAACATATAATTATGACGTATTTTGGCACTTCTCATATACACACATATGTAATAGTTATACCAGCATGTATGTATGAATGTACTCGTATATAAATGTTAATTATTGTTAGATTTGTTTGTTTACCACCAACAACTCAACCTAAGATAAACTAAGAAGAAAAGCAATAATAAAAATAGTTTAACTTAATTTCTGCCATAAACTTGTATGTACATACGTACGTTTTAATAGTTTTGAATATTAAAACAGCAATATATCGAAACTCATATAAAAGCACACGATCCCAATTGCTAAAACATCATTCAAAATAGTTGCACAAAACGTGAAACATTCGAAGAACACATAAACAAATCAAAATGAAATTCATCATTGTATTCGCTGCCCTCTTCGCCATTGCTTTGGCTGCTCCCCGTCCTGAAGAACCTACCATCTTGAGATCCGAATCCGAAGTAGGACCCGAATCTTTCCAATATTCGTAAGTATTTAAAAACTATAAAATTCAATTGCAATAAATCCTTGAAACTAATTTGAAAATTTATTTTAAATTACAGTTATGCCATCAGCGATGGTTCTGAAGCTCAAGCTCAAGGTCAATTGAAAAACATTGGTTCCGAAGATGAAGCTATCGTTGTCAAGGGCTCTTTCTCTTTCGTTGCCGATGATGGTCAAACCTACACCGTCAACTATATTGCCGATGAAAACGGTTTCCAACCCCAAGGTGCTCATTTGCCCGTTGCCCCTGAAGCTTAAGTTATGATTGTTATTTATTAATAAATATTTGTTTAATTGAAAAAAAAAAGCCAAAGCTGTTTGTGTAAACTTGTATTTTAAAATAGGTGAATGACTAGTAAACTGACAGAAGTTTTTGGTGCTCCCGTAAACACAAATGCAAACTGTGTGTTTTGTGGTATCATTTCTAAATAATCCAGCATTGTCAGTAAAATTATGGAGATTTTCAATCACATTTTGGCAAAATGACAGATCTATTTCGTTAATCATGTCACAAATTTTGGGTTTTAAGCCAAGTAATTGATTTAATTGGCCCTTTTTAGACTCTAACTTTAAATAATCCAGTGGTGTTAAATCGTATGGATTTCGTAATATTGTACGATCGACCTGTGCCACATGTAGCACTGTTTTGCTGCAACTTTGTATCTGTTAAATTCATATCAGCAATAATAGTCCTAAATTTTGCTAATTAACATATTTCGATAGCATAATCTATTCACCGTAACCACATTTCCAGCCGAATTAACGGATCCACCATTTTCTAATATTTCAATGGTGTTTTCGAGCGAAATTGAATTTCATTGTAACAATTGTCAAGAATTGTTGCAGCACTTTAATACTTAAATACAAAAGACGAGGCATTTGTATTGAAATGTTTGAGAAAATTAGAAATTTGAAATTTATTCAAATGCAAAATATACAATAGCGCAATTCACAATATTGTGCAAATGGTATTGCATCATTGCATTTGCAAAAAAGGTTTAGCATATTTTTGCTCTTGCTGTGTACATATATTGTTGGTATAGAGCAAAAATATGCTAAACCTTTTTGAAAATGCAAATGTATTGAAAAAATGCTTTAATTCCAAATTTTTTCCAATTACATTTCCGAGTAAGATCTTCAGCAATAATTTGCATAGAATTGATTGCATATTTCAAAATTTTTTTAATTTAACAAAAACTATTTTTGTATATAATTTACAAAAAAGTCATTTGTATTCAAATAAAAATTTAATTTAAAATTTGTCTCGCTCGTAGTTTATACTTAATTAGTATTTTTAAAGTATTGAATTTAAATTATAGTGCTTGAATATATGTTTTTACTTATAGCTTATCTTTTATAAGCACATTTACCTTTTACTTAAACGCAATGTTCCAGAACTACTTACGCTAATTAAAATAAATTCCTCTTTTCCCAACGTTTTTCCTAATAGATAAAAATGTGAAATTATCAGTAAATATAAGTTTTTCTTACGTAGTTTTTTTATAATGAAATATACTTTGTTCATGTTTTCCCATCGGTTCCAATTACCTACGCGTATATACATAAATAACAAAAACTTTAATTAAGAAATATAAAGATATGAAGACTCGTATGTACATATTTTTAATTATAAAGATAGTAAAAGTTGAACTTCAATACACTACCTATAGATTGTAATGCAATCTTAAGATACACATTGTATCTAAAATTTCGTGGCTTAATGTAAATACATATTCCGCTTTCTGATACATACATACTAATGTATATGAGTAGCTCGAATATTCGTTCAGCATTTGCTTGTGAAAGATTAATTTTGATGATTTTAATTATAATAACTTATTATTAAAATCTTTAGATTTACAAATATTGAAACCACAAAGACTTCGTTGAATTTTCTAAAGAGCAATTTTATAAAATTATAAACAGTTTGATTTTATCTGACGGACAGAAGATTGTGAAAATGTTTGTAAAAATTCTTTAATTTGTCCTGGCTTGACACATTTCCCCACTATGATGTTGTATGGTATGAATATTTTTTTTTCATGCTAATATAAAGATAAGTTAAACAAGCCCGACCATATAATACCCTACAACTAGTATATGTATAAAAAGTTTTATAGCAATGGGCGCTATGTGGACCGATCATCCAAAAATTTAGTTTCACGATGTCTGTGAATATAAATATTATGTATGTTAAACTTTATCTCGATATAAATACTTTTAAAAGATTTATTGAGGGTAAATTGAATTACGTAGACGGTCTTATATGGGAGTTTCGACTAATTATGGACCGACCATTATAAAATTTGGTGTCATCATTTCTGTATATATGAAACTTATTTGTGTTGAATTTTATTTGAATACCAACATTTATAAGAGATTTATGGTCGTTGAAGTGATTTTCGGAAGTGGGCCTTATATGGGAGCTATGATAAACTATAGACCGATCTGCACAAAATTTGTAGATCTGATTTAACTTTATTTACCACTCATTTGTGGTGAAATTTGTTTGGATACTTGCATAATTCAAACATTTATGATCTTTAAACCCTAATTTCGGGAGGACATTTGTATGGGGGCCAGGTAAAATAATGGACCGATTTCCACCAGTTTCAATCCCATACGTCCTTGGGCCGAAAAAATTGCACGTACCGAAATATCTTCAAGCGCACAAGCTTTACATGGACAACCAGCCACACGGACGGACATTGTTAAATCTACTCAGAAAATGATTCTGAGTCGATTGGTATACTTTAAGGTGGGTGTTGGACAAATATTTCAGCACATATCCAATATACCCCCCCCCCCCCCCTAAGGTGGTGTAGGGTATAAATAAATCCCTACAAACCAGAATAAAATGAAAAATCTGTTCCTACAAAAAGAAGAACTTTCCCAATGTTTGGCAACTTTGTATAGGTATAAGTTATAAGGTGTAGAAACGAACATAATTAATAAATAATTCAACTAAAACGTAAGAAAAATTCTTAAAGCAAAACATTCATAAAAATTATTTGTATACCCTCAGAATCGCTTTCTGAATCCATTTGACGATGTCCATCCGTCCGTCCGTCTGGCTGGCTGTGCATCTAAAGTCCCAATTTTGAAGATATTTCGATTAAATTTGGTACGTTATAATTTTTTGGCCCAAGGACGGATGGCATTGAAACTGGTAGAAATCGGTCTATATTTCACCTGGACCCCATACAAATGTCCTTCCGAAATAGTATCCACACAAATTTCACCACAAATGAGTGGTAATGAAGCCAAATCACATCTACAAATTTTTTACAGATTGGTCCATAATTGATCATAGCTCCCATACACTTCCGAAAATCACTTTAAAGAGCATAACTCTTTTAAAAATGTTGGTATCCAAATAATATTGAACGCAAATATATTTCATATGTATACAAACAATACGGTACAAGTTTCTTGTGATCGGTCCATAATTAGTCGAAACTCTCATATAAGACCCACTTCCGAAAATCATTTTAACCTCCATAAATCTTTTAAAAGTATTTATATCGAGATAAAGTTTAACACATATAATATTTATATTCACAAACATCGTGACACTAAATTTTTGTATGATCGGTCCACAATAGGTTATATCTACCATATAACGCCCTTTTGTGAAAAACTGTTTTATACATATTATTGGGTGTAGACTATTATATGGTCGGCCTTGACCAACCATACTTTCTTACTTGTTTTAAAATGAGTTAATATATGATCTGATTCCAACATAAACTCTTTAGAACTTAAACATTAAGCATAGGTACATACTTAGAAATATCCAAATATACATTAAATGTGGAATGTGGAAATTTAAATTTAAATTTAAAATGTATGACGTTACTTACAACTTTAAACTAGTTTAGGCATAAAATAATAAAAAAAAAACATTTACTAAAATAGATAAAAGCCACACAAACACATTTAAATTCATTAAATTTTTAATAAATTATTGGTGGAATTTTTAAGTATAAAAACTAACAGCGACAGAACCTAAGCAACCAAACAGTTTTAGCCCTTTGTCATTGATTAGTCGTCGATCACTAAGAACAAATAAACAAATCAAAATGAAATTCATCATTGTATTCGCTGCCCTCTTCGCTGTTGCTTTGGCTGCTCCTCCCCGTTCTGAAGAAGCCACCGTTTTGAGATCCGAATCCGAAGTAGGACCCGAATCCTTCCAATATTCGTAAGTATTTAGAAGCTATAAAATTGAGTCACAGCATATTTAAAATCGTTAAAACTAATTTGAAATTTTCTTTTAAATAACAGTTATGCCACCAGCGATGGTTCTGAAGCTCAAGCTCAAGGTCAATTGAAAAACATTGGTTCCGAAGATGAAGCTATCGTTGTCAAGGGCTCTTTCTCTTTCATTGCTGATGATGGTCAAACCTACACCATCAACTATATTGCCGATGAAAACGGTTTCCAACCCCAAGGTGCCCATTTGCCCGTTGCCCCTGAAGCTTAAGTTATGATTGTTATTTATTAATAAATATTTTTATTAAAAAAATTGTTTTCGTTTTTATGCTACATATAACTATTTAGAAAGTAAAAGTAAAAAAATAATTCAAGCTAATGCATCAATTAGCAGATAATAGATAATCAATTGAAAAGTTAATGAAAATAGTGTATCAGTATATATTGTCAGGATGTTTACATTATAAATTATACCAGCAAAAAAAAAACAGTGCTTCCTCACATCCATCTTTTCTGAAGTTTTACAATAACTTAGTTCTAATCTCAGTTAACAAACTCAGAAAATTCAAGGATTCAAGGAAATTTTGTTAATAATTTTAAAAGCAATAGCCGAGTGACATGTGAAACTGGTTGGATAAGTTTACAAATAATCCGTCAATCAATTCTGAGTAATTTGTTACAAATTATTACTAATTAATTTTAGTCCATTTTCGGGTTCAGTGTTCTAAATTTACCTCCACCTAAGTCAACACTGTGTTTAAGTTACAGGTCTCTATCGTATTGCGGGATTTTTTTCAGTGTCGATTTAATTTCGTCAAGAGTATTAATGCGAACGACATCTCAGATATGTAGTGTTAAGTTAGCTTAAAGATTTATTTATTGTGTAAATATATAAACAAAAGATAATATAATTCTCAATGAATTGAATTTATTGATTGAGAAATGTAACCAGACGGACCAGACCAAAAACGTTTAATAAAAAAAATTGAATTTTTGATGGTCAGAGAAAGGCAAGAAAGTTTTACTAAACGAAGCCGAATCTATAACCTGGAATACAAAAACTTTTAAATAATTAGCGCCACTTTAATGGCATTAATCTAATAAATAACTTTAGAGTAAAACAAACAGCCATGTCACAGAATATTAATACCGTTCGGAAGTGGAATTAATTTCGTTTTTTGCTTCTATGAAAAAGCAAAATGAAAATTTTTTTTCGGAATACACGACTTTTAATATTCTAGGTTTCATTTCGAAAAAATACTTCGGTTTACTTTTTATATAGAAGCAAAATATAGAATTCATTCCACTTCTGAACGGAAATTAATTCTCAGAAATGGCTGAATATAGAGTTTTTATAATAGCTAACAATTTGCTTTCATACAGACCTGTTTCATACTCATCAGTTCTGACTGTCAAGTCAAGTAGTATTTTGTAATGAGAAGGAAAAAGATAAAAGATAATTTTCCCTTTCCTTCTCATTGAAAAATAACTTGACTTGACAGTCAGAACTGATAAGTGTGAAACAGGACACAATGCAATACAAAGTTTTATATTTGATATGTAAAAAAAATGTTACAATTATTTTTTTTTTTAGTTAAATCTAAATTTGGAATCACAGTGCACCCTGGTGAAGACCGGCCCTATAGAAATACGAAATATGCAGGGCAGGTTACTCATTCCTGTCCAAATTAGTCCAACTTTTGTAGAAGAAAGAGAATTTACAGGCAATACTAATGTTTAATTTTCTTTGTTTCAGATGTATTACCGCAAATTAAATTTTTTAGTCTATCCTTCGATGTTTTATCTGGTAGCATTTTCCAATAGAGTTAGAGTTTTATCAGCATATAGAATAACGTAAGCTGTTTAGTAAAAACTTGTGTGTCTAACAATTTTTAGTATAACCTTCCGATTCGCTACTGATCGAACTGAAATATTTATACATATGTACATAATATGTATATGCTGAATATTTTGTAAGAAATATTTTAAATTTATTTAGATTCTATTCGGTTAAAAAAAAAAAATATAATGAAAAAATATATTTGCTAAAAACTCACACAGAAAAAATAAAATACCACTATCATTCCGACCATTTCTATCTCCGAAATGTGTGCAAAAAGAATGTAATTCCTCGTGGCTCGCAGTCATTTTCCATTTAACTTACAAGGTGGAAAGAAGCGAAATTGTTTAGATGAGCCAGATGTAGCAGTGGAAGAGAAAGAAGACGAATGAATTTCTAGTTATTTTTGATTTACGCAATGTATAACTTAATTTGTCATAATTTTTTGAAAGTAATGAATATGTGCCACTTTATTAACAAAACTATGAATTAATTAATTTTACAAACTGATATTTTTTTAGATCAAATATTTTAATAAAAATACCGTAAAATTATTGTATAAAACAGCGTATCCCATACAAAATAAAATAGTGTATCTGATACATCATACGAATTTATAAAAAAAAATAAAACAGCCTTTACGGAGGACTTGCGCTTTGAATGACATAATTATGGTCTTAAAGGATGCGTAGAATAAAAAAAAATTAGTCAATTTAAAGACAAGAAACGGTTGTAGGTATTCGCTGAAAAATCCAATTTGACAAAAACTTTAAACTCTATTTTCTCAAAATCCCAAAAAAATTATATGCTATTGTTAAGGGGACGACTTGATTGTAACATATTAAACAGATTTTCTTGTACTATAACTTCTCTTTTCTCGCATACGAAATCACGCATACCATAACATTGCAAATTTTAATTAAAATGCAAAGACATTTTGTTTAATTTTCAAGCATTTACTTTTCAAGATTAAATTAATAATTATGAATGAATAAAATAAAAGACAAAATCATTTGATGAATAAATTTCTTATACCTATTTTAAAATTATTCAGAAATTTATGTGTATAAAAACTAACAGCGAAAGTCTTAAAACAACCACACAGTTTTAGGCCTTTGTCACTGATTAATCTTTGATCACTAAAATAAACAAATCAAAATGAAATTCATCATTGTATTCGTTGCTCTCTTCGCCGTTGCCTTGGCTGCTCCTCCCCGTTCTGAAGGAGCTGTGATTTTGAGATCCGAATCTGATGTAGGAACCGAATCCTTCAATTATGCGTAAGTGTTTTAATCAACTAATTCTATATAACAATAAATTGAATACAAATTTTTAAAAGCCCGAAATCTAATGAAATATTTTCAATATCAATATCAATTACAGTTACGAAACTAGCGATGGCAACAAAGCTGAAGAACAAGGTCAATTGAAAAACATTGGTTCCAAAGATGAAGCTATCGTTGTCAAGGGCTCATACTCCTTCGTTGCTGATGATGGTCAAACCTACACCGTCAACTATGTTGCCGATGAAAACGGTTTCCAACCCCAAGGTGCCCATTTGCCCGTTGCCCCTGAAGCTTAAGTTATGATTGTTATTTATTAATAAATAGTTTTATTTAAAAGAAAACTCAAAAAGTTCTGAATTTTTTGTTATTAATTTACATTGAAAAGTAATTGAGAAGAAGTTGTTAAAAAAATGTAAATCGTCGTAATGTGGAAGGAATTAAAGTAAAATAGCTGACAATTCAATTGGCCGAGATAGTCCTGGTTATTACATAATGCAAAAACACACAATTAGATCTTATAACCTATGATCTGTTTTCGAAATAAATTCCAAAATTTGTCTGCAGAACAATTATTTCATAATTCCACTTACTTTTGTTTTAGAAATTGACAACGGCCGTTTTATTCATTAGTTTACTTTCATTGTCATAGTGAAATAAGAATATGAATATTTCAAATGAACTAGTCCGTCCCGTCACATATTAAAAGAGAATATAATACTACAATTGTACAATTACTTTTTGACGTATAAAAATTTATTGCTTTTATTGATTTAAAAATTAAAATGTAGTGAAATACATTGTCCAATTAAGGTAAATAGTTGACAATCCCTTAATGTATTTTAAAAAATGAAAGCAATTTATTGTAATCAAATTTAATTACCAATATTTAAATATTACAATTAAGAAAGGCGGGCTTGACCGACACAAGCCCGATTATATAATACCCTACACCGAGTGTGCGAGTAAAAACAGTTTTTTAGAAATGGAGGCGCCCATAGTAGCGTAACTTCTGTTCACATACAAATCATTTGCATTAAATTTTACCTCGATTTCGACACTTGTAAACGATTTGTGCATGTTAAAGTGATTTTAAGAAGAGGTTCTTATATGGGAGCTATGACTACTTATAGACCGATCGTTATAAAATTAGGTGTCCTGATTTCTGTACATGTGAAACTTATTTGTGTTGAGTTTTATTTGGATATTATACATTTTTTAGAGATTTATGGCCGTTAAAGTGATTTTTGAAAGTGGGACTGATATGGGAGCTATGACTAATTTTGGACCGATCATCATAAAATGGACCGAATGATTTGTGTAAATATAAAACATATTTATGTTGAATATTATTTTGACACCAATATTTTCAAGAGAGTTATGCTTCTTAAAATGATTTTCGGAATTAGGTCTTACATGGGAGCTATGATTAATTATGGACCAATCTGCACAAAATTTCTAGGTGCAATAGGCTTCATGCATAATTTATTTGTGGTGAATTTTTTTTGGGTACGTGCATAAATCAAACATGTATGACCAATAAACCTTATTTCGGCAGCACATTTGTATGGCGGCTAGGTAAAATAGTAGACCGATTTCAACCAAATTTTATCGAAATATCTGCAAATGCCACCTGTACTTTGCGCAAAAGGTTTACATGGATAGCCAGGCGGACGGACGGACGGACATCGTTACTCGACACAGAAAGTGATTCTGAGTCGATCGGCATACTTTAAGGTGGGTGTTGGACTAATATTTTTGGACGTTACTAACATCAGTACAAATCCAATGCACCCTCCCTACTATGGTGGTGTTGGGTATAAAAATAGAACGCATATATTTAGATTAGTTTGGTAACCTAGTAGTCAATGCCTTCTGGTACTCGACCTATTAAAATGATTGGTTCGCTTCATATAAAATGTTAGTTTCTTGGCCCCTAGGTATATTATCAATATCCTGAAAACAATCAAACCAATAAAATTTGAAGTAAATATGAATATTATAGTGTGTTCATTTCATGAGTAGTTCTGTTACAAGCAACTATTTGAATTATTTCGCAATTTGTTAAAGTTCCTTAACAAGGCTAGTGAAATTAATAAAATAAATAAAAAAAATCATAAATTTATATGAATGACATGTATGACGTACTAATGAACCGCCTGTATGAAAATACATTAACCAATAAATTGAAGTGGTTTACGAGTATATTAAAACATTATTAAAAATTCGCATAGACTTTACTGCGGTAAACTAGTTTAAGCATCAAATTATTAAACACATTAACATAAGTTGGCAAAATAAATATACATTTGTTTCATTAAAAAAATATTCAAAAAAATATTTGTTGTATTTTATAATAGTGTATTGTGTATAAAAACTAACAGCGCCAGTCTTTAATCAACCAAACAATTTCGGGCCTTTGTCACTGATTAATCTTCGATCACTAAAATAAACAAATCTATAAATCAAAATGAAATTCATCATTGTATTCGTTGCTCTCTTCGCCGTTGCCTTGGCTGCTCCTCCCCGTTCTGAAGGAGCTGTGATTTTGAGATCCGAATCTGATGTAGGAACCGAATCCTTCAATTATGCGTAAGTGTTTTAATCAACTGATTCTATATAACAATAAATTGAATACAAATTTTTAAAAGACCGAAATCTAATGAAATATTTTCAATATCAATATCAATTACAGTTACGAAACTAGCGATGGCAACAAAGCTGAAGAACATGGTCAATTGAAGAAAATTAGTGCTGATGAAGAAGCTATCGTTGTCAAGGGCTCATACTCCTTCGTTGCTGATGATGGTCAAACCTACACCGTCAACTATGTTGCCGATGAAAACGGTTTCCAACCCCAAGGTGCCCATTTGCCCGTTGCCCCTGAAGCTTAAGTTATGATTGTTAGTTTTTATTAAATATTTTTGTTTAAAAGAAAAAAGATAATGTCGTTTTTTTTATTATATGAACAAATTCTTTTTGAAAAAAAAACAGTTACGTTATTGTTTTTCAGCAATGAAAGTAATTTATTTAGTAGTGAGATGGTCATTAATTTCATCGTTGCACAGTTTGAATAGAGTTTGTTTAGCATTTTAATAGGTTTGTTTTTTCCCATATATTGTGTGACATTAATGAAATAATTAGTTGATTGTGTTTTTGGTAAATAATGAATAGGATTTGATAAGATGCAATAGATATGCATAATTTATTGACCAACCATCTAAGTATATTTATTGGAATTGATTTATATGAGAGTTTTTAGGTATAAATTTTACTTGTGTAAAAGCTTTCATATAAAATTAAGCTAACAATCATTTATAGGTAGTTTTGCGTTTTTGCCAAAATGTCAGCTGCAACCCTATTGACAATCTGTTGATTTCTTTGTTATTAAAACTTCTTTATTTATTTGTAGTTTCTTAAAACTTGGGATCACTTTTTTAAAACTTTTAAAATATAAATTTTTTCTGTGATAAAGCTAAAATCGGTAGTTTCTTAAAACGAGATCTAATCCAGAAAAATATGATAATGTAAATCATTAACCCATCATTTTGGAAATGTTTTCTATAAATTGTGCATGGAATCCCAGTTGATTTAAAGTAATAAACTGTGTTTTCTTGGAATATTTTCTTGATTCCATGTGCATTTTCTTTACTTGCCTTCCCAATTATATTCTGCCTTAGTTTTTAGAATATCACTCGTTACATAAACCTAATATTACAAACTACAAAGCCGAAACACAAACGGTATGATATTCGTAAACCAATATGTAATAAAAAATAAAAATTGTCGTTATTGATAATAGTGTTCCAAAGTATGCTTGAAAACGCAAAAATTGTTGCTACATTTAATTAACAATTTCTACGGTACCCATACCAAAGTTTTCAATGACCACATCCAATATACTATATAAGAGGGCTTTTAACTAAAATATGTATAACAATGTGTTCAAATCTAAACATATTTGTTGAAATATTTATTGATAATTATTAATAGATCAGAATCAGACAGGCATAATAGACCTGATTAGTTCATCATTATTAATAAATCCACTTGCAAAGTAACATTTATTTAATAGAAATTTTTAAAAATACACACAAAACATATTATACAAAGTGAAATATAATCGTAGCCAACTTCTTTTGGACACATAATTTCAAATAATTTGTATGCATGATACAAAACAAGATTAAAAAAAACAACATCTAAGATTCTTTTATTTCAAACAGGAAAAGAGTTTTTTTTTTTAGAACACAGGTTTCACCAACACATCCACCCACCAAAACTAGCAGATACCTTTTTTCTTCCGAAACTACATTTCAAAAATCAGCTTCATGTTTTAATTTAAAATTCAAAAATATTTTAAAGAACTTACAACTTAAACAAGTTTAAAACTTTATGAATTAAATAAGTTTAAATGAAGAAAACAAAAACAAAAAGAAGTCACCTATCTACACAAACATATTTCTTGTGTTAAAACTATTTACAAATTACGAGTATTAGTTGAATTTTAGAGTATAAAAACTAACAGCGACAATCTGTAGTCAACCATAAAGTTTCAGGCCTTTGTCACTGATTAGTCGTCGATCACTAAGAACAAACAACCAAATCAAAATGAAATTCATCATTGTCTTCGCTGCTCTCTTCGCCATTGCTTTGGCTGCTCCTCGTCCTGAAGAAGCTTCCATCTTGAGATCCGAATCTGAAGTAGGACCCGAATCCTACCAATACGCGTAAGTATATTAATCAATTAGTTTTATAAAACAAACAATTAGCTTCAGTAGGAAATGTTTGAAGTTAGCAGAAGTGATTAACAAAAGTAAAAGTTGAAAAAGGCAGCAAAACTTATAACAAACATTTATTATCAATTACAGTTACGAAACCAGTGATGGCAACAAAGCTGAAGAACAAGGTCAATTGAAGAACATTGGCGCCGAAGATGAAGCTATAGCCGTCAAGGGCTCTTTCTCCTTCATTGCTGATGATGGTCAAACCTACACCATCAACTATATTGCCGATGAAAACGGTTTCCAACCCCAAGGTGCCCATTTGCCCATTGCCCCTGAAGCTTAAGTAGTTGTGTTTATATAATATAGTTAGTAATAAAGTTAAAGAATAATATATATACAAATGGTTTTTAATTTAAAACTTGGAAGTTTTAAATTCCAAGGAGTGGCTACAAAATCGTTTAAGAAATTTTCAGAAAGGCGCAAAATTTCAGAAACACTACTCAACTAATTTGTATGATACATAAATTTAGTGCAAAAAATTGCAAAATTCTTATTTGCAATAAAAACTCCTAACGAACAAAAATAATAAAAAAAATTTCAAAATTTATGTAGATCAATAATTGTTGCCCACAAGCAATTCCGTAATTCAATAAGGAAATAATAACAGTTCCAAAAGCTGTCAATATGAAGCAAATAATTTTAGAAAATATATTGAAATTGGATCCCTATTTTCTATTTCTTCAAATTTATTGATATTTCAATAGAAATCTAATATCGCTATTTCGTAGATCTACTAAACTGAAAATGTTTGAAAAACGTTGATGCTCGTTAAAATTAATTTCCACAGACTGCGTTTAAGCTGGAAGGCCACACCAAGCGTCTACGCGTTTCACGCGTTCAACTGTCAAAAAAGTAGAATCAATGTAGTTATATGAGTTAAGTTGCACACTCAAAAGCGTAGGACGCGCTGATGCCTGAAACGCGAAAAGTTCGTTTACTTTCTACTTTTGAACGCGGTGCACGCGTCACAGCTGACTTTGACAAATGCAAAGCAAATTTATTTTAAAGATGATGTCACCAGAAAAAATGACAGTTGAAATAACATTTTTTACATGAGTTTGACAAACAAACCGATAAAAAACTTCATATAAAAAAACATCAGCTGGGCATACGGCATCATCTCCAAAAGTACATACATATAAAAAAAAATAATATTGACGCGAAAACTTTTCGCATGTAAAGCCTAGTACTCTGTTCAAATTTGGGAAAAATGTTGAGCAACGTTAATTATTTCATACGGAAAATTTGACGTGTAGCCAATGTTGCCTATCACGCGAATTTACATAATTTGACGTTTTTTTTTATTGAAAGTACGTCACATTGCTTTACTTGTGTAAACAAAACACATATGTTTTGCTTTTTTGTGAATTCAAATCGAAACTAAATAGAAGTTAAAATATTTAAAAATCTGTGTTGAATCGAATTCGTTAAATAAGAATGAATGAACAAATATTACTGGCCGCTTGTACAGCAGCACAACAAGTAATATATATTGTTGTTGCAACAGAAGAGCTTTTGGATGAAAATTCCACGTGAAACAATTGCTACTTTAATTATTTCGCTGTGAAAAAATAATGTTGCCAGATACATTTCATATGTTTTTCACAAAATGAACAGTACTACTTCTGCAACATTTTTTCATTAAAATTTCATGTGAATTTTTTTAACATGTATTTTGACAGCATTCCACTTGAAATTTTGAACAGAGTACTAGGCTTAACTTGAAAAGCCTGACGCTTAAAACGTTTAGAAAGCTTAAAACGCGTTGACGCCAAAACGCGAGTTGTGGACCTCCAGCTTTACTATTTATATACTTAAGCGCAATGTCACCAGATAAAATTTTTTAGCAAAATATCAATTTAAATCCACCTAAAATTTGTTTAAGTCTATTGCAAGAAAATATTAGTGGAAAATTTCAATTTGCTAAAAATAATATTTATAAAAATAACTGTAGTGGTAAGTTGAAACAAAGTTTTTCATATAGTTTCATATAGTTTGATTGAAAACTTGTTACTAGTTCAATATATTTTGTTTATTTTTAGACTCATAAGTTGTGCCAAAGTTTGGGCAGACATTTTGCTGTAAAATTTAAAAACCGATTTTGCGCAACTTCTGTACCAAACATTTCTGATCAAGTGACATTATTTGAAAAAATGTTCAGTGTCCTAGAACTCGGCTTTATCATGTCCTTAATAGACAATATATACTTTTTGGGTCTACGACCAATTTGATACTTCTTGATACCATCCATCTTTCTAATAATGGGTATGGTTTACTTGGTTGCCTGCAAGCATTCAAGTGAAATCTTTTGATTCCGTGTTGTTGGTGAGTATAAAAAGTGAGCAATTCATTCAATAAAACCACAACACTAATTTCTTTTTTTTTACAGAAGCTTTTACAAAATGAATGCTGAAAATTATTCTCAAATGTTAAAGAAGCATTGAGAGATTCAATAGGGAGTTTGCTAATTCCATTAACAATGAATTTTCTAAGAATTGACTTAAAATCGATAACTTAAACGCACAATTTTAATTATAGTCAAACAGTTAACTAACTGCAAAAAACTTAAACCACGGATTTCAAATTGTACGTTTTTTTTTTTTGGAAAGTCAAATTTAAATTAATAAAAAACAATTCGCAAGGAATAGTAAGCGCTTCAAAATCTAACAATTTAATTACACCCTACACTACCCATAGGGTATATTAGATGGTTTTTGCAAGTGTTTGTAACACCCAGAAATATTAGTCTATTAAGTATAACGATATACGTCCGTTCGTCCATCTGTCGCCATCTGGCTGTCTGTCTCGGTCGCAGATATTTCGAGATTTGGCTATGCCATTTTTAGGTGCTGTAGCTTAATTGGTAAGCGCATTTCATCATTAAGCATGAGTTGGTATTTGTAGTCCGGGTTCGATTCCCAGCCGCTGCCACTCAAACAACATCAGTTTCTGATAATTATTAGTTTTCTTCTATCTATCATAACGAATATTTATCACTGCCACCAAAGTAAAATAATTAAAAAAATTTTATAAAATAAAGCTTCAAAAACTAATGTGCCTACTTACCACCAGAGGCGCTGCAATTCTGCACTAAAAACAAACATAATTCGCAATTGCAGAGTTGTGATATAAAAAGCTTTCTTCTTTCACCACATTTACTTCTTCAACTATTCCCTTTCGAAAGAAAGTAACGCAAGTTTATTAATTGCCTGAGTGTTACTTCTCTTTAAAAAACAAAAAAAAAAAAAGATGGTTGCTATTCAAATTGGTTGCATTAGATCCAATTTTTCAGATACAAATTTCCTCCTCAAATCAGTCACAAATATCTGTAATTAATCATAACTCCCATATACATAAGTCTCTTTTTAAAAAATCACTTTAACATGAATACATCCTTTACAATCATTTTTCTCTAGATATAATTTAACACAAATTATTTCAATATTCACAGAAGCCATCCTACTAAAGAATAGAATGCGCCCAAATACAGCCCATTTATGAAAACTGTTTTTTGCTTATGTACTCGAACCATGTAAGGCTGCACTTAAAACCAAAAACGACATTATCTTTTTTCTTTTAAATAAAAATATTTATTAATAACTAACAATCATAACTTAAGCTTCAGGGGCAACGGGCAAATGGGCACCTTGGGGTTGGAAACCGTTTTCATCGGCAACATAGTTGACGGTGTAGGTTTGACCATCATCAGCAACGAAGGAGTATGAGCCCTTGACAACGATAGCTTCTTCATCAGCACTAATTTTCTTCAATTGACCATGTTCTTCAGCTTTGTTGCCATCGCTAGTTTCGTAACTGTAATTGATATTGATATTGAAAAGATTTCATTAGATTTCGGGCTTTTCAAAATTTGTATTCAATTTATTTTTATATAGAATCAGTTGATTAAAACACTTACGCATAATTGAAGGATTCGGTTCCTACGTCAGATTCGGATCTCAAAATCACAGCTCCTTCAGAACGGGGAGGAGCAGCCAAGGCAACGGCGAAGAGAGCAACGAATACAATGATGAATTTCATTTTAATTTGTTTATTTGTTCGTTTAGAGATCGACGACTTATCAATGACAAAGGCCTGAAACTGTGTGGTTGATTAAAGACAGTCGCTGTTAGTTTTTATACACATAAATTAATGAATAATTTTAAAAAGGTGTACGAATTTTGTTAGTGTTACTGATTTTGTTTTTTTTTTTTATTATTATTCACTCATACTTACTAATTAAATAGTGTGTCAATAAATGCTTGAACTATGTAGTTTGTAGTTGTAAATTAAGCAAAATGTGTTTGGATTTTAAAATTTGCAATGTTATACATAATATGTGTGTTTTCGGAAGTGAAATACGAGTTGCTATGCTAAAAATGACTTCATAAGAAATTCTGTTTAAAATCATACACTCAAATGATAGTTTTATTTACTATATAACAATAAGTATTTCGTATCGAATATTTACGTGGAAAACAGTCTTGCAAATTTCATTTCTATGGAGCCTGTTTACATCCGGATCCACGGTTCAAAAATTTGGTTTTATGTAGACAAAATTAATTGGCACAATTTATAAATACCAACATTGGGACAAGCTTAAAATTTAAGGAGTGCACTGAAATTTATTTAAGTAAAAATTTTGTTGTAAAATTTCTTCAAATCCCTTGCATTCATATTTAAAAGAGATATGATTTTCATTAGACATATAATAATATTAAAACATTTTTTTTAAATCCTTCAAAACAGAACAAGGATATCGGGGTCGGTTTTTTCGATTTCTACTTGAATAACCGACCGGCTTGGAATATTTTATATTTTAGTATTGTTCGATAAAGCGGTTTTTTTTATCGGTTAACCGGTTTTTATTAGTTATTAAGATTTTTTTTTTAATTTTTGTCTAACTTTTTGTACTTGTGTTGCCTCCTTATAACACATTTTGAAAATATTTTATAATTTTGATATCGAAAATTTCACTCTGATTACAATGTATGTATTGTAATATTGTTTCCTAGTTTGAAAAACTGACGTATTTCCATTTATAAAACAATATTTAGGATATCTCTTAATTTGGAAATACTTTTAACACATTTTACTGATGTTGCCGTTGCTTATTAAAAAAAGTGCTCAATTAGTTTGGACTAATATGATTTCTTATATATTTTTAATTTATTTCTTTTAAATTTCATTAATATATTACGAACGTCTTTTGAAATCGAATGTTTAACAGTAAAGATAACGAAAAACTTAAATACTACCACATATGATGAAACCGCAGTTAAACGTTTTTTTTTTCGCTAAAACAGTATTCGAAACCGGTTTTTTAGAAAATGAAATTATTCGAATAACCCGAAAACCGGTTTTCTAAAAAAGTCGTTTTGCTAAAACAAATGAACTATTTATTATCATTGTATGATGGTGTACCATAGTGGTGTAGGGTATTGTATGTGCTGATGTTTGTAACGCCCAGAAATAATGGTCCAACACCCACCTTAAAGTATACCGATCGGCTCAGAATCACTTTCTGAGTCGATTTAACGCTGTCCGTCCGTCCGTCTGTCTGGCTGGCTGTCCATGTAAAGCTTGTGCGCAAAGTACAGGTCGCAATTTTAAAGATATTTTGATAAAATTCGGTAAGTGATATTTCTTCGGCCTAAGGACGGATGGAATTGAAACTGGTGGAAATCGGGCCATTATTTCACCTGGCCCCTATACAAAAGTCCTCCCGAAATTGGGGTTTTCCGATCATAAATGTTTGAACTATGCAAGCAACAAACCAAATTTCATCAAAAATGAGTGGTAAATAAAGTCAAATCACATCTACAAATTTTGTGCAGATTGGTCCAAAATTAGTCGTAGCTCCCATATAAAGCCCATTTTCGAAATTCACTTTAGCGATCATAAATTTCTTAAAAATGTTAAGTTTCTTATATACAGAAATAATGACACTTAATTTTATAATGATTGGTCCATAATTAGTCGAAACTCCCATATAAGATCGTCTCCGTAATCCGCTTTAACCCCCATAAATCTTTTAAAAGTATTTATATCGAGATAAAGTTTAACACATATAATATTTATATTCACAGACATCATGACACTAAATTTTTGGATGATCAGTCCACAATAGGTATATCTCCCATATAACGCCTATTTCTGAAAAACTCTTTTATACATATACTGGAATTATGAAGTCGGCCTTGACCGACTATACTTTCATACTTGTTTAATTTTTATTTTAACTATTTTCTTCACCAGCTTTTGGGATTAGTAGCATAATAAGGCGGCATTACATACATATATAAAATGTACTGTATTCCATGTTCTGTCTAAGAAAGAGTTTAGTTTAGTAACAATTTACTGACTTTCTCTCTAAAATATAATTTTAGTTTTTAAATTAATAATACAATTTGAGAAAATTTTGGCCGAACCTATATATATAAAATTGAATGTGTGTTTATTTGTTTGTATGTACCTTATAGAAGACCAAACCTCTGGACCGATATTTTTGAAATTTTTACAGCATTTAACTGGGACTCTGATATGATTAATAGGGTACTTTTTTGACCACGCCCCCTTTTTTAAAATATTGTAATTGGAGACCAAACCTCTGGACCGATATTTTTGAATTTTTTACAGCATTTAACTGGGACTCTGATATGATTAATAGGATACTTTTTTTTTTTGACCACGCCCACTTTTACCCCCACTTTTTTAAAATTATGTAATTGCTCCCATATAGTTTTTAACAGATTTACTTTAATTTGTATACACATTATATACTCCAGGCGAGGTAGAAATAAACATTTCTTACACCACGCCCCCTTTCACGCCCCTTTTCACGCCAAATTTTGTTTGAAAGTTTTTAACTTTTTGTTCTCTATACAAATTTGTTCCTTCCAACGTAGTTTTTTATATAACTATGAACCATACCCTTTTTTATTACAGATACTTACTTATACCAATGACAATATTTGCTATACAAAATACTTTTTTTGTAATATGTATTTATCTAAAGTTTAATATACTTTTTATCTACAGATAAAATTTTTTTATTACCAAATAAGGGGGATTTCGCCTCATTTTACCTTAAATTATAATTAATCTGCTTTTAATCTATATATAATCTATATATATATATATGTATGTTTGTGCTTAATAGGAGGCCAAACCCTTATACCGATCTGCTTGAACTTTTCACAGCATGTTACTGTGACTCTGGAAGGAATTATAGGCTATATGAAGTGTTGATTCTGCATACGGGGGTGGAACCGCCCATATAACCCAAAAATTTAATTCGCCATATTTTGAGCATTTTTTTTTACCAACATCAATGATATGTGGTACATATGGTATTGGCATAATTAGGAATACGTACCAAGAGAAAAGTGGGGGGGGGGACCACGCCCCTTTTTAGGAAAATTAAAAATCGTAATATAGTTAACTACTGGACCGATCGTCATAAAATTTTCACAATAGGATATTCTTACGAAATAATAAATTCTAGACTATGTAAGTGGACAAAGGGGCATGGCTCGCTCACTGAAATGCATCGCTAATATGACGCGCTTCAGTATTCTATTATTTTTCCATATGGAGAAGATGGATATCACTTTGAAATGCGTCAAATCAATCAAGCAACCAGTAAGGCCGTTAATTATCCTGTTGAGTTCTTAAATTCACTCGATGTGCCAGGCTTTCCACCATATGTGCTACAACTTAAAATTAGAGTGTCAATTGTTTTACTGCGTAATATCGATCACCACGGCTTAGCAATGGCACTCGACTTGCAGTAAAAAAAACTGAGAAAACTGAGTGCGACCATTATAACAGGAATATATAAAGGTACAGATATACTTTTGCTACCTATTCCAATGCTACCAACAGATATACCATTCAATTTTAAACAATTTTTTCCTGTTCGGTTAGCGTTTGCGATGACTGTTAACAAAGCTCAAGGTTAATATCCCGTGTATATGTCTATGCTCCTGATGGGCAAACTAAAAATATTGTATATCCTAAAGCATTGCAATAAATACATTAAAATTAAATAAATAAATGTTTGTAAATATATAAATACGTTTTATTTTATTTTATAACGAGGGGGGGGGGGGGGGGGGGTTAGCGAAGCACACCGGGCTTAGCTAGTTTAAAATAAAATTTAAAATAGTCCAGAGGAAAGAAAATCGACATAGAACTAGTTATGTGATAGGTTACCCAGGAAGGAATACCGATTTTAAAATTCTTAGTATGAAAGGCACCTGTCACTTTGAAACGGTGTTGACTTAGTTTGGGGGAACTTTACAACTTTCGTAAAGAAAAGAACTAACTCAAACAAATTTTTACTAAATTTTAGTAACGCAATTTTTTTATAATAATAATTTGATATTTTTATTCTTTAAGTATGTATAAATTTTAATGATAAATTGTAAACTTGTTGCCACAATTGGAAAATTTAAGTAATACGCTTTCTTTTCACATGTCATTGGACTGGTGTGTTTGAGGGTATTGACACAATTTACTAGCAGGGTTATTAATATTTCAGTTTGTAATTAAAAACTCTAATCATTTATACGCTTGTCCTTCAGTATACACGTAATATTCTATAAATGTCTAAACTTTTTTCTGAGTTGTTGAACTCATTTTGGAACTAAGTTTTTTTTTATTAAATTTAAGAAATGCTAGGTATGTATATACTACCTGCAACACTTATTTGTATTCAACCTTTTAATTTATTTCCTATAATCTGATACTTGACATTTGCCTAAAGTTTACTTTCTCACTTTTACTTTTCCATTATAGCTTAAAAACAAAAACAACTTTTTATTTTAAGTTTTTTATAAAAATATTTATTAATAACTAACAATCATAACTTAAGCTTCAGGGGCAACGGGCAAATGGGCACCTTGGGGTTGGAAACCGTTTTCATCGGCAACATAGTTGACGGTGTAGGTTTGACCATCATCAGCAACGAAGGAGTAAAAGCCCTTGACGACGATAGCTTCTTCATCAGCACTAATTTTCTTCAATTGACCATGTTCTTCAGCTTTGTTGCCATCGCTAGTTTCGTAACTGTAATTGATATTGATATTGAAAATATTTCATTAGATTTCGGTCTTTTAAAAATTTGTATTCAATTTATTGTTATATAGAATCAGTTGATTAAAACACTTACGCATAATTGAAGGATTCGGTTCCTACATCAGATTCGGATCTCAAAATCACAGCTCCTTCAGAACGGGGAGGAGCAGCCAAGGCAACGGCGAAGAGAGCAACGAATACAATGATGAATTTCATTTTGATTTATAGATTTGTTTATTTTAGTGATCGAAGATTAATCAGTGACAAAGGCCCGAAATTGTTTGGTTGATTAAAGACTGGCGCTGTTAGTTTTTATACACAATACACTATTATAAAATACAACAAATATTTTTTTGAATATTTTTTTAATGAAACAAATGTATATTTATTTTGCCAACTTATGTTAATGTGTTTAATAATTTGATGCTTAAACTAGTTTACCGCAGTAAAGTCTATGCGAATTTTTAATAATGTTTTAATATACTCGTAAACCACTTCAATTTATTGGTTAATGTATTTTCATACAGGCGGTTCATTAGTACGTCATACATGTCATTCATATAAATTTATGTTTTTTTATTTTATTTATTTTATTAATTTCACTAGCCTTGTTAAGGAACTTTAACAAATTGCGAAATAATTCAAATAGTTGCTTGTAACAGAACTACTCATGAAATGAACACACTATAATATTCATATTTACTTCAAATTTTATTGGTTTGATTGTTTTCAGGATATTGATAATATACCTAGGGGCCAAGAAACTAACATTTTATATGAAGCGAACCAATCATTTTAATAGGTCGAGTACCAGAAGGCATTGACTACTAGGTTACCAAACTAATCTAAATATATGCGTTCTATTTTTATACCCAACACCACCATAGTAGGGAGGGTGCATTGGATTTGTACTGATGTTAGTAACGTCCAAAAATATTAGTCCAACACCCACCTTAAAGTATGCCGATCGACTCAGAATCACTTTCTGTGTCGAGTAACGATGTCCGTCCGTCCGTCCGCCTGGCTATCCATGTAAACCTTTTGCGCAAAGTACAGGTGGCATTTGCAGATATTTCGATAAAATTTGGTTGAAATCGGTCTACTATTTTACCTAGCCGCCATACAAATGTGCTGCCGAAATAAGGTTTATTGGTCATACATGTTTGATTTATGCACGTACCCAAAAAAAATTCACCACAAATAAATTATGCATGAAGCCTATTGCACCTAGAAATTTTGTGCAGATTGGTCCATAATTAATCATAGCTCCCATGTAAGACCTAATTCCGAAAATCATTTTAAGAAGCATAACTCTCTTGAAAATATTGGTGTCAAAATAATATTCAACATAAATATGTTTTATATTTACACAACTCATTCGGTCCATTTTATGATGATCGGTCCAAAATTAGTCATAGCTTCCATATCAGTCCCACTTTCAAAAATCACTTTAACGGCCATAAATCTCTAAAAAATGTATAATATCCAAATAAAACTCAACACAAATAAGTTTCACATGGACAGAAATCAGGACACCTAATTTTATAACGATCGGTATATAAGTAGTCATAGCTCCCATATAAGAACCTCTTCTTAAAATCACTTTAACATGCACAAATCGTTTACAAGTGTCGAAATCGAGGTAAAATTTAATGCAAATGATTTGTATGTGAACAGAAGTTACGCTACTATGGGCGCCTCCATTTCTAAAAAACTGTTTTTACTCGCACACTCGGTGTAGGGTATTATATAATCGGGCTTGTGTCGGTCAAGCCCGCCTTTCTTAATTGTAATATTTAAATATTGGTAATAAAATTTGATTACAATAAATTGCTTTCATTTTTTAAAATACATTAAGGAATTGTCAACTATTTACCTTAATTCGACAATGTATTTCACTACATTTTAATTTTTAAATCAATAAAATCAATGTATTTTTTATGTCAGTAAAGTAATTGTACAATTGTAGTATTATATTCTCTAGTACATTTAAAATAATTGCTATAAATTTTCCGCATGAAATTTACTAAGAAGTTGTATCTAATTAGAAGAAATACTAATGATTCAATAAAATCAATTTAGAATTTGATTTTATTTGTTAAATTTTGTAAATTCGAAAAGCAATTATACTGGCTATCCAAGTGTTATGAAGTATTTAATTGATGAATCTAATATTAATTTGATCAAAATCAATATGTTTGCCGATTTTTTTTGCAACAACATATTCTAAGCAACATGATGGAACATCAGGCAATATCATTTTCTTCGATTGATACTTCTCAGGTTGTTTTATCTTTAAAAACAATAAAATCGTCATTGTGTAGTGGACCTGATGGCATCATTGCGTGCATGTTAAAAAATTGTGCTCATGCTTTGGCTACTCCTTTGGCATTATGTTTAATGTGTCATTAAAATACAAATATTTTTCCCAATTTTGGAGGAAATCCTTTATCATACCGATATTTAAATCAGGAAACAAATCGGACATAACGAATTATAGAGGCATTGCAAAATTGAGTGCAATTCCTAAACTTTTTTAAAAATGCTTAACAGACTCTCTCTGCCACAGAATATCCGCAATGTTATCACCATACCAGCATGGTTTCAGGAAAGGTTGTTCTGCAGTAACAAATATTTTAAAACTAACAACTCTAACAAATCGAGCTTTTAAGGATGGCCAGCTTATGGACGTTATTTATACTGACTTCAGCAAAGCTTTTGATAAAATCAACCATAGCCTACTTCCCACTAAACTGAGTTTATTAGGTTTCACTAGTAACGCTTTGTGCTGGTTACGGTCGTACCTAACCTGCAGGACACAGAGTGTTCTTTTTGATAATACCAACTCCAAATTTGTTAGCTCCGGTGTCCCCCAAGGAAGTCACCTAGGCCCTTTGCTATTTTCGCTTTTCATAAACGATTTGCGGCTTGTAATGATGCATTGTAATGTTTCAATGTACGCTGATGATGTTAAGATGTTTCTCAGCTACAAATTATCTTTAGATGCAACAGGATTTAAATAGTTTTTACGACTGGAGCTAAACTAAAAAAAAATGCAAGCACATGCGATTTTCTAGAAATTGCACATCAATGCTACACTATTTCCTGGACGGGTATCAACTAGAGTTAGTTGGAGAATTTCTCGATCTTGGTATTCTACTTGATCCTAAGTTAGATATCTTAAAACATATTACAATGACGATAAATAAAGCTCGTGGTGTTTACAGATCCTAATGTAACGAAACAACTATGGCTCTATTGTCTGGGATCCTGAAATTAATATGCACATAGACCGGATTGAATCTGTTATCATTAATTAAACTACCTACCTTAAAAAGGACTATGCTAAATATGGCATTTCTAATTAATTTGATTAATAGCGATGTCCTCTCCGACTTCCTTATTCGTAACATACATTTTAATATTCCACAACGTTTTACCCGACACCTAATACCTCTGCACCTTCCTGTTGTTCAAACAAATTATGCTGATGCTGATCCTTTTAGGAGAATATGCAAAAATTTCTATGAATTGTAGAGCTTAATCGATTTTTCTATTAATATAAATTTAATTAAACACAATATTATCGTGTTTTTAAATACTTAATATGTCTTAACACAATGTTTTCATTAATAATGAAAGGAAAGGAATGAACGTAAGGATTTATATCCATAGATTTAATCAAATAACTAAATAAAAAAAAAAATTAAAAATTTTCTAAGTACTAAGGAACGGTATTGTAATCTATATAGTTTTATTGGTAATACTTTGGTCAATATTGCGCTGTAAGTTTTGTAGTTCTGTAGTTTTAGTAAGACAATTTCATATCCTTATTTTACTATCACAATGAAAGTGAACTAATAAATAAAAAGGACGTTGTCAATTTCTAAAGCAAAAGTAAGTGGAATTTTGAAATAATTGTTTTGCAGACAAAGTTTGGAAATTATTTCGAAAAAAGTTCATAGATTATAAGAACTAATTGTGTGTCTACTAATATTATTGAATTCTTGGTATTATGTATTAACCAGTCCTATCCCGGCCACACTCTATTAAATTGTCAGATATTTTACTTTAATTTCTTCCACATTAGGACGATTTATATTTTTTTTAACAACTTCTTCTCAATTACTTTTCAATGTAAATTAATAACAAAAAATTCACAACTTTTTCAGTTTTCTTTTAAATAAAACTATTTATTAATAAATAACAATCATAACTTAAGCTTCAGGGGCAACGGGCAAATGGGCACCTTGGGGTTGGAAACCGTTTTCATCGGCAACATAGTTGACGGTGTAGGTTTGACCATCATCAGCATCGAAGGAGTAAAAGCCCTTGACGACGATAGCTTCTTCATCAGCACTAACTTTCTTCAATTGACCATGTTCTTCCGCTTTGTTGCCATCGCTAGTCTCGTAACTGTAATTGATATTGATAGTGAAAATATTTCATTAGTTTTCGGGCTTTTCAAAATTTCGCTAAATTTATTGTTATATAAAATTAGTTGATTGAAATACTTACGCATAATTGAAGGATACGGGTCCTACTTCAGATTCGGATCTCAAGATGACAGCTTCTTCAGAACGGGGAGGAGCAGCCAAGGCAACGGCGAAGAGAGCAACCAATACAATGATGAATTTCATTTTGATTTGTAGATTTGTTTATTTTAGTGATTGACGACTTATCAACGACAAAGGCCTAAAACTGTGTGGTTGATTAAAGACTGTCGCTGCTAGTTTTTATACACATAAATGTTTGCATAATTTTCACATACATAAATTTGTGTAAATGATTTTGTTTGTTTTTTTTTTTGTATTCACTATTTGTATTACTAATTTTTTTGAGACCAATTAATATTTGAATTAGTTTGTAGTTGTAAATGAAATAAAAAGTCTTTGAGTTTTAATTCAAATTTTTGGTAAACGTTACTTCATAAGAAATCCTTTGTAAAATCTTCAAATCAGATGATGTATTTATTTCATTTATTATTGATATTGAGAAAGAACAAAATAGCAAGTTAATATTGTGCAAAAACAAATTGAAATTCAGTAACGTGAATTAATATTGATATTATTCAAATTGAAATTGAGAAATCCAAATTGATTCAATTTTTATTTTTCCCATATTAAATTGGATTTCTGAATTTCAATTCGGTTTTTCTCACCATTAATTTATAATTCTGAATTTCAATTTGCTATTTCTCAATATAACTTTGTATTTTCTCAATTACAACTTGAAAATATGTAGTTAAGTGAACAAAATGTTAACAAGTTAGAATTACTTCTTGAAGAAATATTTATCATAAACATATGTACATATGTACATATGTATGTATATTTGCACTCAATCAATTATGAACATAAAGATGATACTCAAAATTATTAGAATCACCAACCTTTTGCAATCGGTTTTAAGTACATAATAAATACTTTTAAACTTTTTTTTAGAATTAATTTTGTATATGTGTTCTAAAGTTTGCTCTTATCTTTATTAGTTTAGTAAATATAAAAGTAACAGTTTTTTTTATCATAAAAACTCAAAATCTTTAGCTTTAAACGCTGTGTGGTGCAATTCAAGAGATAGATTTAAGTACTTGAATCTACTTTTAAAAACAATATTTTCTCTTGTCATAAATGAGCAAACAAATTAATATTTTCTCCTTTACTTAAGTTACATTTTAAGAAATTAAAAATTCTAACCATTTAAATCATTGCAAAATTAAACATTTTTGACAGTAAAAAACAAAATGCCAAAAGAATAATTTTTTTCAATTTAGTAATGTAACAATTAAAGTCTTATAGAATGTTAATAAATGGAGAACAGGTTCAGCTGATGTTACTGGCAAAAGAAACCATTAATTTTTTTTTCGTTTAGTAACAGTTTAAAAATGTAAAATGTACATTGTACATACAGAAATACATACTTTTTTGTGCGTGTGTACTAAATATAGGATTAAAAAATGTTAAGTATCCAGCACCTTTTAGGGAGTATCTTCAAAAAAAAATATATAAAGTGTGTGTACTTAAACATGTTGATTTTAAGGCCAAGAGACATTGGAAAAACCAGTTTAAATACAAGCACTTGAAACATGGTTACTTTCAATTGATGTAAAGGGCTACTGGGGTAATGCTATAAAAACGCTCGCCTTGACTGATGGTGCATCATACAGACTTCGTCCTCCAGCATTATACGGACAGTTGAGTACAGAAATAGCAACAACATGAAATTCGTTACAGTTTTTGTGGCCGTGTTTGCCGTTGTCTTGGCTGCTCCCCATCCTAAAGATGCGATTGTTTTAAAATCTGAATCTGAAGTTGGACCCGAATCCTTTAAATATGCGTAAGTGTTGAGAGAAGATTGCAAGGAAATTTCATTGTTATTATGAATTTATACCATTAGATATGAGACTAGTGATGGTGTCAAGGCTGAAGCACGAGGTCTATTGAAGAATGTTGGTTCCGAAAATGAATTATTGGCTGTCCAGGGTGCCTACACTTATGTAGACGCTGATGGCCAAACCATTAGTGTGGAATATGTGGCCGATGAAAATGGTTTCCAACCTAAAGGCGACCATTTGCCTGTTGTAACTTCTGCTGCTTAAACAGTATTTTTATGTTATTTATTAAATAAAATAATAGACTTTGTTTTAAATTCGATTTGAGGAATTTTTCTTTATTTGTTTATTTCCTAATAACTAATTAACTAAACATTATAAAAACCCTTTTAACTTTTTGTGTAGCAAGACCAATTGGTTTATTTAAATATAATCTTTGATCCGAAGTTGCATTCATTGAACTTAAAATAGCCCTATTTGGGATAATTGTCTGGTTTAAATATCTTCCGGCCGATGCGAACTAACACAAAACTTGGCATGTGCCTAGTTCTAAAGTCATAGAGACTGGTTCTAGTTCTAACACTCTCACCAGGAAACCAGTCACTTTAACATTGCGATGTTTTAGGATTAACCTCCTCCTCGTTGTTGCAACACAATATGTTCTTTTTATTTCTTTTTTTTAATTTCCATATTTGTTTTTTTAGGTTTAATGATAAACTCAATAGATAATTCGGCAGATGTACATTTATTTAATAAACAATTTCTTCTTTCATATCTTTTCTTTTGTGGATTTTTTCGTTTTTATAAATACATAATCAAATATTTAAAAAATATGCAACTTAAAAATAGTTTATTACTCTATTAATTTCGCGATTCGGGATTTTATAAATGTAAATCCCGGGTTTATTAATACATAATAAAAACTATTTATTTCAAAACAGTTGCTTATATTAAATATAAATTTGTAAGAAACAAACATTTTCTGACCTCACAGCTATAATATTTAAAATTTTTTAAGAGTTTATAAAACAAATTATGTAGTTTACAAACAAAATTTAAAAAAAAAAACATTAATAATTTAAAAACATAATAAGTAACATTACATTGAAATATAAGATTGACAAAAGAATTAGTTTGAAAAAAGAAGCCACAACGGCAGCTCCATTTAAAATGTTGATAGCTGAAATAAAAAAACATCCAGATATGGCTCGTAAAATGCCTAATTTTGGCAGCTCAAAGGCAACTGTTGATAATGTTTGGGAAGCTGAATGCAATTGCAATTGTTCGTTTGGAAGTAGTGCTGGCAAATTCTACTACATACTTTCCATTACTCAATAATATTAAATACTTTTCATTTGGGTACTCAATACTACTCGATACTTTTGACGGATTTTTTGAAATTGAAACGAATAGTTTTTATCTGCAAATTGAAGTAGTTTCTTTAAAAAATAAAAATATATTGTTTTGTATGTCTTTTATTAACTTTTAATTCAACGTTAACAACAACTTAAGAAATAATAGCCAGTTTTTTTTCGGCGGTTGGTTTAATTTTGTAGCTTACACATTGTTGTCTTTTTATACAGTGATGTATTTTTTGCACTATTTTACCCACTAAACTTGCTTAAAAATACAACTCAGAAAGTATCGAGTAACTACTTTTGATTATTGAGTATCCAAAGAAAAGGGCAAATACTCGATACTCTGTACCCATTACTCAATACTTTGCCAGCACTATTTGCAAGTTCATCTAAAATCTTTAAAAAGTAAATTAAAAATATTGTAAATCTCCACAGTTTTATTTTATTTATTATTCGTTAAATTCTTGAAGAATCTTCATCATCCGAAGAAGAAGACATAGCCATTAGTGCGAACATTTTTTATACCCTACACTACCATAGTGGGGAGGGTATATAGGATTTGTGCTGATATTTGTAACGCCCAGAAATATAAAACTAAAGCTAAAGTATAAAATTAAAGTATACCGATCGGCTCAGAATCACTTTCTGAATCGATTTAACGATGTCCGTTCGTCCGTCTGGCTGGCTATCCATATAAAGCTTGTGCGCAAAGTACAGGTCACAATTTTAAAGATATTTCAATAAAATTTGGTACGTGATATTTTTTCGGCCCAAGGACGGTTGGGATTGAAACTGGTGGAAATTGGTCCATTATTTCACTTGGCCACCATACAAATGTCCTCCAGAAATAGGAGTTTAACGATCATAAATGTTTGAATTATGAAAGTAGGCAAACAAATTTTACCACAAACAAGTAATAAATGAAGCTTAATCACATTTTGTCAAGATCGGTCTATAGTTTATCATAGCTTCCATATAAAGCCCACTTCCGAAAATCACTTCAACGACCATAAATCTCTTATAAATGTTGGTATTCAAATAAAATTCAACACATATAAGTTTCATATATACAAAAATGATGACACCTAATTTTATAATGGTCGGTCCATAATTAGTCGAAACTCCCATATAAGACCCTGTACGTAATTCGCTTTAACCTCCATAAACCTTTTAAAAGTATTTATACCAAGATAAAGTTTAACACATATAATATTTATATTCACAGAAATCATGGAACTAAATTTTTGGATGATCGGTCCATAATAAGTAATATCTCCCATATAGCGCTCGTTCTTGAAAAACTGTTTTATACATATACTGGGTGTAGGGCTTGACCGACTATACTTTCTTACTTGTTTTATTTATAGTTATTTGTTTTAAAAGCTTTTTTCTTCACAATTTGAAATATTTTCTTGAACAGCTGATAGGTTTGTAGCATTGCAAATGCAAAAGTAAAGTGTAGCTTTATGTAAATTTTTATTCTAAATTTCGTTATCAACATTTACAATGGCAACATTAACCACGCAATGATTTGACAGTATTGTAACAACGTAATATTTCTGCGTTCACTAAACGCAATGACGCAAAAGCGCATGTGATGCGTTGAACGCAAGTGATTTACAAAATTAGGGACTTAATGGTATTCTCTGCTCAACTTGATTTTCAAGCCAAATAGAAAGCAAGGACATCTTGTACGTTTTAGCATCTAATGATGTTGTAGATTTTGCAAAAATTTCAGAAAAAAATTAAAGACTGTAACCCAAAACAACGCAACCTCGAAAATCTAACGACACATGGTTAAAATTAGTAGTAATTAGGCAGCGATGCAACTTCGAAAAACATCGTTCACAAATAACGCTTGTGGACAAAATTGTAGTTAGCAAACTGTTGTATGCTGATTAGATAGCAATCCTTTCTCATCCTCCGAAACAAATTATTATATTACTTATTGAATATTTGATTTCATATCATTACAGACATTGTTCGATGTTGTGGGGTGCTTTTACATATTTCAATTGCATTCATTATTTCATTCGTTTCGTAATAAATTTTATAATTCTAATAACAAATATTTCTATCTTATTATCAATTTGTTCATAAAATTTAAAAGTATTGTGTAAAACAGAGATAGGCAAGGCGTAAAATGAGGTTGTGTGTGTGAGCGAACTACCCAGCAAACATAAACATAATTATGTAAATTATACAAAACAACTTAGATAGGAAACATACACTCACAATATATTTTCCGTAACATATAAGAAATTAACAACGAGATTGAGATACAAACGGAACTTCTAAAACTTCAAAAGCTGATTATATGCATGTTACTAAATGCATTATCAATCATAAAATATTTTTCGTAATTAATTATTAATTTGAAATGTTCGTTGGGAAGTATTTCTGAAAAAAAATATAAAAGTAACCGCCGCATGTGCACACATTGAAATGAAAGAGATTAAGTGTATGTGTGAAGTGCTCTCTACACAATTGTGCTATGTAAATCATCCTTCTTTCTTGGTTTTTTAAGGAGAGATTTCACCAGTTCATTGCTTAATATGGCATAACTTTTTGATACCTCTTTGAGGTTAATAAAAGTTCAACATCGGCAGAGACTCATAACACTGTGACAAAGGAATTCATCTGTTATTTTAACCAGATTTAAAATGACAACTATTTGTTTAAGTAAAACAAATTCTTCATTTGTTTCTGTTTCTGTCCATTTCTGTTACGGACACTTTTGTGTTGGCGAGGTTTCCGACTAGCTATTGAGATTTCTCAGGAGGTTCCAACCCTAACTCACCAACTTCGTATTCCTAACAAGAAAAAAAAGGTAAACACAACAAAACAAAAAAAAACAATACAATAACACACACATTTATTTTTCGAGACAGATGTTAATCTCTCTATATGCCCTCCCAACCTAGTCGCGATTTTTTTCCTTGAAATTCTTTACGACCCAATACTTATGAGATTTTAAATCAATTACAGTTTTTTTGTAATAATTTCCAATTCTAAAAACTATAGACACATCTAATTGTGCCTTTATTTCTTAAACAGAATTTGAAAAATTTAAATTTTTGTTGATGACTTTGTGATTAGTGATTTAATGTGGAATCTACCAGTAGATCTCTTCTAGTTTCTCTTATTAAAAATGCTAAAAATGTTTATTTGAAAAAAAACAGTTGAAACCAATTACGGTTCCTTGGATGTTTTACACAACTACTAATTTTCGGGATTTATTAAATCTGAAAAATCTTATAATTTTTTAAAACAAATCGCTGAATTTTCGGGATTTGGCAAATCGGGATTGGCAGCCCTATTAGTCAGACAAATTAATTTAAATTTTTAACATTTTTAAACATATCTTTATTCCATATTACATTAATTTTGTAAAAGCAAATAATATTCTACTATTGTGATATTTTCTTAATTAAGTCTTGTTTAGTTGTATGAAAAAATAATAATAGATTTCTTCAAATGAAACAGAAATATTAATTTGTTTATTTAAATTAATATTTCGTCAGTGTGAACGTATCTCTAATGTGAACTTTTGAATTTTTAATAAGATAAAAGACAACAAACAACTAAATAAGAGAGTTAATTATTTAAAATGAGCAAACAATTAATAGAACATAATTGATGAGTAATGTTAATAAATTATTAAGTTGCCACTAAATTTCGTAAATTAATTTATATTCAAGAAAAGCACAAATAAATTAAAACATTTTAAAAGAATATTGGACGATTTCCCTTTTGTAAATTGGTCATACTTTTTGCGTCTTTTCGCTCTTGTTTTTTTATAGTACTTTAAAGACAAATCCAATATTCCTCCTAGATATTGGTTATATGGGACCAATTCTTTTATCAGCTGTAACTTTGTCTGCGGGTTTGAATCGCTAATTGGAAATAATTCTTAGTAACCAAGGCGTATTCAAGTTGATGTTTTGAAGAGCACTATTAACATGTAAATTGTTTCAACGAGTGCCATTTTTTTCTAATTTCAAAGAATGTGCTAGTGTATGCTATTTATTTGTATGCATTTGAAATTCAATCATGCAAAATTTTGCCATGCGCTAGACCAGTTTTTTTTTTAAATATTCCGCAGAATTTAATTAATTTGTTTTTGTGACCAATGTTTATAATTATTATAATTTTTAAGGAGTTTCCTTCAGGCTAATTTGGTCAAATGTTTGTTTCCAAACGTAAATAAAAAACTTGTTCGATTTTTATTTTTTATTTTATTTACCCAACGTTTCGTTAGTTTTATTCTAACTTCTTCAGGGGTCTCGTTCTAAATAATAGCTTTGATGTTTTTTATCATTGGATATTAATTTTTATTATTAATTAGCTACTAAAATACTAAAAAACGGGACATCACGAACATAATTTTGGTATAAATAATCAAATAATTAATAAAAATATAATATACAATAAACGACCACAAAACTTAAGTCAAGTTTAACTTAAAGCTAATATCACAGACGGATTTTTCTCAAGTTTTTTTTTTAATCAAACAATAAAATTTTCAATCATTTACAAAAAGATGCAAATAAATTATTTTAATGAAGAAGTTTTCTTTCTATTAAAAACATTCTTTAAGTTTTTTTATTTTTCTGAAAGAGATCATTTTAATATAAAAAAAACATTACAAATTTTTATCAAAATTTTAACTGTGGCAAAATGTTTTAAATTTCTAAAGCTGGCATTAAAAAACAGGTTCTGAAAATATTTTACCAGCCCCGAATGAATGGTGGACCTTATATAAGGAATAAATTAAAAAAAACGTTTTTAGGATTTTTTTGAATTTTTCAGAAATTGCAGGATGTCTTTGTACTCTTGTTTGTTGGTTCCCCTAGAGGGGTTATGGGGTCCCTTTTCAACTCGTATATCGTTTATGACCAACGGACCAGCCCTTTTGAAATGGCAAATTTATATACCATAAAACATCCATTCTGCTCCACTGTTCGGTATACTAACACATGGGGTCCCTTTTCAACTCGTATATCGTTTATGACCAACGGACTAGCCCTTTTGAAATGGCAAATTTATATACCATAAAACATCCATTCTGCTCCACTGTGTACTGACTCTATTTTTTATGTTATTTTCCGAACAAGTTTGCTGCTCCCTTCCATATGACCTGCCCAAGCTACTAAGTCGAAGTTTAAATAAGAGCTATATTAAATATATAATTGAAGGCGCCTTCTGCACAAATATTCTGGTCATGTAAATGCGGTTTCAATGAAGTTTTTATCAAAAAAAACTTTACACAAAGAATTTTAACAAAATTCTACATCCCTTGAATAGTTGCCTGCCTATGTGAAAAATGCACTGTAAGAATAGTTGTTGTTATTTGTTTTTTGTTTTTAATATCCAACAGAACAAACGTAAAAGCAAAACCAAAATAAAAAACTTTTTTCGGTAGAGCAATGCAATATGAACGTGTTTATGTTTTTTTTTTTTTTTGTTGAAGTTTCGTAGTTTAGTTAATTTATTGTTTAATTTCTAAAATTAGCCCGTCTTACCATCAGGTCTGTACAAAAGAAAATAGACAATAACTAATAGAAAGACGATAAGATGTCAGCTTAAAATATAATTTTGACAAATTGCAATTATTACGCTTATAATGAATAACTTTGGTTTACCACCCATTCCCCCCCCCAATTGATTAATTAAAAAAAAAGTGATGATTTTTGTTTTTAGGTTTCTAACATCGCAAGATTTTGTATTTAAATGGTTAGAAAAACGAAATTAAACATCATAAATCTTAAACGATTCTGTTGGAATATAACAAAACTAAAACGGATTTATAACTACAAAAACAAATAAAAACAACATGAAAATCGCTATCGTTTTTGCTGCTTTATTCGCTATTGCCTTGGCTGCTCCAGCTCAGGATTATGCCCATGCTGAAGTTTTGCGTTTGGAATCTGATGTCAGACCAGAAGGCTACAACTTTGCGTGAGTTTAAGGACACCCATACATATCCATACTTAAATGTTAATATATTGTATAACAATTGTTTTAGTTTGGAGACTAGTGATGGCAAGACCCATCAAGAGGAAGGCCAATTGAAGAATGTTGGCTCTGAAGATGAAGCCATCGTAGTACGTGGCTCCTATTCCTTTGTAGCTGATGATGGTCAAACCTACACCGTCAACTATATTGCTGATGAGAATGGTTTCCAACCCGAGGGTGCTCATTTGCCTAATCTACCAATTGGCCATTAAGTCCTGAAAGTATTTCAACACTCTTATCAATTATTTGTAAGCCAACAAGAGCTGTTAAAAATTAAAGTAATAAACTGTCTATAATATTAAAAATTTTTGAAATAAAGTAAAAAAAGTATTGCAAATACCAATATGTATTATAAAAAGTAATAATCCTGTTAATTTTTATTACTTTCATTATTAATTTTGGGTGTGAATTAATTAACAAAATTAATTATAACCCGTGTTGCAGTGCATTTTAGAAAAAATCTTGTTTCTAACGCAACTGTTTTGGTGTGCGCTTGTCTGTAACCTGCATTTGAATATATAAATTAGCTTGTTCTGCAATGCAGCTTTTAACAGTCAAAATTTTTAAATTTGATTGCTTATTATTGCTACAAAATTTCTATATAAATAGACTAGAACACTTCAAAGAAAGCATCCATTTAGTTACAAACTTTCTAAGGAATACCAAATAACATGAAGTACATCATTGTTTTCGCTGCTCTCTCTGCTGTTGCCTTGGCTCTTCCCTCCGACAAAGAAATTGTTCGCTTGGAAAACAGAGTCGAACCAGAAGGCTTTAAATTTGCCTTCGAAACTTCTGATGGCAGTGTCCATACCGCTGAAGGTCAATTGAAGGACATCGGTACGGAACATGAAGGCATTGCTGTTCATGGTTCATTCTCATTCGTGGCCGATGATGGCAAGACTTATACCGTTGACTATGTTGCCGATGAGAATGGTTTCCAACCTAATGGTGCCCATTTACCGAGCGGTTTGTTAAACGACTAAATAATGAAAAGTTAACTCCAGCCAATTAATTGAAATAAAAGTTTTTTCTTAAAACGATATGTTTTTATCATATGTATGTATATAATTTAATTTCAATGAATTTCAAAATATTCATTGAATTTCATTTATAATTCAGCGTGTTCGGAAAATGGTAAATGTATGGAAGTGGATGTATGTATGTATATCAAAACAAAATTTTTTTTTTAACATAATTCAATCTAACATCAATTCCCAAGAATAAATTACTTTAAGGATTTCAATTTATAGCTTATCTGGAGACTAAATTTAATTTGTGTATGAAAAAAATTAATTTTATCTGAGATTAATATTTAAATCTGTTTGAAATGTTTCACAATTCAGAGCGCATTGTTAATTCACTTACCATTTAATGTCGAAACATGACATGGCCATTATTTTCAAATTGCACCCTCTTTACTAGTTTTCAGAGTGTAAAGAGGTTCTTTGTGAATTTGTTGTAGAAATGCCAAAGATTGATACCGAAATTTTGAAACAAATTATAGTGTTAATTTTCAATTTCTTTTTTTTTTTCTATGAACGAATTATATATATATAAATTGAATAATAATAATGATAATTTTTCATTATATTTGAGATCCTTTTTAACATCAATAATGGTCGTAAAACCAAAAAGTCTATATATTCTGGCGTCTGCTGATGGCACGATAGAGCGTCTAAAAACGAACCTAAAACAATGAAAGTTTTACCAAACATTCTTTGCTTCAACGAAATGTTTGGTATTGAAAATGGACAAAATCGGTCCAGTAGAATGCGATTTATATATCTATGGTACATAAAGGTCTGTAGAAAGGAAGTATTCAAAATACATCAAAAATAAATTTTATGCAACGAGAAATCTTAAAACGATATTTGGTTTGCATCGGTCTATATTTTGACATACATAGCTTTATGCAAAGTCCACTTCCGAAAATCACTTAAATTCGCATAAATCTCTTATAAAAATCACTAACAAGTCGAAATTCAATACAAATAATCCATGTATACATATAAATCGTCGTACCAGATTTTATGCTGAACGGTTCATAATAAGTCATAGATCTCTCAGAAAAACTCATTAACCTACATAAACATCCATATTGGCTTCTGTGAAAATTAGTTAATAAAATTGGCCATGGAGCACAGAGCACAAAATTTTGACGTTTCAAAAAGCCAAAATCAGGTTCCTAGGGCTTTTTGGCATCTAATTTATCATGTGTGAATTTCTTCCGTCTTGTGACACCTCCGTATAATTTGTGTAATAACTGGAATATTGAGCTGAAATCTAAACAAAATAAACTTCAAATTAATATAAATTACGGTACAATATTTTATGACGATCGTCCAAAATAAAATAACCAGTATAAATTATCGTTATCGATGCAAAATGTAACCAAAATTAGTTTCAAATATTCATAGATCACACTAATGGTAGTTAGTGGTGGGTATATGAGATTCGGCACAGCCGAAAATAAACTCTTACCTGTTCAATGTTCGTCTGTTCTCTGATACAGGTTATATAAACAAAGGGACTTTGGAAACTACAATATAACGTTTTAACCCAAATTTTGTCAATAACATCTGAAAATTTTTGAAAAAGAAACTTCCATATGCTTATACATAAGCATATGTACATATATCTACATAGATAAAGCTAGTGTAGTGTAAAACCAATTTATTATGCTAAAACACAAATATATACAAATACTTATTAATAATCGTATGCTTCCCTATTATAACTTGTTATAGTAACTAAAACCACATACATACTTGTCGTCTACACATATTCTTGTTTGAAACATAATACGAAACACCAACAATACACATGCTAATCCAAAGAACACATTAAATTTAACATTTTCCTGCTATTCTGCACCGTAGCGAAAAGAAATCGCATGATGCTAATAAAATTTGTATACCTATATAAAGTAAAAACATCTTAGCTGAAATCATTAGTTAGAATCGAACTATTAATCCAAACAAATCCTTTCAACATGAAATTCCTTATCGTTTTCGTTGCTCTATTCGCCATCGCCATGGCTGATATTGAAATTTTGCGTCGCGATCTTGATGTCCAACCTGAAAGCTTCAAATTCGGCTCGGAAACATCTGATGGTAACAAACATGATGCTGAAGGTGAATTACACGATATTGGCTCCGATCATGAAGAAATTGTTGTACGTGGTTCCTACTCCTTTGTTGCTGATGATGGCCAAACCTACACTGTCAACTATATTGCTGATAAGAACGGTTTCCAACCTCAAGGTGCTCATTTGCCCGTTGCCCCTCAAGCTTAAGTTGTTTAAGTTTTTTTTTTCTCGTTTTTATGTTGTCTGTAAATTATGGATTTGTTAAAATTATTTAAATAAAAAAAAAATAATAAAAAAAAAAAACTAAAACATGTTGTTAAGTATTCATTTAAAATATTTGATTGAGTAGAGGATATATATTATGCATTTGAATAAATCATATTAGCTTCATAAAATCATAAAGCTTCAATAAAAATGTCTATACATGCCATGTAAGTACCTATAAAACACTATGTACTTGGATTAGAAAGTACATTTGCAAGTACAGAAAACAGGTTTCTTGGATTTGTTTAGAATAAACTCCTTGAAGTGTATAGTAACATTTCAATAATCCTTTTTATTCTACATTGACAAACTCATCAAAATGTTCATCCATTTACAATATGATTTTTGTCTATTTTTTTGTATTCTAAGTTCTGTACATAGACAATATACACATAAATAAAATTAAAGAAACGACCTTTCCAATCAAGTATGAAAAGACTTGGTTACACTATGGCTGCCGCAAATATTTTCTATTCTAAAGCTATGTCTCCACGATCTTCAGATATTACAACGTTGTCCGAAAAATGTTCAGAAAATGTCTAACAACCGTGTTAACTTAAAACTTTTGCCTTCCAACGTTGTAAGAAAAAGCATGTTCAGTATATTGGAAGACAAAAATATTGTCAGACATCCAACAATCGTGTAAACACACAATTTTGTCATTGTCATTGTTTTAAGACAATTGTCAAACATTTTTCATTGTTTATGCATCTGCCAATGGCAGCATTGTCATAGAAATTATTTCTAAATGCAACTCTGTATATACATAAATAATTAAATAAGTGTTCATTAATAAAATGTTTGAAAAAATTGAAAGAAAATTAAAGAATTAAATTAAAGTGTGCATTAATAAAATTTTTCAAAAAAGTGTAAGAAAATTAAAGAAAGTTCGCAGTTGGATGAGTAATTTTGCACAAAAACCCTTCTGTTGTCGCTGAAGCACCCAATTCTTTACCCAAACTTTGCGGCGTTCTTTTGTTATTTTGTCTTCATCCTCGCTACTTTCTAGGACATAAGCAGATAAAATTGTTCCCATTGCTCTTTTTTGTTCCATGACAATATTTAAAAATTTTAAACACACACACGGAGCTGCAAAATAAATTTAACAATGCCACACAACAATCTGACAACCGTGTGAACTGACAATTTCGGTTGACAGATAAAATCATTGTGTGACAATTATGTGCAAATGAAATTGTTAGTTTTCTTACAGTCGTCTAAACTGACAATTTACCTTTTGCTAACAATTTGTCAATGTCAGTACATTGCTAGCACATTGCTAGATATGAAAACGTTGTAATATCTGACGATCGTGGGCAAATGTTTGTCGCTAACAATTGTATTGTTAGATACATTTTATTTCTATAATAACTTGGTTTCACCTGCCAATAAACAATGATTTATAACAAGGTAAACAATTATGATTAAGTAGTATAATTTGATATAATAAAATTTAATCACAACATGAACATGATTTGATAATGGTCACCGCAACCATACATTTTCAATCAATTTTACACAACAAATTCGAGCATTAGTTTTTTTTTATTTGTTTAAATTTTGTTATAATAAATATAATATATGTACATATGTATGTATATATAAATGTATGAATTCGTTTGTGTACAGACACTTTTTATTGCTTAAAATGTCATCAAACTTAAAATTCGTTCTTTATTAATTTAATTTAATTTAATTTATTTAATTTAATAAGTTGTAAATAGAATTTAATTTTGAAAAAAAATATCATTAATTTGTTAATTCAAAAATAATTTCAAACAATTCCAGTATTTAATAAGAACAACTTTTTTAACCGTTATTTAAAACGAGAACAAACAAAATAAATTTAATAATAAAAGCACTTGAATTTCAAGTACACAAAAAATGAGAATACTGAAACAGTAGGATTAAGTGCACCAGCTATAAAAGATCTACTTCACTTTCTTAATTCAGTCAAAAAGCTTTTAACTTTCTAGTAAACAACAATAAAAACCATAGAGAGAAATGAAATACTTTATCGTTTTTGCTGCCCTTCTTGCCTTGGCATTGGCCAAACCAGCTGAAGTTGAAATTATAAAATCTAGATCCGATGTTGGACCTGAAAGTTATTCCTTTGAGTAAGTTGCCGTGAACACTAATGATAAGCAAAAGGATTATTTATTTATTTAATTGGAAATATTGTTGCGCCACTTATTTTCCATGAAGCCTTGAGACTAGTGATGGTACTTCCCGCCATGAAGACGGTAAAGTTAAGGATGTTGGCAGTGAACATCCAGCAATTGTAGTCCATGGCAGTTTCTCCTACAAGGATGAGCACGACGGCAAAGTTTATACCGTCAACTATGTAGCTGATGAGCATGGTTTCCAACCTTCCGGTGAACATTTGCCTCCTTTGCCCAAACACGAATAATTCTGATTACACCAATGAAAAATGTCATGAGTAGCCATTAATCGAAATATTCAAAATTTTAACATAAATATATGTATATGTGTGTATGTAAAAATTGTGATTTAAATAAAGATTCATTTGCATAACAATTTAAAAAATACTGTTTAATACCGGTCCTATCACATAGACAGAAATTACTTTGTCGTCCATTTAAATATTAGCATTATATTTTTAAGGTAAAATCAACTTGAAATAAATATGTCAAAATTCAAAACCTCAACCATGACATTTACATTTAAATGACAAAATCCAACATTTATTTTTAGCTCTCAAACTATTTATTGAATTGTCAACATAACAAAAACTAAATAAATAATAAGAAACCAAAATAAAAATATATGTAAATAACAAACCAGAAGAAACTCTATTTGGCCTCCGACTGACAGACTAATAATGCTGGATGCAATTTCTGATTAATTCATTTTACTGACTTATTAAAATACCATAAAATTGTTTTATAGTCAATAGAACAATAATTATTTTTATTTTGCTGTTTGATGGACATATAAATTTCGGATGTGCAACAAATATGTACTTATGTACATATGTATTAGTTACCAAAAAAAAAAAAAAAAACATTGAATTTGTTCTTTTTTGCTTCCGTCCCGCAAACTCATATTGTTACCATTGCTGATATGTACTACTACTACTACTACTACTACTACTACATACATACTTGGCTCATAAAAGCTGCTCACCTTTGCTAAAATCAAACTAAAAATACAGCAGCCAACGAGTTTTCAGATTTTTATTTCATACCTACACATATTTATTGAGTTTTATTTATCAATTTTTTTATCCAATTTTATTTATTTGGCATAACAACAATTTGGCGTCACAAAATTGGTTTTCTTTTGTGTTTTATAGTAAAAACCAAAAAAAAAAAACAACAGAAACAAAAACAGAAAGACAGAAAGAAAACGAGTTAAATTAAATAGTATAGTGATGTACATTGGTATAAATTCATAAATTTATTTTTAATTTAAATACACAGTAGAGTGTCTTTTACGACAACATTTTGCAGCAATGCCACTTAAATAATTAATTTTTAATTAGGTCTTTAAGTTTTATACTAGATTTAAATATCTACAAATTTGCCATGTTAATTTTCATACATAAGTTATCTATTAGTTATAACTACATATTTATGCCAAATTTTGTTTGGCATAAAACGTCAAACGTTTTGACCGTTTCTTTTGACCTATTCCCCTAAATTTGTTCGTCTAGGCCTTATTGTACATTAAATATACAGAAGGATGGCTATTGCTAATCTTCTCTGGAGTTTATAAGACCCCAGATATATAGTTACGAAATTATTCCGTTTTTACAAAAAATTTAAAAAATTCAATTCCGTTTTTGCAAATCGATCGTTTTTATCTTGCGTTCTCTGGATTCCGATCTCGGAATCTTAATTTTTAACTTGTGTAAACCAAAACAAACAATAATAAAAGTATTACAAAAACGAACAAAAAGGTCGCTAACAAAGAATGCCCGGAATTTCAATTGTTGCCGTTTTAAATGAACAAACACATCAAAGCGCAGTTGAAAAGATACGAAGAAGAAATCTAAAGGATGCATCTGAAAACGACAAAAGTTTTTTGTTTTGCTGACAAAAAATTTTAATTTTTTAACATTTTATTTAAATATCACTGAGATAATTAAAAAAAAAACAATAAAATAACAAGTAAGAAAGTATAGTCGGTCAAGCCCGACCATATAATACCCTACACCTAGTATATGTAAATATAAAAAAGTGTTTCAGAAATGGGCGTTATTTGCGCGATATCACCTATTTTGGACCAAAATTCAGTGTCATGATTTCTGTGAATATAAATATTATTTATATGTGTTAAACTTTATCTCGATATAAATACTTTTAAAAGACTTATGGAAATTAAAGTGAATTACGGAGAGGGTCTTATATGGAAGTTTCGACTAATTATGGACCGACTATTACAAAATTAGGTGTCATTATTTCTGTATATAAGAAACTTATTTGTGTCGAATTTTATTTGATTACCAATATTTTTAAGAAATTTATGCTCTTTAAAGTGATTTTCGGAAGTGGGCCTTATATGGGAGCTACGACTAATTATGGACCCATCACAATAAAATTGTACCGTATTATTTGTATACATATATATTCAATATATTTGTGTTAAATATTATTTGGATACCAACATTTTTGAATGAGTTATGCTCTTTAAAGTGATTTTCGGAAGTGGGCCTTATATGGGAGCTACGACTAATTATGGACCGATCACAAGAAACTTGTACCGTATAATTTGTATATATATGAAATATATTTGTGTTCAATATTATTTGGATACCAACAATTTTGAAAGAGTTATGCTCTTTTAAGTAATTTTCAGAAGGGGTCCTTATATGGGAGCTACGACTTATTATGGACCGATCATTATAACCTTCTGCCATATTTAATGTCTATCTACGAAACATATCTGTGTTCAATATTATTTGGATACCAATATTTTTAAAGGAGTTATGTTCTTTTAAGTGATTTTCGGAAGTGGGCCTTATATGAGAGCTTAGACTACTTATGGACCGATCGTCATAAAATTCTACCATATTATATGTACGAAACATATTTGTGTTCAATATTATTTGGATACCAAAGTTTTTAAGAGAGTTATGCTCAAAGATTTATGACCGGTAAACCCCAATTTCGGGAGGACATTTGTATGGGGGCTAGGTGAAATAATGGAGCGATTTCCACCAGTTTCAATCCCATCCATCCTTGGGCCGAAAAAATATCACGTACCAAATTTTATCGAAATATCTTCAAAATTGCGACCTGTACTCTGCGCACAAGCTTTACATGGACAGCCAGCCAGACAGCCAGACGGACGGACATTGTTAAATCGACTCAGAAAGTGATTCTGAGTCGATCGGTATACTTTAAGGTGGGTGTTGGACCAATATTTCTGGGCGTTACAAACATCAGCACAATTCCTATATACCCTCCCCACTATGGTGGTGTAGGGTATAAATATTCGTTCTTCCTTTAGGAGTTTTTGAATTTTTTATAATAATAAACCATACAATATTAAATCTATAAATATATGTATGTATACAATCCAGAGTAAATAAGAATCTGCAAAGTGAAATCTTTTGGTACTTCTTCTAAAAATGTGTTCTAATTGTACTTTTTTGGTTTTATGTAATAATTAATATAGACAAATAAAATTAAGCTCAGTTGACCCTGAATGAAGAGAGGATGTTCCAAGGGGAACTTAATTTTATCATGTCATCCTTCTAATGGTACATTTGATACTTTTTATTTTTACATATTTTATAATAATTAACTTAAAACAATGAATCCAAAAATCCTGACTGACAAAAATTACTTAAAGATACTTTTAGATTTTCCCAAATTTGATCCTGATTCTCCTATAAGGAGAATTTATTATACATACTTATTTAATCGTACTGTGGTTTATTATATCATTGTTAGACCAAATGCGACTTTGAAAAATTTATTTTCAAATGAAATAAAATGAAATGAATATAAATTTTAATAACGAAAATCAAGTATTTTGTAGTTTAAATAATTGTATACACTTCTTAGGAAATTCTTCTATGTAAATTTGAATATTATTCAGCCGCTAGCAATTTGACTAGATATGAATATATTTTCAACAAAAATAGAAAATTTGTCAAAATTCTAAACAAGTTCATCAAAAAATAAAACAACTTAATACAAATACACAAACATGTCTACGATAAATTATTTATAATAATAACAAAGGCAAGCGATTAAAATTAAACAAAACAAATACCTAACAATACTTAGTTGTATGCATCCCTATTATAACTTGTTATACATACTAAATTTACACACTAAATAGTCATCTATAATTATTCTTGTTCGATTCATAATATGAAACACCAACAATAAAGTGGTTGTGATGAGTTGATCAAAGAAGAAAAAATTTAAAAACTGTCTGTTTATTCTGAACCGTAGCGAAAAGAAATCGCATGATGCTAATAAAATTTGTATACCTATATAAAGTAAAAACATCTTAGCTGAAATCATTAGTTAGAATCGAACTATTAATCCAAACAAATCCTTTCAACATGAAATTCCTTATCGTTTTCGTTGCTCTATTCGCCATCGCCATGGCTGATATTGAAATTTTGCGTCGCGATCTTGATGTCCAACCTGAAAGCTTCAAATTCGGCTCGGAAACATCTGATGGTAATAAACATGATGCTGAAGGTGAATTACACGATATTGGCTCCGATCATGAAGAAATTGTTGTACGTGGTTCCTACTCCTTTGTTGCTGATGATGGCCAAACCTACACTGTCAACTATATTGCTGATAAGAACGGTTTCCAACCTCAAGGTGCTCATTTGCCCGTTGCCCCTCAAGCTTAAGTTGTTTAAGTTTTTTTTTTTCTCGTTTTTATGTTGTCTGTAAATTATGGATTTGTTAAACCTATTTAAATAAAAAAAAATAATAATTAAAAATTAAAACAGTTGATTAGTATTCATTTTATTATCTTAATAATTGTTAAAAGTAATGGATATGTGTATAAATATATATCTGGATATCTATTAGATGTTTAAAGAAATCACATCACTTAAAGTATGTGCGAGAAGAACGTTTATAGTAGAAAAAATAGTATAAAAAGTTTCAGTTAATATCATTTATACTTTTCAAGTATATGGTTGCAACATGGCATGAAAAATGGTAGTATCTATGGAATACCACATGGATTAAAAAGTTTATTTCACATGGATGTTTATTAAATATTAAACATAAACTCCTTAAAGAAATTCACAATTTGTTTAACTCATCAAAATGCTCATCTTTGTGTTTCTGTTTCTGATAGCACTAATAAAAGAATTTAAAAAGTAATTTCAAATAATACAGAAAATGTCAGTTATTTAGACATATCTTTGGGAGTACTGGAATGCTATTAAGGGTATCGGGACCAATAATGTTCCATTTAGCTGTTTCTAAATAATTTATTTGTTTTGTATTCTTGATTTAGAACTAAATGTTGCATAAAAAAAATATATATGTATATTCGATTCAAATAAGTTATTAATTTTCTGTTTAAAAGTAACCAAATTATAACGAATTACTACTTTCGGGATATTGCCAACAAAAATAAGTACATACTTTGTAAGTTTAAACATTCAAATATTTTTAACTTAATTTATAAGTGAATGTTTCGCTGGGATATACGATAATCATTGAAAATTCTGTTAGAAACAATTTTTTTACATTTATTAAATGGATCAGATTACAAAGACAAAACATTATTAAACTTATATAAAAAACAAATAACTTTGAGATAAATATATAAGTACTGCTGATTGATTAACTCGGACCGAAAATTTTATTTTATGCAATTTGTTTTTGTGAAATATTAATTTGTTTCAATGCCTTGTAATACTAGATACATATGTATGTAAGTATGTACATACGTCCAGTATTTCTATTGTTGTTCGAACAAAAACATAACATCGACAAGTGTGGTCCACACGAGGCAAATTCATGTGCTAACAAGAGATTGTTAGCTAGAAAAAACAAATTGCTGCCTTGTGAAGATAAGAAATTATAGTTTAGTTTACAGATATTTTCCAAAAATTGAATTTAAAGGCTAAAAGCTAGCAGCTGAAATGTCTCTTTGTTATCTGGTAAATTAAAGACTCTTTGTATAACACATTTTATCACTTCGTAGTTAAAAAAAGATAAATCTCATTTATTTAATTAATCAAATGACTTTAAATTTATTTTCAAATAAGACATATTTACGATATAGTTGCTTCAACAAGTCTTTGTTCTATATAATCAAAAATGTTTATTAAAACATAACATGATTGAGTTCAACAATAATATGATTGTATAGCAACCATATAATAATTTTAGCAAGGGATTAAATTATGGTTAAGTAGGATAATATTTGGTTATTTAAATATTCGTAAAAATATGCTCATAAATTATGATATTATTTATGATTGTAACCTTAAATTTAAATCACAAAATAGCACTGTTCAATTATGGTCACCGCAACCAAATTCAGCTTTGCTTATGATATTTAAAACTAACACATGCTGTGGTCCAACGATTCAAAAATTAAAACAATATTTTTGCTACAAAACTAAATTCAATAGTCTTGAAGTTACTATTGTTTAATTCACAAGTGATGTTGTAGTGTAGTAGGAGTTGTAGGTCGTCTGAATTTAAAAAAATTGTTAAAAAAACCTACAACATTTTTACATCTGTTTTTCGAATGTTGTATGTAAATTTAAGTGTTGCCAAAAGCTAAAATATGTATCCCAACAAAAAGTTACTCATTTTAGTTTAAAAAAAAGTAACCAAACGGTAACACTAGAACGGATTGACAAATTTAAAACAAGTAAATAAAATTAATAACCAAAAAATGTTAATAATGGATATTGCTGAAAACACTACGCTATATTTTAATTTTGTAACTATTCCTATTTTATGTTTTGTATTTTTGTTTTTAAAGTATTTACCTGTTGTCCTTTTGAAGGTTGACAACATAAACATACGACTTTGCTATACATTGCGTTCACAATCAGATAGTTGTATCATACAATGTACAACATACAACATTGTTTGTATATTTAAATCTTGCTAATTCAAATTGCGATGACAAAAAAAAACTTTTCCTGTGTATTGCCGTTTTAAAATTCTTCATTTTGAGAGTTCTGATCTCTGGAGATTATGTACAAATTTAAATCTAATTAAATTTTATTTAATAATAAATAACTTTATAAACAAAAATAGAAAATTTTGATGGGAAAAGTTTGATGAACCAAATTTTTGAGAATCCTAAACTGCATATTAAATTAAAATAAATATACAGTACAACCTCCCTAATCCGGACATTTAAATTTTTCGGACAGTTTAGAAATTTTTCCTCTATAATCCGGACAAGTGTTCTTGCAGTTTTTTTTTCTAAACTCTTCAGGGTAAAATATTATCAAAACGAAAGTTTGATAAGTTGGTCCAAGTTACTGCCAAAGCTTTCCGCCTAAAGCAAATGGGAAGATGAAGACTGCCTACCTCTCGTTCAATTAAAAGCCAGAGATCCAATATGTCAGGATATGAATAGCATTTATTCTACATTATCTACTCTTAACCCCTCCGCTAATTTCTGCCTTTCTAATATAGAGATTTGGGCACGAGGTGAAAATGATTTTACTTACGATTTCTCGGATAAAGATATAGTCCAAACAGTAATTGCTAACAAAAATTTGAAGAACTTGATAGTTCTTTGGAGGAAGCTGAGAATACTGAAAACAAAGTCTCCAATAAAGAGGCAAAAGAACTGTTTTCAAAAGCCTTTTGACGGGCTGAACAAACCAAAGTGACAGATAAAGATATATTATTTGTAAAGGAATTTAAAAATAGAGCTGACAAATTACATAAAGATATGTATGTGTATTCAAACAGAAATAAATTCTTATTTTTCTAAATGAATATTTTTGGTCACCTTCAGTATGTTTCTTTATGTTTTTTGTAAATCAATTAAATACAAATGAATTCTTAAGAGTATTTATTTTCTTTTCGGTAATAAAAATAAATTATATATATGTATGTACATATATGTATTGGGTGTATAATTTTATTTGAACTGTAGTCCGGACAATCCAATAATCCGGACAGTAGCTGAAACTATATCTGTCCGGATTAGAGAGGTTGTACTGTATTTGAATAAATAACTTCTTGATTTGCATAGAATTGCATAAATTACATACTGGTACAGTTGTAAACCTAAAATATTATTTAAACTTCTAATTATGTAATACTAAATATTCAAAATTTACTTTATTATACAATTTTAATAATATTTATGAGTGGAGCTTTTTGTGAATATTCATATTCATAAATATGCGTGTGTTTAAATTATTAAATATTATTTTCATTCATTTGAATATTTTGCTTAATTTTTGATATTTTATTTAGTCGGGCTCGAGTTCATTAAATTTAATTTTCATAAAATTATTTTTACTGAAGGTAGGAATTGTTTTACAACTTGAAAAATGTTTATTATTAAAATTTTTATTGATAATTTTCTTGGCTGGGATTCGAACCTGGGTTGTTGGATTTACATATGTTTCGAGAAACACCACTTTCTCTCATCAGAATTCTTTGCGTTCTAACCCTCTGCACCACTTGCGGTGCCTGCTAGCCAACAGACAAACATCAAGCTTTTAACCAGTGTTACCTGGTGGTTCGAAATTTGCTGTAATTATAATTTTTATTTATTAATTTCTACATGTTGCCTCCTTTTCTTCAGTTTTTTCGTATTCATGTCAAGACTTCGTCTCGAAAACCTGAATATATTTGATTTTATTATGTTTGTTGTCCACTTTCGTCGACATTTTATGTGTACTACTTTAAGTCCAATTGCAAACATTAACTTGTGCCCTGGCTATTTTAAGAACAATTTAATATTTTATAAAAAATAGTAAATTATTTTGCATAATAATCTTATTCTCATATGTCTAGTAGCTAAAAATAGCTAGAAATTATAAAAAACACAACTTTTAGAATTTGTTATAAAAATAAGTTCTTTAGAGGAAAGAGCTTACATATGTACATTGTACATCTACAATATGTATTTAATAACAACAGCAACGTAAATGAAATCCTTTACCACTTTTAGAATTAAATTTACAAAAAGCAACATTGAAATCAATTAAAAATTAAATTTTGAATGTATTATTATGTGTATGTATGCATATATACGAGTATACATACATATATGTTATAGGAATGAATTGTATTCCCACGCATGTTATTAATAGCTACTACATACGTACGAAAATTAAAAAGCCTATAGCTTTTAAATTAAACATTCAAGTCGCTCAACTTGATAGTTGATAGTGGTCTTAATTACACTTTTGCAATTTTTTTATGTCGCTAACTATCTCTATCTGTGTTTCTATGAAATTTTAAACACATACTTTTATGCGAATTTGCATACATACATATTCAAAAAGATTTTAAGCATATTGAAATTTAATGCGGCAAAAAAGTTTATAAGAATATAAATACTGAAAACAATCAAGCAAATGATATTCATTCGATTTGAACTATCAAAAGATTAACAATATAACAAAATGAAATTCCTCATTGTCTTCGTTGCCCTCTTCGCCGTTGCTTTGGCCGCTCCCCGTCCTGAAGATGCCGCCATCTTGAGATCCGAATCCGAAGTAGGACCCGAATCTTTCCAATATTCGTAAGTATTTAAAAACTATAAAATTCAATTGCAATAAATTCACAACCTTATTAAAAATCCTTGAAACTAATTTGAAAATTTATTTTAAATTACAGTTATGCCATCAGCGATGGTTCTGAAGCTCAAGCTCAAGGTCAATTGAAAAACATTGGTTCCGAAGATGAAGCTATCGTCGTCAAGGGCTCTTTCTCTTTCGTTGCCGATGATGGTCAAACCTACACCGTCAACTATATTGCCGATGAAAACGGTTTCCAACCCCAAGGTGCTCATTTGCCCGTTGCCCCTGAAGCTTAAGTTAAGTCATTAGAAATATCTGTTAAATTGTTAAATACCTTAGTTCTTTAAGGATAATAAATTGAAAAAACCTTTTTTTTAAATTCTGTTGAAATTAGTGAAATTAATTAGTAGAATTTATCATAATACGAGTAAATATGTATTTCATTTATGATAATAATAAGCTTTTCAAAACGCAGAGTTTTTGATTTTTCCTGTTGTTGATATAGATTGGTATTCCTAAAAAATTTTGTTTACCAAACGGTATACACCTAATTCTGTTTTTACGGGAATATGATTTAACGCGATCTAAAAATGTATGTATTTTTACCAGAAAACGTTGTTTGCACTGGTTTCGAAATTTAAATTAAACTCATAGTTGGCAGCACTAAAAATCGTTTGGTTCGAAAAACAACACTATCGAAACAGGGGATTTCCCTTGTTTATTTCAAATAAATTTAGTTGAAAGTAAGAGTGTAAGAATGCATTCAAATTTAAGTGTTAAAGACGAAAAGATATTGCATGTATGTATGTAGTTTTCTAAATGAACTCTCTTTTCTATTGTTTTTTGTTTAAAAAAAATATGTTTGTGTATAAAGCAACATGAATTTGAATTATTTATCATATTTTGCCTGATATTTTATACGTGGAACCAATTCCCTCATTTAATATACTCTATCCTTTTTTACGCGGTTGTTTTTACGCGAGTTTTCAAGGAACGTATCGATATTCAAGATTAAATTAAAAAGATGTTCCGATTAACAGGTGTTGTATGTTTTTACTTCAGGACTATCCCTTACATAAATATGACCAACATAAAAAATCTTGCCAAATTTTGGAGATCATAATTCAAAAACAATTTGTCAATAAATGGTTTTTATTTGTTTGAAATCAGCATCACTGAAAACTGTACTTAAATATTTGTTTCAGATTGGTTTCGTATTCAGTTCATGAATACATACGCATTGTCCAGTGACATTTATATATTAATGTTAATATAAATACGTGATTCTCTAAAATAAACAGAAAAAATACAAAAAAGTATGGTAAGCCTCCATATCTGATGGAGAAATTTGTTTTTGGCTGGTCTACCAGAACGAATACTACTATTTGCCCAATGCACTTATCCTTGTACATGACCAGATCATTTGTGGTAAGAGTATCCCTAATTTGGAAACACTACATTTCTTATGAAGAACGTAATTTTAGGAGATCAGTTGCAAATTTTAACAGCATTTCTAGGAAATATTTCTAAAAAGAAAAATGTTCATCATCTTTAGATGTATATTATAGAAGTTCTCTTTCGCCATAACATTTCTTTAGGCTTGCCATCTCTGCATTTAATAAATATAATCTGGAATGCTTAACACAACTTAAGTACTTCAAATTGAACTTATATTTTTGTTTTTTAGAAACATCTACATTCCGTTTGTCACACATCGATAGTCGTAGAGCCAAAAAGTCTATATATTCTGGGTCCTTATAAGCCATGTCCGTCCTTCTATTGTTGGCACGATACAGCTTCGAAAAAAGTCATAGAACAATGAAATTTTTACCAAACATTCTCTGATCCACCGACATGTTTGGTATTGAAAAGCCGCATACATACAAAATTCTGCAGTAATAAATTTCATGCAAAGTGAAACCTCAAAATTATATTTTGTTTGTATTGGTCCATATTTTGACCATATTCCCATACAGAGACCACTTCGGAAAATCACCTAAATGCGCATAAATCTTTTAAATTCAACACAAATAGTACATTATTATATATAAATAGTCACTCTCAATATGATGATGATCGGTCCATATTTGACCGTAGCACCCATATGAAGTTCACTTCGAAATATTAGTTAATTGTGTATTAATTTCTTATAAAAATCTTTATTACGTTGAAATTCAACACAAATAATTTGCATACACATATAAATCGTCAAACAGAATTTAATGATGATTGGCCCCTAATAGATCATAGTTCCCTTCTGAGGGCTACTCCCGAAAACTCACTAACATCCATATCGAACCGAAATTTTACACAGATCAGTTATACTCGTAAGTATGTAAAAATTATACTATTGACTTTTGTAAAAGTTGGTTCATTATTGGCCGTAGCTCCCGTACAAACTCCACTTCCGAGAATAACAGCAGAGTATAAAGATGTGACAATTTTGACGTTTCAAAAAGCCAAAATAAATTTCCTGACATAAAGTAAAGCAGTTTATGTTACACACTGTAAAAATATAAACAAAGTGCAGTTTTGAAAGAAAGAGACATATAAATTCTTGATTATAACTGAAATATGCATAAAAATCTTATAAATGTCGTTATTGAGATGAAATTCAACTAAAATAAATAGAAATTACGGTACAATATTTTTTGAAGTTGGCCCCATAATAGATGATTTGGCACAGGCGAATATAAACTCGTACTTGTTAAAATTTCAATTTCAAATAGACAAAATCAATTTAACTTCAGAAAAGCTTTGTATACAGCCATGTCACAGAATTTAATTCCGTTCGGAAGTGGAATTAACTCCGTATTTTGCTTCTATAGAAAAAGAAAAACGAACAATTTTTTCGGAATGAAAACTAGAAATGCCTAAAATTACAATTCCATATAGCAAATTTAAAAGTGGTTTCATTCCGTAAAAAAATGTTCGTTTGGCTTTTTCTATAGAAGCAAAATACGGAATTAATTCCACTTTCGAACGGAATTAAATTCTGTGACATGGCTGATAAACAGATTCTAAATAAAAATATTGTAGTTCAACATGAAAAAATATTTAAACTGAACTTAATTTGTTTAGTTACTGTTTCAGATTTCTACACCAATAAACACATTTTTTCAAAACCAATTGGTTCAGTTGTTTAAGTCGCAGACATTCCATTATTAATACCTATATTTCGACTTTACATTGGTATCAATTAAATGTTTTTACTCCCCTTTACTTCATAATCTTAAATTGAAAAATTTAATTCGTATGGAGATGTATTAGCTAATGGGTGGCATTTAAACTGAATTATGTGGATTTACATAAATGTACATTTGACTCAGTAAATAATACTCAGTTTTATTGTTTTTTTTTTTTTTATTTTTAATATATACATAAATTTGTTTATTGATTTATCTATCTATTTACACCTAATAACAGTCTTCTATTAAAACACTCGGCTATTTAAGCAACTGGAATGTGAGCACCTTGTGGCTGGAAACCGTTTTTATCAGCGATATAGTTGACTTGATAAGTTACACCATCATCACCAATGTAAGAGTATGAGCCACGAACTGAGAGAGCTTCATCATCAGTGCCCGCATTTTCAAGATGTCCTTGTTCTTCGGCAGTCTTGCCATCACTGGTCTGTAGTGAGTAGCTGAAGTTTTCGGGTTCAACATTGTTTTCGTAGTACAAAGTTTCGGCATCTCTGTTGGCCATGGCAAGGACGAAGAGGGCAGCAAATACAAAGATGAATTTCATTTTGTTGATTATTATTTGGATGACTGGCGTTTGTAACCGTTGAAAGTGTAAATTGAAGTGGACATCATAGCATCTCTTGCACTTTGTTTATATACTTCGTTTGTATCTTTAACGAGGGGCTACATTTAATGTTTCAAGTTGTTATCTACCAATATTTGTGTAGATACATTGTGTTGAAAGTATAAAAATTCTGTGTTCGTTAGTTCAGTTTAGAGAGTGAGTGCATTGTTGTTGGTGTAGGTTAGTTATGTTAACTTTATCAAATATTATTTTTTTCAGGTTGCAGGGCGAGAAATCTAACAAAAATCTAATTTAGACAAATAACGTTTAAAACAAAATATACTCTTTCAAATTCAAACGAGTCTACAAAAACATAAATAAACAAAATGTATTTGATTTAAGCTTTATTGATGATGCTGGTACATATAACATACAACATATGTATGTATGTTAATTTATTTTGTTTTAAAGTTTTTTTTAATTTGTAAATTATTACTTAAATAAAAATAATACAGTTCATGTTTGAGCGCTTTGTCGGCTTATGCCAAAATATCTGTGTCAGCATTTTGATTAGTTTAATTCAAACTACAGCATTTAGTTATAAAAACCATAAATTATTCAAATAAAATACGCAATTAATACTTCAGATAAGTAAAATATTATCTCAAAAATCATGGCTAAATATTGATGGCAATAACTAAATATCAAAAACAAATAAAGTGACAAAGCCCTTGTATTACAATACAATACAATACAATATTATTTAGTTTATTAAAATTAAAGTATTCCTATAGATAGATACTTCTTTAAAATTCTAACAATTACAATTTTGAAAATACGTGTTATATAAAAAGTCAGACATTTACAGATCTAACCCCAGAAAAGTGTTCTTAGTTCGCATTACAGACAGAAAGTCAATTGCATAAGAAATTAAGAAAATTGTTTTTATTTATTTATTTGCATCCCAAAATCCATAATTGACTTTACCAACTCTATCTAGTTTATGATCATTTAACATGTCAAAATTGACAGCATCATAATTTCTTGAAAAGTGCATATGTTTGCATTTCTTCAGGTTTAATTCCATTAAATTAAGGTCACACCAGTTATTAAAATGATCCAAATCATATTGCAGATAAATATGATATGCTGAATTTTTAAAACTAGAAAATATTTTCACATCATCCGCAAACATCAATATATGTACCTGAGTATTTGATTGCTTTAGGCATGTGGTTTAAAAACAGCAAAAACAAAATAGGGCCGAGATGACTTCCTTGCGGGACGCCAACCTTTAACAATATCTTTTTGGAAATTGCACCATTAAATTTTACGGACTGTGTTCTATTTAAAAGATATGTTTTGAACCAGTTTAAACAAATGTTGTTGAAACCCATAACATCCAATTTTTTTTTTAACAGAAGATTGTGGTTAACTTTGTCAAAGACTTTACTAAAATCTGTATAAATGGCGTCAGTAAGTTGACCGTTGACAAAGCCATCATTGACTAAAGATGTTAACTACAAAATATTAGTCTTAGCTGATGATCCTTTGCGAAAACCATGTTGAAAAGGTGTTAGTAACGAAGAAATTTGGTGTGAAAGACAAATAGTGATGCACTAAATTCAGCTATGCCTCTGTGATTTATTACCAGATTTAAATAGAGGAATAATACATATACACAGAAAAAATAAAAATGAGTTTCAATTAAAATATTTGTGGAATCAATTAAAAATTTAATTGAAATCGGACCTGTAAACAAAATGATAGTATCAATTAAAAAAAAATGTGAGATTTAATTGAAAATATCAGAAAAAGTAATTGAATCAATTAAAATTTTAATTGAAAATTATTTTAAAATCAATTAAAGGTTTAATTGAAAAAAAACATGAGTTTTTTTTTCTGTGTATGATTCTTTACAAATATTGGGAAAATAGCCATTATTTAATGAAATATTAAAAATAATTAATAATGGAAATGCAATAGCATGTGCACATTCCATCAAAACACAGTTTAGTAGCCATCAGGTACATTTGAAAATGAATATTTACAACTTTTTAAACATTCAATAATGTGTGTAGTGTTGATCGATGAAAAATATATTGTTTGACTATGGCAAATTTTTGAATGGATAGACAATATTAACATCATATTGGGCCACAGAATAAATAGAAGAGAAGAAGTCGGCGAATAAATCACTGATTACAGCCAGATTTTTTTATATTTTCTGTAGTATTTATTTTTCAAGTTCTTTAACGAAGAAAGTTGCTTTGAGTTCCAGTGTGGACCAGACTTTGAATGTTGTAAAATTTTTGGAATACATTCATCCATATATTGATACAATGTTGTATAAAAAGATTTTGGCATACCATTACGGATGAATAACAATTGAAGCCAATTGGTGTCATATAAAAGCTTATTAAGATCGTTGTAGTTTGCACGTTTGAAACAATAGAGTTTATTCTTTCTAGTGCAGATTTTATCACGACAAGAACTTTTAATATTGCAACTTATTTCAATTGTAGGATGATAACGATCTTCCGGTAAGGTAACTGTTATAAATAATTATGTAATATATAGTACTTAGGTAGTAAATAAAGTGCTGTTTCATGCGTTTCAGTTTCAGCAGACCAGTTTTTGTTCAATTCTCCTTTGAACCTGCCATTTCGTTCACATGCGTATTTTTAATTTTTGTGGTCTTTGCCGTCAAGATTCTACTTGCAAATAAACAACTTCGAGTAGAATTAGACGGAGAAAATAAAAAAATAAGAAAACAAAAGGAAATAATTGTTCATCTCTTTTTCCTTCTCACCCAAAAATATTTGCATTGAAGAATCAGAATTGAAACGTGTGAAAGCGGTATGTATGTATGTATGTATATCAGAAAAAAAAAATAAGTCTAATTCTAAGTAATACAGACATCATGTAGAAATCATTAAAAATTATATTATTCACTAAATGCAAATCATTATCAAGTTTTTTTTTTACAAGTAACAAGAACTTTGTTTTTTTTTAACAAAATCAACAATTACAAATGGGTAGAATTTTAAAATTATAAATAAAAAATTATATCATATAAATGTCCACCATGAGCATGTACATACTATGAGCCTCAAAAGTGAGTAAACACAACAAATTGTTTGATTTTTTTAAGATAATGAAAATCCTAAATTCTATCCATCGATTGAAATTTAAAAGTTTTGTTTTGGTGGATATTTGGTTGAATAATAGATTCGGTTAAGAAAAAAAATTTAAGTTGAACTATAATGCTTTTCATAATCTTAAAAAAATCAAAAAATTCACATTTTCAAAATTGGCGTTAATGACGTCAATCACGTCACGGATTTTAAGTTTTAAGGCTGCAATTCAAGCGATTAACTGTCTTGAACATAGCCTTACAAAAGTTGTTTTACATCACATGATCGGGGAGCTCAAATATCAGTTAAATTTCGGGAAATTTGGTTTGCAATAAATTCATTGTTTTGCTAGCTACCGTCGGCATGGTTCGATATATCAGTGATATCATATCATCAAACGATTTACGCGATTTATTCACCGTAACCGCAATCACCCATCCACACTACATTGCGTATAGGCCACAATTACTCTTTGATTTTCAGAAGACTAATATTGCTTATTAACGCATTCAATTTTCAGCTAATCCTCATAGAATTTGATGAAGTGATAATAATGTTTAATACGAAACTTGTTCGTATTAACGTTATTTAGCTAAACTTCTGCAAGTTTCAATAGCTTTTACATTATTTTCAGGAGAATCGATAACAATAATTCTAAAAGACAAATTTCAATAAACTCCGAATAAATTTATGACTAATATATGAATGAATATACGGGCGAGCCATAACTTTCTAACTCTACAAAATTTAAGCCAAATTTAAGATCGATTACAATATTTATAGGATCCAGTTTAGGCTAAGATGGATTAATAACCGATCCCTTTTTCTAATTTGATACTCTAATAATAAAAGAATTTCTGAAAAACATATAACCTTAGAATAGCACATCAAATGTGAGCTAATTTATCTGTATATACAAGGTGACGCAAAAGTAATTCCAACAGGACGGTGCAACGGCACACACTGCACGTGCCACAACCGATACGCTGAAGGATGCATTTCCCGGGCGCCTAATCTCCCGTTTTGGCGATTTGCACTGGCAAGATCGCCTGATTGGAAGTTTAGTTTTGCGCCACCTTGTATTATATAGTAAGTAAATACCTATACAGATAAATTAGAAATAAATAAACAAATAAATTTTGCTTTAAAACTTCTTGTATTGTTGTTGTTCCGTCAAGTTTTCTTTTTAATAAACTATTAAAAAAAACCAAAAGTCGAGGGTATTTCTGTTGTAAATCACAACTCCAGCTTTTTTTAAATAAACAACAAACAATGCAACTCCAACAACACTGCACCGGTTATTATTTACATTTGACATAAATGCAAAACATTTGCATGAATAAAAAAGAGAAGACGAAAACAGATAAATTTTCGGTTTTATGCTGCTTTTTTGGACAACTTTTTGGTGGCTATATAAACAAGAAGCCCGACTGCATAAGGTACTCAATACATCTTCAACATTCAACGCTAAAGCACACAAGCAGTTGTAAACACCAAAATCCAACAATATGAAATTCATCATTGTATTTGCTGCTCTCTTCGCCCTTACCATGGCCAACAAAGATGCTGAAATTTTACACTACGAAAACAATGTGGAACCCGAAAACTTCAGCTACTCACTACAGACCAGTGATGGCAAGACTGCCGAAGAACAAGGACATCTTGAAAATGCAGGCACCGAAGACGAAGCCATTTCGGTACGTGGATCTTACGCTTACATTGGTGATGATGGCCAAACTTATCAGGTCAACTATATTGCCGATAGAAACGGTTTCCAACCACAAGGTGATCACATTCCAGTTGCTTAAGTAGCTGTTTGGATACACAAAGAATAGACTGTTATTTAGCTGTAAATATTTTATAGAATTTTTGTTCTTTCTTTATTTTTTGTTTTTGTTTTTATTTTTCTTTTTTAATTTTATTTAAATTTTAAAGTAATAAAAATAATAATAATTAGATACATAAATGTGTAAAAATTTGTTGTATTTTAGTATATTTTATTATTATTTGCAATTGCTCTGCTTCCATTCGCCTCTAGCTACTCTGAGAACTTTCTATGGGGGTCCATCTTATAATAGTTAATCTTATCTTTGATTTTTTGTTTATCAAAAAGAGAGATTATAGAGAAAATATTTTTAAAATCTTTTTGTGAGAAGGATGAATAACTAAAATTTAATATTAAGGATTCACTCATTATTATACCCTTCATGTGAAGGATATACTATATAAAGGTTTGTCATTCCGTTTGTAATTTCCACAATATAATATTCCGACCCTATAAAGTGTATATATTCTGGATCCTTATAAATAGCGGAGTCTATTAAGCCATGTCCGTCTGTCTGTCTGTTTAAATCAATTTTCTGAAGTCCCCAGATATCTTCGGGATCCAAATCTTCAACAATTCTGTCAGATATGCTTTCAAGAAGTTTGCTATTTAAAATCAGCAAAATCCGTCCATAAATAACGGAGATATGAGCAAAAATCCGAGACAACCTCTGAAAAGTTCATCAAAAAAACTATCAAACAAAGTTTATTAATATAATACAGTGGCTTCATAAGCCCAAACGAAAAAGTTACCAAAACAACTTACTTGCATTTATTATTATTTTTTTTTCAAAGTTTCTTTATACATATATACATATATTTAATTGTTATAAAAAATAATTATGCATCCACAACAAAGGTGAAGGGTATATAAGATTCTGCATAGCCGAATATAGCACTCTTAGTTGTTTTTAAATATATTTTAGAATTTACTTTTTCATTTTAGTGAAATTTATAATCACCCCTATCGTGAATAACAATGCCACATTAAATTTGTTTCCTTTTATTTTTTTAACATTGAATTTTAATAGGAAAATGTGAAAAGGGAACAAATTTCATGTGGAATTTTTATTCACGATAGGGGTGAATAATTTTTTTTTTTTTTTTGCTTTAAACCTTTTCCTATACTCTAACAACTTCGAATTCCAAAGATTATCATTAACTATGGCAATACTCCATCATGTTTGCGCTATTAAAGTCTCTCCAGAACCAGTTGGTATTCCAGCCATGATCTTGAAGCAGAGTCCTAAGACCTACGATGCTATCTATAGGTATAGCATTTTATACGATGCCAGTGAATTTCCAGAGAATTTTATGTTAGAAGATTGTTAATAAAAGGGATTTTTCAATTTGCTTCACACTTTCTAACATTATAGAAAACTTCCATCTTTTCGAATAGTTAGAATTCAACAATACGTTCAATCAATATTTCCAAGGCATGATGCACTTTTATAGAAACTTATTGTTCCGTTAATAACTTCTGTCGTTTATATGGATCATTCTCAGAGATCACATGATACAAGTTGTTACATATAGATATGGTATCTCATCAAATAGTTTTACGATTAAACAGTAACGCTCAGATCATAGCGCTATTTATCTCTTGTGTTCATTAAATTACAGACCAAGATTGTCTGAGATTGAGTCAAGAATGCAAAAGACTACAATATTTGAATGGCGTTGTGCGATTAGAGTTGACTTAATGTTGCTTCAACTGGTTTTATTAACTGTGTAAATACTAAGGAATCAACAGCTCTTGATGTACTTTTGATATTCGAGCGACTGAACACATTTTCAAGTATTCGACTCTCAAGTTCTTCAATATTTTTTTTGAATATGGAGTAAGAACTACATGGAATACTCTCATATATTTTGGAGTGTCTCGAGCGCGTCCTCTTCTGTACGTATCGATGACAGTAGGTTATCCAGCTATATTGATTCACCGCAGCATCATCACAGTCTTTACTTCAAGTAGTTTTCTTACTTTTTTTCTTTAACAGGAGTTCATTCTTTCATGACCAGTTGGTCAGTGGATTGCACAAAATACTGCAGGGAATGCGTTCTCTAGCAGTGACATCTGTATGTAAAATAAGCTACATTTTCTGTCAATTTCAACTTAAGATAATTAAAATTGAATGTCCTTCCTTTCATAATCAATTCATCTAGTTCGAATAGAATGTAGGTACCACTAGGTGCTTTTAGAATACAGATACTATAGTTTTTAGTCTTTAGTCGTGCATCTCTGTATTTGGAGTAGACTTCCTGCAGAAGTTTTTGCTGTCATTTTCCACATTGGTAAATTCAAATTCAAAGTCTAGAAACGCTATCCAGTTTTATAAACTATTTTCCTCTTTTAAACACTGTCAGAGCAGGGGTCACCAATGGGTAATTAGTAAATTCAGATTTTATTATTGCAAAACAAATTCCTAATGCTGCTCTCTCTAAATAATACCAAACTTTAAAAAAAGTTTAGTTTAGGAGAAGAGAAAATTATGTTTTAAACTCGCTTTGGAATGTTTATCTTTCAGTTGTGTTTTCAATAAATGGTATTTTACAATTACTGTGACTATGACTATTTAGAGCTTAATCTTAAAAGCTTGTAAGCTTATCTGAAATATTTATGTACATATATGTATGTCTAATATTAATAGCTGCATAAGGTCAGCTTAGCATTTAAGTGACTTTTTCAGTGACATTGTGTTCATTTCAAGTGACTTTTTGTTGACTCATTATTTTTTGTTAAAGCTGTAGGTTTTTTTTTTTTTTTTTTTGTAAAATTTTGTTAAAGTTTTCCAGTGACATTTAAAATACATACATACATATGTTCATAAATTGTAAAAGTATTACAAGCCTCTGGGTTTTTCTCTAGCAACATCTTTGAAAATAAAACACAATTGTTTTTATATATATATTTTTTTCAACACTGACTGAAATTATTCACTCCTTAAATTAACATTGTTTTTATTTACAGGATAAACATATTTACAAAAACAAAATAAAATAAAAATAAAATTTTTGTTTACAAAACATAACAAGACATTTTTTATACATATTTCGTACGATGATAAAGTCGGAATTTATAAAGAGAGTAGGTATTATTCTTCTGGTTCGTCCTATTCTTGATCTAAGCGAACGTATATGGTTAACAAGAATGTTTTTAGTTAAATAGTTGTCTATTTTGGTATATGGGCACCTTCAGGTTGGAAACCATTCTCATCGGCTATGAAGTTCACTGTGTAGGTTTGACCATCGGGAGCAGTCCATGTGAAGCTGCCCTTTACCTCTAAGACTTCATTGTCGGTGCCGACATTTTTGATGACACCCTCCTCAGTGCGTGATGTACCGTCACTGGTGGCGAAGCTAAACAAAATCAAATGTATAAGTTAAATAAAATTTAAAGTTCCTTTTGTGTTAATGCCAGTAAATACTCAACTCAAACTTGTAAGAATCAATGTTCACGTCACTATTTTGAGAAATAATTTCCACATCTTTTTGAGGAGCAGCCAATGTGCAAGCAACAAAAGCCAATAAACCAAAGACTAGCATCTGTTACAAAAAAAAAAAAAAACGAAATTCAAACTAAATTAAAACAATTATCACTTGTTTATTATTAATATTTCTGTTTTCTTTAACTGTAAATCACATCCTTTCTCTGTCTTTATCACGAAATATTACACTACGTTCTATTTATATTATACGCACCAATTTCATGTTGTTTATTTAAAGGATAAATATTTCCTGTATAGATTTATTTAAAAAAAATAATTTAAATTATTATTGTCTTTAAAACGTTGACAAAATTGACTCTTTTGTTAAGTAACAACTGTAAGAATAATTTCTGATGTGCATCTAAGATGCATTTTATACGTTTGCCCGTGTAGTCACAAAACACCAAAGAATTGATAAAAGTCATAAATTTGTTAGTTTTGTTTTTGTTTTTCTTATTTGATTTGTATTTTGTGCAAAAACAATACACCAACACCAACAGAGACATAGTGCAACTTGGCGAGTACATTCATTCATACTCATGCACCCCACTTACCTCACATACATACAATTGCAATTGCAAACTGCATCATCTTCATCTACCTATAATAACATCTTCTTCGTCTAACTATGTATGTGTATGTAAGAATGTGCTATATAGTTAGTATGTAATATTTCTAAGCTAGCATGCAAGTGGTACTTGGTTTATAGTTTTAGTTTTAGTTTCTTTAACATTTAATATGTCTGCATGCAGCTTCTTAAGACTTAAACTTTGCACGAGCTGCACTCGCTTGTAAATACTATAAACATTGTTGTTGTTATTCTTGTTGTTGTTGTTGCAGTCTCAAGCTTAAATGCTAATAGAAACATTTAAAAAAGTTTAAAATACACATGTACCTACTATATCTACATATATGTACATACATACATATGTACATAGTATGTATATATGTACATATTTATGTCACATACGTTTGAATGTTGATTTGTATGTATGTATGTATGTATTCCTAATATTCAATATTAAATGCCAGTGGTCGTTTTTTTTTTTAAATTTATTTTCATGATCTTTTTTATTAAAGTTTGTATGTCTGTCTGTCTGTCTGTCTTACTGCAATGCAACCAAAAAGTCACTTACTTAAGTGTGTTGTACCTTAAATAAATGTTGTTAGGCCAACCAACCATTCATCCATTCATCCAGCCAGCCAGCTAGTCAGCTATATAGCTAGCTTGTGCATGTGGTGGCGTCAAGTTAAAACGTGTGCCAACATGATGCAACTAACATTTAAGCCGTTGATACCCGTACGTCCGTCCAACTATTCATCTATCAAAATTAACAAATCAATACTTTGTGAACATGTATGCAAAAGTAATATAATAAAAAAATAAACGCAAATAACCATTGGTCTATTTGTCAGTTTGACCATTCGTCTGTCCCCGTCCGTATATTTGCTCTAGCAAAGTTTACAGTGTTTTGCAAGATTTATTTTTTTTTTTTTTTTAAATTTTTATAAAATTCAATTAATTGATAAATGAAAAATTTTTGCAAAAATTCTGATTTTTATTTTAGCAATGAATTCTTTCGAGTAAAGAATATCCATGATCATAAACTCCAAATTTGTAGGACCGCTCCCAACTATTTGCACATATGTGAAATTTGCCTCCAACCTGGTTGGATGGTACTTTTCCGTAAATTTTTAAATAATCCAAATACCTTGGCGTAAATCTAAACGCTAAGTGGAATACTAAAAGTCGGAAGCGAAAGAAAGAAACCTTTGGAATATTTCAGATATGTTGTGCTTCATAAAGCAATTTTCTCAGTTGAACTTAACGTCTTGGTTTCTATTCGATAACTAACTGTCTGTCATGTAGACATTTTTGACATCGATAAGCATCCTAGAAATCAATGATAAGAGGTCGACTATATCTTCATATGTGAACAGCCCACAATGGGGCAGAATCTAATTTTTTCTGGAAATAAATCTGGCACTATTTAACGACTGATAAATCTGATTAAATTTGTTAGAAATACCGGCCGGTTGATTCTTATACAGACCACAAGACTTACAAGTCGGCAGCCTCGATCTTGAATAAAAATCAAGTCAAATGAAATTGGATTCCTTAATATGGAAAATTTTCATTCATTCAAAAAGCAAAGTTTAAAATTAAGAAAAAAAAATGTTTGTGTTTTTACAACGTATTTTTTTTAATTTTTATACAATTTCAAATATTTTGCCCATTTCTTGGCCCATCCGATATTGATTTAAAGAGGACTTAACACTTTTGTACACATAGGTTTAAGTATGTATCTATTTAGTCTTAAATTTTTAAATAATTTTTTTAAAACATATTTTATATATTATTGTCGAATAACTGACAGCGTTTGTTGGTAAAAAAAATATATTCATACTTATAAAGTTTATAAATAAAAAATATAAAATTTTATAAATAATCACTTTTAATGAAACACCCTACATAACGTCAGTTTTTTTTTTTTAACAGCAAACCAATCATATTTACATATGTACCTTAATGTTATCATTCCATGTATAATCCAAGGAAATACATTTATACAATTTAGTTTAGAAAATACAGATTTATTACCAATATTTTTATTATTATTGTCAAGCACTAGAGTAACACTCCACTTAAATTTTACTTTAACCATCGCCAATGTATTGTTCAATTGTCTGAAGCTGGGCACAATTAAGACAATTGTCCAATTGTGTATATATGCGTGTATGTATTTATACCCTACACCAGCATAGTGTGGTGGATTTTTGCTGATGTTTGTAACGCCCGTCTTAAAGTTGACCATTCAAATCATATTCACTTCCTGAGTCGATTTAACGATGTCCGTCCGTCTCGCTGGCTATCCATGTAAAGTTTGTGCGCAAAGTATACATAGGTCAAAATTGGGAAGATATTTGGATAAAATTTGGTACATGATAAATTAATTATAAAAATAAATTTCCTCCCGAAATTTATACATAAGATACTTTAATAATTATAAATCTTTTAAAAGCGTTTATATCGAAATAAAATGAAACATAAACAATATTTATATACATATGTACACAGAAGTCATGCCACTAAATTTTTAAATGATCGGTCCATAACAGGTCATGGCTTCCATATAGCGCCCATTTCTGAAAAACGGTTTTTATACATAGACTGGGTTTAGGGTATTGTATGGTCGGTATTGGCCGACTATACTTTCTTACTTGGTTTATTTTGGATTGGCATCAAATCGTCTTGCTTCAATATAAAATTTTGGTTCCGGTAGCTGATTGGGCTGAGTTTGTCGTGATATTAGGTGACATAACACATACATACATACATATGTACATAATGTGATATGAAGTATCACGTGGTCGAGACTATCAAGTGATATGACATTACTCGTAAAATGACGTAACTACCACGTGAATTTTAAATGAGTGTCACGTGATATGACATTATATATCACATGACAGTCATGTGATCACAACCTCGTGACAATCATTTGACTATCAGGGGTATATCACGTACTATTACGTGAATAACAACTGACTAGAACGTCACTATTACAAACTCTCACGTCATTAATTCCTGGCTGTTACATGACTATCACGTGAATAACACGTCCATATCACGTGACCGGGTTGTAACAAAAAAAAAAAAAAGCGAGTTATAACAAAACAAAAAAAAAGCAAAAAAAAAACCTAGTTTTCCCTACTATTGAAAGTCTATTTTTCAACAGAATTCCAAGTTACTTTTACAGGAAAATCGGGTTTTAACTAAATCGATATTTCAAAACCTGAATCTCACAAAAATTCCCAGTTGCTCAAATAAATTACTTTTCACAAACTTTTATCGCAAAAAATTTTGCAGCAAAAAAATCTTGAAATTAAATTTTGTTATATGTAGGCATTTCAAGAACCCACGAATTTCAAATATTTGTAATAGGGTGATTTTTTAAAAGCTATATAAAAGTTTTCAAAAAAAACACATAAAATTCAGAAAAATGAATGAAATTTTTATTTGAATCGATAGTACGGTCCATATAATTTAATGTTTGAAGATTATTTCATGCAAATGTTGACCTTGACTGCGCCTCAAATGGTCCATCCGCTTAGTTCAATTTTGGCATACTCTTTTCAACATTTCGGCCGGTATCTCACGAATAAATGCTTCAATGTTGTCTTCCAATGCGCCAATTGAAGCGGATTTGTCTGTATAGACATGAGCTTTAACATAGCCCCACAAAAAATAGTCTAAAGGCGTTAAATCGCACGATCTAGGCGGCCAATTGACCGGTCCCGAAGGTGAAATAAAATGTTTACCAAACTCGCCTCTAAATAAGTCCATTGTTGCGCGTGCTGTGTGGCATGTGGCACCGTCTTGTTGAAACCACATGTCATGCAAGTCAAGCTCTTGCATTTTGGGCAAAAAAAGTTGGATATCATCTCACGGTAGCGCTCACCATTCACAGTTACGTTACAATTCGCATCATCTTTGAAGAAGTACTGTCTAATGATGCCACCAGCCCATAAACCGCACAAAATTATAACTTTTTCTGGATGCATTGGCAGCTCTTGGAATGCTTCTGGCTGATATTCACTCCAAAATCGAAAATTCTGCTTATTTACGTACCCATTGAGCCAAAAATGAGTTTCGTCGCTGCACACAAAGAAGCGCGCGATAAACTTTCTTAACAGAGCACGCATTTTGATAATAAAATTCAATAATTTGCAAGCGTTGTTCGTTTGTAAGAAGATTCATGGTTAAACTATAGACCACACTGAAGATGTTTGACGAAACGTGCGTCAGCTGTTTAAACCAGTGTTGCCAAAAAGATAATAGCTATAAAATCACCATTTATTTCTATGTCTTGTATAGCTTGTTATTTATTTAATATATTATTTTGTATTATATTTACTTAAAAATCTTACAAAAAAAACCTAAAAAAATATAAATAAAATGTATGTACATACATATGTTAAAAAAAAAACTTACAAAACACCAAAATAAAAAAAACCGAGCCCTTTTGTGAAAGAAAGCATAAAAATTTTTACTTTAGTTGCTTGCATACAATTTTAAAATTCGTATCATTTCCGCATTAAAGTCGCACAACACCATCCACGTCCAGGTAGTGTGTCGAGTTCGTTCGAGTAATTATTTAACATACTTAACCGGGTATTTGAACTTTAGAAACATCAAGAGTCACCAAAGATTTCTACATTTACTTATTTTTTGTTTTTGCTATTTGTTAGATGTTTGATTTGTTGCATATCTGCTTAATAATAATGCGTTGCTTTGCAGCCGAAGAAAAACAAAAGTGTATAAACCGTTAAGTGTCTGTCCAGTTGTCTAAAGGTGTTTGATAAATTTTGGTAAAGTTCTTTAAAATGTTGTATGTACTCGTATTACCTTGCAATGACGTTGTATCTACACATACCTACATATGTGCATACATACATAGAATTAAACGTAGTATGTTATAATATGAACATTTATATGTTCGTATGGGTATGTAAATGACATTTACATGGATATGTGTGGTTACGTTTCTTTCTATTGGTTCTAGCTGTTTAATTCAAACAAATAAATAAATATGTTTATTATTAACAAAATAGTTTTTAGTATTTTGTTTTCTGTTTGTTCGTTTGTTTATTGTTGTTGATATTTTGTTGTTAATGTTCCTAATCTTTAATTCAATGTTGTTTGTGTTTATGTATATTGTTCTAGGTTTTATTTGGTGGTTGTTTTTAACAATAATTATTATTTTGGTTATTTTTCTTACATTGATAAATTTGTAAAACCAAAACATGTTTGTTTTTTTTTTTTGCAATAAATTTTTAATATTTAATATGAAAAAATAATCCAAGTACGCGTCAGTTGTTGCCATGTGTCCATCCATTCCTACATATGTATGTATGTGTACTTAGTTTTCTTGGTTGGCTGGCTCGCTCGCTCGTTCGGTCGCTGGTTGGGTTGTGGAATGTCGGTTATGAGTGTCATGAAAACCAGTTAAATTGTAATTGCATATTATCAAGCTCATCACCATCATCATCATCTTCTTTTTCTCCATTTGTTTAGTTTATTTATTATTATTTTTATTTCTTATTATTATTATTGTACTTTTGGTAGCAGCATCTTCATCTTCAGCATCAGCTTCTTTGTCTTTTCGACTTGGCAGTGTTGTTTTTTATGGAGAAAAACATGTTTTTTTTTTAAATTTTATTATCTTTTTTTTAAATGTAAAAGTGCATTTCTTGTGTGGTGTCATTTTATAATTTTGTTTTTTAATATTTTTATTTGAAATATGTATTTTTTCTATTTTATAAATGCATATTTAAATATTTTGTTCAATGTATGAAAAAAACTTGATCGGTGGAAAGAGGAAGGCAGAGATGTAAGTTGTAAACTTTGATACTCTAAGCTAATGGGGTCGCATTTAGGTGCATATTGAGGTCATAGTTAAGTATGACTCAATGAAATGATGATATATACTTGTTTTTTAACTACAAGTTTTAATTCGTTTGCCTTATATGGGAGCTGGAGTCAGCTGATGATAGATGCACTTCACATTAATGTCAATAGGATTCCTTTGAAACTTATACAATGCGTATGTATGTAAAGCAGCATTGAAGTTATTTATGCAACCGATTTATGGTTTAAAATCAATGATGACATAGTGTATGCCAACATTTGCTATACCATGTTCCACTTTTTCGTTAAAGCTAATACAACTTCAACTAAAAATACCACCTCTATTATTATTCCATAACACACTGCCTAAAGAAGGGCGGGCCTTAATAACATATTGTATAAGTAGTATATTTTAAGTATGTCATACATCTACATATGTATATTTACATGAAAATGGATTTCCTATTTCTAAAATATAGTTCACATTTTTACCTAAACAAATATCCTTCAGATACTTTTATTCATTTCATTCATATTTTAAAAACTAAAAATTCAGAACTCTACCTTGGTTAAAATATTTCATAACTTCCAGTCACTGCAATTCATTCCAATATCACTACCTATATTTATGCAATTATTTGCTTCTTCAGTAAAAGTAAAATGAAATCATTTTTAATTTTCTAAATGGAATTGTTTTGTTTTGTTTGTATTTTCGGCACTTTCTCAAGTTTTTTAAAAAAGTTGATTTTCTTTAGCTAAATAAAGTTGCAAATTAATTTAGGATATCTAGGATTTTAATGACATTTTATAAACTTTACATTTTAATTTCAAGCTAAACTCAAACAACACATTGCACTTTTATTCATTTGTTTATTACAACATAAGACAAATTAGTCAATAATTATTTGTTTTGCGAAATAAAAAGTGTTCATGCGTAGTATAAGTACATGTATTCGCAAGTTTATGATATTTATGTATGATTTCAGAAATGAAGAAGACAATTATTAAACTAATGTTGTAAATGTGCCAGTAACCTTTTAAAAATAAAAAAAATATATATATATAAAAAACGAGGTGACCGATGTCAGCAGCAAAAAAATAATATTGACAATTTCAAACATAAAATAAGTATTAAGCAATTTTAGATTGCTAAATCCAATAAATTGAAATTATGTTAAAAAATCCTTTGACCTTTGAAATAGAATATTTTTTTAACTTTTTTGCAAAACCGCAGTTTATCATTTGTTACAAAGTGCAAAATGTTTTGTTTGGTGTGATACACATAAACTGTGGACTCATTGGTTCGTACGTCTTTACAGATTACGTTACACTGATGTTAGCTGACAAAATGGCCGCCAGTTAAAAAGTGTTGCCAACTTAGAGTTCTATACATCTACCAAAAAACATCCTAAAAAATTAAAATAGTGTTAATTTATAAAATTATAAAAATTCGTTTTATTCTTTCATTCTTCATAAAATTATTAGTTACTCGTAAATGGTAATTTTAAAAATTCTTCGAATACTTATTCGTAAGAAATTGTGGCTACCAGCCACTGTAAAAGCAGTATTAACAATTTAACGCCAGTAGGACAAGAATGATTATTGCTGACATTGTTTTACTTGATGGTCCCATTCTCTAATATTCGGCCAACCAGGAGAAAGAACGGTGTCTTGTAGGAGCCTAGAATTAATCTGAATTTTCATCACCTTAAATTTGGAAACTCCCACAAAAATGCTGAGTTACGGAACATTCATTTTCTAATTCCACGAATTCGTTGATGTGCCTGGACCCATTTAACACGATATGGTGATGTTCAATTGAATGTATACAATGCAATAGACATTTCGATATCATCACAATGGAACTGACCACAAATTCATCATAAGTAGGAGTAGATCAAAATACATCAGGTTTCCACGAAAGTTTTGAGTATTACACTATATTAGTGCATTAAAGTTTTTCCAATCGAGGTGGCTGAGAAGAAATTTGCTTTTTATAAAGAGAGTATGACGTCGTTTGAGTCTAAACAGTTTTACATTAATGAGAAGTTTCCACAAGAGTGGCTGAAAATACCCGCATGTGGGGATCCTCTTCTTACAACCTAAATAATACAGGCTGATTAGTCCATAATCCTAAGGTAATTAATTAATACACGACGATTAGAAGCTGCATAAGGTCCAAGTAACTTAAATTTTTAAAAGAAATCTACCATTTCAATTATGTGTATTTCAGAAACAACGACATGTGTTCGCCCTTAAAAGTCTACAACTTCGTTTATATATTTCCAAATTTCGAATTCCCTTGTACAAAGACGATAGGTTAAGTACTCAAAGCCAAAATTTCAAAAACGATCTGTTAAAGTACCTGCTTTTATTTCTTGTAGCCCAGTGTAATTATAACAAATTTTGTACGATTTCGGTTAATTTCTTAATTAGTTCCACTATACTTTATTGCACATTGGTCCAATTTAAATTGTTAACTTCTCATTCAAATGTAATTTGTTTGACTTGATTCATGCAGTCACATTTTCGAGTGTGCCGACTTGATAATTTATTTGATCGTGAATCGTTAATAAGTTTTCAAGATGATCACAAATTGATGACTTTAAAATGGACAAATTGTGCGCTGAACGTTAAACACAGTTTTATGTTACCAAAATCTGTTACAACAAAATGATTTTTAAAGATGTCGATTCAACATTTACTACGTGTAGCTGTAGTTGTTATTGCAAATGTGGTTGTTGTTGTTGTTGTTGTTTCTGTTTCAGTTTTTGTTGCTAGAGATAGAGATCGTGTTTAAAATGTCCCTGACATTCAACATACTCGTAAATGTTGATTTGATGCAGTCTCAAGCTGCTTCAAATTAGATAAATCGGGTGCTTATTAATAAACCAAAATACATAAATGCAATAAAAACACAACAAGATCAACATAAATAAATAAATACTAACAACATTATAATGGAAAATCTTTACAGACAACTGGTTTGTTTTTTTTTCATTTTGTTGCTTGAATTTTGGGAGCAATACAAGCCAAACAAAACCTCTGGAAACGCACGTTTACCTACTTACTCGTATTTATTATATGTATGTTGTTTATAATTAATGTTATTTTGGCCCTTGAATTTTTATAACTTTCTTGTTACTTCTTAGGGCCAATAATACGGTTGTTATTAATGAGTTTAAAGTGAAAAAACATAATCGTCGTCATATTCTGTTCCTGAGAGTTATTCGTTATTTAAAGCCGGATTTTGAAATCGTAAATATTCAAATTCATATTTTGTTTTTTATTTATGTTTCTATTTAAAATGTAAATTTTTAAGTATAAACATATACATATGTACGAGTAAATATACATACATAGGTATTTACATATGTATATTTATTATGTTGTTTATTGATATGTTTTTCTTTTATATCGTATCGTTGCTGACTTTTTTGCTCTCGCTTAATTAAACACTAAATATTGTTAGTAAAAATTTATTTTCTTTTGCTTTTTCTGGTTTAACATTTTACGAATTCAAGGTCGACACGTGCCCACCGCACTCTTGTGTCTCTGCTTTAAAGTTTTGATTTTTTTATGTTTATTTTGTATTTCTTTTTTTGGGTTTCGACCAACATGTTTCTTCTGCTCTTGCGTTTTTAAGCATCTTCTTCAAAATGGTTAAAGTGTGTTTTGGTGGTGTCAGACGCAGTGGTATAGGAGCTGAGCTGTCTGATGGTCGGCAGCTTTTAGTAAATTTTTTTGTTTTTAGCTGTGACTTAATAACTATTACTTGCGAATGAAATAAAGAAAACCGGCTACGACTATGCACGCAGTTGAGACTGATGTATTATAAAGCTCCTCAACATGTTCCGTAAAATTATCGCACTGATGCTAAAAAAAAACAACGAAATCGAAAAGCTGGTTTTAATCCAGCCAAAAAACTTAATTCATGTTTATAAGATTTGAAATTTTTTTTTTAATTTGCTTGTATTGTTTAATGATTTAAACATAATTTTTTGCCTTCAATTTCTTTGTTAAAGCCAGTTTAACACTTTTAATTTCATTTTATTGGGGTTTCTGCAAATTTGATTGAGTATTATGTGTAGTGTGTATGTAGTGTTTGAATTTTTTAAACAAAAAGTTTTTTATTTATTTTAAAGAGGTTGATGTACTAATGGCGTTTTCTTTTCTGGCAAATATGTTACACTTTTTTCCTTTTTTATATGGGAAATGGGTAAAAAGTGTAACATATATGTAACATTTTTGCCAGAAAAGAAAACGCCATAAACCTCATTAAAATGTGATCAAACTAAAAATAAAAAAACAAAACTTTTTGGGCATACAAATATTCAAATACAGAATAAAGCTATTATATTATTATACTATGTTCTAGTCCTGTGATAAGACAAGTCCTACTTTACACATGTTCTACTCCGATTAATTTCAACAAGTAGATATCTACCCAACACAAACTTACATTACAAAGTAATGTATGCAATGACATTTAAACTTATTATTTTAACAGGGTGAATTCATTGAAGGCAAGTACTTACCACAAACGCTTACAAATATAATGTTAAATAATTCGTTATCACGTTCACTAATAAATAGGATACCCAAATTGTCTTTTTCTTTTTTGGTTTATTTTACTCTTAAGATTTGTGTATGGGGGTATTATGAATTTTAAATTCATAATTTAATTTAATTTAAATCCAAATTATTTATTTTATAAAATATTTATCTTTAAAATTTAATTGTATGCCATATTTTATTTTTTTTTCTTCTGTATCGGTTTATTGGACATATAGGTTTAAAAAACTATTGAATTAATAAATAAATAAATAAATAAATAAGGACCTGAATAAATTCTTACTACTATTAAATCTAATATAATTTATTTCTCATTAATTTTGTGAGAGATAATAGAAACAAATTGAATGAAGAAAAAATATCAATTTGGATTAAATTTCAATTAACAGAAATGTTATCATGCAAATGTTAAATGAATTTTATTTAATAGTTAAAATAGAATGGAGTACTTATAAATCAGGCAAAAAATATAATGGCATGACATAGTTTTTAACAATAAAGAGGAACATATACATTTGTGCAAAATTTCCGCCACTGATTTTTTTCTGACAATTTTATCACAAACAGCATGTGTTGGGGAGATACAAAATGTAATTACATTTTTTCTAAATTGAATTTAAACTACACCATTTCAAGTTGAAATTGAGAAAATACAAATTATGATTCAAAACAGCAAATAAATATTGAGAAAAACCAAATTGAAATTATTATAATATTGATAACATACAATTTATATTTTCTCAACAACAATTTCAATTTCTCAATTTCAGTTTATAAAAATTATTAATTTGAAATTCTTAATTACAATTTTTTTCGTAATATCAATTTGTATTTTAACAATATTAATTTGGATTTCTGTATTAAAATTTAAATTAAAATTTCAATATAAATTTGTATTTTCTGAATTTCAACTTGAAAAGGTGTAGAATGTTATTATGAATATTCAATTAAACTTGTATTTGCTTCAGTACTTCGAATATTATGCAAATTTTTTTATACTCAGCAAAGTCATATAATATTTGCTTTTATATATTAAATAATTAATTCCGTATTCTAGATGATTTAAAGCATATGATACGTCCAGTTTATTATATCATTAAAAACTAGTAGTTTTCCAGAAGAACAAACTTAAACGTTCAAACTAAACGTTGAAACTTTTAGAAATAACATATAAAAATAGTAGAAAATCTCCGTATAAATTTGCCAAAATTACAGCATGTTTTTTAAATATTACAGTAAATGATAGAGACATTTTTAATTTGGTTATATGAAAAAAATCAAAAGAAAAAATATCAAAGTCAATTATAATTTTTATTATTATTTACATACAATGTACTTAAAAAGAAAAGAAAATTATTAATGAAAATTTATTAGTTTTTGTGTACTGGGTAAATTTATAATAACAAATTATAGCAAGTCTATCTACTACATAATTATCGTAAATTAAAAACTGTAGCCTGACGTTAGGCGTATTGAAATATTAAATTTTACGATAGATATTCATAATACTAATCAGCGCTGTCAACCTGGTGAGGTTTGCACCATTTTTGGTGCGAAAAATTCTTTTGGTGGTGCGTGGTGCGCTTTTTTTTTAAATTTTGGTGCGTTTTGAAATTTCAAAGTTGACAACGCTGGTCATCTCTAACAAACAATAAATAATTCCCATATTATTTTTTTTCAAGTTCGCATATATGCAACGAACCCGGTTTTCTTCTAAGAATTTCAACGTCCACAACCAACCAACAACACACACAAACAACGACGACGACCGATGGAAGAAAATTATGAGAGTGCATGAGGAGGACAGTGAAGAGAGAGGAAAGAAGAGGGGAGAAGAAGAAGAAAGAAAAAAACAAGAAAACAAAAGGTGTGTGTGGGGTGTGGCTAGTTAGTTAATAAAGGTAGTGTAAATTCCAGTGGAAAAATTTTTTTTTGCTCGTGTAGTAAGTAGTGAGTGAATTTAAAAATGTGGTGAAAATATTGTGGTGAGTATAAAAATCGTGGTGAATAAAGAATAGTGGCGAGTATTAAAAATCGTGGAGAGTTTTTCAGAAATTCACCACAAATACCGTTATTCCAAATTGATCAAGGTCATTGAAAATTTGTCATCCTAAAAGTAAGCGTTGTCAATTCCGAATAGCATATACGAGTATTTTCACTATTAGATCAACGATTAAAAAGTAAAAAAAAATTAATTACGTCAGGTACAAAGGAATACAAACAAATTTGTTTAGTTTATTTTTTATAAAAACACTGAACTGTTTGTTGAATGAAGACTGTTATAATACAAAAATATTATATTTTTTATGTGAAATTATTTCAATAAACTTTTTTAAATAAAAAAGAATATCTAAAAATTTGGTGCGATTTTCTTCAAACGGCGCGTTTTTTTCTCCATGTTGGTGCGTTTTGAAATTTCAAAGTTGACAACGCTGATACTGATACTAGAAAAAAAAGTAATAAATAGCTTAATTAATGATCCAATTTCTCTTTTAAAGCTGATATATAAGTGGTGGGTATATAAAATTTTACTTTTATTTTTATAAATTTTTAATATAGAGTTCTAACTGTGCTGAACTCAGTAATTTTGGAACCCAGCTAAATCGAGTATGTTAAAATTCTATTATAATTACTATTTATGCATTGAAATTTTAACACGGAGGGAGTTAAATAAGTCATTTGTCAAATTGAATAAAAAAACAATTGTTTAAATCAACTTGGATTAGATTTTAATTAGCAATAGTCTAATCGTTCAAAGGTAAAAAAAAATCATTGATTTTATGTCCTAGAAAAGTTAACTGCCAATCCGTAAAATTCATTTGATATTAAATACCATAAAATAGTCTGCATTGAAACTTGTATTTATAATGATCATTAAAATATTTAAAGGGTCTCCTAAAATTCACACAAGATTTTATTTTTTCGCAATTTTTGTAGTAAAATTTTGCCAACTAAAAAAACATTTTACAGCTGACAGTTTATGGTTAGATAAAATAATACATTACACTAGATAACAATTATTTATTGATATTGATAACATTTTTTTATTGTTAAATACGAATATTTTAAAAATAATGAAAATATTTTTTGTAAAACATTAAAATTGTCGCATTTGGTCTTCAGCGAAACCACAGTGCAGATTTTAAACTGGATGCATCATTGTATTCGAAAAATAAGGCTTAACAGTTAATGGTGTTCGATAACCGTCAATTGTTACAAAAAGACGGTCGCACATGTCACACTACCAGTTAAACTATTCCATTACTGCATGAAACATTTTTGTTGCTGTGATCCGAATCGGATCTTTAGAATTTCTGTTTAATATATTTGAATAAGTCAAAGATCTATGCCAATAAGCCTTCAATCTTTCAAGGCGAAAATTTAACACTGCATCAACAAACTGTCTTAAGATTTATGAAAAATATACCTGCACAATACCATTATTGAAGAAATATCCATTTTTCCAATGAGCTATTATTTGCATTACCATGTTTTGTACACTTTATGATTTAATGTAAAAGTTACAATCTAAAGAAAAAACTGTGTTTTCTATGTATACATATACATACATATGTATTTAAATTGAGAAAGATAGGTTTAAATGCCATATTTGATTATATTATTTACTGTATATATGACTCTTTTATGATTTATAGATATCAAATTTGGTTAGGAATTCGTTAGTATTCGATTCACTCGTTCATTAAATTTATAAAAAACAGACTATTAATGAAAACTTATCAAGTTTAAAAAATGTATATTAGGGACATGATTTTTACAACCGAATAATCAAAGATATTTTAAGAACGAATAATAAAAATTATAAGATTTAATCGAATAATATAAAACGCGAATAATAATTGTTTATTTATTTATAATATGTATGTATTTAAATTATTAATACGCAAACGTTAAGTAACATTTTGCTTCTAACTGCCTTAAAGTATGCAGTAAATAATAAAAATATGTCTTGTATTTTCGGGTAATTTTGACATCATGTTTGTTGTTTCAGTCTTTTGTTTACGGCAGCTTAAAATGCCGTGATTGCAGACAATAATTAACAAATATTTTTGAATGATTTATTAGTTTTTAATGCGTGTTTTACATGCAAACATGCATACATTTTTGTTTGTAAATTAACACCAAATGAAAAAGAAAATACAAAAACATTTAGCAACAAACTGCTTTTGTAAACAAGAAAAAATTAACTCAAGGCAACAAATGTACATATATTTACAATAAGGCAATGGCTTATGTACAGTGGGTGGCCAAATTATTAGTTACACTATAATTTTTCTTAATAATTAATATTCAACCGCTTTTAATACGTATATAAATCTGTTTCTTGTACCAGATGTTTTCGTATTTTAATTCTGGTAATACTGTTAAATATTTTGTGCAGTGTCAACAATGATTGGTAACATTAGAGTCAGTTGTAGATCATTCTGCTCTGAAGTGTGAAATATGCAATTTTGAGGTTATACAAACAAAACCTTATAGAGGCATTGATTAAAGTCTGGCATCACGATGAAGAACTAAAAAAAATTTTCAAAAATGCATTCAGAGCATTCCAAAAAGGGTGCACGCTGTAATTGATGCCAAATATTAAGATTTTTTTCAAAAAATTTGTTTTTCTAAAATATATGTTTTTAAAACAAAAGAATTTATTTTTAATTGAAATAGAAACACTTAATTTACCTAAAAGAACAAATAAAATGATAAATTTTCACTATTTTAAAATGTTATACGGCTTCAAACTAAACAATTTTGCATGTGTAACTAATAACTTGGCCACCCACTGTATGTATGTAGCTAGTGCTGAACAATATTTTGTATTAATGATGTATTTATACATTTAATAAAGAGTAATAATAATAAATTCATAGGAGTTTCAAAATAAAACTTAAATTATAACAATAATAGATAATAATAATTAACCAGATAAAGATTTCAATGCACCAGGTGATAATTTACGATTTTTCAATTTCATTTTAGGTCTACCACCAACTCCAACGGCTGTAAAATCAGTTGTTTTACTGTCCAAACGGGAATAGTCATCCATGCGTAGACCGGTTATAAAAGCGTTTTCCTCATGTCTGGAACCGTCAGGTAATTGATAGCTAATAAAAACTAAACATATTAATAAGATGCATAATAACAAGAACATATTGTTGACTTTTACCTAAGTCTGTAGCCCTGCACTGTGGGTATATACTCAAAATCGTCAATTATTGCCTTTGGTAAAACAATATTTAAATTTGTAACTCTGTCTTGTTGGCCTTGACTTTGTATTTGTTGTTGTTGCTGTAGAAGCAGTTGCTGTTGTTGCAATAGCTGCTGCTGTTGTAGTAGTAGATCTCGTTGTAAAAGCTGCTGTTGGTGTCCATAATTATTGGAGGGATACAGGGAGTAGCAGCTATTGCATATTACAATTAACATGAACTATTTTTGATATATGTATTAAATTATTTAAAAGTAACAATCACAATATAATATAATCATGTGTTTTACTATACTTACTATAATTGTTAGATATTTCATTGTGTGCTTTTATTACCCGTTTCCGTTTTAATAATTTAAATCTTTTAGAACAAGAATTTTTAAAATTTAAGACTTTTTAAGCAACTGCTCAAATATTTCGCCACTTGTTGTATATTAGGTTGTTATTTGTATTTTTTGTTGTTGTTTTTAATATGAAAAAAATAATACAAAATTACTTTGCATACAGAAAACCCCAATATGTCTGCAGCTGCTGTTTGTTTAATACTGTTTCCAATGAATTTTATTGCATTAGTAAAAACCTTAAAGTTTATTTTATATGTTGTTTTGTATTTTGTTATGTCTTTAGTTTTTTTAGCATTTTTAACAATTCAACATGCACATAATTTGATTTTAAATTTTTACCACTCATCGTCGCTATTGCTATTGTTTTATATTAGTAATACGCTACTGACCGTTACCTCTATCAGTCCAAATGCAATAAAAATAATAAAATAATTTTAAAAATCGACTTCACTAAATAAGACAGTTAACGACTGACTAGCTTTGTCCCTTCTTGCTATTTAGAAAAGCTTGAGAAGATTTAATCAGATTCAGAGCTTTTACCTTTTTAGTATGTATTTGAATTGATAGAGTACACAAAACTCTCCTAAAACTTTTATTTCGTAAAATCTTTTGGTTTCTCTCAATCAAAACATTTCAAAAATCCAAACAAACTTTAAATAAATGAATTAAATTTGTTTAATTTCAAAATCCGGTTACTGCTGAAATCTTTAGTCTTTTTTATTGTAATCGCTTGTTGTGCATAGTAATTAATTAATAGTTTGTTTTCATTAATATTATGTTATTTTAGTTATTTTATTAAATGAAGTCATTTTAAAATACAGTAGTTTCGCGATTTAACGAACCACCGTTTTAACGAACAACTTTTCTTATTTAGGCTAAAACACATCAAATATTTAGTTTAAATTTAGTTGAAGCTGTTTGATCTTGCAAAACTCTTGTAAGAGTAAATAACGTCAATCAAATATGTGCCAAAACAACTGGTTACGCTTTTTTGAGTGAACATTTTGCCAAATGTGACCGTATCTTTAGTCTTGTACTCGTATGTTATTTTGTTGCCGTATTTATAAAAAATTAAAGTAGACTTCAAGTGTACTTTAAGAAAATTTCGTATGAAAATTTTGTCTTAAAGTACACTGCAATAAAATTGGATGAAGTAAAATATTGTTTTTGAAAGAGAAAATAAAAAGATTTGTGTAAAAAGTATGGATTGACAACAATTTTAAAATCAAAGGAAAATCTTTGAAAATGTTTAACAGATACAAATTTTGAAGCCCGAAATAGTAAAGCCATCAAGTCAGGCGAATTTCCGAGTATGGAAAATGAACTTTTGTCTTGGTTCCAAAGGCATGGCAAGTCGTTTACGCCAGTCCCTAGTGAAACTTTGCAGCTTAAAGCAAAAGAACTTCATAAGCAGCTGTATGCTGGAGAATTTAATAGATTTTTTTTTATTTTACATGCCAAAGTAATACGAATTGTTTCTTTTTATTTTTTTGTATTTATTAATAAAATAAATTAAAGAAACATTATAACTTTTGGATTTTGTAGTAAAGCTTTATCGCGGGGATGTTTTAAGTAAGTACTGAGTTTAACGAACTTTTCAATTTAACGAACCGGGCAGACAATATTGTTGTTTATAAAAAATTAATAAGAAAAATGACTCTGTAGTTTAAATAGAACCATTGCAATATCTTTACTTCTTAAAGGTCAGTGATGAGTCTCAGTAGAAAGGCTTGTAGTGTGCAGGCATGATGTATACTCTTGCTAACTTACTAGTATGATGAATTGTGTATTAACTATCACCTGTGGCAGACACCAACTATTAAATTTGTTTATTAGAGAGGGATTAAATAATAGTATAAGGAAATGTTTTTGCAGTTTATCAACTAATATTTTAACACATAACAAATGTATGAAATTCGTGTATAAATATCATGATTTTCATATGTTGTAAACAGAGAAAAAAATACTTATGTTAGTTTTATGGTTAACAGCACTTCCACTCAGCGTTGCCATATTTATTTATTTTCAAAAATAAAATGTATGCTAAAAAAAACTTTTTTTTTTATAAAACATAAATTTGTTTAAAAAAAAAATTATCAATTTTATTTATTAATCTATTTATCAATAATAAAAATTTCAAAAACTTAAAATCATGCCATTTCCCGTGAGTTTATTTATATTTTTCGAATTCCAAAAAACTTTTTTTTCATAAGAAAAAACGTTTTTCCTCTCGAAAAATCTCGCAAAAAAGCGAAAATTTGATAATATGGCATCGCAGCTGCCAGTATATAAGTTAACAGAAGACAAACTTTAGTATTGTTTAATAATTAAGATAATATGCAGCATACTTTCAGACGTTTGCGATTACAAAGTCCGTTATTAAAGGTGCTTTCTTATTTAAAATTACTGTTGCAGTCAAACTACAACTACAACTACAGCACAGATAAATATTGATTAATAATAATGAAATATACGCAAGAACTTATAGCATAAAAAGCGATTAAGAAATTTTTAACTACAATACTCAATTATTAAAAGTAAAACAAAAGCTATAATTTGTTTTTGTTTTGTTGGATCGCTTTACCCATTGCACAACGTTTCGATCTACCTGCGTTCTATTACGCAAATTATGTAAATGGCCGAAGTTAAATCTTTATTTTATAGCAAAACCGTTCTGTTTTTCGCTACGATTTAAATTGGTAATTGTCGTAGAGAGAGACTTAGGACTTTTACTTTAGGACTTTTACTTTATTGAGTTTTTATTTTATTGGCCGTAGTATTTTCTTTTTTTTAATTTTTGCTTTCTTTTCATTTGCGATATGTGCTTAAAGTTTACTTGCTTCATTTTATAACATAACTTACAGTTCGTTTTGGAATCTTTAGCTTTTTTTGAAGACTTGAGAGATTTTCAAGGAATTTATGCACAAGTTTCTGTCACTGTTTTACAAATAATGCTATGCGCGCATTAATTTGTACTGAATAGGCACGAAAGCACAAAATAGCATCAGTTTCTTAACAAGCCATCAATTTCTTAACTTTGCAAACAATTTCTGCAAATTAAGTTTTCAAACAAAAAAGTGCCATTTAAAAAAAATCCCAAGAATACCAAGAATATTGACACGTTTTACCCTCACCGAAGAACATGTAAAAGTTTTCGACGGTAATTCTACCAATGTTTTGTTTTCATGTGCATACAAGATGCGCTTGTCAAGCTGATCGGTTCAATAAGTCACTAAATCGCCAGCAAATTCGTATATCGCATAAAAACGTGTCTTGTCGCTAATGGCGAGCAATTTCCACATTTGACAGCCCTTTCTAGAGGATACCCTAAACCGCTTTTAAAAAAAAGTTAATTAATGGTTCACTTGCAAAAGTTTCTATTAATATCAAAGTTTATTTTTTATATTTAATAATTCTCATACTTAATACAACCAAAAAACTTTTGAACATTTTCTAATAGCCTGAAACTCACGATACCATACAACTTATTTTATACTCTTTCTAATAAGCTTCTTTCTACCTTAATGTTCTTAAGTTGTTATTTATGAAGTTCTAAGTTAACGTTAATGACAAATTTCTAGAATCACCTAAAAACCAGCTTCATTCCATCATTTTTTAAAATAGTCTTTAACAAAAGAACATAGAATTTTTTTTAATTAATTAAACACTCAAATTACTTGAGACCTTTTTTTGTGTCTCTTTTTATGTTTATATTTCATTTTCTTTCAATATTTATCACAATTTTTATTTTATGTATTTTTGTAACTAAAAACAAGCAAACAAATCTTAAAAACTAATACCAACATAAAGTTTTAAATTTTTATGAAGTGGTCGATGCTGGAGGATTCTTTAATTTATGAGCCGTAACATAAGGTTGGAAACCATTTTTATTGGCCTTGTATTTAACGGTATATTCATAACCATCGGCCGATATAAAACTATAACCACCGCGGAATTCTACCGGTTTCATTGTGACTTCATCGGATTGCTTGCTATCAGTTGAAGAATTTGACAAGGACTTTTTAGTGTCATATTTTACATCTTCTACACGTTGTTGGCCATTTTCAGTTTTATAACTAAAAATTCAAATGGATAATGGAAGTTATTGAACGATATACTTATGTAAATGTTTGTTTTTTAGACCTACTCAAAGTGTAAAGAAGTTTTACCATCTTCAGTTTCAACTGCCGCCATCTGAATAGCTTGAAGTTGTACCATTGCCAGACAAATTGTAAACTGTAATTAAAATGTAATTAAGAATTGATTGATTTTTATTAAAAATTATTATTTACGCACAATTAAAACTTTCATGTTGTCAAAATATTCCTTCTTTTATGTTAAATTTCAAAATAAATACCCCGCTTTTCAAGAGATATGCGTATTTACTGTAACGTTTTCAAAATACAACTGATTTTAATACTCTGTGTGAAAGATACATACATAAGTTGATTCTTTTTTTTTTAATTTAATCTGAAATATTTTTTGAGCTTGTTTTTGTTTCATCGCAAAAAATAGTAATTTTGTTGTTGTTCGAACAAAATTTTGTTTAAGCAGATATTTTTAAATATAATGACGTCATAATTTCTATGTATGTATGACAAATTCTGTTTGTGTTTTCTTAAAATATTTTAATAACACGGCAAACCCAAAGAGTTGAATGTATAATTTGTTCAAAGAGAAACTGTAAAACTTAACATGGAAATACATTTAAAAGTTACTGTTTATGTTTTTTTCTTCTTCTTTTCCAGAGTCAAGATTCTGTTCTTTTAATTGAATGAACTAACTCATGATATAATAAAACAAGTTGACTGCAATGGAAAGTACGCACTTATCTGAACAGTCCCTTAGGACCCAAACAATAGGAAAATATATTTGGCTTTTAGAGCTAGTTATTTTAATTACAGTGGATTTATAGTTATGAAACACTAATTAATTTTTTAATACACTTTTAAGAGGTAAAACAAAAAATACGGAATTTTTTGTTAAACAATATTTGTTTTTTGTTCGTTTCACATACAAACATGCAGGTTAAAATCTTTTACTTTTTCTTTAACTTACAAAATTGAAAAAACTGTTTAAAATAAAATACTTGTTGAATGTTATTTAATGGTGGCGCTTGACCGAAAATACTTTCATATGTACTTGTTTTTTACATCCTACACTACCATAGTGGGAAGGGTATATTGGATTTGTGCTGATGTTTGTAACGCCCCAAAATATCAGTCTAACACACACCTTAAAGTATACCGATTGACTCGCAATTAGTTTCTGTTTGATTCTGTTCTGTTTGATTTATGCAGGTATCCTAACAAATTTCGCCACAAATAAGATGAACATGAAGCCTAATCACACTTATAAATATTGTGCAGATTGGTCCATAATTTATTATAGTTTCCATATAAGATCCACTTCCAAAAATCACTTTAAAAAGCAAAACTCTTTTAAAAATGTTGGTATCCACGTTATATTCAACCCAAATATGTAATTAGTCATAGCTCCCATATAACGCCCACTTCCGAAAATCACTTTAATGACCATAAATCTCTTATAAATGTTGGTTTCCAAATAAAATTAAACCCAAATAAGTTTCATATATACAAAAATCATGACACCTAATTTTATAATGGTCGGTCCATAATTAGTCATAATTTCCATTAAGATTCCTTTCGAAAATTACTTTAATATGTATAACTCTTTTTTAAAGTATTTATATTGAGATAACATTTATCACAAAAAATAGTTATATGGACATAAGTCATGCCACTAAATTTTTGTATGATAATACAGTGACCATTTCTAAAAAACTGTTTTTGCGCATATACTGAGTGTAGGGTATTATATGATCGGACTTGACCTACTATACTTTCTTACTTGTTTTTATATAAATATGAATATTTACTTCCACCAGCACTCGGGTGGTGGTCGTTTATAAAAAACCAAAGTTAAGAAAATCGGAACTATTTTGACTGTGGCTGTGTAAAACAATACAAAACTGAAATTAATAAGTTCAATTCAGAATTTATACTAATGTCCTAAACAGTTTGGTATTGAAAATCTATCAAATCTGTTCAGTGGAAAAAAATTGAACACATGAGAACGACTTGCAAAAAATTATTTTTTTTTTATCTCAACACAATTTCGAATTGTAAGCAGTCTCTGCTAAATCTTCCAAACTTCTCCTCTATTGTCAATCCAAATTTGAATCTTACCTGTAGTTTAGTAGTAGTTTACATATTTCTTAGCATATACATACATACATATTTCGGGTTCGGTTGTGTGGGTTTAATGTAAAGTAATAAGGTAAATAAGCAGTAACATTCCTAGTAGCTATAAATGTTGTTGAATAATTCTGTTTTAAAAAAAGCAACAACAACGGTGATCAATGTAGTTCTTCTTTTAGTGGAGCTTTATACATACATACATATATCTTTCTAACTTGTTTCGAATGATACGTATAAGAATTAAATGTAAAAAACTATTTGTGTTTGATTTAAACAGTCGTTATTTCACTTTGTAACATAATAAAACTTTCAACATACCGATAGATATTCTGCTCCAATTTTAACAAAACAATAATACACAATTGGTTCAAAGACTTAAATCATAATTTATTCGTTGGTTTTCAATTCAAATACGTTCATACATCCATATGTATACAAAAGTCGAGCATTCTTAACAAAATTTAACATAATTTCTAACACAAATTCTTTTTCTAGGGCGTTGGTATCATATCGTTTTATAGCATTAAAGTAAATTAAACTGTCAATATTTGTGGCAAGAGAGTGGTATTTAATAAACATAACCACCATTGCCGCCACCACCATTGCCGCCTCCTCCGCCACCACCATCATCCGGATGACCACCTTCTGCAGCTATTTTATCTAAGGCTTCTTGTATTTCTATTGGTATTGGTGGGGGTGTGGGCAAATGATCGCCTGATGGTTGGAAACCATTTTCATCGGCTATATAAGTGACCACAAATGTCTCGCCTTCGGGACTGGTAAATGAAAATGAGCCTTCTGCCACTTGAGCTTCATCATCTCCGCCACCGGCATTCTTTAAGTAGCCATTCTCCTCCACATTGATGCCATTGCCAGTTTCATATTCATACTATTTAAAATGAAATAAGAAACTATAAATTTATGCATATAAAAAAAAATTCGGCTTAAAAAGTATTTTCCCTAAATTGGTCAATTATCGATCCAAAATGATGATATACGTCAATTTAAAGGCCTTTTAGGTACCTTGCATATAATATAAAAATATATTTTATATAAATAAATTACACAACTTAGCATCCGAGATATAAACAAAAATATGTAAAAAAAAATTTACGATATAAAAACTGATTTATCTACCAAAATGTTTTTTTATATACGTTTGTCCCTATTAAATTTTTATATGTTGTAATTTGCAACAGTCTTAGGATGAAATAAAACCTCCGAAGGAAATGAAATTTGTACCGTAGTTTTTTTATAATAATGATATATATACATATATGTATATATAAGATATCGTTATAGCCAATACATCAGCATTTATTCTGTGTTCACACGTTACAAGTCTTATAAGATTAATAAGATGCTTTCAAAGGGAAAGGGAGGATTCATTTACTTTTGAAATTCATTTAGCTTTCATATTCATAATTTTAAGTATAGAATATATACATAATATACATTTATACATAATAAAAAAAAAGCATTTAAACAATAAACTTGCTCAATTTTAAATAGCGACGTGTGAACTTAGACTTACTTTTAAATACTTCTTTCAGACAACTACAAAATGGCGATTGTGCCTTAAGAGAATCATTGTCTAAAGTTAGAATTTTACTTGTGTATGATTTTGATAATGATCTAGCTCAAAATACAAGTTGTTCGCTTCGGAGTTCTATTAAAATCGTAAATGATCGAGATCACAATTAAAAAGCGTTGACCTCAATTCGAGTCTTGTTGCCATTGTCCATAGTGAAACTAATTTTTTTTTCTTGCAGTAGACACCCACTTTAATAATCACTCATAAAATGCTGCAAAAATCAGTTGCTTATATGTACTCGTATTGGTGTATTCGGATTTACAAAGGATTTGAAATTTGTTGAAAGTTTACATATAGACTTACCATATACGAACCATCTGTGTTAATTTTTGATTCCATTTTTATAATGGGTATAACGGGACCACCGCCTCCTCCTCCACCTCCTCCATTTCCGCCACCGCCTCCTCCACCAGGTGGTAAATAAGTATTGCCTGGGGGACGACCACCACCACCGCCACCACCATTACCAAAACCACCGCCACCTGGTGGTAAATAAGTATTGCCTGGTGGTGGACCACCACCTCCGCCGCCGCCATTATTTGGTGGTAAATAAGTTGGTTGTGGTGGAGGCATTGGAGCAGGTCTTGGTGGCGGTCTAGGTGGTGGTGGTCTAGGCGGCGGTGGTCTAGGCTTTGGTGGAGGTGCTGGTGGCCCTCCTCTTGGATAACCAGCTGGTTTAGCATCAATCCATGCTATAGACAATATAATTAAATAAATCTGCCATAAACAATTAAAACAGGTTAATATAACACAAATATAATGTCAGCAAAAATAAACAAAAATTTACCAATTTCATTCTACTATAACAACTAAATAACCAAATAGCTCTTTAATACACGTATAACTTCTTTAAAAGTCTAACTAAGATGATGAACTGATTTGCCTGCACCAGATCAATTCCTTTTTATAAACGTTATAGTGCATCTGAGTGCAGTTGCGTGCTGCAGTCTTACAGTGTTTGAGAAACATAAAATGACCTCACGTTGTTTGGTTCAAAATCAATGCAAATTTATTTTGATTTTTCATACATTTTAATTTTGTAACTCAAACAGCAAACAAATTTTATACATATAAATTTACATACATATGTATGTATGTTTGAAAGTTAATTTAACGAAAATACAAATTATTTTGTTTTTTACGATTACTGTTCTTCTTAATTTTTTGTGTAATTTTGTGTGTGTGTTGGGTATTTGTGTTTCCTTTTTTTTCTTTTTTTTTTTTTTGCAATACAAGAAGCTTAAAGAATCGCCTGAGAAATCGTCAGCTGTGGGATTTAACTAAGCGCGCAACATCAAACACTAGTTGTGCTCATACTCATTTTGCTCGTAAGACAAGTTTCTAATGTTGTTATTAGTGCAGGCTCACTTCACAGAATTAACATGACGACTACAAACAATGCACGCAAACGAAATACCTACCACCCTATTTCATTTAAGCAATACTCATATGTACGAGGGTAATCACAAAAGTTGTATAACTAACAGCAATTTAATACTGGGACATATTTTTATGCCAAATTACTCAACTCGTTAGGCCCTGTTAATTTTGAATTCTTGGACGTACGTGCATTTTTTTGTTTGAAAACATTTTCAATACCAACAATTTTTCAACAAAGAATCATCACCCTATGCTTTCAACTGACAGACGGACGACTTAGAATTTAAGGTCCTAGATTATTTATACTTTTGTAGTTCTAGGATCAATATTTCAATGTGTTACAATCAGTATGACTAAATCAATGTAACCCCATCTTTTTGGTCGTGGGTATAAAAAACAAAATGTGTTTGCGGCGCAAGGCCTATAAGATGTTTCCATTCATGTAAACTTAAGAAACTTACTGTAGCTTTTCGCGTAGCATTTCTAATGCAGCATAGTAAATTACATTGTATGTACTGTTGTAATGTAGTAAAGAGTATTATTTCTACCAATCTACATGTCTACTTTATTAGCAAGTGTGAACAAGCTAATAAAATTTCATATTTTTAATATGTTTACATAGAAACATTGTATGAATACATAGATAGATAATAACAATTTTCATATTAAAATAAACTTGATTAATAGCAAGACATTAGAAAATTAAATAATCATATACAAGATGGGTCAATTTAATGTTATGAAGTAGAAATATTGGAATTAATAATTAATCTAGCACGTTAACAATATCTTGCAAAATCGATTTCCAAAAGCCAGTCTTTCAATTGGCTCAATTACAAGAACGAAGCCACCAATTGACACCACCAAGTCGATAAACTACGTGACCCAGTAATGTATTGACATCATTATCTTGTGCAAACTAACCGAAGTTACCGACTCTCTGAAAATATTTTAATATTTGTTAATAGGTATAATAAAATCCAGAGCTCGTACTGAAGGCCTCCATCGATGAACCATTTTTGTTTTGCGCAGCAAATCTTCGACTGAACTACGGACACAAATTTATTCATGTTCTTCTGGGTGGGGAAAAAGTGTCGGTGTTTAGTTTAATAGTTATCTTAAGGTACTGTCACACTTGGCAAATATTTGCTGAAAAAGACGTAACCACTAAATGAAATATTTTTGTACTCATTTATTTATTAAAAAAAAAACTTTGTTTATTTGTGACAAGATACAAGACAAATATTTAGTCTTATTTTATTTGATGCTGTTTGATCTTGCAAAACCTTTGTAAGAGTAAACAACGTCCAATAAATTTGTGCTAAAACAAATGGTTACGCTTTTTTGAGTAAATATTTGCCATGTGTGACCATACCTTTAGTAATTTTGTAAAACGGAGGTATTTTTGTGTCAAAATTACATTTTATGGCAGACATAGTTGTGCCAACAAATGTTCTGATAGCATTGTATGAACAAGCATAACAGCAACAAGAGTTGTCACCACGAAACACAAAAAAGTGCGAACAAGAAATTATTCTCTGAGTGTAAAGGAATCAAAAGAACCGACAAACAGTATAAACATGAGACGATGCATATGAAATCAATTAAATTAAGAGTTTTCTACGGTCATAAATAGACTTTTAAGTCTGACTTCGTATGATTGTGCGTGTGTACAAGTGCTCTTATTTAAAAATAACGAACACAAGTCATGGTCTAAAAATGTTAGTTCATGTATGTTTTTTTTGTATGTATTCTGAATGTTACACTCATGACAAATATTGGTTAAAGAAAAACGAATTCAAAACTTCAAGGATAAAATCATTAAATTGTCAAGGGAAAAATTATTAAACTCAATTGCAATTGTAAAAGATCGAGGTTTCTAATATTAAAAAAATATTAAATAATTAAAAATTATAGGAAATTTCAAAAAATGTTTAAATAATTCGTAAAAGTTGTGTGTCACTAAACCGACATTTTATAGAACTATACATTTTTAATCAAACATTTTTAATTTTGAATTTCTATTTTTCATAGTTCGGGAATATGGTCATATTTTTGTAATATTGCTGATGTGTAATAAAAGAATTTCAGAATAACTCAGGCCTCAATAATTACATATTAACTGAAAATTTTACAATAATTGAAAAACTACAAGATTTTAACCACGTTATCGTAACCATGTTATAGCATTTGTGAATTTAGAAATTTTTTTTATATGTGGATGGGTTTCAATGTTGTTGAGGGAAATTTTTTAGAATTCCACAGCTATAATTGCTTCTTAGCTTTACCAACTAACATTTGTTTCCTGAGTGTAGCATGTAGCATTAATATAACAAGTACATTTCCCTTGCTAAGGCAAAAAGTTAATAGACATTTAAGTTTAACTCGTATTTTAGCACCCTTGTAAAGGAATTCCCTGCCTCACAACAACAACATTCAGCGTATTTCAGTGTTCATCCTGTAGTGACATCTATTCTACATTAACAATATCTATCACACAAAGTCCGTGTACAGTAAGTAACAATGTGCAGTAAGTAGTGCACTGCCTAAATAAGGAGGAGGGTTTTGAATTTCAGTTCGATGTGTTGGTTTTGTTTTTCTTGAAATGGTGGTAAATTTGATGGTTATGGTGTATTGTTGTTTATAATTTCTGTATGTACATAGTTGGCAAAGGGGTGGGCATAAATATCTACTGTTGTGATTCTTTACACTGGAATTGGCTGTATTGACTCGTATTAAAAAGCCCAACAGGAACAAATGCAGGTGTTGCAGATTTATTTAATGTTTTTTCGTCAAATACTTTCTAATTGTTTCGTGTGCTTGTTTCCTTCTCTCCTCTTCCTGGCAATTCTAATAGTTAATGCTTTGCTTGCTTTTTAATTTAAATTTATTTTTTTGTCAAGTTTTATTCGTTTGGTTTTAGCTAGTGGTTCGACAGGTTTTGTTGTTTTAACCAATTTACCAACATGTTTGCAGTAATTTGTTGGCTGGGGAATGCAGTATTTGGGGATGGCATGAGTTGTTTGATAATTTATCTGGATTTTAGATTTAATACCTTTTTGATTTTTTTTAATAAGAATTCAATGTGCATCATTAATTGGAATTTTAAATTGTATTAAAATTATTTTGTTTTGTATTAATTTTAATGAAAAACGTCCATAATCTACTTTGTATTAGAAATTACTTACATACATTTATTTGCCTCTATTATTGAAAATTCTGATTAATCGAAGTTTAATAAATATTTGTTAGTGCTAAATTTGGATGGCAATGTGTTCATTTTCTTTGGTGAACACATTTTGTAATGGACATCTTTTTCGCTTTTAATCTGATTTCTGAAACTAGCAAAATAATTTTCAAAAATTTCATCACAATCCTAGTGAAATAATATAAAATTTTAATTTGATTTACCATGAACAATGAAGACAATTTGCAATTAAAATAATAAATACATAAACAAATAAAGTTGACACTTCTGACTTGAAATTTAAGACTGGAAAATTTAAAGGCTGGATATTAGAGTCGCTTATGTCCCGTTTTGCTCGAGCGATTTGAAAGTTTCAGACTAATTTTTTGGAATTTTTAGAAGTTACGGGTTTATGTAAACAGACTCTCAAAGTTCTCAAAAAGTAGGAAAACTTATATACTGATATTACTTCAATAATAATACTCACAGACTCCCGAAGTTCTTAAAAAATATAAGAAAAGACTGGAATGGAAAACCCGACTTTTGGTTTTTCATTATACATATGTACATACATATGTATGTGGAAATATTTAAGTTTTTATTTATTTTGGGTATGTACTCGTGAGATATTTTTACATATGTACATAATGAAAAATTTTAAGAAAAACATCAAAGAGCGTTAGATCTACATAATTTTAGGAGACCTTAAATAATATCTAAATAGTATTATTAATAAAATTGCTTTATTAAGGGAAAAAACGTCGTAGTATACGTTTAGAACCGAGAACTGTTTTATTTTTTCAAACGTATTCTGTTCAGTTTGTTGGTTTTTACAAGATATTTTAATTAGCGGGAGATTCACGATTCAAAAATAAGAAAATAAGAAAATAATGTCGAAGTCTATTATAAGCAGGCAAAACAAAACAAAAAAAAAGTTCTTAATTAGATATAAAAACCGGTTAACCGATCCAAAAAAAACGGTTTATAAAATAATTGACACTGGTCGGGTTTTCAAATAGTAAAAATCTGGTTAAATGTTATACGGTTTCGGTTTGTGAATACACTAGTGGAAAAACTTATAGCCCGAAGTTCTTGTCAGAACGGCCGATATCACTTCAATAAAAAAATAATTAAATTAATTAATTCATTAAAATCTAAATTTTCGAAAGCGAAGTGTAAAACTTTCCGTATATAAAAATCAGGCAGATCAGGTTTTTGTCACAAATAATGTCTCTAGAATTTGGCAACAGAAATCGTTGGTTAATTTAATACATTTCATGTTATTATAAAAAAAAATACAAAGGTAGCCATTATTGATAAATAATTTTTATTTAAAAATTTAAAAAAAAATTTTTTTTTGATTCGCGTATGAACAACAAACAAACACAATTGGTTGTGTTCTTTAAATTATTTCGAAACTTTTAACCAACAGGCGGGCATACCACACCGATCGTGCTATCTATAAGATTTCAAATAGATACTTCATTGAGTTGCAAATGAAACATTTATTTCTTTCAATAATTTCAAACGTAATATTCAATAAAAGAGAAACATTTTCAATAATAAAGGATTATTAAGTTTTTAATGAATTTGAATTAATAATGCAAAAATTAAGTTACTTATAGCGTAGTTAGTATTCGCAAATTTTTCCTATTCTATATAGATTGAAATTGAAAAATCTATTCTTCTGTTAATAACACATGATTTGATGATAGAATGAAAAAAATTTATTTAAATGGGAAAAACACCAACTGACGCCGAAACTAATGTATAAAAATAATCGCATAAACTATAAATTCAATATGCATACACGTACAGGGACAGGTTTTGTAACAAACCACCATGCCACACCACCCAATAAGTCTGATATTGCAAATATTTAACACAACCACCATTCCGGCCACACTCGTAACACCACCACTAACATACTAGCACAACAAGGACCAAATCAAACAAAGCAAAGCAAAATGTGTGTTTAAAACATTTGCACTTGCTAAATAAACGACAAAAAGTTTATACCGGCCTAGAAACCAACAATTGTTGGTCCATTTCAAAACTGTAATTTAACACGCACTTATTGCCCGCATTTGCAGATTAAAGCGTACATTATAATGGATGACTGGCTGGCTGGCAGAATAGATGGCTCATATTCAATGTTTATTTCTGTGGCAGCCACATATTTAATAAAATCTAAATAAATAATTTTTTGTTTCAAAAAATAATAAGGAATATTTAATGCACGATGATGATTCGATAAGATTTGTATCAAATTAAGCGAGAGCCCGATCAATATAAGCAATTGAGGGTGAGGGGGGTGGATGATTATATTGTTATGCAGCATGGTTTGGTGCAGTGCTTGCCTCAAATTGAGTTGTTGTTAAGTAAATATTGCACTTGTGTGTGTAAGCCAAGTATTCAAATGGTTAAATTTAAATGATAAATTAGCTTGGTGACACTTGGTTTGATGACAATCAAAAATATGTATCTAGATATACATATATGTATGTGTGTATGCTGCATTGACAGTGTTTATGGGGATGTATGTGTATGTGTGGTTAAGCCATTATGATGATGTTACAATGTTGAATGTTATGCGTGTGATTGGAAACACATGTTCAAGGACATTCTATAGTTTTGTATAGCTTAGAGTATATAATTAGTTTATTAATAGATTAAGATAAAATTAACAAGCATTGTAAGTGTATATAGGATGTACAAATATTATCAATATACATATATTGTATAGATTGTATATAGAGAAAAATGTATTACTTGCCTTCAAATCTATAATTTTACATAAAATATACATTTTATTTAATGTAAAGCATTATTATAATTTTGTCTAGCTATATTTTAAATTGCAATCATAGGCAATTGAGCAAAGTTGTTTCTTAAACGAATTAGAAACTGCGTTTTTTGTTAAAAAAAAAATCAAAATTCTCATATAAAATGGACTTAGCACGTTTTTAAACTAAGCAAAAAACATTCTGGATCCTTAGTTAGATGGCGGTTGGTTGCAAACAACTTTACGAAGGGATCAGACTAAAAGCTTGCATTAATATGTATATCAGACATACGTTGTATAATTTCGCTTCTGAAAACCAACATAGGACCAATAATGGCTGAAATGTGATTCACATTACAGTACTGCAGATGTCTTTGTCTGATATATAACAGTCATTGCTATATTTAAAAGTGAAACAAAAAGGTAATATTTTAATGAAAACACTTGACTTTTTTAATTGTATGGATCCAATTTAGTTTTTGATGCAAAATTTAGAACATGTAGGATAATGAGAGACAAGCAGTTGGTATCGAATTTTTTAACTTTAAATGAATTTACTGCACAAACTCAGCAATAACACAAAAATCAAACAATTCTTTCTATCAACAACAAATTAATTAAACAATGCAAGAAAATTAATTAATTTAATTATCCATTATTGGTATGAACATTGATTATGTTCATGTTTTAATGTCGCGTTCTTATCATCGTTTACTATCAATACTTAGCAATCGTTCCAATCAAGTCGCTTTAATTGAAAACAAGTTCATGAAATAATAACTACACGAAGCTCTTTTAAAAATGTGTTACGTTCGCTATCTATAAATGGAAATGCTGTAAAAAGGCTGGAAATTAATTACTAGTGGATTCAGTTAAAGCGTTAAAGTTTCAGTTAACGTTATTAGAGCATTATATAAAAATTATACCAAACCAATATATAATAAACCGTTTAGGTAGCAAATAAAATGTTTAGTTGAAAATACTTAAATTTGTCGGCCAAATATGTCGCGTGCTAAATCATTCTAAAGCTTGTAAAATAACGAATGTTAATATTTCAACATGGCAATTATCAACAGAAAAAGAGCTTAATTTGTTTGTCGTGTTCGTGATCATATGTTTATTTGCAAATATACAACAAACAACAAAATCCAATTTTTGTACATATATGTATAGCGCTACTAAAATGCTAGCAAAAAAAGAAAACAAGAAAAAAATTATAAGATTTCTTTATTGTTCATTTTAAATGCGTACGAATGTCGCGTTCTTGAACATTAAAATCATCATCTGTAATTTGAAATTATAATGAAATTATAGTTATAAAAAAAACCTATTAGCACAAGATATAACTTTCGAAAGGCCAACCTATTTTTTTTTCATTTTAATATATTTTTTTTCTTATTTTTGTTATTAATTATTTACTTATTTAATTAAGTACTTAAGGAGGACGAAAACAAACTTTAACCAGCTGTGATTTTAAAATTATACCACCATCTACATTGCCAGGTTGCTGCTGCCAAACAAGCAAAAAAATTCTGGTTTAAAACAAGCAAACACCAAAACATTCAAAGAAGCACCAAACGAACTCATCCTTCCAATAACAACATTAAAATCAGCTGAATATCACCCTCAATGACTTTTTCCAAACAATTCGATTGCGAACGCGTGCCATGTGACCTGAAACACATGTTTTTTGGGATTTGCACAAATATACCCACTTGTATTTTGAAAAAAAAATAATACAAATCAGATAAGAACATCATCATCAAATCTTAAATGTTTTCCTGTTGATCCTTTTCTTGCTACACATTATTATTTTTATTGTTGTTGTTTCTGCTGCTATTATTATTTGTAGTTGTTTGATGTTAAACATATTAATAGTGTTAGAAAATTGAACACAATTAGGAGGAGGGCAGGAATATTTTAATGGACAGGGATGATTTTAAAGAAAATTATTAAAGGCCCCTTTCTATATTTATATGAAAATGTACATATACACTTTGTTTTTGCATTTTGATTTGCAATTGTTTTGTTGTTTTAGACATATTATGACTATATTATCCGATCTTTTGATTATTTAACTGTATATTTTAATAAACTGAGTGCCAAAATGAAGACTTACTTATCATTGTTTTAAAGATAAATAGTTATTCTAATTGATGTCTCTTTTAGAACTCTGATATTCTTCCGGTATTAAAGTGACTTGCATAGCTCTTAAAATGATATTTATGACTATAATTTATCAAGATTTATTATTTTCCAATTCAGAATTGAGTTATATTTTTGTATGCCATTTGCCTTCAAATATTAATAGATTCCAAATTAAACATCAAAAATATAATAAAAAAAAATCTGACAATTTTGCTGTATTTATACAAAGATACAAAGATAATAAGGTAGAACCGTTTTTTAACTTTTTGATGTTTATTATTTTATTGCCTATTGCTTTTTATTTACTTTTATTTCTTTAAACATTTTGTAAGATTGACATTTAGATTAAAAAATTCGTATTTAAAAGGGGGATTTATCAAAATGTTGGAAATACTAAATAGTTTTACGATATTGGTAAATTTTGAATAGATTTTTTTGAAGTTATAAAAACATTCACAACGTTATTCGTCCAACATTCCTCACGGAATATTAATACATATATTAAACCTATAATCCTTCCCCGTAAATAGCCCGCGACTGAAAAATTTTTGTTTTTCTTTAAGATTATTGACACGATAACTAAATAATGTCAGCTTACAAACAAAAGTATACAAAATAATTACTTCGGAATAACAATTCGGAATATAACTTAATTTACAGCCATGTCATAGCATTTAATTCCGTTCGAAAGTGGAAACCAAAACGAAAAAATGTTTCAATAATAATTTCCCAAAATATCATTTCCCCTTTTCCTTGAGTGGTCTTTCTTTGTTTACAAAAAATAAATTTAAAAAAAATCGCAATTACATTAAATAATTTTATTTTGAGAGTCATAATTGTTATACCCTACACCACCATAGTGGGCAGGGTATATTGGATTTGTGCTGATGTTTGTAACGCCCATAAATATTGGTCCAACACCTTAAAGTATACCGATCGACTCAGAATCACTTTCTGAGTCGATTTAACGATGTCCGTCCGTCCCTCCGTCCGTATTCAAATAATATTTAACGCCAATTGTTCCAATACGTTACAATAGTATTCTTTAAAAATTCTCGAACTACTAGCCTGAACAAAAACTTTTCTCTTAAAAATAAAATATTAGTTCAATTCCTTCTCTAATTAATTAACGCAAATATATTTCATATGTATACAAACAATACGGTACAATTTTGTTGTGAGCGGTCCATAAATAGTCGTAGCTCCCATATAAGGACCACTTCCGAAAATCACTTTAAAGAGAATAACTCTCTCAAAAATGTTGGTATCCAAATAATATTTAATACAAATAGATTTCATATGTATACAAACAATACGGTACAAGTTTCTTGTGATCGGTCCATAATTAGTCGTAGCTCCCATATAAGGCCCACTTTCGAAATTCACTTTAACGATCATAAATTTCCTAAAAATATTGGTATTCAAATTTGACACAAATAAGTTTCTTTTATACAGAAATAATGACACCTAATTTTATAATGGTCGGTCCATAATACTGGGTGTAGGGTATTATATAGTCGGACTTGACCGGCTATACTTTCTTACTTGTTAATATTTTTTTATCGTTTATGTTTTGGTAGACTAAATTGACTTAATTATATGTGTATATTAAAACAATTATTAGGTTTTCAACAAGAACTGTGCTATTCAAAGTACATATCAGTGATATTGAATTTTCGAGTGAAATTGCATCCACTATGTAACTATTCTTAAAGTCTTTTTTACTGATATTTCAACAAATAAAATGCCAGAACTTTCATGTTATTCCAATATGCCCCTGTTGAAAAACAAAGTTCTCTATGAATAATTCTTTTTATAGGGTTTCGTACCTATGTACATATATTGACAATTCAACATTTGTCAATTCATTGTGTTTCGATCTTAACATATAATAAGAACAACCTTGAAGTTACCAGTTAAAGGGCCATCCTATTTAACTTTATATTTAGTAAATAATAAAAAATAAACTTAAATTTCAATAAATTCTGGAATATTCCTAATTTATATTTCTTGCGTTTTAAAATATTTAATTTTATAAAATGAGAACCTAAATAAAATCTAACAAAAGGCTTATTTTAAATACCGAATAATTCATAAAAAGGCCCCTTTAGTAAAGCAATGATAAAAACGTGAAATCGTGTTGTAGCAAAAAACGAATAAATGTTGGTTGGAAACCACGACCAACCCTAAACCACAATAACAGAGCTAATAATTAAGGCATTAGTCAATTGTAATGACTGTGGTTAGGGGTGGTTTCTACCGGCAGAAACGATTTGTGGAAAGGGGCGGAATTGTGTGTGTTTGTATGCATATCAATTCACGATCGTTTAGATTCAATTAAAAACCTTTTAATGAACGCACCCAAAAGCCAAAAAATGGACCGACTGACTTGAGCCGGCATAAATTCGTTCGCATTTGTTGTAATTCAATAACAACAACAACAGCAATAACAATAACAAAAAAGGCGAAGTACTTATGACAGTGAGACGAATAACGTTAGAGAGTTTTTGGAAAATGTACACTTGCTTGCTGTGTTGTAAATACAGAAAAGGCTGCAAAAACATGATGTTGCACTTGCTACAACCATTTCAATAATGCTGAAACAAAAATCACCACCATCACTGCTCGAAGCCGAAAAGTAAAGCAAAACATGTAACAGCATCGTATGTTGGTGTTGGTAGTGTACCGAGTGATGGCTGGCAGCAGTGGAGGGCGCGCAAACGCTGGGAATTTTAGCACTTGTTGGCACATGTTGTCATCATCGTCATCCACATCACAGAGTTTAGATGTTTTGACACTGCAAGCCGTAACAAATCGTTTTGTAAATCGCAAATAGTAAAAACCTTAACACTTTTTAATATTAACAACAAAACGTAATCAGGAAATGCGTATAAGGGTTTTGCACAAAACTCTGTTCTGTCCTGCTCTGTTCCTTTGAACACGTGGTTTGTTGTAAAACGAAATGTTGAGAGAGCAGCGAAGAGATGATGTGCATTGCGACATATAAAAGCAAAGGACATTTCCAATTAGAGATTCAGATTCAAGTGAGATTTCAAACGGAAAACAACACAAATTAGAAAAATAATAGAAAACTGTTTCGGAAAGTTTTTAATGTAAAAATATGCTGCCAGTTTTGCCTAAATCACACAATACACACCACAATCAATTAGCGGATATTACTACAAATACCCAAAACTCGCCGAGACAAAGTCCTACACAAAGTGTACATAAACGCAGTCCCAGCATGATATTTCGCATAGAACACTTGCTACCGACTACCACGGCTACATCTACATCTCCACCCACTACGATCGTTACAGGCGAAAGAACTGTAGATCCTACGGATTTATCGCCTCCCAAAAAGTCCAAAGTCATGAGAGCTGGTGTACATGTTACCCAGCTAACACCAAGAGATACAATTTCAGAAGCACTTGATGCCCAATCGTTGATCAACTGCTCAGCAGCAACAGAAACTACGACACGTGCTTATTGTTCATTATTAAAGGAAGGCGGTACGTTATGCATGACACCCAATACAATGCGAAAAATTAAACTTTCCGAGGATACACACAGTAATAATGCGTTATTTGAAGTTAATAAAGGACAGGTGCTTTTAAGAGTGGTGCGTGACATACAACGGGATGACGAAATTGTGGCTTGGTTTGGTGAGGAAGTCACTCTACTTATGTCAATACCATTCTTAACACCGCTCAATATACAGGGCAATAATCGCTATACATGCCACTTGTGCCATTTGACATTTGAAACACCGAATCCCTTAAAAATTCATCTGGCTTTGGGTTGTGGTCGCCATAATATTGATATTCTGTGGATACGCTTATATTATGCCATCAAAGCTACACATTACACTCAACATATGTTGCCGCTTGGATTGCCATTACCCGGTACTGCCACTTCATCTAGGCTATCTCCGGTATTGCCTACATCATCGGCCACATCTTCGTCAATATCACCATCGCATTCACCTCAACCACATCAGCAACCACAACAGCCGATATCCAGATTTTCTGCCTTTAAACCAATCTGTTCATCTGCCTCAATTCATCACCACCATCTACAGACATCTATGGCGTCTGTAATGGGCACTAACCTTAGTGTACCCCCACAACATACTTCCACAGCACCGCTTTCTTTTCTGCCCTCAATGTCTACTGGCGCCTTACCTCATATGAGTCTTTTGCAGCCTCCCTCTACGAATCCCCTGAACGCAGCTGCCCAAATCGAGGCTATAGTCAGTAATATGGGTGCCTCGAAACAAGGTCACCTCTGCATCTATTGTGGCAAAGTGTACTCCCGCAAGTATGGTCTGAAAATTCACATACGTACTCACACCGGCTTTAAACCATTAAAATGTAAATTCTGTCTAAGACCTTTTGGAGATCCTAGCAACCTGAATAAGCATGTTCGTCTACATCTGCAAAACAGCGCGAATAATTCATCGTCCGAAGGTTATCAATGCAATTTGTGTTCCAAAACATTGGGACGACGCCGAGATCTACAGAAACATATGGAAACACGCCATGGTTATTCTAGTACAAGTGGTGATGCAGACAAAGTTGAGACTACAAATTCCAGTTAAGATTAAAAAGAATTACAAGGAAGCTAAAGGGTGGATAATATATACAGGGTCTATGAAAATGTGATATTAGTAATAAGCTTAAATTTATTTTTGTAAATTGTTATGAAATAAAAATTTAATAAATACATACTACATATATACAAAAAATCTACTTACACTTTGATAAACTAAAATTGTTCCTCTGTATATAGACAATGAGTCGATGTGTTACAACCGGAATTAAGAAATTGATGGTGGGTAATATAGTAATAGATGATGTGGCCTCAACTTGCCTCAACTTTCACAAAATTTGTATGAGAACATATCCCTCTGTATGGTAAAACAATTTTATATTTCATGTAGAAATGATTTTAAAAATCAGGTTTATGTATTGGTTTGGATGGTTCAAATATATTTCTGACAGATTTCACAGTGTGTAATACTGCGAAATATTCATCTGAGACCCAACAAAGTATATAAGATGATATATATTCTTGGAATTTTAAGTCGATTGAGCTATGCCCGTCTGTCTGGTCTGTCTCTGAAAAACACTATCCCGTCCAAAATACACAACCAAAATCAACAGAGTTTACAAAGACCCTTTTATAATTCTCCTAAGCAGTTTGGTATTTAAAAGCAGCAAAATCGGTATGGTAGAACCAGAGTTATGGACTAATACGTGAGACAACCTCCATAAAAATTTGACATTTTTAAACATTTTTCTTTAAATTTTTTTAAATACGAGTACATATATTGCAGATCTTGCCATGAAATTTTGTACACGTTATTTTTATGATAAAAGGAGAAAGTGTGACGAAAATAATAAAAATCGCTTCATAATTTCTCATAGCCCCCATACAAATATCTTCACGAAGTATGGCTTAATGATAAATTAATGCCTGTAAAATTTAAATATTAATATAAAATTCGGCAAAAATAAGTGGCATGTGAAAAGAAATCACAAAACGAAGTTTTATTTTTGTTCGGTCCATGTTTGACCCTAGACCCCATATAAAGTCCACATCTAAAATTCACTTAAACACGTAAAAATCTGGTACAAATATAGTTACCAAGTTAAAATTCGACACATATAATTCTTTTAGATATATAAATTGTTGTAGTAAATTTTATGATGGTCGGTCCATAATTGGTTATAGCTCCCATATAAGGACCACATCCGAAAAAGCCATTTATCTATATATATATATATATATATATATATATCGGTAGCGACTCAAAACTATATATATATCATTTAAGTGTGTGAATTTCGGTTCGAAAATCATTTTAATACTCGTAAATCTCTAATAAATAATTGTAAAGATCCAAAATTTTACACGGATCATTTATAAGGTCCACTTCCAAAATTCACGTTAATACTAATACATATGTATCTTAAATAAACCGTTATTACGTTGAAATTCAACGTGAGATATCCTCACATACATAAAATTCCCTGTTCCATTATTTAAAAAGTTCGGCCCATGATTTGTTATAGCTGCCATATAAGGACCGAAAAACAATTTAACTTACAAAAATATGTTATATGAATCAGATATTTTAATCCAGAAATCATAACAACCAACCATATAACTTTTGTAAATAACGATATTGAGATGAAATTCAACCAAAATACGCCTCAAATACGTAGAAATCACATTAGTGGATGCTGGATTTAAAAGATATCAGTCCATAATTGGTCCACTTCTACTACTATGCCATCTATACTATAAATCTCTTGTAAATTATGTTATTGAGATCAAATTCAAACAAAAATTTCTCACCTTTTTTATAGTCTGTTTTATACTTGTTGTGAATATGGAAAAATGTTCTTTAATTACATAAATTACACTCTAGATTATTATGAAAATCAGAGAAACTCTTTAAATTATTGGTAGTTACATCAATTATAAATGATCAAAATTGGATAAAATTTCAAAACATTTAAAATAAAATCACATTAGTAAATTACGACCAACAGGTAAAATTGTCTTTCAAACAAGATATAAAATACTAATAAGTCTGAATAGAAAGCACAGAATAAGGATATACGAGTCCTATAACCAGTGTAGTTTTTCTATTTCTTATTATGTTTAGGTGGAGGGCACAGCCGAATATTGCACTCTAACTTGTTTTTTGTATATTTTACCTTACATATTTTTGTGTATAATTCGTAGGTTTTTGCTTATTTTCAATATTCTCTGATAATTCTCAGAAAATTTATTTCAATTAACGAGCGGTTTATATCGACTTTCCTACATATAAGAACCGAGAATATTTTTATATTATGCAAATGGATGTTATAGAAATTACAATGGGAATCTAAATGTGAACCGATTTTTTTATTTATTTGAGAGTTTTGATTAATGCTGTGTTTTCTAGAAAGTAATATGAGCAATTATTATACGATATCTACGAAATTTAAAAAAGATTTTAAAGTTAAGTTTAGGTTGTAGGCTTCATATACTAAAGAGAGATTTTTAAGGGCTTTCGGATTTGATTTCAAAAACACATAAAATTTAAAGAAACAATCTATATAATCCAATTGTTATATATGTAGATGATTTCATGTAAATGTTTAACGCGGCTACGCCTGAAATGGTTCATAAGCTGGCTCCAATTTTGACATACATACATATACCGGCCGTAGCTCACGCATTGCAGTCTTGTCTCTATAGATATTAGACTTAACATAGCCCCAGACAAAAGTAGTCTAAAGGCGTTAAATCGCACTATCTAGGCGGCCAAATGTGAAATAAACTGTTCACCGAACTAACGTCTCAATTGGGCCATTGTTTCGCATGCACCGCAACCGTCTTGTTGAAACCACACGACAGCCAAGTACAGCTTTTCATTTTAGGTAGCGCTCGCTATTCAAAGTAACGTACCTGTCAATGATGCCACCGGCCCATAATCCACACGAAATGGTTTGTTCTTTCTGACTGTTCTCCACAACAAATATGACAATTTTGTTTGTTTACGTCTCTATTTAACCAGAAGCTAGCTTCGTCGCTAAACACAATTTTCATATAAAAAAATTTCACGATGTACTTTGTTAAGCCAGCATGAATTTTGATAACAAAATTCAATAATCTGCAAGCGTTGTTCTTTTGTAAGTCGTTTCATGGTTACATGTTGCGCGGAAACAGTTGAGCTGGAAAAACAGACTTGCTAAAAAGAAAGTTGCTAAAAAAAAATCACCCTTTGTTAGGCTTATGAGTCGACCCTCACAGAATTCAGTAGAGTGATTTCTGTTTCTACGAAATTCATTCATCGGAAGTGAGCAATATACCGGTATTAATCAATTCCACATTGTTTGGTAGTTCGGATTTCATTTCCTAAAGTTCCAAAAACAAATACTATATATATTTATTAATTTTTATTCACCACAATATTTAAAAGTTTTCAAGTACATTTTTCAAAAAACAATATTAAAAAGGAGCAACAAATTAAAAATTCTTTCCAAAACCAACTTTATAAACGTATGTATGTATGTAAGTCCTAATTATTTAACCATTCAAATTTCATAAATATCAGTGTATTCACAAAACCTTTGAAATCTTTTATATACATCCCAGCATACCATTCTAGGAGCGCTCCGAAAAAGGAGTCAGAAAAGAGTCCAACTAAGGAGCATTTTCGGAGCGAAAGAAAAATTTGCTTGTTACTGTCCTGAGTCGGCACGCAGTATGACTCAGAAATTCCACTTAATTATGTGTGTACCAAAGCGTTATTTGTGCTTTGAACAAAAAAAAACATAGCTGTACCACACAAGAATGATAAAAACAGATTACACAAAGCCCAAAAAAAACCTCATAAAAGACTCTTTTCTAGCATTATCTAAGAGCTCTTTTAGAGCCCAAAAAACCATCATTAAAGACTCTTTTCTGACATTATCTTAGAACTCTTTAAGAGCCCAAAAAACCCCTCATAAAAGACTCTTTTCTGACATTATCTAAGAGCTCTTTCTGTCGGACAATTTTCGAACGTAATGACCCTCTTTTCTGAAGGTTTTCGGAGCAATTATGATTGTTTTTTGGGCTCATAAAGAGCGTTAACGCTCCGAAAAAGGTGTCAGAAAAGACTCTTTTCGGACTCATATGGCTTGCTGGGAAACAACAGGACAACAACGCTTTGGTACACTATAATTAAGTGGAATTTATGAGTCATACTGCGTGCCGACTCAGGACAGTAATAAGCAAAATTTTCTTTCGCTCCGAAAATGCTCCTTAGTTGGACTCTTTTCTGACTCCTTTTTCGGAGCTCTCCTAGAATGGTATGCTGGGAAGTTATTCAAATTTGCTTAAAAATAATAAATAATCTGAGTTGTTTTTTTTAATAATTTATAATTTTATTTAAATCTTTCACACATTTTGAGTATGTTGTTAATTTGTTTTTGTGACTTAATTTAAAAATAAGATATTTTGATGTAAGAATCTCAATATGTTTTTTTTTTTTAGATTTATGTATGTATTTATTTATATGTATTCGTTTCTGTTGTTGTTGTTGTTTTTATTTTAAATATTAATTTAATTCAATTACTTTTGTTTCAATAATTAACTGTAAAAATTTTAGAATTTAATTGAGATAAATAGACACCTATATTTTGTTGTTGTTTTTGTTGTTGTTATTATTCAATTGTTGTATTTCATTAACAATGTTATTATTATTATTATTTCTGTTTTTGTTTTTGCATTTGGATCTATGTTAATAACAATATACTTAATAGTTAAGTGTATGTTTTTTTATGTTTTATGTATTTAGAATGTTTTTATTTTAATTACACCAAATACATACATAATAATAATAGATAATAATAAATTTATGATTTTTTTTTTGTTTTAACATAAATTCTTGTCTCGAAAGAAGCACACTTGGGTTTTTTTTTTTTTTTTTGGAGGGGGTGGTGAAAACTGGAATTATTTTTCTAACCAGTTTTACTACAAAATTTTCTTTATAATTATTATTTAGCAGTATGTATTAATTTTATAATTACACATCTACATACAAATATGTACTTATACTTATACATATGTACATACATATATGTAATTATTAACAATTTTGCTTTTATTAATATTAAATTTTTATTACAATCGTTGTTGTTCCCATTAAGGTAGATTTATTTATTTATTTATATTATTTATAATTTATTTGCTTAGTGTATACTTATACAAAAAATAATATTATAAAAATAATACACAGTATTTAATTGAATACAGTACTAAATATGTACTTACTACTTATGTATGTATGTATGTGTCTCCCATTTTATGAATGTTTATTTCATTAAAATTTTGCTCAAGTGTTGGTTATTTAAATAATACTTAATTGCGCCATTTAAATTACAACCTGTTATATTTTTAACTTAAAGTTTAATTTGCATATTTCAGAACTCCTAAGAGAATTTTGATCAATCTGCTAATTACATAAATACAACCACATGATTTGGAGTCAAATAAATCGAAACAGTAACTAAAGCTTTGTACAGACGGTTCTCATATCTTACAAATGTTCATAAAATGTCTAACAATCGTGTGAACTTGAAATTTTCTTCTTCCAACGTTGTATGAAAAAGCTTTAACAATTTACCTTTTGCTAATAATTTTTCAATGTCAGTACATTGCCAGCACATTGCTAGATCTGACAACAGTGTATGATCTGACAGCCATCTATACATAGCTTAACAGCTATTGTTCCAACACGTTTATGTCAGTCACTCAATTTAAATGGCCAGATCTATGTACCTATATTGATATTTAGTCTTAAAATAATCACCCCTATCGTGAATAAAAATTCCACATGAAATTTGTTCCCTTTTATTTTTTTAACATTGAATTTTAATAGGAAAAATGTGAAAAGGGAACAAATTTCATGTGGTATTTCTATTCACGTTAGGGGTGAATGACACATAAAATCTCTTTTTATATTTCCTAAGGTACGGTCACATTTGGCAAATATTTACTCAACAAAGCGTAACCACTATTTTGAAACACAAATTAGTTAGAAGACGTTTGATCTTACAAGTGTTTTGTAAAAGCAAACAGCATCAAATAGAATTAAACTAAATTTATATGGTCATTTGTCCTTAGTAAGAAAAGTTTCCCAAATAAACACAAGAATTAAAATACATTTTACACATTTAGTGTTTACGTCATTTTCGTCAAATATTTGCCATGTGTGACCGTACCTTTAGACTTCTTCATAACAAAACTTTCTAAATTTTATGTATACTTAGAAATAAAAACACTTAAATCATTCAGAATTTTATAGTGGAAAATAAGAGTTAGCACTGATTTATGTCCTTTTGGCTCTAGCGCCTCCACCTTCTAAGAAAATGTAAAATTATGTTTTCACTTAAAATATCTTTTTATAGTTGTAAATAAAAGTGATCACAGATTAACGTCCTTTTGGATCTAGTTTCAGAGCAAAATGCACTTTTATGTTTTCCCTCAAAATATCGATTTTTAGTGGTAAATATAAGCGATTTACAAGATTTATGTACTTTTGGATGTAGAGCCTCTAGTGTCCGAGGAAAAATGGACTTTTATGTTTATTTTTAGTGGGAAATAACAAAAAAAATTGATTCGTATTAGAAAATAAAAGTAATCACAGATTTACGTCCTTTTGTCTTTATCACCTCCAGTTTCCGAGAAAAAAAGGACTTTTACGTTGTCACTCAAACTATCAAAAATACAAATTTTTATATTTTATAGAGTGCGTGTCTAATTTCTGAAGAAAAAAATGGACTTTTGTACATATGTTGACTAAATAAACGAAATTCATTAAATGTTATTTCCACGCAAAAAAAGAGCTTACAACTTTTAACTAAGATTTTTGTAGGGGAACTTCTCGGCAAGAAAAACGTCTTAAAACGTTGAAATTTTCAAAATATATTTTGTGGCAATGAAATTTGTTTTGTAGGGAAAATCAGTTAATACGTTTTTTATACATATGTTTGTGTAAAAATGCACTAGTGTGAGTAAGAATTCATTTTTTTTTTTTATTCAAAAGATTATAAATAGTTTTTACTTATTTAACTATAATACGTATGAAATGTTAATAAAAGCTTTACTTAGTATTTAGTACGTTTTCGAACTTTATTACAATTCGTTTGATTTATTTACATGTTTATTTAATCATATTTTTGATGGTTTATGATATTGTATTTTACATACATATGTACATGTATTAAATATATGCAAACTTTGATCTTACAATTCTTATGTATTACAAGACACATTTTATATTACTTTGTATTTTTATACATTTTTATTTTCATTTTATTTTTATTATTTTGCTCGTTAAATTAATCAATGATTTAATATGAATAGTTTATTGCAATAACAAAATACATACGAGTACATACATATGTACATACATATGTTGGAGTTAATCTTATGCTACATATGTTATTTTTAAGTTTTTTTTTTTTTTTGTTATTTTGTTGTATTACGGAGTGTGTAAAAAATATATGTAGGTTTAAAACAATTTATTGTTATTTAAAAAATTATCTTTCAATAATATGTATGAATGTCAATATAAAATTTACAAAGAAAGATGCAATTCTATGTTATCAAAATAGGTTAATGAAGGACTCTCTGCCCCTTGGATTTCTGCTTTTCTATTGCAGATAAATATAAGTACATAGTAAGTTTGTCTGCAATCTTTGCAATATTTATTTGCAACCCAATTAAGTAAATATGATAGGGAACCCCATAAATTAAAACCAACCTAAAGCTTTATGTGTTTGTTAATCGTCAAAATTTCACGTACATATGTAATTGTGTCGAGTAGTGAGAATACTTTTTCGAAAATACGCATTTTAAAACAATTCAAATGCTACATTTTCTTTTTTGGAGTCAAATGTCTATGACAACAAGCCCACAACCATCCGGACATTGAACTTCAAAGCTAAATCAATAAAGATCTGTCTCATTTATGCAGTGCCCACAAGGCAGTTAGCCCGATGTGCAAGTCCTTATGTATGGACATGATTAAATAAAGAAATAATAAACAAAAATAAACTACGTTTTATATACATATGTATATGTAAATGAATTTTTGTGCAAATTTTTGATACGAAAGTAGCAATCATGTTCTCGGTTTATCTCATCAATGCAACGTCGAAATTCATCTTTCAGATAATTTGTGTTTTGTCTGGTCCTTAAATGGCCTCAGAGAAAATAGTCCAGATGAGTTTAATTGTCAAATTGAAAAATTACTCGATTGTAAAATTTTTCTTGCAACAACTAAAATGTTTGACCGGTTGTATGGCTCGTGTCGCTGTCTAGCTGAAATCAAGAAGATCACTGTTGTCAAATTAATTTGCTTATTAAGATTATTTTTGTTAAAATAAATCCTTGTCTTTGTTTAGGTCGTTAAAAAGCCAATTCATAAAATATTCCATGCTTTAAGTTTACCAAGTTTGTACTAAATAAATGTCAAAGAATTCAGTAGTAGTTTTCAATTTTGCTATCTAATCTCAAATTAGCCCAACCTTTATAAAACAATAAGTTTCAACATATACATACATTTGTATATTTTGAAAAATTGCAATTAAATCAAGAACAATTACGGAAATATTGGCAAATGACTTTAGGCATAAGAACGTAATAGATTTTGAAAATTTAAAAACTTCTAAAGAACAGTTTCTGTAAGTTTGTTTGAAAACTGGCATGAAAGTCTCTGTTAAAGAAAAGTATAATCAATAATTTTGTGCGTGTTAATAAAAATGTCAATGGTCCTACGAGTTTCAAGTAACATTCACCGATACTTAAAGTGTAATACAATAGAAATGTGAAATTAAACACATTCACCCATATCGTGAATAAAAATTCCACATGAAATTTGTTCCCTTTTCACATATATATCCTATTAAAATTCAATGTTAAAACAATAAAAGGGAACAAATTTCATGTGGAATTTTTATACACGATAGGGGTGATTGTAATTGTGTCTTTGAGTTGAGTTTTCTTTCTAGAGAAGAGAAACCATTCCTTATAAGTTGTTAAGTATTGTTAATAATAATTATTAATATTGTATGTTGTAATATTTATTTATTAATAGTATTTATAATATTTTTCTTGATTTTTGTAACATTAATAATTAAAAGTTTATTTTCTTTTGTATATATTTGTTTTTATTTAGGAGAAATGCAATCTTTTTAATTGCATTTCAGTATTGCTTTATACTTAATTAAGTCAAATTTATATTATTTAAATATTTGCGCTTTTTTTTATAATAATTATCTGTTGAATTTCGTATTATATACACCAGTATTATTTAATTTGAAAATTGTTTTTAATTGTTAATATATATTGGTTTATATTAAAGTTATTTTCATTCGAATCTTGTCTGTTTTAAAGTAGTAACTAACTATTGCAAATATATTTTTAGGAAATTAGAAAATTGTTTAATTTAACTGTTACTGGGCGGGATTGTGTTTGAAAGGGAAATTGTTTTATAAATTTAATTTTTAAAATAATTTTCATTTGTTTTCGTTTGTTAATGATATGGGGGGTATTTTAAGTATAAACAAATAAAATGTAAATTTATTTAAACGTTTTTTTTTTTCTTCAATACCCTGCAACTACAATTTATTTTATGTTTATCACAGTTTTCTATGATTATGAAAATTTAATGAAGGATTCGTTGATGATGTTTTTATTTATTTATTTATTCTTAGTTGTTTTTCATTTGTTTTAATATTAGACAATTTTGTTGTTTGTTTTGGTTTTTTTTTCAATACAAATTATTTTATTTTTATTTAAATATACGTATGTATGTGTGTATATCTGTATATTATGTATGAATGTATTGTATGTGTGTATGATTGGATATTATACATATTCTATATTTATGTTTTATAATAATTAAAGCTGTCATTTGATTTTATGCGCAAAAAAAATTACCAAGAAAAAACAAAAAGCTATTAAAAATAAGGGATTTAATTTAATTTTTTGTTGACAAAAACTAAAATATTTTTAAATTTAGTGTCTTGCTTAAGCTAATTAACATTTTTCTCGTTTTTTGTCTTATTAGTGAAATATGTATGTATGTATGTATGTGGAAGCAAACAATGGCAATTTAGTTTGGTTTAAAGATATGTTTTAAATGAAAAACTTTAAATTAAATAAATCTATACAGACACTTATTTAGCACTATAGCCAATCGAGTTTTAGTTACATATTAAAACTAAACAACTAAATGTCTTTTTATTTTTTAATTGTCTTGCTTTTTTTAATTTACATACAAATAATCAAATTACATATGTAGTAACTTACTGATTTTGAGTTTTATTTTCATTTATTGTATATATTGTAAAAATTGAATTTTAATGCGAATATAATATAATTTTGTACTTGTTTTATAAAATATTTATTTAATACATGTTAACCAATTATATTGAACAAACAAATAATAATCGTTTTGTATAAATTTTATTGAGACACCACATTAATTCAATTAATTAAGGCAGGGCTTGCAACAGCCTATAATAGTAGTTTATTACAAGGTTAATTTACTGAAAGTTTTTCTCTATTTTTCGTATAATTCAAATGTGTTTTAAACAGTGTTTAAAATTGCTGAACTATTATAAAATACACAAGCAAAAGCATACATACAGTATAAAAAAACACAAGCGCTACAACGAAAATAAGACTTGGGGCCAAATCACCGCATTCGATATTGAGTAAAAATTATCGTAATTTTCTTATTTGGGATTATGGCATTCGATATCGAGCAAGAAATTTAGTACATTTTATCATAATTACGATATCGAAATCATTTTTCGATACGATAGCTCATTCGATCACGAATGCGGTGATTTGTCCCCTGCTTAACTTCAACATAGCAACATTTTCAAAATTTAACTTTAACTACATATTCCTGTTGCTGTCAAACATTTACAGTTTAGAGCTCAGCAAAAGCATTAAAGAAAAAATCAAAAACTGAAAGTTTCAGGCAGCAGCAAATGTTTTAAAAGGAATTGCTGTGATTTATTGCGCCAGTAAATAACATCACATAGTGAAACTGCAGCCAATGGTTTGGCTTACGCTGCGCTGTAGCTTGCTCACTAACAAATTTGTTTGTTAGTCATTGAAAACACAGTCGTTTATTGTGCTGAAAAAAAATGTAAGCTAAGCAGACATTTGTTTACTTCTGCTAATTCATAGACCGCAATTTCAACGCTGGTTTTAAATAAAAATTTAGAATATTTTTTTTTCAGTTTGAGTGTCTAACAGCCATCCCTAAATACCGTCGGTAAACGTTTTTTAAATGTCAAAATTTCTCCTGCTCATACATTTTGTATGTAGCATACCGAAACAACGCGGCGGCAACGCTTTGCTATTGGAAAATCCGATTTTGACAAGGCGTTTCACAGTGAAGCTAGTTGCAAAAGAAAAAAAAAACGAAAAATAAAACAACAATATCTAGCTGTTTATTTGTTTGATAGCCCTGTTTTTAATCTTTTTGACATAACATTGACGCTTTTGTTTAGGGATGGGATATCAGCGTTAATGCTCAGCGTAAAAAAAAGTTCCGCTTTCCGTCGGAATTAAGGGATGGCTGTAAGCGAAACAACTGGAAATTTGTATATAAAATGTATGTATGTGCAGTTTCTTATTATCACTAGCTTTCAAAATGTCAATTTCAATTTTTAACCATATTTTGGAAAAAATAAAATAAGCAAACAAATATTTGCTTCATACCATGGTGTAACTATACATGGTGAGTGCAGTAGCACAGCTGACTGACTTTGTTTATAATTTATTTTTGTCAATACTTTTTCAAGTGTTTTTGACAGTAGTACATTATTTTACACATTATTTTCTGTATTGTGTTGTTTTTGTTACCGATTTGCACTCACCTTGTATAATTACACCATTCTTCATACACATTTGTGGACCAAGCTGGATGGAACAGTTGATCGATTTAGTTATGTGTAAAGTATTTATAGCAATATAACTTAATCGTAACGCTTAAAACTGTTTAAAATATAATTTCCTTACGTTTTTACGTGACAGCTTTTACCAGCATTTATAATTACTTGAAAAAGTACAACATATTTTTGTAAAAAGTTTAATGTTCTATAATCACACTCAAGTCTTACGTTAAGTAAGCGGTACGTTTACATACCATTAACGATCGCCTAAAACGACCTTTATGTGTTACTTCAAACGATGAAAATGAAGTAAGTGTCTTTTTTAAACGAAGGCAGTAAATACTCATTGGGTTTTTTTTAATAAGAGCATAACAATTTTGTATTTCAATAAAACACATAATAAATTTTAAACTTAAACTTATGCCAGGAATTCGAAATACATAGTTCATGTGTACTCCTTAAGCATGTTTAACTTCTCGTTCAATATTGTTCCCTTTTCACATTTTTCCTATTAAAATTCAATGTTTAAAAAATAAAAGGGAACAAATTTCATCGATAGGGGTGATTAGCTTGTTGGCATAAACCAACGACATAACGTAACCCAAAAAAAATTCGGAACAAGTCGGTTTTAGTGGCTTTGCTCAAAAAAAAAAAAAATTCATCAAATAGAACTTTTAGAGATGACAGCTAAAAAAAAATTGTCTGCGGTCACGCCTATTTTCGGGGGCGGGCCCTTAAATTTGGAAATATATAGGCCTATATCTCGGGAACTACTGGGTGGATGATAATTTGTAATACATTAAATTAAAAATAACTTATCATGATTATAAAATATGGACCGACTATGGGTTAAATCCGAAAAGAATATTTTTTGACCCGATTTTTTTTTTTAAATAAAAGAAATTAAAAAAAGTCTATAAAAGTGTTATTTTAGTTTATTAATATATCATATGTGTCTATGGGTACTATAATCATAGAATTATAAGATCTGAAAAATTAAAAAAACCCATTTTTTCAAAATTTTGTATGCAGGATAGGATTTTTTCCACTATGGTATACAGAATACCGGCTTCGCATGGTACAGATTCCCTGTATTGCCACCTACGGCCGGGCGGAATTATTTTCTCCTCCATGGTATACAAAACACCGGCTTCGTATAGTACAGATTGTATTTTTTATGGTGAAATGTCATAAGCTTTCTTTAATATCTTCAGATTTATATTACCTACATGATCATGTTATACCTTTAATTAAAGCTTAATTTCTTGGCTTGAAAATATGATAATTTATATACTTACTCATATAGACCTTTTTCTCGGATTTTTTAGATTTTTTTAAAAAAATTTCGGATCAAAAAATAATTTTGCGAAATTTATCAATAGGTGGTCCATATAAATAGGTCATGTTACATATCGTTGGAAAGGTCTTTAAAATACCTATCATTTGATATATATAACGTCAAATAAAAAAATGTAGTTTTCAAGATATAGCTTAATATATTACAAACTTTGGAACACCGCCCACTCGAAAATAGGCGTGACCGCCCCAATTTTTTTTATTTAAATCAGAATTTAAAAATTCTATTAGTGATAAAGTTTTGATAGTGATTTGAAAAAAGTCACTAAAACCGACTTAAGCCAAAAATTCAACCGCATTAAATCACATGAGCATTTCACTAGATTATACGAATACCGAACAACATCTTCGATAGACAATTGTTTTATTATCTGTGTGGAACCATAAATCACTGGAACTACATATTACTGATTAAAAATCTATCTTATGCTCTGCAGTAATTGTTTTCCAACATGTATATAGGAATAGATAAGCATACGGAATTCATCCACAATCACTTTGTGTGAATTGAAAGTGCAGTTAACGTTTTGAAAACCGACTCAGAATTATTTGTTTTAAAACTTAAAACTGTTTTGAAAACCGACTGAGAATTCCTTGTTTTAAAACTTAAAACTGTTTATATTGGAAAACAATCTATATTTCTTTTTTATTTTTATTTTCTCTTGAGAGTTTTCTTAATAAATGTTATTAATTACATTCTCTAATTATTAATTAAAGTTAAAAAATTTAGCATCGTAAATTTGCATTAAATCACGCCAAGATTTTTTGATTGCCATAAAGAGAGTACATTTAACACAACCCCACCAAATTGTGGACCCATTCAAACAAAACTAAGATTAAGACTAAGTTGAGAAAATAAAATCTGAAATCTTATTCTGATGATGTGATAGACAGACGTTCCGAGTCGTGAATATATTCAAATTAATAATGTGGTCGCTCCTATTGAAAATTTGACAACAGCAAATCAATGTACGAGATTTATTAACACATGCAGCTACAGTTCGTAAGCATTAGTTAAAGGTTTGTTAAAAATTCGATTAAATAATGTACATTGTTATTTGAAAGTATTTTCTTTCGAATTGAATTACGCAGAAACACTTAAAGAATAATAAAAATAATTAATTTTAAATTTGCTATGCATTCAGAAGTAAATGATATAGAATTACGGGGCCTATTCGGAAATGCATAACTGCTCCTCTGTGATTAGTTAGCACTGATCTGGTAATGCAAATGCTCCTTGTTGCATAAAAATTATTTGGAAATTTCATTATTAATTATTTGTTGCAGCATACATTTTTCTGATGCATGGTTATTTTATTCGCATGTCATATGCTTAAAACTTTTGATCCGCTGTTTTAAAACAAATACTTTTTAATTAGCGGGTCATAAGGGTATCTGTTCTGTACTACGTAACTTAACTCGATAAAATAAAAATAAAAATGTTCGAACTTATATTCCAAATATTTTTATATGTATTATAATAAGGTATTTTTTCCTTAACAAAATTAGGATTGCAATTATCACACTATTACGTCTTTGCCACGCTTTGAAATAAGTATTGAATATTTGATTTAAAATGTCTTGTGTTGTTATAAGGCTGTTTTTTTTTATTTTTGTTTTGTTACATTTTAGTTTACTTTTCCAAATTTCGAAATCTCTACTAAACCTTCAAGCAATTTCAAATGAAGGTGTTATAAAAACAAGCAGATTTTTAAACTTTACAACTACGTTTTCAAAATATAAACTCCATCATTAACTTAAACAGTACATTATAATAAAATTGTTCATTAAATCTTATATTGTTTATATAAATAATCTGTTAGGTTTTAGTTATTTATTCTTATTATTTCTATAATAAAAATGTTTATGAGTGATTCTTTTGTAGTTTGTTTTCTCTTAATATTAATATTTTTGGACGAACACTTGGTGACGGTAAAACAAAAAATGCGGATTTTTTCTTACTAGTTTTAATACATTAAATTGTAAATTATTTATTTTCTTTTTTTAATTTTTGGTGTAAAGAAGATAAGATAACAAAATCATATATATTATAAAAAAAAAAGAAAAATTAGCATGATATTGAAATTTTTGTTTTACTAATCTCTTCAAATAAAAGCTTCAGTTTAATGTTTTACTTATTTACGATTTTCCTTTTATTAAACAAAATTATTAAATAGTTTTTTTTTAATTTTTCTGTTTTCTTTCTTTGTTTTAATTTAAGTGAGCAGCACATACTTCGCTTTAAGCGTATAAAACATATGTAACTAAAATATATATTTAAATATGTATATATGTGTGTGTGTGTGTGTATATATATATTTATATGTATGTATTTAATTAATTAATTTGTTCAACTAAATAAGAAACAAACAAAAAACATTACTACAAAGGAAATTAAAATACATATTAAAAAAAATCAAAGAAAACATAATTGGCAATAGGAGTGAGGATATTTTTTATAATATATACGTGTATAAAAATTTTTAAAATTTAAATAATGTTAAAGAAATTTGTTGGATTTGTTTGTTTGTTTTACTTTTGTGTTATAATTAGTTTCTATATACTTTGGGCGGTTATTAATACACAAATTGTTTGTTGTACTAAAGAAGCCTAACGAATAATATTTTTAATAATAATTATACATAATTATAACAATTATTTTAAGTTGTTGTTTTGTTTATTAAATATTTAAGTATAAAGAGGAAGAATGGGCGGGTTAATATGAATTGATTATTTAACAAAACTCTAACTAAACAATATGTTTATTACAATTATTATTTTAACTTTAACTTTTTCCCAGCATTTTAATACAAATCATATTTTAATTTTTGTAACAAACAGGAATTACATTAATTTAATTAAATTAGATGCACTTATATATATGTATATTAGACAGTTAGTGGTTTGAAACGCTGTTCAACTGAGAAAAAGTTAAAGAAAAACAAACTACATTGACAATTAGGGTGTATTTATAAGTGTTTTTGTTATTTTTATGTATTTTTATTTTTTTTTTGTTTGCTCTTTACCTAATGGATAGTAGATTTTTCCAATTTCGAATGTGCGATAGTGACTTTTGAATATTGTGTGTTTGTATTATTTGTAGATTTTTCTCCAGTGAAAGTGTTTTTTCTTCTTTTACGTTGTAGTTGCTGTGGTAGAACCGTCTGACACCTCTTCGTTAGCAGTCGCTGTATTGGTCAACTGGTTAGTTGTGGTTGTGGTGGTGTTTGTATTTTCAGTTTCAGTATCGTTAGTATCGAGTATAGGTGATTTGTGCTTGGACGTTGTTAAATCATTGTTGATTTCTTTACTTGTTTCTTCCTTAACTTCATTTGTTGTGATGTCTTCAGCTGTTTGGGCAACTAAAGAGATGTCTTCGATTGAATTATTCCTGTAAAAAAATGTTTAAAGATTAATAAGTGTCATATATAAGTGCAAAGAATGTATGGGTTATTAATTAAACTTTATTAAAATACTACGTTGTTACTAAAACTTTTTTAGATGCCAAAATATATTGTCGAGTATGTTTTCGTTTTATTTAAATCTTCTTTCTATATATGATAAACTGTACACGTTTAATCTGGCCCTTGTTGCGAAAAATCAATCAATCAGCTTTTTATAAAGCAGCATGTTAAATTATAATTTACTATATATGCGTACTTTTAAATATTTCTAAACTTTCAAAAAACCAAATTAAACGTGGACAATCCTTTGTAAAAATAGTAGTTCTAGTTTAGTTAATATTTATAACAGGAAGAGAGAGAGAGAGAGATAAGTATTTAACGAAAGAAAAAACAGAAAACATTTATGTATTCAGAGATAAATAAAATGTTGTTACAATGTTTGGCATCTAAAGAAGCGTTAACGAAGAAGAGGAAGGTATAAAATGTTTGGTTTCTTACAGTTGATTCAGTGATGTTACTTCTGGCACATGAACACCTTCTTCTGCCATACAGGGGCCGTTGGTAATAGAGTTTGTTTTGCACTCGTCCGCTTGTTTTGTCGATTCGACCGATTTTTCTGTTTCTAACTGATCAGCAGTCTCAGTAGAGGCAGAAGTTCCCAATGGTTTTGTCCACATACCTTCGTCATCTTCATAATCATCAACGAAATTGCTGGTGTATTGTGTGTCTTTTTTTGGAATTTGGAATGATGGGAAATCTCCACTCCATGATGATGACTTTTCTACATTGGCATTATTGTCATACTCCTCCAAACTAGTTGTTGCTGTGTCTGCATCGGTGGCTGTTGCTTCAGTTGGATGTAATGCGGATGAATCGCCCATTCCGAAGTAGGCTTCAAAGTTGGCAAAAGCTGAACCTTTTTCCGTTTTATTCGTTCTAAAAAGATCAAACACCATATCGTTGGCATCGTCACAGTTTTTCCAGGGATCTTCCACAAATGGATTAACATGGGGTTGGACATAGAACGATAATCCACCGTCGCCCTCAAAAGATGCTGCTGCATTATCATCTTCGTCGCCTTCATCATCTTCGTTGCTGGGTCCGAACTGAAACAAATTTAGAGCATTTTTCACATCATCGTTGCGTTGGTCTTTATCCTTGGCCTCATTATTATCATTATCAATATTATTATAATCATCATCACCATCATCGTCATCATAATCGTGATCATCATGTTGAGTATTGTAATCAAGTGTAAAAATGACATCCTTTTTATCGTTTTGTCACGCAAACGCACACATTTATTATTTATTTATTGCGGCAATGAAATCGTTTAGAATGTATTTGTTTGTTTGTATGTTTGATTGTTTCATTGATTGTATTTAAAGAGATAAAGAAAGAGTTCGAGTTTTGTTTGAATTTAGAATATTTAACAGAACAGAAAGAACGTTTAACAAAAACAGTAGAAAAATGGACCGACAGATAAATTAATATTATTATTTTAGAAGGATTGGAAATAAATAAACTTTAATTCATTCTAACTTTTTTCATTATTTTTTCAAAATTTTGATTCTCATTACAAAACAAAGGAAGCATTAGCGAATCTTTGATAAGCAGGATTAAAATTAGGATGTATTGCAAACAACACTAGATTACAACACACATTATCTCAAGATTACTTACTGCGTCAGATGAGTCCATAAGGGTACACAAACCATTGCTTGAATAAGAAGAAAGCAAACATGTAAGCAAAAAAAAAAAAAAATACTAAAGAAATTCATATAAATAGTTAAACTTACAAAGCATCTGATATATTGTTATCGGTAAAGAAGTCCAATGATACATTATAAGCACAAGGCTCGTGGTTAGCTAATAATTTACTCTGTGTAATCAAAGCCTTAGTTAGGTCACCGTCTGTTGTATTGACAATGGATTGCCACACACTACGTTCATTATCGTCTTTTAAATTGCTCTCAATTAAGGCACCGATATGTTCCGATTCTGACATACACTGTGTAATGTGTTTAAAGATGTTTATTAAATGACCCATGTAACCCAAACGACGCCCTTTCTCAGCAGACCTTAAATTAAATTAATGTTACTTTGAATCGTAATATTGCTTAACATAACATGACTGGAATTGAAACTCACTCAATTTCCTTATTAGTTTTCCAACATTCAATGAGCTTTGATATTATTTTACAATTGACAATAGCCTGTAAATACAGAAAAATATAATGGTACGTAAGTACAAGTAACTTTTTTAAGAAAACAAAATACATTTTTATCCAAAAAGTGCTCAAACTGTGCAAAGTGTGTTACTATAAAATTTTGTGTTTTAAAATAAATTGTATTGTCAACATTCTACAGATGCATTTAAGTTAATATAAATATTAACTTACATGAGTTTGTATGGCGGACGGAGTACTATTATCTGACGTTTTAGTATCATCTTCATCAATTCCAAAATCGAATTTATCGTTGTCCAACACATCTAAGAGTTCGTTGAGATCACTCGTGTTTTTGTTGTCTTTATTATCTCTAGAGCCATCACTTACAAGCGTTGAATTGTTGTTGGTATTAGCGTTGTTGGGAACTAAAGAATGGGGGAATACAGTGTGAAGACACTTTTCGACTTCGCTGTGCAAAAAGTTGTTCCAGCAATATTCCTTAAACAGTGAAAGCAAAATATCAAGGAAATCTGTCTCGCAGATACTAAAAGGGAATAAACAAATATAATTTTTTAATAGAAAATTGTCAAAATAAACTTGTGTGATTTGAACAAGCAAACTTACGCCTTGGAGATTTCCTCGTTTTTAGTTTCCAATAATACCGAAAAGAGGCGGCAAATTTGCAAACGTGTCATACCAAATGGTGGTGATAAATTAGCTGCCGATGTAACAATATCGGATTTCTAAACAGGATGCAAATTAAATTTATTTTTTAACATGTTATAGCTTTGATAGCACATTGTTTGGATTGTCTTACTTTTGGCGGGTTCTTAAGCAATTCATTAAATTGTTTTAGTTGAGGTTCAATAACACGAATCACAGTTGTTAAAAATTCATCATGAATTTTCTGCTCACGATCCAGTAAGCATATCAAACGTTCCATATTGCGTTCATCCCTATAGCATAATAAAATTAAATAATTGAAATTCTTCATCTAAGGAATATTTTGGAAAATATTACTTACGTTACTTTAACGGGTTTAATTATCTTGAGTACAACCGTTATACCCGACACAATAGCACTTTCTACACCATTTGGTTGTAAAATCACATTAAACAAGGCTAATAAAGTAGTTGCACTTTCAATATTTTTTAATATAGGATTAGAACCTTCAAAAGCAGGTTCAAAACTATCAATATCTTGACGCATTGTACGTCCCTGATGTATAAGATCACAGAGAAAATCAGCAACATTAGCGTGCTTCTCACTTTGTTCAGGATCACCAATAATTTCAATAAGTTTCTCAACCAGTCTTTCCTCATTTAACCACTAAGCAGTATATAAGAAGCAAACACATTATTCACATTTTTACTCATTGTCAATTACAGATTTTGTATGAACTTACCTCAAACAAACTTCTCTTCAGTTGACCGCCCTCAACATTGCGCATCATTTCCATTATGAGATCGGGCACGATGGGCGTACTGAAATGCTTGCATATCAAATCCAAAAAACTACTTTTCGTTTTTAAATACTCCAAAAGTTGTAGGCACGTTTGTTGATACAAAAACCAATCTTGATCAGACTTTTTAGTAAAGAGCATGCTAAAGGTCTTGCTAAAAAATGATGCTAGCAAGGGATTTAACGGTGGTTCATTTTCCAGATATGAGTATAACATGTTTAATGTATTTGTATCGGCGAGTAATTTTTCATCTAAGGACGGCAGGCCCCTGCAAGCATATTTTATACAATTATTCAATTTATTTTTTTTTTTTTTTTTGGTTGTAAATCTATTATATAAAACTTACATTGTTAAAATTTCACTAGCAACATTAGCATGGCGAAAACGTTCAGATAGGGGTACATCCTCTGGAGGTTCTGTAGTTATTAACTCGATCAAACGTCTGATAACATCGGGACGAGTAAAACTATAAATAACAAAGTTGTTATACATAGGTATTATGTATACTTTTTTTTTTTTTTTTTAAATTATTTAAATCTTTTACTTACTAGTTAACAATGTTTTTTTTAAGAGTTTTACATTCTTGTATGATGTTGTCCTCATCCAAAAACACCTCAACTTTGGTGTCCTGCATAAAGTAAGAAATATTAGTAGGTATTTATAAAAAAAAAACTTGTGTAAAGTAGCAGCTCAAAAATGTTAACATAAAAATTAAATTCTTATATGCATAGCCGAATAGAATGCATTTTCGGGGCCTGCTACAACCCCTTCATCGGCATTCTTCTGTGAACATCACATATTTGACTAACCAATTTTGAGAAAAATAAGTCTTGTTATTGATGAATTAATATAAAATGAAATGGATTCGATAACAGTTTAACTTTTAAAGGATTCAATTTATGTGAAATTAAATTTAAGCAATATTTGTAAAGCTTATTGGATATAATTATAAATATAAACTGATAAACAGATGATTTAATGAACAATTTGTAAAAATATTTTATTGGGATATTGGAGTAAAAAAATTAATATTGACTGTAAAACATTGAACTGCTACCAATAATTTTTGATATTTTACAGTCTGTTTTTATAAAACTTACTTATACCTATACCTAGTTTATTAATTTAATTTTATTATTACAGTTTAGTAGAGTGCGACAAAAAAAAAACAGGTTTTTAGGTCGAAATCGAAACAAACTTAGTACCTATTTAGCAAAATATCATTATGCATTAAATAAACCCAAAAGTGATATTACAACAAAATATTTATTTTAGTTTTTAAAGATAATTCAGCTCATTTGTTAGCACCCACTTTACATTGTTCAATCTTGCTTTTCATACTAACATGAAAAGTATTTTTTAAGTGAATGTAGGTATTTAATCGTTGCTTCCAAATTTTACAATAAAATATGTAGGTATAACTTTTTCCATTTAATTCAAAACTTTTTTGCTTTAAAATTCCAATCTATGTTGTTTCTATGTATGTATATAAAAATGTTGGTCACATCGCATTTATGGAATGATTTTCAATAGTGATCCAAAATATATATGTCGGTATGTATACATATGTAAATTATGAACATGTGAATTTGCAATAGCCCTACATTGAAAATTTTATAGAAGCAAAAAACGTTCTAATACGTATAAAATATTACCCACATTTTTCAATTGTAGTTGATAATTTTAATTATATTACTACTTTTAATTTTAGGAGTGTAAAATTTTGAAGAAATATGTATTTTGATCATCAACCAAAACGTCGATTTTGTGTTTTTTTTTAGGGCTTTTTCAAAATCATAAAACGATTTGTAGAAATTACAAACGAAATAACAACTTAATATACATACACATGTATGTAGGTACATGTATATTGGTAAAAGTTATAAATACACTCCCGGAAACTTGTATTAACACGAAATTCATCTAATAGATACCAGCATAAATCTGCCCGTGACAAAACAATGCCGGTATGATGTATAAATGGTAAATTGCAATTACTTAAGGATATTATATACTTATACAAAAATAACAAATGTATTATAAATCAATACGAGTACATAATAATTATATACCACTTACCGGTGATTCCAGCAGAATCTCTATGTTATGTGAAGGCGGATCCTTGGTATCCCAAAACATTTTGTTTGATTTTTACTGACAATATTGTTTACTCTTTTCTTAGTATTAGTTGTATCAGTCACACTATTTTTTATTTTGTTTTACATACAAATGAAATATAATTGTTGCGTGACGCGTAAATGGCAACTACCAGCAACAAAAAAATTATGAAGAAAAATCTCGTTTATTTCCCTCTTGTAGACTTATTGCAGATTTACTTGTTAGGTTTTTTCACAACACTAAAACAAATGAATGTAGTAAAAGTTAATATTGTATTAACAAAGAAAATTACAAAAATATTACAAAATTTATTATTAACAAATTGCTTAAGGTTGTTTTTTTTTTTTTTTTCTTAAAATTTTCTCTATTGTAGGAGTTCAGTTTTTTCCTCTGCAGCGTTTTCGATTTTGTGCACTTGGATTTTTATCTTTTATTGTATTTGCACTTGTAGTTTTATTAATTATTATTTTAACTTTGCAATAAAATTATATTTTTTAGGTGTGTTACATATTTTTTGCGTTGATAAACTGCATAAAATCAAAAATAGTTTTTGCGTTTTCTAGTTAACGATTTTTCTTCTGTCTTGTTTGGTAAACTTCAATACTGAACAGAAAATTTTTTCTTCATTTTGACAATCGTGTTTTTTTTTTGGGATGCCTGATTTCTGTTTTTTTTTTTAATAAAATAATCACTAATTTATATAAAGATATAAAGTTATAGAAATAAAAACGGCTAAATTTTAAATATATACTTTTGGAATTTTTCTTAATTTCAAAATATTTTTAATTACATAATACGTATGTATATATACATACATTTTAATAAAAAATCTAGGCTAAGTCGGTTTTAGTGACTTTTTTAATAATCACTTCCAAAATTTTATCACTAATAGATTTTTAAATTCTGATGAAAACAAAAAAACAATTTAAAACTTTTTTTCGGATTTAACCCACAGTCGGTCCATATTTTATAATCATGATATATATCATTATAGGTATTTGCACCTTGAAGGCCCAGCCCCTCAAAAATAGGCGAGGCCGCCAAAAAAAATGTTATTGCTTTTATGTCCTCTAAAAGACCTATTTGATGAATTCTTTTGAGCAGTCACTAATTTCGACTTATTCCAAAATTTATCTCGAAATTTTATATAATAATAAACGCCTTAATGACGAGAAATTTGAAATTTTTCATATTATGCCAATCAGAAAAATTCTTATTAAATTTAAGCCGAAAACAGTTCATAAATTATCAGATCTGGTAGCGCATGAAAGTCAGTGACATTTCATTAATTCCTTAATTTTATAGCATATCTCTCTATTAAATTTTTTGCTCTCGTTCTGGCTGAGGTGTCATAAATGAAAAACGTCAAAGATGCCATAAACTGAACAAAACGTACTTGTTGCTTTTTTACATTTCCTTTTTTAAAACATTTGTTACAATTCTTAATCAAATTCCTAAATTATTTGTCTTTGTTTACTGCAGTACTTAATATAAAATAATCATTATTCACATTTTCATAATTTCACTGCTCCTTTTTCAATTTGTCCGACCATGCAATCAATACACACACTTTTCTAGTTTTCCTATTCCCTTTATTTTTACTTCATGCTCTTTACAATTGTAGTTTGTGTGAAGAAAACTAATCCTTCAACTCACCGCGTAGTCAAACAACGTGAAATTATAAAACTTTCAAATATTTTAGAAATAAATCACAAATTAGGCAAAATATTAATGCAAATCTGAAAAATATGTCGTTGCTTCACGAAAGTAATCTTACTAAACAGCGTTGTCAACTTTGAAATTTTAAAACGCACCAACATGGAGAAACAACCCGCCATTTGAAAAAAATCGCACCAAATTTAGATTTTCTTTTTTATTTATTGAATAAATAATAAAATAAAAATATAAAATTATAACAGTCTTCAACAGTTCAGTGTTTTTATAAAAAATAAAGTTGTAAAATCAAGCAGGCATTTTAATCGAAATGGGAACAAATGATAATCCCTGTAACCCTTTCTTTATAATTTGTTTACTGTTAATATTCACATTTTTTGTATTGCCGGAATATATTGAATACCGACTTCGTCATAGATACTTTTTCAATACATATATCAAAATTTTCTTCAGTTCCGTCAAATAGATTCAAAATGTAGTTTTTGTTTCATAGTACATATTGTTTAGATAATTTATTAACTATTGAAGATATTTATTGTTATATATAATGTCTTTAAAGATCTATAACTTTTAAAATAATTTTGAAATAATATTTGTATTATATGTTGTCAGTAAAAGTACTTGTAAAAGATTACGGTTTATTAATTTGGCTTTGAACCAACTACATATATCAATATAATCGCTAACTTTAATAATTAATATTTTAACCAATAAAATCCTGGCGTTTTGTTAACACCCTACAACACTAAAAAAAACGCTTAACAGCTAAAAAAAAAAACTTTTGCACCGCTAAATTGTTATCAAAACCGCAAATTATCTTGAAAATAGCTTAATTGCCATTGTCTATTTATAAACGCTATAAAAAATTGTAGAAGGAAAACTGTGAAATTATTTTTAATATGCAGACAACATCAAAGCAGGTATAGAATAATAACAATATTATATAAAATCGGAAAACTCAGAGCATTGTTATCGAAAATGTACACGGTAACATCGGAAATTTATAATGAGACAAATTTCCAACCAACCAAAGGTGAAGATGGTAAAATTGTTTCAAAATTTGAATTTAAATATCCCTCTAATGAAATGGTCTACGACAGCTGTGGTGTGACGCTAGACAGTGATGATGATGTGCTGGTGCGTAGAAGAAGTGACATTGAAAATAATGACGGTGTTATTGAAATACAGCATTCCGAGGCCACAGAAATACGTTTGGTTGGTCTACAAGTGTGGCGGGGAGCACTGTTACTAGCCGATTATATATTCCACAAGCGTGATGAGTTTAAGGATATCCAAATACTGGAATTGGGTGCTGGTGTGGGATTAACAAGTATTGCTGCTGGTTTATATGTTAGAAAAATTATATGTACAGATGTGGATATCGGTGGTATTTTAGATTTAATTCGTGCCAATGTAAAAAGAAATAACAAATTATGTGGCAGTAGTAAAATAGATGTACTCGAGTATGACTTTATGGTGGATAAGAAAAGTTACTGTCCAAAGCTCTTAAAGGCTATAGATGAAAGCGATATTGTTGTGGCTGCCGACGTGATATATGATGATGATTTAACAAAAGCTTTTATAAACGTTATGGAAGCGATTTTCGAAAGAGAAAAAGTAAGCCATAAGAAGAAGACAATATATGTTGCGCTGGAAAAACGTTATGTCTTTACAACAGCGGAATGTGATGCAGTAGCCCCCATGTTTGAACACTTCCTTAAATTAACTATGCCTAAGCCGTGGAGGTTTGAATATGTTCCAACTGATTTTCCGCAATACTTCAAATATGAACGCTGTAAACACTTGGTACTTCTTAAAATTACTAGTTCTTAGAAAATTAGAAAAATAATTTTTTATTTATTTCCATATAAAAAATTTAAAACGTACTTGTGTAAATAAATTATAAATATTATGTCGCTAAATTAAACACTACTTATTTATTTGTTTTATGTAAAGTTATTGCCATCACCTTTAGATTATTATCCCATTTTCAATGGAGTCGTTACAAGTCTTGCATGGCAAATATAATATTTTCCAAAGCAGTTCTAGCATCATTGGCTGGAAAACTTTCTAATACACGCAAGGCTGCTGTGGTATGTTTACGCTGCAACTCTTTGGTCTTTTCTAAACCAGGACCCTGTAGTATAGCTTTATGTATTTTAACAAAATCGACATTTTCTATAGACACTTTTCCTTTTTCGATTTCGTCATATAATTTAGGATCATACTCTAGATGAAATAGCACGGGAGCACTTACTAAGCTGAAAGTGGTGTCTAAGAAGAAATAGATAAATTAATTAAATTACACCCATTAATAAAGACTTTTCATACCAAAAGGTAATGTGGGACTTTGAAATGGTTCGACATCTAAACAGGACTGCCATGCCAGGGATAAATGTTTACCAAAAAGATACGCCTGCTTTTGCATTTCTTCACTTTGGCCGGCCAACTTTAGCGATGCCTGGCAAGATTTTCCCAAAAGACTGCCAGCGTTTAATATATTACGACATTCCCACTCTTTTTCGGGATTACCCATAACTTTTGATATGCTCATTGGTATGAGTACGTCATTCTCGTTAAAATCAATATCAGGTGTTGTGGCAGTGCCATTGCTTTGCACAGGATTTGAGCCAGGTTTCGAGGGCAATGGATTGTTTTGCTCATCTCGGTCACCAATAAATTCGGATTCAGAAAAATCTCTTACAGCTGAGGAGATGAGCTCAACAACTTCCTGATTACGCAAACCAGCCAACTCTGCACTGGAATGACCCAAGAGGTAATCGCCAATCAATAAACCAATTTTATTACCAAATGTCATATCTTCATATGTGTGAACATCTTGGCCAGCTTGTGATGATCGTTGTAAATTAACCAAACTCTATTGGAAAAATATGAAAATAATTACCTATGTTTATATTATTTTAGTATTACACTTACATTATGTACTAAATGTGAAATTCGTATCATTTCTGTGACTTCAACTAAACCACGCTGGGAGTGTAATACTCCAGCACTTTTATCTTGTTCCATATCAGGTACAGTTGGAGCATGCCCAGCAGCCTTGGAAATAAGTAAAACTATCAGTCCCCATGCTTGTGTAGTGTTTTTGCCATTGTACAGCAGATGTCTGTGATAATAAAAGTTCAGTTTAGAAAGCAAGATCTATGAATGTAAATATCTGTTTGTTTTATAAAACTGCCATTTTAACAATATGATGTGTGTATGCCTCAATGACAAAATAAACAAATTGGCTTTTAACATTCCAAACACACACGTTTATGTCGCAATCGTCATCTTTATTATCATAATGAAATATTTAATCATTGAATCATTAAAATGTATGCATATGTGTACATATTTATTTGAAACTCACTTGGCTGTTTTTAATAGCGGATGACTACTGCCTACTAGTTTGCGTAAATGTAATGCAACATTGGCAATTTCATCGCTTAATAGCCAGCGTAAGCTAAGAAAGGATGTGGGATAGCCTACTATACGTTCGGCCTCGCTAACGGCACGATTCCAGTCGTGTTTGGGTGGTGTAGGCTTTGTAGCTATTTTTTCGTTTCCCACTGTATGGGATGGTACTGTTGTAACACTTCTGAATACCTGTTGTTGTAGTTTTTGATGTGTTTGTTGTAAAGTGAAAGTTGCGCTTGCATTAGTCGAAATTGATGCAGGACAAACAACTCGTAATTGCTTAATTGACAATCTTGTCAAGAAATGTATTCTGTTCATTTTTGTCCTTATATCCACAATAAATTTCAAAATTTATGTTTAACTTTAAATTATTTGTAGGTATAAATTCACAACTATTCAACAATTTTGTGCCGCCGTTGGTTATGATGTTCGTTGTTAACACTTTGAAAAGTGAAACTCGACTTAATGTTCGGTTAGGCTTTTTTCGCTCTTTAACCCACTTAATTTCTCTTAAAATCACCTTGTAAACCAAGTTAATAAAATAGTTTTCGTATTTAAGTACTTGGTTTAATTGTGTGTAACTTTTTGTTTACTTCCACAAAAAACCTGTTTCTTCGTTCCACTGTATGTCTACATAACACAGTAACGTCAGCTGTTTGATAAGAAATACTTACGAAATGTGGTAAACAAACAAGTTAAAAAAATATTATTTTAATAATGGGGAAAGTATGAATAGTTTTTGGGAATTCAAAGAGTGAGTGTTTTTAGGATTATTTACGCCTTGAATTTTTAATTATACAAATTATTGTAATAACAGAGAGGAGATCTCTCTGCTAAATGTTTTTAAGTTTGTAATTCCGATTGTAATTTGTACCAAATTCATTACTTCAGCCATGTCACAGAGTTTAATTCCGTTCGGAATTGGAATTATTTTCGTATTTGACTTCTCTAGAAAAAGTATAAAGAAATTTTTTTTCGGAATGAAATCACTTTAAATTAAATTAATAATTAAATAACTTATAATTAAAAGTATTTTCATTCCGAAAAAAATTGTCGTTTTACATTTTCTACAGATGCAAAATACGAAATTAATTCCACTTCCGAACGGAATTAAGCTCTGGGACATGGCTGTATGTTTAACAAACGTGAAATTAAATTGCAGAGTGCACGATCTTACTTGGAGACCTGTAGTAATACATTTTATTATACAGCTTTTACTGTCACAACTAAAACAACGATATATAAATAAAAAACATTGAACATTTTTATTCTGCGTATTTTTGAAAATTATTATAATATCGTGTTCTTCTGTTTAAAAGCAAATTAGTTCTGTTTATCGCACTTGGAGGTATATTAAAAATGTCCTTAAGTCTGCCAAGCATCAGCTAAATCAAATAATTTTTTCTATTTCAACATATTCAAAAGTACAATTACAATGTTTATAAATTATACCACATCAGATGAAATGTAAATTGAAACACTAATTAATTTTACTTATATCGTTAAAGTAATTAATTAATAAAAGAAGATATTTGATATTTAAGGGTTATTACAACATATAATATCCCCTGAAAAAAAATTAAAAAAATTAAAAAAGGGAATACATTTCATGAAAGTGGCAACTTTACATAAGTAGTTGGCAAATCGTATTATTTAATATAGCGTTGTAAACACAAAAAGTAATCAGAACTGCTGAAGGAATTTAACTATTGTTAGAAAATAAATGATATGCAATGTAATTTTAATTTAATTTAAAATGAATGGACGTTTTGAGAATATATTTGAAAAATACAACATAACGTGCAACGTTCCTAAGAAACATAAGAGAAAATCCAAAACCTCGATACAATCATATGCATTTGAAAAAAATCAAAGTTTTTCTTTGCACGGCAATAAGTACTCAACCAAAAATGATTCCAGGAATTTTAATACAAGCTGTAGCGGTACAAATACCGCAAATAATTTGAACTCATCCTTTTATTTGAATACTTCAGTAAGAGAAAAATATTTCTGCGCCACTCGATATAAAACTCTTGAAGTTATTGGAGTCCAAAATGTTCCTAGACCCCTCAAGTGTTCAACATTACAATGCTTATCGTACAGCGAAAATGTTGGCGAGTGTAGCCGCAAAGAAAATTGTATTGAAATTGATTCTTTTTTTAAGTCCAGAATTTTAGGAACAGTAGATAATAGAAGCGATAATACATCAAGTGAAATTGTGTCTAAAATGGATTTAAGTTTAATTGATTTCAACACATGTGATAATACTGAAAATAATAGCAATGATAATAAAAGCATTAAAGGTAAAATAAATCGTTTATCGTGCAGTTTTAATTTTGCAAGACGTAAACACAGCTTCAAGAGCCAGGTGCAATCTCAAAGTTTGCGTTATAATAAACTAAATGTTACTGTCATACCAAAAACAAGTAATAATTTGTGTTCTTCCTTGGAAAAGCGATTAAATAATAAAAGTTTATCATTAAATCATTCCAATAATATGCTTAATGATTCGTATAATTCCCTGATATGTTCACCGGAACCCTCTCAAACTATCGATACTCCTACAATAACTCAACAATCCATCGATAATACAGCGACAGAGCTAGACTTGCTTATAGAACTCATAGAGCATCAGAAAAAAAATAAAAGAAAACTTAAAGTTAGCAACTCAAACAGTGACATTTTACCACCTACTAAATCATGCCTGAAGGGTGGATATGAAGAATTGTTCGAACGAGTTTTAAAACGTGAGACCGTAGCAGGCAATTTTTTAAAACACGACAGAAAAATTGGTTTGCGTACTGGCAAACTACTATCTTTAGTTGAGCTGAAAACGACATATGGATTTACAATAGCTGTGGTGAAAAGTGAAGATTTACATAACAATTTTGGGGTCATTGTTGCACAGGAAATGGTGCCGCAACTTAAATCTGGTACTCAAATTGAAGCATTTTTTGATGATAAAACCTTACCGTATAAATTGCAATACAATAAACACCACTTGGATATTTATTTGGAGCCTTATAAATTGTTGATAGTGTAATTAATCTTGTTTTTCTAATACTTTTAAGATAGGTATCTCTTTAAAAATGTTTGTTAAGTTATGCTTTTATTAAATGAAGAGAAATAAATATGTTTAAGTTTAAAAAGGTTAATAATAATTATTTAATTTATAGAGAAAAAATGGAAATATTCGACATTTAGGATTTTTTTTTTTAAACGGTACACAGTTTCTCTATGGACATACAAATGTTTCTTTTAGGTTTTATTCATTTCAACTGCTTACATATTACATTGCATTTATTCAATTGTTAGAAATAACTATTTTTTAATTTAACATAATCTTAAATTCATTCCGAAAAATAATCACTTGGTAATAGGTACAATGCATTAAGTATTATTGAATTGAAGCTTTAAAACTTGTAAAGTAGTGTAAAATTAATGATTTTATGATGATATAGTAATCTTTTAGTAGTCTTATATATGTATGTCCAACGAATTGAAAATGTGAGTAAACGCTTTTAATATTCGTTACAGTTAGTTATCAAAAGAACACAATACAAACTAGGTACTGATTAAGCAAAAATATATGTACATTAGAGCGGCCCCAAAAAAGTAGTCCATGAACCAAATTAAAAGTGAATGTATACACACTTTTAATATAATTTTTCTCAAACTGTTTAAACTAGTACCAATTTTTTTTAATTCTTTAAAATAATAAAATTAATATTGATCTTGTCAACCCGTTTGTAAAACACCGAAATATTGGTCGGACACCCCAGTCACCTTCCGTCTGTTGAAATCCGATGGGGCATGGGGGCTAATATTTTCCCCAAATAATCTCAGTTGGTCAGAATAGTTTGGTATTGCAAATGGTAAGAATTTATCAGTCGTAATGTATCCAAAATTTAACAAATTACGTTGAGCCGGCAAAAAGTTTTGGACTAAAAAAATATGTAAAACTTAGTTTGGACTACAAAAAATATTTATTTTGCTACCGCAAATATTTAAATGTATCAGTCTGCATAAAATCAGTTTCAAAAATCAAAATGTTTAGTCAAACTCTATCATTCAATAATCATTTAAAAATTTTGTTTATCATTCCTTTGGATGATATCAAAAAAAAAAACATAATTTTTTCGGCTTCAAACAAACGGCGTCACCTTAATATTAATGTACATGATCAAGTATTTTAACAATTCACTTCATTTATATTTCACTCATAAACATTTATTGTTATCAGTAAAAAATAACAACCAACAACACACATATGTATATACATAATATATCTTTTAGATTTGCACTCAATTGAGTGAAAAAATCCAATTGAAAGTATTGAATTGATAAACAAAAAACTGTAGGAAGATGTCATATAAATAATTCAGTAATAATTTGTTAATTTAATATAACGTTATTAAATTATATTTTTTCCTTTTTTTTTGGTTTTTAAATATTTGTAAAATTATAAATGTATCTCAATATTAACAATCTTATCAGTTGTTGAAAGTAAGTTTTTGTCACAAATTTGATCAATTTGTTCAGTTAAAGTGTAATAAAAACTATAAAATCGAAAAGAAAACTTGAAAACATTGAATTGTTACTATCTGCAATGTATAAATATTGTAACTATGTACATAGGTACATACATTTAAAAATTGTTCTGATGTGTTCTTGTGAAACAAAAGTTCAAATAAATGAAATGTAATAAAAGTAATATTTATGTATGAATGTGTTTCAAAAAAGTAAATTAATATTAAGTTTTTAACATATAATTTAATGATATCAAGTGTTTTTAAGTTGTCATTAAAAAACTAGTCACGGTCTCTAATTAATTCATAATATATTGAACTATGAGAAGACTATAGTAAGGGTATTTTTCTGTATTTCGATTGCATACGTGGGTGAATTTATGATACTATTGAATTATGATTATTATGCTATGTAAGCTTCAGTTATATCAGGCCAAATCATGAATGACTTAATACATTTGGTTCCAATAATACATAAAATTAAGAAAATTCTTAAATCCTACAACTTCGATCAACTTTTGTTGGAACAAAATTTTACCATGTGTTTAGAATGCGCATGTTTAATTAATACAACACTGACAGATTTATCTACTTTTGGGGCTGTCTCAGTGACTTTTTTTGACTTTCCAAATGTCAGTTTTATGAATGAAAAACATTACAATACAAGGAAAATTGTATTTACATATTAGAAAACTACCCCCTTACGTTATTCGACTCCTCAAAACGACGACATAAAATAATACACTGGAAAATTACGCTCACGCAATTTTCGGGCTCAACGCAGCAATTCCAGTTAAAAACAAAATGTTAAGGGCCGCAAAAAGAATACCAATTTTTCAATAGCAGACACAATTTTTTTCCACCAACATCGACGACGAAATCGATACGTAAGAAAGAAAATTTTTGTGAATTTTTTTCACACAAAGTGAAAGATTTATTTAAATCGAAATACAATAAGTGAAAGCTTTTAACTGTGGCAAATTTTAAGAAAACCCAATGGCTAAAAAGGAATCGATGTCCAAGAAAAGTGTTAGTTAACATTTCAACAAATTTATGTCTATATCTAAACCAAATACTATAATATATCAAACAAAATCGCATAAAGAACAAATATTCCACAAAAGGTTAAGAAGCAAAAAGAAAATTTTTAGAAATTTCTTATAAAAAAGTGTTTTAAAATAAAATTGTATTGACAGGAAAGTTATTCAAAAACATTCGATTAAATTTAAATTCGTTTTAAATTTGTTTAACGATACCTTAAATGTTTTTCAAAAAACCTATATAAAAAGTATCCTTTTTTCTCATAATACATATATAGTACAACTATTACATAAGTGTATATAATACAAAATCAACTGTTTCACATACACACACACACACACACACACATACACATACACTTAATCCTTAATTTGCTATTTTGGCTTTGAGTGCTTTTGTCTTGTTATTTATTTATTTTTTACTTATATCTTATAAATAATTATAATTATAATTTCATTACTTGTATTGCTAATCTCTACTGAATTTTGAATTTTGTGATTTACATTTTTTAGATGGGAAACAATTTGATTTTACTTGAAATTAATTGAAAATCAATCGATACGAAAGAAAAACACACCAAAATAAAGTAAATTATTAATAGACCGAAAAAACACAAAAATAATTTGGAATACAATCATAATTCAAAAATTCACTCAAACACCCCCTAAAATTGTGCTAGACAAAACACAAAAATACAAAATAAAAACAAAAATTAAAGCATATAGTAGAGGCTAAAACAAAAAGCTAAATTTATAAACAAGAAAAATGCAGCCCCCACCGCGTAAGGTAAGCAATAATGTTACTACTACGAACCAAACAAAATACAAGAGTTATTAAATCAGGGAAAAAGTAATTTCATACATCGTTCATAAAATCGATAAAGTGAAAAAAAGAATTGTGAAGTGAAACAAATTATTAGGAAAACTGAAATAAAATCGTTAAATTATTTTACTACGATTGCAGTATGATGTTATTTTTTCAAACATCAACAGACTTTTCATCTTTCATTAACATTTCATATGTTTTATGATATTTGTAAATTTTGATCCGATTTGTTTGAAATTTGGAATTTGAATATCCTTTTTTGTCTGTGGTAATAACAGTCCTCTCGGAATATTAATATATTAAGTCTATAATTTATCCATCCCCGTAAATAGTCCACCATTAAACAATTTTTGTATTTCCTTATGATTATTGACACTAAATAATGTGCGCTTACAGTCAAAATTACATAAAATAATTACTTCGGAATAAAACTTAATTTAATATTCCCTTATATTATAAATTGTTTTATTATTACAAATTAAGTACATTTAAAAATAATTCCCCAAAATATTATTTCCCCTTTTCCTTACTTGTTTACAAGAAATCAAGGCGTTTCAATAATTTGTATGCGACTCGGCAGGAAATAGAACAATCCAAAAAACTACAGGCATTTTGTTTTTGTTAAAATGTATTAGAAATGTCAAAATTTAGGCGAATTGAAATATAAACAAAATTAATTCGATTTGTTTCGTTTATTTGCACAGTTTTTTTTTAACCTAAACAACTCACAATTTATTTATTTTTATTAATTTTACTTTTTAGACTTTTAAATAATTTTATTTTTCCTTACTTCGTTTTTTATTTAAAGTAACAAATGTAAACAAAACAAAGTTTGACAAATGTATATGTATACATTATTTCACAGCAAATTAATAATCAGCTGATCTGTTGCATACACGTTATTAATACGGCTTGAAACAAATTTAAAAAATCGCATTTATTTATGTCAAATAATTTTATTTTGAGAGAGAACGGTTCAACCTTCTTTTTTGCAGTCATGTACATATTTTAGATTTTTGTTACTAAGCAACAACATTTTGCGTTGAAGTTTTTCAATTTGATTTTTTGACAAATAAATTTTATTTTTTTTACAATTAACAAAATTAAATGTTTTTTTTAATATAATGGTCTTAAACCAATGTAATTCGTATAAAACGCTTTACAGTTACTTTCGAATCATACTACTGGTCAAGCTCTATCGAACATCTACATATATTTTAAACATTCTTACATAACATTTTTTAAAACTGATCCATTTTATTTTTACATAATGGTCACTGAAATAGATTAAAAAATTAGTAAATGTTTCAAAGAAATTTTTTTTAAATTTATTAATAAATTATCATCCTTTCGATACAATTAAAACTTAATATATATAAGTCACATAAGACTAGAGGTTAGAAAACGCCCTAAATGTCCAAGTTTAAGAAAACATACTCGTATATGAGGAAAGAGAAATACTTAAAGAACTAAAAATAGAAGATTTAACATTATTTTAAATAAGAACAGTGACGTTCGCCGTTCTACCGGTTACTTAGTGTTGGGTGCATGAGTTTTAAAATTATTAATTTTTTAACGAACAATTCAAACTTAACAGTAATTGAAATCAACTGATTGTAAACAATTCATACTGGACTGCATACTAAACTTAATTTTGTATAACAATTTTGTTATTAACAATTTGGTAGTTGAAATAAAATTATTTATGACTTGTAGATTTCTAATTTCAAAATACTTTTTTTTTTAACAACAAACTTAATTTAAACTTGAAAATTTTTTAGTTCCCTAACTCTCTCTCTCTCTCTGTCTCTGAAACACTAAAACCACTTCACAGCTAAACGAAATTACTTTTTCCCTTATCGAATACTTACAGTTAAATGTTCATAAATAAACAAACTAAAATATAAAAAAACATATGTACTTATTTTTAGCTTTTATATTATCATCATACAAAATAATGTTTATTCACATGTACATCATCATCATACATTTTATACATTCATACAAGTACTTGTTGTTGTTATTTCCGTTTCCTATTTTTAAAAATAGACATGTTGTTTTTTATTGCTGTTATTCTAATCCTGTTTGTTTTTGTTGTTTACTGTTTGCTGCTGTTTGCGCTGTCGCCTGTCGTCCGTCATCTTCTTTTCCATCTCATTAGGGCAACTATGTGAAGTTCTTGAAGAATTTACACACGGAACAGGTGGCAAAGTTGCAGCTGAAGAATCAACATGAGTGCGATTTGCTGGAGGACATACGCCAATTCACCATTAAGAGGTCTGCCATTGAGAAATCTTATAGTGAAGCGTTGCTCAAGACATCTTCACAGTATTTAAACAAGAAAATTCCCAATATACCAGACATTAAAATGGAGGGAATGGAAGAGAGATGGTAAGTGCTTTATATTTGAAAGAAAACGTGTTTTATTAAAATTTAAAAAAATATAAGTCACTCTAATTAACTTGATTAGGATTAAGGATTTAAAGAAAAATGTATCATAAGACGGAAAACTTATTTAAGACTCTACCAAGTTGAAAACATTACATCCAGAAACCACTGTCATTACGTTATAAGCAAAATCGGTATTGTACATCAATTTAGGAAAAAAAACAGTATTAAATGAATATTAGAATATTGTTTTGATTTTTTGAAATATCTACAAAATCAGAAGTTAGATTATGACATTACAATATTTTATCATTGAATTTGAGAATTTTAAATTTTAAAAACTATTTCTTTTACAAGTTATACATTTTCATTTTATTTTAATTTTCAATACCTATATACGAGTATATACAGTTTTACTCAACTTTTAAAACACGTTATAATTCTATGAATTTGAAAATGCTAATGAACATTCAATGTGCATATCAATAAATAGAAATATAGTGGGTGTAATCATTCCTTTAAGGGGTGTTTTCTAGAATCAAATAAAATAAAAGTAGCACTTCTATTATCTAGTTTAATGACACACTCCCCATTTTTCGAAATCTAATAATAATAATAATAAAAATACAAATTTTATGTTTACAGGAACATGTGGAGTGTTTGGCGCACAGTTTTGGAAGAAAATGAAAAACTAGCTCGTGCTCGTTTGGCGGCCATTGAAGTGTTCCAACAACAAATAGCCGACGAAGCGAAAGTCTTGCGTGATTACAAGCTGGCCATTTCAAAGAGGTCGCTCTCGCAAATTGTAAATGTGCAGAAAGAACTGCATTTGAGTGTTGGCGATTTGGATAAAACGAAAAAACAATATTTCGATGAAGAGCATTGTGCTCACGATGTCCGCGATAAGGCACGCGACATTGAAGAGAAATTGAAAAAGAAAAAGGGTTCGTTCTTTCAATCGATTACCTCGCTTCAAAAGAATAGTGCTCGTGTGACATCGCGTAAGGAGCTGTTGGAAGAGAAATCGACTGGAGCTCGCAATGATTACATTTTGAGTTTGGCCGCAGCAAATGCTCATCAGAATCGCTATTTCACTGTTGATCTGCAGACAACAATGACCACAATGGAGAATTATGTATTTGAACGTGTGGCCGAATATCTAACCTTAATGGGCCGCACCGAGTTGTTGACATGTTCAGCTACGCAGAATTCATTTGGGAAAATACGTGATCAAGCTCAACAGCTGACTCGGGAATACAATTTGCAGTGTTGCTATTTATTCTATCCCGTACTGAAACAACACATTCAATATGAGTTTGAGGCATGCGACAATGATCCCGTTCGCAAGGTTACCACAGAACATGAATCAGCTGTGGAGACTCTAACGAAGGAGGCTAAGAATTTAGCTGGCCGAGTAGTCAAAGAAAATGTATCTATTAGGGAAAATGCTAAGAAACTCGCAGTTTGTGTTGCTCTTCGTGATTCGGGACAACGAAGCGACCCTAATGATCCCAATGGTCCTGATCTTGATACAAAGATTGAAGAGTTCCGTGATTTAATTAGAAGATCGGAAACTGAAAAGGCTAAAGCAGAGGCTTGTTTGCAATGTTTGCGTGAGGGTGGCATAAATGTTGATGAATGGGTGCAAGAAGCGGAAATTATCGGAGCACAGGAATTGACTCGTTCGGCAAGTTCAATTTCAATGCGTACCGATGCTTCTGGTCAAGGGGAAAATCCCAGTTCAGATTCATTTTATGATAGTGACAAAGAGGAAGCTGCAGGTGGTGCTCCGGCAGCCAGTAAACCCAAAGAAGAACCAAAACTTTCGCGAGATAAAACATTTAGCGATAGTGAGGATGGTAAGATTTTTCGTATATCTGGATTTTGAGTGAACATTAAATGTTTTAAATGTTAACACACATTTACATTAGAGTGGTCCAAATTCAGTTTTTACCAAATTTTAACATTCTACGACAAGTTGAAGCTTTAATACTTCTTTTGAGATCATAAACAAACATGTTTGAAATTAATAAAGGATGTTGAAATTTGGTCATAAATTTGAACTCGATCAAACAATTATCGTGGAGTGGATGCAATATTATATATAAATAAATAATCACCCAATATGTGTCCTTTAATCGATCATATTTCCAGGATTGTGTCATTGAAAGTCGAATAATTTTCTTTATAATTGACTGGAATTAGACTGAAGAACTGGAATGTTGTAATTATTATTCCAATTATAATACATCAATTTTATCAGCTGCTTATTTTAGATTAACAATGTAGAAAATCAGCCAAAACCTTCTTGAAAAAATATATCCTTTAATTCAAATTGGGTATAAAAATAATATATAAATATTTATGTTTTAGAAACCGATGAACATATACCAGAGCCAGTGTCTCATATGCAAATGATGTCTTCGAATACTGGTTGGGATGATCCAACAGAAGTTAATTGGGATAACGATCAGGAAGAGGAAGAAGAAAAGGAAGAACCTATTGTTCCTGAACCCAAAGAGGCCATATTTAAATGCACTGCTTTATATAGTTACACTGTAAGACTTCTTAGTTTTTTTTACTATCAACATTTTGTAAATAAACGAATTTCTACTATCAAACAGGCACAAAATCCCGACGAGCTGACCATTGTTGAAAACGAACAACTGGAGGTTATTGGCGAAGGAGATGGAGATGGTTGGTTACGTGCTCGCAATTACCGTGGCGAAGAGGGTTATGTGCCACACAACTATTTGGATATCGAACAGGAAACGCCTGTTAATGGTAGCTCTGCCAATCAATTGCGTTCTCAAATTTCCTTCTCATCTGTTGATTATACAGTTGATAATGAAGATCAAACTGTGGACTCTATGCAATCACCCGATCAAGTTTCGGTCATTATGGCTCCTCAGAAAAAGAAATCGGAAGTACTGTATTGTATTGCATTATACGACTACGATGCTACCGCTGAGGATGAACTCACCTTTGAGGAGGGTCAAATTATAAAGATTGTGACAAAAACAGCTCATGGTGTCGACGACGGTTGGTGGGAAGGTGAACTGGATGGTAAATTTGGTAATTTCCCATCATTGGTGGTGGAAGAGTGCGATGAACATGGCGAACCATTAACAGATGGTGGCGAAGAGTCCCCACCGCCAACAGCTCTACCAAGCTTTGCCCTACCACCTGCCCCAGCATTGCCACCAGAGTACGCTCATGAGCTTACCGAAGATATATTTGGATCACAAGATACGGCTGGTGAGTAAATATTAGAAATTATAACAAAACAGCTTATGGCTGCAAATGTTTAAAGTTCAAATCGAAGGTACCGAAAAATTATAAGAGATATTGATCAATGTACATAATTCAAATTTAAAAAAAGGTTGTAATTGGAGTTTTGAAAATGGTGTTAAAATTATTTTATTTATTCTTATTTTGGCAGCAGATGAAAATAGTTAAACATTATCCTAGTAGTTACATATATAAATATTCATATCAGAGTATTTATTAATCTATGAACGTTTAAAATAGACTTGTGCTACTAAATTTCAAAAACCGAGTAACATCGATTCAGCAATTTTCTTTACATGTAGATACATTTTTTTATTTTTGTTTACAAACACTGAAATATTACTTTTTCCTTGTAAAACCAGTTTGAAGTTTGTGACTTTAGAGCCGAGTGTGTCAATATTATCATTATTACAACTGTAACAATAATTCAAACCATGATACAAAGAGAATAAGGTAGAACCGTTCTCTCTTTTTGTAGCCATATTAACTTTCTGACGTTTAAGCGATTTACTAATTTATGGCCTAAAATAATACTACCATATCTAATTTAAAACCTGAGTTTCTTGTTTACTTTTGTTTCTTTTTACACATTTTGTGTGATTGATACAGAGGCCAGAATATCAGCGGGATTTATTAAAATAGTGCAAATACTAAACAGTTTTACGATATTTGTAAATTTTGATCCAATTTGTTTGAAATTATAAAAGCATTTACATCGTAATAACAATCCTCTCGGAGTATTAATTTATTAAGTCTGAAAAATTGTTGTATTTCCTTAAGATTATTGATACGATAACTAAATAATCTATAATAACAAAATATAATTTTTCAAAAAATCTCATTTAAGTCAAATAATTTTACAAACATGATTCACACTGAAATCCTTGAAATTCCTTAAATAAAAACTTCCTAATGTATGTAAGTATGTTTATTGAAACTTTAAAACTGCTTGTCCATTTGATTGCCAAAATATACCACCTGGCCCACGATGTCGAACGATAACGTTCGCTTAGGTAAGACTTAAGACACAAACTTGATTGTGGAATAAACAAACTTGATTGAGTAAAAAATAGATACGACAAAAAGTTTGTGTCTTAAGTCTTATCTAAGCGAACGTTATCGTTCGACATCGTGGGCCAGGCGGATAATGTCTTGAAAAAATACCTATGTACGAAGCAAAGGTTCGAAAGGATTAATTCTTAAATTAATTTTAAAAAATTAATAAAATTTAATGAAGGAGAATATTTTCATGCAATTTGGATTTGAATTGAATTGACAAAAATTTATGTCTTCAAAGCTTACATGAATTTTATTACGAATTGATTCCATTATGAATAGCTGCAATAATGAATATATTTCATTCAATTTAAAGTCTTTCAATTAAGCTAAATTAAGCTTACAATTTATTTTTTTATATGTAAAATGTTATGAATGTCGATTCATAGTCATAGGAGCCTTCTATTTCAAGCTTCAAAACTCTAATACAAATATTTTTACAGTTCTAGAAATTATATAAATTTGACAATAACGTTAACTGAAATTATCGTTTCTTTTTGAAATTATATACAAAATAAGGTCAATAGCAGGTGATATTTTACGATTTGTGAAGACGTATTATTTTGAAAACCTTTGAAATCATAAGAAATTAATTTTTTATAACCTTTATATCCTTAGTAGTTCAATAGCATTACTAATACTTGTTTTATTTCCTTGTAGATGATGACAGTGGCTATATACCAAATGGTACTGTACCCAGCATGCCTCCGCCAGGTAATTTTGATAAACAAATTATGTCTTCATTATTTCAGTTCATCATTATTACTTTTACGATTATGTGTATATTCATGTCTCTCACTATTCCTTTAGAATTTCTACCATTTAATTACTACTTCTTTATTTGATTTTCTATTCAAATCCATATTGATACATTTTTTTCTTGAGTTTTTCTTTATTGAAACTATTTCGAACATTACTATTGTGTTATAAAATTATAAATAACTTTTGTAATCCTGCTTCTTCATCGTTTGAGGTAAAATATTAAAAAAAACCAAATAAATAAAAAAAAAGCAAAAAATTCTTCTATGTCACTTCACACTCTACTCAACGCGATGTGGAACCATGTTAAAAATCGAACGATTCCAAAATTGAACGACGTTAATTTCGAAAGCGAAATCTTTATATACATTATGTTTTCTATAATTTCTCAAACTACGAATATTCTTTTTTCTCTTTATATGTGTGTGCGTGTATTTTCTTTCCACGTTTTTTATATTATTTTTCAGCTTTTAAAATTTATATATTGCACCTACATATATATATGAAAAATAATTGACAGCTGTGTGCTTTTTTAGAACCAGTTTTTAGTTTATTGTATTTTTTCAATATTTTTCAAAAACTTTCTCAGTGTACATTATTGTTAAGAACCAACCAATCAATCAATACTTTCTTCCTGTCTCCGTGTATTTGTTTATAAATCATTTTTCTTTTAATTCAATTTAAGCACTGAAAAAAACTACTGCCAAAAAGGGTAATGTTTTTGTTAAGTAGTTTTGTACAGATTTGAGTTTTGAAATTTTAGTTTACTAAAGTTTATTTTTATTCCTAAAACTTTATATTCAACTTGTATTATTTATTTTGATTTTAGAGTATTTATTTATGTGCATATGTGTAATTAATTATGCACCTCTTTTTTATAATTGTTTAAAAATATATACCGAATTCTTGTATTTTATATCTTTGAAATTAAGAATTTTAGAACTGATTTAAAGATATACAGTGCACTCGGGAAAACGTTCGTTTACGTCAACATCCCAAAACGTCAATCCTTTTTTTTTTTACATTGCCTACTCTAAAACGTCATGAAACAATGAAACAAAATTTTGAATATATCAGCAGTTAAAATACACACATTTGTATACACACACACACACATTTATTTTATGAAATAAATAGAGAAAAGGCTCTCTTCCAAGTGTTGGAAAGAAGAAAAAAAATAACAGATTTTTTTTTAATGCATATGACATAAAAATATGATCTCATTTAAAATGTATTCTTTTGGTTCCAGTTGTCTTCTATGATTATAGTCAGGTTGTATGCCTTTTTTGTTTCCTTTTTTAATTTGTTTATTTTAGTTTATAGTCAATAAAAACGCTTAAAAGCACATTATCGATATGTTTTTTATTTAAAAATTTTACATTCGCAAACGTCAACAATTTGTTAAACGCCAACACCCGTGGTTTTAATTAATTGACGTTTTCCCGAGTGCACTGTATGTACATAATACTAAAGTTTTAAAGTCATAGTAAAACTTATTTTGAAATAATTTTCTTAATATTTACTTTTTTTAAATTCGTATAAGTATTTATCAATTTAACTTTAATTTAAATAAATCAGAATTTTATATTCCAGCGTAGAATATTTACTTTTATGAACAAAGTCGTAGTTATACATTTAATCAGGTGAAAGTAGTCATTTTTCAAATATTTTTTGTTGTTACTTCTTGGTGGTGGTATTTAAGACAAAATATTTTACTCAAAATTAGTTAAAGAAATACTGTGACTGTCAATTCAGTTCTTTGTTGTTATTAATTCGCTAGTTTACGACAAGATAATTTTAAAATCACAAACCTCTTTATTTTCGCTATATAAGAACTTTGCTGTCATAATCATCAGAACTAAAACTGATGTTTTTACAAAAAATTTATTGTCAAATATTTAGTTATATTCATTTTAAAAATATAGGTATTGATATAATCAATAAATAAGCGATTAATTAAAAATTTAATAAATTTTATATCAAAATTTTAAGCCATTTTACTCGAAAAATATTTTCAATTTATGATGCTACAAATGTGATAATTTTTCAAACATTTATTCGATTTTTTCAAGTTTTTGAGAATAATTTAAAACCCTACAGTGGCTAATAGCTTATTTTATGCAGCGCATTTTTTTGTTTTCAAAACGCCATAAAAGTAAACTAACAGGAACTTAAAAAAGAAATTAGTGTCGTTATAACAAAAATGTTATAACCTAACAAACAACAAACATTTATTGCAAAAATGTTCTTTTTAATATATAAAAATTTAAAAAACAAAAAAATGCTCATTTTTTTTACGTCACAGTTTTATGCAGTCAATTTCTACTGTACCGATAGCTTAATGCAGCGTTGTGGGTTTAATTGCTTAGGCACGTTGTACAGTAGCCACTCCTTGACAATTCTGGTGGTGTGTGTTTGGGTCGTTGTCTTGCTGAAAGACTCGTGGCGTTTCAAGACCTACATTTTCAGCATTTACTTTAAAGTTGTCCTTTAAAATTTGTAAGCAGTCTCGGCTATTCATTCTCACTCAATGTATACAAGATTTCCTGGTCCTGCAGCTGATATACAACCGCAAACCATCAAAAACCAACTGTAGTGTTTCACTGTATCACTAAGGTTATGTAAGGTTATATAGTTGTGCATGTTGTGCATTGCAATATTTTAAAAATGTTTTTTTTTGAATATTATGATTAATTATTTATATTATATATATGATTATAGCAATTATGTAATGTTTATGGTAGTTAGTTTTATGATTAAAGATTAAAACATATTATTTTGTTCTCTATTATAATAAAAGAGCAACAAATTATGATAAATAAATTCATTATAAACATTATTACCACAAGTATATACATAGTTACTACAATCGTATATATGATTTAACTTAACCATATTATGGTTACCGCAATCATAGAATAATATTTAAAAAAAAAAGTTTAAACAGTTGAAATTTTTGTGGTAAACATGTACAACTATATTTTTTCTCTCTGTGTGGAAGCAGCTTACTATTTCTTGTTTTCCAGACTTTTCCTCTTGATTTTGATCCAAAAACCACAAATTTACTCTCATCGCTAAATATTACATATTATTACAAATTTTCATGTTTAATACGGTTTACTGCAAAAATATAGGGTTTTTTTCTAGGCACTCTTCCATTAAGACCATGGTTATTCAGCCTAGATTTTGGTGTTGTTTAATAACTTTTTGAACTGATTTTCTGTTGCTACGATGCAACACTATTAAATCTCTAACCTCCATTGGTAAATATTTGCCATTCGGTTCCTTAAATAATTTCCTTACTGTGTACTTACAAAATGATTACTTAATTTTATTTATAATTGCATTAGAGCTTAATGTACGATCTACTTATAACGATACTTATTTTATGCTATTTGAGCAAAATACAACTGTTTATATAAATATATAAATATATAAATAAATTTTTAAAATATAGACTTCTTTTAAAGATTCATATTATTCTTCACAGAAATTATTGTTAGCTGTATACTAAGTTCTGACTCTGACTGTATTTCTAAAAGCTTTAACGGTTTTTTTTATTAAAACACGTTAACGCTATTTTGGAAATAATAGTAGTCGAGGTTTTTGAAAATGAATTTAATAAAACTCACCGATAGCCTGTCATACGGATCTGTTATACTTTTAAACATTAAAATTTACCCTACAATAGCATTCTCAATGTAATGAAGGTTATAAACATATAATATAAACTAGAAGTACGGGTAAATAATTAAAGTTAGGTAGGTAGCTACATATGTTCACAAAGAGCGTTTATTAATATTTGTCTGTCTCAAGTAAATACATTTTTCAATTACGTTATTTATTTGTTACAACATTAATTTAACAATTTAAATGTTTAGTTTTTACTTTTTCGTTTTTACAAACACGTATTTCTCAGAAACTTTTAAGAAATTATATTCTTATAAGAAATGTTTATGTTTTTTATTGTAAGAACTTTCCCAAATATGGAATGTCACTGAACGTGTTGTTCTAATTATAATTTGACTAACTTTTTCTCTAATTCTATGAAGCACGTTACCAAGGCATGTTTATCCCACAATGTAAAGAATTAGTCTTTTGTTTTTGTTTTAATTTTTTTTTGTTTCTAAGTAATATTAGTGAATCGTACTTATTGTAACCCAACACTTAAATTAATATTATCAAATATTTATTTATTTATTGAACGATTATAAAAATATTGTAGCAACACTGTATTTTAATTAATGCATTTATTTCCAATTTTATTTATTGCTTTCACGCAGTTCTTATACAAGAGCCTGGAAATGAGGTAATTACTTTAAATGAACACTAATTTATATTTGAAATAAAAGATATCAATATAAATCATAAATGGTTTATGAGGTGTGAAACTAAACCATTTGGTGCGTCATCAGTAACACATCTTTTGGACAGTTCAGGTCAGGATACAGGTTCATACTAAGATATCTATGTCGTGCATAATAAGACCTGTCGGACGTTCCGATATACGTCCAATATTTTAGTAGGTTTACTTATAAGAAGTATGACCAAGAGCTAAAAAACTTCAGGTTTTTTTGTACCGTATCAGCCTGAGAATAAATTCAATTGGAAGCCTTGATTAATTAAAAGCTGTCTACTTAAATACCAATGATTGATGTCTCGAGATATAATTAAAATATGTACCTGAAAAATGGTACTGGTATTGGGCAACGTGACGTCGCGTCATCTCAGACAACAAAGTTCCGAGTCAGTAGTTTGACTCAAAGTAAAATATTTAAAATACCGGATAACAGTATTGTGACTGAGTAAAATATCAGAACTAAAAATGAGAATAATCTGATTTAATTTCGAACATTTTTCAAAATATATAAATCCGTATACCATGTTCACATGTCCACATTTCACACCTAACTTATTTTTGAACAAATAAATTGATAACAAATGATTTCTCATCATCATCATATCAAACAACTTTGTAAATAGCAGATATCAACATGTGACCTTTATTTAATATTTGTTATAAAGTAAATTTCCTAAAACTTGAACGATTAACAATTTTATTAAAATCTGTTTCCAGGACGATATGGACGAAGATGGTAGTAGTATGCCACCTCCATCACAGCCGCCACCGGCTTTACACGCAACAACTAAAGACGCCAAGGTATCCAAGGATGTTGGAAATACTTTAAATTTAGGTATGGCTCAAATTATTGTTACCGCTGCAACCCCAATGGTTGAAGACGGATCCGATAAATCTTTCCCTCCAATAGAAGAGAGAGGTGGTGGTAATAATGATGACTCAGGGGAATCTGGTAGCCAGGTAAATGCTAAAGCAACCAGTGCTTCCGCAAAGGAGGAAAGTGTAGCCAAGACGGTGGCAACGGAAGCCAAACAAACGGACCAGGCCAAAATTATTGAAGGTAGGCAACAAGTTATGGACGCACCAAGTGTAACTATAACCCTAACCTCGCCCACACCCAATCCAGAGGATTTACCATCTTCCGACCAAGATTCATCATCCGAAGTACAACCATTAGAAGAGGCTGAGGATCCATTCAATGAAAAGTCAACTGCCGATGCAGCCGAGGCCAGTGCATGTTTTGAAGCTAATTTTGAGGCAAACTTTGATGCAAACTTTGACGATGCCTTCGCCAGCAGAGGAGGAGGTCCACAGAGCATAGATGAATCGAAACATGACGATGTTGATGTTGATGTTGGTGCACCCAAGCAGGTGGTAGGCGGCAGAGCTAGCATACCCGAGGAATTGGATTCGAATCAATTGGAGAGATTACAAAACCTAAAAGAATCTAATGCTTAATTTAAAATATAAAATAAATATTAACTATAAATTATATAGAAAATTACAAACTATTAACCATATTTATACATAATTACACAAACATACACACACACACACACACACACACACACACACACACACACACCTTAAGAATATTACAAATCCCATTTTCAAAAGCAATCAGGCACATTAATTAAACAATTAAATGTAGAAGAAACAAAAGAAATATTTTACAACAGGATACAAACAACAACGATCTCCCAATTCAATACTCAATAATAAGTACTCTCAAACCACATATTGTGTCTTAATAAGTAAGAGTTAGCTATATTTGGCTGTGCCGAATCTAATATATCCTTCATCATTATGGTTTAAATATAAAATTAACAGTTTCTTTCCGATTTAAAATCTTTTAATCTTAACGTGCAAAAGTGTATCAGCAATATTGCTTTAAAGTTTCTACATACTCAGCAGTGATCACAACATGCACTTAAAATTATCTGCACAATACGTTCCGAATTCGTACTGGCAGACCGTTATTTGTAAATAGTTGAGGATTTGTAAAAGTTGTATTAGAAACTTGTCGATTTGCTGCTCATAATTCTGGGTAAAATTTCTAAGGAATTTTACAAGTGTCTTATTAATATTACACAAAAGTCTAACAAAACATCTACAGTTTTTTCGAGTTCTCATACAAATGACTGTTCCGACATATAAACTGCCTCTTATGATGAAGGGTATATAAACCAAATTCAACTGGATTAACAAATTAAAGTATAAACTATACAGTATTAAATATTTCAAAATGTTAAATCTTTCTTAAATATTATCTGGGGACCAGGTCATGTGGTGGATAAATTTTTTTAGTTTAAATCTATATATATTTATGGTCTTAGCTATTAACATTACAGTCTCTTGGATGTTGTAATTATTTCCTATTATTATTTTTTAAGTTCTTTGCTTCATTCCCAGGGAAGACTCAATAGAAGGAATATAATATGTATGTTATATTTTTATGTTATATAGTGAGTTGCTGTATAAATTGATTATCAAATTTATTCATTTAACTTCAAACTTTGGACATAAACATTAAACACAATGATTAACTTTTATTCATATAAAGTTATTTTAAAAAGTTTAAAGATTTTTAATGCAATGCTCGAGATGGTTCGAGATGTATATTCTCGAATTCTTCTCACAGCTATTTCAACGGCGTATATTTACGCCTCGATAATTGAGTTGGTTGTTGCTTGTCAGTGCTTGTTTCCATCTTCAAACCATCAGTATAGACCATATGCTAATTCTGCATAGTGGGGCAGAATAACACAATATACCTATATATATATAGGTATATAGAAAAATGTTTTAAGGAAACTATATAGAAAAATTTTGAATTTAAAGAAATAGAACTTTATTGTAGATACCTCAAGGTATTCTAAATACACCACATTAGGCTTTTACTAACTAGGTTCGATCTATGGGTTAAAATTGTATTATTTAAAATTAGTCCGCCTGAACGCGGTTTTTTCAGGCCGAAACCGAAACGAAACTAATATTCTGCCTAATCCGGGGGGTTATTGTGAATTTCGATTCGAAAGCAAATGTTTTCGAAATACAATATAAATAGTATACAAATTCCAGCGATTTTATCCCCGAAACACACCGAAACTTTTTAAATTTACTATTAAATTGCAAAATTAAAATTTTTTTTTAGTATTATAACATGTTTAGATAATTTTAAGAAGTCCAAAAGTAACAACACTAAATTGCAGACTCCATAAATCTAGACAAATTTTTATGAAGGAACAGTTTTTATTGTATTCTAAAATCTTTTACAATTAAATATAAATGTTTGTATTCTATTAATTATATTAAACCACATATTCTGAATTTGGAAACGAATCATTGTGTGAAGCTTTAAAAAATTTAAACTAATCCTAAATCCACTCTAATAAACATATTGGTACCTTAAAAAAAAAAAAAACAAATTTTTAAATTTTTTTTGACCAGTTTAGTTGTGCTCTTAATCAATTATAAGAATTTTATATTTTCGAAATTAATTTACGCTTGTTAAATGATCTGAGATTTAAACTCACATTGTTGTACATTATTCACAACCATATTAATTAATACTATAAAAACAAAATAAATTATTAAATAAATACATTAATTAAATAAATACACGTACTACAATTACAACAAAAACTATACTAAATTAGGGAATTATAAAGGAAAGAAAGAAAAACAAAAACAAAATTATACATTTATATATTTATTTTTAATATTAATTATTTTAATATAATTTATTAAACCAACAATTTAGTGTAAATAAAATATTAAAATAAAACAAATAATATGAATGTATTTCACAATTGTGCTTAGTAATTAATTAAAACAAATAAATAAATTTAAAAGAAATAAACAAAACATACGGAATTTAATGTCAAATGATACAAAACAATCCCAAGACTCTTTCTAAAACAATTTAAACAATCTGGCCACATTAAATTCAAAACTCGTGGCAGTTCCTCAACATATTTTATTAAAGGAAACAATTTTGAATATATTGTTAAACATACTGCCATGATATTAATCACAGATTTGGAAAGTAATACCTTAACGGCGGTATATAAAGATCACCATTTAAATTGTTTGAGAAGGAGTATTGAATTTTGAATTTTGAACACTTAGAATTTTCTTCAATATTGCTCTTCGAAACTATTAATAATAGTTATTAAATAAATAAATTTTTGCTGTTTACACGAGTTTGAAGCATTTCGAAGAGCAATATTGAAGAAAATTTCAATTGTGTAAATCTAGCTTAATTTCGTTCACAGTTTAAAACACATGTTGTCAATTGTTTTGAAAACAAACTTATAGCAATCAATACAGCGGAACAGTTTAACAAATATATATGTACCAGTTTGCTATCTCACTAAGGATATTTCCTACAAATTATTAAAATTACATCTGTAGATCATTTAAAATCCTTTAATGCCAACTTAGTTCAATCTTTGTTAATGTACGGCGAGTGAAATCTTGCCTACACATATTTATTATAGTACATTTAATTATCTACATATATACATACATATACATACATATATATTTAAAAAAAAAAAAACAAAGTACTTACTAAATATTTAAAATATATGTATTTAAAGTATAGTACCTTTAGTAATTTGCCAGTACTTTATACTTATTTGTAACCAAAAGCAAATATGTATTGAATTATTAAATTAACTTACTTAGATGTTTTTAAAAATGGCTACAATACAAAGCAAAACATTGTTGTATTACAACAATTGAATAGCTAATTTGTTTATACATTGCAAAAAGTAATTGGACTTTAGTTAAATTTAAAACCAACTTAAATAAATTACTTATAGGTACATACACATACATACATACACACCTTTAAATACCTGCATACATATATAAATAAGTGTATAAACAATTAATTGTTAAGTATTTGTTTGTTTTCTATTTAACATATTTATATATTAACTAAATTATTAAATAATATTTTTTTTTGTTTTAAACTAATGTTTAGTGAGTTTTATTATGTATTAATTTGTTAAATGTTTTTTTTTTTTTTATAATACATATTGCAATATATAAGTAAGTATACATACATATAAATAAATATATTGTATATGTTGTTCTACACTATTCCATTCTATTTGACTAGAAAATATGTATGTATATTATTTTTACTTACCATGCTAAAAAGTATTTACTTATATTAACTAGATAAAAACAAATATATTTAAATAATATAATACAAATGTCAAATAATTTCTCTGCCATATACATATGTATGTATGTCATGTATGAACGTCTGTTCCATTATTAATATTAATTAACAATAGATAATAATAATAAACAAAGAAAAAAGAAAACTATATGATAATATCACCACAATATAAAAAAAAGTGTTTGATTTTGTTTAGGAAAAACTCCATTTTGAGGAGTTCTTAAGAGATGGTAAGAGTCATCTATCATCATCTATCCGAACTCGTTGGAATATGTTATTTAAAATTTTCAATAACTCCCCACTTATTCACGCTTAACCTTAACCATATTGTATTAATTTCATCCCAACTTTATAATCTCTTAATAAAGGAGTATAGAATTGTTTATATCTTAGAATATACAACATCATTTTACCGAACCGCTCCGATTGGGTAATTATTCTTATTTAAAATTTAGATTCAACTAAAATTTCGTATTGAAACGTCAAACCACATGCATGGCTATAATCAAATAAGTTTGCTGTTCATGAGTTCAATGCTGTCTTTAAATACCAAACGACTCATCTAATTATCAGGGCTTTATAGTGGATATTCCATTATTTTAATGTTTGGAGTAACTACATTGTTTGTTTAAATGATCACACTTTCCTCTTTCATATTTATTTAAAGACTTCAGACCAACAAAAAGTAGTATAGCATTCTGAATATTCGCTGTATTATTTCTCGGAGTACTTCTTAAAACACTAGTTTGGTAGATTTATCGACTGATGTTCTCAACACCTCTTTGCAACAATATTGATTTATTGAAAAATTATATGTTATATTTTCTTAATGTAGACAAGGGTTGGGTTGTAGAAAGGAAAGTAGAAATGAAACAGTCAACTGTTTTAAACACAACTATTTATAAGAACAGCAAGACTGATAAAATTGCAATTTTTATAAAATTCATGGTGTAATTATACAAGGTGAGTGAAAATTGACAACAAATAAAACACAATACAGAAACTATAGACATTTTGATTGTGTAAAATAATGCACTACTGTCAGAAACACTTGAAAAATAATTACTTTTGACATAAGTAAATTGTGCTATTACACTCACCATGTATAGTTACACCATGCTCCTGCTGCATGTAGAGAATATCTCATTTTCATTATGTTGAAATTTTTTCATTCGATTTATAAAAACAGGTTTCAAAGTGAAACAAATTTGTTGGATGAACAGCCCAAATAGGCAATAATATATTGGAAGAATTCAATTTGAATTTAAATGTTGTACAATTACAAACACAGGATGAAAACTATTGATACACTGCACACATTGGGCAGAAAATATACCTGTATTCGATTTGATTTTCAGTAAAACATTTTATTTCATCAAAAAGTATACTTTCTCCAAAATGTCTGAAAATGTGGTTTCAGGAATAAAACTGACTGACAAGATGTTTTAAATTCGAAAATTATTTGCAAATAATTAATTTGTTTCAAATAAAAACATTTGACTTGTGTTTATATTTGCTAGTCACTGTATATTAATTTGTTAGTGAGCAACCAACAGCAAAGGGCAAAGAAAAAATAAAACTAAAAACTACTGTAGTTTTACTATGTGTTGTTTGTTATTTGCTGACGCATTTGCGGCTTACAGCACAAAGTTTTTGATTTTTACTTTTGGGGATGTATGAGTGCTTCCGGAGTTGGATATTAAAAAATATAATCGATGGCATAATGGATCAAAGGAAGAATTTTGACGTTTTAAAAACTCGTGAAAAAATGGGTATTTCAGAAGTCAACGAACGAACCCAAACTCACGACTCATAATAAGCCATAAGTTGTGGCTATTTTGTAACATTCCAAAATGGATGGAAACTTCCTCCAATTGCCCGATATTAATCTTATTGAAAAGTTGTGGGATCATTTAGACAGAAAACTTATAGAGAGAGAGAGAGAGAGAGAGAGAGAGAAAGAGAGAGAGAGAGAGAGACAGATAAGGAAAATAACTGATCTCACAATAGCTTTACAGGAAGAGTGTAATTAAGAACAAGGGCTCCCATACAAAATACTCAAATATTTGTTTTACTCGATTTTTATTGCATAAAATTCAAAATGTTTTTAGTTATGCGTTGTGTGATATTGAATTAATTAATACTTTTATTTATGATTTTGCATTAATTTTAAATATTACTTCAGAACCGCCCTAAATGTGGTGTCACTTCTTTTCTGTGCAATAAAGTTAGTTGGGTGAGTACTCACTTTCTTAATCAACTGTACGTGTGTGTATATGTGGACATATATTTAGTCCTATATGGAATTTATTTCGATTACGAAATTCTGTTAACCCCCCCCTGGATCTACTGAAGAAATGAAACAAATGTTATTGTTAAATTTTTATACAAGTTTTCATTTTTTATTCATTTCACTTGATTTGTTATCAATTTTATAATATTTTTTTTTGGGTTTTTTTTCGTACTTTTTATTTTGTTTTGTTTTGGTTTGTTCTTGGTAAATAACTTAATCATATTATAATTTGTTTTTATTCATTTACTTAATTCTTTCATCTTTTCAATTATCTTTTAAATTTCTGTGTGTAACGTTTTATGACATTTCTTTGTCTTTGCTAGATTTTATTTCTTCATTAATTTAATTTAATTTAATTTAATTTCATTTAATTCTTAGGTTTGTGTTTTATTTAGAATATGTTATTATTATTATTATTATTTAATAATAATTTGTTAATTTTATTTTGGTTTTTATTTAATTTTTATAATGAAAATTAACACAGTCAAATATCTATGATCAAATAAATGATCATCATATAATTACATCCTACAATACGCAAATATTATTTATTTACTATTTTCATTTATATTAATTTATTTTTGTTTTACTTGTTTATTCTCTCGTTATTGTAATAAATTATTTATTTATTTATGTAACTTTCATTATTGTTGTGTTTGCTTGTTTTTTTTTTTATATTAATTTCTTGTTTTATTTTATTTGTTTAAATTGCTCTATATAAATACTTGTATTATTTAATTTAATTTTGTTTTATGTACGTTTTATAAAGGAATTTGTTGGTTTTTGAAAAAGGTATTGGTTTTGGTTTTGATTTGGGGGATTGGGGAATTTCCATTACTCATACTCATAAACAATTGTGGTATTTAGGGGGTTAATTTAATTTGGTGATGAACTTTGTTTGATTTTTGTTTTTATTCGTTTTTATTTTCTAGTGGTTTGTGCAAAAATTAAGATATTTATGCAAATAAATCATAATTTAAGTGTGTTTTATAGAGTATTTATCAAAAGTTGTGTTTTTCGTTGGTATTTATACCAAATTTTTTTTAAACAAAATCGTCTTAAAATATAAATTGGCATTCCTGGCGATATTTTTTCGTTATAATGTTTAATAAAAACCAATTATTATATATTATTATTATTTTTGTAATTAATGTTTCAGTTAGGAACTTTTATGAGATTTTCTTTTGTTTTCGTAATGGACGGATAAAAATAAATATAAAGTATATTAAAGAAATGAAAAATTATCAGAAGTGGAATTAAAAAAGAAAATGCAGAATATATATGCTAAACATTTAATTAGTCCTTTAAATATGATCAAAAAGAAGGATGTGTCCTCAGAACAAATTGTATTGATACTTAACAGTATTTGACTCTGGTTGTTCTTGAGTCTGAGTTTTTGAAATGACTCTAAATTTGTATTAAGACAATGTATTAAAATGACTCAAGTCCAATAGTTATATTTCTAGCAGCTATTTACAATTTTATACCATAAAATATTTAATGGAAATTTTTGAAATTTTCATATGCAATTGAGAATTTCAATTTGTTACTGAGAAAATTCTAATTGAAATTCTATTTGAAAATAATAAAATAGTCTAAGAATTTGTTAATTTCTATTTGAATTTAGGAAAATTATAAATTAAATTGAGAATATCTATTTGAAATTGTAAATGTTGTCCATTTTTAATTAAAATTCTCAATTACAATTTTCTCAATGTGAATTGATAGGCGGCGTATAATTATTATTAAAAGAAATAAACAATTTTAGCACTCATACGTGCTGTTGGCTAAGTAAGATTTCAAATTATGTCACTACAAAAATCAAACTGTTTTCTGGTTTATATTTTATTTAAGAAATTGAATTAAAACAGTAGTCCAATATAATTTTTCAGCTACCAGGAATGCCTTTTGTGTATAATAATATAAATAAAACCAAACAACTTTAGTAAATTATTATTTCTGTTTTCAGGTAGTACATATATATTTAATTACTTATTTGGTAAATTTAAAATTTGATATTTCAAATAAAATACAAATCATACAAAATAAAAAAAGTCTTGATAGATTATATTCGTATTTATAACAATACACAAATAGATACAAACAATATGATAGACCGAACTGAACAAATTGAAAACGAAAAATTAACGAGTGTGAATTAAAAGCGTTCATTATATTTTTAGTTTTTAACAAAATTATAATGATTTCGTTAAATTTAATTTATAACATACAACCATAAGTTTATTTTCTTTGTGTTTTGTTTTTGTTTTGTTTTATAAAAATGTTATTTGTTACTTTATTTTATTTAATTTTTGGTTATGTTTCAAAGGCAACACTATGTAAGGGAAATATATGTAAGTCAATCCAAGATGATGCAATGCATTTTCGAGGCCAGATACATGCACTTGATAATGCCGATTTCTAACTATCAAATTTGTTGCATATTTGTCAACATATTTATCAATTTAAAAAACAATTGAATGATTACAAGTGTTAAACATTGATATACAGTGACTAGCAAATATAAACACAAGTCAAATGTTTTTATTTGAAACATATTAATTATTTGCAAATAATTTTCGAATTTAAAACATCTTTTCAGTCAGTTTTATTCCTGAAATCACATTTTCAGACATTCTGGAGAAAGTATACTTTTTGATGAAATAAAATGTTTTACTGAAAATCAAATCGAATACAGGTATATTTTCTGCCCAGTGTGCAGTGTATCAATAGTTTTCATCCTGTGTTTGTAATTGTACAACATTTAAATTCAAATTGAATTCTTCCAATATATTATTGCCTATTTGGGCTGTTCATCCAACAATGATGGAAAATAAAACTACAAACAAATTTGTTTCACTTTGAAACCTGTTTTTATAAATCGAATGAATTTCTGCATAATGAAAATGAAAATATTTAAAAACTTTTTGAGATATTCTCTACATGCAGCAGGAGCATGGTGTAACTATACATGGTGAGTGTAATAGCACAATTTACTTATGTCAAAAGTAATAATTTTTCAAGTGTTTCTGACAGTAGTGCATTATTTTACACAATCAAAATGTCTATAGTTTCTGTATTGTGTTTTATTTGTTGTCAATTTTCACTCACCTTGTATAATTACACCATGAATTTTATAAAAATTCCAATTTTATCAGTCTTGCGCTCTTGAGATTAATTTTTAAAACTGTTCTTATAAATAGTTGTGTTTAAAACAGTTGACTGTTTCATTTCTACTTTCCTTTCTACAACCCAAAGAGGTGTTGAGAACATCAGTCGATAAATCTACCAAATTAGTGTTTTAAGAAGTACTCCGAGATATAATACAGCGAATATTCAGAATGTTATACTACTTTTTGTTGGTCTGAAGTATTTAAATAAATATGAAAGAGGAAAATGATCAGTCAAACTACAAACATTGTGGTTATTCAACACATTGAAATAATGGATTATCCACTATAAAGCCCTGATGATTAGATGATTAATTGGTCGTTTGGTTTTAAAAAGACACCATTGAATGGAACCAAAAAACAATCAAAGCAAACTTTGACAGCAAGCTGCTCAGAACATTTGCGTGGCAATGATTTGATGTGAATACAAAATGTTGACGACAATTTTTAAATCCTGAAATATTTTTATTTATTTGTCTATATATTGAATCTACAGTTTTATCTGGGTTAAAAATATAAAAATTAAAACTATTTAAGTGTTAACGGGAGCCATGGCAGGACAAATGGGCCACATTTTATCTCGTTTGATTGCCTTTGGCTTTATAGTTTTATAGTTTTATATAATATATATAGTGTTCTCGGGCTTTCTTAAAGTCATTGTTAAACAGTGTTACTTCCAACTCTTCCACCTTTGTTTCTTATACTTATATAGGTATAATAGAGTTCTTGTCATGGATCTATTAAATTTCGATTTGGCCCTCTGTATGTATAAGATCCATACTGGTATTGCTGCCAGTTAGCTACAATTAGATTCCAATATAACCATGATTTTGATTGATCATGGATTAATCAGAACAGAGACTTTTCACTTCAGCCGAAGTATCTTGTTTGGTATAAGAAGAGTCCAAGTAAATCGTCCAAAAAAATCGAAAAAATAAAAAGTCATGATTTCTAGTAGTATTTTTATATTTAAACGAAAACGTAAATATTCAAGTTTATATAGTCTCTTGTACTTTTTAAATAAGAAATCACAAAAAATATAATGTTAAACACAATTTGTGTAATATTTTTATAAAATCTTAGTACGCTTTCACACTTTGCAATTCTGATTCGTCAAGGCAAGTATTTTTGGATGAGAAGGGAAAAGGAAATAAAAGGGATACAAAGTTGATGGTACTAGTCAGTTTTCTTATTTCGTTTTGTTTTTTTTCATGCATGTTGATTTGCATTAAAAAGTACGAAAATTGAATTGACATGTGTGAATGAAATGGCAAGTTTACAAGAGAATTAAACAAAAACTGGTCAGCTAAAACTGAAGAGAAGGGAAAAGGGAATAAAAGGGCTACAAACTTGATGGTACTAGTCAATTTTCTTATTTAGTTTTGTTTTTTTTTTCATGCATGTTGATGTGCATTAAAAAGTACGAAAATTGAATTGACATGTGTGAATGAAATGGCAAGTTTACAAGAGAATTGAACAAAAACTGGTCAGCTAAAACTGAAGAGAAGGGAAAAGGGAATAAAAGGGCTACAAACTTGATGGTACTAGTCAATTTTCTTATTTCGTTTTGTTTTTTTTTCATGCATTGACGTGTGTGAATGAAATGGCAAGTTTACAAGAGAATTGAACAAAAACTGGTCAGCTAAAACTAAAGAGTGTAAAACAAGACCAACAGTTTTTTATAAATAAATATCTGAATTTAGCATACTTTATTAATTCGGGTTAAATTACAATGTCAAAACAATTTAGTTTAGTAAGTTTTAAATAACATATTGAGTATAGCATGCAATTCAACCAGCATATGCAGGTACTTATTTTCAAAGAATTCGGTATTTATGTTATTTAAATTTATTTGGCTGAATATTCTTTCGACGTTTTGTTAAAATGATAGAAAATTTTAATAATTCAGAAAATCGTCACTTCAAATCTGGCAGCTATGGTTGTGTGTTGATTAATATTGGTTTAAAAAACTCTTTAAAAAAGTCTTATAAAAAACGACAGCCTAATGTGTAAAATTTTAGTATTTATTGCTGTAAAATAGAATAGATATATTATGAGAAGTAGAATAGGGTTTCAAATCTATACAATTCTGCACAATATCTCTTGCAATACACTTATTCCTGCCATAATATAAATATAAACGCATAAATACACTCGTAAGTTATAGACCGAATAGCTTTAAATTGTAAATCCCTTATCATAGTGTTGTTAACTAGATGCAATCAAAGATTTGCTTTTATTTTGTTTTTATTGTTAATAAATCATTAATGATACACACATACATACTCGTATTAATAACATATGATTACGTTGTTATCAAAAACTATTTAGAAAAGAAATGCAGTTTTGAAATCATTTTGTTTGTTGTTTGTTGCTGTTTTTAATTAATTATTCGAATGTACGAATAACTATTATTTGTTTGAAATTGGAGTATTTAATGTAATGTGTAATTGAATTTGATAGAATTTTTGATATTTTTTTTTTTGCTTTTTTTTTTTTTTTTTTTATACTAAAATGTTTGTGCTGTTTGTTTTGTTAATATTTTTTCTTTTATTTTGTTACATTTTTTTTTTCTTGGTGATTTGCTGCAATTTATTCGTACTCGTATTATTGTATGTAGTATAAATGATTTTGTTTTAGTTGTTTGTGGTATTTGACTAAATTTACTTAACACTTAAATTATACTCGTACGTGGTTCAATAATTGTCTTAACTGGGTTTTGTTTTTGTTTTATTATTTTATTTGTTATTATTATTATTATTATTGGTATTTTATAATATTGTTAATATATTATTTATGTACAATTTTTGTTAGTTTTTATAAAATATTATTATTTAAACTTATGTAGTCTAAATATATGTTCATTGTTTGGTTTTGCTTAATTTATTAATTTCTTTTCTTTTGCTTTATTATTTTGGGGGCCTCGTTTTGGAGGTTATTTAAATATTTATTTTCCATAAAAATCCTAAATTTTGTAATTTAAATTTTTGTTGTTTTAAAGGACTCCAAAATTGTTTTGTTTCATTTTGTTTTTTTTGTAAGTAAAAAATCCGTATTTATTTAAAATTTGTTCAAAATATTTGTTTTTTTTTTGTTTTTTTTTTTCATAAAACTCAAAAATAAAATTCACTATTGTTACAAAAACAAAAAAAAAAATAAAAAAAAAACAATAAAATAAAAGCTTTCATTTAATTTTTATCTTTGAAGTAGGTATGCTAGAAATACGCTCCGAAACCGTTGAGCATTTGGTTTATTTATTTTTATTTTATTTTTTTTTTTAAATTTTTGTGTTTTTCTCAAATTTACTTTTTAAATGTTCTTTTTTCTACTTTTCTTGTTTTTCAATTGAATTCATTAGAATTTATTTTTACTAACAGTTGTCTTTCATTTTAGCTGAATTGGGTTTTTGTCATTTAATTTCTTGTATCACTTGCTTTTGTTTTATTTAGTTTATTTTTACCTTAAATTGTTTATTTTGGTTTTTGGTATTTTAAACATTTAACTCTTAATTGCATTTAAATAAGACGAGTAATTTTGTTTTGTGTGGGGGGAGGGTTGGTTTGTGTAGTTGATTTTTATTTATGAATTTCAACTACAGTTATGTTTTGTGTTCTTCAGTTTTTAAAACTACGCTTAGACAAAAAAAAAGTTTCAACTATATAGAAATTTAGTACTTTCACTATAAAGTTCAATACAAACCAGTTTAATATGAAAAACATAATTAAATTTCAAGTACATTCACAGCTTATGTTTACTTGATTCGTTATAATATTAAAGATTGTGGAAACAATCTGAAGTATTAAGTATTTATAACAATTTTACCTATGAGTCTTTGTTTCACAAAAATGGAAATCGTTTAAATCAGACCATTTGATACCCACCGTATAAATACATACATACTTACTAAACAAATTACTTAGAATAAACCATCTTCTCAATTATCCAGCATTGATTAAAGATCTCTTATCATTATTGCGTTAAGCACGATGGCCACGTATCAAACTGATTTGACAAACTCAGTTTTTTTTGATTGTGTTAGTGAAAAAAATCTCACACGTATATGTTGATGTGCGTTTGACGAAATTCAAACTAAATATTACCAATACATATGTACATATTATTTGTCAAATCAGTTTGATACGTGGCCATCGTGCTTTACATAGATGCTATTACCACTTATGTTCTCATTCAATGAGCATGGGATAGGTCAGCTTAAAGTTTGAGAGTGTGATCTTCAACTAGATGATCCGACTGATCGGTACATAATTGTTTAGATTTTTCTCAGGTTATTTTTATAATTCGCAATTTATTAGGTTTTTTTTTCAGTTATTTTATTTTTACAGATCACGCATTACTGGTGTTATACTTTTATCTTATTTTTATTCAGTATTGTTGGAAAATTCAACCTGGAATGTCTGTAAAATATTCAGATATATTACGAAATTCGTCATCCTGGGATTGTTTGTAATTTTTTTTTTGTTTGCATTGCGACATTTGTTAATATCGCTTTCTGGACCTATCAACTTGCCAACCACAACTTTTCAAGTTGGTTTTGAGAAATTCCAAATTGATATTGATTAAAAACAAAACGAAATTTAGAAAAGCAAATTGATATTGAGAAAATAAAAATTGTAATTGAGAAATTAAAATTTGTATGAAATTTTTCAAATATTTTTTTTACTTATAAAATACATAACACGATTTTAAGCTACAAATCTAATCTAAAGCTTTTTTTCTCAATTCAAATTTGTGTTTTCTTAATATCAATTTCGATTTCTCAATTTCAAATTGTATATTCTCAATATTAATTTACATTTCTTAATTTCAATTTGTTTTTGCTCATTTTTAATAATAATAACAATTTGGATTTCTGATTTTCAAATTTTTATTTGTTCAATATCAATTTGGATTTCTGATTTTTAAATTTTAAACTTGAAAATTTATACATCATGAGATATCACACCTGTGGATGTTTTTGGGGTTACGATTCAATACTTGACAGCCAAAATTACCGCTACCAATGCTGAAAAGAGAGATGGAAAATTGCCCCTTTCGAATGGAGCACCTACAGCGTAGTTGTGGCCAACAGTTAAATTCTTTCAGTTTATAATTAATTAATTAAGTACAATTAAAAAAACTCGAAATTAATTACCCTTCATTACTGAATTTATGACCGGTAATCGGTTCTAAAATAAGGAATTAATTTAAACTAATTTCAATAGTGTTTGTTCTTGGCTCAATTGTAGGTCAGTTGCAAAATTTCATTAAAATTGTGACTTGCAGTGATTCCGAGTCATTGATCCGATACATTGTGGTGGTGTTGGGTATACGAGTATATAATTTTTTTCGCTATAAAGTTCAATTCTAAACTTTATGAAGTTTCATTAGGATTTCAAATATAAAAAAATCTTAAAACCTTGAACCAAGTTTATAAATCGTTCCTGAATGTGGAGTAATATACAGTATAAATTATTATTAAATTATTATAAAATGTCTAAAAAGTTAATTTTTGAATAATTTTATTTAATAATTCGTTTAAACGCTTGATATGAAATTGATAATTTTATAAACATAAGGTCTCAATTTAGTAAAATTCATTTTCTTAGCAATATATTCTCAAGGGCATTAAAGAATTAATTGCTAATTTAATGAAGTTTTATTAAATTTTTCAAATATTACAAAACTAAACCTTCAGTGTAAAACATTCACGATTTATGGTGAAATGAAATATTTATATATTTATGTGATTTTTTATTTTTTGAAATTGTGAGACGAAAACAAAGTATTGCCAAGGATTAAAATTTTCAATAAATCTTTAGAATTAAAATTGATTTTAATTAATTAATTAATGTAACTTTTCGATGTTTCATAAATATGTATGTATATAAATCTGTGTTTTGATGTGGCTGTGTACAAGTGTGCATTAGAGCGCGCCTCAGGATATATAGAGAAACAGAAAGTCAAAAGAAGTATAAAGGAAGAGCTGGCTAATCTAAATATTTCTATATTGTGGAAAAGGGAGAGAGAGAGTAGACTGTTTCAAATCCTGTTTATGTTTTTATTTTTATTTTTATTTTGTTGTGTGTTTAATCTTTTCGATTTAAAATATTAATATTTTGTTTTAGAAGCTTATGTTTCGTCATTTTCTTTTTGTTTTTTGATAGTATAAAATCGTTAGTAGTAAAAGATATTGCTTTTCCATTTTTTTTTTTCAAATTTTCCTAAAGTTTGTTTTTATTTTGTTTGGTTTTATGTTTAAATATTTAGTTTTTGTTTTCCATATTTCCTTCATTGTGTTTAGACACTTTGATAAAGTAATTTCTCAAGTTGGTTTTAGTTTAGTTTTAATATTGTAAGTATTTGGTTGTTTTTTGGTTTTATTAGCTTATTTTTTAATTTTATACTTGTGTTTTTTTTTGCATATAGAGTATAGAGCATTTTAATTATATATCAACATAACTTTTAATCAGTGTTAAAAAAAAACATATAATGTTTTTTTTTTTTTCATTTTAATTTAATTGTCTGGTCTGTGGGTGAAATTTCTCTTGAAAACATTTATGGAAAATTGACAAACTTACATTTAAAGATTAAATTATTTAGAATATGACCTCAAATTCTCACTAAATGTTTTCAATTGAAATTTACTTAGATCTTGTATTGTAGTTGTAGTAAAAATTTAAAAACATTCATTTTTATTTTATTTTGAAAGTAAATATACATACATACATATGTAATTTGGTTTTAACTATAAATATTTGTTTTGTTTTATATTTTTATAAAGATTTTTAAAATTCCATCCTACTTGCTAGAAAAGTATATATCTGTATTTGAGTGAGTATGTGTGTGAGAGAGAGTTAACAGCGAGAGTGAGAGTTTATAAAATATTGTTTTGAATTGAAAAGTTTGTGTTGTTAATATTTTTCGCTAATGTTCGTTTTCAATTTATAGAAGATATTGTTAATAAGTGATTTTGAGTGGGATTTATTTACAATTTATTATAATTTTTAAAATTTTCTGTTTTCTTTTTTTAATGAAAAAATTGTTGAACTTTTAATATCTATTCTAACTTATAACATGTAAAAGAAATATGATTAATTCCAGAAATCTACTTCTCAATATTGCTGATAACGCCCTTGGCAGGTCAAAAAAAGCATTCCAATGTGCCAATTGTCTAAAAATTGGATATATTACTTTACAGTGGTATTCTTTGAATTATTAAATTAATGAACTCAAGCCAAGTTAACAAATGTTCTCTAATTTATTGCAATTATGCATGTGATAGCCAAAGGAACTGCTCAATTGTTTTACAAATAAGAAAATATTTTAAATTTTGGAATTACCTTTTTTTTAATTTCTGACAATTTTAACAAAAACTCTAACATCAAAAAAGTCGTAACTCTAATTTTATTAGAACTTTCGTTTCCTTTATTAGGCAACACATTTTTATCTTATTGTTATAAACTTATTGTAACTACTCTATGACATGTGTGTTAGTCATCCGTCAATTTGTAGGTAACTCGAATCCAATTTAATTCTACTTTACATTATTATAAATGTATTTCAATTGACTTTATGCAGAGTAGTATTTCCTAGTGACGTAACTTCGATCTAAACACATTTAGCTTTAATGTCCTTAAGTGTAATTTTGGAGTTCAGTGATAGGTACATTATAGGTCAGGAACCAAACAAGTTACTGTGAAATAAACTCTCTAGGGCAGTTTTCTGAAATATTTATGCTTGATTTAGTATTTCTTGAAGCACTCAACTTTAATGGTTATTTAGTATCTGCAAATTGGGATATGGTCCTGCAGAGATTTCAATCGTAATTCATATGTATTACTTGACTTGAGTCATACAAAATATTAGCTATTGGAATCCATTTTCTATTTGTATAAAAATCCAATATTGCGTAGCACTTTTGAATAGATTTAACGAATAATTAATAAAAAAAGTTCATTATTTTAACTAAAACCACATGATTTTTAATTTGTTCAATGTCTTGTTATAGTTTTCAAACTGTCGAAGTCAACAAATTGTCGTATTTGAAACGGAAACATATTTGCAGGCTTTGATAAATCAAATTTTTCCAAGATGAAAGAATCATTTGATAAACAAATATAGGTAAACTGTTTAAACAATGAGTTAAAAAATTTAAATTTAAAGCCATCGAAATATTAAAAATAACCAACATTTTTAGTTTTGACTTTACTATAGACATGAGAAGAATTAATGAATCAATGTATTAACAAATATATTGGCTGAACGTTTAACAGGCGCATTTATGTTATTTTGAGATACTAAAACATGTTTTCATGTTTTAGAACTTCCATATAATGGAACTCCCAGTCCTTGCAAATGTCTGCAAAGTTGAGCATTATATCTCCAGTTTACCAGTTGTATGCCAACTAAAGTGCAATTTTTATTATTTTTAATATGAGATGCTCCAGCATGAAATTTGTAGGTATCATTAAAAATATTGTAAAATTTGTCTTAATGGTGAGTAGAAAATATTGTTACGAAATTATATGTCAATTTAAATTTAACGTTGCGTAACAGCTGGTATTAACATACAACATGTTTATTAACATACAAGTATGGACACATTAAGTTTTAACGGCTTTAGTTGAACATTTTAGACAAGAACTTTCTTGTATCTTAGCTGCGAATTATCCAGAGACTACTAGAAATGATGGTAGTGTATAAACACGAGTAGACTAAACGGGCAACTCAAGCGATAAGTTTATTGTGAGTCATACTTGAGTGAACATCAAACCGTTCTCAAACTGTAATTTAATGGTGTTTATTTAAACTGCAAAAGAGTAGTAAAGAGGCAATGTATTTACTTTACTCTTCAACTGACACATAAGCCTGGCCAGACCTTTTTCAATTTGAAATGTCATTATAATGTATTTAACCATTAGTTAGAGACTTGAAATTTCAGGTACCCAGGATATACATAGATGGAAAGCTATTCGAATATTTTACTGCACACATCACATTTGTAACACATGTGTCTGGTCACATGATGCTGTTTTTAATTATTTTTTGTCTATTTATCTATTATTATTTATGCATGTATATCTATTAAATAAGGTTAAGTTAGGTTATTTCTGGAAGAAAACAATAAACATACTAACAAGTAAATGAGGAAACAGAACTGGAGCTGAACGCTGTTTTCCATACAGTTTGACATAAAATTATGTTCTCACTTTAAAATTAAATTTAATATACATTTTGTAAATAAAACCACATGAAACCACAAAAGAAAACCAAAAGAAACGTTTAAAAGTGAATTTAAAAGTGAGATTTTGTAATTAAAAAAAAATAGAGATATTATAGCAAAATTAATTGAAGAAGTACAAAAGCATGATTGCAGTCGCCATTGTACAAAAATGTTTATTTAAAACAAGATTTGTGGACAAAAATTGGAAAAGCTGTCGGCATTACAGGTTGGTACACAGAAGAAATATAAAAACATGAAATGACAGTTTGTCGTTTCAATTATGGGCCTGTTTTCTCTGAGAGTCGTTTTTGCTTGAAGTTGCGGTCGTTACACTTTTCATCACCTCTTCGTGTTGGTGATAATGAAAGTTGTGATTCCCCTTTTAACATATGAAGATTTATTCATAATTTATTTAAAAATTATAATACATAATTTAATTAGACAAATTTGTGTGTGTGTTTTTTTTCGAATTAAGTACATGAAAACTGAGCAGGTCTGGCTAGGCTCATGCGTTACGAATGTGAAAATCAAAATATGTGCAACATGGAGGATTAAATTGCTTTTATGTATATTTGAATAAATAAAGACTCGTTATATTTTCTAGAAACTAAATACTTGACGATTTTTGTTTGTAATTAAAAGCAATCCGATTTATTTAAAGTTAATAAACCATCGTTTTTAAAAGTTAAAACCGTAACAATATGTAAATCTTAAAATGTCTATTTATTTCGTTTAGTTGAAAGTAAATCTTATTTAATGATCTAAACGCCTTCTGGAATAAGGGTGATTGATTTGAGTGTTTGGGAAGTGAGTGTATGAAGACGGTTCATATAAGTACGTACGTACGTACGTATGTATGTACGTTAAATAATATTACAATAAATAGTAGTTTTGTTTTGTTTTGTTTTTAATATTATTTAGATTTGTAGTTGTTGATTTTGTTGTTGTTATCGTAGTAGTAGTTGTAATAAGTAGTAACTAATACGAAACAAACTAAATTAAAAATAGTTTGTTTTTATTTGCATTATATTTCATCATTAATTTGATTTGATTTGATTTATTTTATTTTAGTATGATTGCGAAGTTTTATTCCTACTTTCACTTTGCTTTGCTTTCTTTTATTTATTCAGTTATTTATTATTTAATTGTTTGCATTTTTGTTTTGCTTTGCTTTGTTTAAATGTAATTAATTTATAATTAAAACATATACAAACATATAAATACATACATACATATGTATAAATGTAGTTTTACATACAACTGTTTGTTTGATTTATTTTTTAATATTATACGATATTTACACTTAATTATATAAATATAAATATAAATACTTAACTAAATTTAAACTCATACTGTACAATTGGTTTTATTTGTTTTTTTTTTCTCTTTAATAGTTTTGTTAATTATATTATAGTTAGTTAAATTAAATTAAATATATTGTAGATTTATTTTGCTATTTACATATTGTGTTTTAGTTTAATTTTCAAGTACGTTTTATTTTGTTTGTTTGTTTGTTCATGTTTTAATAATTATTTTTATTTAGGCAGTATATTTTTTCACTTAATTTTATATATTTGTTGTTGTTATTTTCTTTTTCTTTCTTTTGGTTAATTCATTCATTTCATTCCTTTAACTTTTTTAAGTATTATCTAAAATTTCGTTTTTGTTTTTTTTTTCATTCTTAAAAAATCATAAACAACGTGTGCTTAAAAATTTATTTAATAGATTTTTTTTTTGTATTTTTGTTTTAAGTTTTGTTTTTTTTTCTTTGGTTTTAGGTGTTTTCCTTTTAAGAAATAAAAAAATTATTTTGTCTTTTATTATGTGCAAAAAAAAATGTTTCTTGTTCAAGTGCAAAAATAAATGAGATTTTAAATAATTTTTGTTTAGCTTTGTTTTGTATTTGTTTTTACTTTTGTTTGCTATAAATTGCTGTTGTTGGTTGTTGAGAATCCCGATGCTGTTTTAGTATTCATTAGTTTGAATAATTAATTAAAAATCAAATTTTTCAAATTGTTACTTAAATTATTTTGTGTGTGTGTGTGTTTTTTTAACTTACTCTTTTTTATGTTTTTTTCATGCTTCAGTTTGTCTTTTTTTTGATTTCTTTACTTGTTTTTTTTTTTTTTTGGTTTTGTTTTATGGTTTAAAGTTCAAATGCCTAAAATATAAATTTGGCAATTTATTATGGAAGCGCTTAATTTAAAGTAAAACTAAATGAATTCGATTTAAATTATAAAGAGAACTTAAAATTGTTTTCAACAATTTTTTTCTTTGATTTATTTTTGCTATTTCTTATTTAAGGCGCTATTCCATTAATGAAAAGAAAGAAGAAGAAAACGAAAAGATGGCAAATAAAATTTGTTAACTAATTGCGTAAAATAGTTGTCTATTACTTGGACAATGTCATGTTAATCTAACAAATAACATAACCAGTAATTGAGTGTCATGATACATTGTCAAACATGTATCATTCTTCACAAGTGACACTTTAACAGTCAGCATGTAGAATTGAAGGGACACATTCACTTAAATACAGAATGAATGAGCCCTGTCACACATTCCGTTTGAAATGGTTTGATTACGTAAATACTATTTCGATCTTGCTGAAAATATTGAAATATTGAAACATTTTTTCATTAGCCTGCCATTGGAGATCACATTTTTAATACAGGTATCAATATTCTTCATGAATGCATAAAACGAATGCTAGACGATAAATCGAATACGTTTTTTTTTTATTGGTAAAAGACCATCATTATATGCATCTCATTTAAAAATAGTTCCGGATTATTCAAAAATTTATTTAAAATTTTGGAAGCAATTATAATGAGAGTCTGAATCAGTAAAACTGATTCATCCACCATGTTCGCCTATGTTCTATATTCCACTACGAAGTGAAACTGAATTCGTTTTCAATTTCACATTTATATTTTCACGGCGTTCTACAAAACGAGTTAAAATTTAAAACACAAACTTAATGAAAATTTCACTTTCACTTTTACTTTATGTTACAAATGTAGAAGCCAGGTGGTTGTCTTGAATATTGGGTTTTTTGAATGATTTTTAATAAAATCAGATAAATGTTAATAGAATACGGGAGTATATTGTAATGTAAAATTGCTTAAGAAATCATGAAAGTTACATTTACATTGAATTATTTCCATAATTTTCAGCTGTGTCGTATTGCTAAACGGATTTTGTATAGCGTTAAAAATGTCTGAACTCATGTAACGATTTGTCATGAATTTCTGAATAAAAATAAAAGAAAAATAATAAATAAAAATTTTAAATGTTCATAGAACTATAAATTAATTGACATATTTTGCTAGGATTTATGTACGAGTACATACATATATACTATGTACTACGTAAAGAAAAAGTGTAAATTAGAAGAGACGAGAGAGAGAGAGAGAGAGAGAGAGAGAAAGAAACAAAGTAAGAACCAAATTTTTAAGGATATATTGTTGTTATTTTCTTCTCCGTTTAAATATCTTAAGGAAGACAATGTATTTGTAAATGGGTGTATTATGTTTGTGTGTGTGAGAGAGAGGGAGAGAAAGTATGGATAAATTAGAAAGTACTAACAAAGTGTCAAATGCCAAGTGCCAAGTGCATTTAAATATTTTATTAAAAAGGGACTAATTTTTAGTTTTTTGTTTGTTTCTTTTTGGGGGAGGAATTGGTTTAATTATTTATAACTGGTTTAAAGTGCTGATAAATGTTGTTGCTGTTTTATGTTTACTTTTTCTTTGAAATTTTACTTCATTTCATTTTGTTTTTTTTTTTTTGTATGTTAATTAAGGAAGCCAGATATAATTAAAAAGAGCCTAAAAAGCATCGGGTTCTATTTTATTTAAGATTGTGTCTGTCTTTTACTTTTTTGCATATATTTTTTTTAATTTTATTTGTTTTCTCTTAGTTAAGTCTTAGTTTTGTGTTTACTTAGTTGTTTATGTGTGTGTGTATGTAAGTATGTATGTATTTTATGTATATGAGTACCTGTGTGTAATGTTTACTTTCATTCGACTTAGATATAAAAATGTTTTACATTGTCAGTAAATAATTTTGATTTGTTTGTTTGTATGTTTATTTTTCATCTTTTAATTTATTTTTGTTTGTATTAACTCTGGTAATTAACAAGTGTTTTGTTTGTTTATAAGTATGTTTTTTTTTGTTTTTTTTATATTTTTTCCTTTGTTGTTTGTCTATATTTAAATAATAAATTATAATTAATTTAATTTTGCCTAAAATTATATTTAATATGTATTAAATTTCATTTAACTACAACTAATGCGTATGTATTTCCTTTTCCTCGTCTTGCTTTTATCAGAACAAGCAAGACTGTGTATCGACATCTGTGTCTATGTGTGTGTGTTGGTGTGTTTGTTGATGTATTAGTAACCGATTTTAATGAGCTGCTTCTTGGTTTTGGTTGTTGTTGAATTTCCTTGTAGCTGTTGCTGTAGTTTTAGATGAATGATGTATTTTTTGTGATGAATTTTTTTGTATATGTAGAGTTTTTACTCTTCACCCAATAAGACTAAATCATCGGCTACCACATCGCTGACATGTAGATAAATAATCCAGTACATGAGATTGAAACATACAAAACACACCGGAAATACTATGCGCGAATATTTATCAATATCGGATGGTGTTATGCCCAACAGCTTATTAATGTCCTAGATTTGTTTGTAAATAATAAACAAAGTATAATAAATGGTTGTGGGGGGGGTAAGGGGGTTGGGTGTGTGTGTGGTTAATGACGTTGTAGATTTTGGGAGTGAGATGAAGATTGAAATGGAAAAGTAGACATAAATATGGAACGAGAAAAAGAGAGAGAGAGAAAAAATATAATTAGTCAAGTCTCTATTCTTGGGGCGGTAAACAAGTGTAGACATAAAATTACTTTTTTTACCTTGCCCGGGTGTAATAAGTGTGCTGGCACGGCAGCCTCAGCATCACCACCTTCGGGCGGTGCTCCTCCTCCGCCTCCTCCACCACCACCGCCTGGTGGGCCTCCACCTCCTCCGCCACCCTGGGGTCCGGGGCCATGTGGTCCTACTGGGGGTCCTCCTCGTCCACCATTAACCGTATTCTCTAGCGTTCCTCCCTTGGAATGGGCCTTGGGGTCGTGCACCTTGAATCTCACCTCCTGGAACAAGGGTCCCACTATCGAGCAACCGCGCGCACCAACATTTTGTTGGATATTTTGAAAGCCAATTGGGCGGTTACTCACTGTTTGTTTGGGTACATGAGGATGACCATGGCTGTGATGGCCATGACCATGCCCATGTCCACCATGATCCACCCCCGTATTTGGATTGGGATTGGGGGGCTGTTGCACCCCATCAAGTTGTTGTTGCTTTTTTTGCTCAGCCATCTTCTGAATCGTCATAAATCTTTGTTTTCGCATTTGAATTCGTTTTGCCATATAGCCGACGGTGGCATATTCTAATCAGATCAAGTCAAATCAATCAATTTCATGTTTGATTTTCAATTTGAATTTTAAATTTGTGATTTGTAATTTTGTTTATTGCAATTGATTTTTGGTTTTGTTTGATTTTTTTATATCATTTAATTAATTTATTTTTTGTTAAACAAAAATTAGGATGTAAGGTAAGGCAGCGCAATTTCCATTACATTTCCAATTGAAACAATTATTTTTTATTTAATTTTTTGGTTTTGAAGAGAGGGGTATTAAGAGCAAAAATTTAGAATTTTGATTTCAACGATTATTTTGCAATAGTTTTTAATTCCAATTCGTTTAAGTGTGATTTTTCAGATTTTTTGGTTATGGTTTAATTTGTGAAGTTTTGCGGGTAAAGCCAACGGATTTTAGATTTTGTTTTTGGTACAAAAAATTATGTGGAAAGACAAAAAATGAACAAGAAATTAAAAATAATAAAATCACATAATTTGATCATTCTGGTTTTCTATAGTAGCGAAATAATAAATGCGAAATAATGGATTGGTGAAAAGAAAATTTCAAAAAAACACATGTCTTTGAGTAATTTTAAAAAGTTTTTTTAATGTAGTATAAGAAGAAGCTTTTGGAAAAAAATCCCTAAAACTGATACATTTATAAAGGGTGTTTATTTTAGATGTATAGAACTTTAAGTTGGCAACATTTTTTTAACTGGTGACGATTTTGTCTTTGGCATTTCAACATGAATAAACTGACGCCTGAACAACGATTCCAAATTGTGCAAATTTATTTTTAAAATCATGGCTCTGTTCGAAATATGTATCGCGCACTACTTCAATTTTATGGTCAACATAATCGTCCATTAGAGCAATTAATTCGATTAACTATGAAATGGTTTTGCACCACGTATACTCTAAATGATAACACGCACCCAGTGTTGTACAGTGCTATAGAGCCATAATCAGTGACTTTTTCGTTTATCAATTGAACAATCATGATGTGCAGGACTTGTGGTTTCAACAAGACGGCGCAACATGTCACACAGCTCGTGCCAATTGATTTATAGAAGGAAACGTTTGGTAGACGTATAGTTTCACGTTTCTTCAAGATCGTGCGATTTAACGCCGCTTGACTATCTTCTGTGGGGATAGATATGTGAAACGATTGACCACTTGGAGGAAACAATCGCTGCGTTGTTGCCGCTATACGCCACAAATGTTGGAAAAATAATCGAAAATTGAACCTTCAGATTAGACTACGTAAAGTAAATTTCATGTCAATTTAAAACAAAATCATCTTTGTTTTATTCCATTTTAAAGTTCTATACATCTAAACAACACACCCTTTACATATTTTCTAAACTTTTGCAGATAAATATGTGTTTTAATTTTTGTTATTTGGTGGAAATTTATTTTTTTTTACCAAATTAATGTAGAAATATGTGTGAAATAAAATTTCACCAACTGATTTATGAAAGTTTAGACAACTTTTTTCTTTTATTTAAACAGGTCTATCTATGAATGTTATTATGTATGTATATTAATCAAAGACTGTCAACATAAGTACATACTTATTGGAAAATTCTTTATAATAAATTATTAACAACATCTATTTACAATACAGAATAAGGCACAAAATGCAAAATACACATTCCAATATTGGTACTTTTTAAAAAATATTGCAAAAATATTAATATATTCTAGTAATTTGTATATTGTAAAATTACTTCAAAGTTAAAAAAAACATGACATTAGCAAACGTACTTTTTTGAAAATTCATTTCTCAATTTTAACAACATATTCTCAATTAAGTTTGGAAAATTTCCAATTTATATTATATATTTGCAATTTGTTTTGGAATTTCCTCAATATCATGTATAATTTTCTCAATTTCAATTAAAAATTATGAGTTTTATTGTGGCTTTATCTTTATTTGTTAAGTAGTGGAAATTAATTACAAATACCTTTAATTTGATTTAAGTTTTTTTTTATTTGAAAAAGCAGTAAAAGAACCTTCAACACTTGTTTTGACTATACACTTTTGTTTTATAAAAGTTCCCTATTTCCCTACACGCCGAGAAAAAATGTAGTTGTGCATATGATTGTAGTAATCATCTGAATCGTAACTTAACCATATTATGGTTACCGCAATCATATAAATAATTACAGTGACCATAACATTATTGAAAAACTTTTAAAAATATTGACATTGTTGTAATAAACAGGTACAACTATATTTTTTCTGTGTGTGTAGTTCCCTATTATAAAGCTACATGATTAATTTCGAATTGCAAATATCTGCAATGGTTATTTTATTTTATAGTAAAAATTTAGGCAGACGTTTAATGTGTTTTTTTGTAATTTTGCTTTTCTGGCAACAAAAGAAAATGTTTATTAAAATTTTAAAAATCTAAAAACTAATAAATAAAGATTTTTTTAACTTTTTGTTTTAGAAAATTGTAAAAGAAAAAAAATAATAATATTTACAATTACTTAACATTATAAAGTTTTTTTTTGTTAGCAATATTCAAGTGAGTGTTTGAAATAAAGAAAAAGCTTTCATGTATAATTTATTTATTTATTTACAAAAAAAGAAAGCATTTGGGTATGAAAATGCAAAAGGAAACTAAAAAAATTATTGTATATTTGTTACAATTACATAAACATGAATGTTTGCGAAGTGAGTGAGACAGCGAATGTGTGTGAAAGTTACACGAGAATAAAAAATAAGCAAATGAATGTGAGAATGAATGAAGAGACGACTGAAAGAGTGAATGAAGAAATGAATGCATGATGTGGCATGTGAATAACAATAACAACAGAAAAACAGAATTCTACTTAGATTGAAAACTCTACAGTAGTACAAACAAAAGAAATTATAAAGAGGAAATGAATTCAATAGAGAGTGTGAGAGAGAGAGAGGGTTTTTGTCTTTTTGGTTTAATAAAACATTGGTGGTGGTGGTGGCAGTAAAAAAAGAGGTGGAAATCTGATTTTAATTAAAAATATTGAACTTGTTTTCCCTTCAACGCTTTTTATTTTATTTTTGATTTTTTGATTTTTTTGTTTAAAATGTATATAAATATATTTTTTTTTTAGTTTTTATTTATTTATGTGTTTTCTTCATTCTATCATTTTAAGAAAATTGTTATTGCTGTGTGTGCATTTTAATACAAACTCATCGCACAAGCACTTTTCCATTGTCAAGAGCTCAAAAGTATAAAAAATATTAAACCCATATGGGAGAAGATTTATGGATGTTTATGTGCCAGTATGAACTTTTTGTTTAATGTTAAATAATAATGTTTTCTAAATATAAGTAAATATTCTCAATATAAATAAAATAGTTCAAAATTAATTAATCTAAGTTTTTATCTTAGTACTAAATCCTATTTTATTATGGTATCGGTATATTTGTGAAAACATTTATTGAAATTTTATGTTTTTCGTAATATATTTTTAAAATTAAAACTAAGATTGTAAGTTTTTCGAAACATAAAATGCTTTAAAGGGAATTATAATTATATATTTAATTAAACAATTGAGACCTAACGCACTTTAGTTACTAACAAAAAGGAAAGCTATTTCCATGATCAAATACTTAAGTCTTACATTTACTACTTACATTTTGAGATATGTTTGTCACTACTGCAACACGCTGGGTTAGGATCCTTGAATTGTGGACATAATTTAAATGTATGGGTTCATTAAAAGAATTCATTATGCATTAAGATTTCTTGAGTCGCTTATTACTCTGAACTACAGCGAAAATTTAATCGGTAAAAGTCTTGCTGACTTACTAACTAGCAGTAGACCATTTCCAATTGTATTTCAGAATTTTATTTTAATTTCTAATTGTATTTACGAAATTTCTAATAGAAATACAAATGAAATTTTGTGAAATACAATTGGAAAATTTTATAACACAGTTGGAAATGGTGTAGTTAAGTCGATAAATATTTAAACAAAATCGGATAACGTTTAAAGCCTAGTACTCTGTTCAAAATTTCAAGTGGAATGCTGTCAAAATACATGTTAAAAAAATTCATATGAAATTTTCATGAACAAATGTTGCAGAAGTAGTACTCTGTTCATTTTGTGAAAAACATATGAAATGTATCTGGCAACATTATTTTTTCACAGCGAAATAATTAAAGTAGCAATTGTTTCATGTGGAATTTTCATCCAAAAGCTCTTCTGTTGCAACAACAATATATATTACTTGTTGTGCTGCTGTACAAGCGGCCAGTAATATTTGTTCATTCATTCTTATTTAACGAATTCGATTCAACACAGATTTTTAAATATTTTAACTTTTTTAGTTTCGATTTAAATTCACAAAAAAGCAAAACATACATATGTATGTGTTTTGTTTGCACAAGTAAAACAATGTGGCGTACTTTCAATAAAAAAAACTTCAAATTATGTAAATTCGCGTGAAAGGCAACATTGGCTACACGTCAAATTTTCCGTATGAAATAATTAATGTTGCTCAACATTTTTCCCAAATTTGAACAGAGTACTAGGCTTAAGCGTTGGTATATGTCTTAAATCTTGAAAAATTAAGAGAAAAATAGTTTTTCACTCATAGGTGTTTTTGGAAGAAATTAAAACAGTTTTTGACATTGTTAACCTTATAAAGGGTGATTTTTAATAAAATTACAAACGAACAACGCTTGCAGATTATTGAATTTTACTATCAAAATTAATGCTCGGTTAAGAAAGTGTAAAATTGTGGAAAGTGGAAAATGGGTACGTAAACAAGCAAAATTGTCGTATTTGGTATGAAGACCAGCCATAAGCATTGCAATAACTGTCAATGCATTCCGAAAAATGCACTGTATAGTATGGATTATGGGCAGGTGGACGACGATGGAAGGAACGTTACTGTGAATGGTGACGCTACCGTGCGATGATTTTTGCCCAAAATAGAGGAGCTAAATTTGTCTGACATGTGGTATCAACAAGACAGTGCCACATGGCACACAGTTAAAGAACAGAAAGCTTATATTGGACTCAGAGTATGAATCAGTTCAACACTTGCATGAAATCATCATTAAATCAAATCCGAAAACTCTTAAGGTGGATTCACCCATTAGTTTGAAAAAAAAATTTTGTCCGCAGAAAATTTTTTTTTACTGAGAGTTTTTTACAGCACGATTAATCCATTTCATGCGATTTTTCTGGAAAATCAAAGCTGCGGCCATGATAAATAAACATTTATCGCTTTGGTTTTTAAGTGTTAATAATAAAAAAAACAAATATTAAATTATTTTAAAATATTGTGTATTTAAAATTAATGAAAAAAGAAAGTTTGCCAAGAAAATACATTAAGTATAATTATTTGTATGAATTCTTACCCAGACAAAATATATTAAATCAATTCAAGCTGAGAGTTGTTCGTAAAAAATATTTTCTTTCTCTCAAAAAGAGAGACATCAAACTTGTTCAGAACGAATGGGTTAATCCACCTTTAAAAAATCACTCTTTATATATGGATTAGAAACCAACGTTTTCATAAATATCTGAAATTTTAAACTATTTACTAATAATAACCGTTATTTTAAAATTTCGTAAGTTACGTATGTTCGATTTTCGCATATTTTTTTCTGTTATGTTAGTACACATGTGTGTTATATATGTTGGTAATATCAACCATTTTGGATTGTCGGTTTGTTTTTGACAGATAAAAAGGTTAGTCGTGTTTTGGTGTGCTCTTCGATTTTTTACTACTGAAAAAATGAATCAAAGAAACTGAATTAAGTTTTGTGTAAAAAATGAAGTTTAATGAGCAAATACATTTGAAATGTTGACTGTGGCATTTGGCGACTCAACTATGAGCAGAACACAAGTTCAATTTTTAAGGAAGGCCGAGACGATGTCAATGACGATGCTCGTCCTGGTCGCCCGAGCACGTAAACAACCGATGAAAACATTGAAGCAGTGAAGAAAAGATTTTTTTGATCTTTCGGCTCATGCCAAACAATTTTTACGGATGTTTTAGGCATGAAACGTGCGGCAGCGAAGATTGTTCCAAAATTGCTAAATTTTGAGCAAAAACAACGTCGCATGCATGGACATCATCAACGACTATCCAGATTTCCTCAAAAAGGTCATAACTGGTGACGAATCATGGGTGTATGACTATTACATTGAAATCAAAGCCCAATCATCAAAATGGAAACGTCCAGAAGAGCCAAGACCGAAAAAAGCACGTCAAGTTCGGTCAAATGTGAAGGTTTTGCTCACTGTTTTCTGCGACTGCAATGGCGTGGTGCTTCATGAATTCTTGCCACAAGGTCGTACGGTCAATAAGGAATACTACCTTGAAGTTATGCGCCGTTTGCCCGAAGAAATTCGTCAGACGCGCACAGAATTGTGGAAAACCCAATCATGGATTTTGCACCATGATAACGCACCAGATTACACATCGATGCTTGTGTGGGAGTTTTTGGCCAAAAAAGAAACCGTTATCATGCCGCAACCACGTATTCAGCTCTTCGATAGGTCTTAGTGGTTGGAAAATTGAACAAATTTTTGAAACAAAATGTCAAGCATTAAACATATTCGAGACAGCAGGTTACCGACTACAATATGTCAAAAATAAAATACAGACGTTTATATGAGAGTGACTATATTGACGACAGCTGATTTTTTCGTCGCTGTCAAATTAAACTAATTTCTATTTTTGTTGGCGACAAAACAAAACAAGTAAGAAAGTATAGTCGGTCAAGTCCGACCATATAATACCCTACACCTAGTATATGTAAATATAAAAAAGTTTTTCAGAAATGGGCGTTATTTGCGCGATATCACCTATTTTGGACCAAAATTCAGTGTCATGATTTCTGTGAATATAAATATTATATGTGTTAAACTTTATCTCGATATAAATATTTTTAAAAGATTTGTGGAAATTAAAGTGAATTACGGAGAGGGTCTTATATGGGAGTTTCGACTAATTATGGACCGACCATTACAAAATTAGGTGTAATTATTTCTGTATATAAGAAACTTATTTGTGTCGAATTTTATTTGATTACCAACATTTTTTAAGAAATTTATGCTCTTTAAAATGATTTTCGGAAATGGGCCTTATATGGAAGCTACGACTAATTATGGACCGATCACAATAAAATTGTACCGTGTTATTTGTAAATATATGAACTATATTTGTGTTAAATATTATTTGGATATCAACATTTTGGAGTGAGTTATGCTCTTTAAAGTGATTTTCGGAAGTGGGTCTTATATGGGAGCTACGACTAGTTATAGACCGATCCTAATAAAATTGTACTGTATTATTAGTATGTATATGAAATATATTTGTGTTCAATATTATTTGGATACCAACATTTTTATAAGAGTTATGCTCTTTTAAGTGATTTTCGGAAGTGGGCCTTATATGGGAGCTACGACTAATTATGGACCGATCTTCACGAAATTTGTAGATGTGCGTTAGCTTCATTCACTACTCATTTGTGGTAAATATTGTTTGCATACTTGCATAATTCAAAGATTTATGACCGGAAAACCCCAATTTCGGGAGAACATTTGTATGGGGGCTAGGTGAAATAATGGACCGATTTCAATCCCATCCATCCTTGGGCCGAAAAAATATCACGTACCAAATTTTATCGAAATATCTTCAAAATTGCGACCTGTACTCTGCGCACAAGTTTTACATGGACAGCCAACCAGCCAGACGGACGGACGGACGGACGGACATCGTTAAATAGACTCAGAAAGTGATTCTAAGCCGATCGGTATACTTTAAGGTGGGTGTTGGGCCAATATTTAGGGGCGTTACAAACATCAGCACAAATCCAATATACCCTCCCCTCTATTGTGGTGTAGGGTATAAACAGTGTTGACCATATAGCAAAATGCGTAAAGCAAATTAAATAAAATAAAAAGCAAACTACAAAATTAAAATGTTATGATCATTAATGCATCAAGAGTTGTTAAATGTATCAGTAATATTATATTAATAATATTATATTTTATATTAATAAAAATGAGTGAAGTTTATTAGCATGTCTGGAAACATGTACATATGTTTTCATGTTTCATAAATAAAACGCTACTTTAAACAAAAATAAAAGCCTTAAGTGGCAGCACTGAAATATAAATGAATTGCGTCAACAGCTGTTTATATTTTTTTATTTTGTCTGATTAAAGTTTGTAAGTGTTTTATTTATTATAATTTTTTTATTTACTTTTTTGTTGTATTTTAGTAATAGCTTCTATTAAATCAACAAAATTCTCTTCAACCATTATGTTATTTAAAAAATTCGAAGAACAAATTTATTTTTTATTAGAACGTCAGATTTCGGGATCAGCTGTTGACTATGTAGCTGTCGTTTTCAAAATAATTAAGTAGCTGGCTACAGGGCGGCATAAGTACCCAGCGACATTTGCACTCGTGTAGTCGTATAGCCTGCTGTCTAGAATCTGTTAAATTCTTCAGTCGAATTTTTAGTATAGTTTAAATATGAAGACTTGCCATTATACCTACTTACATATATTTTGTTCCCGATAACATTTAAATGCATGATTTTTGAAACAATATATTTATATGTGAATAATAATTTTGACGACAGCAGGGCAACATAATCATTCCCATATACATACATACATTGGTAGTCTGCTGTGGCGAATGTGTTTAATGCTTCACTCAGCCATACACAATCTGTTAAACGAGAAGGTTGTCGCGCATGTTTTTTTCATATACTACACAATAAATGATAAAAGTTTATGCGCACATTAAAAAAACTAATTTTTTTTCTTTTCAATATAAATTCCCAACCGATTTTTTTTATTTATAAAAAACGGCCAGAAAAATATAAAAAATCTCTGAAAAAAACTATATTATTTTCCAAGCAAAAAATATAACTATGTAATACTTATCAGAAAATGGATCAGTGTATGCACATCGTTCCATGAAAATGCGAACGAAGCGTTTGGCATAGACACTAATAGACAATATTTAAAATACAATAGACAATTCAGAGTCTGTATGTAAAAGCTAATGTTTTGTCAAAAATTGAAAAATTCAAAATTTCCCAGTGTGGTACCCACCCGATAACGGCATTCGGTCATCATAATCACCCCTATCGTAAATAAAAATTCCACATGAAATTTGTTCCCTTTTCACATTTTTCCTGATAAAATTCAATGTTAAAAAAAAAAATAAAAGGGAACAAATTTCAGGTGGAATTTTTATTCACGATAGGGGTGAATATATTATAGAACGTTTTCAACAAACCTAGAAACAACAAATCGACATCTATATCGACATACTTATATTGAATACATACCTTTTTCGAAGCGTAGGAAAGTGCGTTAGTAAAAGTTGTGCAGTTGATGTACATACATAAATATTAAATAGAGAGATAAACGTCTGAGTGGTTCGTACAAACATAGTTTTGAAGGAAGCTGGGCGTATATGATATCAGGGTATCATTTTAGGTTATGCCGTGTTTTTCCTTATCATCATGTTTATTTTTCATGATGTAAGCATTTACGAATTTCTATATCTTTTTTAAGCTTAAAATGTAGAAATCATGGTGCAACTATACAAGGTGAGTGCAGTAGCTGACTTTGTTTACAATTTACTTATGTCAAAAGTAATACTTTTGCAAGTATTTTTGACTACTGTCACACAACAAAATGCCTGTTGTTTCTGTTTTGTGTTGTATTTGTTGTCGATTTGCACTCACCTTGTATAGTTGCACCATGGTAGAAATATTGTGTAGTTTTTATGTGAAAAACACGTCATAACCATAAAATGTTTACGTTTTTTTTATATGTCGTATTTAGCTTGGCTTTTGTAGATGCAAATATTTTTGAATTGCTGTTTAAGCTGCTTTCATCGTAGTTTAAAAACAAATTAAACGAAATCAAATTGGAATAAAGAAAACAAATTAAAAACAGAAAGAAAACAAAAAAAAAAAAAAAAAACTATTTTGAATATGATATGACATGATATGTTTGATGATTTGCTGAGTTGCTTTCGCATCTTTTTTTTTTTTTTAGACTGCATTGAAACCCTTTTCGAATGGAATTCGTGCATAACAATGAGTTTGTATTTATTTTCTTCGAATGATAGTGTTTGCTTTTTGTTTTGTCAAAGTAACAAAAATATTTAACAAGAACATACAAATACGAAAAAAGAGATTTCTTGTGTTTTGTCTTGTTCATTTTTCTTTTCTTTCATTTTCAAAAAGAATTTTTCAATTTCTATTTGATTGGTTGCTGTTTTTCATCATCATATTAATAAAGTTTTCTTTAACAATTGAACAACTAGGAATTGTTGGAATACATATTAAATGGAAAACAAATCTTGCGAAACAATTTTGAAAATTTGAATTTTAATTTGAAAATGCTGGCAGAGTCCCGGTCAAAATAAATGTAATATTTATTTTATGTAAATTTAGGAAATTTGATTTAATGATTTCAACAATCTCAATTGAATCTATCGTTTTAACTGTCAGGATTTTCCACAATAGTAATAAGAATTTTGAATAAATGCAACTTGCAAACAGTTTATAGTTGAACACTACTCATAGTATTTGTAGTTTGTTAAAGAAGACTTTATTTTATTTAGATTTAATTGAAGTGTAGTAACTTTAGTTAGTTTATTGAAGTGCTCTTTGGTGATAGGGTGTTTGTTTTTTATTTGTTTGGTTTAATTTTTCTTTTGAATGGTGAGTGTTTTACTTTTGGAAACAATAAATTGTAGTGGCTTTCAGTTTATTGTTTCCAAAATTTAAGTAATTTTTTTTATACATTTGAAAAAAACGTATGTTAAGTTTAAGTTTAAGTTGAAAAAAAAAAACAGAAAAATATATAAATATTTGTATTGGTTTTTGTTGTTAAAGAAAGAAAGAAAATGTGTCAAAATAACATGTACCAGTTTCAGAGCAGTACATGTTTTCAAAATTAGTCGTAGCATTTTGATAGAATAGATAAAATTGAAACAATAATAAAGAAGTTTGAGAGAAATTTGCAAATATCCACTAAGCAAAATGCCAGCAATTAAATATTGAAATGCTCGCAAAAAATTGCTGGCATTGCAGTGGTGTTTGTTAAACTACGAATTTACAGAAGAACAAAAAGATAGATATAAAAAAAAAACTTAAAAGTTACAAAAGTGAAAAAAAATTAGAAAGTTTGAGAGAAGTTTTCATTGTTTACCCAATAAACTGGCAAAAACCATCACGAAACATGTTCCCAGATAAACGTCAATCGATTTAACGTATGAAATTTTTGGCAGCGCAGCATTTGTCGACGACATCAACGTTGTCATAGTCAACACAGTGGTGACACCTAAAGCTACACGAGCTGGCGTAGCGTTACGATTAAGCCAAAATGATACCCATGATATAATAACGATCAGTCCAGAGGGTATATAAATTTGTATAAGATAATAACCCATAGAACGCACAAATTGTATCTCGCACGCCAAACGAGAATAGTTTCCTGTTTCAATTCAATTCAAGTCATTTCAAATTTGCAGCACCGCATCGCATCGCATCGCAACGAAATTGTTTTTTGTTTTTATTTTTCAACAGTATCGAGTCGAGTCGAATAAATCCATTTTGTGTAAAAGAGAAAAAAACATTATGTTATTTAAGGAATTTCACATTTTTAATAATTTTATATAAAATTTTATTACGAAAACCGAAAATTTCTCAAAAATAAAATCGTATAAGTAAAACATTGAACATTACAAATGAAAACTATAATTAAAATCTTAATCAAAAATATAACAACATCAACAAATTTATTTAAAAATATCAAATAAAAAATATTTATTAATATTTGTGATTTATAATAATATTGTATATAAATAAATACATTATATCTACATATATTGTATTCTATATTGAAAATAAAAATCAAAAAGAAAAATTCAAGTAAGAAGACAACAAGACCAATAAAATTATGACATTTTCTTTAATAATTGATAAGTAAAATTTAACTGAATTTAACTGAAATTTGGAACAAACTTTTATATGTAGGTATACTAGTGGCAAACATTTATTAAATATGAAAATAAAAATGTTAAAAAGTAAAATTACTTGTTGTTATTTTCATTTGTTTCACTTAAAAATAAAAACAACTAAAAAAACATTTCGAGAAAAGTGCGAAATTATAATTTTATGTAAAAATAAACGCAGCACATACACATGGTTTATTATAATAAAGCGTCTAGAGAAAGCAGCAAGCATAAAAATTAATTAAATTGATATAAATGTTTGGTTTGCTATCGCAATTGTCAGTTTCATTTTGTTGTCTGCTGTTGTTAAATCGTTGGTGTAAATGGCTTACAAATATTTGTTTACATTAAAATTATGTGTTTTTTTTACTGTATATGTCAAATTTTACATAACGGAGTAAAAACATGTAGTTGGTGACCTCAAAAACTTTGCTTGTGTAAAACACATAAGACAAAATTTCAATTAGAACATGTTCTATTTTCTTATGTTCAAACACATGTTTTCAACTGTATATGCCAGGCGTAAAGATTTGTCGACGGTTAAATATCTGCGCTATAATTAGCCGACCGTATGAAGAATTTGCATAAGTGATAAATAAAATATCTTTTTTATACCATTGTGATAATTTAATAACAATGATATAAATTATTTTAAAAAGTTTGATACAAGCTCCACATCTTGTATCTGAAATTTTACACAGATTAGTTAAGTAAACATTTCACTATGGGATTTGTGAAGGTCAGTTAATAATTGGCCAATTTCCGAGAATAACTAGAATATCAAAAAAAAAAAACTCTAATATAAGTATATAGTTATTAAGCTATGAAGTTCACCATAAGACTTAAATGCAGTGAAATATTTTCAGTCGAACGTTCCATAACATGTAATAGATCCCATATAAGGGATCCGAAAAATAAAATACCTCCTATAAATATCTTAATCGATACAAAATGTAAATAAAATTTGTTTGAAGTATTTATAGATTTTACTACTGATGTACAGCTATGTACAGAGAAATAGCGCACTTTACTGTTTTAATAGTGTAATGGAGATTGAATTCTTGGTGTCTTTCTCGATGTACAAACGTATTTCCGCCAGAACCAAGAATGTTTGGTTTCATGTGAAAAATAATCTTTTCCAGAATTTGATATCGTTGTTCCGGTGTAGTTTTACAAAAGACAAACGTCCCTTTGACGGAAGTGGCCATAAGCTGATTGTCATTTATTTAAAACATTAAACCCAAATTCCTCATTTATTTCAGTTATTATTGTTCTCGATGATTTGAAAGGATCTAGATTAGCTTTTTTAATTATTGCCTTAACATTTAATGACATTGTAGAAGATCTTTCAATCCCAAATAATATTTTTTTCTGAGCAGTGATGTCCTCTTTCCATTTTGGTTGACAAACTTCATAATAAATAATATTTTGTTAAATTACACAAGAATTTGACACCGAAGAAAAAATTAACTATTTTTGTTTAAAATCAAAATAACTGTGCGGTATTTCATTGTCCACTAAAACTTAATTTTTAACAAAATATCACAAAATAAAGAACGTGCAAAAGTTAACCGGATATTTCTAACGAATTTTTGAAAAGCAGTGTGGAGCAAAAGAATAGCATAGAAATTCATGTTATTATCATTCCATTATTAAATATAATACGTTGGGCACTTCATAGAATTTTATTCTAGCTATTTCTCTGTCTATAGCTGTATATGAGATTTCAGTTCTGGTCCACTGGGTCCACTTTGAATCTCAATAGAAACTAAACTATTGGTCGGATCGGCTTTATTACACGATTCTAGATAAAATTTCTTTGGAATACATGTGGGGTTCGGGTTACGTACAATGGACCATCAAGGTGTAATTTCAGTTTTAAAAAGAAAAGGGTCCTTCTCACCCAACGGAGGGTTAATGGTTGTTATAATGATTCTCGGAAGTTTACTTTATTTTGATCTACTGCCAATTATGCCATCAAAATTCAATAGTATAATTTCCGTATGTCAACATTTTTAAAAGTTTTTCAACAAAATCATGGTCACTGTAATTATGTTTATGATTGCGGTAACCATAATATGGTTAAGTTACAATTCAGATGATCATTACAATCATATATATGATTGTAGTAACTAACTAAATATTTGTTGCAATCTTGTTTATGATAAATCCATTTATCATAATTTTTTGCTCTTTGATTATGATAGAGAACAACATAATATAGTATAATTTTTCATCATAAAACTGATCACCATAAACATTACATAATTGCTATAATTATATATACGCTATAAACATGCGCATGGTAACTTAACCATATTATGGAAACGATCTTCCAAAAAATTATGCATATGAGGATATATTAACATCGAATTTTAACAACATACCGTATATTTGAGAAAGATGTGAGTATTTAAGTAATTTTCAGCAGTGAACCTTGGATGTCAGATATGGTCAAATATGGACCCATTTTCACAAAAACCAGCAATATGATTTTGTCATATATACTTATACTTGATCTGGTTTTTATCGATACAGTTGTTTATAACAAATTTATAAGTATTTAAGTGATTTTCGGCAGTGGATTTAGTATGGGTGCTATAGTCAAATATACGATTCAGCACAGTCGAATAGAAACTCTTAAGGTACGGTCACACTTGGCAAATATTTGGGGAAAAAACGTACGAGTAACCACTAAATAAAATATATTTGAATTCGTTTATTTATTAAAAAAAAAACTTCGTTTATTTAGAACAAGACACAATAAACATTTAGTTTTATTTTATTTGATGATGACGGATCTTGCAAAACACTTGTAAGGATAAACAACGTCAAACAAATTTGAGCTAAAACAGGTGGTTACGCTATTTTGAGTAAATATTTGCCAAGTGTGAATATATATTTGTTACTTGTTAAATTATTGTATAGATCAGCACAGTGGCTTAGAAGAAGAATTGTAACAATTTTGCCAATTTTATTAATTAGCAACCAACTGGTTATGTATGAAACAATCGTATGGATATGAACCTGATCGCAAACAAGTTACGCGGCTGATTGTTGGTGTTTAAGGAGTGATTGTACATATGTATAATGGAAGAGGGCAAATATTTTAGTTACTCTGTAACTTATTACTTAATTGAACAAAGCAAACCCATATTATTCAGCATTAGCTTTTTGCCATTAAACCGTGTTTCGAAAATTTCTAGTCATTCTTCTATTTTAATTAGATCATTTTACTTTTACACTTTTAAACATATTTAGATCCATTATATATTTTTGAATAAAATTTTAATTCTTTTCACAGGATAATAAATAACTAGACGGTAAAACGAGTCTTAACTTATTTCTGGACAACAAATTTCAATTAAATCATTTCAAATAGATTAAGTCCTGGTCTAAGTTTTTCCATTTGTGGACATTAAGCGCAATATTTCAAATGAAATAGTTTTTATACGTTTTATTTGTCGAAATAATATTTCAGTTACCATATCTACCATTTGTCGAAACTAAAACAAATGGTAATAGAAAACTGATATACTTGGTTAACAGTCTGCAAGAGTAGAATCAATTTAATTTATTTTTATGATATTCGCTTCAATGAATAAATAAAGTGTTGGTTAAATAATTATAAAAAAAAAGATGAAATAAATAACGAATGTAGCAAATATTTTATTGTATTTTATTTTATATTTCTTTTAACTTGGTTGCAATCAAAACTGGATTTTACAAATACATACATATGTAAATAAAGTATAAAGTTTAAGAAAATTTTCAATGCAGAAAAGATACAACCAAAAAATTCAAGATAAATCCAGCATTAATGTAAAATCAGGAGAAAAAGAAAACTTGAAAAACCAAAATGAGTGAAAAACTGAAGATAATTTGTAGCATAGTTAATGTAGGTTAATGGCATTTATGACAATTTTTAGTTGAAAAATTAAATATGTAGTTTAATTTTTTTTTTATTTTGGTTTTGCTGATTATTTAATAAAATATTAAATATTTTGATAAAACTGTAAACGTTAACTTTTAGATTTAGTTTAATAATATTTTGATTTGATTGTTTTCAAAAGGCACCCAGCTGCTGGCTGCTGGCTGCTGGCGTTCTAAGAAAAATAATTTCTCAAATGAATGTAGCACAATTTATATAGTATATATGTATATGTAGGTTGTTATTTTTATATATATATATGTATATAGTTATTTGATTGGTAGTTTGTATGATTTGCTTTGATTTGATTATTTAACTATATTTGTTGTTTTGTTTTTGGAAAATACATACATTTACATACATATACACATATACATACATAAATAAATGCATATATACTATATTTATATATGTATGTATGTATATTGTAGTATATATGTATGTATATGTATATGTATAGTATATATAGTAGTATAGTATAAATATATCTATTGAGTAAAATTTATTCATTATTGTTTGTTTTAGATGAGTGCATGCTTGGGAGGGCGTTTATTATAAGTTTAGTTAGATTTATAATTAAATTTGGTTTGTTGTATATATATTTTGCAAAATATAAGTAGTATCTAGTAGTAAGTAGTTGATTATTGAATTGATTTATTATTCAGCTATTTTTTTTTTTTTTTTAAAGTAATAATAAAAAATTCTAGTATTTAGGTGGTGATATAAAAATGCTTTTATTTTTGTTTGGTTAATTATTTATGTCAAATTATACCCTCCACCTTAGGTAATGATTTTATAGATAGATAAATACATACATACATATATACAGAGATAGTTGGTTGGTTGTAGCGTCTGTAAATTTAGAATTTGTTGCCGGTTCAAGTCATTGCAGCATTGCAAGTCAGTTGTAATTCGTTTTTAATTAAAGTTTACAATTCACAGCAGGTGTTGCCGAAAGAGTTGCAAAACCTGCGGTGAATTGCTTGTTTGTTGTTTGTTTTCATTATTTTTGTATTTGGTCATAAGCTGGTACGAGTAGTTATAGAAAATGAGCCAAATTGGAGCTGAAATGTCAAAGTTGTTAATATTTTTATTTTCTAAATACAAAATACACAAATATTTCATGACGTTGTTGTTGCTTCTGATTAAGATTCTGATAAATATTTAAATATTTTCTTTAGCAACGCGAAGGTGTTGTTTTCAAATATTTCATACTTGCTTGCTTGGTTGTTGTTGTTTTTTTTTCTTATAGGTTGGTGTTGTTGGTGTTTTGGTGTTGTAATAGTTAGAGAGAGAGAGAGAGAGAGAGAGCGAGTAGGAGAGATATATACATATATATGTATGTAGAGCTTGTATAGTATCATTCCTTTAACTGTTAACTGGGCTTTGAAATTGAAATTAAAACTGTTGTTTATATAAAATTGGTTTTGTATTTTCTGTTTTTTATTCATGTAATTTTTTAATTTTTTTTTTAATTTTTACATCCTTTTTTTTCACAGAATGGAACAAAATAAGGTCAGCATTCAAATCGCGTAGTAATTTTATACACATATACATATACACATCTATGTATGTATATAGAATTACAGTTTATTCAGGAGTACGTCAGGGCTACGTCTTATCAGAACTACGTTTCAACAATGTAAATACTTTACACACAATAATGATTAAGGCTATGAATGGATATTTAATGGGGGCATACATGGAGGTCTGAAGGATAGTTAAAGCGACTTGGACAATGCTGATGATATTTGTTTTATTTTTGTTTATATATATATATAAATATATAAATATATAAATATATTTATGATATAGAGTTGTGATGATATGTTAACCAATCTACAACGGTTATCATTTGTAAACAAACATCTTTAAAATAAAAATCCTAAGAACTTGCGAGCGGGCGGCTTTAGGCGGTATTATAATACACATGCACTACTTTTGTTATATTTTGATGGCAGCAACTGGTCAATTAGAAATTGGCAAATAAAATAAAAAAGCAAAAATCTTAAAAAACATATGTATAATGGATTGGCCCCAATCTATTTGTATGTACGAGTAGTATACATGGAATAACCTGTAGTGTATGGAAAGGGAAAATATTTATTTTATGGTATTATTGTTAAAGTGATGTAAGTATAAGCTGCTGCCAATAACAAAAGTTTTAGCGGTATAAATGAAACTATATAAACTATATATGTGTTCTATGTTGAATTTCCTAAACAAGTGCAGCAGCTTATGAATTTGATGAGACATTTGCAGACAACTTTATGAAAATGGTTGATTTCAGTAAAAAAAAAATGTGGGCTAGTTTCATGTGCTTAACCTGTTGTGGAATTTACTATTGTTAAAAATATAGTGTGTTTAAATATCTTTAAGTTTCCCTAAATACTTTGGAATGTAATTTTACAACCTGATTCAGTTTTCGTTTTGATATAATGAGATCTTCAAAATTGGCATAGACTTCAAAAATGTCATGCAAAGTTCACTATAATATTTAGATCTAATTTTACACTGAAAATACTTCTTATTAAAAAATATGCACAGTAATATTTGCTTTTAAAGTCGAATAAAAGTGAATATTTTTTATTAGAAATTTTAGAGAAGTTTTAGGGAAACAAAAGAATTTTGAGTTGCCATGAATTATAGTGGATTTCACTTAAAATGTATTACTACTGTATGGTTTAAAATGGATGCTGTGAAATATATTTTAAACAAACTCAAACTGAGAAGCATTTTGGCTTGTCTGTAAATAAACCAATAGTCTTTGGTGGGTAGCAGTCTGCTGATTGATAATCCTACACACTGTTAATTAGTTTAGCAGAGCATCCTTGACTTCTCGATCTTTAACTTTAGTTTTGGAAATATAAACAGATATTGCTTAAAATACGATATGAATAAATATTATTTCTTTCGACAAGATACAGTGTTGAGATCAAACAGTATGTTTTCAAATCTTTAAAAAATATACAACTAAACTCTCATCGGCACTCTTGAAATGTTACAAGATGGTCATTCGTTTAGTAATAAGTAATTCAGTAATTGCTTGGTTGTTGTCTATATACTCGTATATAGCTTTGTACCCCAAGAATAGACCTTTGAGATTCTAAAAAATAAATCTTTTTTTTTTGTAATTCCACTTCGAAGGCAATATTTAAAAAAAAAATTGTTTTAAACAATTTTAATCAGCAGCCATTTTCTATAAATCAATTTCCATGAATATGAATCTAAATATTTTAAAAATGTAGAGTTTGTATGATAAATCATGAGATCTAAATGAATGAAGTTTTTATTATCTGTTAAATGTATCTGTACATATATTGATCAATTTGAAGCAGATGTGGGAAAAACAAGTTTGAACTTTGTTTCAGGTTCAGGTTCATTAAAACTTTCTTTTAAGGGTTGTCGGAAATATGTTGTATGAAGTTTTAGCCAATTTAATCGCACTAAGCTGCTTTCAATTTCTCTCTGTGAGATTGTGGAAAAGAAAGAGGAGATGATTAGCCAAAAGCTCGCAATTCTAAAGGATATAGGATTCTAAAGTTGCAGTTGGAAACCGCTTTTAACATTTTAACCTTCTAAGAACCAATTTCCTGTCTCACTGTCTCAAAATAAAATACAGACCGATCGTTTTAAACCAATTTTAATGAATATATTATATAATTTTCTGTAGGTTTATAAATTTTGTAGAAGTTTTATTTATTTTTTTGAATTGTTGCAAATGTAAGTTATTAGCAAGGTTGGTTACACAAAACAAATATAATCCAATAAAAGAATCCAATAAATTTAAAAAATTTAATAAACAAAACAGATTGTAACAACAACAATCGAATTTGAAATGCAAATGGTTGTTAAAGTTAAATCTAGGCTATTGAATCATTTTACTAGCAACGAATCAATTGTCTTGACATAACGGTTTCTTATTAATGTTTTTTTTTTAATAATAAAATAAAAAATTAACAATTTGTTGTTGCCTGTTGTTGTAGTGCTGCTAACCAACCTTGACCATTTAGTGTAATTTTGTACTTTTGAAAACTCAATCCGGGACATTAATTTCAACTTTTTTTTTTTATTTATTTTTCGATTTCGACCAATTTGTCATTGTCTTTTAATACTCATACCAATGCTATGTTGTTGTTTTTTTTTTAAATTATTGTTGTATGTGTGTTTTTTGTTTTTTTTTTAAACGTCAATTTGTCATGATTTAACGGCTGGTGTTTTAGCGTGTTTGGTGAATTTGATTTAAGAGAGAGAGAGAGAGAGAGTGAAAAAAAATTGTCGTAAATTTAAGTTTCATGGTGTAAAATGCATATTTCTATGGGGTGGAGGGTATTTATGATTCGACTGGGGCCGAATTTAGGACTCTGACTTGTTAATAATAAAATCTAAGTGATTAAAGGCTTGAATAGTTTTGTTTTTTTTTTATTATTATTTTTTTTTAATTATTTACTAAAATATTTTTCATAGAAATAGAGAGAGCTAGACAGAGATAGAGAGAGAGAGAGAGTGTTATATAGAAATAAAATAAATGTATGATACATTCCTTTACATTGGATTAATGTTGGCAACTACTGGCATAGAACTACTAGTAATTAAAATTTGGATTTAATTCTTTAATGTCTCTAAATTAAATCGATTGGTGTCATTTTTTTAATTTTTATTTAGTTACTTTTTTTTTTGTTTTTTTTTTTTATTTATTCTTGTTATGAAACCATGAAAGCTGATTTAGAACTGAGGTGTTAAGAAAACGATGAAATTAGAAATTGTATAAATTAAAAATTTATTTAAATAAATCAAGGAAATTAACTGGAAATAAAAAAGTTTATAATGAAACTTAAAAATCTAAATGCTAGCGTTTCCATGCTTTATTTAATTTAGTTCAATTCAATTCAAATTAATTGTTTTTTGGTTAATTTTTTAAATTTTACAATGAGAAAGCTAGATTTTTTAAAAAGAATAAACGCGTTTAGTTGGAAGCATTATTTTCTTTTAGCAATTTTAACGTTAAACGTTTGATTTTTATTATTTTTTTAAATTCAATTTAAATATTTGTTTAGGTATTTATTATGAATTTTAATTTTAAAAGTTTAATTTTTAATAGAAACAGAATTAGAAATTTTTATTAATTTGTTTAAAAAAAATCATCCAATTTTAAGCCTGTTTTCTGTTCTCGAAATGTGAAACATTTTATGGCAAAAATATTGAATTTTTTTATTTTAAAATCTGCAAAAAGCTTTCTCAGTTTGTAGTTTTTTGTTGTGTTTGATTTATTGAAAAACAAACAAACAAACACACAATAAACAAAAATTAAAAAAATAATAATATTATTTATTGTTTTGTTGATTTGGGAAACAAATAAACAAAGAAACAGAAAAATGATTACATAAATTCATAGACAATAATAAAGTTAAGTAAATAAAAATTTAGTTAGGGGGGGGGGGGAGGGTGGGGAAGATAAAAAAAGTAAGTTTTAAAAGTATAATTATTAAATTCGGTAACCGTCTACAGGTACCTGTGGTAAGACTGATTTCCATAGCTCTCTGACGATGGCCCAAGACCTTAAATTGTGGTAGCGAAACCTCATTCGAGACACCAACCGAGTTTGGTCCTTCATTCCATTTATAACGTATATCACGCATCGTATAGCCGACTTTTGGGGGTTTAATTTTGTTTGTACGTTTTTAAAGTTTGTTTTATTTTGCATTAATATTAAATATTTTTATTTTTATTCATTATTTTGTTGTTTGATTTAAAAATATTGTATGTACAGTTTATTTTAAAAAAAGTTTAAAGTTGAGTTGGAGTTGCATTAAAGGAATTTGTATATATATATATATTTTTTTTATTGAATTTTTTTTTTGCATAAAATGTTGTTCATTTGATTTTAAAATTGAAGTATTTATATATATATATATATATATATATATAGTATATTTGTTTGGTTTTTTGGATTTCAGTTAAAGATTTTTTGTTTGTTTTTGTTTTTTTTTTTCAAGGAGGAAATGTTCATATAAACAAAGAAAAAGAAATATTTGTTGTATTTTTTGTATATTGTATTTATAAATATAAGATGAGACTATTAATTATTATTTATACTTAATAGGTTAACTTTATTATTAAAGGTTAAATGTTAAATGAAATTAACTGAAATTAAATTAAATGTTCTTTGTACTATATAAAGATTTGTTTAATTATTAATTATACTTTTCTGTTATTTGTTCGCTAATAGTCTCATTCAGAATTTGTTGGTGTCAAACAAAATGAAAATAAAACTAATTCAAATTATAATTATAGATATTTTTGCCGTTTTAATATACATTGCTTTGCCTTGTCTTGCAATACGAAAAAAAAGATATTTAAAAGCGTTTGTTCATTAATATGATTTTAAATAAAATTCTCTATTTATTTAAAGGTTTAAATAAATATTAATAAATTGTATAATTATTTAAGCTACTGTTTGTTCATATTGGCAGTAGTAGTGATGGTGGTAGTACGAGTTTTTATTTTTATTAAAAAAAAAAAGAAGGAAATATTTGATATAATTTTAAGTGTTCTAAATTATTAACGAATTCTTAATTTTATTTTAAGTTTTTCTTTCATAACCATTTTATATGTATGTTGTTGTGGCTAAAGTTGTTGCTGTTGTTGGATTAATATTTGATGTCTTTTTTGTTTTTGCTTTGTTTTGTTTATTGAGCATATAAAAAGCAGTTTCAGGTGCTCTTGTGTTAACTGTTTTTCATTTCTATTTGAATTTGAATTTATAGCAGGGCTATTCACCAGCTTAAGCATAACTAAACACCTCTAAATACTCAAGAACTTAAGTAAATGTTCACTCCTGAGTATTTACCAAATTTTGTTTGCAACAATCCAATACTCGATATACTATTATGAATACTTGAGCTAGTGAATACCCTTAGTTTTATTTTTGTATATTTATGATGGTATTTAAAAAAATGCTAACTAGTTTTTCTAAATGCATTTAAAAAAAAAATAACGAAACCCTCCAGAGCATTTTTGTAGATATTTTATTATACAAATGTTTGAATTTTTTTTCTTCTCTTTTTTTTTTTTTTTTTTTTTTGAAATAATTTTATTTTTGTTCAAGTGTTGTTGTTAATCATATTGCTAAAAACAAAATGTTGTTGCATAATAGGAAAGCAGGGGGAGGGGTTTGTTTATTAAAAACAATTCAGCCTACCCAAGCAAAAGTTTGGAAGAAGTGTAGCATTTGTTTATTTTTATTTGTTTGTTTCATTGCATACACTTTTTCTATTAAACTCTCTATCAAAGGTTGGAAAAAGGTTTAAGAACGTTGGCACTTTTTTTTAAGGTTTAAGAGTTTTTGCATACAAAATCTCAGAAATTAATGAGTTTTAAGTTTTTGTTGTTCTTTTTAGATATTTATTTGAATGTTTTTTTTTTTTTTAAATCTTTGCTACAATTTGTTGTTATTTTATAAAAATAAAATCAATTTAAATAAGAAAGAAATATACAAAATGAAACGTAAACAAAATAATGTGCTTGAATAATGTTTAAACTATTATTGAAATTATAAATTTTGTATTTACAAAACATATAAAACGACAAATGTAGGAGTCTTAAGTTTCAATCACATACTGAGAATTTTATAATAAGATTTTGAAAAAAGAAAAATAAAATACAAGCATAGGAGTAGTATATTGTCAAATATTTATAAGAAGAATTCAACCGAGAATTTCAAATTTTATCATCTATCTCATGTAAAATGCTCCAGCTCAATATTTTACATTTGTTGCTCAGGTTACGAAGATTGAACTATCATTAAATTCAAATCATATGACAGATAAATACTTCAGTCAGAGTTGTTTAACTTCTTCAAACAGATGTTCAATGGTTATAGAAAAGAGTGCAACATAAAATAGAACAATTTGTTTGGCTCTCCAAGATTGTAGAATAAATAAAACATATGTATAATTGTTTTTGGAGTAAAAATATGATCTGCAAAATATTGTTTTGCCAAAAAATACATTCGAAGGGATAATTCATCAGATATATATAACCGATGGTTTCAAATAGGTCATATTGATGACAAAGTATTACGCCATATTCATTTGAGCTGTTGAATGTTTAAGAAAGAGATTGCCGATCTTGACGCCGTTTGGATATCGTTTAGTCAAGCTGCACTTACAGTCTTGTAAATATATGACGTGATGCACACAAATTCTCTACATTGATCTGAGTATCTTGCTGCAAAGTTTTCATAGAACCGAAAACTGTCTTTAGAAGCCCGCGGGTATATGCTAGGGAAAGAAGTATTAATTGGTTGAATCTGACTTTATGTTAACTATTCAGGGCTACTTATTCAGGGTTAACTAATCAGAGCAGCCTACATAGGGAAGAGAGCAATCTGTGAGTACTTATAGTACTATTTACAGGATATTGTGGTTTGTGGTTTCAATACTATATTCGGCCAAAATAGCTAAAATATTTAGCATTGGAAACTTACCTAATTAAGATGAGGGTGCTCTAGCTTAATTGTTTAGCGCGTTTGATCATTAAGCATGAGTTGATATTTCTGTCCAATTTTCTTAATTTATTAGCCTATAAAAGTAAATGTTAGCATAGATGTTGCCGTGGGATATAAGAATGATTATGAAAATGGACAGCAGGAGGGCCTTAATGTGACTTTTTTTCCTTCTAATGCAATTTTTGTGTTGCAGCAACGTTTATAATATTGTTGCTTTGAAGAACTTTACACTTGTAAATTAAATTCACATTATGATTCTCAGGCCTTTGACTATATCCTTGTACATACTTGTACATAAATATTATTTGATTTGAAAATTTCGTATCGGTGATTGATGCATGTGATTGAAACTTTTCTGCATAATTTTTATATCACAAAAATTAAGTTAGATATAAAATTGATTGATTGTTGTTGTAGTTTATTTTTTCTTTTATTTCTTAAAATATTGAAAGTGTTGGTTGGTGTTCAATGATATTTTGTTATGAGACTTTACGAAAATGAAACAAAAAGTAAAACAAAACTGAACTAAAAATAGAACTGATAGTGGTACTGGTTCATAAAAGTAAAAAACATTTAATAAGAAAACACAAATTGAAAGAAACGATACTGAAATAGAAAGGAACGAAGTAAACCGAAGAGAGAAATAATAATAATAATAATAATAAGTAAGAGTAATAAGAATAATAATGATTTTATTTTATACAAAAAGAAAAGCTTTGTTTGGAAATTGTTTTCAATGGAGGGTACCTGTGGTTAGGTTTATTTCGGTCGCCCTCTGCCTGTGTCCCAAGACGCGGAACTGCGGTAGTTCGACCTCACTGCTCATGCCAACACTACTCAGTCCATCTCTCCAGAAGTAACGGATATCTCTCATCGTGTAACCGACTTAATAATTCAAATGTTTAATGAGGTTTAGTATTGTTTTTGGTTTCGTTTGATTTCGTTTGTTTGGATTTGGTTCGATTTGTTTTGTATTGATTTGATTTGATTTTATTTGATTTTGGTTTGTTTGTCAATTCATGATTTGATGGTTTCATTGATTCATTTGAATTTGTTTAAATTTGTATCATTGATTGTTTAATTTGATTTGATTGGTCATTGGGTGATTGATTGATTGATTGATTAATTGATTGTTTGATCGATTGATTGATTGATGATTTGATCGAGTGATTTGTTTTGATTTCATACGATACGTTAACATACACACATACAAAAGAAATATATATTTATTTATATATTTTAAAAAGTATTACAAATATATTAAAAATGAAATTTAATCCCAATTTTAGTTTAAAATTGTTTTATTTTTATTTTTTTTTTTGCAATAATGAAAAATGTATAAATTAAGAATTATACGAAATAAAATTTACTTTAAAGTGTAAAACAAAACATTAAAAATGTTTTAAATTTTCAATTTATGTTTTCAGAAACTAATTAAAATTGAAAAAAAAACAAAAATTAAAATATTTATTAAACTGATAAAAGAAAATGAACATTTATAAATTATTTATAAAATAATCAAAATAATCAAATTTCAAACTAATAATTATGCAAATGTGTAATGAGCTGGTGTTTTAGTTGACACATGTTTCAGCAATATGTTTTCGTTAATGATACTTAATAGTTTGTGTTTTTGTATTTTATAATAAATCTTTCAGGCTAAATGACACAAAGGAGGTGGGAGATTATTTGATTGTTTGATAGTGGTGGTAAGTGCTTCGTTTAGTTTTAGGTTTTTAATTTTTATTCTAAAATGTTTTAAATTCGTTTTGATTTTTCTTTTTGTATTATTTTATTTAGTTTAGAGGCGGGGGACGGTTGATGTTTTGATTGGTACCAGATTTTGCAAATTTTCCAAAAAAGCAAAAACAATTGCAACTGGTTTCAATGTAAACGAACAAAAGAAAATTGAAATAAAAAAAGAAACACAAATTCAAGGAAAAAACAATAAGTATAAGGCCATAAAATGTTTGAATGAAAATGCTTTAATCAAATTAAAAACCAAAAATGTATTTCGAGCGTTTTCAAATGTGTAGCTGATGTTTTTATTATTTAATTTTATTTTACTAACTGTTGAGTATGATTGATTTTAATATGCATTTGGCAAATAATTGCTATACATATTTTTGTTTTGTTTTTGTTTTGTTAAATTTAATTATACTTTTGGTTTTGTAATTTGTTGTTTGCGATTTTGTAAAATTTATTTGATTGTTAAGAATCAACCTTCTGCGGTTGCTGTATTAGAGAAGGCGACCGAAAACCAACCAATTCTAGCTGAACCGAAAATGTTTTTTTTTTGTTTTTTTTTCTAATTTCCTTCTTTCAATTTAAAGAATTTATTTATTTGAATAAAAAAACATTGGGTATTATGTAGGAGGATTCAAAAATAGTTTGCTTTTTAACATGTTAATAAATAGTTTTTTTTAAAAGGATTTTAAAGTTTTGTTCATGGTGTAACTATACACGGTGAGTGCAATAGTATTGCTGACTGACTTTGTTTACAATGTCAAAACTTTTGATATAAGTGATACTTTTTCAAGTGTTTTTGACAGTAGTACATTATTTTACACAAACAAAATGCCTGTTGTTTCTGTATTGTGTTGTATTTGTTGCCGATTTGCACCCACCTTGTATAGTTAAACCATGGTTTTGTGTCTGTTAAATTAAATAAATTTTTTTGAAATACAAAATTTAAAAAAAATAATTTATTTACAAAATTAAACATAAAACTATTAAATTATTACAAATAACACTTAAACCCAAATCTAACTCCTAAAGTTTCAGTTTGTTAAAGGAATAAATGATAGTTGTTTTTAAAGGAAATTTCAATTTATCACATTTTTTAAACATTTTCGGCTATTTTGTAATAAAAATATATTAAAGTTAGACGGCAAAAACTTAAAACAAAATCTTTAAAAAAGGAAATTATAAAAATAAGTTTGTAAATTTATTTAATTTAATTCTTATTATTTTTCTCTTAATTTTTATAAAAATAGTAGTAGCTTTTTCATTTGTTTATTTTTAGTTTATTTGGGTTTAGTTCAGGTTTAGTTTTTATTGGAATTTTTATAAAAAAAGCAAGTGGTATTTAGTGCCAGTTTAGAAAAAGAAATGGTTTTCTCATTTTTTTTATTTTCAGTTATTTGTTTGTTTGTTTGATTTTTTACTGAAAATAAAACTGATTTCGTTTTTTTTTTCAATTTATATAGAGTTTGGATTTTTTTTTATCTGTGTGGTCTTTTGTTGTTTGATTTGATTTGATTTCTAATGTGTTGAAAAACGTATATTTAAAGAACAAACAGCGCGAGATTTTTTATGGCTTTTTAGAAAAGAATAAATAGTTGGTGTAGATAGAAGTCCTTAGTTTATGTTTGAATTGGGTGGTGAATACCAAACAATTATATAGTATGTGATTAGCATTAATAACAATTTAGTATATTAACAACAATATTTAAATTTATAGAAAACATTGTTTTGCAATGTGTTTGCGCATATGTCAGATTGTGCCATGTTCAAAGATTTGTCAGCCAATCTATCTGAAATTATATTTGAATGTCGCTTGTTCTGTATTAGAATAGATCGTGAGAATAGTACTTTTTTGGAAAGAGCGTTTGACAGATGTTTGTTACGTTAACAGGCATTCAAAAGCATATGTCTGCTGTCAAAAATCTAGTAGATTTGGTATTTTTACAAGCGACATTAAAATCTGTAACTCTAGACCCACTTGTGATACAAACAAATATATATGTTTGGTTACATACTAAACGAAAGGTCGATTAGTTATTAATTGCGATCATCCTCACTGAATGACACCCCACCCAAAGACAATATAGAAAATAGGAATTCAAGAACTTATCGTAAAGTAAACATAAAACGATGATAAAAGACTATTTGGGATACTACCTGTAGTTAAACCCGACGAATAATGCGAATGACCACAAAGAAACAAAAAAAAAAAAAAACAAAAAATGGCCCAAATTTTGGGGTCACATTTTATTATGAAATGCAATCCTAAATTTGTTATGAAAAATTATCCCAAGATTAAAATGAAAGGTGGCCAAAAATTTTCACCCCAAATTTTGTAATTATTATAAAATATTTCTAAATAGTTACAATGAAAACCCCAAAATTTTGCATGAGATTTTTGGGGTAATTTTTAATTGTATAACAATATTATTGATTAAAATTTAGCTTCGAAGTACAAATACAAAATTTCTTGGGGTTTTTTTTTATTCTACGATTTGAGGATAATTTTTCATTTCTCTTAAAATGCAAAATTATTCCATAGAAATGAAAAAGGCCTAAAAATTTCCTGTTTTTGTAATCAGAGTTATTCTTAGGGGTTATTTTTCGTTTGTTTTGGGGCACTAAAGTACCAAAATACATCTTTCATTTAAATATTTTTATTGCCAAGTGGTTTTGTGTTTGCGCAGGAAAACATTGTATAAAGTATACAAATTTCCATTATTTTATTTTCAAAGGTAATTACACATTGGCTTTTTTGTATCCGGGAGATTTCTAAAAGTCTTATAAATCCTGTATTCATGGTATTGTATCGATTTTTACAATAAAGGAACTATAACAAAAATATCCTATCGTATTTTTATATTAATTTTTGAATCATTACAGGTGCAATAAATTACCTATTGTTCGGATATTTTGTATAGGTTATGTCCTCTCAAAGCTCCTAAAAAAAAAAACTGAATAATTTGATTCGATCCTAGCAAAGAGAAATCAATAGTTTTCTCAACTATTCAAATAAAACAATGTTTTCCAAAATTGTATTAAGAATTATTGTAATCCACTTGTAAATAAATAATTAAACATAAATTTTCTGATATTGGCATCACATGCCCACTTCTTTATCGTTTAGCATCATTATCACATTTCTCAAATACGTATGTATGTTTAGGTTACACAAGGTGTCAACATATGACTTCCGTTTGCTTTATACATATTTGTATATATGGCGTATGAGTAACATTTAATTCGAAAATATCACTCACACGACCTTGTGTACCTGTATTACATAATTGTTATAAGTACATCTGGACATTTCTAAGGACTTCTTTCTATTTTACATAATTCGTTTATTCTGAATGAGTTTATTTGATATTTTTTTTTTCTTCTCTCATAAAACTTAATTTTTTGTATAGAGTGTAATGTTTTATTTAAATTTTTTTTTGGTTGTTTGTTTAGGTAATAATTATATGTATGTAGTTATAATAGATAAATAAGTATACATAATATAATAAATAAAAACAGGTACTTACAACTTTCGATTTCAATGTGACACAATTGGCGATCCATGGGAAAGTATTGCAGATTCATTGGACACGATGCAGTAATAGTCAATCTAAGAGAAATATTTACATGATGATCAAATATCACACACAAAAAAAAAAAAAACAAAAACAAACGAGAAAGAGACAGAAATTGAGATAAACTGTTAATAAAAGTTTTTTTTGTTTTGTTTTTAATAAACTAAATAAATATTTGACATTTAAAGCTTTTAGCTTATATGTACATATATGTAGCTAAACAATTTACGAGACACTACCACAAACATACAGGTTAAAAAGGTTGTTTGTTTTTTTTTTTTGATATGTATAAATTTATTTTGATATTTTTATAAGATTTTTGTTTTACAAGAGCAAGTGTTACGTAAAATAGCAAAATACAAGTTTGTTTAGTTTAGTTTCATTTCATACTAGACAATTTGTGATGATATTTAGCGAGTTCAATTGGATGAAATTAACAAAAATTTATATATTTTTTTAAATAAAACTAAAACAAAAACGTGATGTACGGAAAAAGAGAGTTAGAGAAAGAGTTAGATAGATAGATTGTTAATAAAAGAGTTAGTGTGTGAGAGAAATTAAAGAAAGGAGGATAATTATATTTGTTTGATTCATTACAACATTCATACATGTGTAGTTAAGTAGTTTTGTTACTTTGATAACTAGAGGGGAACTAATTAATAGTTTTATTTAAATCTTTTAATCAAGAACTTTACATAACTTAAATGCGTTGTTGTTTTTATTTATGCACTTAGTTTGAAATTGCTTTTGATTGTAGTTATTATATGTACGTTATTGTTATTGTTATTTTTATTTTGTATTTTCATTGTATTATATTGTATACTTACTTTTTATTTGGCCTTTTTTTTTTTTTTTATTAATTATGCTTTTCAAAATGAACTTACAATTGCTTAGCCATTTAGTAGAATCCTTTTTCTCTTTGTTTTCTACACTCAAGTATTCGTTCGTTAGCTTTTTTTAAGTCTTTGGTTTCTTTAGTTATTTTTCTTGTGGAGAGGGATTTTTGGACAGATTCTTGTTTTAAGGTAGTAGAAAAATTAAATCTGGAGAAATTCCCTTTAATGTGGTTTTTAGCATTTTTTGTTAGCAGAAATTTCTCCATTAGTCAAACCTTTTATTGGTGTAGCAAAACACACTTTGTACTCTTATGTTATACTTGATTTTTTTTTGTTGATATTGTTTTTGCTTGTTGTTTTTCTTTTTAAATGTTATCGTAATTGTTGTATTTTTTGTTGTAGTTGATAAATAAAAAATAAAATTATAAATTATGAACATGCTTTAAAGCGGGGACGAAAAATGTATTTGATCTATGAATTATTCTTAAAACCAATATTTTTCTAATGTTGATTTAAACCAATGACCGGCAAAACCAAGGCATTTTTCATTAGTTTAATTTAAAGAATTTTGAGAAAAGTTTAACTGCTCTTGTTGTTGTGATTGCGATTTGCCGCATTTATATATTGGGGAGTTACAACATTAATAGCGTTTGGTCGCTCAGTTATCAACTGTGATCATTTTCGTAGATTGCTATCTAATGATTACATCAACTATTGGATTTATACTATATAAGTATAAAAGATTTATCGTACAATAAACACACTACGATAGCCATACACCGGTTCTTTATGGGATAGAATCATGTATGTATCTGTTTAAAGATCTAAATTATTATTTAGCTATTTAAAAAAAATAGTCTTCAATCGAAGACTAATAAAGTTCTTCTAAAGGTTGATTTTTTAGCTATTATCTTTTTGGCAATACTGGTTTAAACCGTGCGTCAGCTGTTTCGTGTTTTGTTTCACTGTCAAACATCTTCAGTTTGGTCTATAGTTTAACCATGAATCGTCTTGAATTTTATTATCAAAATGCGTGCTCTGTTAAGAAAGTTCATCGCGCGATGAATTACCGCAAAATTGTGTTCAGCGACGAAGCTCATTTTTGGCTCTTGGGGTATGTAAATAAGCAGAATTGTCGATTTTGGAGTGAATATCAGCCAGAAGCATTGCAAGAGCTACCAATGCATCCAGAAAAAGTCACAGTTTGGTGCGGTTTATGGGCTGGTGACATCATTGGACCATACTTCTTTAAAGATGATGCGAATCGTAACGTAACTATGAATGGTGAGCGCTACAGTGAGATGATTGATATCCAACTTTTTTTGCCCAAAGTGCAAGAGCTTGACTTGCATGACATGTGGTTTCAACAAGACGATGCCACATGCCACACAGCACGCGCAACAATGGACTTATTTAGAGGCGAGTTTGGTAAACATTTTATTTCACGTTCGGGACCGGTCAATTGGCAGCCTAGATCGTGCGATTTAACGCCTTTAGACTATTTTTTGTGGGCCTATGTTAAAGCTCATGTCTATACAGACAAATCCGCTTCAATTGACGCATTGGAAGACAACATTAAAGCATTTATTCATGAGATACCGGCCGAAATGTTAAAAACCCCCTGGCCCACGATTTCTAACGATAACGTTCGCTTAGATAAGACTTAAGATACAAACTTGATTGTGGAATAAACAAACTTGATTGAGTAAAAAATAGATACGATAAAAAGTTGGTGCCTTAAGTCTTATTTAAGCGAACGTTATCGTTCGACATCGTGAGCCAGGCGGTAAATTATATGGACCGTACTATCGATTCAAATAAAGATTTCTGAATTTTATGTGTTTTTTTTTGAAAAACTTTCCTATAGCTTTTAAAAAAATACCCTTTACATATTAAATTAAATCTTGATTTCTTTGACCTTTTTTTATTTTTTTTACTTTTTTATTTTATTGTTCTTCTATATATTTAGACCAAATCCCACACTATAAACAAAACCTTGTACCATACTTCTGATTCTTAATATTGCGAAATGATAAACGAGTTCTTTCTGCACAAATGGGATGTTATTGATGAGGAAGAAATGTGGTTTCAAGAAGTCGTTGCCACATGTCCGGAAAATAATTCCATCACTGCAGTGGACTTTACAATTTAATAGGCTTTAGAACTTGCACCTTGCCATGATCCTCACTTATCCTTATTTAACCTTATATTCTTATACCAGAGTAACAGTAGAGTAAAAAGTATATTCTTTGACATTGGAATTGATACGATTTTGCAAATATCTAGCCAATGGGATACAGATAATGTCAGTTAAATTCAACATTTCCCATATATTCCCGGAGATCTCATTACTAAAGTGTCGTTCAAAGTACCGTTTCCTAACTTTCCTTATAAAAAAACCTCAATATTTTTCGTCACTTGCAACATATTCTAATATTGCACAACAACTGAATCTTTACTTTCCTCCTAAGTCTATGACACTGTTAGCAACCTTATTTAATTTAAATGCATGCTATCGAAATACTAGTGGTACTAAATTGATTAGTTTGATTGATTGATTCGATTTAGCAATTTAAAGTGCTGTTTTAATATAATTCCTTGTTCAGTGTTCGAACATTGACTACTTCTTTAGATGTCGAAAAACTTCATCTCCGGATTATATTTTTAAGGTGAGATGTTGAGATAAGTTTGCAATAGTTTTGTTGATTTAAAAGAAAACGAAGCAAATTCTGTTACATTTTTCATCCCTGCGCTTAGAATAGAAATGATTTGATTATAAAAATGTGAAAAGTGATTTTGAGCGAGACAGAGAGATGTATATGTATATATATATTAATAGAGAGAGAGAGAGAGAGATATTGTAAGGTTTATTGGGCGGGGGATTAGTAGATTATATATGAGGTGATAATGATAGTAAATGTTTAAGTTTTAGAAACAAGCTAATTTTCACTTTCATAAAAACAATAACGCCAATTGAACTCACTTATACAAAAAAATCCTTTTCACTTGAAAAAAAATATCAACGAAAAATATTTAAAAAAAAAATGAATATTTTTTTGTTTAAAGCAAATTTGAAGTGAAAATGATTTTCAGCTTAGAATTAGAAATTTTTTAAAAAAATCAAGAAAGTAATTAACCACATCAATATATATTTCTTTATGTAATAGTAAGTAATAGTTAATTGTTTTAATTTCAATTTATTTTTCTCTCAATTAGTTGAATAATTAATCTTTTTTTTTTTCTTAATAGATTGCACAAAAACACACACACAGTTAGAGTTTAAGTAGTTAAAAAAGATTGAACGGAAAATCATAAAAAATTAAGAATAAATTTTTACGACATTCATTGGTTATAATATTAGTTTGTTGTTTTTTTTTTTCTTTAAATTTAATTAAATTAAAGTATGTAGATAAAATGAAAATAATAATGAAAATTAGGAATTGAAGTTGTTAATAAATTTTGAATAAATGTAAAATTTTTTTGTTGTTGGTTGCTTTTACCTAATACTTCTTGTTATTGATCCAGAATGGTGAACACGTATGAATTCATTGCTGGTTGTGGCAATATGAAAATATGATTGTTTTTCATTTACGAAAAAGGTGTCAGGTACCCAAATATTTTTAATGAACTCTGATCCAACCGATAGTGTTTCTACACCAGGTCGTTTTCTATACGCTAAACGAGGATCGGTCCAAAATTGACGAAAGTAAAAATCCAATGTAAAGTCCTTTAGATTGTTTAATTTATCATAACAATCAATAGTTTTTGGTTTTTTTGTTTTTTGATTTTTCATTTTGTAGTTTTTATGTTTTATAACAAAAACAATTTAAAGTTTTTGTTATTGGTTTATTTATGTAACAAATATTATTTTTTATTTGTTGTAGTATTTGGTTTATGTAGTTAAATACGGGGAAAAGGCAAAAAAGGTAGAGAAAAAAAAACATATTTAATTGTATTAGTTATGTTGTTTACTAAAGTCTATAGAAAATAAATTTATGTAATTAAATAAAAAATTTAAAAATTATTGTATTGTAAATAAATTATAAATTTCATATGTAAATAAAACAAAACGTGCTTTTGAATTTTCATTTCAATTTTAAACATGCTTTTTTCAATTGAATTGTTTTTACAAGCATTATTACTAATACTATGTATTACTATTTTAATGTTTTAGTTAAATTGTTATAAATCATAAAATCATTTAAGCTTAAAAAGCAGTTGAAACATTAAAAAAAAGTTACAGAATAAATAAAAAGAAAATATTCAAACAAATACAAATACACAGACAGTTAGACAGGCAGTGTGTTTTATAAAGTTAATAAAGAAACTAATAGTTATTTAAATAAATATGTTATTTATTATGTACAGCAATCAATTTTGCTTAATTTAATTGAATATAAGTATTTACATAGATATGTATATATGTATATTTGTTTTAGTTAGTATGTTTTTATAAATACTATTAGATTAGATTAGATTATAGTAGATTAGATTATATGTATTTACAAATGAACAAAAATTATACAGAATCCTCTCACAAATACTTGTTTTGTAAAGTACTTTTCTTTTCTTTTATTCTCGTGTTGTTTTTGTGTTTCCGTTTCCGTTTCCGTTTCCGTTTCCGTTTCCGTTTTCTTTTACAAACAATTTTTTAACATTTGTTTTGCTTAATTGGACAAAATAATTTGGCTACAACAACTACGTTTTCTAGAAGAATGGTTTTTTTGTATGTTTAATATTAGTTTTGTTTTTTGTTACTGTTTAATAACACTTTGCTACATTGATTTGTTATTTTTAAGATGACAAGTGCTTCTACTAAAGCCTCTACAAAATGTTGATGTCATATTTCCTAATACGAATCTGGTTCATTAGTAATAAAATGAATAACAAATTTAATTTTAAAAACTACATGGTAATTTAATAATAAATTCCAAAAAGTTGGTACCGTTCAAATGGCATTTAAAAATAAATTACTTTTTTAACTCCTTTAATATGTAATTTTAAAGGTACGGTCACACTTGGCAAATATTTGTCTAAAAAGACATAACCACTAAATAAAATATATTTAAACTCGTTTATTTATTTAGGAAAGACACAAAAATATTTAGTTTTATTTAATTTGATTCTGTTTGATCTTACAAAACTCTTGTAAGAGTAAGCGACATCAAAGAAATTTGTGTTAAAACAAGTGGTTACGCTGTTTTGAGTAAATATTTGCCATGTGTGACCATACATTAAGAGGTCGAAACTTAATTTATTGTGTTTTTAAAAATATTTAATTAATTGCCAGAAATCTCGAATCTCTCTTAAAAGAGCAGGCGGTTTCTATCATTAAAAGAACCAAAATAACACATGGTGCTGTTATATGCACAGGCATTTCTTTTTAACATGATTGCAAGTTATTCAACTAATCATGCAGAAGTTAGCGAAATGGTAATTATAATACAAGATGATTGTGACAATTATATAAATGTTTACAGTGATCATAATACTATTGAATAACTTTAAAGTTAAGTTTCTTTGAATATACCTAAAACATAAAGGACTCATAGTCTTGGAAAAATATAATCCAACAGCTAATAAGATTCTTGATCAGACGGATGTCGGAACAATAATTAACATATGGTAATAGATTGAAAGTTACCCAGTAAAAAATTTCGTTTTTTTGGAAGCACTTAAGAGAAAAAGCGCATAATCGAGCGCTTCAATAAAAGCGCTCTTACGAAGCAGTAAATGCTTACGAATAAAATATACAAAAAAAGATGCTTTTTTAGTGCTGACAACGAAGAAGGTTTTAAAGCGAAAAAAACCAAAATGAAATTATAGCCAACAGATTTACGTATGACAACGAAAGTCAATTACAAAACGAATATCGCGCTTCTCAGTTACTATGAATATTTCTTAAGCAAAAACATTCAAATAGAATTTGTTCTTTGATTGGTGTGCGCGAAGTGACGTAAAACACTTTAGGAAAGTGCTTCATTTGCATGTTTGATTAGGTTAAAAGAAGCGCTTATTATCAGCAGAAAGTAGTCCTCCAAACCGGGAACACCACCTCATACAAAAATCATGCATCCCATCAGCAGGTTTGAAGCGATTTGAGGTATGAATTCAAACATAAAATCTGCTCCTTTTGGAACACATTGTTTTTACTGGGTAGGAAGTTATTTCCAGGGAATTGAATTTTGAATTTGTTATTTGTTCTACAACTCATTATGTCTGTATTATTATTCAACTTATTGGTTTAACTTGTAGCGCAATTTAACCAAATCTGGAAGGCAAAAGTTCGGAAATGTAAACAATAAAAATGTTACATATTAGACGGAAGATATTCTGTTTCTTTGCATTGCTTTTCCTTCAATATTTTAATATTTTTGAAAATCAAACCATTATTTGCTCTGAAATTGCCAGTAATAATAACAATCAAATTAAAGAATATGACAAATATATAGTGGATTCGACTATCGACAACATCTAAACTCCGCTGATATGAAATACGTATGCGTTTGTTTGTGAGAGTCGTAATTTTATAGTTACAGTATTTTGGCCATTTAGAATATTGGCAAGAGTCGTAATTTCTGCATTGGTGGTTTCGTTTTTTGAGTTAAATCTAAGTATTGTTTTAATACAGCCTTGTATTCAGGCTAACTTACATTACTATGAAGGCCAGTGTAATGTCTAATATGTGTTTGAATATAATTTTGATAGAAATTTGGCAGTTATTCCAGTTACTGTTTGATAAATTTCAGCAAATTTTAATTCATTTTTTTTTTTAATATTTGCTTTCAAATGAACCTGCCAACAAATACACCCATCAGTTGATATCATTCAGATTAGGCCCCGCTATATAAAAAGTATAAAATCAATGTAGCGTAGTGTTATTATTTTAAAAATTGTTGTTAGTATATTTTGTAAAAATGTGAGTTAAATGAGCAAAACATAGAGGGGTAGATAGGTAATTGGGTAAATATTTAAACAAGTCACTGGGTAAGGGCAGGTTTCGTTTGATTAAAATTAATAAATTCATAATAAAAATAAATAAATTATAATTAAAAAGAGTGTATTATATAAGGTTTAACGCTAAATCTATTAAATCACGTTATGTGGTGATAATAGTTGTTATTGGATTGTTATTTGATTTAATTTATTTCCAGGCCCTTTGAAATTCTCTACTAGAATTCGCCTGAGACCGTTCGAGTCTTTATTGAGTTACTTTCTTTTTACACTACAACAAAAGTTGAATATTTTGTATTTATTTTATTAACTAAATGTATTGATTTGGTTTCCATTCAGGTTAGTTGTAAATTCTTTTTGTATTTTTCTTTTAAAGCAAAACTTGAAAATAAAAAATATATTCATGAATGTTTGTTTGTATATTTGTATGTGTGCATATGTATAAGAATGAATGTAACGTTTTTTTTTAATGTTTATAAAATGATAATAAAAAAAAGGCATATTTAAAGCTGGATTTCATAGTCTGTATATACAAAATGCAACATTTTTTAATTGTCTTTCTTTCCATTTCATTACATTTGATTTAGATTATATTAAATAGATTTTAATACACATTGCTCATTTGCAGGAGGGAAAGAAATAAAAATTTGCAAAGTAACTGCCACAAAATCTGCCACAGACTTAACTCTTTCAGATAATTTCTTTAGACATATTCTCACATTATTATTGTTGTGTGCGTCCGTCGAATATATTGTAGCACTATTCTAATGGAATATATAAGTTTGCAGTTCTGTTTGTTATTTCTGTAAAATTCATTTCTTACCCTATGAAGCTACATACTTATTTTGTATTCGGTATATAGATATCGGAGTCGAACTTGCCTACGAACATGGTTGAAATATAAATTTGACCCAATTGGCTGTTTTACTAAAAGTAAAATTTTTATATGACATATCCTTCGGCTATCTATGAAATCCGGCCTTAATGATTTTAAACAAGTTGTGTGTGTTAAACATTATGTGCTTAAAATTTTTTGAGTGTAATTGTTTCCAACTACATTTTGAAAAATTACACAGATCATTTCAATATTTTCTATAAAGCTTTTTAGTTTAAAATTTTAACATATGCTTTAATTTATCTGTAAAGTTTTCAAAATGTTTGAAATTTAGTTTACGTTATATATACATTTCTTTGTGATTAAGTTTTATTATCATTTATTTTATATTTACTAATTTTTTGGGTTTTAACGTGAATAATGTGTGTGTGTATATTTTAGTCACGTAATAAGTGTTAAAATAAAATTAATTGAAAAAAGCAACTGAAATTTTAATAAAACTTCTTAAAAAAACTTAAACAAATATTTTTAAAAAATTATTTTTATTATCCATGAAATATAGAGATCATAATCTAAGAAGGTTCAAGTTAAATATCCGAAACAAAACCATATAGCCCGACCATATAATGTTCTATAGTAATGTATCTATGCCTAGTATATAGGTATGTGTAAAAACAGTTTTTACAGAAATGGTCGGCGCTATTACTATGACTTCGGTGCATATATGTAAATATTTTTTAAAGAGTTTTAAAAAGCTTTTTGAAGGGCGCCTTATATGGAAGCTATGACTAATTCGACAGTTCAATTCCAAAACATGCTATGAGGTAGAACTTTGTTGTTTATAACTATTGATGGGACTAGCCAATCACAACCAAAATTTGACAGAATTTAAGTTGAAAAAATCTAAATTCTAAAACGCAAAAAAATTAAAAACATGCCAAGTCGACATAGCATGGTTTGGAATTGATCGACAGTTCATGGACTAATCATCCTAAAATTCGGCTGAATGATTTTTGTATATATGAGACATATTTCTATTGAATATTACACCAGCCACTATGGTGGTGTAGAGTATATATAAAGTAAAAAAAGGAGGGCAACCTCGAACTATTTAAACAATTTAGGTTAAGGAAAGCATATTTAATTAAAAAAAAATTAGTATTTCAGAATATTTATTGAAATTCCCGCCAAAGTTGAAATAAATTTTAAATTTTCAAGAGAAATTTAATATTATTGAGAAACAACATATATATCATGGTGCAACTATACAAGGTGAATGCAGTAGCCCAGCTGACTTACTTTGTTTACAATTTACTTATGTCAAAAGTAGTACTTTTTCAAGTATTTTTGACAGTAGTACATTATTTTACACAAACAAAATGCCTGTTGTTTCTGTTTTGTGTTGTATTTGTTGTCGATTTGCACTCACCTTGTATAGTTGTACCATGATATATATTTTTCATTTAGACAAACGATTATATGAAAAGAGCCTATTTTGTTTCTTTTTACAATTAAAAAATAACTCTAGATTTTGGGGATATATTCAAAACTTGTAAAACCTGATTATGATTTACTTAGTTAGACCTATTAACCTATTTTGTAAATGTAGTTATTTTTGCGTAGCACAGTGTACATGATCAGCCGCTGCAATGCACAGTGGGTCAGAATAAAAATGTTTTTAAAAGAAATCTGTCATATCTAGGTGACTATCCCGATTGGTAAAACAAAAAAGGATTCTGATGATTTTGACAAAAAATTCCAAAATTAATATTTTTTCAATTTCGCGCATAAAGTTTAGGAGGTCTGGTGCTGCTAAAAGATTTATATGGTTGCTTTTAACTACATAAATGCGGAAGGCTTCAAGTACAAAGTTCCTTAGAAAGAGTAATTTCGATTTTCAGCAGATAAAATAAGAAAATTGAAAAGTTTTTAAATTCAAAATTCTTTTTCATAACACGGAATTGGACAAAACGAAATTTTTAAATATATCTGGTATACAAAACAATTAAAAACCGATTACGTGTAAAGTTGCATATCAATTTGAACAGCCAATTTAAAATATCTTAATACCGTCCAATTGTACAATGGTTCCTAGCAAGAGCATTTGAATATTAAAACAAAAAACTAATAAGTTGCAACTGTACAACTGTAGTTTAATTAAATTCATTTAAGTTGTTAGTTTATAAAATATTTGGTAAATTCAATATTTTCTGTTATAGGAACCGTTAACGCTAAGCTATCGTTTAAAACTTACAGAATAACTACACGATTAAAAATTATAACGTTTTGGTTAAAAAATGGAAATGAACAAAATTTAAAAATATTAACAAAATATTTAAGAAAAATAATGTTGCTCTAAGTTAAGACGTCTGAGAAAGTGCAATAGCTGCTATTACTAACATTATTATAAGGAGCGCTACAACTAGAGAAAAATAAAAACTGCCTTTTTGAATCCATACACTTATGTTTTAGATTCTAGTTAATCATATCTATATTTCTGAATGTCACGTCTCTAGGTCACCTAATTTTCCTGCCTTCAAATCTACGTTTCTAAGGCAATTAAAGCGACCTTTGTGTTTAATATTTGTGAGCATGCGGGCAGTCAATGTATTTAAGACTGCTAAGAGTACAATATATAGACAAAAATATATATAAATGAAAACTTTTATACACACACACACACACACACAAATAATTCTTGTTGTGATTATTGTAATAATTAATAGACACCAATTAGAAAAAATAACACTTGTCAACCATGTCAAGAGCAATAAATATTTGTATGCAATAGATCGAGTTGTTTTAGTAGTAGGAGTAGTAAAAGTAATAAAGTGTTGTTAGTATGAAATTTTTTATGAAGATGAGTTTGGGAGAGTGAGAGAGAGTGAGTGAGTGAATTAATAATAAATAAAGATTAAGCACGTTTATTGGCAGTTTTTAATTTGATATACAATTGTATTAGAAATTGTTTGTATTTAGCGAATCGATAGTGCAATGAAGAGTTTTCAACAAAAAAAATATGAAAATAATAATGAAAATGACATAAGATAGAAAAACTTAAACGATCAAGCATAGGGAGAGTGGTTTTTCGAAAATCTCTAAGAAAACTATATTCAGAATATTCTTGTGAAACTCTCCGTAAAGCTTAATTTTGTGAAACACGTTAGAAAACTAAAGTAGGAGTCTTAAAATTGTGAAAGATATAGTTGTATATAATGCCAGATGAAGAGACAGAGACAGAGAGATAGAGAGAGTAAGAGATTGTAAGAAGAAAGAGTATGACAGAGTGAGTTAAATAGTATATTATAGTTATAGCGATAAATAAGAAGTTAGTGAATTATACTTAGTTTTCAAAACTTTGTATACCATTTATTTATTTGAAAATATTTATAATATTTATATAGGTTAAATGAAGTTAAATAGACATCGAATTATTGAAATTGTTAGTAAGAATTAACGTATATATTGTTGTAACAACAATAACAACAACTATAATGCTGTTTATCTTAAATGTTTGAATTAATTCATTAACTTTAGCTCAAACTTTAGAGTTTGAACTGAAAACACAATAAGACCAAAGTGAAACTGCGAGTTTGAGAGAGAGAGAGAGAGAGCTAGCGAGCGAGAGAGAAAACAAACAAGATCAAGCATTGAACATTTTGATATTTTGTGAATGCGAAAGTTTTTATATTTGATTTTATACATTGTTATTGCAAAATTTGTTTAGTTAATTATTGAATTATTGTGTTTTTTTTTTAATTTTCAAAAAGAACAACGATTACGTTTGAAATGCTCAAAAGCGCTAAAATGTATCGTACATATAAAAGTGTTAACAACAACACAAAGATAACTTTTCTTAAAATTTTAGAATAAAAAATCAATTGAAATTGAAACAAAACAAAAAAAAAATTATATAAAACTATAAAAATAAAATGTAAAAATATGCAATTTAATAAAAAATTTCAACAAAAAACGACATCGATTTAGGCGTGTTGTTGAAAAAAAAAATGAAAACAAAATTTACACGAAATAATTTATTTATTTCTTTTGTTTGATTATTTAACTTTTTTAGTTATTTGAATTCGTAAATCTTTTTATTGCATCTTTTGTAAGTGAACAGTTAATTAAAAACTGAAAGTGTTGTAAAAAATTAAACAAAATTTATGAATTTGGTTTTACAAAATTTATAACAATAATAATCATAATAATAATAATAATTTGTATTAAAAAATATCCAATTTATTTATATTTTTGTTAATGTGTATTTAATGTAGTAGTTAAAAATTGAAAAATTGTTGTTGCATATGTACCATTAGAACTTCCGAAACCGAACTGATACTGAGAACATACATTGTGACGCCAACCTCCACAGGGGGACCTGCAACATATACACACACACGTTTGTTTGGTTTTGTAATTTATTTGTTTTTTTTTTTTGGGTTTCTTTTCTTTTTTTGTTTTTTATTTGGTGAATTTTAAATATTTTAATTTCTTATTTTATATCTATGGTTTTTTGTGTGTTTTTTATTAAAATGTTTTAAATATTTCTTTAGTTTTTGTTTATTTCTTTAATTACTAATTACTAATTACTAATTACTAATGAGGTAATTATTTTGTTAATGGAGTTTTTAGCAAAAACTAAACTCTTGGTTTATTTTCACAACTAGAGAGTTTCTGTTACAATTTTATGTTTTAATTTAATTAAATGTTGGTTTGTTCTGTCTGTATATGTATACAATGTATAAAAGTGTGTATATAATATGTTCTTACTTAAGTTAATTAGTTAATTATTGAGATTGTTTTTCTTTTTTTTTTTGTGTTTGTGTTTTTTTTTGGAGTGTAGTTGTGTTAGTATTTGTTTTACTAACACGCATCCTTTTTTGCAGTTAAGTGTTTTATTTAAAGGCTAATGTTTTCAAAGTTTATCTAATTTTGTAAATGCAGAAGTTAATTCAAATTATTTTATTATGTTCCATGAAAAACAATACATTGTGTTGTGGCACCGTATTATAGTTTTTATTTTAGGCTATCCCATTGTACTTGTGGGAAATGTTGTTCTAATTGTTATTTTATGGCCTAGATAATGGTATAATAATGACATACTAGTTTGGCTTAGCTTAAACCTTGGCGGCCTTAGTCTAATTGAGTTAAGCACCTATATTAAAGCAAATGTTATAGTTATATACGCTACAATACTCTCTATTCTGAAATATAATTTCAATATTCTACTAAATTATTGCACTTTACTAATTTCAGTTGTAACGAAATTAGATTAAAATTTCTTAAATTTAAGGATGCATAGTATTTCATAAAATCTTTATTACGGCTTAAGCTGTTGGATTTTCTGATCTTTTTTATGCAAATACTCATATAAATGCATTTTAAAATCCTTTCCAAAGACCATATTTAAATTATTATTTTATTTATAATTAGTGGGTTACTTTTCAATTTTAACAACAATTTATTCTTCAAGTCTAATGGAGTCTTTTTCATCAAAATAATTCTAAAGTTTGCCATTTGATCTCAGTATTGGAACATTTTTCGATGTCAGTAATATCTTCCAATAAATTGAGTAATAACATTCTGAAATGTTATTAGGCCACGATTTCTGTTTTCAGTGATTTGTTTTTATTTGCTTTTTGCTGTTTCAAAGTGTAAAATGCTTTTAAAAAAGTTACAATTTTGCTTATTTAAAATATTTTTTAGACATTGTACAATTATTTTTGTTCTATACAAATTACAATTTAAAATACGAATGCACAAATAAATATACAACCATGTCATAGAACTTAATTCCTATCGAAAGAGGTTTTGATTCCGTAAATTGAGTCTTTAGAAAATGAAAAACTAATTTTTCTTTGGAATGAAACCGAAAATGATTTGAGACTGAAAAAAACTCATACTACTATTATTAAATTATTAATTTTATTATTTCATTGTTTTTTTTTAATTATCTCATTGATATTTAAATAAAATGTTAACAATTTCAAAGTTGGTGTCAAAAACTTACAAAAATTAAAAATATTTTTTTTTTAAAGAGAAGTAACACTCAGGCAATTAATATGCCTATATATTAATTAATTAATTGTGTTACTTTTTTTGGAAAGGGATAGGTAGAAGACGAATAGGTGGTGAAAGTAGAGAAGAGCTTTTCATATGACAACACTGTAATTGGGCATTATGTTTATTAACAGTAAAGTATTGCAGCGCCTCTGGTGGTGAGTAGGCGCACCAATCAAAGCTTGATATATAGCCATTATTTTAATTATTTTACTTCGGTGGCGTTTTTAAATGAGATACCATCGAAGAAGGGCGCTGTGATAAATATTAGTTATGATAGGATAGAAAAACTAATAATTATCAGAAACTAATGTTGTTTTGAGTGACAGCGGCTGAGAATCGAATACAAACTCATGCTTAATGATCAACCGCGCTAATCAATTAAACTATAGCATCCTCATTCCGATCGAAATATGCGACATGCTTAAGAATAAAACAGTAAATCAACCCTGAAATAAAAATATAATCTAGAGGATTTTAGAAGATGTTTTCAAAGACAAAAAATTTATGATTTAAATTTCATCATCTAAATTGGGCCTTATTGAATTTCAGTAGCAGTATAAAATAATTGCAGTCCTCAAAGTTTACATGGGAGGTACCAAAATATTATTTGATTTATTTACAGTTAATTAGAGGTTACACGTTTGAATGCCGCCTATGCTTTTCCAAAACCTTCTTAACAATTTTGCTTCCGAATTGATTTTAGGGATCATTTATCGGAATAGAAACTGACAGGCTGGATAGTAAGTAAAAGCTTCAACTTTGTAAAATATAAAAACTGGGTCACCTAAGTTAAAATATGTTTTATGCTGAACATACATATACATGGTGTAACTATACAAGGTGCAGGAGCATAAGCACAGTTGACTGACTTTGTTTACAATTTACTTGTGTCAAAAGTCATACTTTTTCAAGTGTTTTTGACAGCAGTACATTATTTTACACAATCAAAATGTCTATTGTTTGTCGATTTGCACTACCCTTGTATAATTACGCCATGTATGTATATATGTACATATATTTAGACTTTCTATATTGACTTTAATTTATAACAGAAATACGAAGCAATTTAAGTTATTTGTTGTTTTCTTTAGGAGAATTGTGAAATTGTTTTTTTTTATACAGATAACGTACCCTACTTAGGATAATAAAATTTTGCAATATTGTCGACAATTTTGTATAGAATTAATAATTTGTTTAAAATATTTTGCTTAAATACTGAATAAATTTGTTATCTATTTCATAAAACAACTTATAACATCCGTTTAAAAATCAATTGAGAATTAGTTAAATTTTTTTTACGAAAAATCTATCACGATTTATTTGCAGCCTTTGTGGTTGATAATATGTTTCACTTGAAGTCATTACAGCAATTCTAGGGAGAATTACTATCAAAGTGAACACTTGTTGGCCAATTATACACATACATATGTATGTATGTGTATTTAGATTACGAAATGAGTGAAATAATCAGGTGCTTATTCTATTTGAATTACTGCACTAAAACATTGTGGGATAGTTAATATTGTACTTGATGTGGTGGGAGCACCTTGAAGTAATAGTGAAAAGAAGTGCTAAAATATGTAGCTAAAAGTATGTATGTATTTAAAATAATGTAATTGAAATTTACTAAAATTGAAAGTAGAAAAAGCAATTATTAATCCAATTAAGCTTTGCGTAAATTTGGAAATGTAAATGACGAGGAGGGCAAATGATACAAGTGAATAATTTATTGCTTAACAAACAAACTTGCTAAACTAACTGATGGATCTTTTGATTTATAGATTAATTGATTGATAGTTAGATAGATAAATTAATGATGGGTTGATTGTTGGAAACCAAGACGAATGAAAACCAAATCAAACTCTTAGCCTTTTTTTTTTTTTATTTATTTTAATTAGTTTTTTTTTATTTCTTATTATCATTAAAATGGAGTAGAGATCAAATGTATGTATTTGTGTAAATTCTTTAATGCTTTTTGTTGCTCTTTTTGTTCAGCCCAAGTTTTTTCCCAAAATAAAAAAAGCTGTTAAAATACCTTATTTAATAAGTTAAACTAAGTAACATGTTACTAAGTACATGTGGTAAAGTGAAAATTAAAATTCGAAATATAGTTTAATTGAAATCATAAATTATCAAGCTGAGTTAGATAAAACACAATACAAGAAAATGGTTCTCAGGGAGTGTAAAAATAAAAGGGAAACTAAAATGGGAATAATATTTGGATTAATGTTACAATCGAATAGCGCCAATGAGCAGTTTAATTTCTTTTTTTTTTCTTTTTACTGAATTCTTTCTGTCTGTAGTTAGTGTTGAGTAAAAGAAGTTAGGAATAAATTAAACTGAATTAGTTGTTATTTAATGGTTTTGGTTGTATTTTTTAAGGAACTAAAGTAGCACGTTTTTCTGCTTTGACTACTAACTAAAAAAAAAATATGTATGTAGGTGTGAAGCTAATTGATTGGCTAAGGTGAGTTTGGTAGTAAGTATTAAGTATTAAGTAGTATTTAGTAAGGGTGGGGGTGTTTAAAACTAAAACATTCTAAGAAAATAGTGCTGGTATGTTCAACATGATTTTGTTTTTTTTTTATATATATATATTTTTTTTTTTATTTTATTATTATTTCATTTATTTATTTCGTTTTTAAGTTTGAGAAAAGAAACCATTGAATTTGTATTGTTGTAATAGTTAAATAGTTACATAGCAACACATGAACAATAATAAGAGTAGAGAATATTAAAAAAACCCTAATTATATAATATATGTAGGTAGTAAATCTTAAGTAGTTGGTTTTTATTTAATTTGATTGTTTGTTGGTCCATTCAGAAGAAGTTACTAATTGAAAACATATTCCATTTATTTATAAGAGGAGTTCCGTAAACAAAAAAAAAAAAAAAAAAAAAAGAAGAGAAATCAATAAACAAATAAAACTAAGATAGACGTTTTACAAGTTCAACTCATAAGAAATACACAAATGGAACATAAACTAGACAAGACTGGCTGTTTTCGTTAACTAAATTAAAATTGCATTAAAGTATTAAAAGTGTTGTATTTTTTTTCTTCATTTTTTTTTAATATTAAGAACTTTGAAACACTAAAACACAAACTAGTTTTTTTTTATTTTGAAAAAAAAAAACAAAAATTGAGCTGAAACGAAATAAAACACAATTCTAAATAGTTCAAGGAAACAAAATCATTAAAAATAATAACTTAAGCAAAAAATAAATTGTTTGTTAAATAAATATTTGAAAAAGAAAAAAAAAAACTAAGACGAGTACAAGGTACATTTATTTTAAATTATGTACCATTTTAACTTCTGATAGCGAGCTGATCGATAGCACATACATGGTGACACCAACTTCAACAGGAGGTCCTGAAATCAGGTATCAATCAATATCAATGCTAAATACAATAAATTAACAATGTTGTTTAAAAATTCATTTAAAACAAGCAGAAAGTTATTTAATTAACCTAAATTTCAACTTAAAAAATTTATTAAAAAGGCATTTTTCTAGAGGTAAAATGAGAACATACAGTGTCTAGATGTTGTTATGAATTTGTTTACTTTTTTTCTGTTTTTGCATTTTCTAACACCCTAATTCCTTCATACGAGTATTTTTTTTTGTTTTAAACTTTAAACTCTTTCAATTAAGTTGTGAGTGATTTTGAGAAATATTTATGATATGTTTCAGTATTTGTGTCTATTTTAGTTGGGTTCCTGGTTATGAACATTTGAAAAGTGTTTGTTTTATTTGTTAGTTACTGGATGATGAACATACATAAGTGTTTGCTGATATTATTGTTTTTTCACTTACCACCATAGTTGGGTCTTACTCTTTTGTCATAGCTGACACTGAAGGAATCCAAAATGGCTGATATATTTACATCGCCCAGCATACTACCGCCAGCGGTTCTAAAAATATAAAACAAACAGAAAGAAAATTAACATTTGTTAGTCATATTATTAAATAGGAGTTTCTTTAATAGATTATTTGTATTAATTACTTGTCATTTACATTTGCCTGATTGATTTTGATGATTAGTTTGGTCTACAAGGATTAATAGAAGAAATTCTCTTCGAAATAAACACAATGCTGCTGTTTAATATATTTAAAGAATATAGTAGACTCTATTTTATTAAATTACTAACAAAGAAATGGATTAACGATATTTTAGAACACAAATGTATATTTCTAGGCTTCAAATATCAGACATGTTTTTTGGCTTCAAAATGTTTTTATTATTATAATATTACATGATATAGTTTGTAAAACACTCTCATATTTAATAGGCAAAGCCGAAGCTAAGGTGACTTATCTAAACTATTTAAAAGTACCCTAAGTAGTTCGGTATTGAAAACTAATAAAATCTGCTCAGTAGAAGCTCAGTTACCACAATATGAGAGAACTTTTTTTTTATTAAAAAAAAATTTGTATTTCCTACACTGTGTATATTTTTCAGAACAGTGCGTCCGTATCCATTTGTTTATTGAAATCAACTTTTACAAAGCCCTTTATCAATTTATTATATCAAACGAAATATTTTGCAAACCACTGCGAAGATGGAATTCTATAGAAATTTTGTAGGCTTCATATTCATGAACCAATTTAAGTATTTAATAATTTCACATTAGGCTTACAGTTTAATAAATTCATGTCTTGTAAAGGAATACGTCTTAGCGCTTACAATTTCAATAGACATGATTTGGAATAGTTAGTTCATAGTAGAAAGTGGACAATTGCCACTTTTAAGACTGCAGGATTTGAACTGACATGAGTGCGTATCAGTTAAATTGTATTTATGGCATAAAAACTATTTTCAAACTTTACAATATTGATGAGCAATAGCATTAATAATGTTACAACAAAGCCAGTGGGAGAAAAAGAGCGACATAGAGGGCAGTAGAACGCAAAAATTATATAAAAATAATTTCGAAACTAACAAACTGTACTGCACTCTAACAAACACTGTCAATAAATTTTGACAAGCTGTGCCTTGTTCTAAGTTGTTGTAAGTGATTTTGAAAGTTCTGTTATTTATTTAAACGCTGTTGTTGTTTTTTTTTTCTTTTATTAGTTTTTGTTCATGTTTCGTTTCTTACACTCAAAATATTATTGGCAACTGTTTCCGTCTTGTGCCAACTTTTTTTCCATAACTTTGACTATTTTCTTCATTTTATTACGTTGATTGTGGTGTTTTGTAGCTTTTCTGTTTTTATTGCTTTTCTTTTGCTTTTAAGTATTTGTTTTCTGTTTACCACGAGGGTAGCAGTGAAAGATTCTTAAAATTATTTTTCAATTTCAACTTTCTGCATCACAGTTTCTTCAAATTATAATACTCTTTTAGCGAAACGGGGGTTTTTTTTTAGTTTTTTTGATTAAAATTGTTCAACTCTTTATTTAAATATTTCTATCTACGCTTGTACTAAACAAAACTTGTGAGTTATTCTATTTCTGTGAAACGACTTTTTATGTCAACTTCGTAAATCGCAAACCTAAAAATATAACATGCTTGGAATTACCAAACAAGTCAAATTTTATACATGACCAAATAAACTGGGTCATATAGTGATAAATTATAGGAAGTATTCACTGTGTTGTTTTTTCCATCAGAAAAAACACAATGTTCAGTTTTTAGGTTTTTTGTTAAAAAAAAATAATTGCCAGTATATACATATTTAAAAATGTTTTAGTTGAAATTGAATGATTGATTTATTACTATTGACTCAGCTAAATTTGTTGTTAAAAAGTAAAAAAACGAAAAAAGTTTACTTTAATACAGTCAGCTTATATAACAGCGTATACTTAATATTAAATATTTCTTGTAAATGAATTAATATAAATCATACGCATCAGTGTTTGAAAATGCCATATGTAATATTTATAACCTACACCACCGTAGTGGGGATTTGTGCTGATGTTTGTAACGCCCAGAAATATTGGTCCCACATCCACCTTAAAGTATACCGATCGACTCAGAATCACTTTCTGAGTCGATTTAACGATGTCCGTCCGTCCGGCTGGCTGTCTGGCTGGCTGTCCATGTAAAGCTTGTGCGCAGAGTACAGGCCGCAATTTTGAAGATCTTTCGATAAAATTTGGTACGTGACATTTTTTCGGTCAAAGGATGGATGGGATTGAAACTGGTGGAAATCGGTCCATTATTTCACCTGACCCCCATACAAATGTGTTCCCGAAAAGGGGGTTTACCGATCATAAATGTTTGAATTATGCAAATATCCAAGCAAGTTTCACAACAAATGAGCAGTAAATGGAGCTAAATCACATCTACGAATTTTGTGCAGATCGGTCTATAATTAGTCGTAGCCTCCATATAAGGCCCATTTTCGAAAAACACTTTAAGATCATAACTCTCTCAAAAATGTTGGTATCCAAATAATATTGAACACAAATAAGTTTATTATATACAGAAATAACGGCACCTAATTTTATAATAGTCGGGCCATAGTTATTCGAAACTCCCATATAAGACCCTATCCGTAATTCAATTTAAGCTCTATAAATCTTTTAAAAGTATTTATATCGAGATAAAGTTCAACATACATAATATTTATATTCACAGACATCATGACACTAAATTTTTGGATGATCGGTCCATAATAGGTTATTTCTCCCATATAACGCCAATTTATGAAAAAGAGTTTAATACATATACTGGGTGTAGGGTATTATATGGTTAGGCTTGACCGACTATACGCTCTTACTTGTTTTACTGCAAATTTGTGTTTGAGCAATAATACATATTATGTATTTTATAATAAAAATTGATAACTGAAATTGAATTGAAAAATTGATTTTATAAACATTAACAGCTTAATTTTTACTCAGTCATATTGAGAAATATTTGTTAGTTTTTTTTTAAGATTCAAAAATCTAAATTTTTTACAAACATCCAACATTTCTGTAATTTTAACCAGCTTACCAACGCTGAACTAAACGTTTTTTGAAACAATAAAAAAGTAAAAAAGTATTTTCGAGCTCGAAAAAACTTTTTTATTTTATCAAAAAAAAGGTCGAACAAATCTAAATTTAATTTAACGTTTTTTGAAACTTTTTTTTAAAACAAACTAATTATCTTAGTTGGTATAATAGCTTTTTTTGCACCAATTTGCTAAACAATTTCATTTTAACTGGATTCAAGTGCTGAAAGTCTTGCTACTGGTCTTATGTATAACAATATAATCTATGTCTTATTGACACCACTTGACGTAAACAAGTGTGTAAGTTTGTTTATGTGTGTTGTTTGTGTGTGTGCGAGTATATTACATAAATTTTTTATTTTTATTACATAAATTTTACTACCATTCAAGCATAATATTAGTTTTCTGTTAACTGCACTCAACAACTTATGGCTCATTTGCATTAAGTGTCCTTCAATTGTACAATTCAATACACATACACAAGCTACTACTACTTCCACCGTACATATGCACATACACACATACTGTGTATATAATTATTAATAAAAGTATGTGTGTGTGTGAGTGTGTGTTCAAAATACAAGCGCCATATATTAAATGGAATTTTATTGCTAAGGAAGAGGATATAAAATACAAATAAACTCAGACACGCTTACAGTCACAAACAAGCAGCAGTCTTAAAAATTTATTTATTCCAAAAGAATATAAAAAAAATAAATGCTTTTAAACGCATTACCAGTTTCATTACAAAGAAGTTTGTTTAAATTTTGTTTTTTTTAGGCATAAAAAACAGTTCAAGTTTCAAAACTTGTTTAAAGTTTAAGTTTTAAGCACTGTTTCGAAAGCTTTATTGGATACATTTGCTTTTAAATAAATTTTCTATAATTAGAAAGAAAATATTGAAACAATTAATTTTAATTAAAAATATTTGTTATTATATTTTATTTGACCATTTTTTTTTATCAATATCTTAATAATTATTGTGTAACATCTTCAGGAATAATTTTTTTTAAAAATTTTAAATTATTTGTCATAGCAAAAAGTTAATACAAATTTTTAACATAATAAAATATTAAAATAATTGTATTTCAGAGACAAAAATTTACAATTATATGCTAAATATTCAAAATATTCTAATTGTATTTCATAATTTTAAAATTGTATTTCGAAAATTTTCATTTGAATTTCAGAATACAAATATAAAGTTTTGTAATCCAAATAGATTTAATAATTTATCACTCAGATATAAACGTTAAAAAATATTATTTAACTACAAGTACATGTCTTAATTTTTTTGAATATATTTTTGTTCATTAATTCGGAAAAATTCAAAAGCTAGAGATATTGTGTTCAATTTATGACAAACAAACAAAAACCATTAAAACATAAATATCGCCCTTTTCTGTGTACTTACTACTCTCAGCAAAACTTTTACGAATTTTAATTTTCTAAGTATATTTATTACGATCAATTATTGGTTGCCTTTGTCAAATTCTTAAGGTACGAAAAAGACGCAACCACTTGAACTCGTTTATTTCTTTCTTTTCTTTCCTTTTCTTATTTAGGCCAAAGCACAACAAATATTTAGTTTTAATTTATTTGATGCTGTTTGATCTTGCAAAACTCCTGTAAGAGTAAACAACGTCATACAAATTTGTGCCAAAACAAGTGGTTACGCATTTTTGAGTAAACATTTGCCAAATGTGACCGTATCTTTACTTAACATAAGATATAAAAAGTTTTATTAATTTTCCCTTTGTAAAACATTACAACACTAAGTATTATATATGCGTAAATATGGTTAACAAATGTCCATTAGAAAAAATAAATTCTTACAATTTCCTTCGTTCACTTTTTTAGTATGTTACACATAAATGAACCGATATATGTGACCCGGCCTATGAAAAGGTGGCTTATGACACAAAAAAGAAATTGCGAGATACAGCTGTTTAAGATAAACAATGCATTTCGTCAGTGCCCAAAAGGCAACCAAAAAGGCAAAAGAGCATAAATGAGATAAGTTCGTGTGTGTATATAAAGAGCGATGTTTTTTTTTTAATGCAAAGCACAAACCAGTTTCTGAGCGAAAAAAAATCGTGTGAGTGGTCAGATTTAAAAGCAATGCTGAACGAGTAGGACGAAAAAACGAGCAACTTCAAAGGTTTCAACAAGGATAGCGACGAAGAAAACTACTTAATACTGCTAAATAAATATTTTTTGTGCAAAACAGCTTTTTTTTTTGGTAAAATCGTTTTTGCAGCGTTCAGTCCTGTTTTTAAGTTTTTCAATTCCATTTATTATCTTGATTCTGGATTTTCAGAATCACCACGTGAACGAGCGTCTTAAAAACTATCGAAACCAAAAAAAAAAAAGTGGAAATTTTTTTTTGAGTCATAAGCCACCTTTTCATAGGCCGGGTCACATATACAAACCTATGTTCATATGTTTATAAAAAAAAGTACCAAACTGTTTACTTGGTTTCCTCTATACCACTTTATTATTGAATGCAAAACACTACCCAGTTACACAAGTTTTGTATTTGAATATTTTTTATGTTTGACATAAAATTCCCGTATTTACTAATTTTAGTAATTTTTTTCTTCGCCTTGAAGCAACCATTAGTAATAATAAGATATTCATATCATACTACTTATTTTTAATACAAGTACCCGTGCATTAATGGGGGAATTTTCACCTTGCCACCACATTTATTTATTGAAAGTTGTCATAAAATGAAAGGTGATGAAAGGTTGCGTATGTGTCTGCAATATCCTGGAGGTCATTTGTCCAATGTGCTTTTCCGTATATAAACTTACCCTGTTTCTGTATATCAATGATTCTATTTCATTAAAAATTTGCTTTATAGCAGTCTAATTTATTTTTATTCAATTTTTATAGCTCAGTGTAATTGTTTAAAATTCATGCTTGGTCCACCTCCTTAACACAAATATAAATTGTAGACGTTTTTAGGTTAAGTGAAGGGTTACAAGCAGTCATTTAATTTTTAAGTGACAAGCTTTTGGCATGTCATTGAAATTATCACAACAGCAAAACATTTTATTAAAGAAAAGAGAACAAGAACAGCAACAAAAACAACAATAACAAGCCATATATGTTGATGAAAGGCAACATTTTAACCCAGCAAGGAGGTTAAGACAACAAAGAACAACAACTGCAAAAGATTGTTAAATAAATAAAGGAAATATATGACACAGTCACAGCCAACACAACAATGATACACTTGTACACAAACATTAAAAATAAAAATGTTGTCTTTAAGTTTAGATAAAGTTCAGACTAAAAAAAAAAAAATAAATAAAACTATAAGAAAAATGACATTTATGTAATAGAAAAATAATAATAAAAAAAAAATAATAATAAACGGGAAAAACTGAGAGAGCGAGAATGTGTGTGTGTGTGGTGGAAGTCAAAAGAATACAACAATAATAAATGATAACCGCAACAATAACTTTGCAAACGTCCAAAAAAATATGTTTATTTACCATTATAGAATGTGTGAATTTCAATGTGTGCAAGTGGTTAAAAACACCAAGATATGTGAGTGTGTGTGTTTTTAAGTTTCAGTTTGGTTAAGAGTGTAACTTGTGTCCATTATGTTCAAGTAAGCGCACGAATAAACGGATGGATGCTTCACTTACTTCGTTTTCACAAAAAAAAAGAAGATAAAAACTGATAAAAAAAAATCTTATTTAATATCGTCATGTTTTTGGCAAGCAGCTGCTGAATCTTTTGTGTGTACATGTAATTATTTCATGTTTTGTAAAAGTGTATGTGTCAGTGCTATGGTGTTTTGTGTGTTTGTGTAAGAATAAATGTATGTGTGTGTGTGGTAAACGTGTCAAAATACGTGGCGACGCCCTTAATAACAAAATCTAGATTGCAAACCTTTCTTGTAAGATGTACCAGCAACGACAACAGCAAAATGTAACTTAAATTGTAGGCTTTGTATGCTTAGTTTTTTCATTTTTCACCAGTAAAAAAAAATAAGAAACAAATATAAGAGCATGATAAAAAACAAGAAACGACCAAAAAAGTTTTGTATTTATTTAAATAATAGCATTTTCAATGACCCTCACAGGACAGTACAATCAGTACCATCATCATCATCAGCAACAACATTAGCCCTGCATGTTCTGGACATGTATTTGAGATATTTACATGTAGGTGTTGTTAAGTATTTATACAGCTATGTGCAATTAATTAAGGACACAATACTAACATGTGAGCTTGAAGCAAAGGTTTTTTTGATATTTTCATAATTTGTAATAGTTTAGTCAATTTAACTCGTACTCCTTGAAACTAACTTTAGTTGAAATTCTTTCAGCTTTGGCCGACGAACATAATTTTTCCATCAGCAGAGACCCTATTAATAAAGGTACTTCTTTGCAAAGTACATCCGCGCCACTTTAAAGCATGGAGAAGATTCTATAATGCTTTGGGCTGCTATGTCGTCACGTGCACAAAATTGAGGATAACTTTCAGTATGTAAGAAATTTAAGTAAAAACCAAAGTAAGCTCTGCAAAAATCAGCAATTTAAATGATCTCTTTAGCGAAACAAAGAAAGCTTGGGAAGCCATTCCAATTAGTGCATATAAAAATTTGGTGACTTTAATGCCTCGCAGATGTCAAGTTGTCATCGATAACAATGGTTTTGCAACAAAATATTGATTTATTTTTTAATAAATACCTTTTTTGGAGAATTTTTGATATGTCCGTAATAATATGCACGACTGATATCAATCCTATTTGAGAATATGACTCACAGTTGCAGTTATTTTCTATGAGTAAGAGTTGAATTTACTAAACTACGACAAATTTTGAGAATATTGTAAAACCTACAGTATGATTTGCTTCACGCTCATATGTTACCATCTCATCCTTAATTAGTTGTACTTAGCTGTTTCTGTGTATGTATGGATTTATGTATGTATGTATGTATATGCGTACTTGTAGTTTCATTTTGTTTTTATTTTAACTTTTCCTGTGTTTAACAACAGAAAAAAAAGGAAAAGAAAACGAATCCATGGAATACAAAGTAATTTTGTAGTATAATGCATAATGTAATGTAATATAATGTAGTGTACTGTAATGGATAATGGCACTTAAAATAACAACACATTAAAGGAATTATTTGTACAATATTATATTATGTTTCCCAAACTAATAGCACTCACTGTATGGGACACAACCAAAAATTCACTGTTTGTTTTTTTTTGCTTTTCCCACTCTAAATGGCACAAAAATTTACACAAAAAAATTAAATGTGTCAATGTAGTTTTATGTGTTAAAACTAATGTTTCTGTGTTATCGTATTTGTGTATTTGTTTTATTTTGAAAGGAGAAAACATTTAAAAAAAATCTTGCACAAATATTTAGATATAACTTTTATTTTACTTAAAATCAGCAATAATAAAAGCTTTTATTTAATTTTTCTCTGTTATATCCTTAATTCCTTCTCGTAGAGAGTAACTACATACGTATGTACTATATGTATAAAAAATACATACGTACATATATATATATATTTAATTATTTCTCTTTTGCTCTCTCTTTATCTTTTGCTAAATTGCTCATTTCTAGGTTACACTATTCTCAGTGGGTTTTTGGTTTTATTTGTTCTCAACATTGTCTAAATTGTGCGTCTTTTGCTAGAATTTATTCGTGCCACACAACCTATTTTTGTTTGCCTTTCTATCTTACACTTATGTATGTACATACCGAAATAGTTTAATTATAGTTGTACATAGTTCAAAGGCAACAACATAAACGTTGCAATGTTTAGTTATTGTAATAGTTGAATATTTAATGGGCATGTATTAAAAATATTTCTTACAACTCTCCTAGTCCGTTATTAATTAATTTATTTAGTACAAACGTTTTGTATTAAAGAATATGTATGTATGTATGTTATTTAATGCCTGGTTATTTGGATGCCTTATTCGAAAAAATCTCTTTTTTCTTTACTTTAAGATTTTTTACATTTTAAAGTCAATGATTTGATTTCAAAAAGAATTTACTTAATATATAAAATGGGTACCAATCTAAGTTATTTAACAAAAAAAACTTAAAAAACTGAGGAATAAAACTTTTTTGAAAGAAAAATTTATAAATGACACCCAAAGTATACCGATTGATTCAGAATCACTTTGTGAGTCGATTAAAATATCTCCCTCTACCCGTTCGTATGTCTGGTTGTCTATGTAAACCACAAAGTACAACCGTAAGACGGAAGATAAACAAGTTTTATATCTATTTCTTTCTTTTCGAAATGTAACATTAAGCGATATACTTGAAGACACAATAAATAAGGTACCAAAGAGTAATATACTTTTCAATAAGAACTGCTCTAGGAATCTCTTTATCTCTTTATTCTTTGTGAAGTAAACCTTGTGCGCAGAGTACAGGTCGCAATTTTGAAGATATTTCCAAAAAATTTAATATTTTCTTTGGCCCAAAGACGATTGGAATTGAATTCGATTAAATTTATTTTATATTTCACTTTGCCCCCATACAATTGTTCTTCAGAAATAGGGGTTTATCGATTATAAATTTATGACTGATAAACGTATCTAAACAAATTTATCCACAAATAAGTTGTACTTGAAGCCTAATCACACTTAAAAATGCTGTGCAGTTCGGTCGATAATTGACCATAGTTCCCATATAAGCTGCAATTCAGAATATCACTTTAAAAAAGTTGGTATCCGAATCATATTCAACAGAAATATGTTTTATATATGTATACACAAATTATTTAGTGTACTTTGTTGATGATCGGTCCATAATTAGTTAAAGCTCCCATAAAAGACCCACTTCGAAAACTACTTTAACAAGTATAATTCTTTTAAAACTAGAAATTTAAGATGAAATCTAACACAAAAATTATATTTGTATATATACAGCGGTAATGCCAAATATTTGGATGATCGGTCCATAATAGATCAAAGCTCCCATATAGCTCCCATTTCTGGAAAATAGATTTTGCACATATACTGGGTGTAGGGTATTATGTGTTCTTGACCGACTATACTTGTTTGTTAACTTGTTGTTTTTTTTTTTTTTGTTATTTTTCTTCTTGATTTTTTGTATTAAATTTGATAATTATAGACTGCATCGGTTATTAAATATTAATATTCAAAATTTGTTACAACGGAATCATCAATTAAACAATTATCTTTCTATAGATATATAAAGGTCAATAACTAGTCAAACAATTTTTTTGTTATTTAGAATTCTCCAGACCTTTTGAATATGGACATCAATGAAAAAGGAAGAAAAATGATGCATTTTGTTGTCGTGCTTTGGATACAAGCGAGTTTGCTATATAAAAATAGCTGAATTGTCTTAAAACTTGTTAAGGAAAGTTTATCATTCCTTATGTATTTTTCAGATTTTTTATCGATATTGAAATTAGTTCCATTTTAAAGATGTTAATAAATCACATGACAGATGTCTGTTGAAACAATCTTTTCGAAAACCTTAAAAAATTACCAACATTAGCTATAAATATTGCTAGAATCAGCCTAAATTCTAATAAATCGGGACTAAGATTTTAGAGAAATATATCTTCAGTATGTATCAAACAATTATTCAAATCGGTAAAATACAAAATAAAACTGAAATAAAGAGTTTGCAAACAACTAAAAAAGTTGTTTTTAAAAACGTTCATACGAAAGTTTAACATTATAAGAATTTTGTAATTTAAATTCTTTAAACCTTTTTGAAATGATTTTTCGGATTCGAACAAACACACAAATCATATAGTGATTCCTGTAAAAAACCCAATGCCGAACGTACAGTTTAAAGCTTTACAAATACAAAAACTGTTAGATACTTTTAGCAACTTAAAGTTTGATTTTTTTATAAATGAAATTTGTTTGCAAATTAAAATTAGTGTATTTACTTACGGCTATTTTATTTCCAAAAATCTATTAACTAAAGCTATTTATGTTAATTTTGTGTAAATTATTTTTTTATATTTTACCCTCTGCATAACCCTGCTTCAACCTGAATAAAAAACTTAATATTTATATTCTTATTATGCATTTAATTTTGCATTTTATTTTGTTCATTTTCAATACTACTTCAGTTTCATTTCTGTATACATATTTTTTCACTCTAAAGATAATCAAACATCTTGAACATTTTCAATCATACTCATTGTAGAACAACAATTTTAACACAATGACACTTAAGACGTCAAGAGTTGTGGGTTTTCATTTTGCATTAAATTGTAGCTGACAATGCCAACAGGGAAAATTGAGATGGCTTTTGAGCAGAAGAACAGAAAAGAACACAAACAAACCAACTAAACCACAGAAGAAAAAAAATCCAAAGAAATAATAATAATAATAAAAAAAAAAACAACAAAAATAGTACGAGTGCTATGTATAAAATGTTTAAAGCAACTACTAAGCAGCCAGTAGAGCAAAAATCTAAAAGGGGGTACGTTCTGAGAAGGCAGTAGCATCAGAAGCACAAGAAGCTAAAGATGATGTTGATGATGTTTTCATTGAGATACCAGCACTTCACAGCTGGGCGTATGAAGAAAAATAATGTAAACACTGATATACACAAACAGCTGGATATGAAATAGTATCATTTATCAATAATTTTTCAGGGCAACATGCTTTTTAATATGAATATGAACATATTTTCAGTATTACCAGAGTCGACAGACATGTGATGACAAGGAAACTGTTTCTTCCTTTTATGTATTTTTTTTTGCTTTCGTTGTGTTTTCAAACTGAATAGATTAGATTAAATAAAACAAAAACTGGATATTATATGACAATAAAATGATGTCGTTGTTTCTTGCCTGTACTCGTACCGAATTCATCTATATGTTTACTTTAATGCTGACTACATACAATACATATTTATAATCTAACACAGTGTGAGAAATATTAAAGGAAACAGATTTATAATAGCACAGTTGGGATTAAGGTTTATAATTTATCCAAAACTCTGATGATCAAATTTGTTTTACAATTTTTGTTCCACTGCACACATGTGTGTGTAGGTAATTGCACAATATAATGGCTTCTGTTTTGTTGTTGTTGTTGTTGTTATGTTAGTTTGTGTTGCACTTTAACCTTTTGACATTGTGTATTTCAAGTATAGTCGTTTATTTTCATATTGTGTGGCAAAATGTTAAAGGTTTCTCTGACATGTAAATCAAAAACAACCTCAACATCATCATCGTCAGCATGGCTAAATTTTTAAAAGTTTAGCCTTTGCAATATGCAACTGGGTTGCATATACGACTATGCATGCGTTATATACTATATGCCTAACTATATGTGGCATAAATTTATAATAAACAAAGAAACCTCATACAAACAATATTATTGCCTGCAGAAATTTTAATTATAATTGAACTACATTAAGAGGATTTTTAATGCAAACTAATATAAATAGATTTATCTCAATAAAATGTAGATTTTTTCTAACAAATATGCATTATGTATCTATCTATCTATATATGTATATAAACATGAAATGGTTCATGTATGTAATGGCATCACGTGAAAACGGCTGGAGCGATTTGGCTGATTTTTTTATTCTATTCAAAATTTTCAGGAGATGTTTTGTAAAAAAAAATTAAAAAATTCCTGATAAAACTCGGAAATTTTAAGTTTTTAATATATTGCTTCCTTTTCACTTCTCATTGTTCATAGTAACCCAGCATACCATTCTAGGAGCGCTCCGAAAATGGAGTCAGAAAAGAGTCCCACTAAAAAGCATTTTCGGAGCGAAAGAAAAATTTGCTTAAAAAATTAATTTTTTTCCCATTTTTATATATTTTATTTAAATGAATTCCATTTTACAATTTATTTAATTTTTTTCCATTTCTAATTTAGTTTATTTGTAAATGAATTCCCTTTTTGTTTAAGTAAAAACAAATAATAAATGTAAACTTTTAATTTTTTGTATTTAAAATTGCAATGACTCTTTGCTGACATGATGTAAGAGCTCTTTCTGAGCCCTAAAAACCCTCATAAAAGACTATTTTCTGACAGAGCTCTTTCTGACGGATCATTTTCGAATGTAATGTCCCTCTTTTTTGAAGGTTTTCAGAGCAATAATGATTGTTTTTTGGGCTCATAAAGAGCATGAACGCTCAGGAAAAGGTGTCAGAAAAGACTCTTTTCGGGGCTTGCTGGGAAGAGACATTTTTTGAAAAAAACTTGAAGAACTGACACGAAAGCCTCCTTTTCAGTTCTCATTTTTTTAAGTATGAAATGATATGAAATACTGAGCGAAGCCGGGGGCGGTCAGCTAGTATATATATATATATATATATCTTGTACTATGAAATTATATTTGTTGTAAGGAAGTATTGTAATTTAAATTGAAACAATTTGTATCTTATATACCATTAATATCGAAATATTCAATTACTCTATGAAATTCTAAGCGGATATAGAAGTTTCATCTGTTTGTTGAGACCCTTATAGAACTTAAACGATACATCCATTTATGGTTCCATGAACTTTTTTGAACTAGTTTATCAAGAATTAATCAAAGCATAAATATTTTGAAAAATCAACTTTAACATTTTTGGTGCCACACTATTCGTATGTATATTGATGATAGCTTTTTAATATCATTATTTGTTCATATGACGCGTTTACAAGTTATGCAACTTAAAAAAGATCTTTAATATTCATAAGCATTAAAATATATGTTTCTTTATGACTTATTCTATGCACGACGACAAATAGATATTTCCTATAAAGAAGTAGTAAAATGACAATCTGTCATTTATTCAAATACAAATTACCTACAGACAATAATCGAGTAATAATATATTTTGTTTTTGGTAACAACAAAAGTTAAATAAAATAATTGTTGCCTTGTCCAATTTGTAAACAAAGTAATAAATTTTATTTCATTTGTAAAATACTGTCAAGTAAATGAATATAATTTAACCACTTTAAGCTCAATAACGTATAACTTTTGCTCAAATAATCTGTAAATTACAATTTCATTATTAAGTTTGTTTTCAAATTATATTTGTATTTACATATTGAATTTAAATTTAGTGCTATGAATTGGAACTAATGAAGTTACAGACAAAACCAGCCAAAAGAAAACAATTGAACAATTGAAAACAAAAAAATCTATTTATTATATACATATATACTAGTACAAGAACTAAATAGAATACGTACATAAATATATGCATTAGGGTGGATCCAAAAATAAAATATTGAATGTTCTCCACTAAAATTAAATTTTAAGTCACATTGTGACTTTGGCTGATTTCAACAGACAAACGGAAATACATATATACAGTTCCAGGAAATATGTACAACATAAATACCAAACTGATTATTGTATAAAATTAAAATGTAATGACAATATTTGTAATGCAGTTTTTGTTTTTATTCGGTAGGTGGTGCTTTGTGTCTTCGGAATATTATTAGGTCACTAGATACTAAATAAAGCTATTAGATTCTTAATTTAAAACTATAAAAGATTTGAGAAGGGTTCAATAGTTCGTCTCTTGATCGTGTTTTGGGATAAATATCATAGATTAAATCCAATGAAATAAATTGCTTTTTTAAACTCGTTTATACAATTGTCTCTGTATAAACTCTATCTTTAACATAGTCCTCTTGTTCAAATACTGGAACATATTTTAATAATTTTTATATCTAAGACCTTATTCGTAAAACTTACAATAGGTTTATAAGAGTTTTGTAAAGCAAATTTTCATACAATTTCCTGTTATAAACTTGTTGTAAGTTTTTATGAATAAGGTGGCGAGTATTTAATATTTTTTATATTTTGTAGAAAGTTTACTTGTAGTTTAAAATTTTTTATTGTTTAGATATACTTACATATTTTTATACTAAGACCCATAGTGATCACACATTCATTTTTAAGAAATGTTTTTACCACTCGTGAGTGGTTTACCACACGGGGTCATGGGAATATTAAATAGATAAGATTGATTGTAAACAAGAATACAAGAGGTATTATCTTATTATTAGTTTAGTTTTAATATTTGTATTTTAGTTACTTAGGTTTTAATTTATAAATAAAATTGAGTATTTTATTTAATTGAAATAGTTTTGTAAACCTCTCTTTAACAGTGGTCTTAAGTCTTATGATTGGAGCGGCCAATTAACAGCTAAACTTTGTGAAATTATTTGATCTGACAGTCGTGATCGAAATTGTTTTCGAATCGAAATTTATTTCGACAGTGCAAAATTTTCTAATGATGGTACTCGATTCGAATCGAATCGATTCTTTACTTCAGTGTTGTAAAATACTTAAATAAGTACGTATTACAACATAAAATATGAGAAAATGTAAATAAAATCATATGGTTCTGCAAAAAATAACTTGAGCAAAATTTTTTAAAAAAATTATTCTAAATTAAAAATGTTTTTTTACTCATCGTCTTCTGATTCTGACGATATTGAAAACATTAATGACATAAAAAACACCTCCGACCCCTTGAAATTGACAAACATTGAATAAGTATAAATAAGTACATATGTACATGCATACATACATATGTATTAATGTATGTATGTATGTGTTTTTCTAGATTCAAAAGACCTCTTAGGTATGGGCAAAATTATTTTTGATATTTTTGATCTAAAAGTAATACAATTATTAATATTATGATATTTTTTTTAAAGTAAGTTACAATTTTTTTTTACTTAGATTTTCTTTTTTTTCTTCTGTTATTTCGTTATTTCGAATGCGTCTTTGCTTACGAGTAAAAACTCGCAAGGTTGCTTCGAATGATCATTCGTTATCGAATGCCATCATTAAAAATTTCGATACATTTTATTCGCTATCGTATGAGGGAATTCCAAATGTTAAAAAATTCGAACGTTCGAATGAAAATTTATTCGCATACGAATGCGAGAATTAGCCCCCTGGTTTAAAAAACAAAGTTCTTGTTGACAAATCCTTTATAATATTGAGCTTAAACAAACAATATACCATAATAAGTTTGGTTCACGTTTGGCTAATGGTTGAAGTTGATGTCATTATTTCTATAATTGATCAATGTAAAAAAGAGTTAAATTTAAAACTGTAAACTATTTCGAGGAATGAAAAAATAAACATAAACTTAATAATAATAAACGTCCCAGTAAAAAAAATCTTGTTTTTTGAAGCACTTAAGAGAAAAAGCGCATATTCGAGCCCTTCAATAAAAGCGCTCTTTTGAAGCAGTAAACACTTTAGGAAAGTGCTTTATTTGCATGTTTTATTAGGTTAAAAGAAGCGCTTATTGTCAGCAGAAAGTAGTCCTCCAAACCGGGAAAACCACCACATACAAAAATCTTGCATCCCATCAGCAGGTTTGAAGCGATTTGAGGTATGAATTCATACATAAAAGCTGCTCCTTTTGGAGCACATTTTTTACTAGGGTAATACATAAATCCTAATATAAATGTGAAATGCTAAGATTTTGATGAAAAGTGTGATAATTTTGAGAGTGTTTGAACTGGTTTGGAAACTTCTTTCATACGCCTTTCAAGGAAGAAAAAAAAAACTGAAATAAAACATGTTTCGTTACAACAGATCGGATCAAACATTTTATATGAAGTGTTCCTCTCACTTTAATTTAAAATTTTCATCAATCAACTGTACTGTACTGTTGGTTGGTTTACGTGGTAGTTCCCTACGTGCCAACACTTAAGTAGAGTCGAAGGGACCCCGTTTTAAAAGACCACACCACTCGTCAGATTTAATGTCGTATACAACATGCTGTAGCTAAGATGTGTACAAAAAGTCGTGTCTTGCTAGACCCAACCTGTAGCTGTGAGATATCTCAGTAGATCATTGAGTTTTGACCCGGCTACCTCACCAAGGTGGTTCAATGTATAGTTTCCCATGTATTTATGTCTCTTGATACTCAGGGCTGGGCATTCGCAGAGAAGGTGAAAATCGTTTCTTCTTTCTCCCTATCCTTACAACTACGACAATGGTCGTTAAAAGGGAGTCCCAGACGATCTGCGTGTTCAGTGTCCCGTTAATACTGCCAGCAACTGTACTGTACTGTAATAATCGCCCCCAGCTATTGTTAAAACTTAAACAACATTTATAAATTGTTCTATAAATTGTATATTTTAAAAATGGTTCCGTTATGTATAGCTAAAAAATTTATCGTAGGGATATGAAACACCAAGGACTGTTTTCTCATTAGCCGATTATCTTTTTTTCCCAACGAAAAACTGCCGATTAAAGAAATTTGATTTTCTCAATGTCTCGTTTGCTTCTATTCTGTCGCAAAACTAACCAGCCCTCATCTGCCGAGTATTTATTTGTTGTACAGATAAATTCAATCAGCTGACTGCTGTTCATATTTTTTATGTGGCAATACCTTGAGTTTCTGTAAAAAAATTAAATAGCAACATGTTTTATAGAGGAATAAGCATTCATTTGATGGAGGATGAACTCGAAAAACATGAATTCCAAGTCAATGTTGAAAAAGTTGATCATGCCAGACCTAACTACCTGGCAGACATGGATATTATTTATTTTTTAAAATATTTGTTTTTTCGATTTTTTTTTTGTTATTTTTTCACATTTGGAAAACAACTGATTTATGTCAACAACTTGTCACTTGAAGACAGAGTTCCCAAATTTTGAGAGGTATTGCCAAAGGAAAATAATTTTTCTGTCGGTATATTGAGAAAACCAACATATTATCAGTCTAATAAATTTATGTCGTCATTTAGTAACAGGCACATTAAGAAAACGGACCCAAGACTAACAAATTTGTAAAAGAGTTCGCACTGCAGAGCAAAAAAAAAATATTATAAAAAGTTTTACAATTTATTTAGAAACAACGTCAGCCTCCCTAATGTAATTATTTAGTTTGTATATTAAATATGATTGTTGAATTAACTAAAACTAATATTATTTCCAACTTGGTAAACATGAAAATGATTGTTTTTAGTTTTTTGTTTGTTTTCTTTTATCTAAAGTTTATTTACAAAACACATGATGTATGTAAGTATGTATAACCATGCACACAAATATATATATATGTATATTTCTATGTAAAATGCAATATACATTCACACACATAAGCGAGTATAGAAGTGCATAAACTATTTAAAACAACTGCTGCGACAACTATGAATTAAAACTTGAACAAAAAAAAAAATGAAACAAAATAAACCACATTATCATTATGTAAATGTGAATGGTTAGAAAAAATTATGTTTGTTGGACTGAATTGTATTAGATTGAATTGGTGACACGATAGTGTTTGATTCGTTCGTGTTTGGTTGGCTTACTAACAGTTTGGTGGACTCTCTGACTGACTGACTGACTGTTTTTCATAAAAACAAAAAATAACTAAATAAAAATCTAACCTTGTGTATGCCTGTGGTATTTGGTTTTTGTGTATAATATTTATATTAATACCTATGTGTGTGTGTACATATATGAGTGCGTGTTGCAATTTAGTGCGGTGATATTTTGTGTCCTTCTAATAGTTTGTTTTTACATATTCTCAAACACTTAATATAAAAAGAGCATTTTCTTTTTAATAGAAGTAAATTTAACTAAACTTGTTAAGTATTCTTAAACCCCTTTTTATAGTTTCTATTTCTATATACGATTTTTTCTAGTTTTGTATGTACATAGATAGATAAATAGCTGCAGCAAATAATAAATATTTTATTAAAGCAACAATTTTTCAAGGTATTTTTTTTTTATTATTTGCTGAATTTTATATATCTTTTAAAAAATATTAATACAACATATTTACTCTACATAAAAACTTTAGTCTCCTTTATGGCCACTTCTTTATTATCCAAGCCTAGACTTACAACCTAAAGAATCCCATACAAAATAACAATAAGCTTAAAAGCCAAACAAATCTTTGCAATGTGTAATTGCATTTTATATTTAAGAAATTGCAATTGGACAAATTTATTATAACAGATGGGACGTATTTCTACAAAGAGAACATTTTTGTTATTTGTAACCAAGAGAATATTAGAGAAATGATGCTGTAAAAACGAAAATAATTCAGTGATGTCTTAAACTCAAAATTTTAAATATCGTTTTTATTATTTTATTTTTGAAATCAATCAATAAAATTTAATTAATTTAATTTATGGCCATTAACTAGATTCATAGAAAGCTTATCAGTATAGAGTCATCAGTGGTTGACATTACGAAGTAGCAGATTTACTCCTTTTTAAGTTTTTCTGAACGTTTTATTATTTAATAACAATATTTGGAATTAGTCTTAACTAATCTGAAACCAATGTTAAACTGATACCGAAAAGTTCTATTCAATACTTAAGAATCAGAAATTGTTTCCCTGATTTCAGATTAGTTTTGCAAAATTCAATATTTTACACTACCAGATGGACTGCGGTGATGTCCGCTAACATGCGAACTAACTAGTACGAGTATTGAAAAATATTAACAAAACTTTTCTCAAATCAAGTAAAATTGAAAATATTTTTATTTACAATTACGTATGTGTATAAAATATCGAATTCATTTAAATTTCTTAGCAAGAATTTTAGTTAAAAAAAAAAAATATTAATTTATTTGGATTTGATTTCAAAATATGTGTAAAATATTTCAAAAACCAAGTGGTTATATAAACAGTTTTTTCTCTACATACATTGTAACTTGTTGGAAAGAACAGAAATTTCGAAAGAGTCAAAGAATATCATACAATTGCTTTAGATCTTTCATTTATTATTAAAATTCCGTATAGTTTCTGAACAATTCCATTGTGCTGTATGTTTCAGCTCATGAAAAATGACCCCAGGAAAAATGGCAAAAAATAAAATAACTCCAAAAAATTACACTGATTACAAAAACATGAAGTTTTTGGGGATTTTTTTTATTTTTGTTGTGATTATAATGTACTTTTTCTTGGAGTCATTTTGCATTTTAGAAGAAATGAAATATTAGCTCAAAATTCTGGAATAAAATATGCATATAGAAATTTTGTTTTTATACTTTGGGACCGAATTTAATACGTGAATATTGTTAAATATACTAAAAAAAACTGAATATAAAATCTTCAAATTGTTAATTACTACATTCTTTATTTCTAACAGCAATTATATAAAAAATTTGAAGCACTTTTTCGTTATAAAAAATGCCCCAACATTTAGTGGCACCTTTCATTTTAACATTGGCGTAATTTTTTTTTGACCCCAAAATTTGGGCCTTTTTTAATTTTTTTTGGGGCCATTTTTCCTGCGATCATATTCCACAGCGCTTCCCATAGCTGTCAAATATAATTTTTGTTTTATTTTATTTTATTTAAAAACATTGAGGTCAACCAGTAAGACGTATAAGTACCCTGGTTTATGTAATTTAAATATTACTCATACGTTTAGTGGACATCATTTAAATTCGTGCATAACCTGAATATTTTGCAAATTTAAAAAAAAATATATAAATTATTTTAAAACACTTGTGAAAAAAGACCCTAAACAAGTGTAGTAATAAATTGTGAATACTTGAATAGTTATATACATACATGTGTATGTATGTAGTGTACTGGCGCATACAAATAAAAACAAACAAACAAACAAACATATTTAAAAAGAAATAAAATTAGTTGTTGTTTATTTTAAAGCTCTATTGCCCTATGTTATTGTCGTTTTTAAATATAGGTTGCTCTGGGTAAATACAACCTCATTGCCAAACTAAGCCAAGTTAACTGCCAGGCTGTATCATGCAAACACATTTACACGCACTGAACTGAAATACAATTACACTTCTTTATATATTCTTATATGTATATATATGTTCATACATATATGTAGGATACATTAGGGTATCCATTCGAATAATAGAACAATTGCTTACGAATAGCTAATTATACGAAGAATTTCGAATTTCGTTTCATCATTTTAAGAAGAATAAGCGATTGAAACGAATCAATATTTTTGTTTAAATTTATTGTTTCCGTTTAGATTTTTTCATAATTTAATAATTATGTAAACACCATTCATAAACACCATTCCGTTTCAATTTTATTTACAAAATAAGACAGGTTTAATAAATGGATATTTGATAATTTCTTTTTCACTTTAATTTTTATATAAATGTTTATATATTTATATATATTTATTTAAATATGGATAGCTAATCCATAATAAATAAAGTATAAAAATGAAAATTTTTAACAGAAAATGAAAAGTGTACAATTATGATAGATATAATAAACTTGTTTGGAATAATAAATGAAAAATTATACATGTAATATTTGTAGTTTCTAAACTTATTCTTATAAATTAAATATCTATAATTTTGAGCTACATTGTCTGTATCTGTTTTAAAATTAATTCTCTTTTCTATCGGTAAAAAAAATCTGTTTCATGAAAAACTGCAATATGAAATTATATTAACGATTTTCAATATTTTTGAAAATAAATATTTTATAATCAATAAAGAAAAGAAAATACTGAACGAATTTGGAACTTATAGAGTCTACATATTGTGGCGAAATATTATTTAGCAACATGGAAGTTATATATACATACACATGTAGCTTAAAGCTTAACAGAAAGTATTGAAACTGATTGCAAACAAAATACTAATGGAATGAAAAAAATGTCAAATTGGAAACACATATTAATCGAATTGAAATAACTAGAATATATAGGAACAGGACCACTATAGTTTCTATATACATATTGGTGTTTAATTAAACCTTATAACCTAACCTACAATGGTGGCGAATGAGATGTTGCAGAAAGTGATATTGTGGATAACATTCATGATGGTGATAACGTTGAAAAAGACAAGTAACATAATTAATAAAATGTATATAACTTCTTTATATACTACTTTTTGTATAACTTGATGAAGGAAAGACATTGCTGCTTTATTTAAAAATTTTCAATTATTCGAATAATTGATTTACTTGTTCGATTCGAATTTTACGTTTTATTCGAACAAAAGAAAAATCGATAATATATTTATTACACTCAGAGGACATGTATGTTCGGCTGGTTTAATAATAATAATACATATTTATTCTCTTTAGTTTCTGTGCTCTTTTGTATTTTATTAACTTTCTACAATTTCGGTTATTTCACATGCAACTTTTAATATTTTTTTTTTTATTCAAAATAAATTTTATGCAGAGCAGAAATGTTGTTATTTTTTGTTTGCCATTTTTGTAGGCAGTTATAGACGTTGTTGTAGTGCCACTTCAGGTTGAAATTATAAGTAGATTATTTAATGTAATTTAATGATGTTGTGTTTTATTTAATTGTTAACCAACCACAATTAGGTTGCCCAAAGAAAAAAATCGGTGTTTTCAACAGATTGTTTTTAAATGGTATTTCACAAACTTTTAGGATCAAATAGTTGAAAGAACTTTTTACAACATTTGCCATTTTAGTATTATATAGAGGAGTAAAAATAATTTTTATATAAAAATTTGTTTTCCAAAAGGAAAAAATATTTTAAATCTTTTACATAAAATCGGAATTGTGTAAATGACATATATTAAAAGTGAATAATATTATTGCTTAGAATTTGCTTTTGCAATTAAAATACAGTTTTTGCACATGATTTCTCATTTAGAAAGTAATATTTTTCAAAATCTTTTAAAATTATTAAATATTTTGGAAAAAAAACGTAACAGAAGCTAAGATTCTTGAACATACATATGTATGTTCTTAGTTAATTATGGTATTTATCCAATAAATAATTCTACTGTAGATGCATGATCGAATTGACATATGTATAGAAAGCTAAACTACCTCTTTTTTAATTTTTCCAGTTTCTGCAGGTAAATCTAGAACGCACATTTTGTAAAATGGTATGAAAAATCAATTGAACAATCATTTTAGTTGGAAATATCGAAAGTTTCTTTTTGGATCCCCCTAATATACACGTGCTTAAACAAAAAAAAAAACAAAAAAAAGCAATAATTAAAGAGAAAAGGTAAAAAGTTTAGTTTTTGTAGTTTAATGAAGAAAATATTTAAAACACGTGGTTGCGTGCCAAAGTATATCAATACACGTTTACAAATGTTGATTGGAATGTTTGTGTAGCTACATTAAATATGAGTACCCTGGTACTGGTACAATATGTAGATTTATACATTTGCATGTGTTCCACACTCGTGCGACTTTACCATGAAAAAGTGACGCATTAACCGCATAGTAACTGCAGGATAATAAAACAAAAGCCAAAATCCTAAATACAAAACAGTGAATGAAACAAAAACATAAACAAGATATTTACAAACAAAAGATGCTTAGGGGCACCATGAAATATAGCAACTGCAATAATGATTACACACCCAAAAAAAGCCACAGTAAAAAACAAAAGCCAATTGTACTTTAGAGAGTCATCAACTTTATCACATCTACGACCCGTATTATTAATACAGCAACTACTGCTGTTGCAACTGAAACTTTGCACTCAGTTTGTACTTTAGACCGCAAAAATATTTTCACGCTTTAACAGCAATACTGTCTGCACTTCATTACTTTTGAGCTGCAAATTAAACACACGTTTTTAGTAGCTGGAATTAATTTATGCTATTCTAAGGAAATTAAATATGTCTTATTTCAAAATTTGTTTTATTAAGAATTTTAGACAAATTATTTCAATTTAAATTTGACCATATATTAAAGTACATACAAGAAAATATGCATAGTTTAGAATTGAAAAAAAAATATGCACATTAAAACTGAAATTAGCATTTATGCAATTCCATTACTCCCAAAGTTTAGAGGTTTCTGTTCGAACTAATTTTAATTACTCATATAAAAAACAAGATTTTCAGTTAACATGTTTATTTCACTATTACCATTGCATCATTGCATCTGCAAAAAGATTTAGCATATTTTTGCTCTACACTAACCAAATACACAGTAAAGCATATGCTAGGCTTAATATTATATGCAACATATAAAACCAATAGATTTTATTTGCTCTGCAACACCTAATTGCAAATAAACAGTTGACTAACAATAATCCAAGTTAATCGATTCGTAATCGTTTCATACTTGCCGCTGCTTATATGTCACCAAACACCAGCTAACGATGACTTAATATTTTGTAAGACTGAGCCGGCGTAAAAAGTCGCTTTTAAGCTGTCCACCAACTGTTCCTTACAGCATTTATAGGACATATTTCTTTTATTTATTTTTTAGAATTTCTTTGATTGACAAAATTTTGTATCTTGCAATAAATATTGCAAAATCAAAAGATCATTCACAATTGGTAGCAGATATTTGCAATCTCAAATGCAGAAGATTGTGAACGGAACTAATAAATTTAGTTAAACTCTTCCGAATTTCATTTAATAAAATTTCGTAGGAAAACAAAATAAGCTTATTTCAAATTAGAAAAAAAAAACAAGTCAGAGTGCTATATTCGGCTATGCCGAATCTTATATACCCTTCACCTTTGTTGTGGATGCAATTTTTACCATAATTTACAGAGTTTGTCTGATGTTCATAATAATCTTGAGTGGAATTTTGCAAACAGAGTATAAAAAAGGGGAACAATTCGGTTTTAGTGACTTTGCTCAAAAAAAAAAAAAATTTTTTTTTCATCAAATAGGGCTTTTAGAGGAGATGTCAGCAAAAAAAATTTGTTGGTGGTCACGCCTATTTTCGAGGGTGCGGGCCCGTAAAGTTGAAAATATATAGGCCTATATCTCGGGAACTACTGGGTGTCTGATAATTTGTAATAAATTAAAAAAAAGGTATTAAAAATACCTTTCCAACGATATATATCATGATTATAAAATATGGACCGAATATGGGTTAAATCCGAAAAGAATATTTTTTGACGCGAATTTATTTGTTTTTTTTGGAAATGGTTCTTATATGGCAGCTATGACAAATTATGGGCCGATCTTCTTAAATTTTGGAACAGTTATTTTCAGGCATATGAGGATATTTCATGTCGAATTTCAACATAATAACGGTATATTGAAGATATATATTAGTATTAACGTGAATTTCGCAAGTAGACCTTATATGGGGGACATAGTCAAATATGGACCGATATTCTCAAAATTCAGCACCTTATTTATAAGAGATTTGTGAGTATTAAAGTGATTTTCGGAAGAGGGCTTTATATGGGGCATACGGTTAAAAATAGACCGAAATTCACAAAATTTTATGGGATGATTTTTGTATATATGTAAATGATCTGTGCAAAGTTTTGAGTCGGTACCGATATTTATACAATATATGTATATAGGGATAAATGTATTTTTCAGATGTGGTCCTTGTACGGCAGCTATGACCAATTCTGGTCCGACCACCATAAAATTTAGTACAACCATTTATTTGCCTATAAAGATTATTCATGTCAAATTATAGCCGTTTAACATTATTTATATCTGTTTTATACGTATTTAAGTGGATTTTGGAAGTGGACTTTATATGGGGCTATGGCCAAACATGGACTAAACTAAAAAAAATTTTGTTTTGCGATTTAATTTCGCATAAAACTTATTTCTGCTGAATTTCGTCTTGATATTCCAATTTTATAGGCATTTATGTATAATTGAGCAATATTTCGGGAAGATTTTTGTATGGGGGCTATGGGAAATCATGGACCGATTGATACTAGTTTTCCGCACACTTTCTTCTTTTATCATAAAAACAACGTATACAAAATTTCATGGTATTATCTGCAATATACTTCAAAATATTGCAATAAAATGGACAAAAAATATCAAATTTTTATGGAGGTTGTCTCACATATTGATCCATAACTCTGGTTGGCCTAAACCGATTTTGCTGATTTTAAATTGCAAACTTCTTGAAAGCATGTCTGGCAGAATTATTGAAGATTTGGATCCCGAAGATATCTGGGGACTGCAAAAAACTGATTTCCACATACAGACAGACAGACAGACAGACATGGCTTAATCGACTCCGCTATCTATAAGGATCCAGAATATACATACTTTATAGGATCGAAAAATTATGTTGTGGAAATTACAAACGGAATGACATGAATGTGAAGGGTATAAAAATACAAACTACTTAGCAAAGAATAGCATGATAAAGAAGTAGAACAAAATGAAAGTAAACGTTGGCGTATGAGCAATTTGTAATACATGTAACAAATCCAATATTACTCATACATGTAGTAGGCTATTAGTTTTATTTTCTTACTTCCGTTGCTGATATTTTTGGAAACTAATATTATTAAATTAATTTTCTCATTTATGGAATTATAACAATAAAAAAGTTGTCATATTTTATCAAATAACAATTTTCATGACAATTTTAATTCATTAAACTGAGCATGTGTATGGTTAATTTCATAATTGTAGTTAATTGTTTGGTTCGTTTTGTATTTCTGTATTACGATATTAGTTTTATGCGGCAGATAAAAAAACTGTTCATGTTATGTCGAAAAATATTAATAATATTGTTCATTTAATATAATATTTATTAAAAATAACTGATTTTTTTTAGAATAATTAAAAGAAGAGTTACCAATTCAGAAATTCAAAGACGTGCTCTTTATTGAGATTAATGACTTTTAAAATAATTGTAACAAATATACGTATTAAAAAGAAATTAGTTAAAGATAAAATTTGTTAAAAATTAAATTAAACTTAAATTTTCTGTCCAATAATAGTTTGCTGAGAGTACCTTTATGAAGCAAACTTTCAATATCTTATTTTGATGTATTTTTTTTCGAAAACAGAAATTTATCATAAGATTCTCACAAGTTTCTAAAAGTTTGGTTAATTTCATATATTAAAAGGGTTTGTGTATGAAACTTATTAGGTTTCGGAACAAAGTATTGTTCATAAAATAATTTAAATTTAATAATAATCGGAGGATCTGAATTTTTGTATAAATATTTGTTGGGCAGTTATTTCCTATTGGGCATATTTTTAAATACATGTCAAAGATATCATCGTTGTTTAGTTCAGGGATATAATTTATGCAAACACTAGCAAGCAACTATGGAATTAACGTGCTGCCTGTCACATTATTTCAAATAGGTTTGTATTTCAGTTGTGAGTTGAATAATTTTATCAATTGCTGTATTTTTTATTTCATTAACTAGCATCTTTCAGTTGAGGTGCTATTGAGGTGCATTGAAAACTGAGTTAGATTGTTTAATAATATTATTATTTTGTTATACAATCTTGTGGACAGACTTAAAAATATTGATATGAGACATTTGCTAAATTTTTGTTTCAAGGTCTTAGACTGAAATACCAAGAAAGTGTTATCGCAGTTTATTAGAATAATAGGTTTTTAATTAATTAATATTTTCAGAAGTCATAAAAATGATTGCAATATTTTCTGTTTGGTTTTTCACACTGTTTACTTATATTTAAAATATGTTTTTTATGAATACAATAACTTCACAATCAAATTGGTTGAATATTTTTTTTGATAATTATTAAATCTCATTATAACAAGCCAATAAATTTCATGCAATTTTCTTATTGACTCCTAAAACTATACTATGAATAGCAAGCAACACTAAATCAGATATTTTTAAATTATAGAATTGGCATTATAGAACTAAAAATTCAAGTACATATTTTAAATGGTTTAGACTTGAAAATAGTTTAAATTTATATTATTCGTTTATTGAAAAAGTTATTAAATTAAAGAGCAACGTCACTATTACGGAATAGTATGAAGTGGGCTGCAACTAAATTTATTTCCAACTTGAAAATTGAGAAAAAAGTTTTATAATTATAAAATAAATAATAAAATTTAGAAATTGAATACTAATTGCATTACAATATGAATATAAATCGTTGAAGTTCTATGTTTGTTGGTTTTCTCTTCAAGATGCAATAGTGTACTAAACTGTTCTCTTCTCAATAACTAAAAATCTTGCAAGTGCATCAGAACTTGTTCGATATGCAAGCATACATATTTTACAATCTTTTACATTTCAGTGCAAATTGTATGCTGTTGTTTGGTACTGCAACTACAAATTAAAATATATATTTTGATGTCATTAAATAGATCAAAGTAAGAATTGTTAATATGAACAATGTCCACCATAATAACTAGAAAATTCGAAATAAAATGACAAGAAAAGTCTACTTACGCTGCATTAACTGTGGTAATTTGTTTCTTTGGTTCCTGTAGAAACATCGCCAAATTGAAGGCCAGCCACAGGGTTATAATTCGTGATCTGGACATGAATGTATCAAATTTGCGATACAACATTGAATCACTCATGGTGGTAGTAATAGTGGATTTGGATGCTGTTGATGCTGATGCAGTTGGTGATGAGCTGGAGGCTGGTAAAGTGGATGAATGTATGTAGGAGACGTATGATTTGTTTGCTTTTTTTCTTACTTTAGAGCAACCAACAACATAAAATGATGCTGTTATGCAAGTAGTTTTCCTTGTTGTTGTAGCTGTTGATGCTAACGCTGTTGTTCTTGTTGTTTTTTTTTTTTTTTGTTTTATGAATATTATTTTATAAGCGTTGGATGCTTTTAATGGTGATATGTCCTTAAAAAAAATAATTATGCTCTAGTTGTAGTTTGTAGTCGTAATTGTAATTGTAGTTGATGTTGTTGTTGTTGGTGTTGTTGCTATTGTATTGTATGTATTAAATGCAATAGGCTTAGGTTTGCATTTTTATTTCCTTGCACCTAGTTGTTTTTGTTTTTGTTGTTGCCGTTGCTGTTGATTTGAGTTTTAGTTGTTCTACTTATTTACATGGAAACTACACAAAAACAACAACTTTATCATTGTGTTGATGATTTTTATTGGTTGGAAACATTGTTCTATTTTGCAGATTAAATTTCTTTTTTGTTTGTTTTTGTTTTATCTCTGTGTAGTCAATATATTCTAGATTCCAATTTTGTGGAGATGCAACGTTTTTGTTGTTTTTGTTTCTGCTACATACGTGAATATATTTAAAGTGAGTTAGTTTATGGTGTTGTGAAGTGGAGAGATATTAAATATTCTCACTTGTTTGATTTGAATTAAGTTTTTGGTTTGGTTTATTTGTTTGTATGTCTGGACTTTGCTGCTTTTAGTTTTACTGTTGTAGAGTGTAGTGTTGTAGTATTTTTAGAATTTAGTATCTCGTTTGTTGCATATATATTTGTATTTATTGTATTTATTTATACATACATATAAAAGAGTTTCTAAAAGTTATATTTAGTTTAAAAGCATTAGTATTTGCTTTGCTTTTCAATGTTGCTGTTTCACGCACATGCACACAGTTTGGTTGTCGTTGTAATTTATTTATACAACTCCTTACTCCTTGCTATAGGCACTCTTATTAGTTAGTAAGTTATTGAAATGTAACGATTTTTACTCATTCTTGTCACAAACACATATGAATATGTGTGTGTATGTGTATGTGTGTAAGTTGCGTCCGTGTATGTTTAGGATTTCGTAAGTATACGTAAGTCTCTGCAAGTGTGTAAGCGTGTTTGTATGTAGGCGTAGGTGTGAGTCTAGGGATAATATTGCTAAAGAATGAGTGCTTAACGTTTTAGACTTGGATTTTCTGCTTTAAATAAGGGCTGTCTTTGTATGTGTTGCTTATTCCGATATTTTTTTTTATTATTCAACAAAAGATATTTTTAATTTTCATTACAGTCCAGTTGTTGAGTCTAATCGTGTATAGAATTTAATTTATTTTTAAACCAAAGTATTTCCTTCGAGCACTTTTGTTTTAGCAATTCAAAGGATACTTTCTCAGGAAGTAGAGTGGAGGAGCTAGCAACAATGAAGCATTCGTTTTATTAATAAATTCAATATGTGTCCCCTTTTAAAACTGTTGATTGTTTTGTACAATTCTAGCGGATGTTTGGGTTGTCTTTTGCGTTTTTAACAATGATGACTTCGTGGTGGTCTTGCTTGTATTAGCAGCGGTGTGATTGTATGTTTTAGCATAAATATTATTATTATTATTATTTTTAGTATTTTTGGAGTAGTAGTAGTAGTTGTTGTTGTTGGTAAATATGTATTTTTAGTATGTGCATGTACTCTACATAAAATGTTGATAACCGTCTATATCCTCATTAACAATAAATCACACATTGTCACCTTAATTTCATTTGATTGATTTAATGATATTTCATTGTTGTTGTTTTAGTTGTTTTTGTAACGTTTCTTGGTTCCGCTATTGTTGCTAACGTTATCGCTGTAGCTACATAACCGCCATCATCATGAGTTTCAATAACACAATCATGCAACATTTTACACGAGATTTCTAATTACTTTGAACAGCCAGGAAGGATTTCAGGAGAAGAAACATATGCTGTTGTTGTTTGGTGTTTGCTGGTGTTTTACTTCTTGTTAATGTTGCTGTTGATTTTTTATGTTTAATTTGTATTCTTTTTGTTGTTAAGAGTTATAATTATAATTAAACGCACTTATTGTTAAACTCTCGAAGCAATTTCTTTGTTTTCTTGTGAATGTTTTCATATGAATTATAATTAGACATTTCTCATATTTAATTCCTTATTTATATTTGCTTCTGCACTAAAATATTTTAAATCACATTTTCTAATATTAATTATCATACAATTTTTTCATTATCATACTCGTTTATATCTATGCATAAAAAAAACTTTCACTTTAAATTGAAATTTTTGAATTTTCCACAATTTTTCTTTTCGGATTATTTATTGTGCTGTTGTGTATGTGTGTATTGTTTTTTTGTTGTTGTTGTTTTATTTAAATTGTTGTGTACACACATTTTTCTTTAGGTTTATGCGCCATGAAGTATACAACGAACGTTAAGTACCAAAGTGCTTTAGGCACTGAGTTAAGGGTAAAAATATTTCAGGAGCCTACTTTTGGAAAAACACAGCTAAACTAAACTCAACTCATTACAACTCGCCTTTTTTTCCAGTGCAGCAGCAATATCTTAGCGAAATAAAAATACAAAACACTTTGCAAATTCCATGCCAACTGTGCTCTCTCTAGCTCTCTTTCATTATTGCTCTGTTCTTTAAGCTTTGGCTCTCTTGGTTAACTCTCTACTATTAAGGATAATTTTGCCTGTTTGCCTTTGCTAAAAATCTTTAAACTTTTCACTGTTATGCAGCCACAAAAACAAAATAGAAAATAGAAAAGTTCTCGCAAAATAGAATAAATGCAATTTTATTAATATTTTTGTTATTTTTTTCTTCTTTTATTTTGCAGTCAAATGTGCATGAGTTTGGCTTAATTTTATTATTTGCATAAAATCTAGAAAGTGTTTTTATATTCGGAATTATGTTAAATATTTGTTTATATTGAAATATGTACATTAGAGCGGTGTTTTTTTTTTTGGAATTTCAGACTCAACTTTGATAATTTAACTTTTTCTTTTAATTTTTAGCAAAATCTTCTTATTTCTTAAGCTAGATTTACACGATTGAATTTTTTTTGTCAAAATTGCTCTTCAAAGAGCTTCAAACTCGTGTAAACAGCAAAATTTCTTCAAAATTTATTTGTTTAATAACTTTAATAACTATTAAATAAATAAATTTTGAAGAATGTTTACCTTTTACACGATTTTGAAGCATTTTGGAGAGCAATTTTGAAGAAAATTTCAATCGTGTAAATCTAGCTTTATACTTATTATTCTTATTTCGTTACAATGAAATCAATTTGAAATATTTTCAAAAAATACATTTTATATGAAAAATTTTTTGGAATCCATTTATTATGTCACAATTTACTTGTTTTATCTTTCTGAGAATAGTAAATATTCTAATATGAAATTTTGATCTTTCTATTCATTCTTATCTGCAGCAAAAAGTCAATTTCCAACTTTTTCAAATTTTGTTAAACTAATTAAATTAATTGTAAAATTAGTTCATGATTGCAACAGCTTATAATCATGCCAAACGAAACATGTTTAAATGGCTGCAATAAACTTAAAGAAAACAGTGCAAAGTAACTTGATGTGATCAATGTCAACAAAATTGTAAATAACACCCTGCAAAAAACACAAAAAAAAAAAAAAACGCTACACCCTGCATACGCGCATGTATGGATTACTCCACAATGGACCAGGAGTACTCCAAACATAATCCATTGGTATGAAAAAAACTAGTCCATATTTAACATTACGATGTTCGAGGACTGGATCATACAATTCTGATTTGCATAACATGGGACTCTTCCCGGACCTTAAATGTTTTACAACAACGATTACGGTCGTTAAAGCACGAATAATTGTCTTGTAATAAGAAGTTCTGCTTTGAAAATGAAATGGTCCGTTAGCGCATTACATAGGACCATTATGTAGTCACTATATTTTAGCTACAATGGACCACGTACTCTACAGATTTTTGCAGGGTAATAATTAACGCACACACACGACATATGAATTTTATTGTAACATTTAAATAAACAGTATAAAACCAATTTGTCCACCTATTTGAAACCGTTTAAAGGTAAGGAGAAGGCTTAATTTCGACTAATCCGTTAACGTTATTTTGTGGTAACAAAATTTATAACAGACATATTTATAAAAGTGAGTTGAAGTAGATTGAAATAAATTCAATTATGGAAATAAAAATTGTGTATTTTTCATAATATAGAATTAGTAATAATTTAACAATTAGGGTTTTCTTTTATTTTTTTTATAACATTTATCGAGTTTATAGAAGCAAATGAAGTAAATTAAAAAAAATGTTTCCCAGTTTTGTATAGGTGTTACAAATGGAATGATCAACTTATTTACCAGCTATTGGAAACTGAGGTTAATCAAAATAGAAAACTTAAACCATTATTTCTTAGATAAAGATATACATCTTTCTATTTTATCAAAGCCGACAATAATTACTAATTTACTAACGTATCTGTAAAGATTTGTTGTTTTTTTTTTTTTATAAATTTGTATGAAAGATTTTATAAATAGAAATATCCTTTCGAGAAATTCTAAAACAAAGACGTATCTAAGTCTCCAACTATTTAATGCTGACTGTTTAGTTGCCATTGAAATATTTCATATTCCAAAAATGTAAAAAAACAAAAATTCTTTAATCCAATTGATTGGTCTTCAAAATTCAAAAAGTTGCCAAAATCTATAATTTCGATACGGCTAGGATGGCCTTCCAAAACTTTGGTACACATTTAAATGCTAATAATTTTTTTTTTATATTAGATTAATGTCAAGTTTTGATTTCGAGTTTTTGTCAAGGTTTTGCTTACATAAAATTTAGTTTAACGCCAGAAAAAGTTAGAATATTAAACTTTATTTTCTCATTCTCATAAAATAAAAAATTACAATTTAGAAGTTGTCTTTCTTGTCATTATGTGGTAGAAAGTTTTAGGTACAACTCTAATTAAGCCAAAATATTTTCCAATATATTCTGCAATGTAGAAAATGCTGAGTTTATCGACTTAAGTTGACTTGACATGTTCTAGAATTAAGCAGTCACCTTTCACTATTTATTTAAATGTAGCAACTCTATACAAATTTTAAACAATAAAACTAAATTATGCATTTCTTATTTTTTCAGTTCTTTTTGTTTGTTTTTTAACTTTTTATTTCGATGTTGTTGTTTTATAGTTGGTTTGCAGAAAGTAAAACAAGAAAGAAGGGATATACACAACAAGGTATTTGTTTTCCTTTTTTCTTTTTTCTGGTTTATTTTCTTTATGGCAGGTTTGTTTGCCATTTATTGCCTGCCTGCCTGACTGCCAGTTTGCCATAACAGGCTCATGTAAACTGTTTTTCTATTTTCCTCTTTTTGGATCATATGTTTTTTTTTTTTTTTGTTTCGCAATTTTCCCTTTGTGAAGGTATTTTTTGCTGTTCTCTAAAAGTTCCGTTTTCTCTTTTGCCATAGCAGTCTCTCATTTTATTCTCTATATTTTGGTAAGCTTTTTTGCTGTTTTGTTGTTTTTTTTTCCACGTGTACGTGTATGTGTGTGTGTGTGTGTGCGCTGATTTGACCAAGTTTTATTATGTTGGCTACCAGGAGGTATGTTGTTAATTGGTTGCATTGTACTTTTTTTGTTGCTTTCCTTTTGACATTTATTATTTCGTTTAGCCTTTTTTCTGTTCTTCTATAGTAAGGTTCAAGTGTTTGTTTGTATATGCATAAATGTGTGCGTGTGTGTGTGTATTTGTGTATTGGTTGTACTGTGCTAATTGTATGTGTGTATATCTAAGTCTATTTCATTTTGTCATAGATTTAAATCAAAGTGACAAAGACTTTGTTTAACTTGCGTTTAATTTGTAACATTTGTATGTGTCTGGCTGAAATGTGTGAGTTCTTGTTCATTATTTTATTAAAAGGATTTTGTGTAAAGAAATTTAACAAGCATTTTTTAATTATTTGTATTTCTTTAATTTATTAAATAAAATTTATCATCAAAAGCACAATTTAATTTTGTTATTTGTCATAAAATTAATTTTTGGGAGTACAAAATTACATTTCCAAATAATTTATTTTATACTGTTCTGTTCTGTTCTGTTTTTTTAATAAGTTTGCCAATGAATGCTAATCAATGTGGACTTTGTAGTATATGTAAAAGAAAGCATGTACAAATTTCGTAAATTTTATAAAAATCTTGAGATTATTAAAATTAAGTTTAAAATAGTTTCGTATTTTAAATAAATGTTTTTAAGGAAAAAATGACTGTCCACAGTAAAACAAATATTAAATGATAGTTGATAGAACATTGGTGTTTTTATTATAATCTTGTCCACGCAAGCTCAGGTATTAAAGACCTTCAGAATGTCGAAGTTATTAAGAAAAACTTTCATGATTCTTGGATTGTTAACGTGTTAAAACTATCTCCATATTATGGTTTTAACAGATGACATTTAGACATTGATTGGATTTTTAAACAAATTTCTAAAAACTAGTTTGCATAATTTAGTTAAAATGTTTATGAGTTTAAGTTTATTACATTGATTAACCAAACGAATTAAGTCAAAGCTTAAAATTTTAATTAATGGAATTCTGCAACGCATAAAACAGGATCATACCCAAAATATCAAAACAATTTGGCCGAGTTACAAACCAAAATGTAAAACAATCTCACAAAGATTTGCTTTTCAACGCCGCTAATATTATTTCGTATTTAGTTTATTGACTTTATTGAGAATTTGTAAATGTTCATAATTTTTGGGACGTTTGTTTGTGAAGAACAGAATCACCTTCAAAATGCTATGAAACTAAAAAAAATTATCTAGAATTATTTCTGTTTGTCCCAATCAGCTGGGTATTAAAAATCAACAAGATATATTTAGTAGTATGCTTTTTTTAATGTTTTAAATGATTATAATAATACAAATAATGAGTTTTAATCCTACAAATAATGACTCAACCGGCATATGAAAGTGACCCGGCAATTCTACAAGTACAAGTACACGAGTCTAATAAGCAGAATTTTTAAATTAAAAAAAAAAAAACAACTGAATGGGTTGCATGTTTGCGATTTGCTATCAATGTTGAGACGAATTATTATATAGGCTACATAAGATTATATCATTTTATTATTTATAAAAGGTTAATTCTAAGTAAAATTAGTTCAAATGTCGCACCCCCAAAATACTAAAATTTTCAGGAGAGACAAAAAATTTCATCGTGCACAAACATAAAAATAGACATAACTGTATTTTTCCAGTTAAAAAAGATAGTGATGTGAAAGAAATTTTTCCAGTAGTTAGAGATGTGTACTCTGAATTAATTTATGGGAAAAAGTCAGTTTTGGAAAATTTTGAGTTGTGACCTTTTTGTATTTGTAAACTATGGTTTAAAATCAATTTTTATTTGAAGGAAATTCAGAGAGAATCTTATCATGGTGAAATCGAAATCATTTAAACAAACGTGAATAGCAATTATTGTTGTTATATATTAATGCCCTTATTCATTAAACTTACAACAGGTTTATAACAGGTTTATAAAGCAAATCTTGTATGAAAATTTGCTTTATAAACCTGTTGTAAGTTTTTGTGAATAAGGGGGTAAATATAAAACCCTGACATAATGGTTAATGCTCAATAGTAATAAATTTTAAAATAAAACGTTTTAACATACAAATATCTATAATGGACACTTTGATATGGCTTTTCGTGCCATTTCATTCAATGTAAATGTAAATATCCCGAAATTTCCCTTGATGCCAAACTTAAACAAATTATTACACCGTCCATATTCTGAAAAACGCAAAGCGCTTAAAATTAGCGACAACGCTAGAAATTTGGCGTTTTCAAGCCGCTAGTGTATACTGAAGCGATCTGGCTTATTTTTATTGAAACTGCACTTTAAACACAAACTAAAATGATGCACAATTTAAATTTAATATGTTTTCTTTTTATTCAAGCTAAAGCTTGTAACATTTTCCACGATTTTAATTAAAAATATGCAATTTAAACATTTTCTTTGAGTTTGTCAATTGTCGGTTTCAGTTGTTTACTTTTGAACTAGCGATTTGTGCAAACAGCTGATCAACTTGATCTTCGAAAAGTAAAAGTAATACATTTTAATTTCAAATTTATTTATTTGTTTACATTATTTTATGACCAAACATCTGTTTTTATTGGCAAAACGATAACAAATCGTAGCGTTATCAGAACAGGTCAAAATGCGTTTTGTGTTTTTAAAACTGTATACGATTTGAAAACGCTGAGTTTTTCAGAACATAGGCGATAGTCTATTTTGAATATCATATTTCTTAACTAGTAGCGAATGTCGGAGATCATTTGCAAAAAGAGTTTAAGTTAATATATTAAAGAATTTTGAATATTTGTTATTAAAACTATTTTTTAAAGTACATAATCGCCCAGATCTAAAATCAGCCCTTACATTCTGTATTTTAAGTAGAGTTCTGTTCAATGTTCGTGAATGAAATCGTTAATTTGATAATTAATGTCATCAATTTGTAAAACCATAAATAACAACGTTCATGAAAACTTTACGAAACAACTCTTATTTGTTTAAGAGTAGAGTTCAATTCAGAGGCAGAACATAGAAATTGGGCATGATTGGAAAGTGAATTACCAGAGCTATACAGTTAAAAGGCAACAAAATGTTGCTACATTTGTAGCACTTTATATGCTGTTTTTGAAAACCATTTTGAAATATTTTCATAGGTGTTTCAAAATCAGTTATACAGAAATGTAATGGTAATTTTCTTGCAACTTTTATTAAGTGGTCAAAAGTACCAAACATTAATACTGGAGAGCTTTCCAAATAAACAATTTTAAAATAAAAAATATCAAAAATTTCGTTCGAACTGATAGCATGTAATTAGAAATATGTTTAATTCCCGAATTCTATTTCTCAATAATGGCGAGTTAAATAGATGATGTTTACAAGTAGATCTTGGACAATAAAACATTGCTGATGACGCCCTTGGCAGGGTAGAAAATGCATTACAGTGTGCCATTTGTCTAGAAAAATATAACTTTATAATGGTATTCTTTGAGTTGTTAATTTAAAAATGAACTCAAGCCAAAATAAGAAAGAAAAATTTTCTCTAATAATAAATATGAAAAATATTTCATCAATTTATATTTTAAATGACCTGCTCAATAAAAATGAGTTTATATATGATCTTTGAACTGCAACATTATTTAATCAGATCTTGCATAACATGTATTATATAATCAGAACTAAAAATACAAGTTCTTAACACAACCCTTGATTTTTATTTACACAGAATGTTTTTAGAAACGACTTGAAATTAAGAGCATGATAATGTTTAAAAATAAACTAATAAAAAGGACCTTAAGACACAAACTCACTGATGTTAGGGTCAAAGCGAACGTTGTTTGAAAGCTCAAAATTTAAACAACAGTGAAAAATATTAGCATAGGCTGTTACAAAAAAAAAGATTGCCCAAATAAACACAAATTTTCCATAAACCCAGAGAAAATAACAAAATTAAAAATGCGATGAAAAACGTCTATTTTCAAATTTTAATTCAATAAAATTCATAACCAGAAAAACAAGTGTTAATGTAATGCCCAATTACTACAATGATAGAAATCTATAGGAACTTCAACTACAATAAACAAAAAAGGGGTAATTTGGTTTTATCGTTTTATGATTTAATGGCTTTAGTTGAAAAAGGCTGGCATATTCTTTTTGCCAAAGTCATTAAAATCCTAGTACATTTATGTCTGCAATTACAAACATTCATACATATATGTATGTGTGTGAGTAGGTATGTATTTTGTATATTCATGAAAACAAATATGGAAAGCACAACTACATTATCAGCATGACTTTGGCGTTTTAGACAGCCAACCAGACGCGCACGCACCAGGCAGGCACTGTGAAAGTTTCTTATCCAAAAAAAATAAAAAAAAAAAAAACAAGTAAAACTGAATAAATAAAATTAACCGAGTATACAAAGTGAAAAGTAAAATATATGTATATTTGTAGGTATGTAAAAATCACTGCACATCATAAATTTTGGTTGTAATTATAATTTTTTGATTTCATAATTTTTGTAGGCATTTTAGCATATTTTTTAAATTAATATTTTTTTTTTTTTTTTGTTTTCAAAATGGACAAATAACCAAACAATCAAAAGAAAAATCTCTCTATACTATGTATGTATAGATATGTAGGAATAGGTGAAAATTTTAGATATATATACGAGTATTTATATTTGTATATGTATAGGAATTTTTTTTCTTTATTCAATTCGCATGTTATCCTTGCTACGCCTTGATTTTTTGCACTTTATACAAAGAAAAATCATTTTTTTTTATTTGATTTTCACAATTTTCAATTAATTTGATTTTGAATTTGAATTTACTTTTTTTGTTACTCCAATTATTTGTTTGATTTGGAATTTTCTTGTAAATACATATAAGCATGTGTTGGTTGATTTTTATTTTGTAAAAAAATTTACTTAAAACTATTAAAAATTAGTTGAATTTTTTCTTTTTTTCTTTTACACAATTTATTTATATTTTTTTTTTATTATTAGAACAATCCATAAGTGTAAAAAACAAGCGAGTATACAGAGACCGACTGCCCCAGAGCTTACATCACGAAGAAATTCTGGGTGCGACCAGAATTTCATTTTAGTTTGGAAAAACTTGGCTGAAAATATTGAAACGGTTCGTGGTTTTTCACGAAAAACGACAAATGAATTGAAAATCCTGCGCAGCCTCGATTTCGTTGGTGTGTGTGAGTTGCTAAAATACGAAAAAGCTCTTTTCTCACAAACAGAACTCTGTTATTTTGTTACGAATATTACAATGAACGAGGAAAAAAACTTGCAAGTTGTTTGGAGTTGTGTACAGATAGATACATACGTATATACTCGTACATACATATATACACATAAAGTCTAGGGTCTTTCCAGCCTGTCAGCCAACACCAAGTATCCAGTATATGAGTGTGTGTGTCTGTGTTGCTGTAACTGCTACAGTAGTGGAGGTATGTATGTGTATAGAGCACAAGAAGAACAAGAAGCCTTCGCCTTCAAGTTAATGCAAAGTGTGCAAGGACTATGTTAGTAGATTATTTAGTATCTATATACATTTATAAACATACACTACCTAAACATATGTATGCATGTATGTGTGTGCTGCCATTGCCTTTGCCTTTGCCTTTAGTGTTTATGTATGTATGAATGTTATTGTAGAGCAATTGCTCTCATTGAATTTTGTTTGCATATATGTTGGTATATTTTCTATTTTTTTGGCTGTCACTTACTTGTATTGAGGTGGGTTCAGTTTCTGCGTGCAGAATATTTGATTAGGGAACACTTTTGAAAATGCCACTGAAGAAATAAATAAAAAAAACGAAAATAACGATAAAGTTGGTACAAAGCAAAAAATACAATACATATAAATATAAATCAGCTAAATAGCCAGGAATACTCTCACACACACACACACTCTCTTTTAGACAAACAAACAAACAAACAAACAAGTCAATGACAGGGTCTATGTAAGTGAGTGTTTCAGTGGGATTGCAATTTGTTTTTGTTTTGAGTTTTTGTAGTTTTGAATTTTATATAAGAGTATCCAGTTGTTGTTGTTGTTTGTTTGTTCGCTTTATCAACAACTTCATTATAAAAGTTAAATTTGTTTTATTGTATGTAGGTAGGCTTACCAGACTTAACTACTCAAGTCGCCAAAGTTGCGAAGGATTTTTGAGAGCCAGTAGATAATACAGATATTTCCACTTATTTTGGATATAGTTATTATTATTTTATATTATTTTCACTCTAAATTCCTTGATGCCACAGATTAGCGATGCACACGATTTGGAGTGTTGTTTATTAGACTAAAAAAACCCTGACGTGATATGGTCACCTTGTTGTAATGTTCTATTGAAAGTCTTGTTAAATGTCATCAAGCAAGTCGTAACTTATAATTTCATTCAAATTATGATGTAGTATTTGTGTGTAAAGAGATTGTGATGTATATTTCGGAAAAACTTTATTTTAGAGGTTGCGTGGGAGTATACGGACTAAAGTGATCTTTATGTGAAACTTAGTTATTTGGTTAAGTAAATGTTATTTGAAAATTGTAATTTATAAAAACGTATTGCCGGCAGTACTTGTGGTACTTTGATGACTTATTCAAAACTATTCATCCGTCAGTAGTTATATTGCACTATCTTGTTTCTCCCAGGGATATTCATGTCCTGCTTGACGCTGTTACAATCCTTGGAAGATAATTGCGACTCCGGTGTCATGCGCTTGTACGAGCTCGAAACTCTTTAGAGTTTGATTGTTCACCCAGCTGACTAAGAGTCTTATCTGGAACTACAGGTCAGTTAGAAGACCGGGGATTTGCACCCTGATTTGGGATATCAGAGTGCAGATTCCCTAACTGAAAATTGGTTGAGGTGCCTTCGGGGTACATGTAGTGGCTGTGGTTTATACCCAAAGCGGGAATAATGGTAGTTGGTTAAAAGACTGATGTTTGTTCTAGTAAAAAATTTCGGTGCACCAAATTATGCTAGGTGCTGTTGCTGAAACAGCAGGACCATTGAGGGTAGTGGTGCATATAGCTCTGTGTCCAAGAGAAGTCCTGGAATTGTGGCTTTGTTGCATAGGTGTTGGCTGAAGTCATTGACACTTGTTTGATTGGTGCAATTTAGCGTATTGGTGGCAGTTTGCTAAATATCCGTCTTTGGATAGAGTTAGCTAGCGATCTATGGCAACCGTATTAAATCCTAATCGCTGTCTTTAGTGGTCATCACTCCTAATAGTGGTCATTAGTTGTTGCGATTGCTGCTTTTTCTGCGAATAGTACTAGGTTATGTTAAATGACTAAACTCGGTGCTTAGGGTATGTATAAGAATTGTGGTTTTTGTTTTAGGTACAAGCAGCCGCCATTGACAGGATCACATAGTGGGTCTCCCCATGCTTGCTGATCTGTAGTCAATGTTGGTACTATGGTTGTTCAGTGCGAGGCGATTGCTGCGGGAAAAAAGCATTTGGGTTAAATTGCATGATGTTTATAATCAAGAACTTTCAACTATTTATTTAAGTAAATTCTATGAAAAAATAAAAAAAAAAAACTAAAATTTTGTCTGAAATTTTGAATATTTTTGAATTTAAAAAATGTTTTTTTAATTTTCGATAACCCATTGCAGGCGCCTCTCAAAGACCTTTCATATTATACCAAATTTAAAAATAGTTTCTTTGAAAAAAATCAAAAAACCTTTAAATATGACATTTTTATCCTTTGAGTCAGGTCACCAAATACATATTGACCACAGGACAAAAAAAAAAATTGAGAAACGTAGTCTTAAAATGAATCAAATTTTCATATTAGTCGGGAAAAACGATACTTTATTTTTTCGTCATAGAAACGGGACCACCCTAATGTACATATATATGTAAATATTATGCTAAACATATTAAATGTTGTGTTCCGTTTAAAATGTCACATTCATTTGAAAATAATGTACGCCAAGAAGTACGAGTAGAGCGTTGAGAGTGTGTAAAATTAATGTGAGTATTTACGCAAGTATTTTCCATAAAATATAAAAAAATTTCCTTTTTACATTTCCCGAACTAATTACTTAATGTTCAAATATTATTCTTCTTTTTACTATTGTTTTCACGGCTACTTTTGAATTTCTTTATCGAAAATACAAATCAGCATAAAAATTCATTTGGAAAATTGGCAATTGTATATTTAGACTTACCAATCATTAATGGTAATTGTATGTGTATATGTCGGTCGTGTGTGTGTGTGAGTGAGAGTTTGTATTTAAATAAATTGTATTTATACTTATACAGACATCAATACCTACTTTTCTACACACATACAGTTGATGTGGCCATAATAATGACAATAATTGAATTTAATGCTAATCATCGATTTGTATAAATTCAAAAAACAATTTCTTTCTTTCAACCTCATTCTCTAAATATGTGTCTATTTGTGGCAGATTTTTTAATATTTTTTTTTATTCTTATTCTCCAATAATCCTGCTGCTTTAATCACACAAATGTGTGTATTTATTTTATTTTATTCCAATTCGTTTTATTTTTGGTTGTAGTTTTAATTCGTTACAAATCCTGTTTGTACCATTTCATTCAATAGCAAATACAATTTAACATGTATAAACCAAAACAGAAAACAACCAATACTATTTAAATACGTACATGGGGATTCAAATAAACCAAACGAAAGGTGCTGGCTGGCACGCTGGCAGGCTGGATGACTGGCTCGCTTCGTGAATGGACATTTTATAGAACACTCAAGTACAGAACATACATACTCGTGCATACATATGTTTATAGAACAAAAATAAAAGAAAAATATATGTAAAAGCCATTACAAAAAAAGTTACAGATAACACATCTTGGCATACGCGACGGCCTTTGTATAGATATATTTTATATTTATATAACGTAGGAGCAAATTAAAGTTGTTAAAGCATTTTGTAAGCACTGGTAATATAACATGAGAAATATCTATATCTACTCGTATATGAGTGATAAAGTAGTGATACAGAATTATCTTAACAAAATAAAGCATTTAAAGCATATGTTGCAAAAACTATTTGTGCAGTGTAGTTTTTGTTTAATTAATATTTATATATTTTTAATTTGTTGAATTTTTGTAGCGTATTTTCAAATTTAGCATTGCTTAATATTTATTCATGATGGTCTTCTATTTAATGTTGATGTTGCTGTTTTATTTTTTTCTCTCTATTTTTGCTTTAATACTCAAACAAAGCAACAACAAATCTAAAATTGAGTCAGTATACTACAATGTGAATTTGTGACCTCTTTAAAAGTCGTAAATTTTGTATTTGTAGCTGGCTTAATTTTGCAATGGAGACTTTTACAAAAAACAGACAGTTGCAGGACTTTAAAGGATTTGCTTTCTTTAAATTGTACTTGAAAACACACACAATTTTGATACAATTACTTACTTGCATTAAAAAGTTCAAGGCCTTACATAATTGTTTTCAAAAATAATTCAACTGGATTTTACACTTACACCTTTGCATGAGTTTGTAGCAATTAAAAAACGTACCAGAACTAGTTCTAGAACCCGTGCCAGTACTCGTTCTTGTATGGCGTTGGTATCAATGATTTTTGTTTGAAATTGTCACAACTATAACTAGTTCTAAAGAAGCATTGCAGGCTAGATCACGTTAGAACAGTTGTGAAGCTAGAAATTATCATCTTCGAAATTACCTATAGTTCTTCTTAAGAAGAGTTCTAGAATTAAAGTGGATCCCACAAGCTATTCCCGAACTAATCAGAATTCTATAGAACTAATCTGGACCCAATGTATACGAGTAATTAGTGCCAAAATAATAATTATCCATTGTTCTAAAACTAATTATTTTAGAATAGTTAAACATTTTCCTGGGATGCTTTTTAAATAAATCAACTGCTTGTTCTGTCGTCAATATACTAGAACTCTGAAATTCTCTTCAAAATTAGACCAAATGGGATAAGTCAGAAGCACCTTTCTGTTAAATGAACGAATTTATATTCTACTTTATTTTTTTCCAGCAGCATACACAAATCGTATGTGAATCTATAGAAGAGGTTTTTCTATAAGAGAAATAATATGAACAGCCACTATTATATTAAACATTTTAGATTTCACTTGCTTCGGTTGTCGGGCATCTAAAATACAAATTCTGAAAATATAATGAGGTTTAGATTTTGAACACTTCATTTGAAGTTTCGAGTTTTGGGTACAATATTTTCAATAAAATTAAATTAAAACAAGTACGAAAGTATAGGCGGTCAAGCCCGACCATATAATACCCTACATATAATAGAATGGCCACGATCATGGACCGATCATCCAAAAATTTATTGTCATAATTTCTGTGAATATAAATATTATGTATGTTGAACTTTATCTCGATATAAATACTTTTAAAAGATTTATGGAGGTTAAATTGAATTACGGATTTGGTCTTATATGGGATTTTCGACTGATTACGGACCGACCATTATAAAATGAGGTGTCATTATTTCTGTATATAAGAAACTTGTTTGTGTTAAATTTTATTTTTATACCAACATTTTTAAGAAATTTATGGTCGCTAAAGTGATTTTCGGAAGTAGACCTTATATGGGAACTACGACTAATTATGGACCGATCTGCACAAAATTTCTATATGTATTTCGTTTCATTTACCACTCATTTCTGATGAAATTTGTTTGGCTACTTGCATAATTCAAACATTTATGATCAGTAAACCCCAATTTCGGAAGGACATTTGTATGGGGGCCAGGTGAAATAATGGACCGATTTCCATCAGTTTCAATCCCATCCATCCTTGGGCCGAAAAAATATCATGTACGAAATTTTATCGAAATATCTTTAAAATTGCGACCTGTATTCTACGCACACTTTACATGGACAACCAGCCAGCCAGACGGACAGAAGGACAGACATCGTTAAATCGACTAAGGATTCAGGTGATACTGAATCGATCGGTATACTTTAAGATGGGTGTTGGTCCAATATTTCTGGGCATTACAAACATCAGCACAAATCCAATATACCCTCCAAAATTAGGTGGCGTAGGGTATAAAAATTGGGTTTTGAGATATGAAAAATGTATTAGAAGAATCAAGTCATGACAGAAAATTCGAGATTTAATACATTAGATTTGTTTTCCAACATTTATTATAATTTTTTATACTTTTAAAAGTTATCCAAAGTATTTTTTGAGATGATCAAAAATTTTATACTCTAGAAGCAACGAAAATTTAAAACATCGGTTGGCAAAGATTAATTGTATATGGATCAAATTGAATGTTGTGTCTTGAAGTCAGAACTCTGATTTAATATTTTTTTATTATTCACAAATAACAACCTACCTGTCACAGACAGACAAATAACGAATTCTGTTTCTTTTCAAAATTCGTTTTAAAATTAACTGCGAAAAACAAGTCTAAAAATTAGTTTTTAACAATGTTGAAATTGAAATCAGTATAAAACATCTAAAGATACGGTCACACTTGGAAAATACTTGCCTAGAAAGACAAGATACAACAAATAATTAGTCTGATTTTATTTGATGCTGTTTGATCTTGCAAAACTCTTGTAAGAGTAAACAACGTTAAATATATTTGTACTAAAACAAGTGGTAACGATTTTTATAGTAAATATTTGCCATGTGTGACCATACCTTAAGTAATGTTTAAACTATGGCAAAAACCCAGCATGATTGTAACCGAGTGATCTTCAAATGTTCTGAAGATCGGAAAACATCCTAAAAAGAATTCAGACTTTTAGGCTGATATTCGTATGTGAGTGTATGTATTTAACATTATACATACATATATTATTTTATTGTACACTCGTTGCTGCTGTTATAGTTGTTGTTTTATGTAAGTATTTGTTGGCGTTCTTTTAGGCATTTGTTGTATTTTATTTTTTGGCTATTTGTCTTTTTGTTTTTGTTTTTGTCGATTTGGTGAAAAAGGCAGTAAAGGAGCAGTGAATGTTTCACAGCTTGTTTAAATTTTAAACAGTCTGTTTGTTCGCTAAAAGGGAAAAATCTTTTCTATACTTTATGAGTGTGTACGTGGTCTCCCCGTGTGTGCGTGTATGTGTGTGTGTGTGTGAGTTTAAATGAGTGAGTGTGTGAGGAGTGTTGTGGATTATGTTGTTGTTGTTGGAAAAAAACATTTTTTAAAATTTAAAATGTTTAAATTTTAAATATCCTGACGTTTCTTTTTGGGTTTTAAGTTATTTGTTGTAAATACACACTAACACTCATGCAAGCGTAAACACAAATAAACAAACACACATACAATAATGTATAAGCAGCCTCGCTGCTGTCAGTAGTCAGTTAGTTATTTTGTACGTGCTCCATCGCTGGTGGTGGGTTTCAATTTAAATTATATGGTAGATTTTCTTGTCCCAAAACACTTCTTGGGGCTTCAATTTGTTGTCGATTTCCTTTCCTATGCTTTCGATTTGGTTGTGTTACTTTGTGTGTTTAACGTTTCATTTTGGTAAGATTCTTAAGTTTATACAATATTTTCGTTGGTGCATTTTAGATTCATGAACATTTCAGGTTTTCAGCTTTCATTCGGGTTGATACTTTTTAAGATGATGCTGCCGTTACGCATTTTTAATAGAAACGTTTGTATGGAATTATTTATTATTATTTATATTTTCTATTTCCCTTTTTCTGTACATACCTACATATATAGGTATGTATGTAGTTATAAGAATAGAGTGTTTGTATGTGTTTAACTTTTAAACGCACAAGTAAAAAAGTTACTTGGTTGATGGCAGGCTTTCATGTTTGTCTGATTAGAATAATAGGATGAGCATTTTTGATGATTTTGATAGATTTTATTAAAAGGAAAATTCTAATATATCAGCACGCAAACAAATTATTCTTATTCTTAAAGTTTTTGTTAAAGTATGATGAATAAAAAAGTAGTTTTTATTTTGTTTTCTCAAGCTGGGTATAATGTTTTACTAAAGTGATTGTGAGTTTCCTTTAATTGTTTTTATTCCAGATTGATAATTAATTTAATTTAAATTAAGAGGATCGAATCATATACATATGTATGTATGTATATCTACATACATATATCAATATTTAAGTCTTTAATTGTAAATTTGTTTTTAAAATGTGACAATAAAGTCTAAAAACAAAACAAACACATCAATGGACACCCATGTGTTTGTTCAACGTCAAAGAAAACCAAACAAAATATACATATATACTCGTACATACCTATAGATATCTAAAGGTATGGTCACACATGGCAAATATTTAATCAAGACAGCGCAACCATTTGTTTTAGCACAAATTTGTTTGACGTTGTTTACTTTTACAAGAGTTTTGCAAGATCAAACAGCAGCAACTTTTTTTTTTTTATTAATTTTGAATACACAATATTTCAAAATGATTCAATATTTGTTTTTTGACACTCAAAAACCAAAGCAAAATAAATCAATGATTTTCCAGAAAAATCATGCGAAATGGGTGAATCGTGCTGCGTAACAATATCAATAAAAAAAAATTTCTCCGGGCAAAATTTTTGTTCGGAACAAAAGGGTGAATCCGCCTTTATTGATATCATAGAAATAATAACTTACTTTGATATGATATCAAATATCTTTTAAAGATACATCAAATTTTACACAAGAAATGAGAAATGGAAAATTTTATTGAATATTGAAAAGACCGTTTTTTTTTCAATAAGATCTTGAATTATACATAAACTTTAATTTCAAATGAAAATATCAAGCATTTTTATTTAGATGTATGTCATCCTAATGTAAATGTGTATTTTTGAATATTTAATCTGTATTATCGAGGCACATGCCAAGATGAACAAAAGAAAAGAAAAACAACGAAGTTTTCTCTATATATGTATGTATGGGTGTGTAAGTTTATGTCTGTGTCGATGTGCTGATTATATTTTGTTCTTCTTTATTCTTTGCTTGTAGTTTGTTTTACTTTTTCATTTCTGTTTTTGTGAGATTTTTGTTTTATTGAGACTATGGCTTTTGATTTTTAAAATATGCGAATGGCTGTGAGCAAAGAAAGTGTGTGTGTGTGTATATATGTGAATGTACGTCTATTCAAAGAAATCCGTTTGCTCTTCACTCCGTTTACCATGAGGTGACATTTATCGTATTAAATAATTTAATTTTCTTTATTATAGGATCATGTGAGTGTGTGTGTAAATCTAAATGTAAATCTAAATACATACATACATATGTACATATACTTAAATACATGCATACATGTGTACTTACATACATATGAACATATTTTTGTGTTATTGTTTTTTTTTTTAATTTTTTTTCATATTCAAGTAGATTTTAGGATTTTTATTTTTTTTTTAACACAAAGTATTACCAATATTTATATTTATTTTATATATTCTACGAATTTGTATATTTCTGTGAATTGCATAAAAATTCATACATTTTCAATTCTAATTCTAACTAAAGGAATTTGAAACAATATCTACAAATATGTAAATTGAAATACAAAAGTACATGCATACGAGTACATATCTTTATGCATTGTTTATGGATTTTGTTTTTGTATATGTATTTCCAAATACTATATGTATATGTATGTACCGAGATACATACATACCAACAGAAATTCGTATGTATGTATGTATGTTCGTAGAAGCCAGTCAAATATTTTAAGCACGTTTTAGCATGTCGTTGTATTAAATATTTTTTGTTTGGTAACAAACAAACAACAACTGCCATTATACAATACAACATCTGTAAGTGTGGTTGTGTGTGTGTTTCTATGTTTGAGTGTATACATGTGGGTCAGTTGTGTTAACATTTTGTTATTAATTACTTTTTGTTTAGTTGGCAAAATGTTTTTCAGAAATACTCTTTATGCATACATACATATATATATACATACATATATATATACATACATATATATATACATACATATATATATACATACATATATATATACATACATATATACATACATATAATAATATTTTGGTTTTTTCATATTATTGTAGATTAAAGTAATTTGTTAACAGAGAGAAAGAACAAGGATAAAACATGCAGACATACATACATACCAACATATCGACTTAAAACATAATAATAGAGAGCAGAAAAAATATTTTTGTACGAAAATTGACCTAAAAAGATAAAAATATTGCATTTCCATTCTTATGTCCTTTTTCTGTTCGTCTCCATTTTATTTATATGGTTTTTATTTTCCAAGTAGCTACCTACCTACTTATTTATTTGGCTTTAGTTTCATTTTGCACTTAAAGTGACTTCCTGTGTGCCAGGCGGTAAGTGCATCTGTTGTCTTCTGCTGCATTCTTTTCCATTTGTTACTTTTTTTATTTCATTTTTTTTTATTTATTTATTTACCTCCGAAACGAAAAGGGAAATGTTAAACAGTTCATTCCCTTTAGGTATTTCTAGTTGGCATTATAATTTTGTTTGGCAATTCACTAACAAAGTTAACAAATTAAATATGAAGCTTTTTTTTTTTTTTTTGAGTTTCTAAAATGAGGATAATAACGTTGTTACTGTTGCTTATTTTTTAGTTTGTGTTTGACAAGTGATATTAGAAAAGTTAACAAAAACAATGTACATGTTTTTAAGAATTTAACATTCGACCTTATTTTGCGTTTCGATTACGTTGGTTTTGTTGCAGATGTTGGTGTAGCTGGTTCCTCCGATATTGAACTGGTGCTGTTGTTGTTACCATTGGATTCAATGGTGATGTTCCCGAAAGTATATCAAATGCACTTATGTTTAGTGCCTCGGTGAAAAACAAAGTACTATTTTTCATTTCACTAATATATTGCGAAATGCATTGCTCGTCTTCTTGGCAAATTTCATCCGGCGCGTAATTTGAGTCATTTTCTTCATCATCGCTATACAAATCGTCTTCTTCGTCTGTTTCTATAGCATCAATGATACTGATCATCAGTCAAGGCAGATAATTTAATACGTCTGCGGTCTCTATCTGCTATTCCTATCACTTTTTTTTAATAAAAAAAATGCTAAATAATATAACACAAAAGCAAAAAGCATTAAAATATAATAAATTGATAATTTTAGCCGCAACCTGCAAGAGTGCAAAATTTCACGTGCTAAAATTATTACTTCTCTCACAAAACAGCTGACAGAACAAAAACGAAATATCAGAATGCATTTCAACCTTCGAGAGAAATGTCAACAGATATGTTACTAAAGTCACCGTTAAAATTTAACAACAAAATAATAATTACTTTTTGAGTTAATTGGTGTTTTGTAATGCGTGCCTTGAGGCACTCTTGCAGGTTAGAGGGTTAAGTTACGCTCGTATCGAAAAATATTATTTTTAAAACACCTAATCGATGTTCAATGACACCTTTTTTACTGTGAAACATGAGAAAATGAAACAGAAATTAATTGCTAAAAAACAATGATTTTATAATAAACTTATATTAAAATTAAATATTTTGTCAATTTTTATTGAACAACTACATTAATCAAGTATGTATAGAGAGACGGAAGAGTGCCAAAATCTGAGTGAGTGGCCAAACTTATCCAGTATAAAGCTGTAGTTGTATGTTTTAGCGTAGGACGCGTTGACACTTGAAACGCGAAAAGTTTGTTTACTTTCTACTTTTGAACGCATCGCAAACGGCGAACAGCTGACATTGACAAATGCAAAGCAAATTTATTTTAAAGGTGATGTCACTAAAAAAAATGACAGTTGAAAAAACATTTTTTATATGAAATTTACAAACAAGCCGATAAAAAACTTCATATAAAAACAAAATTAGCTGGGCTTACATACATATACATATAAAAAAAGTACATACATATGTACAAGGTGGCGCAAAAGTAATCCTCCTATCAGAAAATGCTATAAATTTTGCGATTGGCCCCTAATGTCAGTTCTGTTTTGACATTTGTGTAGTAAACACATGCGAAATACACGTTAATAAACAATGTTACGCTACACTGCTCCAGAACGCGGAATATTGCTGACTATTTAATCAATAATCGGTCGGTGACTTTGGCACAACGTGAATTTCGTCACAGATTTCCTGGCCGCCCAACGCCTACTGGTGAAGCACTGCGATGCCGCTCGCCTCGAAGAGACTGGCACAACACGAGATGCTGCCAGGAGTGGCAGACCCCGGAGTAGCCGTTCTGCAGAGAATATTGCTGCTGTAGCCGAGGACGGTTACTGTGAATGGTGAGCGCTACAGAGCAATGATCAACGAGTTCTTTTTGCCGCAACTTGATGAATTGGGATTGGAAAACATGTGGTTACAACAGGACGGTGCAACGGCACACACCGCACGTGCCACAAGCGATATGCTGAAGAATGCATTTCCCGGGCGCCTAATCTCCTATTTTGGCGATTTGCACTGGCCAGCAAGATCGCCTGATTTGACCGCTCCAGACTTCTTTTTGTGGGGCTTTTTGAAGTCGCGGGTTTATGTCAACAAGCCTCAGACTCTTGCAGCTCTTAAAGACAATATCCGTCAAGAATGTGAGGACCTATCGCCGGAAGTTTTGGCCAAAGTGATGGAAAATGCCATAAAAAGGGCTCAAATGACAATCAACTGTGGCGGCGGCCATTTACATGACATCATATTCTCGACTTGATGTAAAAAAAATTAGACCAAATAAAAATAATCCACAAGAAGAATCAAAGTTTTTCATTTTTTTTTTAATTACAGCCAAAAAACATCGGAAGTTTACTTTTGCGCCACCTTGTATATAAAACACAAATGATTGACGCGAAAAATTTTCGCATGTAACTTGAAATACTTGACGCTTAAAATGCGTTGACGCCAAAACGCGAGTTGTGGACCTCCAGCTTAATGAACTTTGTTATTTTTTTATTTTTATATAACATTGTTGCTTAAAAATAAAATTTAATTTAATTAAATTCGCCAGATTTTTGCGTGAAAACAAAACACCAGAGAAGAACTTGTGTAGCTTAACTATTCTATTCTAGTCTTTGTGGGATAAACTTAATAATAAATATTATAGGTTTCTATATATCATAGCAAAGCAAAAATAAAGTTTATTTTAATTTTAGGAAGAAATGGAATCTATAGCAGCAGCGTTGTTGTTGGAAGGGTTTTTATTGTTGGCTCTAATGCGCTAAGTATTTTCGCAATTTCATTCCAGAATACTTGTACTTTTTCCTTGGGACGTTTATGGTAACCACACACAATATCCTTCTTCATGGCCGTTAAATTTGTCTGAAATAAATTAAATAACCCTTAAAATTTGGAACAACTATTACAAAATACATTTTTATGTAGTATTGAATAATAATATTTAAAGTTAGTTAGAAAAAAAAACAACTTGCAAAAACGTAGCTAAGATCGTAATGCAGAATACATACAGTACAATCGCAAATGAAACCGAATGAAAATGGGGAACGGAACACTGAATACCAAATTTGCCAAATGTAGAAATTTACGATTCGAATCGAAACGCAGTATAATGATGGTGATGAATAAATGACTCGAGCGGTCAACATGCGGCAAAACTTAAGCGCATTCTTTAAGTCGGAGCAATAAAATACTATTTGGCAGATAAACGAGAGGATGCCAACCCAAAATGTCCCGATTAAGTTCCTTTTTATTAATTAAAATCTGCAATAGATTGACATGGAAGAAATCTGACGGGCGTCATAAACATATTGTATATGAAACTCTGTTAAATTGTTCCCAGTAGGAAAAGTCAAAGCGTGTTTATTGGCAGTAAAATGGTATTTGCATTTAGGAAACAATAAAACAACAGTTAAGGCGATTATTTTAAATTTATATAAAATGGATTCTGAGGCACGTTGCTTATATTACAAAAATATTTATGTTTTACATATTGTTGAATATTTAAAAGCATTTGTCATCTCTTCAACGGATTTTAAAAGAAAGTATTCCATTGTGTTTTTGAAAAAGGCGCATACAAAATTTAACAACTTTAATTACAAAATACACTCACATGCACACATGCAGTTTAAATTACAAAAGAAGAGGAAACGAACTAAAATCGCATAACAAAGAAAAAGCGCTAAAACAAACATGAGAAACAGCGGCGAAGCGAAAGCTGAAGCATTGGCACAAACAATTTACAACATGTGGATAATCCGAAAAGCTCATTAAAAAATAAAAACAAAAATTATTGCACATCTTTTTGAATGGTGTGTGGCAGGAGGAGCAATAGCAACAGCAGCTGCAGCAGCAGCAGCATCAGCAACAACAGCAATGGATGATCGTATGTATGTATGTATGTACATACATATGTACATACATATGTACATACATACATACCTATAAATGTGAGTGTAGCTCATAGTGTAGCTTTATTATTTAACAGCTTGCCTATTTAGTCTATGTTGTTTGTTTTTTTTTTGTATGTTTGTGTAGAGAGTTTTTTGACTGCATTTGTTTTCGCTTCAAGTTTCAATGTTACAGCTGTAGTGTGTGTGTTTGAAATTAAACCACAAGCCCTATTACTAAATATTCAAATTGTTCATTTTAACCACATAATTATGCTTATATTTAACCCCTTTTAGCTGAGTTTGTTTTTGTTTTTGAATTTTATTTTTGTTATTTTTTATTTATAAATATATGTACATATGTATGTATGTATGTATAAATATGTTTTTTTTTTTAACATTTATTTTGCACTGTGTTCTGTGTTTTGAGGCTGTCGAGCTCGTTTTGTCTTTTGTAAGAGCCAAAACCATATTGCATGCATGGGTGGTTGTATACAAATGACAAGACGCTATACGAGTAAGTAAGCAAAATGCAACCAGAGGGTGGGAGGTTGCCATGGAGTAGTTACCATGTCATGTTTTTGTTATTCTTTTGTGTGTATTCAGAGCTTTATGAATTTGTTTCTTCTTTTGAAAACATAAAAATTCATTAAACTTGTCTACGCTTAAGGCACAATTTAACATTAGTCGCATGAAATGTGTAATTGTAGTTGTGTTTGCAAGCATAAAAGCTCAACCAGCATGAAGCAAACAGAGGCTAAGACACTGAAAATTAATTGAAATGTTTCAGAGCAAAAGGACCAAATAAGTAGACAAATACAAAAGAACAATAAACATTGGCAATGATGTTTTAGAGACACAAATTATATGCATATAAACACATACACACATATGTACATATGCTGAGTAAGATATTTATTGATGTCAAAAAATAAGCAATACACCAAACATTTTAAGGAAATGTAGGTACTTAGAAATTCTAAAGGCAACATGTGCTCTTGTTGCCACTCACAAACTAAGTGTTAAAACTAAATCTATAGTGTATCAAAACACTATCAACAACTCATAATGTCACACCATTCAAACAGCTAGTTTCAAAATACATATGTATAAAAATATTAATTCCATATGATAAACTGCGCTTGCAATTTCCATGTACATATACGAATAGATGTAGTTGGATAAAAAAAAAATACTAAATAAAAAATGGGTTATATCAAATACACAATAACAACATGCTCACACAACAGCAGATATAACATCAATAAAAATATCGCAAATATAAATAAAAGTATGTGTATAGTGAACATAGACTTTAACATAGACATCAACATACTGCGTATAAGATGTTTGTGATACAAAATGTGTGTAAAACAGCAAATGTGTTCGACACTATACTTTATTTCATACTCTACCCTGAGGCAAAAAAATATAAGGTAGCCTTACAAGGCCTTCACTTTGTAGGTCTTTTAAAACCAATTTATATTCTAGTATGCTTTATTTACAAAAGCTTTTTGCAGCATCCCGGGTTTCTGATCTTTCGTGTTCTTAGGAAATAATTTAGCAACAATTATAAAATTACAGCAATTCAGGACAGGAGTAGGAAAACCTTAGTTTGCAATGACAATGCTGCTATATGAGGCCTTTTAGAAGGCAGTTTTACTCCTTTAATTTTACCGCTGGGTGGATACTTGTTTGTGAATTTCTGTGTGAGTGTGTATGTAAGCAAATATGAAATATTATACACTACATCTAGAACTTAACTACATAGAGCAGACATTGACTATAATGTCATCTAAAATATTAGGATGGTGTCATTTCTATGCTCTCTAAAACGTGGTCGATGTCACCAAGTAGAAGCTTTTGAAAATTTGATGGAAATGGAGTTCAAGAACCTATAGTCATGTAAAGATCTTAAATCTCGATGGGATAAATTGAATGTAGTTTAGTTTAACAGGTAGAAATACATTGGTACAATTCTCTTGGGTACATTGAATTAGTAGTTTTGCCCCACCCCTCTAATCACCGGATAAGGATTCATATTTACAACATACTTAATTTTTAAGACTCTATTTAGTGGTGAGTGAATTTGAAGCTATAACATTTTGGTAATTTTGCACTTGGAGTGATCAGAGTACCCTTAGATCGTCTTCAAAATGGTTCGAAACGTAGTCGAATGATATACAGTGCAACCTCGATTAACGCAACTAATTGAAATTTCGGCTGTTGCAAAAACTAACGTTGTTGCAAAAAACGGGTAACATTTTTTAGGGCGCTTTTGCTTTCTTGTGGTGATAATTAAGAAAAAAAAACAAATTATCAGCCATGTCACAGAATTTAATTCCGTTCGGAAGCGGAATTGATTCCGTTTTTTGCTTCTATAGAAAAAGCAAACCCAAAAATTTTTTCGGAATGAAACCACTTTTAGTTTGCTATATGGAATTCTAATTTTATGAATTTCTAGGTTTCATTCCGAAAAAATTCTTCGTTTTACCTTTTCTATAAAAGCAAAAAACGGAATCAATTCCACTTCCGAACGGAATTAAATTCTGTGACATGGCTGTATATATAAATTGTTTTTAAAATAAATTCATTCATTTTATTGAAAAAAAACAACACAAAAACACTAATACATAGAAAATAAAAAATACACATTCTTAATTTTTATAATTCTGTATATTGTTGATTTGCGGACTTTATATTCATCGTAAATCACTTTTAGAGATATACACCTATCAAGTTTATCAAGGATATCACTTTTTTCTTTAATTGAAAGTTTTGCAAATTTTGTAATTACCGGCATTTTACTCAGTACAACTGAGTTCAATCTAAAAAAAACAAATGCAACAAGCACATTTTAAGATTCTTGGAATAGTGGCAAATCTAAAAGTATTTCATTTCAAACGCAATAGCTTGAAGCAGCAGTAACGTCTAAAAACAATTTTAATAAAAAATATGTAAATAAAAAGACTAACTGAGTGTTTTTCTTTTTTTGAAAGTTCCGTTAACTGGAAATCGTGTTTTGAAAATCGACTCTGTTTAATTCTTGAATAAGAATCAGTGTCTTAACTCGAGAAAACGAATGGCGGAAGTCTGACTAAAATTAACTGCATAGTCCCGGCTTACATTATGAAATTTTTGTCGCTGCGATTCTAGCTTCGTAGGCGAGAGCGTTGAATCGTATTAAAAGGGGTACACATATGTATGTACTCATGAGACATGCTTTGTTCCCTCATTCGTTGTTTTTAATTTTCATACATGTATGTATGTTTGTATGTGCTAGCTACAATCAAATACATGTGTTTATTTGAAATTTTTTTGTTCATTTGGAAAAGGAATTGTCAAAAAATATATAAAAACATGTATACATCCACAAAAAATCTCTGCAACAAAAATCTCACAATGTAGACGCAAATACAATTTTAAAGAAGATACGACAAGAATTGCAGCGACAAAAATTTTATAATGAAAACCGGGAAATAGAATCTGTAGTCTTTCTTAAAGGACTTTCGATGAAGTTGTTTGTACCGTCTTACATATGAATCAGGCTGAGATATTGCTTATATGTTCGTTAGCATAATATAACTGAATTATTTTTGTAAAACATTGGTATGTTTCGTAATAGTCTGGTAGCAGGTTTTATCCATCAAAAAATGAAAAATGAATTGTTCAGATTAAAACAAGAAGTTTGTTTTCTGACGAATATATCGCGATTTGATTTAATTTGATTTTAGTTTGTTAAAATTTGTATCATTGCTTGATGGATTGATATTTGATCCAGTGATTTGTTTTGATTTCATATGATATGTTAATATACAAATTCTTTGTTTTATTTTATATTGAGAGACAAAGTTCTCGTAACTCATAATTTTTAAAATAAACATCGAAAGAATGTCAACACATGGAAGATCCTAACATAACGACCAGAATTTTTGCTGTCCTTAAAGCAGAATTTTTAATGAAAATATTTGGATTTTTATTTAACAAACTATTAATCAAAATTATATTTGCTAATCTATCATTATTTTGTACTTTAAATGCACTAGAAGGACTCAGTTTTAAACAAAACTAATCTATTTAAGACTGACATATTAGCGATTAGAGAAGCATGTACAATTAAGACGCCAGCTGTGCTATTTTTGTCGACAGTAGGTCAGCAATTATGTCACTATATTACGATACAGTGTTAGAGGAACTGTCTAGGCAAGGTCGTCTAACTGACATTACTCAGGCAGACGAACTGACCAGAGAAGAAATGTCTCAATAGCTGTATCTATCACAATACTGTTTGGGACCGATAAAAAAGAAACACACTGGGCACATGCAAAACTGCTAGAAAACTACTAAAAGTGGCCAAAGTTCGACGAAAAGGGCAGTACGCAACTTCTGCATAGTGCTAACTGGTCACTAGGCTCGGACTTTCTTTCAACAGTTGGATCGCGTAAAAGAAGAAATAGTTTTCCATCTCCTGTGTTCTTCGTACTCGCAGAAACAAATTCTTCAACACGGATATACTAAACAATATATCAGAGATATCGGACAGGTTGTATATAGTGAATACACCTTACACACCAGTATCTGGATTTGATATAGTTTCTCACCTATCTCACTGAGTGTTGTGGTTCTTTAACAACAGAATCAAATAGATTCTACTTGGATGTTTGCATGTAACGGGCAGCCACGTAAACCAATCTACCAACCAAAGACTCAAGTTTAATTGATGCATTAGAGAGCGGTTTTTGTTTACAAAATTAAATATTTTTTTGTGGTCCATTCTAAAGTTCTGTATCTGCCTCTATACACATATATATATATATATATATTGTATGTATGTATAAACTGTTATTTACCATATTCTAAAAATAATGATAATCACAAGCAAAGAACAGTTAGATAGATAGACAGACATACAAACATTTACCCTTTCAAACATAAATATTCCAAGTATATGAAAACTTTAATATTTATTTATAATATTTGTTATTTATTTATACATATACATATATATTGCTACAAGTATTAGTGTGTGAATGTGTGATTAAGTTCATTTGTGCATACATATGTACATATGTTCTAATGCTTAAATTCCCTACAGTTTACATATATAATAAATGTATGCATGTATGTGTTTGTACTTGGATTAATTTATAATTACCTTTGATAAAAAATGTATTTAAGTTTATAACACACTACTTACTGTACGTACATGTTTTTAATGATTTTACCACCTGTCTTTGTTTATTATCATTTACTAAATGTCCTAATAATAAACTTTGATATAAGCTGGATCTGAATGTAGTAATCTGTAGCTATGTACATACATATAATATACAATATAATTTTCAAGCAATACACAAACGCAGTGCAAATATAAAAAGTAAATTTTTACTATAAAAATACATGGAATTTGGTAGTTATTATATCCGTCCTAAAACCAACCAAATGATACAACTGAAAACACCAAAATATATTGATGTAACTTGTGAAAAGTATTCAGCAAATCACTAACTTATCAATTTAGCCACTCTCATTTGCTATATTATTATACCCTTCTTCACCTTCATGTTCATGGGTATATATAAGTGTGTCATTCCGTTTGTAATTTCTGCAATATAATTTTCCGACCCTATAAAGTACAGTCGGGCCTCGATTATCCGTGATTCGGTTAACCGGTAACCCCGATTAACCGTGATGGAAAATATCAGTCTATTCTTTTTAGTTTGCAATGTTTTCAAATTGTTTGCTTCGATTAACCGTGATTACCTCTAATATCCGTGATGGCAGATTTTTTTTTTAACTTCAAATTCATAAGTACAATATAGTAAACATGAAAACGGGGAATTCCCTTGTTTGCATACGATTAGTCGGAAGCATTTTAAAGTGATTAGTTTAATTTTGAAATTTGGGAAGTACGGGTGATTAGATCTATGTAAATATATTTAGTATGGCACCGTTACCAGTGGTAAAAAGACAAAGAAGCACTTTAAATATTGAAGATAAAGTCAAAATATTAACGAGAATTCAAAAATAATGTGAGTTTTAAAATGCTAGCTCAAAATTACAAAGTTTTACACCAATGTTAAATAATAAAAATATTTAAAAACTGTATAATCAAAATTGTAATTCGATTAATCGTGAAAATCGATTATCCGTAATGCGTCTGGTCCCGTCCATCACGGATAATCGAGGCCCGACTGTATATATGTATATTCTGGATCCTTATATAGTCTATTAAGCCATGTCCGTCTGTCCGTCTGTCTGTCTGTCTGTCTGTCTGGATGTTGAAATCAATTTTCTGAAGTCCCCAGATATCTTCGGGATTCAAATCTTCAATAATTCTGTCAGACATGCTTTCGAGAAATTTGCTATTTAAAATCAGCAAAATCCGTCCATAAATAACGAAGATATGAGCAAAAATTCGAGATAACCTCTGAAAATTTCATCAAAATAACTATCAAACAAAGTGTATTAATATAATATATATATGTATGTATGTATATAATATAATTATGCATCCACAACAAAGGTGAAGGGTATATAAGATTCGGCATAGCCGAATATATCACTCTTACTTGTTTCCTTTAGTCTCTTAATGATAACTCTGCTTTTTATATTTGACTTTAGTTATAGTATCTTTTTATCATCTTTTAGGCATCATCATCATCTTCATCCTTTCTACTTTATGCACTATGTTAATATTGTTGTTTTGAGTTGTTTTTGTCTTCTAGAGTCCTGTCGTTGTTTTTGCAATTGTCGTTAGCATTAATGTTGTTGTCGTTGTTGTTGTTGTTGTTGTTGTTGTTTTAAATTTATATTTATAACAAAAGCTCAAGTAGGAAGTTGTGGTTTAAAAAACCTTTTTGCTAAATTATGATTCCCACCTTCTAGCCAGAAAACTAACTAAAGTGTAAAAAGTTAACAACAATAACAACAACAACAACTACAACAGAAACTACAAAGAACATAGAAACATGAATTTTGTACATCAAAAACATCTACATCATCACATCCCCAGTTATTTGGATAAAATAGTGAACTCAAGTAAAAGTAAATGTTGTTTATCTTTTTTTTTTTTGGTGTGTTTTTTGCTTTTGTTTTATACACTTTTTTCGAGTAATTTCGGTTTGGTAGTTGCAGGTCTTTTGTTAAATACAATTCTTTACCTTGGCTTTGTTCATGTACATATTGTGCTATTTGCTGTATTAGTGTAAAAAACAGAGTAGAAAGGACACTGAAAACAATAGCAATTTTATAAGAACATGTATAGGGTCAATTTCAAAAGTGATTTTTTTTTTGACCAAAAAATATTGGTATTTACTGATAATTTTGTTTTAAAAATTTTCAAGGAAATAAAAATGTTTTCCGAAGCCAAATGTTTTAATATTTAAATATACTTTAGATGTACGATTACTACATTATAAAGATATTATGATAAAACAATGTAGACGACTAAAACCTTATATCAAAAGAAGGACAAAATCGGTTTTATACCTGTTAAGTCTTGAGAAGGGAAAAGGTTTGACATTGTTTTAGCTTCAAGCAATTCTAAAAGCAAAGCAATGCCTTATAAAATGCTTCTTAAAATTTCTGAAATTAAAGAATTTAGAAAATCGAGAATTAAGATCGTCGGCAAGAAAAAATGTGTCATCTCCACGGACAAAATTAACACAATATATGTGGATCCATCATTTTACACTACTATGGAATGCTGAAACATTGCCAATGAAAATATCAGCTGCGGCAGCGTTCGATAGAATGTTTCGTTGTAAATTTACAGCCCATACCCGTTAATGCTCAATTCCGAATTAGAACGAACTACGATTTATAAAATCTCTAAGCCCATCGGTTATTAGCAACGTTGTCAACTTGGTGCGTTTCGCACCATTTTTGGTGCTTTTTTATATTTTTTGTGCGAAAAATTCTTCAGTTGGTGCGCACCGCGCACTTTTTGTTAATTTCGGTGCGTTTTTTAATTTTTCCGAGAATATAATGAAATCTTAATTTTTTACTAATTTTTAATTGCAGTTTTTTAATAATTCATTATTATAAAATCTATTCGATGAAAAAGGAAGCCATTAAATGTATTTTCATACGAATGTATGATATATGAATACAAACATACTATCAAATTCGTCCCATTAAGGTTATTGCTAAAGGTGAATCTTTGTTTGAAAATAAAATTAACATTTTAAACATGGAAATAAAAAAATTTTGTATAGCCTGATGGTTTGGTCTACTGAACTGTAGACGAATAACCAGATTTAGAGTCCCAGTGAAGCCCTAACAAATTTTATTGAAAAAATTCAAATAGCAGTACATACTTTAAATAGAAAACAAAATAAATAAAAAAATGTACCAAATATATACTGCAATTGGCCCTTTTTACCAATTAGTACTTCAGTTCCAAATAGCATAACTATTGTGAGTCAAATTTAGAGTGGTTAAATGCTTAGTAGTTTTTTTTAAAAAAGGCTATTATTACTTTTACTATTATATAGAATTGATGAAATTAAAAAAATGTAAAATTAATTCCATAAACATTTTAAACAAAAAAGAAATTATAAAGTTGGTGCGTTTTTTTTTTCTTAAATGCCGCGTTTTTTGCTCCATTTTGATGCGTTTTAGTTAAACTCGGTCACTCTTTGTACAAGTTCTACCAGTGATCGTTTACTATTTCTGTAAATTTTTATTATAAATTATTTTTATTATAAATTATGATAAAACGAATATACATGTTTTGCCTCAGCGCCAGATTGGCTTTATAGAGGCTTGTTGGCAAAAAATTTACAATTTAAATATTAAATTAATTAAAATTAATTAAATTAAATAATAATAGATAATGAAAAATGAATTTAATTTATGTAAATAAAATATAACTTGGAATCAAAATAAAATTTGAACAATTATATTATATCAGAAGCTCATCAACAGTTTGAAGTAAAAAGTTTTTTAAAGAAGATTTAAATTGTGAAAGTCTTGATACGCATTTAATACTAGTAGGCAAGTTAAGTGCAGCAATTACATACGGTATGAAGTTAATGTCCATTCGGAAGAATTTGAGAAAGTGTTTAATTTTTTTTGTAATCTAAGAAATAAAAGCTGTTTTATAATGTATATTGAGCTTTAGCTTCAAAACGATTTTTAAGACTACTTGCATACATACGAGTACTCGGTAGGATGGTGATAATAATGATGTTCGTACCATAGTGTCGAGAAATGTTTGTTTGTTAGTTTTTAAATTTTTAATAATTCGTGAATATGTTACGAACTACATAGTAATAATAAGAACAACAATAACAGAGGTAGCATCAAAAACAACAACAACAACAACAGAATGGAAATTTCAAGATTACAATATGAAATCCAATGCTAAACATCACCATCAGCCAGCCATTCAGTCATCCAACAAACCAACCAATTCATCTATACCCAAATGTATTCCAAGTACTTTACACTGGCACACATAGGACTAACGGACTAACAAACAAACAGACAAACTACATGACGGAATAACTGACGGACTAACAGCAACCAAGTTAGTGAGTTAGTAAATAAGTAAGTGAGTATCTGTAGAATATAGATGTGTACTCGTACGTACATGTGTAAATGAAAACAACAACAGAAACAAGAAAATAAATACAATAGTTTGTGTGTTTCGTCTTCAAATAAGGTTTGAATAAAACAATGTTTTTGTTGTTTTGTTGTCTCGTACGCGTGCTTTTCGGTTAAAATGGAAGTTTTTTCCATATTTTTTTTTCGACCAACCGTATATGTAGTTACATATGTATATAAATGTTTACTTGCTTAGTTGGATATTTTGCACGTGTATGTGTTTCTGTTTGGCTAAGTGTGTTTTTGTGTACGAAAAGTGTATTTTTATTGTTAGTGATTTAATTTGCATAAGTACATACTAAAATAAGTATTTTAATATGTATTGAAATGGGGATTAAATTGTTTTAAGGTTTGAGAAGATAATCGATTTTTTTTGTTGCTGTTTTTTCCATCTCTTTTTGTTAAATTCTCATTTCAACTCTCATTCGTATGTTAAGCGAGTAAGATCATACACATATGTATGTATGTATGAATGTGTGCACCTTTTGTGTTTACCTGAGTGTGTGTGTGATGAATAGGATTTTAAAATTTTATATTACCATTTTAGAAATTCTATATTTACTTCAGTTACACGTGCTACAGCACTATTTTGTATATTCTATTTATATTTGTTTCAATATGTTTCAAAATGCCGCAAAAATGTTGTCACGAAATAGTGGTAGAAAAAATAATAAATAAATAAAAGGAATTTTAAAATATAATTTCTAATAAAGATAAAAAGATCGAATCATTTAATGATTTTCATTGACTGTTTTTGTAGAGTTGATTAGAAAAATGTTTTTCAGTATTTTTTTATTGCAATATAAGAAGCCCAGATATGTTTAAATTATAATTGATTTCTCTGATAGTACCCTGTCTAACAAAACAGGAACATGTAATCCACCTACAAAATATTTAAACTTTGATGTTTAGCATTCACGCTTTTGAGGAGTTTGAGATATTGAATATTAAAAATCAAATACAATGGTTATTTTTGTTTCCTTTAATTAAACCAAATTTATATACATATGTATGTAATATGTTTTTAAAATATGAAAAATTAAACAAAGGTGGTTAATTTTCATGTGAACTAATATTAACAAGTCATCAGTCAATGTTAAAATTGCCCTTATCTAGTTTTAACATGTTTAATTGTATCTTAATTGGACTCCGATAATAATGTATATTATTTAGCCTTATCTAATCGTTTTTAGGTAAATAGGCAAAATTGTTTTGTGATTCACTGTATGTAAATATATGACATACATTTTAAGAAATTGTTGCTATTGATCAGTGTTGTTCAATACAATGATTTCCTTACAAAATACTTAATTGACGAAAAAAATAAAACTGAGAATTAAATTCGCTTAAGAAAATAGTCAATTCTAGTGTGAATTAGAGGCACTCTGCTTTAAATCCTTTAAATGAAAATTAGTTTCACACAAAACAAGCACAAGTTTTTATTAAGTCAACGTTTTATACTCTACAAGTACGAGTAAATTCATTTTTATCTAATGTTTAAGTATCTACATACATGCATACATACAAATGTATTTATATATATACATGTAAGTATATTTTCATTAACAATTTTATCTTGTTCATAACACACATAAAAGTAAAATTTAACAACGCTACAATTATTAGCAGCGTTTACAACCTGACAGCTGCATAATCATTGACTAAATGTACGGCCACACTTGGCAAATATTTGCCGTAACCACGTAACCACTAAATAATATATTTTAACTCGTTTTTTATTAAAAAAAAAAAAAAAAAACATTTCTTATTTAGGCCAAAGCACAACAAAGTGGTCGCGCTTTTTTGAGTAAATATTTGCATAAAGAGTAGCAGCAAAACGATATTGCTGAAATAGTAATGATGGAGTTTTAGTTGTTGTTGTTGTTGTAACAGTAGTAATTGCTGAGTTGCCAGCCTTTGGCCGACTGATCTCAAGTCATTCCGGTGCGTAGAACCGGCTGTCGTGGGAATGATGGAGTTTTAGTAGTAGTTGCTGCTATTGTATATTTAATAAAATATGCCCGAAATACTACAGCAACAACAGAAACACATACACAAGGAACAACAATAACGAGTGAACAGAAATATTTAGTGTAAGATTAAATGTAAAGTTCATGCAAAAATAATTTTAAGCCACATATACGAGTCACAGCACAACTTGAGTAGAAAAGACATTTACTAACTTAACTCAACTCTAAAGGCAGACACTTAGTACATACGGCTCATACACTGGGAGAAGCACTTGTATGAATAAATATTGTTAATAAATATTGTGGAAATGCCAAGCAGTTTGTGATATAATAATAAAATTATCATCATCATCTTAAACAAAATAATAAACCATACAAACAAACAAAATGAAATAAATGTGAAAGTGTACACAAAACTGGGACGAACGACGAATTTCGCTTAACACAACGAATTTTTAATAATTTAATATTTTTGCTTGCGTAAAGCAGCTGATAGTTAGTGTTACCATATTAAAAAAAAAAAAAATTACAAAAACACAGGAAAAACAATTTTTATAGTTTACTATTTTGTTTATTTATTTAAAATTTTATAAATTTTATAAAGAAAAAAAAAGTAAAACAATAATTAAAGCAAAAATTAACATTATTTACTAACACATTAAAAACTAAAACGAAACTAAATACACTTTCTTGTTTGTTCTTCCAGCGTAAAGCATTAAATACGTTCGAAACAGCAGGCTACACGAGTGTTCCTAGAATTAGTAAACTAATCATCATCTCCATCTTTGAAGAGCATTGTCATTATTATCATCATCAGAAGCAGCACTAACACCAGCGTCTTAAACAACATCAGCAAAAATAATAACATAATAATATTTTACCTAACGCCCACTGTCAAAGTTGTTTTTTTTTTTTAATTTCCTTCTATCAGAACTCAACAAAAGAGCAAGGCAATGAAAAGCGAAAAAGCAAAAATAACTCTTCTTTATTATTGTTATTATTATTTATCACAGGAGTGTGCTGTGTAATTTTTGCATCAACTACCAACAAAGCGCAAGCGTTTTCCCGGGAATTTGTAACAGAAGCACTCACAAAACACCGAAAATAAAAATGTACGAATAAATAAGTACATGTTAATAAAAATCTTTTAAATACATGAAGTAGAAATTTATAGACGAGAATGCGGTGAAAAGTAATTTAAAAACAATAGATAAACAGAAATTTTCTTAAGATTCCAGCTCCACCATAATATAGTTATTTAACAAGTGGTACGATCATATTATGGTTGAACTGAAATCATAATATTATACATCAATTTTAACAAATACATTTTTCCGAATATATTGTGGTTGTAGCACAATCATAATATGATTATACTAGATTCATAATATGATTGATTCAACCATAATATGAGCATATCACATAAAGAACTCAGTAATACTATGATTGTGCTACAACAATCTCTAATGTTTGCATTTGTACTTCATGTTGTACACAACAAAAAAAATGTCGACGAAAGTGGACAACAAACATAATAAACAGGTTTTCAAGACAAAGTCTTGACAGAAAGAATACGAAAAAACTGAAGAAAAGGAGGCAACATGTAAATAAATTGAAAAATGATAATTACAGCAAATTTCGAACCACCAGTACCACTGGTTAAATATTGATGTTTGATTGTTGGCTAGCAGGCACCGCAGTGGTGCTGAGGTTAGAACTTAAAGAATTCTGATGAAAGATTGTGGTGATTCTTGAAACATGTAAACCCAACCCATATTCGATCCCCAACTCAGCCAAGAAAATTATCAATAACTTTTTAATAAAACAAAAATTTCATGTTGTAAAAAAAAACAATTCCTACCTTCAGTAAAAATAATTTAATGAAAATTAAATTTAATGAACTCAAGCCTAACTAAATAAAACTATCAAAAAACTTTCAAAAATTATAATTATAATTTATGCTAATTAAGTGATAGTATGGTTGTTGCGCAATCGGGATATGGTTGAGCTTTCTACGGTGGTTATGTGTAAACATATTTGAAGGTACGATTATATCATATTGTGGTGAGCAATTATTATTTATTTGGGCAAAGCAAAATAAATGAAATATTAACATAAGTAAATCATCATCTTCATTTGCAAATAATAATTACTCATGTGATTTAAAATATCAAACCAAACATTTTAAGGTATTTTATGATCTTGTCTGCATAATTTTTTTATAATTTTTTTCATAGGAAATCAATCAATCAATCAAGGATCTAATAGAATTATTAGATATGATCCGAAATATTATTGTTGACACAAAGTTATTATTGAATTGTAATGTTATTTAAGCGACATTTTAAATTACTTCAGACATCCTACATTTGAACATTTGGGCGGCTTCGATAATAAAAATTGTTAAATATAATTCTGGTATTCAATCTATGAGGGCTTTAAATGCAAAATTAGCAAACTCTATTGTTTTTCGCTACGTCTAGTTACAATAACACTGTGAAACTAATTGATATTTTTTAAATCTGTAAACGCCAAATTATTGTTTTGCAACAATTAAATTTTAAATTTTACAGATTTAAAAAATATCAATTAGTCGACGAGTTATAGCCAAAAAAACCATATAAACAATATGCTGAAAATCGGCATTTGACTGCAAAGTTCGAAGGTCAATTAAAAAAAAAATTCAAACTAACATAAACAAATGCCGCGATACAAGTCTTCTAATTTAGCCTCTATTTTCACCCCTCACTCTCAGAATTGACCTAACTTTTGCTAACCTGAATTTGTTCCACAGTGTAATTGAATGTGATATGTCAATATAAATCAATGGTCAAAACTATAATTCATTAGCAATACATATGATGATCTTATTTATAGGCTTTTTATTAACAGAGCATTATATTCAATCAAAAAATACGAGTATATATTGAAAACAACCCACTGGTTTTTTGGCAAAATATTTTTTTTGAAATTCGATTGATATTACCAACTTAATTTTGGTCTATTATTTTTATATTGATATCACTGATCTGTGGTTTTAACAGGACACTGATAAATGTCACACAGTCACCAAAACAATTAATTTATTGTAAACCAAAATATCATAACTCCGCCACTGTATTATTTTTTGTTCTGCTAAAGATAGAGTCTATAAGGATCCAATAGAAGCGATTACAGTCTTAAAACTTAACATTTGACAAAATGTGATTGAAAACGATTGAAATTGAAAAATAATTGTCAAACTCATTCCAATACAACAAACATTTAAATGATTTTCTTATAAATTCTTTGTTTTGTATTGTTTTTACAAAGCAATATTCTTGTTGCAAAACCCTTTTGTTTACAATATGTACTTCATTACTAACAAACAAAGAAAAATGCCCGAGTTTACATATAGTACATTTATTACTTTTACTTCTACATGAGTCTATTTTGTTATAAGTCTGTATAATAGATAATGTCTGATGAGTGAAATAAGAAGAAATCCTTAAAGGAAAATACTAAGAAAATCATTAAACAGACTACTCTCCAGAGTACTTAGAATGGCTTAAGTGACAATTGACACTACGATATATTACAAGAGATATGTAAAGTAATCTATACACTTATACTTGCATTACAAAGATTCTATAGGTTTCACTGAAAATACATTAGTTGGAGTCAGCCAAGTAACTAGAAATAAAATAAAAATACCATCTAATATCACTACGCTGTCAGTATTAATACAGAAGGATATTTACAAACCCACACACAAATACTAGCGCACACAAACAGACTCGTGTAGCTTCAGTTCGTACAAATTGTTGTGTATGATCGAGTTCATTCCTACATATTGCGTACGTACTTATAAATAAACGAGATGTACATAGATTTATATAGATTATTTATTATTCGTTTAGTTTTGCGTGTGTGTGCGTGAGTGTATGTGTGTGTGAAGTTATGTAAGTAAGCAAGTAGAGGTGAGTTATAAACACAAGTATAGTGAGTTATATACACAAGTATAAACGTATGTATTTTGGTGCTATATTCAGTTTCAGTGTTCTTTTTTTCGCTCATTTTATTATGACCCTTGATGTTCATGTTTTTCAGGTTGTTGATTATGATGTTGATGCTAAAATTGATGCTTGTACCTCCTCACTTTTTGTTTTTTGTTATTTTTTGTTGCTGTATGTTAAAAGTCTTTGTTCTTTTATCGATTTTTGTTTGGAACAGAGGCTAACAAAACAAGAAAACAGAAATAAAAAATAAAAATAAAAACGCACACAATAATAAAAAGTAGTCATCATACGCATTTCGTATATTGAATTTGCGCTGTTGTTATTGTATTTGTTTGTTGTAAACAGGATTATTGATGCGTTGATATTAAAATTGCGCGTTTTTGTATTATTATTAGTGTGTGAGTCTGTTAGTGTGTATGTATGTTTAAATTTATTGTGTATTGGTGTATTTATTATACCATATTTTGCAGATTTATATTTATCAATATATATTTATACCGTACTGGCTCTTATACATACACATGTCTGTTGAAGAGGTTTTCTTTGGATCAAAGTGATTGTATTGTTTATAATCTGTGATGAGAATTTACATACGTACATACATATATCTTCTTATTTTAATATTAGTTCATTTTAATTTAATCTTTAATACTAAAATTGGTTTGTCAGTATTTATTAATGGGCAGAATTATAAATAATCAGACATTAATTCCAACTTGAGTGGAAATAAGTTTAATAATTTTGATTGTTATAAAAAAATATATTCTATTTGTTGTATCCATGTTAAAAGTTTACTATAACTTGAAAGTTTTGTCATTTTGCTTGTTGACATATCAGCAGTAGAAGCTTTGACAATTTTTACAATGAATTCAATTTCGCATGAAATTATCATTCAAACATAAAAAATTCTCTACGATGAATCTGTACAAGCCACATTTTTGAAAAAGAAATACGTCAACAAGTATTTGCAAATTGTTGAAAACTCTTTGCATAGTTATCGCGTTGTTGTAAGTAATCTGGAGTCGTGATTCGGCTTTGCAACACTACTAAAGTTTACACAGGGTTAATCGAATCAATCCTTAAAACTAAAATTTCTGTCGTCATTAAGGGAATAGGAAAAGACTCGCCATTTCTTAAAAAAGTGATTGAAATGTTTGAAAAATGACATAGTCGACTTCTGTATTTGTGGTAATGGTGGACATTTGTCAGTTTTCATTTATAATTTCAAATAAATTCTATATTTGATTTTGTTCTTGTTGGAAAACTCGTTATACAAAATAATTGATGATTTTTCCTGATTATTCTTAAATAGGTTTGCTCAAGAAACTGTTTGATTATGTTATTTTATATGAATTCAACAATTTTAGCTTTGATTTTGTTTAAATAATATTATTGCCTTGAAATAACTATTTTTAAAATTCCTAGAGTTATTTTTTTTTTTAACAATTTTACATTAATTTAAGTTAAATTTCACTACCTATACAAAAGTCAATCAAGTACATATGAACATATACATATTTCACTTCAATCTGATGGATTCGTTTTTAGGTACACTATGCCAAACATCGCTATTTTGTGTATATTTTATTTATTACATCACAGCACCCACACATCATATTATCAGTCTTTTTCTTGATTTAGTTACTTTTTTTTAATTTTAATAATTTCATCTTTGGCGCCATCAAACATTTTCCATGTGTTCTCATCTCATTACAATGTTTCGAACCGCGCAATCCTACAACATTAGTTTAATAGATTTTAATAAACTGGTAATTTTCATTTTGACATTTATTAAAAAAAACGTCATGTAATCATTTTAATGGTATAATATTAATGAAAATTACTTTTACCTAACGACATCCATACAGAGATACTCACACACACTTAGCACACATTAAATTTGTGTATATGTGTGTGTGTGTGTTTTTTTTGTCTGAGTTTTGCTATTATTTTTCACACTTGGTATTTTTATACTCTTCACTGCTCTTGATACTGATACTGATACTAATTATCATTATTATTATCATTATTATTTAGATTAATTTTTGTTTCTATTGTTATTGTGCTATATCTGCTTTGGTTTATTGCTTTTTATATTCAGTGGCTTTTGGCATTTGGCATTACAATGTGCATTTTGTCAGTTCAGATTAAAATCATCAAAACTAAATAACAGCACAAAAGTATGTATTATGACGATCTCATTTATCACGTAAAAATTATAAAAGTCCTGGCAAAATTTTAAATTTTCAACACAATTTCCGGCAACAACATGGAACTAACATACGAACATTTGTCTTTGTGTTTTAAAAATTTCTTTAATGTATTGTACGTGTAACTGCAATTGTTGTAGTTATTACAACTTGCAACTGGAGAAAAATTATCTCTGTTTGTATATGATTATCAGGGAAACCAAAATATGCAAATGCATGTTTTTTTCTGGTGAGTCTAATGGGCAAATGGATAAGATTTCAGAACTATTTAAGAATTTTGGCATTGATATGTTAGTGCATATTTTTACATATTTTACCCTTAAATGAATATTTTTGCATTTATTTGTTTTAAGAGCATATTTATGTTATATTTTTGCATTTTTAGAGCATATTTTACTGTTTAATAGCATATTTTGACTTTAGCAAAAACAACGATTTTTATTTGAAAATTTAAGTCAACATTTTGTAATTTATTGCAATAATAACCTTAATTGAAGAAGTGACTTTTCATAACTTAATAGGAACTTAAGTTCCTATTGTTTTTATGTTGTATTTATTTTTTGTTATACTTGTTTTAGTTCTTGTTATTTTTGTTTATTTTATGTTACTTTACCTTTTAGGAAATGAATTGTATGAGTTTTTTAAGTAAAAGTATATTTTTTGATTAAAAATTATGTAAAAGTTTGTTTTTTTAAGAGCATATTTTTTATTTTTACTGCATATTTAAAGCGCTTAAAACGCTTTTTTTAGAGCATATTTCCGGTTTCCCTGATGATTATCAATTTTTATACTCTCTATCTGTTATACCATTTTTACGGCTTCATAATTATTGTTTCATTGATTCGAATTTTATCGCAAAAGTAAAATAAATTTTACAATTAAATTCAAGGATAATTATAATTGTATGGCAAGATTTTAACTTTTTTCTTTTTATAAATATTTAATAAATAGTTAAATTTGTTACATTTTCATGCATGTGGCGTATAAGCAATCAGGTTTTGTATTTAAATATTGAAATGAGATTTATTCTTATGACATCGTAAATAAAGTAGTCAATAAAATTTGTGATCTGAATATGAAAATCTTGATTTGTATCATCTAATGCAATTTTGGAGGTATCGAAAGATTTTTACTCAAACATTTTTTGGTATTATTAGCAGAATGCATACGCTTATTATATCTAGACACTTCTCAATTGTTATGAGTCGATCGTATTGCGTGACTATAACTAGATTATGGAATTCAATTATTCCATATGAGGATTGCTGATTTTCACACAGTTTGTCAAATTTCAAACTCATTTTCTTATCTAATTTATAAATAAATAACGAATAGATATTTTTATTCTCTGTTTCGAGCTGAAAAATTGGTAGGAGTGCCATTGTTTGTAATAAAAACTTTATTTTTTTTTTAATTATACTGTCAATGATAAAACAATTGACTATCACTCATTTTCTTGCAAATATACTAATTTTTACTAGTTTTGTGCAAATAATAAGCACTCTGTTCATTATTTAATTTTTTTATTCTCTTCTAATTTAATAATTATTTAAATAATTGTATTAATATTATTGAATTGTTCATAGTACTGCTAATTTCGTGCTGTTGTAAAATAGGGGCTATTTATTCATAATAAGAAATAATTGGACTTAAAAGAGTATTGCAAAGATGACACACTAAAGTTTGAACAAAGTATCAAAATACATAAATTTTTGTTTCAAATCTCATCGTTTGCGATATTTCAAAATTTTCCACGTATACGCAGAGTTATATGGTTACAACAACTACACTGTGTTTTTGATAACAATGTATTGTTGTGGTACAAATTGTTATTTTAAATTGATTTTAACGATAATTTAGTTACTATAAACATTTTAATGTTTATCGCAACTATAAAATTGATTATGGTTCACTGAAACATAATTATTTTTATAAATTTTTTACCATATCTATTGAATGATAACTATTCAAACATATTATATTATTTACAACAATTTAAACTTACAAATAACCATTAAATGATAAGTTTCTATATCTGTACTCATATTATGTTTAAAATGCAAACAAAATATGTTTAATTTTAAAAGTATGTATTTTGTTGTTACCATTTGTATTAGAATGCTCTTGCATCAGCTCAGTAGTTTGTCTGCGCGATATCGGATTATATATTTGGATTTAAATGTTTCAGTAATTGAAAAAAAAACAATTCGTTTTTAAAATATTACTACAAAATACAAAAATGTCTAAGAAGTGTAAAAGATCTAAATAAAGTGTACATAAAAGAAATAATCTTAAATAACACAAAATAAAATTTTAGTAAACATAACTAAAAATAAATGTTAATTTATTTATATATTTTGAAAGTGCATAAATATTTATTTCTATTTACAAAAAATATCATAATATGATTTCTTTAGATCATAATATGATTATTATATATCATATTATGATTACTTTAAACTATAATATGCTTACATTGGGTCATAATATGATCATGTATGGCAATTTTATTATTATGTTTGGTTATAATATGATGTTATAATATCAAATTATGATTAACAAGAAAATATTATGATGAAATATTACAATGGTAATTTTTCTCTGCGTGTAGGGAGTTAAAATACTACTTGCTTATTTAAGATAGCATTTTAACTCATTATTTTAACACGGTGCTATAATTGGTGCAATTAATTACAACAATAGCTTAAACTAAATAAAAGAATGCCTGCAAAAAGAAACGTTAATTGCCTCTTATTAGACTCTTCATTAATGTTTTGGCCCGATTTAGAACATCCCTTAAAAAGCCGCAATGGATTGGTATCGAAGAAATCAGGTCACGAAGCCATCAGCTTCAGACAATTGAACAATATTGGGTTAATCTGATCTATTGAAACAAAAATTTGAACTTTTATTTTTATACACTAGTATATAGAAAAAATGTACTAAAGATTTTGCCTAATTAGAGAAATGTTAACATTTTGGTCAAAGGTGGTCAAATATAAAATGTAAAAATTTAATTTTTGCCATTCTTTTGTTTCAGGCCATTCAATTGTCACATGTTGATTATCAAAATTTTTGACTGTGCTTAATTTAGCATTTTACAAATGAATAAATTTTAAACAAACCTCAACAAAACCATTCTTTACAAACTACCTACCTTACATACATACATTTACAAATCACTCGACCGAATTGAGTGTATTTTATGTACAAATATTGCTAAATGATTATCTGATTAAGGGTAATTTACAGGTCAGCAGATTCTGTGCCTGTGTTAATTGTTAATCTTGTTTTGTGAGTTGTAAGCAGCAAGTGGCCACCATCATCAACTACATTTATATTAATGTATGTATGTACATGTGTATGTAATGTAATGTAATTGTCATTTTCAAGGCTATAGAGATTAAAAGTAGCAATAATAATGCGTCTGTAGTATGTTATTGTGACAGGCTGAATATTTAGCAAATTTTTAAATTTATGATTTTAGAGATATGTATGTATGAAATTTATTTATTTCTTTAAATTAAATTTTGTTTTTGTATTACACTTTATTGGTGTAAGTGTGTACGTGCGATGTATGTAATATTTAATAAAAATACATAAATTTTATTTACTAATTGACATTTATCCGCATCTAATAAAAGTACTAAATACTCTTTCATATCAGCACAAATAAATAAAGAACATTATTATGGCACAAAATACTCGCTAGAAGTAAAAGATAATAGAAGAGAAGAAGTACTAATTCCCATTTGGTTGTGTATTGTATGTATGTACTCGTGCATACGGTAATACATAGAATGTCTTTTATAAAAGTATTAGTTGGTCACTGAAGAAATTAATATTTGATTTATTTTCCAGTACCACTTGTTTTAAATTGTTGCTCTAGATGATGAACTAGATTAAAGGACACGAATTTTTTCTTAGTCCATTTTAACAGAATACACTAGAGCCCCGTTTTGCGTCATTAATTGGGAGCGGGGAAACACGACGCAAACCGAAACGATGCAAATCGAAACACTTTTTTCTATACAAAATGTTTTGTTGAATGGTTCCCAAATTTAAAAATTTTGCTAGCATATTTTCATATTTTTATTAAAAAAAAATCGTCTATTCAAACATATTATACGTCTGATTATATTTATTTCAGCAGGTCTTTGTTATTATTAGAAAGAAGTAATTGAAAATACATTTTTAAACAAGACATAAAAAAAATCTATTTACATATAAATTAATTTAATAGCACGTATGTATGTAAATTCATATGGTCAGTATGAAAAAAATGGAAATTCCCCTTTTTACACGCAAGTAATCAAAATATTTACATGTAAATATGGAATTATAGTATATAGCGACGCAAGTCGGAAGCAAAACAATGCAAATCGGATTAAACCACATTTAGAAAGGCGACGCAAATCGAAACGATGCAAATAGGATAGACGCAAATCGGGGCTCTAGTGTATTTCAAAGAAATCAGGTGTCGTTAGCCCAATTCATAACTGGTTATTAATTTAATATTTTTTTAATATGTATATGAAAGTTTCCATTTAATATTTTCTATTTATTATAAGATTTAGTCTAAACATTAGCGAAATATTTTATGATGACTAAGAAATCTAAATTTGGGGTCAAAATAGAAGATGAACGAACATTATCAGATTTTATTACAAATTAAATTAAACTTTAATTGTTCTTGTGCTCAAAATATAATGCAGAAGAAATGTAGCTTCTACAGATAGACTATTTTTATATTGAATCGAGTGAAATACATAAAATTCATTGCAACAGTTGTCAAAGTTTCTATTACTGACGCATACATATGTACATACATATGTAAGTCAACAATTAAAATACGTATTGAAAACTTTCATGTTATTCATGTTGAAAACTTTATGTTTTATAAATGTTCATTCTTAACATTATGAGTTACTGTTTTATCCCCTTCAAACGGTACCATCCTAATGTACGAGTACATACATGCATGTAGAACAAAATCAACTTGAACGTTATTGTGCATGCGAAGAAATATGTATAGATTTTGTTATCATTTTATGAGAATCTTTACTACAGCAATAGCATGAACAACATTGAGACATTTGTGTTTAGATTTATGTGGTGATTTTCTTTCTTTTAGATTCTCATTCAACTGAAAATGCGTTCAATATAAATCTTCAAGAGTATAAATAAAATCGAAAACAAAAATAAAAATAAAAAAGGACCAAAATTGTCGATAACACAAGAATTAAACACAGAGCTACAAACACTTGTACACATGCAGTGTATTTGAAGTAAAAGAAGCGTATAATTGTGTTGTATGTTGAACACAAGTATCATATTACACGCATATGTATTTGTCCACATATATTTATTATATGTGTAACTGTGTGAGTGTGTATTTGTTTGCAAAAAGCTGAGTGCCATGCTGGCATTGCGAGCATGTAGAGGTGAAGAGAGTTCCATTTCTTGGTTGTCGAGTACGAAGTTTAGTATACATAAAGTCCATAAATTCTTGCTGATAAATCAAGCAGAAAATCAAAAGTAACATTTTCAAAATGTTTTATTATAATGATGTGAACACTAAGCCATATACACGCACACACATACTAACACATACATGCATACATACATACATATATACAGAGGGCTTGTGTACGTGCGAGTACGATTATTTGTATACTAAAAACGAAAAAAAACAACACAAAATGCTAAAACAATAAATACCATGAAGTTTAATAAAAATCTCAAAGGAAATAAACTTTAAAATAAACACACATACACAGAGGCACGCATACTCGTATATATGTATGTAGATACATAATATACAGTTACACATTGATGATGCTGTGTTCAATGTTAGTGTATTAGTGTGCATTTGTGAGTGTTGCTCTCAATTGAGAAGGCCAGAGAGTGTTAAATGAAAAAAAGCTTTTAATTTTGCAACAAAATGAGAGCAAGAGAGTGTAAAAATTGGATTTTTTTTATGTTATTGTTGCGGTTGGTGGAGACGTTTTGATCCGAAATATATTGTTATTTTTATGACGTCATTAAAAAGCATTTATGCTCTACCTTGTTACACAAGTCGTTCAGAAGAGTCAGTCCTTCACACAGTCAGCCAGTTTAGGCAAAGGTGTGTTTTCTGTCTGTGAGTGTGTGTAAGTGAATGTGTCAAGAGTCGGCCAATATTTTGAAATAACCTTCCAGTGGAAGCTGCAAACACAAAATCATAATAAAAACACAAGAAACAAAGAGTTTAACGTGTGTGCTCGTATATGTATATGTATTATTATATTGCATAAATGTATGTATGTATTTTGGTATAATATAATTGAATAAGAGCAGTCTGTGAGAATAGGAAAAAGCCAGCAAAAAGGAATAAGAAGAAATGGAGAATAACAAGAGCTTTTTGATATTTGAATAACTATTGTACGCGTAGTCGTATTTGATGTTCTATTTACTTTTCTCTTTTACTACGTTTCGTTTACTGATTTACAAGGCTTATTTACTTTCATATACTCGTACATATTCTTTACACTCTGGCAATACATTCACCTCTTTCAGTTTACACTTATGCACATACATACATTTATACTTTTCTTTATTTTACTTTGTTTAGTTTAGTTCACAGAATACAAAGCGAGTGGTATGTTGGTATATTACTGAGAGATTTCTCTTTTGTACTTCTCATACACATCACTCCTTCACTTGAAATCACACAATACTACTTATGCTCAAATATAACAACAAAACAAGTGACCAGGGTCCATAAAATACAATCAACATTCTTACATCTACAAACATTTATACTTATACATACATACATATTTAGAACACATTTAAATATACACAATACATTCATAAATTTCTATCAATCTTTTGACTATTTATGAACTGTCTGAATAATCACAAACTATTTTATAGTATTGAACACCAGTATGACTTGCATTGGCATTGTGTGTGTGTGTGTGTTTATGCTTATATTAATGTATAAGTGCATGAGTGTGAGTACGTTTCCTTTTTCTATTGAAATATCAGTTAAGTGTACTTGTCAGTTTGACATTTGTTATGCCACACAAATACATTTGTAAATAGCAAATGGTTTGTTGTGTATACAAATGCATGTCATTTAGTTATTTGGGCGTTGGGTTTATTGAAAAGTTTTGCAAATAAAGAAAGAAAACTGTGGCATGAATATGACTGCAAAAAAAGCAGTTGTCTGTGTGTCTGTCTATCTGTCTCTATATTTGTATTTGTAATTGTGTGTATGAATATAAATATATGTGTGTAATGGCTTTTTAAGTCAATCTAGTCTTTTGCGATGTGAATATTTTAAATATGTACATATGTATGTGTATGTTTGGATGTCTGCATATCTGTGTTGGTGTGTTTGTGGTGTTAAATGCGAAAGGATTTTTCATAGTGTTGATATGAAATTCAATAAAATTTAATGAACTTTATCTGACACTCTATATCCTTCATTAAAAGAGTGTATAATAAAATAAAAATAAAAATACACATGTTCATATATTTTCAACATTTTGTTCAATTCATAAAAACGAAGCTGATGCATGAGCAAATGAGCGTCTATTGGCAGGAGGATAGTGTTCAATCATATATATAAATGTATGTATGTATATGGGCGTGACGGCAATTTAATCACCATTCAATTTGGTAATTTTATGAGATTTTTTCAATAAAACGCCAATGTTTTATTGAAAGTTTAAGTTTTTGATAAATAAAGATCTATGGGTAGCATGACATAGCCAAAGGTTTCTTTCCTATATGAGTTTGTTGCAAGTTCTATAGATAATATTTTTGTGAACATTCGCTTACAAAATAGTTACGGTTTCAAGTTATAAATTTAGAAAAGCATGTCGGTTGATTTCATTGCCGTTCAAATTCTTACCGGGCTTTGCAAGTTCAAGGATACTATATGCAGCTACTGATAGCTAAAAACCCGTTCAATGAGATACGATATAATGAAACGACTTTGGATATTATAAAAAAACGAGATACTGAAAATAAAACCGTCCCAAAAAAGGTGTAACTAATAACATATATTATATTATAAGAGAACTGTATATTTATTTGAAATATTTCTATAACTTTGATACAAATACTGGTACATAAAATTTTACATATTACTTTAGTACTCAGATATGAGAAATAGCTATAGGGATGGTCATTCAAAATGCAAGATATATTTTTGTCGTATTAAAATTAATTGTTCAGTGTTCGGTAAGAAGCAATGGTACTCATCATATTTGTAAGATAAGAAAATATTTTGAAAATACTTCTTTCTGAAATCATTTTACTGTAGTCACTAAAATTAAGAGAATTTTTAAACATTTTGGTCCACATAATAAATGTTAGGAAAATAAACTATCCTCAAAATAGCTTCCGTCAACTCTGCGAAATATACTATAATCAAAAAGTTGCAGACAGTTTGACGGTAAAGCATTTTTGTAAAAACAAGACCGGCTCTATAATGAATAACAAACCTGAGGAAATATTCAAAAATAATTTCAACCAAATTCAGACTAAATTAAAAAAAAAGTTTTTAGTATTACAAGTTATATTAAACCGATTGGATTTACTGCCTTTCGTTCGCATTATAATCCAATGAAATCATTTGATCATTTCAAGTTGAACGTAAAAATCTCACTACAAAATTCTTTCCAACGAACGTTTTCGATATAGAGGAATACAAAAAAAAAAATTTTAATAATCCAAGATTTACATGGACGAATATATTACTTGGAATTTTGTGCGTGTTACTGATCATACCATAATTATAGTTGACGAAAAGCTTTAAAATATGGAAGAAACTAAGTTTGCTTCAACATCCGGTGTTCAAAAGAAAATTATTTTTAAGAAAATATATTGAAACATTGGCTTTCCTTTAAGATCAATGTAGGGCTAGTGGTTAAATATTTCTATAAAATTTCCACAGAAAGGTACACCGAAAGGTTTAAGATTAATATCGAACAAGTGGTTAAATATTTATATTAAAGGTACAAAATACTCGTAACTTATGGAATACACAAATGATTTTATTATAAAAATTTCCTGGAATTAACAATGGGAATAATTTTCGACAAAGAATGTCTAACCAACAAATAATAAATATGAAGCTATATTTAATGTAACTCTGTTTTAAAATTTCTTTCCATTATAAACGTGACGAGAATAAGTCTGTCGCATTCAACATAATACTAAGGTCTTAAAAAAAATGTATGTACAAATTTTAAAGTAAGAAATATGTAAAACAGAAAGCCACATTAATATTAGTTAAAAATAAAATCATTTTTAACCCATTATTCGCCGCCATCCTATTTTTTTAAAACCTTGGCAGATGGTTGCTTCAGAGACTCCAATTAAGAATATTTTTCACAAAATTTTCCTTCCCTATATGTAGTTTTCTAAATATGTACTGTTCAAAAAATGGACCATTGGCAGTCAAAATAAAAAAAAAAATGTTTCTTATAAATCGTTTTGGTACTCATCAAAACAGTTTGTATGTACATAAGTATGTATATAGTATATTACGCTTGTTGCAGGTAAAAATGGTATGTTTTTATCTTCAATACTTCTAATAATTGAGTGTTCATTTTTGTTTGTCCAGCAATGATTTGGAAATGAAATGTGTTGTCACTTCGGAACAAAAATTCATTTGTGAAAGGGGTTTTACCTTTTAGAGTTTTGAAAATATACAGTGCATCTTTCATGCATTTTTAAGGGAATTTTCGACATTCTGTATTGTACCGGTAGCATCAAATGTACGCTCATTCAATAGACACAAAGTGATAGGGTGAAAAAATATTGTCAAAAAAAGTCTGCCAATAAATCCAAAACAGTTTGAGCCCCAAGACCAATGTCCTTATCCTGTGGCGTTGCTGAACCATACTGTGAAATAAATGTCCACTCTCAGAGCACAAGCACCATGATTTTAATCCAAAACGAATTGGTTTCCCCTTAATAAACATTTTGCAGGAGTGCCTTCCAAATAGGGAATCATCTGCTCATCAACGCCAAATTGTTTAAAATTTGTATTGAGAGCATCAACAAGACTTCTGGCCAGTGGTCGACCACTAAAGTTGGTGGAAATTTAAAAGTAAGAAATCTTATAATTCACAAATTGGTTTTGTTGGATTCATAAAATATAATATTTAGACTTCAAAAGAAATGAAAAATAAAAAACTAAATTTTTCGAATTTATCATATACTCGTATTTTTAAATTGAAAAAAAGTGTGAAAAATTTGTTTTTTTTACTCTTATTCCAAAAAATTTTGCAAATTCTTCAGAAAATCAATTCAATACAAATATTTTAAACATCATTACTAATTTTTTATTTCTGAAAAGTGATCTAAAAAATCATAGCTAACTTTGGAAATAAACGACAATAAAACCAGTGGCAAAAAATGGGTTAAAATGCATTTTCCAATTCAGAATCAAAATAGAGATCTATTATTTGTCGTATTTAAGCATAAAATTCTGTCGATAAATGGGAGCAGAAAAAAGAACTTTAAGATTTATTTATTTTTTCCACTTCTAAGGTTTACGAACGTATTGTTTTTAAGCACAAAAATATTCATAAACAATAAGAATTGAGCGAACTGATATTATTTGTTATTAATTATACATCAACATTGAAAAAGCCAAACCAAAATGTATTTAAAATTTCCAAGAACATTGATGAGCTTTATATAATTCCGCTATAAAGTTTTAATAAATTTGTTCGAAGGTCCGATGCCTTGTGAAATTGTTTTCTAACCTTTCAGAAAGTTTTGAATTTAATCAATTAAAATTTTGAATTTGACAACTAAAATAATTAATTATATGATAAAATGGACTTAGTTTTCTGTAATAAAAGCATTAGTAAAAGTGTATAGTATCTGACTTACAGAATTAGGAATATATCTTGTGCCCAAGACTTTTGAGGTATAATATTATTTTCTATGGTTTTAAAAAATTTCCTATTAATTTTGTTACAATTTTAATGGATGTACTCGAATGTTGCTATGCCCAAGGTCTCAACTCTCCCAAACAAGTAAGTAAATATATTAATTACAATAAAAAATATAAAGCTGAAACAATAACATTCAAGTAAAACAGTAAACACACAACGCGAGTCAAATTACATACATACATAAGTTTGAAATCAAAGCGGATTTTTAATCCAATTATAAAAATTCTTAAATATAATAATCCAGCAATTGTTCGTGCCACCAAAAAGTAGTTAGTAGGTGTATAATAAACAGTATTTAATAATATTATTAGTCAGTTCCTAAAAGTTGTGGAAATTTTCTAATAACGGTTGATAGACACGAGTACTAATTATTTAAATGACAAATTTGAAACTGTTGTTCTTAATTACAACTACATACATACCTGGCTAACACTGTACACATGCCAGATTGATGCTTAATTAATGAATGTACATAATGTACATTATACTATGTAAACTAAATATGTTTTTTATGTTAATGTGTGTATGTTTATATATAACCCAGCATACCATTCTAGGAGTCAGAAAAGAGTCCAACTAAAAAGCATTTTCGGAGCGAAAGAAAAATTTGCTTAAAAAATTAATTTTTTTTTCCATTTTTATACATTTTCCTTACATGAATTTCATTTAATTTTTTTTACTGTAAATACAATTTATTTATTTTTTCCATATCTAATTTAGTTTATTTGTAAATAAATTTCATTTTTGTTCAAGTAAAAACAATTAAAAAAAATAATAAATGCGACCTTTAAATTTGTTGTATTTAAAATTGCAATGACTATTTTTTGACATGATGTAAAGCTCTTTTTGAGCCCAAAAACCCCTCATAAAAGACTCTTTTCTGACATTATCTAAGAGCTCTTTCAGAGCCCCAAAAAAGAAAACCCTCATAAAAGACTTTTCTGTCATTATCTACGAGCTCTTTCTGACGGACCATTTTCGAGTGTAATGTCCCTCTTTTCTGAAGGTTTTCGGAGCAATAATGATTATTTTTTTTGGGCTCGTAAAGAGCATGAACGCTCCGGAAAAGATGTCAGAAAAGACTCTTTTCGGACTCATATGACTTGCTGGGAAGTGTTATATGTAAATATGTATGTGTATGTGATATCTCAAGTGTATGTCTGTGCGTTTGTGGAATAGCTTGTGTATGTATTACACGAAAAATACTTCCGCTCTTAATTAAGAATTCATGTAAACTATAATTATTTGGCACATGAAATTTTTATTAATTTATTTCTAGACTTTAACACACTCACATGTTTAGAATACAAAAAATAGAGTGACCATGTTTATAGTCGGTACTAAAGGCAAGCGTGTTGGCTGTAACATGAAGTGGTTCATAGCTAGACACTAGCCTAAGAGCATTTTACTGCAGTTGCTAAAAAAGAAGACTTAAACATTTTGTACAAAATCAGTATAATTTTCTATAAAAACTTTTCAGTTCATACTGTCATTAAAAACAAAGTAAAACTGCTTTAATGGCCACCTTAGCAGTGAACGGTAAATACACATCCATAAACGACAATGAGTGTGTATGTGTTTATGTACATATATTTTCATTGCATACAACCAATGATAAACTGCTAAGAGCTTTATTATAGATGATACAGCTGTTTGTGTGAATGGATGCGATATAATGGATGAAGACACCACCTAAATCTACAATAGTCCTGGTACAAGTACAATCAAAAGATAAACTATCGCACAACCAACTCAACTAAACTCAACTAAAAACAGTGAACTGATGGACAGACTGGTTGGCAGCTTCATTGCTGCTGATGTTGACGATATTGCTGTTGATGTATAGAGTATAGAGAAGCATGGTTTAGAAACAATAGTTGGTGACGACCAGGATGATAATAATGATGCCATCGTTGATGACGACGACGATGATTTTGATTATGATGACGAGGCGAATGACAACCATCATGGTTTTCTATAATTTTTTTTTTTTAACAATATGTGTTTGCATACTTTTTTATGATGTGAGATTCATTACAGCATTGTCACTAGTTAAAGTATTATAAATATTTGCTTTGGTAAGAAGTTAGTTTCTCAAAACTGCGATCATATCCCGAGTTTTTATATGAAAAAACTTAAAAATTTATAAATCATTAATTATTCAGCAAAAATAACGTTTTATTGCAAAAAGGAGATCGATCGGTATCACTAAGATTTCGAAATTGAAATTTATATTTTTATGAAAGTCATCTTAAACATCAATAACCGTTAAATACACAAAAAAATGGTTTCAATTGGCCCTAATTAACAAATAATATTTGGGACAAATTCCATCCTAGTAAGTCTTCTCTTCGATTCTCTATCATGTCTTTGAATTTCATATTCGATGTCTTAAGGTATGTTCACATAATTGCCGAAAAAGACGTTACCAATAAATAAAATATATTTGAACTCGTTTACTAATTTAAAAAACTTCGTTTATTTAGGACAAGACAAAACAAATATTTAGTTTTATTTTATTTGAAGCTGTTTGATCTTGCAAAACTCTTGTAAGAGTAAAGCTAGATTTACACGATTGAAATTTTCTTCAAAATTGCTCTTCAAAATGCTTCAAACTCGTGTAAACAGCAAAAATTCTTCAAAATTTATTTATTGATTAGTTATTAGTCAGCGAAAGGAACTTAAGACATTAACATCGGACAATACTGTATTAAACATTAAGTAAATTATTATATTTCTTCCCTGAAGAGGTTCAACAAAGTTGGTCGAAATATTGGAAACAAATAAAATATAATAAAAATTAAAAACGAACAAGAGTTTTTATATTTTTAATAAAAGAGACCTCAAGTCGAATTAATAAAATAAAAAGATTTTTAACAATATAAAAGGTCTACATAGCACATAAAAAACAATCATAAAAACCTAATTTTATCACAACAAGTAACCCGATCTGGAGCATTCTTATCTCTGATCAAAAATTTAACTTTTCATGAAACATGTAAAAAATGAAAATTAAATAAAGAAAGTAAAATAAGTTCGTAAAATTTGGTATTTATCCCAGTTGTAATTCCCAAATTTATATTTATCATAAAATGCATAAAGAAACTACTGTTTTGCTACCAAATAAATACGTGAACCCATTTATACATCCTAGTGAGCAATGAACATACATATATATGAACATATGTACATATAATGGTAAGTTTGTCACACAAATAGTGTATAGTATGTAAATACTATATTGGTATACACATAACCAAAGGCACACATACAGACTCACACCTGTTTATATCCGTTTAACGGAAAATGAGCAAATAATTTTAATGTATTTAGGGAGGCTGTTCGTTGGCAAGCAAACAATATGTATGTATTCTCTGTGTATGTCTGTATAAGGAATAGTTAGTTGTTCGCTTTGTTGTTAGCGGCGTTAGAACGTTAAGTTAACGACTCTTTTGATGCATTTAACATGAAAGACTACATGTGCAAAACTTTGTAAGTACAGTTTCATCAAATAGAAATCGTTTAAATTAGATTGAATATTTTGGTTTGTAAAAAGCTTGTGTATAAATACAATGTAATAAAAAATCTACAATATGTTTTTTAAAGCAATAACCTATAAGTGTAGCTGGGTAAATTGTTTTTAAATGTGATTAAATAATAGTGATGTTTATTAAGAAGCCTTGCCAAAAATAAAATAGACGATGCTACTGCATCGTATAATCAAGGTAGAAAAAGGTGTTGGCAAAACAAAAAAACCTCCTGTCCTTCTACATACGTGATAGATTGATATTAAAATGAGTTTCTTTTTCTCATGCATTTAAACTAAGTATGTACTTCTACTTTTATTGCTACCACTGCTTACACACATGCATACACTATAATGAATACATAACATACATCTGCAAATAGTGTTTGAATGTGCAAGTATAAGTGAATGTAAACCATAGGGTTCATTGCATGGAAATTGTGAATTATATTCTCTCTGTGTTTGTGTGTGTGTGTGTGTCAATGTTTATTTGTATATGAGCATTTGCATATGTGTTTATTTCATCGTTATTGTTGGTGTTGTTGACAGTACGGATTGTTTAGGTTTATTTTATGTTGTTCCTTTCAATTGCATTGAATTTGTTTCTTGTATGGTTTTTGCCCTTTGTATTGAATTAAAATGTATTTATTTACGAGTTTTCTCTGTGTACTTTGTTTCAAATTAAGTGCCAATAAAGCAAAATGACATTACGAAATTAATTCAATATTTGCACAAAGCCAAGTGTAATTGAGTTTTCAGTTTTTATTTTTTAAACATTTGTATTTAAAATTTAAATGTAAACAATAATGACCTTTTCATTTAACAATTTAATTTAAACTGGTATTTAAAAGACTTTGAAATATATGTGTGTATAAGTAAACATTAAAGCAAAATAAACCTTCTTCGTGAAATATCTGAATGTTTTAAATGTAATATAAGTGCATGTGTCAATGCTTTGGAAATGCCTTCTGTGGTATAAAGTCAACACTTCCTTTCGTAGCATTTATCTATCAATATCGAACTGCATCTTGTTATACCCTACACCTCCATAGTGGGGGGTGGGGGGGGGGTATATTGGTATATATTGTGCTCATGTTTGTAACGCCCAGAAATATTGGTCCAACACCCACATTAAAGTATACCGATCGACTCAGAATCACTTTGAAGATATTTCAATAAAATTTGGTACGTAATATGTTTTCGGCCCAAGGATGGATGGGTTTGAAACTGGTAGAAATCGGTCCATTATTTCACCTGGCCCCCATAAAAATGTTATTTTTCAATGAGAAGGAAAAAGATAAAAGATAATTTTCTCTTTCCTTCTCATTGAAAAATAACTTGACTTGACAGTCAGAACTGATGAGTATGAAACAGGTATTAGTAAAGAAAATAGGATATGCACTCTACGCTTAACAGTAATGTAAAAATATATATGTATGACAAGTTCATTTAATTGTATGCACTAAAAGGGAATTCCCTTAAATTTGTGATATGAACATACATATATCGCAAAAAATAAATTTAACAAAAAAATTAAGCCCCAAAGATTTTGAATTGTGCTAAATGGAATAAAATCGTTTAAAAAAATGTAAAATTTGTTTATTTTCATACCATTTTAAATCACAATCGTGTATTAAATAACCGTGTAAAAACAAAATTATGTGCACTCCAATACATATGTACATATATGTTTAGCGAAAGCCTTTTTGGTCGACTTATTTAAGTACTTAATGAAACCGCCTTAATAGCAGTGATGGCAAATTTGTAAAAGCAAGCCAACATTGCAAACTAGAGAATTTTAAATATAATAAAAAACACCTCTGGTAACATATTTTTAATTTGAATTGCTTGTTTTATAACCGCTTTGATTGTTGACTTTACTTCAGATGTTTTGCAAATAACTTAGCACTTGCTAAACTTAGCGAATTTCACAACCAGCATGTTGGTGGCCACCTGCTGTTGTGAAAGTTTGCAGCATAGATTATTTGAAGTTTTGGCCTTCCGGAAAATTTGGCAGCTCCGTTTATCAAGAGCACTTGCACTTGACCAGCGTTGTCAACTTTAAAATTTCAAAACGCACCAACATGGGGAAAAAACGCGCCATTTGAAAAAAATCACACCAAATTTAGATTTTCTTATTTATTTATCTTATTAGTTTATTCAAATAATTTTCACATAAAAAATATAATTTATAACAGTCTTCAACAGTGAAGTGTTTTTATAAAAAACTAGCGGACCCGGCGAACTTTGCCTCGCCCCAATTTTAAGCCTTCAGCCAAACTTTAGAGTAATAATACAACAGGAATAATTTCACACAAAAATTCGTACAAAAAAATCAATTTTTCGACTTTTGCGGAGAGATTCTCAAATTTTAAGCATTTCGCATTTTTCGCAATTTCCCATGATTTACACTAAGAACTTTCTATTTTTTCATTTGGAACGCCATTAAGGAATAATTTCATACAAAAACTCTATTTTCGATTTTTCCAATTTTCGGACTTTTCCGGAGGGATTTCCTTAAAAACCTTCTCCTCTAAAATGCCAACAACTGACAAAAAATTTTACTGAAATCGGGCCAGCCGTTCTCATTTTATGAATTACTATACATTTTTTACACCATTTTTATATACATATATAGATAAAAAACTTAATAAAAATAAAAAATAAACTAAACAAATTTGTTTTTTGTACCAGATGTAATTAATTAATTCTTCTTTTTTTAACTTTTTAAAAAGTGATCAATGATTAACCTAGTACTCTGTTCAAATTTGAGAAAAATGTTGAGCAACATAAATTATTTCATACGGAAAATTTAACGTGTAGTACTTTTGTAAACAAAACACATATGTTTTGCTTTTTTGTGAATTTAAATCGAAAATATATAAAAGTTAAATTATTTAAAAATCTGTGTTGAAGAAACTTTCATTATTTCGCTGTAAATAAATAATGTTGCCAGATACATTTCATATGTTTTTCACAAAATGAACAGAGTACTACTTCTGCAACATCTTTGCATGAAAATTTCATGTGATTTTTTTTAACATGTATTTTGACAGCATTCCATTTGAAATTTTAGACAGAGTACTAGGCCTAGACCGATTTGGCTGATTTTAAATAGCAAACTTCTCGAAAGCATGTCTGACAGAATTATTGAAGATTTGTATCCCGAATATATCTGGGGACTTCAAAAAATTGATTTCAACAGACGGACAGACAGACAGACGGACATGGCTTAATTGACTCCGCTATCCATATAGTAAAAATACTCATATATACTCATATATGCTATGCTTGTTTGATTTTTTGGCTACCGGTTGACTCAAATATTTTTTTGGCATCCTTAAGGTATGCTGTAGAAACTTTCTTTTAAAAAAAAGCACATGACCTACTTTTAGGATGACAAATTTTCAATGACATTGAAAAATTTGGAATAACGGAATTTGTGGTGAATTTCTAAAAACTAACCACAATTTTTTATATTCACGACGATTTTTTACTCACCATGATTTTTTATACTCACCATCATGTTTACTCACCACGATATTCACCACATTTTTAAATTCACTCACAAATTTACACTACCTTTTTTAACTAGCTAGCCCCCACCCACACACACACACACCTAGTTGTCTTGTTTTTTTTTCTTTCTTCTTCTTCTCTTCTCTTCTTCCTCATCATGCACTATCATAATTTTCTTCTTCCGTCGGTCGTCGTCGTTGTTTGTGTGTGTTGTTGTTGTTGGTTGCTGTCTGGGGCCGTTGAAATTAGAAGAAAACCGGGTTCGTTGTAATAGCGAACTTGCAAAAAAAAATATGGGAATTATTATTTCGTTGTGTTTTTATTTGTAAGAAAACTTTACTAAAGTGCAGCAAAGTGGAATGTATTCTAAAAAGCTTTTGGCGCGGTTCAAATTTACAATATTCTTTATAGCTTTCATGAAAACGTTAAAATTTATTAGGAGCTTAAAAAGCTCTTGCAGTAAAAATATAGTGGAAAATATTATCTTTTCAGATAAGGTTGCCAGAGAAAAAATTGCCAAAACGAGTTACATATATTGTCTTTTTAATTTAACTTTATAGTGGTTTGGGACATAAAAATTGCCGAGGGAACTAATACAATAATAACTCATCGATTTCCTAAACAAATGTTTAATTTAATTTAATTAATAATTTAATAAATAATAATAAATAAATAAATAATAAAAATAATAAATAATAATTTAATAATTTAATAAAATTAATTTTGGAATGGCAAACTCGAACGCACTATTATTTAATGTGTCTACGGTTTTTGGAATTTAAAAAAATATATATAAAAAGCTTTTAATTGATTTAAAAGTTCAACTGATGAAGAATTTGTTTTACATAATTATTTGTTTCGGAGGGTAAGAAAATATTGTTTATGCAATCAGCAGACAACAATTTGCTAACAATTTTGACCAAAAACGATGTTTTTCGTCAGCTTCATATAATGGTAATAATATTAAATCAAGATTCTCTTTACTATAGATACCTTAATAAATACCTTATGAGGACAGAAAATGTTTGTTTGCAAACATCATCAATTACTTTTTTCAAATAAATAGTTTTTATTATTAATTTGTTTTACAAAGCAACCTGCAGGAAAAGGGTCTCAGATCAGGTTAATAATGATCAAGTTCTTAAATTGCAGACTACATATTGTACAATAGTTAAATAATGCTATAAAATGAAAACACATTGATAAACAGTTTTTTTTTTTTATAAATTTTTATTTTATTTACTTTTTGACGTTTCGTACGCTTGATTATTCTGTTTTCCTCTTCAAACAATCGTATTTTGCATTAAACTTACATATTTGTTTGTTTGTTCTTTTGTTGTTGTTGTGATTGTTTCTGTATGTTTGTTTGTTTTATTACTTTTATCTTTTAATATTTATAAATGCGTAGTTTTTTTTTTTTAACAATATATGTATATGTATGTATGTTTTAATATATATTTATATTTAATAATAAATATTGTTTTTTATTATTAATATTATTTATTTGTTATATTATAAAATATTTATTCAATAAGTACATACTCGGATTAAAAAGAAACACAACCAAAAAAACTGTTAAATAAATAAAATATGCGTACAATTTTTTAACACATGCACATATTGAAATGCAAAAAAAAAAAGACATGAATCAATAAATAAATAAATGTTTAAACCACAATTATATTGCAATTTATAAAAAAATAATTATATGAATATTAGTTTATGCTTTGGAAAAATACAACAAACATTTTTCTTTATTTTTTAATGTCTTTGAGTTTTTATTTAATTATGCTTCCTAACTGAGACGGTTGCACTTTAACTGCCGTATTTATAAAAAATAAAGTAGGCTTGAAGTGTCCTTTAAGACAAAATTTTCATACAAAATTTTCTTAAAGTACACTTGGAGTCTACTTTAATTTTTTTATAAATACGGCAGTAAATGTATAAAGTATATTTGATTTTTCAGTTTCAATTTGATTTCTTTTAAATGAGTTTTCAATTTGTTTTTTTTTTTAATTATCTGTTGCTTTTGGAAATTATAAACATTTTATTTTAAACAAATTATAATATTTGTTACAATAAAAATAATATTTTAAATGCTTTTCTTTTTACGTGATAATATTTTGCGACACACTGACAGAAAAATAACAAAAACAAATCTGATGTATTTGAAATATAGAAAAAGCATCCATACCTTCTAATGTTAAAGCTGTAAAAACACACTTTTACAAGTTGCTTAAATGATCATTTAAATGGCCTGACAATCTGATCTTCTAAGATTCAGATGGCTCTTTGTTTGCGTCTAGTCTTTAATCGTCCGCATTAAACAATTTGTAGCCAATTTGCTTAGATATTCTTTATTGATTTGAAAAATTTATTATTATTGCAAATGGGAAAACTCTATGTATGCATATATGCGGGTATATTGTTAATTTGAAGTATCTGCAGAAATGTTTTTCATCAAGTGAGAAAAACTTAAATATTGGGTACATATATCCAAATGCTTTAATTACTCAACAAAGACTGTGAACTGTCATGACAGGGTATTTGTTAGTAGGAAAACCTTTACAGCCTATTATTTTTTAACATTGCGATGCCATAAGTCTGTAACAGATGGCTGTTCATTAAACCAGCCAGCTTGAATTTTAAAATTTGTATTACTACTTTTATATTATAGGTATATTTGAAAAGATTTTCCAAATAGGGCGGGACATTGTTGACAGGCTTTTAGCGGATTAGTTTGTTTTGCTGGTGTCTGTAAAATTCAGTTTCTGAAATCAAATAACCATAACTTGTTTCAAGTTTTACTATTAAAACTTCTTCATGAAAATTACTATATTTTAGTAGAAACATACTTTTCTCGCGAGGTAACTTCCGTAAACTGGATAACAAGATCGTGCGATTTGATTGCAAGACTTTCTCTTGTGCGGTTATCTGAAGTCGCAGGTCTATGTCTTTAAGCTGTAATTGATCGTATAGTCCAAGTCATTCAACCATACTACCATTCTTCATTAAGTATTTCGTTCAGTGAAAAAGAAAAAGAAAAAAAAACAAGTAAATGCACATAATGTCCTATAAAAGCCAAATTAAGACAGTGGTTTTGTTCAATACGTAGGCGTACATAAATGCGAGAACAAAATTACCGAAAACTACTTCCTGGATAGGAAGCGGTGCTTTCTTTCAAAAATTAGGATCCTGTATAAAATCAATATTACTATATGTTTAATAAATGACATTTTGGTGCTTTTACTAAAAACTGCCCATTAAATGGGGGCACAATTAAACGAAAATGCAAGAAATACATGTTTTGGGAAATTTTACGATTTATAAAATTTGACCTTTGACCTGTCAAATTTATATGAATTACCAATAGATTAGGTAATATAACTCAGAATTTTATTTACTACATCTGAGCAACATTATAATTTAGTAAATATATAGAGCAGATTTTTAGCAGAAATTAAGCCTTTTCCTAAATCTCTAAAGCTAGATTTACACGATTGAAATTTTCTTCAAAATGCTTCAAACTCGTGTAAACAGCAAAAATTCTTCAAAATTTATTTATTTAATAGTTATTAAGTTATGAGAAGAGCTATTGATCTAATTCTTAGTTTTTTCTCGTATTTATTTATGTTTAATAAAATAAAACATTAATAGTGTTAACATTATTCGATTGTAATCGATTTACAGCTTCAACGTTGGAGTTTTATACCAAGTGTCACACTGAATCACCTTAAGTGGGGTATTAGTGAAAATCTCATTTTCCCAAAAACTTTGAATTCCGAAATCTTTAACAATACAGCCAGGGCAAGAGTTAATTAAAATGTTTGTGTTTATATGTGTGTGTTGGTAGTTTTAGAAATTTATGCAAAAGTCGTCTATTCTTAGATACATACATATATGTATCTTGATTTTCAGTTCACTTCCCAGCTCAAGATTTATTTATTTGTTTACATACATACATACAAACATATATACAATTTAAATTGAATACACACCAAGATCGAGAACACTTGTAAATGCAAATTTTCTTTTGCTAAAGAAAACTCATCACAAAAAAACAAAAAAAAAAGGAAAAGAAAACTAAAATTGATTAATAGGTTTTTATTACAAATGTTGTTTTTGATATGATTTACATACAGTTTATTTATTTTGTTTTAATAATTATATTATTATTATTATTATTTCAATTAATTAAATAATTAAGCTTGTTTATGTTTATGGTTTTTATTTATCACTTAATTAGTTTAGTAAATTAGAAGTGGAGAATTGATGTATGAAAAGAAAATAATTTACAATTAACAAGTTAAATTATAATTTTAGTTCATTTATTTACGAGAGAGCAAGCAGCCCTAAAATTAAGGACATTTTTGTTTTTAATTGTCACACTACCATTACTTAATTAATAACTATTAATTTGTTTTTGTTTTTGTTTATTTTTAAATGAAATGAATAGAAAAAACCAATTTACAACATTCATTCATTAATTATTATTATTTATAATTAAAAGCAGGTTTTTTTAATTTGTCTTTTATTTTTTTTTTGTGGAGATTTTTTTTATTCTTTGATATAAAAAAAAGGAAGTTTGTGTTTTGTTAATTTTTTTAATTTTATTATTGTTGTTAAATACAACGATTTTTATTTTATACATTTTTTTTTTGTTTGTTTTGTTTTTATGTATTTGTATGGTTTTTGTTGTGTAATTTACTGTAAAATTTCATGTTAAAACTATTAAAACAAAATTGTTTATAACTACCAGTTGCTTGTTTTTTGTTTTTTGTTTAATAAAATTTTATTTCGGTTTTTTTAAGAAGATTTCTTTTGTTTGCAATATTAAATATTTATTTAACCTATAACTATTATTAATTTTAATTACTATAATTAATATTATTTATAATTATAATTTATATTAATATTAATTAATCATCCTGCAAATTTTACTTAGTATCATTTTTCTTTTAATTATAATAATTAATTATTTTTCTGTTTTTTTTATATGTTTTGATTTATTTTCATTTAAAATTAATTACAACTGTAGTTTATGTTTCGCTTCCTTTTTTACAATTTTATTTAATTATTATTTGGTTAAACTTAAGTATTTTTCTTTTAATAACAAATTTTAATTCAGTCACTTTAATGCAATTAATTGCAAATTCATTTTGTTTTATTTATTTATTTTTTATTTGTTTTATAATAATTATTAAATAATAATAAATTTTAAATATTTATTAATAATAAATAAACTAAAAGTATGTGTGTATGTGATGTTTATATACTCGTAATGTACAAAAATTAGGGTGACAACAAACTCGTGGGGTTAATATTTCTCATCAAATTACATGAAAAAAATAATAATTGCAGAACATTAAAATAGCAAAGGTACAGCTTCAAACTTAAAAACTCAAGATCTAGTGTAAAACAACTCCATACTACCCTACTGTCAATGTATGTATGTATGTATGTATGTAAATATAGTATGTATGAAATATGAATGTATGTATTTAATGTTATTCAATACATATGCACATACACATATTATTATTATTTGAACTACTGTAAGTCTATAAAGTTTATTATGTAAATGTTGTATGTGGTTGCTGTGTAGCAGTTTTATGACTCGATAAGCACGCAAGTGTCTAAATACAAGCACAGCAAATCTCTTATCTACCACGCTCACTCACTTGCATGTGTATAGTGATATTCATGCTGTAAAGAAAGGAAGAATATATATATATATTCCATTTTACATTTATAGTTGAACTTCATACCCCAACAACCTTGGACTTTGTGATATTTGTTAGATTTTTTAGACACACATTATGAAGCTGAATGGCTTTGAATTGTAAATTTTACTCAAAAAAGAAAGCAGAAATCTGCACATAAACAAGTTAAAATGCAATAATCGGCTGTACCGATTCTTAAATACCCTGCGCCTAAATATTTTAAGAAATACAAAAACTACACTGGTTATAGGACTGGAATATACTTATGCTGTGGTTTTATTCAGTCTTAATGCAAATTTTATTCGTAATTTATATATTGACAATTTTACGCTTAATATAATTTATTTTAAATGTTTTGAAATTTTATCTAATTTTGACCATTATTATATAATTGTCTGATTTTTATAATAATCTTGACAACTTATCAAATTAAAAAAACGTTTTTCCATTTTCACCAAAAGTTAAGAATCGGCGTAAAATTATAAGGTGAGGGTTCTTTTGGTTGAATTTGATTTCAATAACTTTATTTGCAAGGGATTTATGGGTGGTATAGTAGAAGGGCACCAATCATGGACTGATAGCTTCTAAATCCCATATCCACTAACGTGATTTCTATGTATTTTAGTCTTATTTCGGCTGAATTTCAACTCAATAACGTTATTTACAAGAATTGTATGATTGATTGTCATACTCGGAAGTGGACTTAATTAGGGAACTATTGCCAATTATTATCGGACAGCTACAAAATTCAGTGGCATAATTGCCGCATAACCGACATTAGATGATTTTTGGATTAAAAGTTGGATTGATAGACACTTTGGTGTGTTATTTTGCTTTTCGGAAATGGTCTTCAAATCATGGTACCGTTATTTATAAGATATTTATGAGTATTGAGAGTATATGAGATTTTCGGAAATGGACTTTATATGGGGGATATGGTCAAATATGGATCGAAGTTCCAAAATATCTGTTGTATGATTTTTTCTTATATTTAAATGATCTATGTAAGGTTTTGAGACGGTAATAACTTTTATAAGATATACAAAAAGATTATTGACTTTTTCGGATGTGGTACTTATATGGATGTGGTACAATTATGAGCCGACCACCATAAATTTTAGTACAACAATATATAAACCTAAAAGGATTATTTATGTCAATTTTAACCTGGTAATATTTTATTATATACATATATATTTATACCAGTTTGAGAGAATTTTTGGAAGTAGGCTTTATATGGGGTCTATGGTCTATAATGAACCGAATTAAACAAAATTTCGTTTTGTCATTAATTTTTACATGAAACTTATTTTTGCTCAGTTTTTTCGATGATTAAGAATATACATTTATACTTTGTTGGATCTCAGACTAACAAAGTTTCACACAGGAATAATAAACGTAATATACTTGTGGTGGTGGAGGATATAAAAAATTCTGTAAAATAAAAATTGAAATACCAAGGTTGTTTTCTATTTTCCTACATTTCTTTTGATATAACTATGCTTTGATGTTGTGTGTTTGAATGGTTTTTAGACAAAAATGCTTGTTCTATTTGAAATACAATTAGTAATGAACTTCCGGCAATAGGCCGCTTTTCGCTTTTTTAGTGTAATACATACATATTTATGTTTTTAATATTACACTTTTCCTTTCAAATGTATATTTGTAATTATTATTTATTATCATTGGCAGTTGTATTAATAGTAATAAACTATAACAAACGAAATTTGTTATTTAAGACTTTTAAGAAAAGTCTTTGATGTTTTTGATAAACAAATATTAATCAACAAAGAACTTGTGTTATTACAAAGAAGGTTTTAAGATTAAAGTACCATTCCAACACTTGATAGTATAGAAATTAAATAATAATTATGGAATTTATAGCTAACTATAAGCGTGACGATCCCAAAATGTTGTTACTAATATAAATACTTTCGTTTGAGAATTAGGCCATTAGTTTGCCGCTCTATGCAGTGTGTAAATATCGCTGTTTTAAACAAGAACTTTGATTTTCAACTGGAGCATGTAATCATAACATGAAAGTTAATATGTATATGTAATAAACATTCGGATAGATTTGTAGACCCGTTGGTGTAATTTGAGCCGTCGAGGAGGAAGTGTAGACCGAGGAGCTGTTACTGAACTCCTTAATTAAAAACAATCTTTTAACCCGAAGCTAGGGTATCCATTGGAATAATCAAACAATTCCCTACGAGCAGTTTGAATATAAATTTAAATAATTTTATGTAGTGTATAATAATCGAAGGAAGTAATTGCTTAAATTTATTATTTTTTTTTCACAATTTTTCATTGTATGATGCAAATGTCTTAAATTTGCGTCTAGAGAAGCTTTAATGTGCAATTATAAATTCAATCTACTAATTACAGTTGAAGAATGGGATAGCCGTAATTCGATAATATGTTGGCGAAATATTGGCAGAACAAATTATTATTAAAAATGTTAGCTAAGAAGCAGCGTAACATTTTTAACAATTAGTGTTAAAAATTAGTAGTTAAAAAATATCACAATTGATTTATATAAAATTTCTGGCCCAATTTCTCTATTTTTTCAAAAGCTTTGTTAAATCAAAAATGACCTTATTGTCAACTGAGAGTCTCAATGAAACTAATATTCAGCGTTTTTAGCGCAGTCAATAGCGTAATGACTGACGCGTTTCGGTCATAAATAGTTGGCATCACTGTGATGTGATGTTAAAAATATTAACGAAAGTGATATTGAGAATAATATTAGTGATTGCGTTGAAAGAGTTAATGTTATTAAAGGTGGCTTTAGATGATACGACTTGACGAAGAACATAATCACTTACTTAAAAAAATTCTCTTATACGAATTATTCGATTAATTTTACATGTTTTTTTTTTAATAATTAACAAACACAAACTGCGAAGCTTTTGGCTTATCTGCAAAAAACACCCAGAGTCTTTGGCGGGAATCAAACCCGCAATCCTTTGACTGTTAGTCCGGCACTCTATCGCCTAGTCTATCGGGGCACTCATGATTCGAACAATAAAAAAGTTAACAACTTGGATACTTTCATCATTTTGATTTTGTCAACCAGCAATATTGAATTATTTGGGCTTCTGAAAATCAATTGCATGCTGAATTTGTGACTGTTAAGTGCACTATGTGGTCTGGAGGTATGATTGGGCCTGGAAATGCGGTTACTGGATGGTATGACATATTAAACAGTCACCGAAACAATGAATTTATTGCAAATCAAATTTCCCTTACGAATAATTTAAAAAAATCAGCTATTAATTATGCGATTTTAACACCACTGGTTATTTTTTGTGCATTAAATGTTAAACATAGATAGACGTAATTAACGAAATAGACTCACCATTTTGCCAAAATGTAAAAGAAATGTTTGACAAAAGAATCACCATCTGTATATTAGATCGTGTTGGATTTTTTTCAGTTATTGAAATGTTTTAGTTATAAATAATAAACTGTACACTTTCTAATGTAATCAAAATTGAAATGATTTTCGTAGAAATTCATTGTTTGAATTTGTTTTGAAAAAAAAAAACAAAGTTCTCGTAAAAAATTCTTTACGTGTGAGTGTGTGCATGAGAATTTGTATGTGTGTAATTATTAAATCATACACAGCAAGCCATATTATTCCGAAAAGAGTCTTTTCTGACACCTTTTCGGGAGCGTTCATGCTCTTTAGGAGCCCAAAAAAATCATCATTGCTCCGAAAACCTTCAGAAAAGAGCGTAATTGCATTCGAAAATGGTCCGTCAGAAAGAGCTCTTAGATAATGTCAAAAAAGATTCTTTTATGAGGGGTTTTTTGGGCTCTGTGTAATCTTGTTTTTATCATTCTTGTGTGGTACAGCTATGTTTTTTTTTTTGTTCAAAGCACAAATAACAGGATAACAACGCTTTGGTACACACATAATTAAGTGGAATTTCTGAGTCATACTGCGTGCCGACTCAGGACAGTAGTTAACAAGCAAATTTTTCTTTCGCTCCGAAAATGATCTTTAGTTGGACTCTTTTTTGATTCCTTTTTCGGAGCGCTAGAGGATCAACTCAGAGAAAACATGCTATGCTGCATGCTAAATCTAACTATGCTAAATCTTGTAACTAAAAAATACATAAAAATTAATGTATTTTGTTGTTGTGTTGTGCCTCTATGTATTAGACCGGTTTTTAATTGTTTAAAAATATAAAAACAATTTTTCAACATTCATACATATTAAACGAATATTGAAGTTTAAGCTGTTGTCAAACTAAAAATATTTAACTGAAACAGAAATATAAAATATTTTAAACACTTTTTAAGTCTATAAAATATAATATGAAAATGCGTACGAATGTGTGTATGTTTGAATATCTACATATGTAAATAGATGTGGTGATTTTACTGTGTATGTGTTTGAAAATGTTTTTTTAAATCTTTTTTCTGTTTAAAGAAATACATACATACAAACGCACATTATTACTAACATATTGAATGTGTATGTTCAGTGTTGACAATATACATATAAGTACATACATACATACATACGTACGAGGGCAAACCCAAAAATTATTCAAAACAAATTGTTGATCAATAATAATCAATTGTGCAGTGTGTATCTTTATTTTAAATCGTATAGTATGTCAGCCTGCATTACCCCCCGTTTACACATGCGAGTAACAGTTCGAAAATCTCAATACACTCACAATTTTTTACCAATACACTCACATTTTATATAATAATACGTACACAACACTCGCATGCGAGTATTCGCATGTGTAAACGGGGGGTTACATGTATATATATGTACAAGGTGGCGCAAAAGTAAACTTCCAATCAGGCGATCTTGCTGGCCAGTGCAAATCGCCAAAACGGGAGATTTGGCGCCCGGGAAATGCATCCTTCAGCATATCGGCTGTGGCACGTGCAGTGTGTGCCGTTGCACCGTCCTGTTGGAACCACATGTTTTCCAATCCCAATTCATCAAGTTGCGCAAAATTTATAGCATTTTCTGATAGGAGGATTAATTTTGCGCCACCTTGTATATGTATTATATAGGCATATATTTGAAAAGAGGTTTAAAAGTAGAACAGATAATGACGATTTTATTTCAAATGGTTTCTAGCAGTCAATATTGTGAACTGTTGCAGGACCGCTATAGAAAACTGACTACTTCTCAAGGGTCACATTAGCTTTCATGCGATTGAATATTCGTTTTTAAAAAGTTTTGGTTTTGCCACAATTTGTATGTGCGTAGTAAATAGTACATATGTACATAAGTACGAGTACATACATGTGTGTGTACATTTTGTTTTTATATGTTTATTAAAATGTTTAACTTATGGCTTCTTTTGTTTTTATTTTAATAGAGATACATACTGTTATATACACATACATAAATGGTTTTTGTGTTTTTAGATTTTTTGTTTGTTTACAACTGATGTTTTAAATGGTGTGTGGTTGCAATTGTTTGTTGGGTTTTGTTGTAGTTGCCTGCAGCTTCTGTGTTGTTGGTTATGAAATGCTTATTGTTTCCTTTTTTGTTTTTGTTTAGTGATGGTTTCTTAGTTTTGTTTTTGGCTTTTATTTGTTTTGTGTTACTTTGAATAAGGTACATCTATAATGTTGTTTGTTGCTTTTGACTGAAACTACTACCTTCTGTTTATCTTCTGTCGTATTGAGTGTAGCGTTTGTTTTTTTTGATTTGTTTAGATTTCATTTGGTTTCTTATTGTTGTTTATGTTTTTTTTGATTTGATTTGTTTTTTTTTTTTGTAATTTATTGTTTATCTACAATGACTAAATACGGCATTATTTTAGTTAAATGTTGGAAATAATTTTTTAGTTTTTTAAGGGATTTTAACAATTATATTGGATAGTTTAGTTTTTATGTTTGGGGAATATTTTACATCTTACAAAAAAATATATGTATTTATATTTATGTATAATAAATAATTTAATTTAATGTTAATGTTAATATTATATTTCTATTTATAATATAGTTTAATATTATTAATATTAATTATGACTATTATTTTAAATATTTAAAACTAATATTTACTTATTTACTTACATTATATAGTTTATCTGTTAAAACTTGTTGTTGTGGTTTTTAATCTTTACTTATTACAACTAATTTCATATATCGGTTTTACTTAAAACGAAAAGAAACTATTTTTTTGTCAATGTCAATGTCAGTGTTAATGTTAATTGTTTTCACTTATATATTGAGGGGGAGGAGATGGTGTTGAAATAGGAGTTGCTAGATACTCAGTTCCATTTCATTTATTGTAGGGATGATTTACATCTGGATTACGCATAAGTGTACTATTCTGACTGCCAGCCAACTGTTCGTGATTGCTTAAGATCTTCTCGGTTTCCTGTCGACTGTTGGCCATTATGCGTCGTATTGTTGGTGCGCAGGGTGTACGTCAGAGGCGTGTGTCCTGCGCATGTTCATGTCAAACTTGACCATGAGCATTCATGTGCATTGTCTCGGCGTCGGTGGGCGGGGTGCCGGCATTTAATTGAGCTGTAGGATAGTACTGTAACGAGGCACAATTTAAGTACTAAATTAGTGTTAAAAGAGTTGTACATATTATTTGGTTGTTTAATAAATTAAATAATTTATGCAAGAATATATGTAATTAAATTTGGGTTTAAATAACTATTTTGTAAAAATATTGCTGTAGCTGCCTGGTTCTCAGATTATTGTTGTTACAACACTTACACATTTACCCCCTTACTTGGTAGAACGCAAAGAATTCTGATGAGAGAAAATGGGATTTCTCGAAACATATGTAAATTCAACAACCCAGGTTCGATCCCCAGTCAAGAAAAATTATCAAAATTTTTAATAATACAATTTTCAAGTTGTAATTCCTAACTTCAGTAAAAATAATTTAATGAAAATTAAATTTAATGAACTCGAGCCTAACTAAAATTATCAAGAAGTAAAAATTAACAGTTCGATTATGAAATAATAATTATTCTGTAATTGAAAATTTTTAGAAAAGAATCCACAAGTGTCCGATATCATGTTGCATTTATAATTACCAAACTTTACTCTTTTCAATACAATGCAAATTTGAGTTATTTTTATATAAATTCTTTGTTTTAGTTTTTTTTTTGAAAAATAAGTTCTTGTGGAAAAATCATATACCATAACTAAAAATATTTAAAAAGCATTTGTATTTTATTTTTTTTTATTTTTAGCACACAAAACTCCCTGTCGATTTAAGGATACGATCTCGATAATGTAAAAATTGTTTGGAATTTTTGTAAAAATGGTTTTTTAACAATAACGTTATTGATAATTTTAATACAAATCACTATTATACGTCTTATATAACATTTCTTTTGATATGTCTGTTTCTCAAAAAATTTACCCAAATCATTCTAATAATCTTGAACATTTCAAGCTTTATTACAGTATTAATTGAAATTATTGACGTTCTCTATCAAGGCCTTATCGAACATAGCTGCACACATCAATTCATTTACACACACACACATAAACTTTCATGCAGGCCTAATGTACTCGTATTTGTAGGCTTTACAACAGGAAATGTGCAGATGACCATATATGTATATGTGTATGAGAGTCAGTGTGCGTGTGTGTACATAAAGCACTTGCAAATGACTTTTTCAACACCAAACAACATCATTCAACAACCAAAGGAAAAGTAAAATTACAAATCAACAACAACTTAAACGACATCAACGCCAACTGTATAAAATAAACAATTATACATATGTACATATGTACATACCTACACATGAATGTATTCAGATGTATAGTATATACAGACGCATGCATTTATGTATGTATGTATGTAAATACAAATGTACAAATGTTTTACCAATGCACTCATATTATAAGTTACATTCAATTTGATTTTGAATTGCATTCAAGATCGTTTTGTCTACGAGTACATACAAACGCACACACCATTGCAACAGTTAAAGCAAAAGAAAATCTTGAATATTTTTCCCAACTACATACTACGTAGTATTGTCTTCCCATAAGTAGAAAATATTATGGTCTGAAATACCATAAACATTACTACCAAATACGATTATGCAGCCTTGGGAATTTAACAAAGTTTATAGAATTGAACATTTTGCAGAGACTTGTAAGAAATACTTGTACTCGTTTAAAGACAAATCAACAACAGCAGCAACAAATACAACAAAAAAAAAAATCAAATTTCAAAAACTCTATTACCAATTGGTTGCATTTGATTGTTGTTAGGGGAGTTGATTTCTCGAACTAAATGTTTTGTAAGACTCAAAATAATTATGCTTTGTCTGTGTATGTAAGGATCAAAATTCATATTTGACAATTTGGAACAGTTTTAGCTAGGCTTTTTGTTTGTGTATTGGTCAATGTAAACGATAGCAAATTATTAGGTTTCTCAATTATGTAGATATGTTACCAACAGTTGTATTTTTGGAAAATATTTGTCTTCTAGAGCTAGTTCTATAAATTAACCAAAGCAAGAATAAAGATACGGCCACACTTGGCAAATATTTGACGAAAAACACTTATAAATAAAATATATTAAATAAAATATATTTGAACTCGTTTATTTTTAAAAAATAAAACTTTTTTTATTTAGGACAGGACACAATAAAAATTTAGTTTTATTTTATTTGATGTTGTATGATCATGCAAAACTCTTGTAAGAGTAAACAACGTCAAACATAATTGTGCTAAAACAGATGGTTAAACGTTTTTGAGTAAATATTTGCCAAGTGTGACCGTACCTTAACAAATTCACATGTTCATCTTGAAGCATTTCATTAAAGAATTGGTTTCTAACTCTAAAATAAAGTATTAGTTAGATGCATGCATTCTAGAACTAGCTATAGACAGAACTACCTATAGTACTGTTTTTCTGGGATAATACTTTTAATTATTTTTTTTTTCAAGTCTTTTGAGTCAAGTATTCTCAATTTAAAAAAAATATGTACATAAGAGAACACGCTTTGCTAATTTCCAAAATTTTCTTTGAGCTACAAATTGGAACACCAATTATGATAACCTCTTCAGAGTAATTTTTTTTTTACTTTTAAACTTTTAAGAAATGTTTCTTTTAATCGAAAACTCTGAGAAAATCTCTTCACATATTTCTTTCTCAGAATTAGTTTTTATGTTGCAGAAATATCCAAAAGTCTCACCTTACCTGAACTACGCAAATAAAACCATCTTAAATATCTAATGATTTTTTTCAAAGAATATAAAATAGAACAAATGCTCAAGCCTAAAGCAAATGTAGCTTTCCAAGTATTTGTATTTTCTATAGTTTTTTAATATAATAATATTATGATAACGAGATCAAGGTATGCTTAATATAGATAACAAGTCGATATGAATAACTCCATGTCGTTGTTGCATTAATGTGAAGTCTTCGTTAGACCATATAACAGAAAAATGAGATATTTTAGTTGAATATAGACAAATTTTAATAATCAGGTCAAAGTCATAAAAAATAGTTTGCTTTCTAGGAGAACGTTTACCAGTAATTACCAGTACTTAGATTAAGTTTCAATTAAATCACTAGAAATGACAGGTGCATCATTATTATAAGACTGAGCAGTAAGTTCCTAATCCTTACAGTTTTCAATATTAATTAAATCATTATTTTTTTTAAAAAATTGTGACCATCACTCACATCTAAATAGTTGTGCAATCCTTGCTTCGTAAAACCATTGCAGTCACCATATCAGAAAGAGAAACACAACAGCCGTTTTTTTTTTTCTTAATATATGTATGTATGTATCAGTGTAGGGCGTAGTTAACTACTATTTTGTAATCTGATTACTAATTACGATTTAAAGTAATTAACTACACGTAGTTATAATTCGATATAACCTAACTACAGTAATCAAACTACTCTAACAGTCGTGATGCGTGCGCGATCACAACATGAACGTAGGTCATCGCTACCTACATAGCAAAATGACATGAATGATATTCAAAATAACAATTTGTTTTTACAGCAATTAGTTTTCAACTGTCTTAGTAAAACATTTTTTTCTGAAGTACTTTATCTCAGACTTTTTAATTGTTATCATATTTGTTATCTTTTCGTTTTCACAAATATATTCTTGTAACATCATTTCAAAAATGTAATCAAGTAATCGTGATTGCAACTAAAGTAAGTAGTTAGTAATCAAAATATTTAACTACTTTTTACGACTATTTTATGTAATTTGTAATAATGATTACTAACTACTTAATATAATCGTAGCTAGTAATCCGTAGTTAGATTTCAGTTTGCCCAATACTGGTATGTGTATCTTTTGTTTAATTTAGCACTGTTGAAAGAAATTTATTTAATTTCTTTATAAATATTATTTGAAATAACAGTAGCAACTGATTAAGAAAATTTTGCATGTGGTTGAAAATGTGCAATTTACTATTATATTTGCTATTATATTTTATATTTAGTGTCTGAATTTTCTGTAAAAGATAATTCTTGAAATCCAAGAAACGCACGAAGAACACACAAGAACTTTAAATTAATTTAATTTTTTTTCTTGCAAAACATAAATCGTATCGAATCAAGTATCAAATGAAAGGCAACTAAACTTCTATCTACTGAAGCACAATTGATGTTTTGTTCCTTATTAAGACCAAGAAACGTATCATTCAAATTAACTAGGTTAGAGTCAAGAATCAAATGAATAGGTGCCTGTAATTGCTTTAGATTTTTGTGGCAATGATATAGAATTTTTGCCGTTAAATTTTTTCTAGCACGATTTATAGAATTTTTGTGTTTTTTTTTTCGCTGCATGTTAGTTGTAGAACTGTTTAGGGGTTTTTCTTTATTCCATTTTTTTCTTATCGCTGTTGCTCTTGCACGTTTATGTGTACGACTTTTACAAAAAATATGAACTTATTTTAGGATGTATGAAGAACACCCGTACACGAAAATATGTTGGCAATGATGTTTTAACAAATTCATAAACATTTTAGTTTGAAGTCTTCTTTAGAAATAACTTTCAATATACATTTCTGCTGAATACTTTTTTACAAGAATAATCAATAAGTAGTAAGTTTTGGGTATAAAATTTTACATATTCTGTTTAGATGAAGCGTAAAAAATTATTTAGCATTACCAGTTATTCACCAGCCCTTTCATATTGTTCACATTTGCTTTCCAGCAGTTCATGTACTCGTAGATAATTAAACCCCTATTCAATTTATTTTTTTTAAAATTTATTTATTAAACTTGCAATTAATTGCTATTCTCAGCATTTTTACTACAAGTACTTATTTTGCTAAAAAAAGTAATAAATAAATTTCCATAAAATCAAAATGTACAAAACTTTTTCCATGTTCACTATATATACGAGTATTCGACATACGAGTATTTAAACAAATGTAATCTGGTATTTCTATTATGTTTTATGTGCTCGTGCTACAGATTGTGTGTACAACTGCATTTACTAATTAAGGCCGCAAACAACTATGATGCCTAATTATTTGCGAATAAAAATCAATAGTTTGTATTTAGATAATAGAAAACTGCATTGCGTTTATTGCTAAATGCAAGTATTTTACAATTTATTTATTAACAAATATTAGGGTAAAATTAAACTGCATTGCATTGCATAATTAAGACTCCATGCAGGCTTCTATTAATGTTTCCTATGAAACAAGTTTTTAACAATCAACAAATAATAGGAATTTTGGTTGTATGTGTATCTTTAGAACAGACATACAGAGAGAGAGAGAGAGAGAAGGATTAGTATATACAGTTCAACCTTGGTATAACGAATATTAAGGGGATTAAAAAAAAACGTTATATCGAATAATTCGTTATAATGAGGTTCGTTATATCGAGGTGAAGATGCACTTCTATTCGTTATAACGAGGTAATAAAAATTTTGTATATTAATCATTATCTGCCATGTTATAGCGAACGATTTCCGCTAATAAATCAAAATAACTGCTGCAACAAGCGTAGCAGCTCTTGGCAACAATGAATTTTTCTTCGAAGATTTCACCCGTTAGTCTAATGCATGCTGCTGTCGACTACGAATGTAGGTTTGTTGGAGACGTTGTCGTTGCAAACACAATAATTTTGTGTGTATCTGTTTCATATAATTTGGATTAATTGATGAAAATCGTTATGCAAAGGTTGCAAGTTGACCAAATTCGTTTAATAGAGGCAAATAATTATTTCTATTTCGTTAGTATACAGTGAATGAAAATTCGTTATAACGAGGCTATTGACAAATGTATTCGTAATAGAGAGGTTTATTTTGTAATAAATCTTATCGAGCGTTGTAGGGGATTTCAAAAAATTTGTTAAATCGAGGAATTCGTAGTAGTGAGGGTAGTTATATCGAGGTTTGACTGTATATACAATACTTCATAAAGGAAAAACATTAACGCCATTTAGTTAATAAATATTTAGTTTATGGAAATGTAATGTTGTACATCAAAGTTATTTCTTATTAAATAATAAATTGCCAAAAATATAGAATTTAGAACTAACCCCCTGAATTGATTTACTTTGAATCATTCATTCCCTTAGACTATTGCATTTAAAAAGCCAAAGTGGCCAAAAATACCAAGCTGTTAAGAAAAAATTGTATATCTAAAAAATATTTAAAACTCAAACTAAAGCACTGATTTTTTAATAATTTAAGCCATAAAACTTCAGTGCAACATAAAAAAGCATTTCATTTAAAAATATGTAACGACAATAACTCCCTGGCCCAAGATGTCGAACGATAACGTTCGCTTAGATAAGACTTAAGACACAAACTTTTTATCGGATCAATTTTTTACTCAATCAAGTTTGTTTATTCCACAATCAAGTTTGTGTCTTAAGTCTTATCTAAGCGAACGTTATCGTTCGACATCGTGGGCCAGGGGGTTAATTTTCTATTTCTCTCAAACCTACTAAATTTTTATTCATATTAAAAAAAAATATTATGTTTGAGCTCCACTACTCGTACTTCTATTTTGATTGAAAACAAACACTAAAAGTAAGAGTGCTATATTCGGCTATGCCGAATCTTATATACCCTTCACCTTTGTTTTGGATGCATAATATTATATTAATACACTTTGTTTGATAGTTTTTTTGATGAAATTTTCAGAGGTTGTCTTGGATTTTAAATAGCAAACTTCTCGAAAGCATGTCTGACAGAATTGTTGAAGATTTGGATCCCGAAGATATCTGGGGACTTCAGAAAATTGATTTCAACAGACAGAGAGACCGACAGATAGACGGACATGGCTTAATAGACTCCACTATCTATAAGGATCCAGAATATATATACTTTATAGGGTCGGAAAATTATATTGTGGAAATTACAAACGGAATGACAAACTTATATATACCCTTCTCATGAAGGTGAAGGGTATAAAAAGAATAATTAAAAGATTCAAAAATTGTTTTTTTTTCGATTTTTGTTTTATTTACAACTTATTTACATACATACATAAATTATATCCGGCCAGTTGATGATGATTTTCCAATAGAAAAGCCAATAATATAAAATGGAATTGATAAAAAGCGAGAAAAACGAATTTTCGTTGCAATTATGCGGGCAGCAGTGAAATTCATTTAGAAAATAAAGTTGTTTGCTTATACATTTATTACCATCAATGGCAATCATTATGCTTCACTCACTGCTCCCTCCCATTATTATTTATTTGTTCTTTTATGATGGATATTCAGAAAGTTTGAGTGAAACATTCTATGGAGTTTACCCTTTTACAACTTATGTATGTTGTTCCAAGTCATTCTTGTCTATTTTAGTTTTTGTGCTAAAATGAAAAACCCACTACAAACTACAAAGAAAACTTATCACAAGCACCTTAATGTAAACACAAGATAGATACCAAAATGGAGGCAAAAGCATAAACGTGAACGTAAAACAAGTAAGAAGGTATAGTCGGTCAAGCCCGACCATACAATATGTATAAAACAGTTTTTCAAAAACGAGCGCTATATGGGAGATATTACCTATTATGGACCGATCATCCAAAGATTTAGTGCCATGATTTCTGTGAATATAAATATTATATGTGTTAAAATTTATCTCGATATAAATACTTTTAAAAGATTTATGGAGGTTAAAGTGAATTACGGAGAGGGTCTTATATGGGAGTTTCGACTAATTATGGACCGACCATTATAAAATTAGGTGTATTCGGAAGTGGGCCTTATTTGAGACTACGACTAATTATGGACCGATGTGATTTGGCTTCATTTACCACTAATTTTTGGTGAAATTTGTTTCTATAGTTGCATAATTCAAAGATTTATGATCGGTAAACCTCAATTTCGGGATGATATTTGTATGGGTGGCAGGTGAAATAATGGACCGATTACCACCAGTTTCAATCTTATCCGTCCTTGGGCCAAAAAGTATTATGTACTAAATTTTATCGAACTATCTTCAAAATTGGGACCTGTACTTTGCGCACAAGCTTTACATGGACAGCCAGCCAGGTAGACGGACGGACATCGTTAAATCGACTCAGGATATGATTCTGAGTAGATCGGTGTACTTCAAGGTGGGTCTTGAACCCATATTTATGGGCGTTACAAACATCAGCACAAATCCAATATACCCTCCCCACTATGGGGGTGTAGGGTATAAATACAATGTCTGTTTAAAGCTAACCGGATATTAGAGAGTTAAAGTAATAAATATAGGTATAGGATGCGGATGTGGATGGGTATAAACAAGAGTAGTGATTAAGAGTTAGAGTTAAGTGGAAACTTACCCCAACACGTCCATTATCATATTCTCTGCTCGCTTGAATAGTTAATTTTGCTTTGGAATGCATGGCATCCGACAGTGAGTTTCTTTGATGTGTTGATGATGATGTGGAACCTAACATCGAACCATTTATTTTGGCGGCTGCAGATGACGACGACGATGAGGACGATTTACTGCGAAAGCAAAATTCTATAATGGCCACAAAGACTGCCACCAGTAGACCGCCGATCAGTATGTAAAAAATGCCAGCTACATTGCTCAGTGATAATTCATTGTGTGAAGTTTCCTGATTGTCCTTGTTGAGGTTGCATTCGGTTTTGTCATACCACCATTTATTGCGCAATTTTATAAGTTCGCCATTCTCCTTTAGCGAGAGTACGGCTAAATTAATTGGATCCCTGGGAAAGAAAATGTAGTCATAGGCGGTATTAAAAAAAAGAGTTGTGCATATTGTGTTGTTATTGCAGTTGTTTTACAATAAATCCATATAAAAATGGTGCATGGAAAGAACAAAAAACAAAATGCACACACAGAAGGATACACGGCACATTGTTGATGATTAAAAAAAAGTAGTGGAGATGGGTCGAGAAGAGTCGGTCGATGGCATTGGCAGTAACGTTGATGAATAATAATCGGTTTTTGCGAAAATAGTAGTGGAGTAGTTGAATAAAGAACAGCGCAGCATAAAGTGGCGGATGTAGTAGAAGTGGTTATGTTGACAATACACATATGAATTCATATTATTTTTGTGTTTGTGTTTGCGAACATCATTATATAGAAAGCCAGCCAGGCGTAAAATACAGATGCATGTAATAATAGTAATAATACCAGCAACATCAACAACATCCCAAGAAACAATCAAATATCCACCATTTTTATGACGACAACAGCAAAGATGTCAACAATGACAACGATGATGATGACGAGGATGTTTTTGTAGGCGTTAATTTAATACAGGAATTCCAAACGAATTTGATGCAAAACGTTGTACACATATATGAAACGAGAAAGAATTCTTATTTTAATTGATGATTCTTGTACATGTGACAAAATAGTAAAAACATAAAGTAGAATTCACAATAATAAATAAATTCCAACACAAAATGAACGCATTAATCTTCTTAAATTTGTGAGTGCGTGTGAGTGTGTATACATACGTATGTATACATATGTACTATAAGCTTGCTCAAAGTTCATTTCTTTATTTGTTTTTTATTTTTTTTTTTGTAATGAATAAAAGTGTCTGGAGTGTGTGTGTGTGTGTGTGACTCTGTAATCCGGTAACACAACTAAATATAAATTACTACCGTTAGTCGTAGTATGAAATGTACCCAACAATATTTATGTTTGAATTTGTATGTGTTCAACTATGCAGATGTCCTTTATAATTTTCTTTTAATATTTATTGCTTGTAATCTTATTACACACACATATAACGTACATTTGCAAGTAAATACCTCTACTATAACGACTATTTTTCCTACACTTATACACACTCGAACATATAAAATTTTACAGGCTGGTAAATTCAGTTAAGGTTATTATCATAATTATCGATATGGCATAATAAAAAATGGACCAAGTTTTTATATGAAAATAGTTTTAAAACACATTTAAAATTGATCAGCCAGGTCATACTCTCAGCTGCATTTCCAGAATAGGATATAGAAGCCCAGTCACCTCATATCATATTGATACAGACTAAGAGTTGCGGTGGAGAAGAAAACAAAATGTATAGGGTTTTTCAACAAATATTTTATTTTCTAATATTATTAACAAAGTAATCCCGCCAGTTTACCAAAATATGATTGAAAATCTGTGTAATGGTTTACCTATGTTCACTATTTTCCTATACAATAACCATTATTTTTGAAAATTACGTTGTCTCTTAAAAATTTAATGATCCTAGTATGAAATCTGCCTATACACAGGTCTTGAAATTTTGTATGCAGTGTTTATATGTAGAGCTGCAAATTATAATGGATACAAGATCCCAGAATGAAAGCAGTAAGTATTCGACGTGGGAATTCATAACACCAGAAAAGTTATACAGTCTTAATTGTACCGAACATTTTTAAGAAAAATTAAATGGCCAACAACAAGAAGCATAACGCGGGTACTATGGACGTTAAAACCTCTTGCTACGTGGGTAGTTTCATAGCAACATGGCTTCATTATAACTTAACAAAATCTCTCATATCGCAAATCTATCGACCATCTGAGCAGAGTGTTGAAAACTCCCGCCCAATATAAAAAATATTTAATTCATGTGTGAAATCTGCTCCCCTCCATGTGTGCGGAACAAGAAGTATGGTCACTAATAATGTGAACATCTTCACCAACAATTACCGCAGAATGATAAAAATGATAAAACCAATTGCAAATTGAGGAGGAAATGGCGATGAATTGTCTACGGATTTGAAAGAAATAAATAAAATAAAATGTTTGCCCGTTTTGAAAATAGCATAAACACTAAATTTTTTTCACATAATTAAGATTCATTAAGGCCTTTTAAAAGAACTAAGAAAATACCATTAACTGAATTTCAATGACTGCAACTACTAACTAAGTGCTCTAATTTCATTATGTATAAATAAAATCATATATATTTTCATCGTTGTACTAAATACTAGCAGTAGAATACTCACTTGAGTGGTGATCCAATTGGTGTGGCAATACCAAAGCCTTTGGTATCTAGATTTCGTCCAACCTTCATCGTATCGCAGGGTTCTCGTGCGTTAACATACTCATTCTTGGGTGATTCCACAAGTAGAGCGTATTTGCCTTTTGAAGTTCTAACACGTCTGATGCCTTCATCGTACGTACTAACAAAGACATGTTTGCGTGAGTTCATATACTCCCACATTTTATTGTGTAAACCAATTTGGGATCTCTGCAAATAGACACAAAAGAAAAAGGCAATAGAAAATAAGAAAAGAATGGAAGTATGTAGGTACGAATAAGTATATTACAAATAAATGCTGAAAAAAAAAAATAGAAAAACCAACAAGAACAAAGTACTATTTACGTGCATATTATATCACAGTATTTGAGCTTCTTTAGTTTTAATGAACGTGTTTACAGGAAGTTGGGTTTTCTATATTTTACACATTTAGCCAAGCACACGCAGCCATACAACTAAACAGGATTCATTAAGTGTGTAAATATAAGTTTTATATGAATGTAGATATACGAGTATGTCAGAATGTATGAATGCATGAATGTACCCAGAAGACCTGTTTACACATTCTAAAATTCCACTATGCCTTCTCTCAGAAGGCCTTCTAGAAGGCGTTTCATACGAATTCAAAATTACATTTCAAAAGAATGTCAATAAATCATGAATTCAATAGAAAACAAGAATGGTTTTGCAATTATTGCTGTATATCGTCACTGCAACCACAAATATTATTTTGCTCACTTTATTATACGAGTGATAAAATTAATATGAATGAATAAAAAGAGCGTCTATAAATTTAGTTTTTTATGAAAGTTTGTAGTGTAAAGTACGCGTGAAGCAGCACTTTATATACATGTGAGTTTAAATCATTTTAAAATTAACTTAAGACCTTTTCTCCCATGAAATTATTAATTTAGCAGACCTTTAAATACACCTTGCATAAGGGATTAGTTGGTAGACCTTCCAACTGCCCTTCTTAAATAGGCCTTCTAGCAGGCATGTAACCAGTAAAGAGTAGGCAAGGCCTTGACTAACAATGACACGCCATGTAAAATTGAAACGATTTGGCAATGCGGCTGGAAGTCCTTGTAAGGACCTAAGAAGGCCTTGCAACAAAGGCCTTCTAGAAGGCCTCTTTACAGCATATCTTTTTCCGCTAGGTATATGTAAGTATATATGTAGTTATAAAAGAACCAAATTATTGTTTGTTAAGCATAGAGAAATACGAGTATGTATTTATTAAGGAGTGTGTTAGTGCAAGACTCTGTTAGCAAGTTCTGTCTGTGAAAATGTACAAATGAGCAACAAAAATCAGAAATAAGCATATTTTTCACTTTGATGAGTACTAAAAATAAAGCATCAAAAAAAAAAACTGAAATAAAATTTTAAGAAACATAAAAAAAACTTGGTTTGCTTCGAAGAAATCTCCATATATATACAATAGTTTATAAATGTGAAAGGAACGTTGAAACATTATATACGATTTTGTATAATAAAAATCACATAACGTTTATTAAATGATTTTATATATGTACATACATACAGAGTTGGAAAAAATAATAAGAACAGCTTCTTATTTTTAATGATGCGTAGAAGAAAAACAACATAAAATCTAATTACAGTCAAACTTCTATAATTTGAACTAAATAATCAATATTTTTCTGAAATTGAAAATTTTATAGAATATTTAAAGAAAAGAAATTACTCATATCGGAATATTATATCTGTAAACGTTAAAAGGATTTTGCCTATAGGAAAATTTAACCAATTTAAAACTTTCCAAAACTACCAAATATAATTGCAATTCAGGAAACATGGTTTCATTCAACGCTGACATCAATATACAATATACCTGGAACATCCGTATATGTAAAAAAACAACTTAGGTACAATATAGTGTGCAAGTATGCGAAAACAAAAGCTTTTGTGATATGATTGTTTTAACACTGGAGAACTTTAAAATTAATGGAAAACCACTAAAAATTATATCGTTTTATCGGTCACAAAAATGTGATGTCAAACTATTCAGCCCTATCGTGAATAAAAATTCCACATGAAATTTATTCCCTTTTATTTTTTTAACATTGAATTTTAATAGGAAAAATGTGAAAAGGGAACAAATTTCACGTGGAATTTTTATTCACGATAGGGGTGATTGTATTTTTGTTGGAGATTCAAATATTGATTTCTTAATTGAAGCGTCGAATACGTTGCTGAACTTACTTAACTACTACTTAATTTTGAAAATTGTCCTACATTAGTTACACGTCCAATATCTGGTACATCAATAGACAATGTATTTACAAATCTTTCTTTTTCGCTATTTATAGATGCAGTTGAATGTAAATTTTCTAATCATAATATGATCTCTTGTAAAATTAAAAAGAAAATACAAAATTGTGATGATTACACAGAATTTTTACAACAAAAATGTGACTACAACAAACTTAAAGAATGATTCTTAAATAATAATTCGAATTGTTTGGTTGGAAATCCGTCAATTGATGCGGCCAATTTGATAAAATGTTTGTCAAATGCAAATAAAAATTCTACATCTGTTAAATCATAAATCAGGAAAAAAAAACATTAAAAGAGCAAATAGCACCATGGATTAATCAAAATTTACGTAATCTAATTGTACTTCATACGTATCCAAAAATCTTTGAAGATTTTAAAATTAATTAAAAAGTTATTGTCTTTAACATACATGTGTAAATTAAAAAAATAGACAACACTGTGCACGATTTTGACACTTTTTTTTTCAACAAACGGGGCTCTTAGTGGGTAGTGGTGGTGGTAGCCGTTTTTTTTCTTTAAGTAGGACTAACAAAAATTTCTATTTATGTTCAGTATGTGTCTTTGATAGTGTACCAGAAAACAGCCCTTTAAACTAATTAATTCAAAACGACTTTAGTCCAGGTTAATGCTAATTTTGTCGTCGAATTTCGAATTTCGATTTTTTTTTAAACACAAACTGCGAAGCTTTTGGCTTATCTACAGAAAATATCCAGAGTCTTTGGCGGGAATCGAACCCGCATCCTTTGACTAATAGTCCGGCACTCCATCACCTAGTCTATCGGGTAACTCCCCCGAGTTAGGCAAATATTTATTTTTTAATAAGCTATATCTCGAAAACTAGTGCTAACCTAAAAAAACGATCAGCACCAATGTATTCAGCGTACTGGATGTCCCGCTTGATGGGGTTTTCTATTAGCACAGTGTTATCATTATTACGAACTTTGAAAATGAAACCGAAAAAAATTTAATTTTTGTATGAAAAAGCATACAATTTTCAAACAATCTCATGGCAATAAAACTTGCTACATTATTGAAAACAAATTTGGTAATTTTATAGAGTGATGTGTTTAATATTTCTCTGGGTGTAGAGGAGCGTTCTGATGTATAACCGACCAATAATAAATTGCAATGGAAGGAAGAAACGCAGATGATATTGAATAAAAAGAATATTTTACAATAGGTTTTCAAAAGATTAGAACTTCCATAACATGAATTCCTCCATAGCTTGTAGAAAAGCAGCAGGGGGGGGGGGGGGCGTTACTCTCTATTGCGATGCGAAAGCAATTGCGATGCGATAAGCGCACAATTTCTATGCATCGCAATAGAGAGTAACCCCCCAGTACAACATTTCTATAATTTGAATATTTTCGAAAAAAATTTCTTTTTTGCTGGCAAAAACTACCGAATTCACCGCTAATAGTAAATATGTACGTATGTTCTTTTTAATCGCAACATTTTATGAAAATTATGTACATTAAATTGCCAACACTGAAATCTATATGTAAATTTCGTTCTAACTCACAACACGTATAGAAAAAAGAAATATGATAATGCTCCTATTCTATTTCTCAAAAAAACGGTGAGTTAAATAGATGATGTTTACAGATTGATCATGGACAATGTAGACTGCTGATGACGCCTTTGGCAGGGTAGAAAATGCATTCCAATTTGCCAATTGTTCCAGAACTTTACAATAGTATTTATTCTTGATTATTCGAACTATTAGCCTGAAAAAAAAAGTTTTCTCTTAGAAAGATAAATATTAGTTTAATTCCTTCTCTAATTAATGATAGTAATACTATTGTTTTAATATTTTGGTAAAGTCCCTAAATAAAATTAAAATTATTATATATATTTTTCAATCAATTCAGATCCTGAAGATGAACAGAAGATGTTTGAAATATATTGGTCTAATTTGTAAAAAAATACAATAATTTTTTACTTTATTGGATTTAAAGAGGCAACACAAAATAAAAGCTTAATAAAATTAAAATGTTTACGTACAAATTTTTTTGAATAATGTGGAATATGTAAATTTTACTGTTCAAGACTTTTTGGGCATCGATAATGAATTGATTACTTCTGAATTTCAAACTGATGAAGATATTATCGATGAATCAGAACCGCAAACTGCAGAAATAATAGATAGCGAAGGGGACGAAGTTGAGGAAACAGTCCAGAGAAGTTATAACGGATTCATTTAAGAATTTAAATGTGAACAAATGAAAATGCAAAAGATGACCACTACAAAGCATTACACAAATTGAAATCATTTTTCGCTCATAGCAAATTTGAACAAATTCAGTCAAAAATTACACAGTATTTTCGTATGTACATAGTTGTTGTTTATTTAATTTGGAACATTTTTAATTTTATTCCCAAAGTTGAAGTTTCTATAAGTAGAAGTTTTTTTTTCTGGATAATGGGGATTCAATTTATAGAAGTTCGACTGTAATTCTTACTGTTCAACTGTCGAAGATCCATTTATGAATCTCTTTAATAGTCTTAAATTATGTGTACCTACTGTGAAATATGTAGACGTGTTGCAAAATTAAATGCTACCCTATGCCTGACAAGAAATTATTCCAAACACACAAACTAGTTAAGTTGTCGTTACAATACCCAGACTTAAACAATATTCAATACATTTGGGCAGTCTTACAAAAGAAAATAGTTATGGTTATAAATCTAAAAACAAAAGCGAAAAATGGGAACAAATTAAGAAGGAATGGAGTTACAACTCATCCGAACTATGTTCAAAACAAAGTTATAAATAATTCTGAAGAAATCATAACCACCCCTATCGTTAATAAAAATTCCACATGAAATTTGTTCCCTTTTATTTTTTTAACATTGAATTTTAATAGGAAATATGTGAAAAGGGAACAAATTTCATGTGGAATTTTTTTCACGATAGGGGTGATTGTTTTTATTATTTACTCCAGCATCTTATGACAAAAATCAAATTTTTACTGAAGAAGTGGTAATGTTGTGTTTCTCCTCTACCAGACTGAAGTGCTTTAGTGTGACACTTAGGTATATACATTTTTAATTATTGAAATATTAACAAAACTTAAATGAGAAGTATCGTTTTTATTATTTTTCCAACAGTGTATATTCAGAATAATTTGTAACAAGCCTAAAAACATCTGTGAGTAGTAATTGTAACGTTAACTATTAGAAACATTATATAAAAATTACTATTTCGTCATAAACAAGAAGTTGTTACTGAACTAAACTGAAACTACATTTTTTATGTGCTATATTTATGTACCCTGGTAAAGTACATCATAGAGAAATTAACTAATATTCTTAGTATTTCGCATAAAACTGTACTTCCACATTTGTGAAACATACTTTTATACAACAACATGCAATACGTTGATACTGTAAGGTTTGTTTGCAGAAAAATACATAAAATAATAAAAAAAAACTATTTTACTTAAAAATTCCAAAGGATTTTTTTAATAAATTGCTCGATTTTACCAACAAGCTTGGGTTCGTTTATTTTTTTGTGGTTTTGTGTGTGTTCATAAATTAATACTTTTCAGATTCATTTTGTAAATTATACGTTCAATTCTTCATACTGCTGGCATCATCACCACCGCCACTACCACTAACAGGCTACAAAATCCAACTTTGTCCTTTTTTAGAGTCTCAAGAAAGAATATACAATTACACACACTAAATACCTACCAGTTCACATACACTCACACACTTTCACACATACTTCTACTCATACATAGAGGACGGAAACTACCATTCTACTTAAGCGGATGTTCATCTTGAATGTTTGTGCTTGGCTTGGCAGGCAAATTAAAATAAAATGATCCTCAATGTCTTTGTGGTACGAGACGATTGTTGTAGTTTTCCTTTATTTTTATTTTTTTGGTTTACAAAATACCTAGCATACCATTCTAGGAGCGCTCCGAAAAAGGAGTCAGGAAAGAGTCCAACTAAGAAGCATTTTCAGAGCAAAAGAAAAATTTGCTTAAAAAATCAATTTTTTTTCCATTTTTATATATTTTATTTAAATGAATTCCATTTTATTTTTTTTACTGTAAATACAATTTATTTAATTTTTTTATATTTCTAATTTAGTTTATTTCTAAATGAATTCCCTTTTTGTTAAAGTAAAAACAGTTAAAAAAAAATAATAAATGCGACCTTTAAATTTGTTGTATTGTATTTAAAAGAGCTCTTTCCGAGCCAAACAAAACCCCATAAAAGACTCTTTTCTGCCACTATCTAAGAGCTCTTTTCTTTTCTGAAGGTTTTCGGGGCAATAATGATTGTTTTTTGGGCTCATAAAGAACATGAACGCTCCGGAAAAAGTGTCAGAACAGACTCCTTTCCGACTTATATGGCTTGCTGGGTAGTTGTTCTTTTAAGCAGTGTAGGGAGTACTTTGTAGGTGTGTGGTACAGTGTGTTTAGGTGTAAATGGTTGTGTAAATCTTTTTCATTAACTTTTTTTTTGTTTGTTTGCTTGCTGTCTCTCTTTGTGTGTGTGTGAGTGCAAATTTTATATGTTGTTTATTTGGTTATAAGGTTATTCTATTTTTTTTTTGCATGATTTCCTTAAATATATGTTTAATTTGTTTTTATGGTGATGCTGGTATGTTGTATCCATGTGTGTTTATGTTGGCAAACCTAAATATGTGTTTGTTATAATGTTAAAGCTAGTCTAGTAAATAGTTTTTACATATTAGACCATTCAAGCAAGAAATTAATAAAATTAATAAGTTTTTAAATAAAACATCAATAGTTGTTTCTTTAGGGATTATTTTTTGAAGCGAATTTTAAAATACATATTCTCATACAGTTAAAGAAAAATTTCTTTGGCAACGAATATCAAAAGAAGTAAATTTGAGCAAAATACGTAGAAGTAGTACCGCTGTTTTTTAGCAGGCGTATTTAACTAATATAAGAAAAATTCGTTTCTTATAATTATTTATATTCCGAGTTACAGAAATCAGCTTGAAATTCTATATACCCAAGACTACACTATTTCCAGTTGTAATTGGCAAAATAAATTGCAATTAAAAAGTTTAAAGATAACACATTAATATTGAGAAAACCAAAATTGGAATTGAGAAATCGAAATTAATATTTATAAAATAAAACTTGATGTTGAATAATAACAAATTTCTGTTAGATTTGTATACGAGTATTATGTATTTAATAAGAAAAACTATTCCTTTTAAGTGTTTATGAAATTTCTTAATTTTCATTTGAGTTTTTTTTATATTAATGTCTTTTTTCTCAGTATAATATATTCTCTATGTCAAAATGACAAGTTGTAGTTCTACAATGCATAAATATTGTCAGTTTGGCTTTGATATCAATGATTTGTGTTTGATGTTGGGACAAGTTCAATCGCTGATTTTTTTCTGGAACTAGTTCTATGGAAGCAGTAATAACTCTCCTAAAGAACGATTCTATAACTAGTTCTGCCATTGCTGTTTTTGGTCTTAATTGTCTTGCTGGAAATTATTTCCGAAAAACAGTCAATCTGATTTTTTAGTTTATTTTATTATACTACATAATATGTTTTATAGACTATCACTATGACTAATCCCTATGCAACAGTCAAAATCGGGACAAAATGTACAAGTTCATTTTTCTCCGGTTTTAAAAGAATTTTGTGGATATCTTGAGCAAAAATTCATCGAAACGCGTTCATCGATTTTCATAATTTATGTCTCATTTTGTTCATAGGTTATGCGACTTTACGTGAAAGTAATAGGACTTGACACTTTTTTTTACCGTTTTGGATTTTTTATGAAAATAAAAATAAAAAAATTAAATTTTTTAGGCAAAAAATAGTTTTTTTCTTCATACATTTATTTATAACTACGAAACTGTTGATTATGTAGCGAAACATTCTATGAACAGAAGGAATTGGAATTCCTAATTTTTTTAAATTTGTTTCAGCAAAATCGGACTAGTTGTACTCGAGTTATGTCAAAAAAAAAAAAAATGACCACCAAAGGTGACAATTTCCCCTATATGATAGTTCCTAACTTTAAATCGATATAACTCGATTCCTAGACGTGACCCAGCGAAATGCCGGGACACGTATAACTTCTTTTTTACCGATATCATTCCGGTTGGTTTCATTACATCCCGATCACTGACCCCTACCATTTGTCACAAAGTGTATTTAATGGAAGGATAGTATTTTAATTTTTTTCTAAAACTAAATTTAAAATTTTTTATTTGGTTCCAAAAGACAGATATCACTTAATCGACATTCAAAAACCTTTTATAAAACATTATATACTTATATCACTTGTAGTGGAGCGTAATCCATTTTATTTTATGAATATTAATCATTCAAGTTATTCATATATGTATTTTAAGTGCCTGTGTAAAATTATTCACATAACCATAACTAAATATCTTTAAAAGTCAATAACACAGTAGACAAAATGATTAAAATGTAGATTTGTTGAAAAAAAAATCTTTGAAAATATAGCAAAATATTAGAATATCTGAAATTTTCTATATCTTTAGAGTACAGATGTATTTTGTGGGCTTACAACAGTTATTTGATTTGTCATTCCTTTACTGATTTATTCAGGATTTGACTTTCTGAGGCTGTTATAAATGTTAAACAATTGCAAAAATATAATAGATTTGATAAATTTTTAAAAAATTATCTACTAAGGTTGTAGCAATTCAGTTATGCAGCATCCCTGCAAAAATCTGTGGAGCACGTGGTCCATTTTAGCTACAATGATCCTATGTAATGTACTCATTGACCATTTCATTTTCAAAGCAGAACTTCTTGTTACACGACAATTATTCGTGCTTTAACAACCGTAATCGTTGCTGTAAAATATTTGAAGTATTTACAAGGTGTCGTTTTGGGACTAGTCCCGTGTTATGCAAAGCTGGATTATGTGGTCCAGTCCTAGGACATCGTAATGTTAAATGAACTAGTTTTATCGTACAAATGGATTATATTTGGAGTACTTCTGGTCCATTGTGGAGTAGTCCATACATGCGTGTACGGACTACTCGCGTTTTTGCAGGAATAAGCCATTAAACACATTCGCATATAAACGTGTGTATTTTATTTTTGAAATGTTGTACTCGGTAGCCTGTTGTGGTGAATGTGTTCAAGGCTTAATTTAATTAAACTCGTAAACTTTTGTTTAAGCGTATGCTATAAATAACCTTTGCAAAGTGTGTATGTGAGATGCATGTACATACATACATATATGCGTAAGTATCTAAATAAGAACAAATAATCAGTATTAAAATAATTTCAATAGTTGCAACAGTATGATTATGTAAATATTAATTTATGAAAACTCTTGTATAAGTATGTGTGACAATATTGTAGTCATTGTTGTCATTGAATTGTTATCATTTTTGCTATCAACTGCTCGGCAACAGATGACAACAACAGAACCAGTACAACACAGCACCGTAAAATACAAGCATACGTACATACATACATACATTCATAGCAACAAATCCGGGTGACGATGGTAAATGATGAGTAGTATATATAAATTCACGCATGTTTTACTGTGATTTTATTCTACGTTCGTTTTTCTTATTTTGTTGTAATTTCATTTTGTTTGATTGTCTGTAATACATTTGCAAGTATTTGCTAGAAAAATGTGTCAATTTGTAACGAAAGTAGTTATTGAAATTGTTGCAAACATATAAGAAGAAGGGAAATAGAAGAGAAACAAAGTATATAAATGAATCCTACAGGACACATGATGACAATATAAAATATTCATGCAAAAATAAAATAAAAGAAAAGAATACAATACAATGAATTGAAGTGAATGAATGAATGAAATCACCAGGAGGAGGTGTAGAAAGATAGGGGCAAAGAAACAAAACAGTATAGAGAGTATGAAAGACAAGTCGTTGACAACATCAACAATTTTTTTTTAACGAAACAAACCCAGCAGCCTCACAAACACTCATTGGGTCTTACGAGAATTTTCTTTTTTTTTTTGCACAGACATACACACGAGAGGCGCTCACAAACAGGCAAACAAAGAAAATAGTGACATTAAGTGAAATGAAACGAAACGAAACGAACAAACGGAACCAATTTTGTTTACTGTAGTGTTATAACTGATACTAAATATATGTATGTATGCATGAACATGAGCGAGGGTAATCCCAAAAGTATTAGTGAAAAGAATTAATTATTTTCGAAAGCCTACCCCTCCACTTGATGAGACTTGTTAAAGAAAATCTTTTTTTATTACAGGTTTTTCCACAAGAACCTTGTTTTTGAAAACAAAACAAGGAATTTATATGAAAATCGGTCAGATATCTAACACAACCACGCATACAGATGTAAATAGATTCTTTTAGCATAATTATCATTTAGTTTTCCTCAATCACGTCATGAGTTTTGAGTTTTATGGCTGTACTCGATTCGATTCACTCTGTTAGACTCTATTCTTAACATAGCCCAACCGAAAATATTTCAGTGGTGTTAAATCGCATGATAGTTCATTATTTCGGTGGCTATGCCACATGACAGTGAAATCCATATCATTAACAAGTAAGAAAGTATAGTCGGTCAAGCCCGACCATATAATACCCTACACCTAGTATATGTAAATATAAAACAGTTTTTCAGAAATTGGCGTTATATGGGAGATATCACCTATTTTGGACCAAAATTAGGTGTCATGATTTCTGTGAATATAAATATTATATGTGTTAAACTTTATCTCGATATAAATACTTTTAAAAGATTTATGGAAGTTAAAGTGAATCAAGTAGAGGGTCTTATATGGGAGTTTCGACTAATTATGGACCGACCATTACAAAATTAGATATCATTATTTCTGTATATAAGAAACTTATTTGTGTCGAATTTTATTTGATTACCAGCATTTTTAAGAAATTTATGCTCTTTCAAGTGATTTTCGGAAGTGAGCTTTATATGGGAGCTACGACTAGTTTTAGACCGATCCTAATAAAATTGTACTGTATTATTAGTATGTATATGAAATATATTTGTGTTCAATATTATTTGGATACCAACATTTTTATAAGAGTTATGCTCTTTTAAGTGATTTTCGGAAGTGGGCCTTATATGGGAGCTACGACTAATTATGAACCAATCTTTGTAGATATGCTTCATTTACTACTCATCTGTGGTAAATTTTGTTTGCATACTGGCATAATTCAAAGATTTATGACCGGTAAACCCCAATTTCGGGAGGACATTTGTATGGCGGCTAGGTGAAATAATGGACCGATTTCTACCAGTTTCAATCACATCCATCCTTGGGCCGAAAAAATATCATGTACCAAGTTTTATCGAAATATTTTCAAAATTGCGACCTGTACTCTGCGCACAAGCTTAACATGGACAGCCAGCCAGACGGACGGACCGACATCGTTTAGTCGCCTCAAAAAGTGATTCTGAGTCGTTTGGTATACTTTAAGGTGGGTGTTGGACCAATATTTATGGGCGTTATAAATATCAGCACAAATCCAATATACCCTCCCCACTATTGTGGTGTAGGGTATAATAATATACCACAATTGCAATAATTTTAAAAGTCCTAGAAGCCGTGGAGAAAGAATAAGGAAAAATATTATTAAAATTTTCCAGAATAACTCTTCGACCTGGCCTCGTTTAAAGCTAAAGCTGTATTTATAATAGTATATAGGCTTTAGAGATACGATACGTGTCAGAGAATACATTAACTGAGAGCAGAGATTGTCGCATGCATTTCCTTGTCAAAACTAATTGCGCTGCACATCAGTCAAATGTCACAGGAACATTTCTTGTTTGAATTTGTTTTTATTTTTATTTTTTTTTGATTGTATTATTTGCCCCAATATTCCACCACTTACACGCTCATACACACCGACATTATGCCACTAAAGAAAAATAAAACAAAACGAAAGCAAAGGCACAAAAATAAAATTGATATGAAAAAAATGCAAATGGTTTTTTTTTCGTTATTGTAGTTGCATGTAATGACAGCAGTAAATAAACAAGAAATAATTTTGATTGTGTCTTCAAAGGCAAATGACGGCAGGCAGCCTGAAAGATACACACACGCTGGAATTTCATGCAATTTATCTGCATAACAATGGGGGATGGCATGTAAACTTACCCTAAAGAAGTCCCACGTTGAACCATGCAATAAAGTACCGTATTGCACCTCTGTTTGCATGGCCAAATCCTCAGGTGAATTGATGGGTGTAACCATGCGTTCGACGGTGAGAAAAGCAGCTAAATTGGCTGTATACGAAGAGATTAAAATTAGTGTAAAGAACCACCAAACTGCTCCTACAATACGTCCTGATATCGATCGAGGCGACACATCACAGCCCTGTTGCATGAAGGCGGCCAATGAAAACCAAAATGAATTCAATATACTAAAGTCGTTAACAGCCGCTGCAGATGTGGCCGGCACTGGGACACCTATCGCACCCGTTACTCCAGGCGTAACCGCTGTCATAGGCCCTGGTACCGGTACTCCGCCTATAATGCCTGGAGGTTGTTGATTTGACAGCTGGTCATGATGAGCATGGGTATCTGTAATAAATAAATTGAACACAGAAAGTGTATTACATATTTTGGTTGCAAAAGAAGCAACATGTTTTACATACATACAAACACACGTGAATAAAAAATAATTAATTTCAATTCATGTGTGCTCTAGATTTATGTCTAGTTTATTATTTCTTCTTATTTGTTGCTCACTCCTCTTGTAGCTTTATTATTCTAGCATTTCAATAGACAGTAACAACCAGAACAGCATGAGCAACAACATTGAATGATGCCAACATTTTGTATAGATTGTTACGAAACATGTGTGTGAGTGTAGTTTACTTTATACTTTTTCTCTTTTGTTTCTCTGGCACTATGGGCATTTGGTAAAGCAATTAACTATAAGCAAAAATAAAGCACTATACTATAATTGAAATTGCCTTCATCAATTTCGAAATTATCAATAGATAATGTCTACTTTAAACACCAATGGATACGTAATTTGCCAAAAATTAACAACCAAAATTATTTAATTTAATGAATGAATGCAACTGCATTATAACTTTCCGCATCGATGTTAAGGGTATTTTTGTGATTGTCATTATATTTGTAATTTTTTGTTACAAATGACAGCATACATACTTATATATTATGGATCGTAATATACATTGCGTTGCATAGCTGTAACTACATAAAACTATTCAACATTTTGTAAGTGAAAGGAAAAGTAAAACAAATATAAAAATAATATCAATAAAAACAAACAAGTAACTTAATACTACAATTATTCACAAAATATTTAGACTTTGATCACAATACAAATGGCAAATATTTACTCAAAAAAGCGTAACCACTTGTTTTAGCACAAAATTGTTTGACGTTGGTCACTCTTACAAGAGTTTTGCAAGATCAAGCAGCACCAAATAAATTAGAACTAATTATTTGTTGTGCTTTGGCCTTAGTAAGAAAAGTTTTTTTTTTAGATAAATAAACAAGTTCAAATATATGTTATGTTGTGGTTACGTCTTTTTCGGCAAATATTTGCCAAATGTGACCGTACCTTTAGGCCTTATTTTTTTAATCAACTGAAAAATTCGATCATTCAATGAACAGTACATCAGATTTCAAGCGGCTTAATATACAACAAATGTTCTCAATGAGGTTCTGAACTGGAAAACATGCGGACCAGTCAAGTACACTATTATTTTTTCAAGACAACCATCTCTTTGTTTGTCGGCTTACATATATAGTATATGTGAGTTGTCTTGTTGAAAAATAAATTGTTTTTTATTAGTATTTTTAAAAATGGCAATCTTTTCTCATCTAGTAATTTTGTGCAATCAGAAGAATTCAGCATACTGTCTTCACAAAAAGCTGACAAAATTATTAAACGAACAACCTACGAAATTTACTTTTGAGAAATATTAAGACTCCTTCCGTAGGTCCAACCAATAGCTGTTAAAACTATCTGGACCATCAAGATTGAATTTCTTCTCATCGAAAAAAATCGTTCTAAACTTTCAGTAAGTTTGTAAGTTTCTTTTAGAGAATTCAAGTATTCAAGAATTGTGGTGGAGTAATAGTCTATTTATGGTTTATTTGGACAGATTTACCTCACACTTATTTTTTTTTGGCAATTGATCGGGAAAAATCACAAAGGTACGTACCATGCGGCATCTTTTAGCAAATAGGTGAAAATTGCACATTAAGAATAAATAACAGTTTGCCTATTATTCTTCTTTGTTTATCATAAAATATAATTATAGTTATGAAACACAAGAAAATGCACAATTCTCTCTTAAATTAATGAAATGGTCTCCACATATTTTTGATAAATAAGGATCATTAACCATACCCTTTAAAACTTTACCACAAATAGCAAACATCAAGTGTACTTATATTTATGCAACACAGTATATAGTAAAGGCAATGTTGACATATCGGCCAGTATGCTAAAATCAACTTTACAAAGACTTCAATTAACTGTTGGCTTCTTTTTACAATACATTATTGAACTAAATTATTTTATATGGAATTTGTATAAATTATCCTATTGTCATTTCAACAATAATTGTGCAAAAAATATATTATGTCAACTTTATATTTGATTCAATTCTTTAATATTACTTTTTGGCTTAGTAGAACTTATGTAACTTACTTATCTTACCCATAGTGCAAACAAAAAAATATTATTTCAGCTTTGAAATGCATATTAAGAAAAATATTCTTAAAAAAATTCTGTCTCAAATATAGTAGATATACATACACGTTACATGGTATGTGTAAGTATGAGTTACAATTCAACTTATGTATGAATGGAATACACATACAAATTTATATGGGTACGTAGGTATGAATGTATGAGAGTTTGTGTGAAGAATTTTTCTTTTGTTGATTTCAATATTGTTGCTGGTTTGTTTTGATGTATGTTTGTTTTTTTTTTTCGTATTGACCAGGTTGGGAAAATGAAGGATAAATAATCGAATCATTTTAATATATTTGTGAATACCTTGGTGTGATTTATTGTAGATTTATTTTACTTATTTAAAGTCATTAAGTCATAGTCACTGTTATTAACAAGCGAATTTGATTTGCTGACCACCAGACCGAATCTAAAAAAAATTGCATTCTAAATATGAAGTTTAGGTCTTTATCTTGTTGACTAGATCAAATGGCAAAACATTTAATTTTTAATACCCTTCATACCATTTCGCTATGAAAATAGTGAATCTGTAAAACTAAATTTAATTATTTCAGATGATCTCCATTTTAATTTGTCTGGATATGTCTACAAGTAACATTTCAACAATTGGTATTCGGAAAATCCAAAGGCAATTGTTGACGGGTACGATGAATGGCTTACACTATCGAGAGATGTTAATAACAAAATTTTAACTATTATTGCTGATGTGTGATATAACTGACATGAGATTTAAACAGGACGCTACCACTTGTCACACAGCCACCGTAACATTGAATTTATTGCAAACCAAATTTCCAGACCGCATAATTTCAAGAAATTCAGCTTTTAATTGGTCACCCTGATCATGAGATTTAAAACTACTGGATTAATTTTTTCAGGGGTGGCTATGTTACAGAAAGAGTATATACAGAGCAAATTGTGTTTGGATATCAGTTTTCATTTATAAATGTTGAAAATAAATGTACGGTCACATTTGGCAAATATTTACTCAAAAAAGCACAAGTTTGTTTGACGTTGTTTACTCTTACAAGAGTTTTGTAAGATCAAACAGTATCAAATAAATTATAACTAAATATTTGTTATACTTTAACGTAAATAAGAAAAGTTTTTTTTTAATAAATAAAAGAGTTCAAATATATGCTATTTAGTGGTTACGACTTTTCGGCAAATATTTGCCAAGTGTGACCGTACCTTTACTCTTTCAATACCATGAAATTATTTTCATAGAATTTCTTTGTTTCAGTTTCTTTTTAAAGGCGAAGTTTTTTTGAAATTTTTTTTATATATGTTTAGTTAACACTATAACTAATCCTCCGATTCTTAGACTATTTATGTTCAACATATACTCCATTCGCTTTAAGTTTGGTTATGGCGACTAAAGAGATATTTATTTCATTCTTTCAATAATAAAATGTTCCAATATTTAACAGTATCGCTCTATAAGGCTTTAATAACTTTTTGACTATCAGTAATAACATGAGTTGGAGTTCTATTATCAACTCTCCTCAATCATTTAATACACTTTCGTTATCACCAAGATCTCAGTCTGAAAGATAAGATGATATTATTTATCTATATTTCGACTGAGTACGAAGAATTCCGTTTCTTATCGCTTACATCATGATAGATCGGTTCATCGTTATTCTTTACTCTCGTTATTTTATCTCATTCTTTGTCTTCTGATTTTTAGAAGTTGCAGCAGATACCCTACAAAGCCAGACTATATAAAAAATTGTTGCTTTAGTTCTGTCGGTTGGTTATAACAAGTAAAAAATTCTGTAGCCATGTAATACTTCTGTAGAACTTCGATTATTATTAATGGCGATTTTGACTCGTCCAACAAATTCAATCGGATACTTGTCACAACATACAAACATTTAAACAATAGTTGGTGTTATCTTTTGCTACCGTTTTTTGTTGATTTTGTTTGTATGTATATGGTTTTGCCGATGCTGTAAATGCAAAATAAAACACTACAACAACTTTGTAAATGGTGAATTAGTTTGAGAGTTTTTGTGTACGTGAGGTGGTGCTATTTCATGGCTGTGCCTTTGACTTTTTATTCCTCATGACTACACATATCTTTCAGTTGGGGAATTTATCCAATATGCTTTTTTTTTTGTTTTATTTTATATATTTTTTATACGCAGAGCTACGAATACTCGTATATGAGGGGATTCATTTAATTTATGTTTTTGTTGTTGTTATTTTCGAGGTTATCACGTTGCTTGGCATACAACGAAATATTTTTGTAAAAGAAAAAAAAAAAAATAAATAAAATAATTCAAAGAAGAGGAGATTTTGTTCTTGTTGCTTTTGCTGCCGCTGCTGTTGGTGTTTTTTGTAATCTTTACGCAGAAATTAAATTAAGGATATATTCCTACTATCATCATTATGTAGATATGTATGTACACATGTACGTGTGTTTTATGTATACAAAGATATGTACAACCAAATATGTACATGTAGCTGCTTTCCTACCACATGAACTCAGATGTGTCCATATAATGGGTGATTTTTTAAAAGCTATAGGAAAGTTTTTCAATTGAAGCGGGCTTGTTTGTATAGACATGAGCTTTAACATAGCCCCACAAAAAATAGTCTAAAGGCCAATTGACCGGTCCCGAATGTGAAATAAAATGTTCACCGAACTCGCTTCTTAATAAGTCCATTGTTGCGCGTGCTGTGTCGTATGTGGCACCGTCTTGTTGAAACCACATGTCATGCAAGTCAAGCTCTTGCATTTTGGGCAAAAAAAAGTTGGATACCATCTCACGGTAGCGCTCACCATTCACAGTTACGTTACAATTCGCATCATCTTTGAAGAAGTACGGTCCAATGATGCCACCAGCCCATAAACCGCACCAAACTGTGACTTTTTCATTGGTAGCTCTTGCAATGCTTCCAGCTGATATTCACTCCAAAATCGACAATTCTGCTTATTTACGTACCCATTGAGCCAAAAATGAGCTTCGTCGCTGCACACAAAGAAGCGCGCGATGAACTTTCTTAACAGAGCACGCATTTTGATAATAAAATTCAATAATTTTCAAGCGTTGTTCGTTTGTAAAACGATTCATGGTTAAATTATAGACCAAACTGAAGATGTTTGACAGTGAAACAAAACACGAAACGTGCGTCAGCTGTTTAAACTAAGGTGACCATACGTGCTCTATTTTGGAGGTCAATCATCTATTTTAACTCGCTGTCATCTATAAAATTTGTGTCCGCTTTCAGGCATCTTTTTCATACTCAGTCATCTTTTGTCATCTTTAATTTTAAATGCATGATCAATATGTATTTGTTTTTATTGAGCTTAGAGTATGAACAGAACAAGCACGGCACGGTTTCTAAGTAGAATGAGAATCGCCACCTTTAACAAATAAAACAAATTTTACTTCACAAACGCCGTATAGTGCTTGTTCTGTTCATACTCTTACTGACTGAACTTTCGCTTTTCAAAATAGTAAATGGTAACAATATGTAAACAATGTAAACATTGAATTGAAATAAATTTTTTACTATTTTTCTTAATGTCATCTTTTTTCTTTTCCAAAATCTGGTCGCCTTATTTAAACCAGTGTTGCCAAAAAGATAATAGCTAAAAAATTACCCTTTACTTTGTATATTTTACAATCCCTGTTGGTATTTATATTTGATAGTGTCTGTGTGTGTGCTTGTCTTGTTGTAGTTAACATAGTCTTTTGCATTTTTGATATTTTTCTTTTTTCTATGATTCTTTATATTATATTTTTATTTTTCTTATTTTTATTTTTGCATTTATATTTTTTATTCAAGCAGAAATATTTAGGCTTCTAGCAAAATTTCGAAAATAAATGTTGCTAGAATACACCACTTTGGTATATTGCACGTTGCGTGTTGTAGAAACGTGAAAAAATTATTCATTGTTTTAGTATTCACAGAATTTTACGTGTTTTTTTATTAAGATTCTGCAGGGATCACTTGGCTTTTGTTTTATGTTTCAAATAGCTTTTGATTTTAGAGAATGAGATACTACACTATTTCCAATTGTGTTTGAGAAGTTTCTAAACATATTTCAGAAATTTCGACTGCTAAACATAAGAAATTCGTAATAGTATTTTAGAAAACTTCTATTTGTTTATTGGGAATCTCCACTGAATATTAAAAATAAAATTATAAAATTATGAAATAAAGTTGAAATGGTGTAGTTTAGAATTAATTTGTTGCTGTGTATTTAAAGCAGATAATATTAGTGTTGTTCTTCTATTTTTATAAATATTTTATGTTGACTAGTGAAACGAAATGCTTCAAATAAAACCAATTACGTTTTAATATATATTATTTTTTTATAAAAAATAGCTTTAATTTCAATATTTTTACTTCTTTAAATTAATTTTTTTGAATGTATCATCAAATTTGTATATAAATGAAATAACTGTTTCATATATAAGAAAACACCACGACTACATCGATATGTTTGTGATATCTTAATGTATCGTATACTCTCCAGTGGCGTGTCTTATCTTATTTTTTTACAACAAATGCTCTTTTTAAAATAATTTTTTTATATTTAAAATGGTTTTTGAAAAAAAAAAAAATGGTTTTTGATAAATAGCGTAATTGTTAAGGCTATTTGACTCAACGATGGACATTTTTATTTTATCTGATAGTCTTTTTATTTTGTGCTTAGACTTTAAGGAAAGCTACAGCATTTCCTTTAGGAAATTTACTTTAAAAAGTTTTTGCTATAGAAAATTGTCTGTATAAAAGTTCTTTAGAAAAGATTTTTCTAGAAATTTCTATCATATATTGTATTTATTGTATAACAGTAATTTTCTGAACAGATTTGTGTATAATAGTAACTTCTATTGAAAAATTTGTGTATAGTAGTTTTTTCTATAGAAAATGCTGGAATAAAAGTTTCATCTATCGGGAATTCCCTGTTCCCAGTTTTTTCTATAGAAAACCTTTTATATAAAAGTTTTTTTTTTCTATCGAAGAAATTTTTAAACGCATTTTGTCATTTCTTATCAGAAATTTGGTTCTTAGATAGGTCTACTATGGTAATGAGCAGAGTACCATAGTAAAACTATTGTTTATTTTAAAGAATAGTAAAGCAAGTAAGAAAGTATAGTCGGTCAAGCCCGACCATATAATACCCTACACCCAGTATATGTATAAAACAGTTTTTCAGAAATCAAATTTTATTTGATTACCAACATTTTTGAGAGACTTATGCTCTTTAAAGTGATTTTCGGAAGTGGGCCTTATATGGGAGCTACGACTAATTACGGACCGATCTGCACAAAATTTATAGATGTGATTTAGCTTCATTTACCACTTATTTGTGATGAAATTTGTTTGTCTCCTTGCATAATTAAAACATTTATGAGCGGTAAACCCCAATTTCGGGAGGATTTTTGTATGGCGGCCAGGTGAAAATTCCACCAGTTTCAATTCCATCCATCCTTGTGCCGAAGAAATATCAGTTACCAAATTTTATCAAAATATCTTCAAAATTGCGACCTGTACTCTGCGCACAAGCTTTACATGGACAGCCAGCCAGCCAGCCAGACGGACGGAAGGACATCTTTAAATCGACTCAGAAAGTGATCCTGAGTCGGTCAGTATAATTTAAGGTGGGTGTTGGACCAATATTTCTGGGCGTTATAAACATCAGGACAAATCGAATATACCCTCCCCAGTATGGTGGTGTAGGGTATAACTATATATTTTTTTTATAGAAGAATTTCTATGTAATATTTTTTTTGAATCCCTCATCAGAAATCACTCTAGTTTGGGTCTACTATGGTAATGAGCAGACTTACTATAAATGACTCATAGGTTCATGCTGAAAAATCTACCACAGACATCATTTGAAAGGCTGTGTGTTGTATTTGGTTACCTATATACTACAGAGTAGGTCTAGGCTTTAGGAAACATTTTACTAATTCCAAAAAATCTAAACAGAAATGGTTTTGTAAAATTAAAAGATTGGAAATCCAGAATAGTTCCATTTATACATACAGGTAAGAAATTTCTATTTTTTTTATTTTTTTTTTTGTTTAACACAATTATTTTTTAAATATAGTTAATAAATAATGCTCACACTTAACTCTGCTGTATTATAAACTCACTGACATTTTTGCAATTATTTTTTTTCGTAAATAACTACAAACTATAAATTAAGTATCTGCAGAAACAATAAATTACATACCTGTTTGATACTGCACAATACGCCATTCGTACGGTGAAAACCTCGAGACAAAGAATAAAACAATGCTGACACCAATGTAGCTGAATATCACGCTGACCTAAAAGCAGCCAACGAATAAATAAAGAACATATTAACTTTACATTTCATATGGACATGTGGTTAAATAAATTACAATAAATTCAACTAGGGAGCGAAAAAAAATAAATAATACCAACAAATTATACAATCTTACTTGAAAAATAAAGAAAATTAGCGTACACAGAGCCAGCCAGTGGCAAATAATAATTTGTCCCAATTGGCAAGATGATGTTATTACTCTTCATCTTCATGTTTCCACAACATAAGTTCATTGTGTCGTATTTTATTAAAAAAAAAAAAAAAAAAACTACAAATATAGTAGGACTTTGTCTGCTCATTAAAATCATTTTTACTTTAACTAAATTTCTTCTGAAATAAGCTGATTGAAATATTTACTTGAATAAAATCATCAAACACACACACACACGATACATATACATATACATACATATTGTGTAAATAACAACCTGTTTCAATGTACAGCTACTACAACAACATTATTAAAATTTATTTATGCACGTATAAAAAGACATGCAGGTAGGTAGGTAGGTAGGTACGAGTATGTGTGCTAGTTAATCTACAAAGACCCAATTTCTCAAACAAAAGCAAGCACATACTCGTATTGTTAAGTATTAAGATTCCATAAATGTTACAATTTGTTTTGCAAATTTTTCTAATACACAGATACATATGTACATACATACATACATCTTTTTTTCAAACTAACTTCTGTGTAAAACACGTGCACAGGTTTAACTAAAGTCTAGTATACATACGGATACCCAAAATATCACTGATTTTTGGGGGATATAATCAAGTCATGTATACATACATATATACATACATGCATACACAAATGTTTGTATATATGTATGTATGTGTGAAATACATACAAGGCCACGAAACAAATATTGTTGGGAAATGCAAAGAGAAGTAAATGTAACAAGAAACAAAATTGTTCATTTAAATTATGTCAAATTACTTGTTGTTACTTTATCTACTGTTAAATGTTTTGTTATTAGCTGACAACGTCATCTCCCCTAGCTGTCTGCCAAAGAGCAGCCAACAAAAAAAAAAAAAAAACAATCGAAAAATATCCATAATAATGAAAAACGCAGAAAGAATAACACAAGAAACCAAAAAAGAAGAGTGAAGAAAAAATAACAAAGTTAAGAGCCTCAAACGAATGTTAACATATGAATGTGTAAGTTTAGGCGTAATTGTGTTTATTCAAATGGGAGTGTAGTAGGTAACCAAAAGATGAAATTGCCAGGGCTTCACTTTACGGGCCTTATAAAGGATTCAACAAGACGGCTCAAAATATCACACAGCACGTGCCACAATTTATTTATTAAAGGAAAGGTTTGGTAATCGTATAGCTTTACATTTTGGATCCGTTAATTGGCCTCCAAGATCGTGCGATTTAACGCCGCTTGACTATTTTCTGTGGGGATATGTGAAGTCGCTAGTCTACGCCGATAAGCCGGAAACGATTGACCACATGGAGGACAACATACGCCGCGTTATTGACGATATATGGCCACAAATGTTGGACAAAGTCATAAAAAATTGGATTTCCAAATTAGACTACGTCCGAGCATATCTCAGAAGTCATATTTAAATTATAATGCCAGAAGATTAGCTTTCGTATAAAGTAAATTTCATAAAAATTTAATTAAATAATTAAAAAAAAACACCCTTTTAAATACGTGTCTAAACATTATAAAATATTCGATATTCATTCCACTCTACTTGCTCTTAGAAGATGTTCTAAAAGACAAACAAATTTGCATTTGAAAGCAATATCTAACAAATCATAATTTTGTTCTACGAGTAATAAAAATGAATAAAGAAAGCGTCAAAAGATTCAGTCTTTTATAACATTATTGATTTAGCATTCCTTGACAGGTTTCCTTACAGGCCTTTAACAGAATACATGTTATTGCCCTTCTTAAGTAAGCCTTTCATCAGTCATCTAACCACTTCGTGCTAGATTGTAACGATTTTGCAATGCGCCTTGTATATGCAAAATAAGGCCATTTGGTAGGCCTCTTTACTGCATCTTTTTCGCGCTGGGTACATATCAAATGTTTTAGTATTTGCGTATGTGTGCAAGTGATAAGGTAGACGTTCAGCATTATTCATATGTTAAGAGATATGATACGAGGATTACTACAAAATTTAAGTAATGTGAGAAAAATCTAGTTCAAAGATGAAACGTTTTTTCCGTATATTTTATTCGAAATTTGACAGATGATGAAGTAGACTAATTCATGAAAGCTGCACAGTATACAGTAACTGCCTATTGCATTAAATGTGAAGAACGAGTATTTTAGATATCAACACCTCCATGATCGACTAAAAAATGTGTGCACTAACTGTTAGCGGAACTGATCTAAACTGTCTACCATTCTAAACTGGTACGATATTAGTTTCACTGCAACCAATAGGTGCGTTGCTCCCCAAACTTTCTCAGCATAGTTAGATATTATCCGGAGTTCAATTGCCTCTCGAGTACCCTAGCATTAGGATTAGGGCTTCAGTTATTAGTAATCGAATCTGCAACCAGTTGAGATTCAAATATAATTCCGATATTAACGGTCCCCATTCGCCATATCCAAAACATACATCAACATAAAGGGAAAAGTATACAACAGTGAACTTAAACAATTAATGTTAAATACTCCTCTTCCTTCCCACTTGGTATGGTCGAAAACAGTGTTTGTTAATTCAAGAGCAGAAAGTCTCCGGGATAAATACTATTGTTTTAGAGAAATGTAAAACAATTGGTAGGCGATTCTAGGATACTTTCAGTACGGAAAGTTTTTATTGAAGACTATTTCTAGGAATTGGAGGAGTATTCGAGAATGATGATGTAACGACTGAGTGAATGTGAAAATGTGGGTTGTTCTTGATATTCCTTCCTCAATATAGATGCTAAAGTATGTGGGGATCTTGGTTTTGGTTGAGATACTTTAGCATCGGAAAGTCTTGTGTGGCAATAGCAAGCGACACGGTGTGGAATAATAAGAAAATTCAAGATTTTGATGTCGGAAGGGATATAGCTCACTCAATGCATTCTTGCATAATAGAGACCTGTTACATACTACGGACTGGTATGCAAGGAAATGGACCTTGCAATACATGATTTGGCAAATCTTCAGTTTTTGTGATTTTTGCTACTTTGACCATCTTCTTAATTTTTTTAAGATCATTGACTTATGTATATATTTTAATTCGGTTTAGCCTGAGTAGTTAAGATGGCTCAAAATAATAATTACTTACCCAGTAAAAAAAATCTTGTTTTTTGAATCACTTAAGAGAAAACGCGCATATTCGAGCGCTTCAATAAAAGCGCTCTGTTGAAGCAGTAAATGCTTACGAACAAAATATGCAAAAAAAGATGCTTTTTTAGTGCTGACAACGAAGAAGGGTTTAATACGAAAAAATAAAAATAAAATTATAGCCTACAGATTTACGAATGACAACGAAAGTCAATTACAAAGCGAATATCGGGCTTCGCAGCTACTATGAATTTTTCTTAAGCAAAAACATTCAGAAAGAATTTGTTCTTTGATTGGTGTGCGCGAAGTGAAATAAAACACTTTAGGAAAGTGCTTTATTTGCATGTTTTATTAGGTTAAAAGAAGCGCTTATTGTCAGCAGAAAGTAGTCCTCCAAACCGGGAACACCACCTCATACAAAAATATTGCATCCCATCGGCATGAATTCATACATAAAACCTGCTCCTTTTGGAGCACATTTTTTACTGGGTAGAAAGTTGTCAAACAAATATTTTTCAGAATGTGAATTATCAAAGGCTTCTTTATCCTTCCAGCTTAGTCTTTATTTATATCCTAAACTAGTGCTTTATATTTTTTTTGATGTCAGATCATGAAATATTCCCATTTATGACTTGCAGTAATATGATATCCGTAGAAATGCTGAACTGAAGGTTAGAAAAGCAATACATTGTGCAGTCTTATGAAAGTAGAAACTGTCCTTTTCATGCCAGATTAGTATTTTACTAAACCAGATTTTATTCTCTGGTTTTTTTACTCAAATTTCTTTGATTTTGAGAGTTTTTATATGTTAAGATCTCAGTTTTTTATTTTATTTAAATTTGCCCCAAAATATTTAACTAGCAACATAATACTCGTATAAAATAATTTTTTTTTTACTTTTAGCATAATTCTGAAATAGATTTTGAAAAAAATCTCTGTCTCAGTATGTTTCTAATAGCTCACTTTATACTTGATCAACAATAATTGGAAATACTTGGAAGTACAGAGACGGATCACTTGAAGATGCACAATAGAACTGGTTAGTAATTTTCAACAGTTTCGAAAAAATTACTTTTTGTTCATTTCAGTTCTCGAAAAAATTAAGAAGATGTGAATGTAAAAAGGAACTACAAACAACAATTCGCCTTAGTCAAACACAATATTTACAATATTATCCTTCGTTAATAACTGCCATTGATGCTGTGCCCTTGTGATAGATATATTGCTTTTATTGCTCAAGTAGCAAAAATACTAAATGCATACACGCAGTGTAACAAAGTCATAGCAATTATTCTGTCATCTAACAGCATTCGAGTATCGGTTTATGTTTGTATTTATAAGTGAGAGTATGTTTATATGTATATACGAGTATGAATGTACTGAGATATGCAGTGGCAGTTGTTATAAGGCAGATTTCTGTCTATGTATTTGTAATTAGCTTAAAACGCAAATCAGGGCGTGTTTACTTGTTACATCATGCGAATAAGGATACACACAAATGTATGGACAAGCAAATAGTGTGTCTTAAGCTATTGTTAAGATCTCTCGCTCTCTCTCTCTTTCTTTCTCTATCTCTGTCCCCGTCTCAATAAATACCAGTTTATTAGCCTAAGTATGCATGTGTTGATGTGTTTAGTATTTTGTATGCAAGTATATTTTATTATCATGACTTGTTGTATTGACATTAGTTCTTTATTGTTTAAAGGAGTGCGCGTGTATTATGTATGCTGCGTGTTTTATTATTATTATTGTTATTTTATAATATGTACTTGAATGTATGTGTGTAGTTGCCATTTACATACATATAGATGTGTTTTCATATCCGTTTCCTTGCTTTAAGATAATATTTGTTTTTGTTTTGTTATTTTTTTGTATCTTATTTTATTGTCTGTTGTAGTTTGTGCGGTTTGCTTTTCGCTTATGATTATTAATTTGTTGGAATGTGCTGTGGAAATTAAAATTTAATATGCTAAATAAGACCTTAAAGCTTTTCGTTTTTAATTATATTTACTTTATGAAACTGTTTATTATTCGTACTCTCTTTGAAATTAAAACATACAATTAGAAGCTAAAGGAAAACGAAGGAAGAAAACAATTAATTTTTAGCTGATGTCGAGAAACGCTTTAAATAAAGTGTTTCCAAGATTTTGATGTGATTTGGAAAAGTTAATGGTTCTTTTAGTACTGATGCTTATAATGTCACAAGTGAATATGGCTGTTATGTTGTAGTAACAAAATGTAAAAGATATTAAATTTCCGTGATAATATTATTGGGAACAAACAGTGCTGAGTGAGGGTGCTGTAGCTTAATTGGTTAGCTCATTTGATCATTAAGCATGATTTGGTATTTGTAGCCCGGGTTCGATTCCCAACCGCTGCCACTCAAACAATATCAGTTTCTGATAATTATTAGTTTTTTTCTATCTATCATAACTAATATTTATCACAGCGCCCTCCTTAGGTGGTATAGCATTCAAACGCCACCGAAGTAAAATAAAATAAAAAAAAGACCATCGATCAGTGCCTAATATTATATATTTTATCATTATTTTTATTAATTAATGAAACTTTTTGAATTGAGGGTTAAGAGAAAATACATCATCGAAAAAAACTATTTTGTTTAAATCTACGAGTATTTTTTTCATAGAGAGCCTACGATCTGGTCGTCCAGATCAGGTGATATCACACCTTTTTGGTGTAAATCATAAATCGCAAGATACTGATAGAAATGCTGTAAAGAGTTATCGATAGTAGCGGCCAAAATTTGAATGAAATTATCTTTATAAAGCTAATACCAAAGACTTTGCTTTCAGGCAGTAATAAAGATTCCGACATTAAAAAGATTTAAATACATTACAAGTTATCATGCGTAAATTTCTAAATTTGTTAGTTTAAAAGGGCTTTAAACGCAGCATGTGTTCCTTTGTGTATCCTGGGAAACAGGGGATCCTCCTACATACTCTCGACAGAGTATTCTAATTACAGCTTCGAATAATTTCCAGATACGGATAATATTAGTTCCACGCTGTTGAGGAATAGGTGTGGTTACTACCATTGTGAATCCTAGCACTTAACAACTTCAATAAATTATTCATTCTGTTACATACAGAATTCGAAACTAATAAGCATACCGCTCTTTTTATAAAAAAACAAATGCGGTAACTTTTCTCCACGTTAATCAAACGTTTGCTGGAGGATTAAAGTAATGTCTTAAAAAAAGAATTTTATAAATTTAACTTCAAACTTTTAGCGTCTGTTATTTTTGCTTATGTACGAACGAGTATGGCCAAAAGCTGTTTACTGCAAAAGTGGTATAAGTGCTGATAGATGTATGCGAATGTGAGTGTATGCATGAATAAACATAAGTGTGCGTATGTGTGTGTACAAAGGCAACAAAAACATTTTATAAACGCTTGAAAACGTGGCATAAAATTTCAGCAGAATTTGACTTGTTTCTTAAACATTGTACTCGCATTCATTGAATATGAGGGAAAAAACACAAAAAACAAAACTCGATGCTGGTTTTTTTTTTAGTTTGAAAAATGAGTTGAAACTTTGCTATTTACTCTATTAAAGTTTATAAGCTTTCTTTGAGCCAATTTTTAGCAAAATACAATAAACTGTAAGAAATAAGCTGAATAAGAAAAAAATTAAACAAAATTTTCCAGTAAAGGAAAATATAAATAAAAAACTTTCTACAACTAAATTTTAAAGTTTTCTCATTTGTATGCAATGCAATTTCTGCAACATTGACTTTATCAAGTAAAAAAAAAAACAACAAAAAAAGAAACAACAAAAATATATACATACATAAATAAAATAAATATATAAGCAGAGAAACTCAAATTTCTACAAGTAAGGGACTGACAGTAGCTACTTAAGCAATACTCTCCTACTCACACAAATAATAAGAAATAAAATTAAAATTAACAAAAAGAATAAAAACAAAAAAAAAAAAAAAAAAACAAGTTACGAAAACTGAAGTGAATAAGATAAATGATGGCAGCTGAAGGACAATTTATACTATTATTTAGCCACCTTAAATTTCAGACTTTAGCAACAAATTTGTCGAGTGCTTAAATTATCAGTGACTTACAAGAAGCACACATACACGTTCTATAGGGATGCCAACGCCAAAGAGAAATTGATAATGAAATGTAAACTTACCCAAATTTCTTGCGATAAAGGATTCATGAAACTGAAAACGCCTGGTGTTTGCTTGACTGGCTTTTTAATCATTATCGAAATACCCAGTGACATAAATGGTTTACTGAAATCGATGACACGTTCACGTTCGGCAGTAATTGTCATGGCAGCTATAGCAATATCCGCTTCCTGCTCAAAAGAAAACAGAACACAACAGGAAAAAAACACAAGCGAAATAATAACACGTTATCAAAGTAAAGAAACAACTAAAGGCGAATGCCAGCCAGTAATACAGCAGTAGAATTTAAGTGCAAATTAAACTTACTCGACGCACAAGCTCACCAACCATGCCATCCCAACCACCATGAACTTTTGGATTTTCAGATCCATAAGTATTGTCTTTAACCAAACGCATTTCATCTGAAAAAAATAAACAAAAAATTTAAAAAAAAAACTGTAAATTATTTAAACAGAAAGAAAAACCAGAATATGGTAAAAAAAGAAAACGGAATAAATAAATGAAGTGTGGCCTGACCAACAAAATAAATACATAAAACAACCGGTCAGCCAGCCCGCCACACAAGCAACAAAAACGTTTATTAAAAAGAAAAAAAAAAGGAACAATTTAATGGCCCTTAATTCATTCGTTAAAAGAATAATGAAATAATTGGGGAAAATAGCATGTCCGTCAACAAAATATTCAAGCACGTATACACGTGTCTGAAATTGTGTTTGATCATTCATTCATTTACACCCAGGGGTCAAGCAATTGTTCCTTCTGTTGTTGGATATTATTGTTGTCACTTACAATTAATGCCCAATTTTTTAGCCAACAAATCAGCCAAATCTTTGCAATAGCCTTCAAAACGGTCATTGCCCTCCAGTGTCTCACCCACATTGGGACGCTTTAACATGATGTAGGGCTCTTCCAGGACAGTGGTTACAATGTATGTGCGATTCTTTTCAATTTCAGCGTGCGGCTTCAGTCGTACGTACTTGGCTGACAAAGGTTGCAGACCCAGGTCATCACTCCATTCGGCCACCTTAACCATGGCACTATTAACCGTCATTTCCACAACATGAAGTGTGTAATTAACACGTCGGCCATCATCGTTGAATTTAATATCACCCGTAAGTCCTTCAATTTCAACCTATAATAAAGAAAATTAATTCAAGTCAAGTAAGTCAAGTGGGTTCTTTCAACATCAGCAGCAGTATCATCATCATCATCAACTTTGCTGTTTTCGTCAAATTCTCTTCATCATCAATATCATTGGTATAATGCATTTGAAAATTGATAAAAAATGAAATACTCGCCCAAGATATAAAAAATGAGAAGAGAAAAAATGAAATTAAGCAGACCAAAAAACGAAAAATTTACAAAATGAGGAAAAACAAAAAACGGAAGGCGACATGTTTCAAGTGTTCAGTGGTGTGAAGTAAATGACACATCAATTAATTTTTATTGAACCTTCCACTCAATTAGGAATAAAACTTAAAAGCTTTATATAATAATTAAAAGAAAGCTGTCTGTGTTACACCAATAACAACTTATAAAAGCATCTCAAAATAATACAACAATTAAAATATTCCTTTAGATAGTAAAGAACTGGTGCAAATGCTACATGCTTAGATACACACCCACAAGGACACGCTCTTTAAAGTCGTGTAACAATTGTAGCATACAATTTTCCATTCATTACACTTCACCACTTCCACACATTGATGTAATGCTTACTTTAGCATGTCTTAGTTAAGCCGTAATTTTATGCTGTCAATGATGTTGTTTGTTTTTACTTTGTTAAAGTATGTAGTTACTTAGTTGTTCGCTTGCTTTCTTACCTTTCTTAAATAGCGCGAAATTTTATCACCATGTTCCCAAGGGTTTACCCAACCCTTCGATGTGTTACAGTCTAGTGCACGTGGCACATTGTTGCTGCCACTATTGCCGCCATTGCCACCACCACCCATGCCATTGCCGCCATTGGAGTTGGACGAGCCACCCATCAGGCCCCCACCCATGCCCATGCCACCACCATTTGGTAAACCAGTGGCATTGGCCGATGTAGAGGCTGCCGCAATCAGTGTCTGGCCTCTTCTAATGTTGTTGCGAAATTGATCAGGTTTCTTACGTAGAATTTTGTTAAAGGCTTCAACTAAAACAAACACAGCATCGTACATGAGAGCTGCCTGAGCCTAAAATTTGTTTACATACGTAAAACAAACAAATCACCACCGTAACAGGAAATGGAAAAGAAATTGACAAAAGAAAGAGAGCAAAAAAAAAAAAAAAACAAAAACACTTACAATATAAAACAAATTCTATACATATTAATGTTTTTTTATGTTTACTAGTATTGTTTATCCAACGTCTCGTTGAAGTATACAGTGTAAAATCAAGTTAAAGTGCCGGATACGGCTACTCACACATACTCGTACAAATAATGCCATATAAATGTTAATATTTTATTAGTCATTTATTCTCAAAAAGCATTTTGGCAGTTTGTTTTCATTACAAACAAGATAATAAAAAAATATTCTATATAAAGATACAAATAGAATTCCATTCTATTTAATTCTCATTTATTTTTCTGATAAAGAATACATACGAATACACATGTCTTCATTCTTATTCTCTGTATTTATTTCTTGTTATTATAGCCGTATTGTGATATATTAAACAATAACAACAAAAACAAAATAGAAGCAAAGAAGAAAGCATAATGACAACATGTGTACGTTGATTGAAATTGTATATGTATGTAGCTATGTGATTTCTTTTCTTATTCTCGGTCATGTATTATTTAAAAGCAAAAGTCAGCATAAAGTTAGCACTTAATGTAAAATAGGAATTTATTTAGTGGTTTTAAAAGTAAAACATTATAAAATGTTTTAAAAAAAACTTTTAAAAATTATTTGTAAATGATTGTAAATTTTACAACTTTCTTTTATTTTTGATTTGTTAAAAAAGTGGTTGTAACAATGATACTTCCTACTTTTACTTTTAAAGTTAGAAAAGTGAAGTTTAATAAGTGCCATTATTTGAAAACACAAATCTTTAATACTGAACTAAAACATGAAAGCAAATTCATTTCTAACGCTGTTAAATAAATAATAAGGTGGAGGATGTTGAATATTATTAAGGACGAGAAAATTTTTCTATATTCTATCATATAAAATTGAATATTTCAGTAAACAAAATATGAAAACAGGTAAACCGAAATTGTGAGATTCTTATCGGAAATAAATAAAAAGACATTTCAAAAATAAAGATATCAAATATCATAAAATAAAGTATTAAAAACTTTGATATTTACATGTTGCCTGAGAACATTTTTAACATGTTGCTAAAGAAAATATTCAACAACATGTTGCTAGACATAATATTGCAGCAACATATTGCTGCAGATAACGTTGCAGAATCTTGCAGCAACATATGTCAGTAAATATGCTGATAATTAAAATCTTTCAGTAAAATGTTGCTATAGACACTTTTACTAGAGACAATGTTTCAGCGTCATATCTCTATAAATAATTTTGCAGCAAGGTGTTCCTAATGTCGCAATAGAAAATCTAGCAGCTCTATCTTACTTTGAAAATTTTGTAGCAACATAATATAACATATTAGCAGCAGCATATTTATAGAAATTATACTGCAACAACTTGTTGAATGAAATGATGCTTGAGCAACATGTTTTAAAATATTAACACCATGTTGCAGCGACGTTTTTATGAGTTGCACATTTCTTAATTAATTTTGGTGCGTGAATTCGAAAATCTCATACCACCATTAACAAGTTTCTATTTTCGATTTATTATCATTTTATATTACAAAAAACTTACCGATATTGATTCTCTGCCCGCGCCTATAGATGTAGCTGGATCTAAACGTTTCCAACTGTCATAGAAATCTTTAACTAAGCGGCGATTTGTGTCGACCAAACGAAATCCCGTTATATTAATGGCACCAAATTCTATTATCTCGCTTTCCCAACGGTCGTCCATTACCTGTGGAAAAAAGAAAACAAATATGAAAAGAAAAAACCAAAACATACACATTTAGTATTATTTGAAAACCGGAAACCGGAAATATCAAACAGGCAACTCAAAATGTTACTTAATTGTTTATTAATAACAGTTTTCTGTATCTGCTAATTAATAGATCTGTCTATTTATACTTTCGTTCATCACCAAAAACTAAAAGGTACAAAATCACATGTCAACAAGACTTCATTAAAAAGGTTTACTAGTGTGGATGAATACATACACAGTTACTCACATACTTTCATAGATATTGTGTGTTTGAAAGTCACATATGTAAATATTTATCAAGGTCATTGTATGTGTATACAAATATATTTTTTACTTGTTCTACTGCTACATTAAATATGTGTGACATGTCCGGCTAATAAAAATACATACAAACATATGATGAACAAATCTTTGCTAGGCCAAGAAATATCTAGAGAAATTCTTTACTTCTACTCCTGAGAAATTTAAATTTCTTAATTACTTATGTATGTCTCTATTAAAAATATATTAAACATGTTAAATAATAATGTATAATTTTCAAAACAAATTTGGAAATAATGCAAAATATACGTTTATATTATCTTAATGTGTAGTACATAACACAAAGTCGTGGCGGATGACCATAATAGATTTATTCTCATGTTCATTTAGTATAGGGCCATATGTTGCCGGGCCGGTGTTTGTAAGGCTCAAAAGAACAAAAAAAAAAAGAAAGAAAGTAAAACTGAATGGACAAAAAAGTAATCATATTTGCTTATAACCATTTTGCTAGTAATGTTTACATTTATTGGTGTTTTTAGTTGTTATGCACATGTGGGTTTTGTGGGACTGTGAGAGTGTGCCAGTATCCCAGCATACCATTTTAGGAGCGCTCCGAAAAAGGAGTCAGAAAAGAGTCCAACAAAAGAGCATTTTCGGAGCGAAAGAAAAATTTGCTTGTTACTGTCCTGAGTCGGCACGCAGTATGACTCAGAAATTCCACTTAATTGGACCAAAGCGTTGTTGTCCTGTTATTTCAGCTTTGCACAAAAAAACATAGCTGTACCACACAAGAATGACAAAAACAAGATTACACAGAGCCCAAAAAAAACCTCATAAAAGACTCTTTTCTGACATTATCTAAGAGCTCTTTAAGAGCCCAAAAAAAACCTCATAAAAGACTCTTTTCTGACATTATCTAAGAGCTCGTTCTGACGGACCATTTTCGAATGTAATGACCCTCTTTTCTGAAGGTTTTCGGAGCAATTATGATTGCTTTTGGGCTAATAAACAGCGTTAACACTCCGAACAAGGTGTCAGCAAAGACTCTTTTCAGACTCATATGACTTGCTGGGTATACGAGTACTTAAATGGATGTATGATTGTATGTGTGTGAGTGTGAATATGTTAGTTTATTGTAAATGAACTTACCAGACCACTAAGCAAATAGTGGTATGTACGACGTCCTAATGAAATGTCCCTTACATGTTGGATTAGAATCTCTTTGGCCATTTCCGTTGGGCAATCAAGTACAATGTATTTATTTGTAAAACGACCCAAATCCTCCAGTGTATGCAGGAAATCAATGGCCATGGTAACATTGGCAATGCGTTTTACCATCTCAACTTGAAATGATTCATTTCCGGGCTTTAAGCCTTGATAGATTTGCTGCAACCGCAAAAGACCTTGAAACATAAATGAAAATAAAAATATATACATTTTTCAAAAAATCCTTATTCGTACAGAAAAATAGTAAAATACATAGAAACAAAAAAATTAATACAATAATATATGTACATATATATGTATTAAATAAAAGAATTATGGTTATATAGCAGGAAATTTTATTTTCTATACTTTTTAACAGATTTTACATACATACATATGTATATAGAAGTGTATATATTGCTGTGTTTGTATATTTGTGTATATAAAAGAGGAAAACAAAAATGGAAATTGTAAATGTCATTATGTCAGAAAATTCAAACAGTTAGAGACATTTTTTACCCCAGCATAGAAATTGAAAATGGGTTCTATTTAAATTCATTTAAAAATTCCTTAATTCCTTTTTAGCTCCATGCTTCTCTTTCCTCCCTAGAGTGCTAGAGAAACATACAACATACAGAAACATGCACTCGGGCATAATTGCAGAAGCAAACTGTGGATGTGCAACTACATGGGTATGGTGTCACATCTAATCAAAGGCTCATTTATTTCAATTTGATAAAAGTTGATAACATTTGTTTTCAATTGAATTGTTTTGTCGTTCTGTATGCAACTACAACTGCAATTGTAGACACACATACACAGAGACTTGGACACATTCTCATATACATACATATGTACATGCATACTCGTATATTGCAGCAATTGTAAAATAACATACCACAATAAATATGTGTGTATGTGTTTGAGTGTACGTTTTTCTATGCTACAAAAATAATTTCATAGAATAGTTATGTGTATGGTATGTGTGTGTGTGCATTTTTTGCTGCTCTCCTTCTCATCATCATCATCATCATGGCAATGATTGTCATCATCATGAACATCATCAAAATCTGTATTGTTTTTACCCTTGAGTTTTTAAAAATGCATTGTTGTACCAAATGTTGTTATTTTTGACCACTTTGATTTTTATTCTTGCTTGATTTTATTGTTGTTTCTTGTTGTCTATGTTGTTGTTATTGCTGTTTCATTCAATTCTTATGCACTCATGCACTTAGTGCTTTTTTTTTCTTTTTCCGATTTCTGTTTCACTTTCTCTCCCTCACGTTCTCTATTAGATGCCATCAACACGTTCTTTGTTCTATTTTAATCAATGTTGATGACAATGCTCTGATGTTGTTGGTGATTCTGATGATGGTGTGGTAAAACAAAAAACTAAACAACAGCAACAACAAAGCAGAACTCTTTCAAAACTCGATTTCTTGTTATGTTGTCTCTATATTCTCTACTCAGACACTAACTATGCCAATCAGGGATGCAGAGTTGAAGATAACTACTTACATACATATGTATTTGTAAAGGAATTGTTCGTTTTTGACTTTGAAGGTACCACGTGGATATAATAGTTTTTGTATGTTACAAAATATTCGAACGAAATTTAGGATTATTTAGACTTCTTAACTCATGTCCAATTATGATCAGTACATACATATGTATGCATACTGATACATTTCTAACGAACGGGCAACGAAAAGGCTAATGTCTTTTCATTATTGGTTCCAGTATGGATACAGTCAACCTTAACCTTCCCAGAAGTTATGAAAACAATTCATGAACTAATCTCATTATAAGCATAAATACAAGGCAGATCCCGACTAGGATAAAATGAATGACAGCCTGAATTTCAGCAGACCAGCAATTAGAAAGCGAATTAGTGGTCCTCAATGATCATATTGTAATGAAGTTGCACCTGAATGCAGGTAGTAGAAACACTTAAATATTCCAATATCTATCAAATATTTTTTAAAGACTCTTACTGGAAAATCGCTTTAAATTGAAAATGTGTAATTTTAAAAAACTTTTTATTTTATACCGCTGAAATTTGATCAAAGGACTGTCAAAGTCAATGTTTATGATTATGTGTATGAATGTATTTGAAAAAGTTAGTGGATCGTAGGAATACCAAATTTTAAGCAGTATAAAATCCAATAACCCTTGTCCAAAAACATGGATGGGGTTCGATAAATCTTATCGTAATTATTAAAGAATTTGACAGCATTTAAAGAATATTGAATTTTCAATTCATAACCCTTGTCCAAAAACATGAATGGGGTTCGATAAATCTTATCGTAATTATTAAAGAATTTGACAGCATTTAAAGAATATTGAATTTTTAATTCATACCACAAAAATACCAATGTCCACTGCGTTTATCTGTTTGCAATAGTACCATTTAAAAAAGTACCAACATTTTTATTCCTGATAGCTGTGACTGCATATGGACCATGAGAGTATGTGTGTATTAATACATACATTTGGCACGTTCAATAACATTGTATTGTCATACCAAATGCTGGCAATACAAAAATATATACTTACATACATATTATACATACAAATAAGCATATATATATATAGTACATACATATATGCATGAATATAAGTGTGTAAGCAAAAGAAAAAGAAGTTAAAATAAAAACAAAGACAAAAACTTAAAAACCAAAAGTCAACAAAGTGTTTAGTTTATACATATTTGTTTGTTTATTTTCCTTCTTACGTTTTTTTTTGTATTGTATTGTATACTGTACTCTATTGTATACTGTACTGTACTGTACATTACTGTACTGTAGTGTAGTACGTTGTTATAAGTATTATTACGGCTGGCTGTCATTGTTTGCATGAGTGTAGTTGTAGGAATATGTTACCATTTTTTTTTGTTTTGTTTTTATTTTTATGCTTTGCTTCCCTTTGTACAGCTCTTTTGTTCTAGAGAAGAGTCCGTTAAGTAGCTATTTTACTTTAACACAAAACACAAAACGGATTTTAAGAAAAATAAACATAAAGACTTTAAGCAATGGGGACATATTGTTCACATATACCTATACATACATATGCACATACATACATATTTGTATTATGTATGTTGTTAAAGCTACAATACAACTACAATAGGAACCAAATACAATACAATATTAATAGAACACTGTATTGATTGTAACTTATGAAATATAGTACAAACTGAGATTGTGAGATTGTATTTTAGTTGTATGTATATGTATATGTATGTATTTAGGGAAATGAAAATAACAAATATAACTTGTGTAATATAGATTGTGTTTTCCAATTTTGCCAAAAAACGAAAAAAATAATATAAATAAAAATGTTTATTTCAGAATCATGACCATTTGATGCCCTACTTTAGGAAGGACTATGTTTTAAACTGGGGATACTGATACGACAATTAGTACATTTACATAGCTGGACTTAGGATCAACTTTGTGAAATAGATAAACTGAAGTGCAAACAAGTTTCTTTCAATTTTTTTCACAAAATTAAAAATTATAACAGATTTGCATATAAAAACTTGCTTAATAAACGTTTGTTAAATTTAATAATCGTTTATGAATTAGGGTGTTAATATATAAAAATGTAAGATCTTAAAACGTTTGAATGTATTTTTTGCAGCTGCTTAAATTTTAAGTATAAATTTAGACAAGAGTCATAATATATATTTTTTTTTAATTTTGATTGCTTTTCTTCTTGAATCATGGAAGAGAACATCAGAAAATTGGTTTCCTGATACAAAATTGCACAAATGTAGTTGTGGAATTGTTGGCATATACCTATTCGATATTAACATGTCGAAAAGTTTTATTTTTTCTTTCACAAAAAAGACTTTTGAAGGAACTGTTCGTCCTCATATAAAGTTTCTTAAATAATTACAATTTATGTTTTTCATGACAATTAACGCAGTTAACATAATAACAATTTCTGTATTCCAAAATTTTTTTTCCTCAAATTAAATTGTGTACGATTCCTTTTGTTATTTCTCATCTTCGTAAAAAACAATAATTTGTATTTGGTACGATGTCTGTGTTGTCATGGTCCTACGTTTACTCTTCCTCAAATTATGTTTCTTAGAGAACTACGATTCCTATTTATTATTATAATTTTTCTAGTTAAGTTTCGAACAAAAATAAGATAACATTAGTCAGTGTACTTCGAACAAGGAGCTTCTAGACTGAAGTATTATAAGGCAATAAGTTATTAATTGTAAGGAATAAACACACAAAACACATCTGCTTAGAAGTGGGAGGCCGCCATACAAAAGTCATGGCTTTTGTAGGGAAGAGGTTAAATGCAGCTGGAGCTGGATAGCAAACCTAGCATCCCTTACAGGTGACATAAAAAGAAAGTTGCAATATGGAGGGAGTTTTTTATTTTGTCGCCTACTGATCACTTATTGGTCGTTTGTTTTCCTACACTACAGTATGTAAGAAGAACTTTGAGTTCTCAGAAAAATAGAGTTCCCAACAATGTGTACAGATTGTACTAATTTGTCGACAAGTTAAATAAAAGTGTGATACAATTTCACTCAAGTTAGTATTTTCGGAAGTGAAGAAATAGAATAAAACTGGTTAATACTACTACATACATACTTAGAAAAGGATTTGGCGATTTTAAAGAAATCAAACATAAATATAACTTTACTTTTTACTACGGATTGTTATCTTAAAGAAAGATTTATTTTAGAAAAAATCGGTTATATATTTGTATTATCAATTACACAATCATATTATAATTGAAGTTTTGGTAACAAAAACAGATTTTTTCTAAAATAACATTTTGTTATAGTGTATCTCTATAAACTCAATGCTCACTCGATTGTTGTCCACTCGTTGTTTGCTAACACATTTACTCTGATTGCTTGAGCAACTTTTATGTGAATGGCCCTGTACGATGTTCTAGTTAGTTATTGTCCTATTTTACACTCAATTCTTCTTTTTCATTCGATTTTACTCTAAGCTCTTTTCGAGACATTAATGTGTGAGAGTATGAGTGCGGTCAGTATAAATTTGTACGATTACATAAGTGTTTTTGATTATGGCTGTTTCTGTTTTCTCAGCATAGATGTTACTACTATTTATTATTTATATACATATATGTATATATATATAGTATATAATATAAACAATATATTTATTAAATAGAACAAATGTTTTATAGGCAAACACACACTCTTAAACATTTAAGTGATGATAATGATAATAGTAAATTGAAGTCGAAATAGAAGAAAGATGCAGAAAAAATAAAACAAAGTGTTTAAGAACCAACGAGAAATAAAGCAAAAGGGATCAAGTTGTTAACAGAACATGAGAAAAGAAATGGTTTATTTAAATGTTGAAAGTGTTGCTTGTGTTTAAGTACCGTGTAATTTGTTGTCAATATTAAATAGTTTATAAATTTATGTGACCATATTTTACTCACTTTCCCTTTTCATATAATATTTTCGTAATTTTTTTAAATTATGTTGCAAAAAAAAACCAAGTTAAGAATGAGAGAATGAGAAGTTGTAGTTATGTATTTATTTTAGGGTTCACTAAGCGTATGAGTGATATTATATTAAACGATTCCCCTGGCTTATTAATATCAATCATACCCACCCCAGTACTTACATAAGAATATTTAATTGACGGAATATTCTATTTAAAGGTCTGGTTACTACAAATGGACATTTTCATTATACATAATTGATAAACAAAATATTGGAATAGAGAAAAAGAACATTTTATGATAAACTTTGAAAAAAAAAATAAATAAATAAATTTGAAAATACTTAAAGTTTTTAATTTTATATAAATATCCAGTAGTTTCCTCACATTTATGCAATATCTATAGTATGTACAGTTTTATTAAATCGAATATTTCGAATCTTTTTTTTTTTTGTTTTTACTCAGTAACAGTTTTATTTATAAATTAGTTTTATGCTACTTATTTGCTCGTATGTGAATAAATTGCGTCTATTTGATAAATAAGCTTAAATACTTATATATTTGATGGTATGAAATTCATAAAAACTCTCTTATCATAAATCCATACACACAAGCACAAATACCCAATATTCGTACAACATTATACAGACAACAGGATTCACAAAAATGATTGCAATTTTATTATGATCACAATGGATTTTCCAATAAAATATCTTTTGATTTTCGGTTTCAATGAATTTTTTTTTGTTTTATTACTAAATTTATAGAAGAATATTTATGTATGTATTTATGTATCTATATACATATATGTAGGTGAGCTTTTTATGTTTGTGTGTATATAAAGAAGCACGTATTTATTGAAGTATTTGAGTGTGTGTATGGAAGTAAATAACATTATTTGATATTAAGATGAAATCAATATACAAAAAGTTCAAATTGGCTGTTTCGAATTTGTAATGTTAACTGGTATCAAAAATTTAATCTCAGCTGTCACTCTCAATTTGTTGTAATTTTTGGTTTCTTGATCATTCTTAGTCTTGAAGCTTAAAGTTTATATTTCTTTTCTGTAAGAGAAATAAATAAATTTTGTGTCTATAATAAATTGTAAATCTAAATAGTTCTTAACATTGGCTGATACATTTAGAGTTTTTTTCATTTGCTGTTTTAGTTTGTATTTCCTGCACTTGGAATAATCCTTCCGAGTCTACAAAGACTTGAAATTCGCAAGATACTGGTAGCATTTATGAATGGATCACCCATACATACTGTCAACATTTGAATAAAATTATTTCAAAAAGTAAATGACAATGATTGTTCTTTAGGGGAGTAACAAATATAACGACATCCAATTTTATTTTAAGTATTTGATTTATATAAAGGAAAGGATCTAAATAAATTAACCTAAATAACCGCGTAGTTGTATGTAGTTTATCTTAAAAGTGCTTTTAAAATTTAAGGTCGTTTATGTAATTACAACATTTATGGCAAGATCTTCCATGAACATACATATTTTGTTTCTTTGAAATTCCATAAACAGATTTACATATACAAACATATATATTAAATAAAACAAGGTAGTAAAAACTATATTTTCTTCAAGCATAAGGTTAAAATGTTCTTTCATTTATTGTCACTTCTTTTAGTATTTCGCAACAACATTATGTAGCATCTTCGGGGAAACAAAGTTTTTATTAACGTTGCAAATTAAAAATATTTTTCTAACAACAATAAAAGTACTTTTCAATATTACAATAATTGTCAAAATTAAAATTTTTAAATATATTTAAGGTTTTTATCGACCTTTTCCTTATTCTATTATTGATTTGTTTAAATCGGGCTACACCTACTATAACCAAACTTACGGAATGCCCATGGGTAATCCATTATCTCCAACAATAGCTGATATCGTTCTAGATACACTATTAGAACAAGTTACCACGGATCTTAAAAAGGAAGATGTAAATATAAAACTAATTTCAAAATATGTGGATGATTTGTTGCGATTATTAAAAGAAAGGACGAAAAACTGATTTTAGAAACATTTAATAACTACCACAATAAAATAAAATTCACGATAGAAAAAGAAGAAGACAAATGCATACCATATCTAGATATGAAAATATTTCGGGAGGACAAAATTATAATAACGGATTGGTATTCGAAAACTATTGCCTCAGGTCGTCTAATAAATTATCACTCTACACATCCAAAAAGTCAGAAAATAAATACTGCACTTAATTTGATAACAACGGCTTTAAAATTGAGCGATAACAAATTCAAATCTAAAAATATTGACAAAGTAAAGGACATACTAATAAAAAACAGCTATCCGACATATTTAATAAATAATCTATTAGAAAAGGCACAAACAGGAAGGGAATTGGGGGAAAACACAAACAACACATCTGGCAACACTAAATATTACAGCCTCCCATACATACCAAAGCTCACAGAAAACAAACAAATTCAAGAAATAATAAATGACAACAAAATAAAATTAGCGCACAGAGCGAGCAAAACAATCAATACTCTATTTACACAAACAAAAACAAAAATAGAAAAAAATGAGCAAAGTAATCTTGTGTATGAGATCACATGTTTAGGTAAAACAGATGAAGAGTGTGGTAAAGTTTACGTGGGTACTACAAAGAGAAGCCTTGGTACAAGAATATCAGAACACGGAACAGACATAAAGAGAAATAAAATGACTACAGCTCTGGCTACACACTGTGTTGAAGAAAAACATCTACCCGATCTCACAAACGTTAAAATATTGGACAAGGAAAAGAGAACAAATAAACGATTTACACTGGAAAGTTTGAGGATTCAGGAAAGAGCTACGAATGCTTTAAATACAAAAGACGACAAAAACAACACGAATGCAATTTATACAATCGCAATATTTTAGTTTGATTTTACTGCTGTGATACTTAGTTTAATACAATTTAATTATACTGTGATATTATTTTATTTATATTTTTGCATTTGTTTTGTTTAATTAAATTTATGTTTTATGTTGTGTTTATGTAAAACAAAATGTATATAAAATATTCTAAATGCAAAACTATTGACGAAAGATTATATGTGAGTAATATTATTCCTGTAGAACTAAGTTATCGTTGTTGTTATTATTTCAATTGTATATTAATTTTGATGCTACCAGATCTAATAAAATATCCCTGATGATGTTGGGAATCTCCAACGAAACGTCGGAAAAATAAATTATGAAATAATCTTTTATTTGCATAGAATACATGACCTTAATAAGCCCGATTTAGAAATTTCTAAACAAATCAATAATAAAATTTTTAAATATTACACAAACAAAAATAAGAAAAAATAATTTAATTTCCTTTTCTGTGTTTATAAATTAAATGTCTAGAGTTTTGAGCAATATTATCTGTATCTGCTTTAAAATTAATTCTAAGATTTGTTGGTACATTTATAATTTCATATAACGATGTCTACAAATATTTTCTGTTTTCAAAACTGATATGTTCTGAAAGGCGCAATAGTGATTCAAATTTGCACAAGGTGATGATAATGTTGTGTTTTGTGATGTTATTTCTCTGTATTTTTGGTCAGATTTGCAGTTTTTATTTCATTTTTGATTGTACCTACTTAAACTTTACTCATGTTTCATTGTCATTACCATTACATGGTATTTTATAAATTACGTTTGACATTTCTAACTTCCTATCTTTGGTTTTGCTAAATATTCTGCCTACTGTATTATACATTTTTGAAGTCATTTTATATTTATTATTATCAAATATATTCGATTCGATTTCTTTAACCTTTCAGATAGGAAACATGTAGTAAAGTATATGTAGGTACAACTAAAAATAAACTCAAAACTAGAATAGCTGAACACAAATCTGTTCAAAAATATAGAGACATATCATCACTTCTTCATATTTTTTTTTTTAAAAAAGGGCCAACCATAAGATTTTGTTTCAGTGTAAATTTAGAAACAGAACCATTTAAACTAATCTAAAATTTTTGAGCGTGTAAAATATATTACAGTTTCCTTCTTCCTGAAAACTTTTAAAGTTGGTCGAAAACTAATTTTTATTAAATAATTTTTAAGCTTGAGGTCAATTTTTTCTTTTTTTTTTTTTATAAAAGAGTTTTTTATTTTTACATACAATTAACTCGATATTTCAATTTCCTTTGGAAATATTCTTCAGGAGTTATTTTAAATTAAAATTTCAGGAGTTATTTTATTTTAGTTTAATTAAAAAAGAAGAAATATCGAGTTAATTGTATATAAAAATAAAAAAATCTTTTATAAAAAAAAAACAAAAAAGTGACCTCAAGCTTAAAAATTATTTAATAAAAATCATAAAAAAGGTCAAAGAAAATAGAATAAAATTAGTCGAAAACTAATGAAAACAGACATACGAATATGTCATACGATAGATCGTACGAGCTGATATAAATGTAAAGAGTGAAATTATAGAGAGAGTTTTTTAATAAGAAACGATTGCCCTTTATATTTTAACAACCAATATTTAATATTATAAGAAAGTATTATAAAGGAATTTAAAACTAAACATTTCTTAGTGCTGCAGTTAAATAGTTTTCAAATTTATTTTCAAAGAAACAATTTAAATTTTTAATTTAAAATTTTACCCCTATTTTCATCAAGTCTAGAAATTTTTAACCTTAAACTTATACTGATAGTTAAAATAATTTTTGTTTGAAAACATATTTTAACTGGAAGAAAAACTTTAGGTTAAAAAATAACTAGACTTGTTGAAAATGGGGCTTATTATTATTAAACTTAACAGAAATACATTTAATTCGTTTCTATGGCTTCGGAAGAAAGCATAATTTTTTTGTTAAATTTAAACAGGGCTATATTCTTAATTCTTTTTGAAGCAATGATTTATAGACATAATATTTTATTTTTATTCAAACACATTTGCCACACACATTCATACATATGTATTTACATACATACTCACATTTATACACACATAAGCAGTTACATTAAAGTAGCAATTTCAAAAACGCTTAAGGTTAAACATTAAGAGAAGAAAAAAAAAACATTATAAATTCCCATCAATTGTTCAATAAAAAGAAAATGAATGTCATTCATTCAACCCCGTGAACTTATGTAATGTAGAATTTTCTACATACATCTAAATAAATGTAAGTTTTTTCTAAAAAAAAAAAAAAAAAAAACTGTGACACACTTACATTACATTACATGAAATAAAACTGAGAGAAAAAACTCCTTAAATTATGGCATACAATTTGACAATTTATTCCTAAAATACACACACATATACACTTTCCATCTTGTACACAAACACACAAAATTATATGAATATTATTAAACACCCACAAGCAAACAATCCACAAAAAGGGACAACATCTACGAAATGTTGAAATATCAACGCAATTTTATAATAATAAAAAAAACTATACGGGAATACGAGTATAGGAAAATATTTACATACGGTGTTTTGAAATGCGAACAGTCTTAACCCTTAGAGTACGGAGTAGGGGACCTTAGATACCCCAATCTTAGTTTTTCTTTAATAAATGTTTTTAAAATTAATGCGTTTTGTTAAGATAATTAAAAATAAAAGCGGAACATCAATAAAATAATATTTTTTTTTACTTTCAAAATAATATTTTTAGTTCTTCTATGATAACATATAACTAATAAAAGCCCATTTTTTCGGTCTTCGTACTCTAAGGGTTAATTGCCATTTGAAACATTTCAGAGAGGAAACTCTGCATACGAGTATTTGAAGTAAAAACACAAGGTGTTAATAAAAAGTCTGCATTATTATTATGAATTTTGTTTTTGTCAAAATTTTATTAAAATATTACTCACGGCTTTTTGCGTTTTAGCCAACGGTATATTCATATGAATTTCGAGAATCTATGTATATGAATTTGAATTTGAATACTGGTATCAAGCATGACATGAACACAGCACTGATAACATTATGTATAAGTGTAAGCGTATGTGTTAGTGAGTGAGTGTGTGTATCTGTATCAGTGTGCATGGAAATGTTTGCCAAAGTTGAAATAAAATGCAATCATTTGGGCTCTCGGTATTTTTTCTCGTTTTGCCTGCATTTTTTAGTCGGTTGCCTTATAAACTTATTGATATGAAAATCGTATATTTATGTTTGAATGACTGTATAAAACTGTATGACTGGGAAATATATTGGTTACTAGGTTTTGTGCATGTGTAAAAATACATTCATCTGTGTATGTATGTATATTTATCTGTAACTGTGCGTATGCAAATATTCGTATAGATGTCAATATGAATAAAGGACTTGGAATGTACATTTATATATTGATTTCTACGACACATATTTCAATATCTATGTATGTGTACAAGTGAGTCTGTGCATTCATTTATTTATGTTTATTTGTGTGTGTGAGTGAGTGTATGAGTGTTTGTATGAATAAAGTAATGCTGGTAGTACATGTGGTATAGAAATATTGGAATATTTGAATGAGTTTTTTTTCTCTATCAAACAACTATTTCAGCTTTAATCAGTTTAAAGTTGGCACAAATTCAAAATCATGATTATATGAAGCGATTAATTGAGATTAGCAATTAATCTTATGCCTTGAAATTTATCATAAATACATATAGTAACTAGGTAATTATTACTATTATCTAGATTAATTGGAGATTAAATGAAACTGATCTTTGTCAAATTAAGCGCAATCAAAAATTGTTTATAAATTATGCATATTTTCGTTTCTTTGTTATTGTTAGTATAGTTGGTCTACGATATATTTTTTTTTTGCATCAAATCAATGTTAAACTAGCCATAAATTTCATTTTAAACTTGAAGTGTAACAACATGTTTCTTTAAACAATGATGCTTCAATGTGTTTTTGTTTATAAAAAATTCAAAATAATGAAGTAGCACTGCATCATTATTTAGTCAGATGTTGCAGTTACATTTTTATAGACAAAATGCGGATGAAACATTCTTTAGAAATACATATTTTTGGAATAAATACTGCGGCCACTTGTTCGAAAACATTTTCAAAAAGTGTTTATTTGAAAAACATTATATCAAACTTATAGTTATACATATAGAAACAATTCTACTTCAACTTGTTTACAGACAAACTTTTGTTGCAACATGAATGAAAACAAAATTTTGCAAGATCTTTAAAAAAAAAATGGTGCAGTAATATGTTTATACACACTACAACACTTTTAAAGAAAATATGTTGCCGCAATAAGTTTATAAAAAATATATCGCCGCAACATGTTTCTGAGAAATATGTTTAAGCAACAAGACATGTTTCAGCATCAAATTTATACAAGCAATGTTTAAGCAACAAATTTGCACAAAAAATTGTTTTAACAACAAGTTTAAAGTTTTAGAAATGTTCAGTAACGAAGAGCAAGTTTAAGCCTAGTACTCTGTTCAAATTTGGGAAAAATGTTGAGCAACATTAATTATTTCATACGGAAAATTTGACGTGTAGCTAATGTACTTTTTGTAAACAAAACACATATGTTTTGCTTTTTTGTAAATTTAAATCGAAACTAAATAAAAGTTAAAATATTTAAAAATCTGTGTTGAATCGAAATCTTTAAATAAAAATTAATAAACAAATATTACTGGCCGCTTGTGCAGCAGCACAAGAAGTAATAGATATTGTTGTTAACACAGAAGAGCTTTTAAATGAAAATTCCTCGTGAAACAATTGCTACATTAATTATTTCGCTGTGAAAAAATAATGTTGCCAGATACATTTGATATGTTTTTCACAAAATGAACAGAGTACTACTTCTGCAATATTTTTTCATGAAAATTTCATGTGAATTTTTTTAACATGTATTTTGACAGCATTCCACTTGAAATTTTGAACAGAGTACTAAGGAAGAAATTATTATTAAACAACAGCTTAATTTGCAAGTTTTGTTAAGATTGATAGTTTCAAAATTAAATTAAAGATTCTAATTTTATTCTTAAGTTGGATCTAAACAAAATAAAATAAGTAATATTTTAGAGAATCTACAATAATACATTTCTTTAAATCACATTGATCTTCAGATTTCTTAAATTCCACCAAACAAGAAAATAAAAAGATACAACAATATATTCTGCTTCAATTTTATTTTTTTGCTGGTTCTGTTCTAATTGTTTTTATAGCCTGAACTAAGCTAAAATAATCCACAATATTTAATTGGCTATTAATTAACTTGTATGTATTTTTCCATTTTTTATTTTTTTTAGTTTCATTTTTAATATTTTCGTTAAGTGTTTTAAAAGCTCATTTGATTAACTTTCAAAATAGCCAATATACGTATTTTATAGTTTGTTTTTAGCCGTTTAAACAAAAGTAAAGTTGCACACAAAAAAAGTTGCTTTTCAGGCAGTTCTTGACAAAAGGGGTTAACACAACAAATTGTTCAAATGTTTCATTATTGAACTATAAAGATAAAAACTCTTGTTTGTTGCAAAATATGAAAAAAGTAATATGTACATGAAACTGGCCGTTTCTTATTTCTATTTATGGTTGTTGCTTTTGTTCTTGGTTTATTTTTCGAAACTCATCATGAAAAAAAAAAACTTTTTTTTTGGTGGGGTACAAAAAAAGTCGAAAAAAGAATTACAGTTTTCAACATGACCTACCATAATGTAATGTATTGTTATATTTATAATATTTTTTGTTGTTTTTCTTCGTTTAGTATGAAGGCTTTATATTTATTTGCAGGGATGTTTGTATAATGGGTGCGTTTGTGTGTTTATTTGCACAAATATGCCATTATAAAAACAATTCCATTTTGGTTATTTGTTTTTTTTCCGTTTCGTTTTCAACATTTTGCAATGTGGCGAATACACACCCCAACGGAAACAACACAATTATTGGGTATAAAGTAATCATTTCTGTTTACGTTTATTGTCGGTTTATATGTATGTATGTGTGTGTGTGTGTGTGTGCATGTCTATCTGTTGTGCGGCTTTGTTCCCAATACTTTCACACACTATGTGTTTGTATGTGGATTTATATTTCACAAATTTTCAATAATGGTGTTGGTATTTTTGGTGTATGAATTGCCTTTTTTCTGTGTATTGGCATAAAGTTACAAAAATAAAAATATATGTACATTTTTACATCTATATTTATATAAAGAAAACTGTATAATCAAAATGGTTAGATTTAAATACACATACATGCACATGTATTGATGTATGCAAGTGTGGGTGGAGGCGTATGAATAATGTTAAATTGTAGTTTTTGCCTTTTTTATACATATATATGTATGTACATATATACACTCAATGAACGTTGTTTTCCTTTTTTTGTACACATTCAAATACCTACACAAGTGCCCACTTTTTATATTAACATTATTCTGTCAGAATTTCATTGATATAAATTTGGTGGAAAAACTGTCTTGTTATCGACCTCATATTATGTTTTTTATCTTCACTTTATACTTATTTATTTGTGTTTGTTTAGACATCTTTATTTTTCTTTCTATTCACTCATCCATAAAGTATGTCTGTATATTACAATAAATGTGTATATTTACGTATATTTTTGTGAGCCTTACCAGCCAGCTGTATAAATTGAAACTTTAACCAATGTCTATCACAAATATTTGCTAAATTTGTTCGCTAATAATTGCTTTAAGTATTTGAGTAGCAACAAAATTATTAAAACAATCACATTCCATTATTCTATCTGTCTGGTCCTGCTACGGAAGACCCTAAACTTTTTTTATTAAAATATTTTTTCTGATAGTTGTGAATAATAGTTCGAGTAAAAGGTTTCAAAAAACACTTTTATGTAATTATTGTTCAAACATTTTGAAACAATAATTATGTCACTAAAGTTCTTGGTTATTTGTAGTTATTTTTTTATTTGTATTAAATACAAATAGGGTTTTTTATATAAATATGTGGGTTTTATTTCCTGTGTAGTGTACAAAGGGGATAAATATAAAACAGTAAGCTTCAATTTATACGCAGAAATTCTTTAAGCTAAACTAATTAGTAATTACCTTTTAGACATCGGGGTGAGAGGAAGATAAGACGAGTATACACTTGATTGTACTAGCAAATCGTGTTGCTTTCTTATTCGTATTACATACTAGCTGACCGCCCCGGCTTCGCTCGGTATTTACTAATGATTTGCATTTCATATAGAATTAAAAATTACCGACTAAAATATATCACAGAGCAAATTAGAGCTGTGTCGTTCATGAACGAACGGGTTAATATGAACGGATCACTTCATTGAACGGAATGAGCCGGTCATTTAACTGAACGCTTTTCGTTCAATAGTGTACGGATCAATTTCGTTCAGCTGCTGTTTATCAAAAGACAAGAAGAAAATCACCTTCAATAAGGGTTGTATTCATTCGTTTAAAGTGAACGAATTGTATGAGCGAATCAGTCTTGGATAAATGAACGAAAATTACCGGTCACTGAAATGAACGACCGGGCACAACTCTAGAGCAAACACATATTCACTAATTAGGAACTTTCTAAAGTTTAGTCGTAGGTTAAGTAAAACAATTGAGTAGTGAAAAGGAGGCAGTGTTGTTAGCTCTTCAAGTTTCTCCAAAAAATTTCGCTTATTACGAAAAATAAGAAGTGAAAAGGAGGCAATATATTAAAAACTTAAAATTACCGAGTTTTACCAGGAATTTTAAAATTTTTTTTTACAAACTATCTTCTGAAAGTTTTGAATAGAATAGAAAAAATCAGCCAAATCTCTACAGCCGTTTTGACGTGATGCCATACATACATGGACCATTTAATTTTTATATACATATATAGATGTGTGTATACTCTCAAATAAAAATACGAGCAATTTAAGGAACAAGAATTGTGCTGTGTGAAGACTGAAGAAATTTTAAGGAAAAAATTGCTTCGTGTAAATTGGAACTAAGTCAGATTGACATGAAATTGTTTACATAGTTTGATATAAAATTGTGAAAAAGTAATTCACATGTTTATAATAATTGTTTTCACTACATTTTATGTTAATAATAAAAAATAATGTTTCGGCTACTTTTTGAAAAATGTATCATGATAATTGCACTTGCTTCCTACAGCTTTGTTGTTGGAATGGATTCTTCTATTAATTCATTGCTGAAATGTTTGTTATACAACAACATTTTTTTTTTGCTGCAAACGTTGTTCTTTTTAGATATTTCTGTAACATTTTTTCTGGAAATATATTCATAACTGCAACTTTCTATATAAAGGAATTGCAGCAACCTTTTTTACATTAATATTTTGCTGCAACACTTGTCTATGTTTCCAAGACATTGTTTTTATAAACATTTTTATGTAAACTTATTTCCATAAACACGATGCTGTTTTTGTAATCACATTGCTGCAACTTTTTTAATATTTTTATATTTTTATAATTATGTTGCCTAAACATTGTTTTTTCAACATGTTGATTCATCGTTGTTATCAAAAACATATTGCATATTCTATAAACATATTCCTTTAAAAATATTTCTATGTTGATGCAACATTGTTTTCACAAATGTGATGCTGCAATATTGTTTCTATTTTCCATAAACTTTGTATGCTGTGATCCAGTTGTTTTATTAAAACTTCTAATGCGTTATTTTAAATTATGCTTAAAGCTAATATGTATAAATCTCTATTATTTATGCTTGTTATTGTCTCTTTTGTTATTGAACAACAATGGAATACATGATCCCTTTATACTCTATGCGTTAAAGTATAATGCTACTTACTTATTTGCCGATAATAACTGAAAACGAGAAACAACAACAATAATAAAAGAAATAGTGAACAAGTAACAATTGATAGTTATATGTATTCAACAGGAACATGTCGTCTTAGTAAAACAATACTTGGATACGAGAATAATAGCGCGTTTTTCTATAGATTTCAATGGAGCACAGCGACAATAATCAACGGAAAAACGCGTCGGAATATTATTTGAGAAAAAGAAAATAGAAAATATTGTAATAATAAACAGTAATATAAGTACAGATGTGTGCATGCTTAATGTACAAACAATTATGTCTGTTGAAATTATTGGGTTTTTTCGGAAAATTATGTCGAACTGTGGTATTAAAAATTCTGTTCGAATCCTGTGACACAATTTTGTTGCCTGTTTCAGTTTAATTTTTTTATAAAAATAATTTTTGTAATTGATAATTGGTTGAAAATGTAAATGCGTTTTTGTTTTCAAAGTTGTGCTTAACAATTTAAACTTACACCCAATATATTTCTGCATTCTTGTGTTGCATTTTAAACGGATGTCAACAGAGAAGACTACGACAACAAAAGCTTTTAGTAAACACACATAACGACAAAATCTTACTGTTGTCTGCTCAAGTTAATTGAGAAGAAAAAAACAGGCAGGCAACTAAATGAAGTAGTAAAAATATAATACAATTTTTCTTCTCCTCATTTTACATCTTGTTATTTTTCTTTACTCTCTTCCAACAGCCCTCAATGACAGCATATTTTAGTATCTACTTACTAACTACATACAGAGTAGACATACATAGTAGCATGCATTAGTATTATTACTCTTATTATGATATGCCAGGATTTGTTGAGGTTTATTTTCTAACAAAATAATACAAGTTTGCAAGTTTTGACTATCATTGTCACTATCATCTCAACTAAGGGCTGTGACATTTAGTAAATAGACGGAAATAATTAAATTTTTTAAACAAAAGTTATCGCACATTTGTTTAAATTTAAGAGGAAAATAAGTTAAATTAATAAACTAGAAAAATGCTTAAAGTAGCCAATTTTCTTTTCTTGCTGTTTTCCCTGGTCGGAGTTATATATAATCTATGTAAAAATTTAACTAGAAAACGAGATTTATTCACTTTCCCTTTGTAATTAGAAAATGTTATAAGTAGATATTTTAAAAGTATATTTTGCTACCTGTTGCGATTTAGAAGCTTATCTATGTTCACCCTTTTGTCTATTGTTAAAGCCTAGCAAAACTGTATTATTTATGAGATACCTTTTGCTGAAATGTACATACAATACAGTTCATACCTTTGTATTCATGGTTTCTCTTACTTGTTGTCCTTATTTTTGTGTCCAGAAATATAAAAACCAATTTATTGTAAGCAGAGAAAATATTTAAATGAACATAATTTTAGTATCTTTCCGCTTCCGGTAAATTAAATCGTTTGCGCCTTCTTGTTTTAACCACTTGTAATTGACTTAGAAAAGTTTTAATTAATTTAAAACTCCCTCAAATTATTTTCCCATATATTTGTTAAAATATTCACAATTTTCGGTTTCAAATTTATTTAACTCTCACAAACGTCACATCCCATTTACGCGACACAACCACCAAATCTAAATAAAAGTGATTTATTTATTTTATTTTAACAAATAAATTTAATATTAGCTTTTCATTTAAATTGAAAACATTTCGTTAGACAAATCATTTGCTTTTTGTTTTAAATCTAATTTTGTGGGCAAATAATTTAGGCCTTGACCTAAATGTATTTACATATAGATACAGTTTTTTTTGGCCAAATATTATTGTTAGTATTTTTTAAAATTTTTTTTTTTAGAATCGAAATGAATTTAAAATACAATAAATTGAATAATTTTGTTTTAAACGAAAACTGTTTCAGCACATAACTTACATAGGGTGGGGGAGGATGGATTAAACACAGTATGATGATTGAATGAAATTTAATTAAATTGTTTTTTTTAAAGCTCTTCTATATTGTTGATTATAACTTATAAAGAATTTTATTTAAATTGAAATTATTAATCTAAATTAGTAATTAGAATTGGCACTTATTTGTATGGAGAAATAAACTTTTTTGATTTAATTTTGATAACTATTTAAGCTTTAGGTATTTTTTATAATAATATTATTAATAATAATATTAACAATTAGTGACATTAGATTTCATAAGAAAAATAAAGAAATAATTAGAAATATATTAAAAGATAATAGTTTTCCTAATGAACTCATTTGCGGATTAATAAAACAATTTAACACAAGAAAATCCTATATTAATAATGGAATTTCAGAACCAAAAATTTATAAGTCAATATCATATATACCTGGATTTTCAGAAAGAATAGAACATTTAAACAAATATAACAAAACAACATACAAAATGGCACATAAGGTGAATAATAATGTAGGAAGATTATTCACAAAAACTAAAGATAGATTAGAAAAGACAGATATGTCAAATTTAGTATATACAATTTCTTGTGGTGGTAATAGTAACGAGCAATGTAACAAAATATATATAGGCACAACAGGGAGAAAACTTAAAACTAGATTAGCATGACATGACCAGAAATATAGAAATTATAATTCAACACAAAAAACAGCTTTATCCCATTGTAGAGATTGTAGAGATTTTAACCACTATCCAGATTTTGATAACACATCTATATTGGACACAGAAAACTATAAAAAACGAAGATACATGTTAGAAATGTTACATATCAATAATGTACCATCAGAAAGAAGAATAAATTTTAAAAAAGACACAGATTACAGACACCTATTGAACAAAAATATAAATATTAATAATAGGAGAAATTAACACAATTTATGTATTTAAAAAATGTTATCATTCCAAAATGTTATTATTCATAATGTTACTATATTTCTGTAAAAATTATTTACTGTTCAATGTTATTATCGAAAATTTAAAATTATTTTTCTGTAGAACATATTTTTCAATTTTGTCAACCCCTTTCAAACTTATATCAAAATATTTGTTACACATATAATATTAAAATTACTCCTGAAGAAGATTTCCAAAGGAAATCGAAATATCGAGTTAACTATATATAGAAATAAAAAAATCTTTTATAAAAAACAAAAAGTGACCTCAAGCTTAAAAATTACTTAATAAAAATAATTTTATAAGTTTCAAAAATTATTTGATTTCTATATTCATTATAGCAACATATCGCCTGAGAAACCTTAGTAGCAACATGTTGCTATTAAAAATATTACAGAAACATATTGCTAGCAATAATGTTGCAAAGAGAAAAGGTTTCAGCCACATAGACTACAGATTCAGCTAAAGCCTAGTACTCTGTTCAAATTTGGGAAAAATGTTGAGCAACATTAATTATTTCATACGGAAAATTTGACGTGTAGCTAATGTCCTTTTTGTAAACAAAACACATATGTTTTGCATTTTTGTGAATTTAAATCGAAAATAAATAAAAGTTAAAATATTTAAAAATCTGTGTTGAATCGAAATCTTTAAATAAAAATGAATACACAAATATTACTAGATATTGTATAATAGATATTGTTGTTGCGACAGAAGAGGTTTTGGATGAAAATTCCACGTGAAACAATTGCTACAGTAATTATTTCGCTGCGAAAAAATAATGTTGCCAGATACATTTCACATGTTTTTCACAAAATGAACAGAGTACTACTTCTGCAACATTTTTTCATGAAAATTTCATGTTTATTTTTTTAACATGTATTTTGACAGCATTCCACTTGAAATTTTGAACAGAGTACTAGGCTTTACTTAAAATTAAAACCATAACTGAGTGACAACAATTTCACATTAAATTCATTTCTGTATATTTATTTGTTTGCACCAGCTTCAAACGAATTTCAAATATTTTGAGAATTTGTCTACAACCTCTTTAATTATTTTTTCTTCGTTTCTGACCAACATTTTATTGTGCAAAAGCGATTAAATTGTCTTGAACTGTACTATATGTATATTGTAAATTTACTATACAATAAATATTGTTATACATCTATTTCCTATTTACAATAAATTTGTATTCAATTTCACTTGAGACACCAACACTTCTCGCCAGCATTAACTACAAGGTCTTCGTTTGTTGCTTGAGTACTACAACAACTTTTGCCTTTACAACAAACACACACATAGCCAGAAAAACGTTTGCGAAAAAGGAAACCATTTTCCACTCTTAACAATTTTTCTTTGCTTTTGTAACAAAATGATGTCTAAGATGTAAAACCAATTAAGGAAAACAATGTTGTAGTAATAAACGAGTGAGAAGCCAGGGAACAGGAGAGGCATGAGGAATAACAACAAATAACCAAAAATAACTAGAAAACAAGAAAAACTTTATCACAGAAACTATAAACAATACCCATACACACGCAAACACCAAAAACGAAGACTAATACGAAAACACATTTTCATATCTTGGACTTGCTTGGTATGCCTGCCTTGAAAGTGTGTGTGTGGGTGTGTAAATGAAAAACAATGAAGAATTCAATTTCATACAAATAAAACTTAACTTGTACTCAAGATAACATCATGTTTTTTGTGCTGTTAAACATTAAGAAGGAAACAAGTTATAGTTGAAACAACATACACAGATATGTGTGTTTGTGTGTGTGTGTGTGTGTGTACGAATTATGTAAACAAAAAAAAAAACGAGCTGTAAACGGATATCCCATCACCAACAAGGACAATAGCAATGGCAGTAGCAGCAGGAACTAACTAACAAAATATGTATAAGCCTGTGCTGCTTCATTTAAAATCAGCTTACACTTGAAGAAAATCTAACATACAATTTGCCTACAAAATACTTTTCATATGGAAATGGATGCTTGGAATTTCACATTTAATTTAACAGGAATTTTGTAAAACTTTTAGGGAATATCGATTTAATGGATATATTTAAATGATTTCTTTTATTACAAGTAATAATTGTGCATGTAGTTGGGTTAAAAACTAAATACTTTTTAATCTGCATTAAAATATACAATTTAATTTAACAACATTTGTGTTCATCAGAAATATTAAGTGGACTGGTAGATTTTAACAAATTGTGCATACATTTTTAAAGGTTGCTAGATTATGGACATATTAGCATTAACTAGACATTTAAGAACAATATATGTCAATATAAGTTTTTGAAAGCATAATTGTGGATGATTTTTCGTCTATTAACTTACTTTCTGGATAAAGTGTGAGTTAAATAAATGACTTTCGAAAAGAGAGTTAAAGACTGTCGTAGCAGGTCAAAAGGCAACGTTTTATTTTGAAAATAATCTGGCGGTAATACGTTTTTACACAGTCAGAGAAGTAAATAGTTTTACAAATCGAGAAATACGAGCTTATTATCAATTAAATAGTTTTTTATTTAGCATATGGTTGAATCCTCAAATAGGCAGAAATTCACTTTTGTTAAAACTGTTAAAATAAATTAATTTTTAGAGAGTTAATTTTATGCATTACATTTATATGTTTTGAATCTTACATACTTATGTATGTCAGCAAAAACACCTAGCCTTAAACCAATTTCATACAAGGCATAAAAGTTATTAAAGTTTTACAATATTACACGAACGTCATGGGTTTGAAGAAAATGCTGCCAACAAAAACTATTTCTACGCCAACATTGAAATAAATAAATATTGTTGTCTATAAGTAATTCCATTCATTTTGATTTAAGTTTTTTTTTTCTTTGGGTTCTTTTAGGGGTAAGCATATATCTTTATTCTTAGGAAAACTTTTAATGCAAAATGTATTTAATAGAATGCTAAACATAACAAACCGGAAAACGGAAATACTATATAATACTCGAAAAAGAAACTAAAGAAAAAAAAAAATTAAAAACCATCAGATACAAACTTTATATGGACATAATGGAAAGAAAGAAAAAAAAAGATGGTAAAAATGTAGCACGCCTTGCCATCCATATATGTACATAAGTATGTATGTAAGTCTAAGTTTTACTTTACTTTTCGAAATTTGAATTGTAGTTACTTTTGCCATTTTATTGGATTCTTTCAAAAGAGATATTGAAGCAAAACAACACAAACTTTCAGCATCAATTTAATACAAATACTATTTATTTAGATATTCCAGCCAAACGGAAATGAATTTTAACATTTTCTTTTAGGAATTTTTCGTATGCTGGTTTTTGGTAAAGAGGCAGGCAGAGTAGCTGGAATGGAATGCTTAATATGCGCTAGGGTGCTTGTAGTATAGGCAAATGTGTATTTCACTTACATTTTGAAGACCTTAATTTAAATGGAACATATTTTGTGTCTATTTTCTCATATTAAAATCAATATTTATGTTTTAATTTAAATTGTAAATATTTTTTTTAAATTTCGGATATTAAGAATTCTAAAATACAAGTTGCCATCACATACTTATTATGATCATACACTTCCGCTATAAGTTGCTAATTTTTATGAAACTTCTTTCCCTACAACTATTTTTTTAGGTTTGTAACAGAAATAATTCAATGGGAACAATATTTAAAGATTATCTTGTAAAACAATTTTTCGAAGTAAACTCAATTTTCAGGTGATTACCTGAATTTTATTGTGCAATTTCTTATCGAAATATGTCGGTTTAATGTCAAAAATTGCTTCAGGAGAAACAGCTATGAACCAAACCATATGTTAATATCAACTAAATTTTTCGTATTTTTAATTATTACTGATAAAAATATAAATTTTCACAGTTTGATTTTATTTCGAGAATATTCGGGGAACATGCAAGGAAATGTGGCATACTTTTGGGCAATTATGAATGTAATGTTGGTGCTACTTTCTACAGTATACTGTGCTGTGCTGTTCAGCTGTTTCAGTTAAAGAGATATTCTGGTAAATTATTTGTCTGACTTTTGCCGATATTTTTTTATACCGTCTTTTAAAAAAATATAAAGTATATTTTCGATATAATTATAAATTTAATGGAAAAAAGTTTCATAGATATATACTCGCTTCTAAATTGGGAATATATAAAAAGGTCATATTTCGTTTACAGAAATCTCATTTACAATTTTTACATGTCAATAAAAATTAGATGATTTGCAAGAATGGCAAATTCTCCAGTCCTACATAAATCAAGCTCAATTTCCGATTTGTATAAACATTTCTAAAAACGAACTGCAGCTTTTATGAAAATAATACAATTTTTGTATGGAAATATATCTTACTTAGCTACATCTAAAATTAATTAGATATTACACGGTATATAACGGCAGGATGTAAAATTTTATGAAATTGACAAATTAAGGCCCTAATTTTGTAAAACGCAACACCACAATTTTCTAAGCAATTTTCACGGCGTTCAAGCAAGTGATTGTTTGCGTTGTAACAGCTGATTTTTTTGTTAAAACAACTGTTTGAAATTTGGTATTTTGTAAAACGCAACGCTGAATATTTTATCATTTGCGTTGTAAAATTTAACGCCTCCATTTCCTTGGCGTTAGTTTTAAAAGTTGAATTAAGATATTATTAAAAAACAAAATTATTCTTTTAATTTAATATTTTATAGGAACTTTATTAACACGATGTCAGTTAATATAAAATATATAAACATATTAATTTAGTTTAAAATACTACTAAAATTTGCTTAGGGCGAAAAACAAAGCCCCAGCCCAATTTGAATTGTTGATAGCTGACATGGAAACCATCCAGATGTGGCTGGTGGAATGCCTAATTTTGGCAGCTCAAAGGCAACTGTTGATAATGTTTGGGAAGCTACGTCGAAAATTCTGAATGCAATTGCAATTGTTCATTCGGAAGTTCATCTGACTATTTTGACTATTCGTTAAATTCATGATGTTGATATCTATTAGAATGCAATTGGGGTTTTTCAACAGATATGTCTAGGACATCATCCGAAGAAGATGATGATTTGTATTTATAGTTATTTGTTTTAAAAACTTTTTTCTTTACAATTTGACATATTTTCTTGATAAATTGCAAAACAAAATTATTGAACAGCTGATAGGTTTGTAGCATTGCCAATGCAAAATAAGTGTAGCTTTATGCAAAATTTTTATTCTAAATTTTATTATCAACATTTACAATGATTTGATAGTATTGTAACAACGTTACATTTTTGCGTTCGCTAAACGTAATGACACAGTGATTTACAAAATTTCACATTTTTGGTAATGTGTTTGCAAAAGCGTAGGTGATGCGCTGAAAGCAAGTGATTTCCAAAATTAGGGCCTAAATAATTTTTTTACCACTGTGCAATATATGAGAAAGAAATGAAGAGTTAATTTTATAGTTCGCATGTAAAATGGAATTGAATTTATAACATACGAGTATACGAGTATAACTCTGTTTTTTTGCTATTATGTCTTGTAAAAGAAATTAAAAACGATATAATAATCGAAATGCTTTTCTGTAGATAGTATTAACGATTATACAATATTTAGACAAGATAATAATCTAATTGTAACTGTGTATATATTGTTGATTATAATGTTAACAATTCATTTCAATTATTTGAAAAATTCCAATAGTTTTCTTTAAAAGAGATATACAAAACCAGTCAAATTTATTAGATTTAGTTCTTACAATTTATAACAACAAGGTCCACTTCTAAATTCCTGTTCTAATAATTTTTTTCGTTTAATGTGTTTTAAAGTTTATTCGCCCTCCATCAGTACATATATACATACGTGCAAGTGTGGTTGTGTATATACATGCGAATCTTTATGAGTGTTAGTGTATTTGGTGCTCGTTAAGTTAACATCCGGTATTTTTTGGTATAGTTTTACAAAATGGAAAATTGTGAAAATAAATGCAAGAAAAACTACACTCTATGGATTAAATTTAAGATTATACAGCACTTCATCTTAAAAAGTCGCTCTCAATAAAGGACACATACATATATGTATATATGGAAGTTTGTATGTGTAAGTTGGAAACTAAACTCAACTAAAATATAAAAAAAGGAACTGAATTTTAACTCTAAAACGATGAAACATAATAAATGGAGCATATCCTGGCAAATGCACACACATTCAAAACACAACACTCTACCACCCACATATACATACATACAGCCATACATTCATACATAATTCAAAATACTAACCTAGAACGAGAACGACTACTACTGCTACTACGGTTCATACTTTACTGCATACTATTGCGGGGCTACAGACTACTAGAGATGTTGTTGTTGATTGTTGTGTTGGATTTTTGTTGGACCATTTCTATGTAGCAATGAAACCCTTAGCACTCATACTACGGTTGCCAGTTTAAAGATGCACTCACAAAAATCCATACGACAGACATTGCAACAAGACCCTGGAAAACTTCAAAAACATTTTTTATAGATTCTTTAGTCAACATCATTGCTAAAATGGAAAAGTACAACGAACGCATCATGGTTTTAGTGGGACACAGTACACTACACCATTTGAAGTAGAAATTAAGAAAATACAATTTGTAATTTAGAAAACCAAATTGATGTTGAGAAAATGCAAATTTAAAGAAATAATGGATTTCTATTACATTTGAAATTATACAAATTCAAAGTTCTCAATTACAAATTATATTTTTTAAATATTAATTTGAATTTCACATTTTGAATTTGGTTTTTCTCAAAATGAAGTTTCTATTCTGAATTGCAATTTGTTATTTCGCAATATTAATTTGGTTTTCTGAATTTTAATTTGTTATTTTATTTCTCAATATTAATTTAGATTTTTACAATTTCAACTTGAAAAGATGTAGTTTTAATTTTCATTTTCTTTTTTTTTACTTTTTGGTTGCTGTTGTTATTGTTGCTTTTTAAAAAAATTATCGTTTAAATGAAGTTGGATGGATTTTATTTGTACATACTACACATTCCATTTTATATGCATATATAAAGAATTTGTCAACAAGAACTTTGTCTTTAAAATAAAATAAAGCAAAGATTTTATATGAATATCATTAAAATGCTTTATCAAAATTTTCAATCATACTTTGACAAAATAGCCGGTTAATTCATCAATCGCTTTTGAGATTTTGAGTTTTAAGGCTGTAATCGATTCGATTTTTTTTTTATAATTCTATGAAAAAGAAGTTATGAATTTGCAGAGGCCCAAATGAGTGTTGACGTATCCAGGCAATTAAAAATGATATTCGGTCTAAAAAAAGTAATCTCGCTAGAAATGTAGTTTTTAAAGAATTTTTAATATTTTAAGTCGATTTTCGAGCGAAATTGAATTCATTGCAACTATTGTCCATAGTAGAATGTCAGCAAATAAAATCTCAAAACTTTCATGTTATTCCCAGATTTGTTTTCTAATGTTTTTGTTGAAAAACCCTTTACATATATATATATATATGTATGTATATATATACGTATGTAAGAGTATGCAAAAGTGTTTGTTTGCATCATAACACTAGACTATATAAAGTTGTTTTTAAGTAACAGTAGCGCATGTAAAAGTATGTAGTCGAAAAATAGATTTAAACTGCAAAAACTATTTACGAAATGTGATACTAACCACTGCTAACATCATTCTACTCATTGTTTAATATAAATTAAAAATAAAAAGTTAACAGCAAAGAAACACATTTTCACATATGTACATATTTACAGCATTACAGACATATAAAGTTTTATATTTAAGTAGGAAAGCATTTGAATTAAACAAATTTCGTTCAGTTATGATTATGTTCATAGTATAACATATTGCTTATTCTAAAAAAAAAGTTGTTAGTAAAATTTATAACTTGATTTCCTTAAACACCTTTCCTTTCTAATTAGTTTGAAGAAGAATTTATTAGAAGTGTAATTAATTTCGTGCAAAACATTTTTAATTCTCAAAACTTAAAGTTTGCCATGTCAGTCATTCATTTAATGCAAATAAAATTTGGCATTTAATTTTCAAGAGAATTTCTTGCAAAATTTTCCAAAATACTTAAAAAATAAAACTGAAATGAATTTAGTCTTAAACGTTCGACTGACATTGTAAACTAGTCAACATTATTGTTGTAAAGGGTGTTTTTCTAACAGCTTGCTGATTTGAAATTTAAATAAAACACATGCCAAATTATGAAATGACCAAAAAAAAAAAATGTTTATTTGGTAGATAATTTCTTGTCATTTAACATTTAAATATAATTTCGGGCATATGGCCACCACGACTATTTTGCACAAAGGTCATTCTGGAGGTCCAATTTTCGATCACCTTTTCAATCATTTGAGGGCGTATTTCAGCAATGATACGTTGAATACTGGTTTCCAAAGCGTCAATCGTTGCTGGTTTATCCACGTAAACCAATGACTTCAGGTATCCCCACAAAAAATAATCGAGTGGCGTCAAATCACACGAACACGGAGGCCAATTCACCGGTCCATTTCTCGAAATAATGTTGTCGTTAAAATGTTCTTTCAATAAGTCCATTGTTTAGCCCGCAGTATGACAAGTGGCACCATCCTGTTGAAACCACATTTCGTTTACATCCATATCTTGAAGTTTTGGCAACAAAAATTCATTGATCATGATTCTGTATCGATTTCCATTCACAGTAACGCGCCGTCCTTCCTCATTTTTAAAGAAATAAGGACCGATGATTCCATCAGCCCATAGACCGCACCCAACACTACATTTATCGGGATGCATTGGTAATTCTTGAACGGCGTGTGGATTATTTTTGCTCCAAATACGGAAATTTGGTAATTATGTTCTTTATGGTGGTCTCAGACGGACGATTATGTGCACCATAAAATTCACGAATTGCTCCATAAACATTTTTAATTGAACACTGTTTTTGAAAATAAATTTCCACGATTTGGAAGCGTTGTTCTGGAGTTAACCTGTTCATGATGATTTGCCAAACAATACTGAGTAGAGACGTCACTTTAAACTGTCAAAACAGCAGTCAGACAACAGAGGGATTAATATAAAAAAAACACTTCATAAAAAAACACCCTTTAGTTGTGGTGTGAGCTTAAAATAAAGCCAGAAAAAAAAATAATTTTCTCCACTTTATTCTATTAGGTTTTATTTCTGGGATTTTGTGTGTAAAATGAGCTGATGTAAAGCTGCGTGAGTGTGTGGGAAGACGTTTCATATTACTTTGCATCCTTTATTCTTATTATGACTCTGTGCTGGTGGGTGTTGCTGTGCTGTTGTTTTTGGTTTTTGAAATTAATATTAAAAATAGAAGATAGGAATAGATAATGAAGCTAAATTGGTCTATGTAAGTTTTTAAGGCCGGCACAATAAAGCTGATAAATATTTTTCTCATAATAACCAAAAAATTACGAAATTTTTGACATAAATTTCGAAAAAAAATTTGCAAAACTTTTTTCAGTTCAAATCATATTAAAAAAGATAGTTTAAACTTCTGGTAACATATCTGTGTGACACAAACTTTCGCCATAATGATGATTCAAGACTTATTTGAATTCAAAAATTCAATTTTTACTTTTTGAAAGCTAAAATGGTCCTGAATAAGTAAAAATCGTTATTTTTAGGTTTCTTCTTCAAATGGTACTTTTTTAATGGATTCAGAATATTGAATGATTTTGAGTGCGTGATAATTCAAAAGTACACATTTTATATTATATTTTCTAATAATAATACTTTTCGGTTATTCTAGTATAATGACACTTTAAATTAAGTAAAAGTGTTTGCATAAGTGAGAATATGCAAAGGAGGACTCAACGATATGTTTTCTTTATTCTAATATTGTTTTATGATAATTATTTAATTAATGAATCTGGAAAAATTTAATCCTGAGTAAGTGAAGTTCAATAAAAAAAGGACTCTTTCGTTTTTCTAAATGTTCTCGTTGAATTTTATAAAACAATAAGCTTACAAACATAAAACGAGACTCTTTAGAACCCCTAAGGGGAACTTGAAACCACTTAAGGGTAACATGAATTTACTATTTGTTTATTCGACAAGAAATAAATCTGTAAGTGCAAAATGACCTGTAAACCTGAATATATCGATAAATTATTAAGAATTTTTTTTTTAATTAAATGATCTATCAAAGCCAGTCGCCACTAAAAAGGTCTTTAAGTAAACTCTGTGTGACAGGTCAAAAAAAAAAATGAGGATGTACAATTTTACTTAAAAAAGTTATATATATAAAGTTATGTTTAAGATTATTTTCAGTTTCTATACATAATGTGAGAAATTTCGACAGATGATTCTAATGATCATCAAATATTGTATTACATCAAAAAACGAACATCTAGTAAATTATCGGTTAAGCTTTTAGTGGTAGTATTTCTTGCTGTGTAAGTGATTAAGAAAATTATAGGGAATAGAAAGAAGAAGGTTTTATAAAATTACAACACTGATCGGGAATTAAAGTTGTAAATTAGAGTTAATGTGAACTTATATGAAATGACATAAACGCACATATATAGCAACAAAAGCAATGTTTGAGGAACAACTCAACAATTTAAACAAATTTCTCTTAATTCTTTACCTTACTGATGTGGTTATAAGACTGTGTGTATAAGTTTTGTATGTGTATGAGTTTGTTTATCCTGCTCTCCCTTTTCCAGCTTTATTACATGAGATTTTCTTTCTGGTTTTGTTACTGCTCTCCTACATTTTTGTTTTATTCTATTAAGTTCATATTTTTATGAGGCGTTAAGATAAAATACTGTTTTAAAACTCCTAATATGATTTCATGTTTTAAAACTATTATTGCTACATACTACAGCATACTGTTTTATACTATGTAGTCTGCAACATGAATACTTTGTGCTACAACAATTTATAACAACTTTTGCTAATGCCCCTTGATGTTTCTTTATAAATGTTGACTATACTTAAAGGTACTTTATACTTATATTGCACATAAAGACATTCACATGCATTCTTATTGCCTGCACTGTATGCAAAATGTAAAAATAGTAGAATTTTTAAGTTTTTTTTTTTTTTTGTCATGGTTGAGTAAACTTTACACTTTCCCATGCATAAAGCAAGTGTGTGAAAATATGTGGCGGTGCTTGTGTACGAGGGTTAGTTGTGTCGGTGCATGTGTTTGTGTTTGTTATTTCATGAATAGTTCACAAAGATGTTGCATGAATGCATATAAATACAGTTGACATTTGTATTTACTTGTTGTTACATATTTTTATAATATGAACAAATAAAAAAAACTATAAACATTCACATGCACACTCACACATACATCAAGAAATAAACAAAGCATACAAATACCTAGTACACATTAAATTCTCTCTCGCACACACATAATATTCATACAATATGGTACTAAAAGAAAGGAAAAAAAGAAACAAACAGTTCAAGGGTCGTGCCAAGGATGTGAATATCACATGGCACTAATACTCTCATGTATACATTTCTTCATGAACCTCTATGCATACCGCTGCTCATAGCAGAGACTAATAAAATGTTATGCGACATAAACGCAAAAGAAAACAAACATGAACTTTAATAAAACAAAATCTACATACAGACTTATTAGAATAGAAACTTAGCTGAGCAGATTTAATTATCATGTCTTTCTATTTTAAATCACTTTCATCATAAATTTCATTTGCACTTCATCTTATTTTCTCTCTCTCTCTCTCCTTTTATACGCACCGTCAAAACAATGGGGGGAGGGATATTAAGTTTGTTATTCCGTTCGTCATTAAAATAGTTATTAGTCGTAGAACCAAAATATCAATATATTCTGGGTCCTTAAAGGAGTCTGGCACGATATAGCCGTCCATCCGTATGTCCGTCTGTCCTCCTGGTCGTCTGTTAAAGGTACGATACAGCTTCGAAAAAAATTATAGTGCAATGAATTTCATTCCACACATTCTTTGTTCCACCGAAATGTTTATTATTGAAAATGGGAAGAATCGGTCCAGTAGGATCCGAGTTATAGACAACCTCGATATTTTTTAGATATTTTTTTGTGTGTCAAATTAAGTCGTTACACGTTGCAAATATATAAACAAAGGGCAGTTTTGAAAGAAAAATAATCAATATAAAATGTGATTATTTTCCGTTATGTAAAACCTCTGTATACATTGTGGAATAACTGGAATATGTATAAAATTCTTGTAATTGTTGTTATTGAGATGCAATTTTAACAAAATAAACTTCATATAAATATAAAATACGATATAATATTTTATGACGATCGCCTCATAATACTCATGTAAGGGCAAAATCCGCAAAATAAAATAACCAAATATAACAAAAATTAGTTTCAAATATTCATTGAACACACTACAGGTATTTGGTGGTGGGTATCTGAGATTCGGCACAGCCGAATAAAAACTCTTACTTGTTGTTTCTGTTGTTGTTGTTATTATAAAATACATATAACTTTTTTATTTGTATTAAAGCTGTACACTTGATTTTAGTTTTTAATCTAGTTTGAGCGTAAAGAAATTGTTGTCTTTTTGTTTGACCTAATTTGATATTTACAGGCTAGCGACTACAGTGAGTGGCAATAATTATTGTGCAGATGTTTGAAATTGTTTGTTAGAACACCTGTCTTCTAAAAATTTGTTGATTGCAAGTCTTTAATAGATTTTAGTTTTTCTGTACTTGCATAATTCCAATTTAATATATTTTAAAGAAAGAGGCTTTTCACTAATTGCATGTTTAAGTTTACCAGGCCAACTTTTTTCAAAGGTTTAATTAAAGCTAAACTTATACAAATAAAAGTTCAGAGGGAATGGGAATTAGAAAGCAAAGCTTTGACCAAACACCAACAATAAACAGTGATTTTAGAGTTATTCTTGTTAAATGTATGAAAAGGTGTTTTGTGACTTTTTTGAACTTTTTTTGAGAATAATTTGTGAAGAATACAGTTTCTAGCATACAATTTTTTAGTGTTTTTTTTTAACTTTTTATGATAAAAGCTTTTTTCCATGGTGCAACTATACAAGGTGAGTGCAAATCGACAACAAATACAACACAAAACAGAAACAACGGGTATTTTGTTTGTGTAAAATAATATACTACTGTCAAAAATACTTGAAAAAGTATTACTTTTGACATAAGTAAATTGTAAACAAAGTCAGTCAGCTGGGCTACTGCACTCACCTTGTATAGTTGCACCATGCTTTTTTCGAAAATAAAAAATTTCGTAGAAGGCTTAATTATTTCAAAAACTATTTTAAAAACATATTTTAGTGAAAAAAACATTTTTTAGTTTTTTGACAAACACATCGTAACTAAAGTCGAAACTTATTAAACAGAAACTAAAAAATAGTTCACAAATAGTTGAAGATCTTATTCAAAAATCATAACTAACTTAGCAACTGCTGTCAGATGTTAAAAGAAATGCAACACTGCATTTAGTAGATTTTTGTTGACGAAAAACACATCTCTAGTTTGTTTTCTTTTTTTTTTGTGATTTTTTTTTTTGGTCAAAATGGACACAATTAGCTAAGAAAATAAGGTAAAATTATGATTATTGTTAGAAAAAAATATGTATTTATTGCTTTGTGTATTTTAGAGAGACTCAAATTGGTCGCCAGATGAAAAAACTACATTTAAAGAATTGGTGGCCAAATCCCTGCAAATAATATTGGTTGAAATGGACTACTTACAACATGGTCCTATGTAATGCAGTCAAGGACGATGTCATAGTTAAACAAGAGTTTGTAGTTCAACGACATAGTTTCGTGTTAACACGATTGCATATTGAGTTGTTGTTGTTTAAAACTAACCCTCTTGAGTACTCCAGGGAGTAGTTTTGGGACTACTCCGATGGGTTATATGGTCCAATCCTAGGACATCACAATGTTAAATCGACCACCTTTTTTTCATATATTTGGAGTAGTTTTGGAGTACTCATGCTCCTCTTTGGTCTAGTCTTTATATGCATGTATGGACTAGTCGCGTTATTTGCAGGGATATGTTAACATTATCGACAACAAGAAATAAAATCAATCAGCTGTTTAAATGTATTTGTTAGTTCACATGTCATTTAGTTACAGCTTTACCCATAATTAAGTTGTAACTTTTCGTGATAAAAGTAATCAACTAAGAATAACTTAAGTTGGTACTTACAAAAGTTTAAACTTAGATATCATTTCTGAATATGCACCATTGTAAATAAAAAAAAGTTGAAAGAAAACTGTAATTGAATTATTTAGTTAAAGATATTTTAGTAAAAAACTAATTTCGGTCTGACTTAGATAATTAATCGCATTATCGTGAGGGCGGTTTTGAAAGAACGAGACAAATATAAAACATTAATATTATCTACCTGTCTCGGGACACGTCTGTATAGTTTTTGTATGTAAGTAGATATTAGTAAAGTGACTTAAAATAGAAATTGAAATATACGGCCATGTCACAGAATTTAATTCCGTTCGGAAGTAGAATTAATTCCGTATTTTGCTTCTATAGAAAAAGTAAAACCAAAAATCTTTCGAAATGAAACCGCTTTTAATTTGCTATGTGGAATTGTAATTTTAAGAATTTCTAGGTTTCATTCCAATAAAAATTTCATTTTACTCTTTCTGTCGAAGCAAAATATGGAATTAATTCCACTTCCGAACGGAATGGAATTCTGTGATATGGCTGATAGTTTTGTTCTCGTTTTCTTTTGTAGTAATGCAAAGAAGTAAACCTGAGTTTTATAGTTTTTAAGCAAACTTTCCACTCTTAAGACTCTTGGTAGAAGAACTTTAATAAATTGATTTTCTTTATTTTTTGGTCATAAAAATTAATGAGTTAGAATGCGTTTAATTTTATTCATTTATTGTAATAAATTGTATTTTCGAAAAAATGTCTTGCCCCTTTTTGATCTTTTGACACATGGTGTGAAATTATTTCCTTTAAAACTAATGCTTTGTTAAAAATTAAAAGAATAAAATTCTCAGGCCAAAGTCAGAGAGTGACTGGCATAAAAATCATTACAGCAATATACTCAATATCCTACACACTTCTACAGACATGTGTAAACATCGTGACAACAAAGTGTTAAATATACATTATATTTCTTAATTAAAAAATGTGTGGGTACGTGTGTATCCTGGTATTCCCTTTCGATTTAAGTTTATTTCCGTTTTTTTTGTGGATTTTTTCGACCATTCATTTGGTGTAGTAATAAATATCAGTCAAATAGCAATTTTGTTAAGTTTTAATCAAAATAAATGTTACATTATGAACTCTCTCAACAGATTGTCGTTCATTAATCAATGATGAAGTCCTTTTTCGTTTTCGACGGCTCGTCTTGAGCTGTTGTAAATGGCGTTGTGTTTTTTGTAGCTGTTACTGCTGCTACTGCTTGCTTGTTCGAAATGTTGTTGTACTTTATTCTGTTTGATTTTGATTGTGCCTTTTAAATGTTAAAGTCTTCATTGTCATGCTGTCAAATATAATAGTTGTCCTTTATTTATGTATAAGTAAATATGTATACTCGTATATACATACTCGTATACATATATGTTTAATGTTGTATTTGTGTTTTTGTATATTTTTCATCTGTATCATATCATATAAATATGTTGATATATACCATGTACCATGTTATATGTTTATATTTTATTTATTTATAAAGTCAACATTATTTAGACAAACATATTTCAACATTATTAGTATTTTTATTATTAAGTGTATTTGCTTTAATATATATAATTTTTTGTTTTGTGTCAAGTCATTATCACAATAAATTGAATGTATTTGCTGGTTTGTAGAAATGTATTTCAGTTGTTACAGTTGTAGGAATCCATATACCCAAGTTATCTTCTATACTGCATATTGTTGTTGGTGGTTATTTGGCCAATGTGTGCTTGTTTATGTTTTATATTTTGTTTCAATTTCAGTTACTTTTTTTTTCTACATTCCGTTGGATTTATTTTGTATTATTATTTTATATGTACTCACCATCATGAGAATCGTAGAGATAAATTATTTTACGCCAACCGTAAAATTGTATTGTATCGATAATGGCCTGATGATAGTCCGGACGCATACTAATGGCAAAATCCAGAAAACCGGATGATGGTGTAAGCACCTAAATAAGAGCACACAACGTTTATAAAATTATTAATAACAATTGTAATGTAGCAAATAAAAAATATTATTATTAATATTGTACTGTATCAATTTACAAATACAGACAATACATATGTATGTTTGTAGGTATGTATGTAACAGTTTAAATACAATACGTTGAAAAAGGGTAAATGAACTGGTAAATAATTTAGCAATACAAATAATTGTAAGATGTTTATCCATTTAAAAATTTAAGTGAAATATGATTTCAATTTTTTCAAAAAAGATGTCTTTTATAAAACAAAATAAATACAAGTGATTACATTTTCATGGTCCTATTCTACATTGGGTCTATAGGAAAGTAAATGGTAATAAATATGTAACTTTTAAACTACTAAAGGTATTAAATATTGGCTCAAAAAAGCGTAACCACTTGTTTTAGCTCAAATTTAGCGCCATTGATATTTGACTTTGGTGACGATTCAGTTGTTAGATTGTGCTTCACATACGAGCGTAAGAGTTTCGGGTTATCGTAATGGCTCCATTTTCATCGCAAGTAATCATTCGGTGCAAAAATGATTTCCTTTTCTAGCGTTTATGCAGAATTTTGGACATTCAAAGCCACCATACTTCAATTCAATTGGTACCAAATTTTCCTGCTTTTGAAGTTTTGGAATTACTGCTTGAGTAGCTCCCAGAGATTTTGCTAGCTCTTGTTGAGTTTGATCCCTCGCACATTGAAACCGATGGAACACATTCGCCATAGTGAGCAATCAGTGTGCTTCAGCGGCATTAAAATTATAGAAGTAAAGCAAAACTTTACTTAAGCACTTTGTTGCTTAAGGTATGATCACACATGGCAAATATTTACTCAAAAAAGCGTAACCACTTATTTTAACACAAATTTGTATGACGTTGTTTACTCTTACAAGAGTGTCGTAAGATCAAACCGCATCAAATAAATTAAAAAATATTAAATATTTTTTCTGTGTCTTGTCCTACATAAACGAAGTTTTTTTTTTAATAAATAACCTAGTTCAAAAATATTTTATTTAGTGGTTTGTCTTTTTCGGCAAATATTTACCAAGTGCGTCTGTACCTTAAGTTTTTTTTTTTGAAACGGCTCCACAGAGAGCAACATATTATGGTGTAATCATGGAAATTATAACCATAAACAACCATTATTTAAATTGTAGCAATCATGCCCATGATAATTGGAACATAATATGGTTTCGCCAATCATATATATTAGATATATGATATCACAACCATATTTTTTTAGAATGAAAAACATTCTGCAGCAAACATGATTTGGCAGCTTATTCATTTTGAAAACAATTTGGTAACAAGATGTTTCCAAGTTGAAAAAGTTGTAACGTGTTTAGATTTTTGGCCTAATTCGAAACGGGATATTCGGTTGAACTGTATTAATTTAAAAAATTGGTTCCCAATTTCATTCGATATGCAATTTTAATCAAATGAATATACAGCCAGACAGAATTGGAATGTATGTTTGTTTAGAATTAATGATACATCTCATCCGGCCCCAGTATTTGCTGAGTAAAATTAATAAACGTTTCCATACTAAATGTTATTTTAATTTGATTAATCTAATTGAAGATACTTCATTAGCCCTTCAGCTTGTCTGAATTGTAATGTCTAAAAATAACAAGGGCATGAAAAGACCATTAGTTTGACACATAAATTTTGTATTTTAATAAATCTTTAACAACATTCTATTTTTTTATTTCCTTTATAATGTTTTTGTTTGTTTCTTTTTTAAGATTAAAAATCTACTTTAAATGAAGTTGTTAATTTATCTTTTAATACCTCATAAGTTTTAAGTTTTTTATGAACATGTTCACTTGTTATTATAAAATCGTTTTGGATTTTTTTTACAACTATAATTATGTACAAAATTTAATACTATTTGTTATATTTAATGTTCTTATGTGTAAATACGAGAGAAGCCAACGTTTTCTCTGCGTTTATTGTGTATTTTTTGTTTTTCTTTTGGTTGACTCTAAATTCCCAGGGGCTAAAAAGGCCGGAGCCAGTTGGTTTTTCAAAAATTATTATTATGATTTGTGGGTTTTTTGTTTGTTTGTTGGCCATTGGCATGTTAATATGTGTGTCTGTGTTTCCGTTTATGGGGATGTGAGAAAGACGGAGAGGTTTTTGTTATTTCTGTTTGGACATTTACTACTTTAATAACAATATAAACTGCCTATAAATTTCATAATGTTGGCAATATTGTTGAACAATACATTCATTTTAATGATGCTCATGAAAATAAACAACAATATTCCCAGCAAAATGCGAAAAACAAGAGCAACAAAAAAAGTGTTGTGTTTATTGGAGCAACTGGGCGTTTGATTAATCGCCAAAATAAAACACAAAAACAAACTCATTATTAACATTAAATTTTATACCATAAACGAAATAATAAATAAAAGAAAAGTTATGAAAACTAAACTGAAAGAGATGTTAAAATATGCAAAAATAAAATTATGGTATTTGGTGGTATTTAAAAATTAATATATTTTCTTTTAAATAAATTACACTGCAAAAGGTAAATGGATAAAACACTTTACTAGTCTCTAGTTATTTATAGATTATGATGTTTGTGTGGTGGTGGGTTGGTTGGTTGTTTGGTTGTTGATGAACGTTTGTTGGCTGCTAATGTACTTACCTTTTCCGGAAACCAGGGTGTCACAAATGGCATTTGAAAAGTGTTGCTATAGGAATGCAATGTATCAAATGAATCCGGCGATACAGCGCCCAGCATTGAATAAACGCCACGAGAAAATTGATTGCATACTGAAAAAAATAACAACGAAAACAACAAGAGATGAAAATAAATTTACGCATACAGAGGATCAACAACAGAAAAAAGACATAAAAATGAAATAACACACAAACACACACAAAAATACAATTGAATGTTTTCAGTTAAACAAAATGGCCTATATATGAATCATACAAACAAACAAACAAACATACATTTGCACACAAACTCACACAAGCAGGTTTGTATACGAGTATGTATGTATGTATGTGTATGACAATACATTTGTTTGTATAACAGAAATAATATTGCAAAATCCGACAACAGCTAAAGCAAAACTGAATTATACTGAGAAAAGCAACAACAGAAAAGAATGAAAAACAAATACCATAATAGTGGGAGATACATATACTATATAGCAGAAAGATGAAGGACATAAGAGTGTGCGAGAGGCAGTAAAAAGGTGTGGTAGGAGGTGGGGGGAGGGGGGGGTTTGTAATGCAATCTGATATAAATGCATACAAACGGAAAGCAATTAAAAACAAACATAAAACGGAATTACACTACGATTTTCAATAAAGAAAAACAACTGCTACAGCTACAACTGCAACAAAAACTACAAGAATAATGACTACATTGAAAATAAAAAGCTCCTTCAACAACAAAAACAACAACAGCAACAACAACTACAACAATAATAACAATATCAACGAAAACAAAAACAATAAGTATTCAAACATAATTAATGTTAAAGCGTCATTTGCTCACGACAGCAAGAGTGTATTTCTGTCACATCTATAAAATTGCTTTACGAGCACTCAACTCTATTAGTGTGCTACATAAAATTGGTATTAAGCAAAACTGAAACATATTAAAATTCAGTTCGTAATAGAAAAAAGTTGCTGCACAGGACAATGTGATCTTTCAATTGACTTAAATGATTAGTGGTCAAATTAGTTAAATTAGTAAACTTGGGAACTTGAGATTTTCACATTACGTTTTTTCTGTAATGTCCATAACGCAATCGGTTATTATGGCAAAGTTTACGGTGTATAGAAGTATACGTCTAGTTTTTTATGTTCTTTGGCATTAAAAGATTGTTTTATATTTAGTAAAACAGTGGGCAGAATGTTTCAACAAATAAACAAGTATCCAAGCATCTGTTGGTTTGTTAGTTTGTCATCTGAATGACTGGATGTCAAACAGTAACATACAAGTGATACCTTACTCCAGCTGAACTTTTTAATTTTGCTCTATATTAAACACAATTTCTAAAGATCTTTTTTGTTGCACCTAGGAAATGCAACTCAAGTCATAGGTTCTAGCTGGATGCTAATGTGGGCGTTTCTTGTGGGTTTCATTGGGTTCTATGCTGTGAAATTTATTCCTAATCAGTTCAACAATGGTTTTGTTTATGATACACATTCTACCAGAAAATATCACACATTTGTGACCGATTGCACAAATAAACTAATAAAACATTACAAAGAAAATTAATCCAAAAGCTAACGAGGAGAATTAAATCAAACTTAAGCAGTCTTGTTTAGCACCAACGATGTTTTAATATCCACAGACTCGATTTGGTCTACACATTTAAGAGGACCATTAATCTGAGTGCTGATTAGTTGAGGAAGAAAAATAACGAAATGTCGTTTTGAGTTTAAAATTGCTCTATAGTGCAATAAATAATATATTTAACAGACATAAGTGACAATTGCGGAATGAACCAGATTTGTAAAGCTACGCATTTTTTGCCATAATTTCTTTTAAAATACTAAAGGTAACTGATTATACTAAACTACACCATTATATATACATATAACTATGTACTGTAAATTTGTGTTATTGCAACACCGTACCCTTAAAGGGGGAAATGAAGCTGACACGATTCTAAGTCCTAAACTTTATGACTTTCAATGACATTAAGTTTTTTGACCGCTAAATACGGTGCTACTTCATTTTGTTATAAACACAGATTACTTTTTATTCTTTTAAGTCATACTTATTGTTTAAATTGTTGTTTAACTAAAATCCTATATTTTAAAATAATCTGTAAAATCCCTTTTCAAATATTTAAGTGTTCACATTTCAATATCATTTTCATTTCACAATTTCTACCTTAATGCTCGTTTTGCTTCACCCATGTCACAAGTACACAATAAATTTTACAAAAATAAATGAAAATACAAATACATGCAAATAAAAAATACGAACCAAAAATAAGAGAATTAAAATAAATAAAAAAAATTTCAATTGGCGCCATTTGTTGACCTTATTTAACGAACGCGAAATTAAATGCGAGACAACAAGTGAAAAAAACAACTAAAGTAAAATAAATTCAAACTGAAATGAAATGAAATAAATCGTTAAATTTAAGTTCTTTTATTGTTGACCACCTACTTAAACGTGATAATTTAAATGCATCCGCAGTATTAATAACGTCAACATAAGCCTGCAATTCGAAGCGACGTGAGGACACATTCAGATTGTGATTCAGCATGGCATATTTGAAGGCGGATTGCACTTCATCGGTACCCTGTTCAAAGATGGCGCCTGCAATTAAACGGAAACGGAAATAATTTTAAATTAATGATAATGCTTAGACATACATATGTATGTATGTATGTATGTATGTATGTATGTATGTATGTATTTATATGATTAATAATTATAGGTTTGGTTAAGGTTTAAGTATTTATCTAGTTGAACTTTAATTCTATGTGGCTTATGGGTTGTTTCTCTTTAGCTCAAATGATGAATTTATCTGCATTCAAATGTAGCTATCATTTCTTTTGTGAAATAAATAAATTTTTTACCTCCAATACTTTGCTCCTGGTATTGCAACAAAATTTGTGTTATAAAAATTTATGAAAATATGGAAACAAAATCCTTTGGCTTCACAAACCATTAAAACTTTGGCCAGCATGTAATATACGAATATAGTTTTATTTTACACAATAGTTTTGTAATGTTTTCTCATAGTTTTTGGTCGGTCTATCTATCTCTATCTCTCGCTCACTCTGTCTCTTTCACTCATTTGGTAAGGGTTCCTAGGTTGCATTCGCTATCTGCAAGTGGTGAATTACGGCAGAAACAAAATACATACATAACCGTTTTTTATTTTAAATGAAAAATAACTTTATGTACACAATAACACATGAACAAACACACACGCTGTTAAATACTGGCAGGCTGGCAGGCAGGCAGGCAGGCAGGCACATGCTTGTAAAAATATTTTTTATAAAAAACTTTTACACACAGTCATTATTCATATAAACTATTTGTTATTTGTTGTAGTTGCAGTTGTAGTTGTATATTATAGTAAACTTTAAAATATGTAAAACTAAATGAAAGTAGTTGTTGTATATTTGCTACAACAACATGAGTATAATTGAAAATTTATATAAAAAAAAAACACACAAAGGATTCTAATTTTTGTTTTGTTTCTGGTTTACTTTATTTTCACTTAGGACTAGAGAGCACAGAGAGAGAGAGAGAGAAAACAACAACAAACTTTTAAATTAATTGAGGTATGGGCTGGTTTTTTCGTTTTTATTTTAGCTGTAATTTTTTAGTTTCGCCATTTGTTTGTTGTTGTTTTTAGGTTTGGTGTTTTTGCTTGTGGTCTTGACCCGCTGATTCTAACGCATTGTTTATTTTGAGTCCGAGTATGTGCGTTGTATGTGTAATTTACAAATAAAACGTCATAAACAATTTCAAAAAGTTTCAAGCATAATAAAAACATAAAATATTAAAAAAAAACTGCAAAAAAGTCATAAAAATTCAGAAAAAAAACTATGTATTGTTATAAACTTTGTTGGAAAAATATGTGTGTGTGTGTGTGTGTGTGTTTGGTGAAAACAAACCAAAAATATCAACAAAAAAGTTTGTTTCACTTTCCTTTCGAGTTCGTAAACTGTGTCGTTGCATAAATTTAATTTTTCTATTACAACTTTTCTCCATTTATGTTTATACGATTTTTTCCCATTCTAGTTTTTTTTTTTTTTTTTTGCCCCAACTCAGCAAAATAATCAATTCTGCAAATATTTAAAATAAAATAGAAAAATGAAGATAAAGATTTCATATTAAAGTGCCTGGCTTGTTGTTGCTAGGGCTGTTGTAGGTTTTTTTTTCACTTAAGCCGGGGTTTTTACTTGACTGCACTGCCATCATTGTCATGGGGTTTAATACGAATAATCTCTAACATTCCGCATTTAACAAATGTACGCATAAATTGTGTCAAAAGTTTTTAATAAAATGGAAAATGTTGGTAGGTTGATTTGGTGCTTTTTTTCTTCTTATCTGTTTCGTTTATTGTATATTGCTAGAAAATGTTTGTTTGTTCGCTTGCTTGTATTTTAGATTGGTTTAGTTTAAATGTCAGGAATAAAAATCGAGTATTATGTTACATGATGGTTTTGGCCAGTGTCACACACTTATTTGATACGACTAAGTGTTCAATTATTTACTGATTTGTCAAATTCAAAAAGCTGATATATGCTTTTATAAACCGTGGATTTGTCATAATTCAAATCCAATGAAAATTCAACACAAATAAATTTCACATATACATCTACTTTTGTAACGGTCGGTCCATAGTTAGTCATTATTTATTTTTATATATTAATTAGTTAACATCGAGATAAAATTTAACACAAAAAATATTTATTTACACATATATAAGTCATGCCACGAAATTTAAATGAATTTCAATGAAATTTTTGGTGTGTTATATTTATGGCCAGTTTTTAACTTAAAAATCAAAGGGTTTTTATACTTAAGTTTTGTTTAAATACCAAATTCGTTTTTATAGATCATATTTAAATATAACTTAAATCACTGACTACGTCCATTTAAATACAACTTATGTTGTTCATACCAGCATATGATTTTGACAGTTCTGCAAATTATGAAAATTGCGCTTTGCAGTTTTTTCTATTATTTGATAAAAATATTCAATAAATAAACTCGCCGCGAATAAAAAACATTGTGCTATTGTGTCATTAATATCATCTAAAACAATGAATTCAGATGAAGATGTCCATTTAGTTTACAACAATTTGTAAACTAAATAGTAAATCAGCTGTTTGAGACTGAAAAAATGAAACCATATTTAAATAAAATTTAAATTTAAGGAAAAATTAACTAATTTCGTATTTAAATATCAAGTTAAACACTGGCCATTAGTCCCTAAAAATCATAGAAAAATTGTTTTATACCCCTGCAGTCTGTATGTCGATAGAAACAGCATAGATTACACATTTTATAAAGAAACTAAAAGTAGTTGCAAAAAAAAAAGCCAACCATACATAAACTTTTTGTAAAATTTACCTACACATATGTGTAGGTGGGGGCGGAAAGGGCTATAGAGCCCTTTTCGGAAAAACTGTTTCTACACATAAATTTGACCGACTTTCTTTATTGCTTTATATTTTGGTAGTTCTTTATGACATTTTCCGATGCATTAGTGGATCTTTTTTAAGTTTTTTATAGTACCGTAGTTACTTTCCACAAGCGGTTTACCATAGTAAAATGCACACATTTGTTTTTTTAATCCGATAGCGAACAAGAGACATTTCAAAATATAATATTATTGCTGGTTATTATTTGCCGTCAGTTTCTATTGATTTAATTTAAAATATTCAGCCACTTAATTAAAACGATTCCAGAGTTATAATAACAATCTATGTGTAGGTACACAAGAACGCCTACTGTCGCGTTCTTGTACCTACAATATTTGTAAACTAAATTAAAGGAAAATTGTAGAGTTAAGCTTGGTTTGGCCTGTTTTAATTTGTTGTTGATAGAATGATTCCAAAAGATGTGCGCAATCATGAAATAAATATGTTTATTATAAATAATAAGTTAATTAGCATTTAATTGTTCTTACCGGTGGATAGTTGTAAGGAAATGTCCACACACTATGTGGGCTGGCAAATAAATATTTTATACATTTTTAACTTGTATAGTATAAAAGGAGTAATTGTTTTTTCTCGTTATACAAAGGCAGAAATGGTCAGATACTCAAGGGTTAACTATAATCTGGTATCAGTTTTTAATGTTGCTAAAGGAGACTTTTTTTTCCAATTTATGATTAAGCTACAGATTGAAAGCTTTTGTTACACTTGATTTACAATCTAAAGAAAGTGTCTCAAGTTCAGCAATTTGTGCTTTGTGTTGTGTATAAAAGACTATTCGCTTACTTAACTACTTCTGGGCATCACTTTTAATCAAATACATAAACATTTCTAATAACGTTTTACACGCACGTTTGCCATTATTTTAATACACATTTTCTTTTCAAACCAATTTTATATATTTCCCAAACAATTTTTAGCAATTAAAAACTTTATATTTTTTTTATTTTTAATTATTTTAATACGGTATATGTGTGTATGTGTGAGCATGTAAGAGCTGGTAAATACAGATAATAGTAAAAAGTTTTTGCACTTGCAAAAAAAAAATAAATAAATGAAATTAAATGTATTTTTTTTAAACGACTGTCAATTAACAATTTTCGTTTCTTTTCTCGTTTGCAATTTTTGTTTTTATTAAATGAAATTGCTTCCAACAAACAAACAATAAAAGCAATAAAAATTATAGTGTTAATAAGTGTTACATTGTTTCAAGTTAAATTAACATTAAATAGTTGGACAATTTGTTTTTAATAAAAAAAAAGAAAATCCGAAATATATGGGGAATTTAAAAAGAATTTTCAATTGCATTAAAATTAAATCTATTTGTAATCATGTGGGTAATAAAATGTTTTCAAATTGAGTATATATTGGTATGTTTTTTTTATTATTATTTCGGATTACTGTGGCAATTGGTACAAAACTCTGAAATATTCAGGCAAATCGCATTATGTAAGTAATGTCACAATAATCTCAACAATTGTTAAAATAAAAGTTTGAAACATTTCAACTTTAGATATCGATAACTACTCATTTAATCTCGTGATATTTTGAAAACTTCGAACTATGTCCATATATTTTTTAAATATACCAGTTGTGTGTCATATTTTTATTGTTTCAAACATATTAAAAAACATTACACAGCATAATAGAGAAGGAACAATATGAAAATATAATAAAAACAAAAAAGTTTAATTGTTTTTTGTGTTGGAAATTATATTTTAAATGTTTGCAGCTTCTGCAGAATAAATAATAAAACTACAATGGAAATTTTATAATAATTATAAATCTTTTGCTGAGCCATAACGAGCGAGAAATTAAACGTATTTAAAAAGTAATTATAATAATAATGATACATATCAATTTGTTTTATTTTGTTCTCAGTTTGTTTTTCGCTTTTATGGCAAAAGTTTTAAGTTGAGTTTTATTTGATATAATAAAACAATTAAAAAAACGAAACTTAATTTATAACATTCTTCAAAGTTATGCATATTTAAGGTGACTAATGAACAATTCATTGAGAATCTGTTAAATACGCGATATTAACTGTTTATATAAGCGTTAAATTGTTTGTGTTAAATTTTATTTTATATAAAGCCATTGCTGGGGTTATTAAGTTTGTGAAAATTCGAAATAGGAGAGACATTTTTATTGTTTAATAGGTAATATTATTTGTATTTTATTTACTAATTTACACATACAGTAGAAGACAAAACTGTTCGCAAAAAGCTTTATATTAGAATATTTTTAAATTTTTTACCCATATACAGATATAAAAAAAAAATTAGTACATATATTTGGAAGAGTATTAATCTACTATAACTGAAACAATAAAAAAAAATCAAAAAACTAAAATTAATTTAACTCTGAACAACATCACTAGGGGAGAGGGGGACACCTTTGAACACTTTTTGCTTTCAAGCCACATACAAATTTATATATTTTTGAATTATTGACTTTTTATATAATTTAACTAATATGTATGGAAATAAACTTTAGTTTAAGTCTACAAGTAACTTATTTTTAATTCGATTTATATATTTGTTTTTTAATGGATGAAGTCATTGTGTTCAAATGTGCCCCACCATACGGGGCAGCTTTGAACTAAACTGGGGCAGCTTTGAATGGCAATTTTGTCTTGTAGTGTTTATAACCAAAAATAACATAAACAGTAATATTTTTTATATATTTAATAAATTCGATTTATTTATTAAGAAAAACATAAACATTACCAATTAAAATAAAAAAAAAAAAATTCAGGTCAAAAATAAGTTTTATATTATTCAGACGGTAAAGGTCTTGCGATTTCGGGTGAAATTACATTTTTCTTTAAAGCATCATGATCAGCATTGGATTCCTCATTTTCAGAAAATAAGAGAGAATCAACAACCATTTGGTACTTTGGTTGATAAATTAACATATTCAAAGGTGCCCCCTTTTTCTTTGTTCAAACCTGAACTGTCTTGCCATTTCTTGCGAGTATTAATTGTAAAAGTTTTTTTAAACAATTTTTTGTGTATACAATTCTTTTCATTGTTTGAAAAACTGTGAAATTTCCAAATTAATAATTGGTATGGCCCCCACAGGATTTTTTACTGTTTTAATTCTGTCAGGCATACTGTTGACAAGATTTTACAAAATGTTTGGACTTATTTTTTGTCAAGCTTCCACAATTCATCCACGGATTTTGGAGTTGCTTTTTCAGCGAAAATCTTTGGTTTTAAAACCTACCAAAGATGCTCGACTGGGTTTAAATCTGGGGACTAGGAAGGCCATTCGAGCAGTTTGATTCTATCCATTATAAAGGGAGAAGCGTTGAATTCCATTGTGAAAAGGAGTATGCAAAATGGTATATAAAATGGTGTTACTTACCACTTAATTTCAAGTAAATACAACTTTTCTCAATAAAATCAAGAAAGGGAATGATTTATTAGTACACAAACACTGCAGTGGAAACTAGTGCTGTGCTAAGAGGGGCTCTGAAGTCAACGTCAGTAATAGAACGATCTGTAGATGTCTCAGAAATAATGGGCTTAAAGCAAGAAAGATCATAAAAAAACCATTCTTAAATGAACGTCAATGTAAAGCATTAAACACATTCAACACAGCAGGCTAGCGACTACAATATTTCGAAAATAAAATACACACGTTTATATGTGAATGATTATTTTGACGACAGCAGGGCTAAATAATATAAAACTTTTTGTAGACAGTTTTGTTTTTTACTGTATTTTTTAAAAATCTTAAATTTGGTTTATTACTAATAATATTTCTAAATCTATAGAACTAGTTTATATGCAATTACTAAAGCAATTGCGTCATCACTAGTAGCAATTACTGATTACACACGTTCCAGAACAAAATCTGAAAGTTCTCCTGGGTATTTTCAAAATCGAATTGAAAGATTTCACTTGAATGCTTGCAGGCAGCAGGCAACCACGTAAACCATCCTGGGTATTTTTAATTCTACAATATTTACTTTAAAAAAATTAAAAACATTTTTAAATTTCGAACTTTTCCCGAAATCGAAACTTTAAACAATCTACGTTTTTGATCTACTTTATTCAATTAGTTTTTATATTACATAGAATAATTTTGATCTTAGAAATTTGAAAAAGGTTCAATTTTATTCACTTTATAAATTATTTGTTATTGCAATTGTTAGATAATGTGCTTTTTCAACAATAACTCTAAACAGACTTTAGTACCAATTCTCTTCAAAATCGATTGCTGTTTTCTTTCTAAACAAAACTAAATAAATAGTTGTTTAACTAATTGCATTCAATTTATATTGTATTTATATCTAAATTGCTTCAATTTGTTGTTTTAAATTTGTGCAGACAAAAAAGTATTTTAAATAATTGTAGATGATTTATCTTATTTCACAGCAACCTGTTTAGCAGTATTTTTTCTACACACTTACATACATAAATGCATTTATAGAATTTCTAAAAATAAAATTCAACCAACCAAACACTAAAAATACATTTTAAGTACAAATAATCAATAATCAAACACAGAAAAGTAAAAAGAGTTGACAAGGTGGTGTCCAATGTATTTATACAAGGAAATGGTTTGTTTTGTTTAACAAAACCACATAAATATTTCAAATGCATATATTAACCACAAATTTAAGGGCAGGATTTTCAGTATTTTAATTTAATTTTATTTTTTTTTTTCATTCATTAATATTGTACATGTATGTATTAGTGTTTTTATTGGTTAATTATTTTGGTTTTCAAATGCTTTTGTGTTGTATTTTCTTTTTTCAATTTGGCAGTTAGAGAGAACGCAAACATACAAACCAACATTGGCAACATTGAACTAACAACAATTAAAACACTCAATGTGGTTTTAATTGCATAATTCTTTTGACACTCGGCCACAAAATTCCCAAACGCACAAACGTGTTTTTGTTTAAATGTAGCAGTGTACACTTGTGTGTGTGTGTGTGTGTGTGTGTGTGCAAGAGTATGAGTTGTGTCCCACAAATGCATTTAATTATCATCAGGGGCCTGTTTATCACAGCACTAAAAGGCAGCCAAAGCCTTAGCAACGACAACAACTACATACGAGTATAATGTTGCACAAAGGCTACAATGCCCTACACACACACTATTGTGCACTCACTCACTTAAATTTGTACTTACGCATACATACCCTCACTTACGCTTACACTCACACACATGTATACAATCTCAATTATTTATGTAATTTAATGCAAATGCATGTAAAATGAACATTTGCAAAGCCTTAATATGCAAAAGCAATTGCCGCAGTAAAAAGCTCAAGTGCCATAAAATAAATAAATTTATCCTTTTGCTGCTCTTTGTAACGAACGACACTTTTACACACACACACATACATATTATCATATACACAGTATCAAAACATTTACAGCTACATATACATGTGTAGATGCATACATACACACATATACTCGTAAAGCAGAAAACAAGAGCGAGTGCTCGAGTTCGAGACAGAGAGAAACTGAATGAGACAAAAGCGTACAAACAAAAAATAATTGTCACACTAATGCTGCGGCTTAAACAAACACAACGGGGACACCAAAAACGCAAAAAAAAATCACAAAAAATTCCCTAACGGTCATGCTACAAAAAAGAACAAAAACAAAAACGCTTTGCTATTTTGTCTTTTAAACAAATATTATTATAAGTACTTTTACATTTAACTGCAAAAAAACACCAGCAATAACTGTTAAACAAAAAAAAAATAAAATTACATGACAGCAAAGCGCTATAAAAGCACAATAAACATAAATTTTCTCATAAAATGAAGATGAGCAGTGAAATACATTTAAGAAAATACATTTATTTGTTTTAAACTAAAAACTATAAAAAAAATTTAGCTTGCAGCTCCCTTTGGCTTTAAATAAAACGCTATAAAATGAACAGTGCAAAACCAGGGATTTTAAACTGGCAGCAAATGCTTTCATTCACTTTTTGGAAAATATGCTGCTAAACAAATATAACTCTAGCAAAGCCATAGGATTGCTTCAGCAGTAGCCACAATTGCATAGCAATACATAAAATATTAGTAGGGTTTTATTTGTATTCTTTGGGAGTATGCAGTAAAAAGTATAAAGAACTAAGTCATAAATTTAAGAACGCGACATTCGCATACATATAGATATTTGTGTGAAAAATATAATCATATCTTAAAAATTACAAGAAAAAACTAGAGAAGAATAACGTGGCTTTTGTTGAAGTTCAAATTATAGTGTTTTTACAATGTTTTATAAGATTCTGCACGCGACATGTGTTCCCTTTAGGTTTTTTATAATAGGGATTCTAGTAAGTTAAAAATGTATTATTTATTTGCTTCGACATTCTTTTTCGATAATACTTCAATATTTGTGTATTTACGAGTATAAAGCTAGATTTACATCAGTTTGAAGCATTCTGAAGACCAATTTTGAAGAAAATTTCAATCATGTGAATCTAGCTTAAGTATAACCCTTTAAGAAAAGTCACTGCAAAGGTATGTTTGTTTGCATTTGCATAATGCAAACCTTTTCTGCCCTATTCTGTTTTCTTTAACTAGCTTGCCCTTTGCTTTTTTCCAATTTCTCTTCAGCTCTGCACGTCATCTTATTGCGGCTAAGATGACCACACCTAGTGGATCTCTTTCAATTTGTTCCGCATTGTTGCTTCTCTTCTTTTTCGATACACAATAAAAAAATTTATTTTTAAATAAAAATAAACTTATGATAGCAATTGTTACAAACTTTAAAAATCAAAATAAAATGATAAATTTGATTATTATTAGTCAAATTTGTGATATAGTTTTTCTTTTCAACAGGGGTATGCCTAGTCTGTCCAGGTTCTTCAGAGGTTCGCTTCCTCTGAAATATTATATACGGAGCTGTCTTTTATATTCAGTATAGGATCAAATCTTTAACGGAATCAATCTTTGACTAGATTATCTTATTATTTAGTGTGGACTTTTAACAATAACAATAATTAGTGCGTACAACTAACTAAGGAATCCAATCCGACAAGATAAATGCTTCGGCTCTCGGTTGGCTAACTACTAGTAGCCCTGCTGTCGTCAAAATAAGCATTCACATATAAACGTGTGTAATTTTTTTTGACATACTGTAACCGGTAGCTTGCTGTTGCGAATATGTTAATTGCTTAAGAAGTAAGATCTTAGGCCTCGTCTGGTTATGCTTTGTTCTTCAAGTGCAAAGTATAGCTAGATTGCCAGAAGATTTTGGTGAAAAATCATAATATCACGGAAAAATCATATTTTGGAAAAAATTAAAATTTTTTAAGTTTTAAATTTTTATTTGTAAAATATTAAAAAAATAAATAACAATTAAAAATTTAAGTTTATTACGTTGATTGTTTATCGGGATATGCTATTATATTTTTACTTAATATACTATTTTTATTCATAAGGATATGATATAACCCGATAACAACCAATTTTTAATAAACTACGTGTTTTACCAAAAATATTGTATATATTAAGGAATCGAATCTATAAGGTGCAGTAAAATACATATGTTTAAATAACTCAATCTACTATACATTCAAATATACTAGAAGCAACACAATGATGAACATCTATTAACCCAAAAAATAAATCTTTCATAAATGGTGACTCCGACCACCAAACAATGGGCTTTTTTATTCGCTATATCGGTTGATTTATCAATGCATAAGGAAAACTTCCGCTAACGAATAATATTGCAAATAAATTCAAATTAAGTTCGACCTAAAACATTTTTGACCAAACAGGTGCTTTTGGTTCTGCCACATGATACTCTAGGAGTTACATTTGCATCAGGAATAAACGTTTTCAGAAAGAGGGATAAGTGGTCCATACAGGAAAATGGCAAATTATTTTCAGCTATAAAAGTGCAAATCTGTATTTCCAAATTTTGTACGCACCGCGATTCAGTTGTAGCTTCGCCAAATTTAATGGTAACTTGAGATTTTTGTAAACAATCTTGGTGTTTTTTCGTTCTCTGAAATTTTATGCCTTTATAGCACTGACTTTTAAAATGGAGTTGCAATTGTTACAAAATAGCTCTTCTTCAAATGCCTGAAGTGCAACTAATCTAAATTTTGTTATATTTGTGTGTATGTCTACCAAATTGCATGTGTTTGTTGTTGTACGTACATATTTCAAATTGCTACTGATTTATAAGACGTAACTGCCATTTGAAAAGAATAAGTGTTGCATTTTTGTCTACTCTATATGGCCCACTCCATATGATACATAAAACGTAAACGCAACTAGCATTATTTATAAAAAATATTCCAACCTTTTAATGAAAAAAAGGCTTAATTCAAAAATCATATTTTTGGCAAAAAAAAAAAAACATCAAATCGTAATTTAAGTAAAAAATCATCAAAAATCTGATAAAATCATCATTCTGGCAACGCTGATGATATTCTCTTCTCTTATATCTCCTTTATATAAAAATTCACACAAACTGCTTAAGAATTATAACAAAAAAATAGATGCTATGTTGGTGAATTAATTTTTGTAGCTAAATATACGTTACACGTTACGTTATGCAGTGATTTTCGACATTAAATATCGATTGAAATTGAAAGGTTAATCCAATTGATCAGAATGATAGCGGAGGATTGTTAAAAAAGGAGGCGTTAGGGACAAAAACCATTTAGATCCATTTAGAATTTGTTATTGATAGAAAGATTTCATAAGACGTGTGGCCCAAATAGTTCTCCTCCATCTAAAAACCAATGGCTAAACATTTGAGCAACATCGGACTGAAAAAAAGCGCTACTTAGCAAACAATGGAGCAATTTTTTGTGAAAGAAAGCCGAGAAATCTTATTTCACTTTGTGTCGTTTCAATTTGCGTCGTACGTAACCCCGACGCAAAGTTGGTGTACTATAAAATATAATACAGCACAATTTTCATAATTTTAGTGTATAGATGTGTAGAACTTTAAGGTGTTGGAAAATTTTAAAATTCTACTAAGTTAAATTTTAAAGGGTTAACATTTAAAAGCATCGAAAGTTGATTAAGAATCACCCTAATATATAAGTAAGTATTGTCTATTTCACCCTAAAATTCTGTTGTGTTTCTCTCAATTTTCTATTTAATTTATTTTTTCTATCCTTATTTCTTATACTCTCAAACGAAAGCCTTGTTAGCTTTTTTGCGCTCTCATTCATGCATCCATTTATTTTGGAGCTGCCAAAGAACATGTTCAAATTAAAGTTTGTTTATGGTTTTATTGTTGAAAATCTTTGCAGTTAACATAATTTATTTTCAAATACGAGTAATACTTGTTTAGTGGCAAAGAAATCGAGTTAAGTTTATTATATTTTTGTAGTTTGGAAACTTGTAAATAATTTGCTACTAGTGATTTATGCAGCTGATTGGAAGACTGGTGGGGCAATACAAAAATTAAAGGAATAACAGCTCTAGCACAAGACTGATCGAAATGCAATAAAAATATAAAATGAAATGAGTAACTAAATTGATACAAATTAGTTACTTGAACGTTTTATATTCGTACTTTAGTTGTCCGATTGTTTCATAAAATTTACCATTTTTCAATTAATCTTAAACAAATTTATTTAAAAATATGTCTATTAATGGAATTTAATAAAATTTTGTGATTGGTTCTTTGGCCGTAGAAACCTGCTCTAAGGATATTATAATTGTTATTGACTGGCCCTGTGAGCATGGAGACTTTAGAATGAGAGGTATCAAGGTAATTTTTACAAATGGGGACATATTTGAATCGTTGTTAAATTTATGATACACGTTCCATTAAATGTACTTGAAAATTAATATTTTTAAATGCTAAAATTATTTACATACATATATATTTTTTAAAAGTAGACAATAAGTCCTTGCTGATAATGTAAATCAAGTCTACTTTTTATGTTTTTGTTTAGTTGTGTTTAAGCTTATTTAATGTCATTTAATGCTTATGTTAAATCTCCTTCTAAATACTTGACAATATCCAATGTAGGGCACATAAATATTACAATATTCATAATCTTTTTTATCTTAAAACTTTAAAAGTACACACACACACACACACACATATATTTAACACACAAAAGCACTTGTAGTATTTTAATTATTTAAATAAAATTTGAACAGTTTACAAATAAATAATGCATTTTAATCCTGCTGGAATAAATTATTATTTTTTGCCTGAATTTTCTTAACTTTTTAAGCATAATTGAAAACAAATATAAAAGAAGCAACAAAGAAGATGAGATGTTCTTTCTTTCTCTCTCGATTTTAAGCCTGGCAGTAGTAATATTTATATTTAAAATAATAACGAGAGAGGATTTAAATAAAATAAAAATTGAAGTTTTGCATTTTTCCCCAATTGCATATAAAATTGTAAGTTTGCTATCTTTTAAAGAGATCGAAATACAATAATATAAACTTTATAGAGACCAAAATTAATATTAGATATTTATATCTGAAAGAAGAGTGGTGAAGAAACGAACCTTCAGTAAAGTTTTGGCCCGATATATGTAGCTCCCTATCATTATTTACAAGCAGTAATTGGATTGTTTTCGAAGAAAAAAAAGCTAAAGCGGGATGTTCTTGATAATAAAAAAGTTTGTGATTTGCAATGAAAAGTAGCGGAGGTGGATCCAAATATTTTGTTTATATAAGAACACAAATTTTTTTTAAATATTAATTAATGAGTATCAATTTGCAATTCAAAGATCATTTTGTCATATAAATATTAAAACATTTATGCGAAATTTCGAATTCGAAATTCTATTAGAAAATCTATGAGAAATGCATGCTAATGCATGATTTTAGAAGTTTTTTTTTTAGAAATTTAGAGTCAAAATTTTAAATAAAAAATAGTTTTTTAAAATAGCTTCAATTTAATTTCATTGAAACAAACGTTATGCCAAATGTTTATTCTGATGCATATGAACAACTTGTAGACAATTACACTAACTGTGATTTTTTAATTGTGATTTTTTTTTTCAATTTAATATTGGTCACAACAACTATTTTATGCTATAAACAAAAAAAAAAATAAACGATACACTAAATACTGATCTACATATCTATCGTTTGAAACGTGTTTGTGTTTTGTATTTCTCGTGCACATTAAGAGGGCACCTTTTAAGTTTTAAACATCAACAAATTTTTTCCAAATAGGTAATTTCTTGAAAATTTAAAAATTTTTTTTTTTCTAAGTTTTCCTTAAAATAAATCAGAAAATTCATTTCAGCTGGGTATTTTAAGACATATTTGAGGGCTAGCCTAATACACATGAGTAATGTAAATACAAAAATGTATAAAAATACTTTTGCAAATATATATACATAAATAAATAAATATAAAAGATCTGCTCAGGATAATAAAATGGTTAATTTAATTTGGTCGTTTTAAAAATATTTAACCCTCCGTCGTACACATGTTTTGATTTTGATATTCGTAACACATGGGTCTGGCCAGACCAACTTCATGTACGTACTTAATTCGAAAAAATACAATTTTTTTATTTAAATGGTAATAATATATACATACCTATATATGTTTTATAACTTTTAAATAAATTATAAATAAATATTTAATGTTAAAAGGAGAATCACAAGTTTCATTGTCATCAACACAACAGAGGTTGTGAAAAGTGTAACGACAGTTTCAATAAAACTTGCACCTTATGAATTAGCTTTAGGCATGTTTATTGATTGTTCCGAATTAACCTAATCTAGCTTTGTTTAATAGATATGTATGTAAAGTATGTAAATAAATAATAACAGATAACTAGACAAAAAATAATTAAAAACAGCAAGAAAAATATAAAAAAACAGCACTTGCAATACAAAATATATGTGAGTCTGACGCATACATACATATGTTACAAATGTGATGTGATATTCGAATAAGTGTCCTCCTATATCCGTTCAAGGATTTCGGTTTTAAATATTTATAGCGAACTATTTTTTAGAAGGGTACCGGAAATTTCAAGGTTCTAACTATGTAACATATGCACGAGTATATTATAATAACATTTCGAATTGAAAAATGTTTCGCCAGACTCATGTTTAAGACGAAGGGTAAATAAAATAATGTTCAGTTAGGTAGTGATATCAAAAATTCTAAAAAATCTAAAAATTTTATTAATTTTGAGCCCAAGTTTAGATTGGACTAAAATTTAATTTACACACCTCGGAAGTTATATCAAAAGTCAATGGTTTGGTAACAAATTTTCAGTTGTATTCTTTTGTAAGCTCTTCACACAGATGGGTATTTACAAAATAATAATGATTTTTTGTTACATAAATATTAAAAGATGTACGCGGACGGATTTTATGTGAACAATTCTTTATTATTGTCGAAAATTTAAATTTTTCGTGAAATCTTTAACGTAAATTCTTAGGTATGATCAGACAAAAATCCATATGAGATGTTTCATGAAACTAAGAAATATTCATAAAAGATCTCGCAGAACCAATAAAAATTGATTTTGCATTTACGTTTACAAAATTTTTTAAGCTATTGTTGTCTATTGTAAGTTTTTATATAAATTATATCTCAAATACGAAAAGACGTAGTTTCGCGTATATTAGAACAATGGGAGCCACTCGAGTACTATTTTACAGTAAATGATTTTAAAGCAAATTCCCAAAATTCTAGAACAAATTATATTTTACAAGGTTTCTCTAATCCTAAATATAAAATGATATTTTATTTTTTGATATATATATTGAAAATAGTGAATGATATAAACATAGAAATGCAATCAGTAGATGCACGAATCAATTCTGAAATAAATATCTACGAAAATCAAATTCCTTTAGAAGAAATATATTGCGTAATCGAAATCGACATATACATATATATATATATCGACGAACAATATAGAGGTTGAAACCTCAACTCATTTCAAAGAAATGGCCAAAAGGTTTAATGTAAAATTATGTAAAGAATTAAAGACTAAATAAAGTTAATTTTGATAACGAAATGTTATCCTGGTTTAAAAAATTTACTCCAGAGAATGTTGTTTCAGGAAATACACCCAGTGTGGTACCCTTATTAGTAAAAATGTTCCCAAGGGAAAAAAAGCATTTTAATTCTATTAGCACACAGTTAAGAGCTGTGGATACAGTATTCCACATGCTGGACTTTCACTAATGAACTTTTTCATTACGTTTTGGTTCATCTGAAATTGTAGAATTGTAAATTGTATAACGTCTATTTTTCAAGCTGGTCCATTCATTTAAAACTAAACTAAATCGTCCATTGTAAATTACAATATTATTAATACTTTCTATCATACCCTTATTTATTTGTTCGAAATAATTCAAAATTAATATTATTATTGTAGTCTCACATTTCGGAACTGTAAACCATTTTCTTGCTAATGATTCTCGGATGAATATAGTTCGTGTTATAGTTCTTATGGAAATTTCATCAAATGCAACTAATTTCGCCAAGGTTGCATTCAGCATGTATTAACATTATCTGGTTTGACGTAGGTTTTCAAAACAGAAATATATATATGTGCTACAATAATGCCGGCGTTTAGTTCCAACCCTTTATTTCTATGACTTTTACGCAACTAACACAACCAAACTTATTCTGTTTATAATATTTTTGATGTGCTAGAAATTGGTAGTAATGTTTAAATCAAATTATTCATTTATTTTCTAATGTTTTGTCATAATTGACAAGTTACGGCAGCGTTGTTAAATTAACACAGCTCACCTCAGGGTGATTAATATTTGTTGGTTGAGAGAAAAATGTTTAAAGGGAAATTTCTGTTTCAAGATCTAGCGTATCAAAGAAATATTACATTACAATGGCTCAAGTTTACAATTTTTAAGGAGTTTCCTTCAGGCTAATTTGGTCAAATGTTTGTTTCCAAACGTAAATAAAAAACTTGTTAGATTTTTATTTTTTATTTTATTTACCCAACGTTTCGTTAGTTTTATTCTAACTTCTTCAGGGGTCTCGTTCTAAATAATAGCTTTGATGTTTTTTATCATTGGATATTACTTTTTATTATTAATTAGTTACTAAAATACTAAAAAACGGGACATCACGAACAGAATTTTGGTATAAATAATCAAATAATTAATAAAAATATAATATACAATAAACGACCACAAAACTTAAGTCAAGTTTAACTTAAAGCTAATATCACAGAACTTTTTTTACTTTTGAAATTGGGCAGGTCTTATCTAAAAAAATAAATGTATATTTATTTATGTATTCATATTGTTTTATATGTATGTGTATATATGTGTGGGCGTTGAAATATACAACATTTATGTTCGTAAGAGTAGGGAGGAATTTGACCTAATTGCATAAAAATCTTTTCCTAAATGTCAAATAATTTAATTTTTCAATTTCAAAGTATATTTAAAAGCAAGAATATTATTTAATACAATTCTAAAATTGTGTCAACATGTATTTTAAAACGATTTTTTACTTGTACATGTATCAAGTATTTTATTTTTTAATTTAGTTGAAATTAAGAAATATTGTGAATAAACGTTGCATCAATCTCCTCATAGTACATATTTTAAATTACATACATACATACATACATATATGCAGTAGTAGTTAATTTTTTCAACTAAAACTCCCAATAGGTTTAAAGTCTTGAATCAAAAGTTTTCAATTAAATGAAATCAACAAATACTAATCTGACAGAACATGACCACAAATTTAAAACTCTCCAAAAGCTGGAGAGTTGCAAATAATGGTTTTATCGTTTCTGGTTGCTGTCCTTTATTTGGAATTATATTGCAATTGAAAATACAAAATAATATATTTCCAGTAAAACGAAATTTCATTCATACTTAGAGATTCCCACTTGAGTTTTTGTGTGCAATAAATAAATCAGGTCAATAAAATCTACACAAAATTAAATAAATGCTTTTAGTTGTTGCAGTTGCCTGGATATACTTGAACATTTCTGTAAATAGCAAAAGCAGAAAAAAAAGAAACAAAAACAAATGGAAATTCAATTTGTATTAAACTATTATGAATAATGTTTTGTAATTCTTGTTAGAAAAAAGGAGATATTAAAATATTTGAAATCTACAGAAAAAAATTTTGTATTCATGCTTTTTACTCTTCCTTCATACTGCTTTAGAACATAAAAGCTAAATACTTTGCGAACATTTTATTGTCGTCTTTTTTATTTTTTTTTGCATAGAAATTAGAACTTGAACTAAAAGTTTTTTTTGTTACAATTTTAAAGCCAAGCTTTTTGTGCCATGAAATTTTTGTGTCACGTTTGTAAAATGTACTTTAAAAATTTGTAAAAACTTGTAATGGTAACATTTTTTAGATACAATTTAGTTACTTATATAGTATTTCCTATGAAATATGTATGCATGTGTACATACGAATGTATAACACTTACAAACATACATATATACATATGTATGTATGTATTGTGTGCATGTATAAAAGCCGTTGTTGTAGTTGTGTTTTTTGTACATTTCTAAATTTGCTTAAGCTGTATTATAACAAGGTATAAAATGAGAAGTGTTGATGCAGTGAATGCAATTTTAAAAGAAATGAACATGGAAAATATTCAACAACAACTATAGCAAGAAAAAAAAGGACTACAGCAGCAGCCACACACAGGACCATCGCCACAAATATTTTACTTAGGCATATGTATGAGTGTGTGTGTCTATTTGTATATATATATATAAATGTATGTATGTATATAGCTTATGAACTTGTAGTGCCTGTGTTGATTCTGCATAGAGGTCTGCTACTGTATGCCTGTGTTCCCACAGCTCTCGTTTATATTACATCCGTTTTAGCAGGCACTAGAGTATTTCAGTATGTATGAGAATGTGCATAAAAAAGTGTTTTATTTTATGTTTTCATTGCATGAGTGTGTAGGGTTTTGTGTGCATGTTGTTGGGGTTTTCGTTGGGTCATATAAAAATAGTTGCATCCATACATGCTTAAATATGACTATAAAAAAGTGGGTGTGTATCAACAGTGTATTGGCAAAATAATGAAAACTTTGAATAATAATGTTAAAAGAGCATAATTACAGTTCTGAATATAAAGTCTGTAAAATCTTTAGTTATTTCAACGCTTCAAAATTATTTTGCCAAGTCAGAAAATTTCGTCAAATTAACCATTAGTCTTTCTCAAGTAACATTTTCTTTATGAAATTCTATAAACAATTTAGAATCCATTGAAGCAAATAGTATGATTTAGGTAAAAAAAAATTGGTTGAATAACGATCATATTATTAAAATGGTGGTGTTAGCATTATGTGTCCAGGTCGCATGTAAGGGATTCACCCATTTGTTCCGAACGAAATATTTGTTCGGACAAAGTTTTTTCCATATGAAGTTTGACGTCTCTCTTTTTAAGAGAGAGAAAATATTCATATGAAAAAAACTTTTTCCCAACCAATGTTTTGTTCGGTACAAATGGGTGAATCTACCTTAGAGAAACATTTTGGTATAAATTAGATTTTTTGGGAAACTCTTTAAATTTGATATAAGCCCTTCTCAGTTTAAAACCTTAAAATATTATTAAACGAATTTTGTTAATTTAAGAAAAAATGTTCTGAGGCTTTCTTGAGAATATGTAATAGATTAGGAGCATAAAAGAAAAACTCCTTAATTTTTTTTCAATCAGAATAATGGGGTTTTTGCCTAAATAAGGCGTCATTGACTCATCTATGTATAGATATTTGTCACTGGGGAAATACTTTAGGCATCGTTCATGCATTTTGCCCCAGAGCGGTCTTACTTTTGTAAACTTGTCGTCAATAGGAAGGTTGCTATTATATCAAGAGTGAAAATAGCGAAGAAGTTCTTCAAATCAGTTATGACTCATACATGATGCTACTTCTGGGTATAAATATGGTTCTGCAACATTTTATGTATAAACATGTAATTTAATTCACTGCTCACATGTTATGAACAAACTAAAATGTACAAACTCAATGTGTTTGCAATGAAAAATAACCTAATTTAACAAATAAACAATTTTAAATAACGGTCTACACAAGAAGAGTAGCTAATTAATGGCGCACCTTAAATAGGGCGATTGGTTAATATGGGTTAATTAAAATTTAATAGAACAATAACAAGCTGAATATCTTTTGTTTGTTTTTAAAATGTTTAACATGTTTGAGCAAGCGTTTAATACTTTTGTCATTTACTGTAGTTAGTAGCATTGTATTTAAACTTATTTTTTTAAATGTTGGCTAAAGGTGAACATCGCCATAAGAAATAAAGCAAAAGCAAAAGCAAAAAAAAATAACGCAGGAACTCTAACATTTGCCATTTACTACGGCAGTTTTAGTGTTTATACATACAGTAAGTAAATACATGTTGAAAACTCTCGCACACTCATACAGACACTCTTACACAAATACAAATGTATTGTATTTTGATAACTAGATGAGTGTTTGTGTGAGTGTACAAATGTTTGTTTTAATGTGTAAAAGTGAGTATGTATGTATGTGTTATGTTAGTTATGCCTGTATGCGTTCATGCTTTGCGTATGTATTTTAACTGTATGATACTGTGTCGTCAACGACTGCAAACATTTTAGCTGCTACTATAGGACCTAGTAGTTGTTGTAGCTATAATTGTAGTAGGAATATGCAGCAGTCAACACAATCCCAACCAAGTTTGTATTGCAAACGACTTTTTCTATTTCCATTTCCATTTCCATTGCCATTTCAGTTTCTAGTTTTCTTTTATTTTGTGTAAAACCCAGAAACGGCAGCGGTAGCGGCTGAAACCGAAAAAATAAGTGAAAATCTAGAGTAGAGTAGTATGAGTAGAGTAAAAACAAAAGCAATAGACTGAAAATGGCACACATATGCCACTCAGCCAGTGGCTGACTTCTGTATCTAACGCTACCAATTCTTTATTTTATTCCTCCTTTTTTCCATTTTCCATTTTTTTTTTATTTTATTTTAGCAGTTTAGCAAAGATTTATTTTGTGTTATTATATGTATGTGCAAGTGTGTGTGTGTGTGTGTGAGTAAATGATAGTGGTTGATATTTTGTATATATATATATATGTACATATATTTTTAAGCACTTGCTTTAAAGCTCCTCACTTACCTAATGGAATTTTCTCGGTTAATGATGATGGCTGGGCCTCAGCCACCATCAAGGCATTGTGATAGTAAAAGATGCCACTTGATGAGGATGATGTTGATGCTGATGGTGCTGCCACTGATGATGATGACGATGAGGATGATGTTGAGTAGAACGTTGATGGCTTTAATGGCATGAATGGTAGCCATGAGTTTGAAAGCGTTATCCATAGAAATGTGTAAAATCTTAATCCAAAAGGCATTTTGTTGCTGTTGCTGTAGTTTGGTTGTTACTTTTATAGTTGCAGTTTATATTATTATTGTAGCTATTGTTGCTGTACTTGATGCTGCTGTTGCGGTATATGACACGGTAACAAAAAGCCACCGTGCTGTTTTCTTTTTATTGTTAAAGTTTTTCCCTTTGTTTCTATTTTTATTTTTATATTTAATCTTATATGTTTTACGTTTGTCACACTTTAATAAATAAACATCGACAAGTGTTTGTTATAATGGAAGAAACATTTTTTCGCATTTGGTTTATCGTCACATAAAATTGTTAATTTTTAAATATAAAGAAGATTAACAATAAAATAAAAGAAAACGAACACAAATTTTGGGTTTGGTTGAGAGTATATCGTTTTGTTTTTAATACGTTAATATTGCTAGTATATATTTGTTTTAAATTAATACTTATTTGTTTATTTATTTAATTAATTGAATGGACAGTGTTTTTGTTGTTTTTAATTGTTAAAATAAATTTGTTTTGCATTTGCTATAGTCTGCATTTTATTGTTATTTTTATTTAAAATTGCGCGTTCCATTTTTAAATAAACAATAACAAATGTTTTTTGCTTTGTGGAGTTAAATAAACATTTTCTTATTGTTTCATTTTACCGTGTTTACACTGACGTCACTTTGCTGAAATTAAAAATAAAATATAGGTGATATAGATTTATAAACACAACAAACAGCAATTGTGTGCAAAATTGTAGACAAACAAATATACTTTCAATTTAATTGGAAATATATTGAAACAATAACAATTTTATTCCATTTCATTAGTTGCAGTTCCTTCTTATTTTCTATTTAACATCCTATTCAATAATAAGAATTATGATATGTATTTCTCTATTATATATTATATGACCTTATATCAAGCCTTTATTTATTAGTTCTCTCTTAAAAGCCAGCCGTGCATCTGAGGTACTTGTGTGCACACAAGGGTGCTCAGAAGTGTACTCGAATCTGTTACTTATTTAAGTAGAGTATTTATATACTTATGTAAGTACATATAGTCTTATTTTAACATCAATTATTTGCCTTGTTGAGCTGTGCTTTTACGTATGCAATAAATGTATCGTATAAATACTCGTATATTAAAGAGTACTCCATGGCGTATGAGTATTATTAACATCATTATTCATTTTAATAAGACTGTTTTTAAACTTTACTTCTACATTTACATAAGACTGTTTTCAAACTTTTAGATAGAAGTAGATAAAGTTTAAACATTCTTATTAAAATGCATAATGATGTTTAGTTTTTGTTTATTATTTAGAAAATATTCACTTAGATTCTGAGGAAATTATATACGAGTATGTACATCATAAATGGCAGTAAAATGTCAAATATATTCCCTGTTTTGTTTTTTCAAAAAATTACATGTTTATACATAAAATGTTGCAGAACCGTATTTATACATAAAATATAGCAACAACATGTTTATATATAAAATGTTGAAGCAAAATGTTAATGGATAAAATGTTGCAGCAACATGTTTTTGTAGAATTAAATATTTTAAAATTCCTAGTAAAAAAAAAAATTGCGTTTTTTGAAGCACTTAAGAGAAAAAGCGCATAATCGAGCTCTTTTGAGGCAGTAAATGCTTACGAATAAAATATGCAAAAAAGCTTAAATCCATTGCAATTAATAATTATTAACCAAAATGGAATTATAGCCTACAGATTTAGCTTTGACAACGAAAGTCAATTACAAAACGAATATCGCGCTTCTCAGTTACTATGAATTTTTCTTAAGCAAAAACATTCAGATAGAATTTGTTCTTTGATTGCTGTGCGCGAAGTGACGTAAAACACTTTAGGAAAGTGCTTCATTTGCATGTTTGATTAGATTAAAAAAAGCGCTTATTGTCAGCAGAAAGTAGTCCTCCAAACCGGGAACACCACCTCATACAAAAATCATGCATCCCGTCAGCAGGTTTGAAGCGATTTGAGGTATAAATTCATACATAAAACCTGCTCCTTTTCGAGCACATTTTTTACTGGGTTATTAAGCTTAATTGTTCGATAATTTTGTTTTGATTTTAATTGTAACTTTCTGAAGCTCCTGATCAAAATTTGTATTTATTTTGTTTCTAATAGACTTCACAAACAGAGCATTATTATGACATTGTGCTAATTTGAATTTACTATCATGACCTTGAAAACATATCGGTTTTAAATACAGAAAATAATTATAAACGTACAGAATATAATAACGAAAAGTTAAAAATTATAAATGTACCAACAAACCTTGAAATTAATTTTAGAGCAGATAGAAAGTTGCTCAAAACTCTTAATTTATAAATACGGGAAAGCAAATTAAAATATTTCATCTATTTTTTTTTTGTTTGTGTTATTTTCTGACAATTGTTGTGATATTAAACATTTTTTTTCTTGTTAAAAATAGTTGCAAATTCGCTTCCCTGAAGATGTTCACAATGTTGCAGAGAAATATTGGAAAACACAAAAAATTCAAATTTTGACCTCAAGCTTAATAAAGTTTGAGACACTCTTATTTTCAAAATTGTATGAATTCATAGAAATAAGGTATCACAATTTATAAAACAAGCAATATTTATTTAATATTTACTTGGCACTAGTAGGTTTATTCGTTGTTCAGTGAAAAGGGCACGTCCGGTACTAAAATGTCTAGACAATGATCCTTTCTGTTTTTATACCATTTTCAAACATTTTTGTTCAATACGTATCAATGAGAACGACAGAGTTGCGTTAAAAATAAGCAATTATTCAAAACACTAACACGTGGACAGAGTTGAATAGTACCTAAAATATTCATAGTCTTGCATGTAAAGCAACCGTTACATTTACATAGAGTTTTATTGTAGAATAAACGTTAGATTTAAATACATACGGATGTAAAATTCTGTTTTTATGTTTACCTGAAATAAGTTTCATCTTTAATGTACCTTTCGAATGAATTGTGTCTGATTTACATACATATGTATAAAGAACAAAATTATTAAAGACATAAATAAAAAATCAATAATTTCTTTTTCATTTCACAGAAACAACAACGAAAATCGAAGTTTTTAAACAATAAACATGATAAATTCAGGTTGTTTAGCTCGTCATGGTGTTTAAATTATCATTAGTTTGGATCATAATGATACAGCTCAATCCCAATTAATGAAATTTGTTTGGCCCTGCTTATTTGCATGTCCTTATGCCTAATCCTTTTATATTTTCTGCACAACTGTATTGAAACAATAAAGATAAAAAATCTCATATTTATGCAGACATACCCATAACATACTGAAAGTCTGACTGAGTGGGACGTGTCTTTCCTAGTTTAGTTGCTGCTGTTCTTGTTATTTTATATATATATTTTTTTTAATTTTCCCTGTTGTTCCTTTTGTTTTTTTTTTAATTTCATTTCAAAACTGTATATGTTTGCAAAGCTTTATGTAGATGTGATTGTATATGTAAATGTAAACAGTAGAGAACAGAACACACGCACGTGTCAGTTGCACCTGATTTTAACTCACAGACACACGTTTACATTGATTTAACTGAACTAACGAGTGTATGCAAACAACAACAGTAACGTATAATAACATTAGAAACAATAATAACAAAAACAACAACAACAACAAGGGACTACAATAAACAGCAGCAACGGCGGCACACTGTTGTAAAATGGTATTTATTTCATGTTTTCAATTATAACGAACACCATGTAAAACGGAGGAACAAAAACAACAACAGCATCAACAGCAAACTGAAACTAAAAAAAAAAAAAAAAACCAGGAGGAAAAAAATTAAAATGTGTCACGTTAGTGAATTGAATGTGAATGTAATGGGTTTGTTTTGTGTCTGCAGGTGAGTGTGTCTATGTGTGTAAAGAGATAGTCAGTGAACTGTGAAACAAGTATGTAAATGTATGGGTAATATACTCATATTTATAGCCAACTATTGTATAATACACCTTTATTGAAATCCTGGCATTAACATACAGACACAGACACTCACCCATTACTAGACACCTGATACGCAACAAACGAAGTATTTTTCTGGGTCGCCAGTTTTAATGTTCAAAGCTAAGATTATATTATTTGTATAGTGCATAGTTGTTGTTTTTGTTATTTATATCAATAATTAAATAGTTTGGCGTAATAGTTTGTTTAAACAACAATTAAAATTATGAAAATGTAAAAATAAAACTCTGGCATAAATGAAATATACAAATGGAAATATACGTTTTTTTTTTCAATTTTTTAGTTAAAAATACACGTGTTTTATTTAATGTAGTTTTTATTTAATGTAGTGTATTTGACAAGTATTGTTAGCACTTTTTTCTGCAGTTCATTAACTTGTTGAGTTTTCCTATTATTGGAATTTTTTTTAAATGTATGAAAAATTTAATAGTTTCTTTTTACAAGCAATAAGGTCACTTGAATTTTATATAAAAATATTTAATTTATATATAAATATAAATATTTAATTTATTAAAATTTATTAAAATAAATTAAATATTATTATATAAATTTCAAGTGACCTTATTGCTTGTAAAAAGAAACTATTAAAAAAGGTCAAATAAACGAACTAAATACGTATGAAAAATATTTGATATATGCTGAAACTAGTGGGGATACAAGTATACATTTTTCTGCCGGTAACATAAGTTTAAAATAAGTTTAAGTTAAATCTACATTACTATCTCTTAAATCTTTAAATTAGTAATACGTTCTAGCTTATGCTTGGTTTTCACTATATCATTTTTGTTGTCAAATTGTCCAAATTGTTGGCAATTGTATGAAAACGGGTTGTCATATGGCGTCATCTATGTTTGCAATCATGATTGCAATCTCATTAGACGCCATAGAAGTGTCCAACAATTTGAACATTTTGACAACAAAAATGACATAGTGAAAACCAAGCATTAGTCAAATCGAATTACTTTGACATACAGCACCTAGTTTAACCCATACTGGTTAACCCTTACGCGAGTGTAAAAAAACACATTTTACAGAGTGACAGTTTATATACGTTTTTTCAGTATCTAACATCAACACCAATCTGGGGATTTCCCTCTGGCTTTGTGCTTGATCGAAAAATTCAGTTACTTGCTACTGCATTCATACATGAATAAGTTCATTAAGCGCCAGAAGGTAAAGTGTCTTGTTTAAAAAAGCACGTTTAAATTCAACCAATGTTAACGAAATATTAAACGAGTGTGAGAGTGATGATGGAGAATTTATATCAGATGAACATATGTGATCCGGCCTATGAAAAGGTGGCTTGTGACTCAAAAAAAAAAAAATTCCACTTTTTTTTTTGGTTTCGCTCTTTCACGGGGTGAAAACTAGAAAGTCCTAACTTGCTTAGAAGTGTACTAAAAATGTAGATAAAGAAGAGCACAAATGAAAGAAAAACAGAATTTTATTGAAAATCCAGAATCAAGATAATAAATGGAATTGAAAAACTTAAAAACAGGATTGAACGCTGCAAAAACGGTTTTACCAAAAAAAAAAACTGTTTTGCACAACAAAATATTTATTTAGCAGTATTAAGTAGTTTTCTTCGTCGCTAGCCTTGTTGAAACCTTTGAAGTTGTTAGTTTTTTCGAATCTCCCTTCTGGAGATGAGGCCTTACGTTTTCTTGCTTTTTTTATTGCAGTTGAAGTCACAGGTTTCTTCAGTTCTTTCTTTTTTGGATCTTGATTTGAAGATGAAGCTACAGACTTCTTCGGTTTAGGTTTTGACGATGAAGACTTTGGTTCCTTCGATGCCACTTTGGTGGCTGGTGAAGCACCTCAGATTTTTTTGATGGCATTTTTTTCGATGGCAATGGAACCAAAATATCATTGAAAAAACATCGCTCTTTATATACACACCCGAACTTATCTCATTTATGCTCTTTTGGCTTTTTAGGTTGCCTTTTGGGCATGACTGTTCATAATGCAAAAGAAAAACTACAAAGAAACTGACGAAATGTATTGTTTATCTTTAACAGCTGTGTCTCGCAATTTCTTTTTTGAGTCATAAGCCTTTTCATAGGCCAGAAGCAGCCGATGCAAAAAATATGGGATATATAGAGGCCATTGAGCAGTCATATGATTCTGACAAGAGTAAAGAATTTGAAGAAGCAAATGAACTTGTGTTTATCCCTAAGCGGAGACAGAAATGTGTTACGGCAATGTAGAGGTCCTTCTTCAGGCCTTAATATAGGACCACCTAAGGATACATTCAAAACTTTATTATCCAAGGAGATATGCGATATAATTGTGTGTGAAAGTAATAGAAAAGAAAAAAGAGTGACTTATGACTATAACAAAAATTTTGAATTAAAATATCCAGACGCTTGCAATCGGCTAAAGACAAAAATTTTAGCCATTTTTAGAAAAAGAGCTAAATACTTCCCTGGGACTACTGATCTTTGGTGGAGTATATAAATCAAATTCAGAGCACCTAACAGAATTATGGAAACCATTTACCTGTGTTTTGCACAGCAATTTGTTTTCTGTTTTTCTGATTTTTCTGATTTTTTATATAGTGAAGATTATCTTATTTCTAATTTTTTTGTGCTTTACTCAAGTCTTTTGCTGGAATAAATAAAAATCGAAACATATATTAATAAATAACACTGTCTATTTATTTTTCGTTTTCATTCATGTCAAAAATAAGAAAATATTGCAGATTAAATAAACCAATTTTATTCTAAACTCATTTTCATTAAAATAAATCAAAATAATTCTAATAAAAAAATGTTGTTTTAAATATTTTCATTAAGGTAACCGTGAAAAATATAAGTGTAAGTGTTAAAAATATAAATTGATCCATAGCACCCTCTCAAGTTAAGAAACTAAGCTAATTTTTAAATACAATAATAAGAGTTCTCAAGAGGTTCCACTCCCTTAAGAAACTTGGAACGAAAAAACAAACGCAATTAAAGTTTAAAAGTTACCCGGGGGTAACCTGTAACTCACATAAGGGTTAAACAAGTTTTAGACCATATTTTAGATAAACTAAATTAGTGTCTACCTTGAACCTTAACTTAAACATAGAGGAAGGTCACTTGTTATATTTTTTCTATGTTTCCTGAAATATGGCTTTAAATCTTGGACCTCAAGTTAATAAAATATATTAATAAAATTAATATGCATTTGATGGGAAATTTTAGTTGAACCTTTTAAAAAACTCTTCTTTCCAGACCAGTATAAGTCTAATGATTTAATCAAAGCTTAGAAAAAAAGAGTATGCCATAAAACAATAACTCTCCCCATTTTGAGATGGATTATCCCAACTGTAAAGACTTGTTTAAAACTCTTAGAAGAAAAATGTACCAGATAACATCAATTGTTTAAAACTCTTAGAAGAAAAATGTACCAGATAACATCAATTGTTTAAAACTCTTAGAAGAAAAATGTACCAGATAACATCAATGTAGAACCGACATTAGTTCAGTTAGCAAGTTTCGTTTTGGGGTTAAATTTATGACATCTTTTCATAATGAATTTTATTTATTTGTTTATTTTTGTTAATTTCTATTTTATTTATTTTTAGTCGATTTATCAAATTATTACACATATTGTTTATTTTTAATTAGTGTTTTTTGTTTTAAATGTTTTCTCATAACGATCTGTTCATTTATATTATTTTTAATTAATTCAAGTTGAGTTTGTTATTTTAAATGCGTTATTAAAATTATGTTTTGTTTTCGAAAAAATAACAGAAGAAAACAAACTTTATTTCCGTTTTGATTTACAATTTAATAAGTTGGAAAATAATATAAAGGGGGTAATTCTTTATTGATTTGTATAAAAAAAAATCTTCAATAATTGCTCTCATTTAAAAAAGTAATAAAATTGTTTTTCTTAAATGTTATGCCCAAATATATGTGGAATATAATGAGACCTAGTAAAAAACTGCATCTCATAATCAAAAATAAGAAATCTTTTTATGCCCAAATTTTAAGCTGTAATATACATTAACGGAACACATCCTTTACATCCTTTAAAATAACCGAAATTTTCAATCCAGGTTGGTCACAATTAAACTTGTAACATTTATCTTTTCCACTTTTTTAATATTGCCAAAAATTATAAAAAATTTAAGTATTTACAAAACAATTTCATTTGTTTGATTGAAAGGGTTTTCTTTAAAATTGTAGGAAATTTTGATGAATGGAAAGATACGAACAAATTTCAGTTTATATCCCAATATTTATAACCCCTTTCTAACTTTACATGTCTATGTCGCACTATTGTTGGCAAATTATAAATTATTTAATTTAGTTGTTCTGGCAGCAATTTCAGCAACATTAAATAATTTACATTTGTAATAAATTTAATTGTTTATTTATGAGTTAAATAAGTGTTTTATGCATGGATTACATAGAACTTAAATGTTTGTAAATAATTAGAGAGAAACAGAAACAGAAATACAAATACAAATCCAAATACAAATACATTTACAGCAACTTTAATATGTAGTTATTAAAATTAATTAGGTATTACAATATTAATGTGAGATTCATGAGATTATTTTCAAATGCAAATAGCGTGTAAGTACTATTAGTTTAGAAAATCCATAACAAGGGTGTTAACAAATAAAATTTGTAAATTATGTTGTGAGAAACCTGCGGACATACTATTAATTATATTTATAATTTATACGCTTTATTGTCCTGTGTAACCAATAGTGGGAAGAGAAAATACCAATACACTTAAAGAAAAATTAATTTTTATTCAATAAATTTTGTTCTAAAAACCAAAACATAAAACTAACAAGTAAGAAAGTATAGACGATCAAGCCCGACCATATAATACCCTATACCCATTATATGTATAAAACAGTGGGCGTTATATGGGAGATATGACCTATTGTGGACCGATCAGTCAAAAATTTAGTGTCATGGTGTCTGTGAATATAAATATTATATGTGTTAAACTTTATTTCGATATAAATAGTTTTAAAAGATTTATGGAGATTACAGTTGATTGCGGGGAGGTCTTATATGGGAGTTTCGACTAATTACGAAGCGACATCATTTCTGTATTTTATTTGTGTCGAATTTTATTTGATTACCAACATTCTTAAGAAAATTATGATCGTTAAAGTGATTTTCGAAAGTGGTCCTTATATGGGAGCTACGACTATTTATGGACCGATTACAATAAAATTGTACCGTATTATTTGTATATATACTAAATATATTTGTGTTAAATATTAATTGTATACAAACATTTTGAGAGAGTTATGCTCTTTAAAGTGATTTTCAAAAGTGGGCCAGAAACGGATTCTGTGTCGATTGGTGTACTTTGAGGTGGGTGTTGGACCAATATTTCTAGGCGTTACAAACATCAGCACAAAATATAATAAAAAAACATACAATTTTTTAAACGTTACCATACGTTAAAAAAAACAAAATCTACATTGATGATTGCTGTCGTATGCATACGAAAGTGTTGTTGCTTTGCACTTGCATGTTATACAGTGAAGAACGACAAAAAAAAAAAAAAAAATAATAAAAAAGTTGTTTGTGTATTTCGTATTGCTAGTTCTGAGTGCTGTTTGTGTGTATTAGGAAACCAAGCGGGTCTACTTTTGGATTCGGGATTTTTTATAAACAAAATATTTTAAACCAATAATAATTTAAAAACATAAAAAGGTGAACTCACGCATTTGTTCCGAACAGAATATTTGTTCGGAAAAAATATTTCGGAAAAAATGAGAGTTTTTTTTAACACCCACTTCAAACGATTTTTCTGCCATATGAAAACAAAATCTACTTGTTTTACAATTGGTAATATTGCGGCCGTTGATTTATTTTGTTTTGATTTGTAAGTGTCAAAAAAAACAAATATTAAATTATTTTATAATAGTGTGTATTGATAATGAATGAAAAAATAAATTTGGCCTTGCTGCTGGCCATTAAAATATCTTGTATGAAAAAACATATAAAATTAAATCAATTTATGCTAAAGGTTGTTTATAAAAAATATTTTCTCTCTCTCCAAAAGAGAGACGTCAAACTTCGTATCAAAAAAAAAAAAAAACTTTATCCGAACAAATATTTGATATATATGAATTATTTCTTCTTTAATTTATATATTCATTTTAAAGCAATTGAATATTATCGTTCGATCTTAAAAAAGCTTCTTTGAAATACTAAATAATTAGAAACGGAAATACATTTACAGCAACTTTAATATGTAGTATTTAAAATTAATTAGGTATTACAATATTAATGTGAGATTCATGAGATTATTTTCAAAAGCAAATTTAAATTTGTTACCACGTTACGCTGACGAAATACATCGTTCACAATCAATGTTTGTGGGCAAAATTGTTAGCAAATTATTGTATACTGATTCCATTTATCACTCTCCGAAAGAAATAATTATACATATTTCTTATATTTCATTATTATTATAATATTTGATTCCATATCATTACAGACAGTATATACACTATTTCATTCGCTTGCAATCAACGTTTTTAATTTATTTGTAATAACAAACATTTTTGTTTCATTATTAAATTCACTACTCAATTTTACATTTTGTGCAAACCATTTAAAAGTTTTGAGTAAATCAGTCTTGATTTCTGGTGTCATCAGTTTATCACTTAATTTGTAATTACTTTCTGATATCTTTTTGAACTTAAATAAAAGTAAAACTTCGGCAGATATTCAAAGCAGTGCGACAAATGCCTTCACTGTTACTTTAACCCGGATTTAAAATAACAACTATTTGTTTAAGTAAAACAAATTCTTCAGCTGTCATATGTTGAGACTTAAAATCAGTTAGAGATTTTTTATAGTAATTTACAATTACAAAAGTCGTAGATACATCAAATAGTGGTAATCCGAAAAATTAATTTATTCTTTCACCTTTATTTCTTCAACATACTTTTGTAAATATAATGTGGAATCTGTCAGTAGATCTCTATTATTTTCTCTTATTAAAAATCATTCATTTATGTTAAGTGAAGACCTTTTGTATTTGTGTATGTCAAAAATAAAAACAGATACAATCAGTTTTACTTCTCTGGATCTCATACACAAATACAAATTTTATTAATCCCGCAAAATCTCGAGAAAATCTAGATAGCTAATTACTCTTACCAAAACAAATGAGAACCAAGCGTATAAGGCTTGAGCAAAGCTGGTGTAAACTTTTTTTCTAATGCTATAATGCATACTGAGGCGAATGAGTATTATGTATTTGTAAAGTAATATTCATACGCCTGCTGTGTATTATTTTGTATTTTTCGAAATGAATTATCGAATATTTGCGTTCCTAATGGAAAATATTTTTTAAATATGCTAAATTCCATCAAAATATAATTCAAGTTAAATTTACAAAATCCTTTGGGCATCTTGTTTTTTCACTGGTCTCTTTTTATTTTACATTAAGGCTGATGAAGATTACTCAAAATTTATTGCATAGAATTTTCAATAAAATTGTGCTGTAATGTTGCCATTCAAGGATACATTTAATGAATTGCAAGTTATTTATATATTAATTTCAAAAGCAAATAGCAATGAAATAAATTACTAAGATCAACTAAACTTTTGTTTACAAAGAAAAAATAAACCAAAACCTTTTACACAATTTTCCAAATTAAATAAATATTTTGACTCGTTCTTATTGTTATTTTACTCAAATTAAACCATAATTTGGGGGCATTTATTTCCTTTTTTGTTTTACAAATATTTGGTAAAGCTTTTTTGCAAACCTCATGGTCTCTGCTGTAAAAAAAGAGAAACTAAAGAATTCTTATCGTTTTGTGTGTGTATATTTTTTTTCGTTACATTGCATGACCTTTATGCTTTATTAACACTTAAATTTGTTAAGAAATGTTCATGGTTTCCTTGGCAAAATAATGTTTAAATGGCAAAGATGACAGGACTGCGAAATGAATTTAAAAACTAGATAAAAAAAAACTAGAAGAAAACTGACAAGACAAATGAAAAAAGTTTGTGGGAGCTATTAGATAAGTATATGTTTGCTTGAAAAAAAAGCAAGCAAAAAATATATGTATGTATATTATTTTCCATTTGTTCAGCTACATGTGTGTGTGGGTCGGTCGCTACTCATATTAAAAACATCCTAACAAACTGTGTAAATCTACAGGATCTACGCGTGTACAGCTATAGTATAGTGTATCTGTGTGTGTGTATCGAAATATATGTAAGTAAAAGTATTTTTGCTAAAAATTCAGTTTTTGTTGTTTGCGAGTATTGGTGGTAATGCTTCGCTGACCAAGCGTTGATAAAAATTTACGTTGACAAGCGCTAATGTCTTTGTTTTCAGATTCTTTTTCCTTTGCCTTACTCTAACTACTTCTACTTTCCTTTTTTTTCTGTTCTTCTTTACTCGCAATCATGAACGAAAAAGGAAAATATTCAAAGAAAAGTTTTACTTTATATTTTTGAGTGAAGTTGAAACCGAAAAAGTTTATGATTCCATTTTATTTTGGTTATTTTGTTTTTTTTCGTTGGATTTAGGTAGTGTATTATATCTATTTATATATTACTAATTTCTGTCTGTTTGTGTTTTCTTTATGTAATTTTACATTTTACTGCTTTACGCTAATATAAGTATTATTATGGTTTCCCTTAATACACATACATACATAAATTTAAAATTGTCAGCAGTCGTTGTAATATTTTTTGCTCTATTTTTCTGTTTGGTGAAAATTAATAGAAGAAGGAAAAAATATGTATATTTAATTTTATTTAGATATTATCTGGAAATTTAGCGCCTTCATTTGAAATGTCATCGTAGCGGAAACCATAAAATCTTATTTGTTTCGGCAACATTAGCGTTGCGACAAATAGCAGTGTATTTATATTTGCTTATGTTTTGCTTTAAAGTTTAAATTATATTTTTAGTTAAGTCTATGTAAATATATTCCCATTTTTGTTTTTAAATATTTAATTATAGTTTGTGTTTACTATAGTTGATTATATGCTGAAATCATTCAATCGTAGAATAGCAAATATTCAAGTGCAAGAAGGCTGACTGTTTATAAATACATATACAATTTATTTTAATATTCAGAATTCAAAGGAGTTCATAGAAAGTTTGCAAAAGGAAAATATGTTTGGAAATATTTGATTTATTATAAATTAAACCCAAGAGCCTAAGATTAGTAATTTCCCTTTTTTATTTTAAAAATCCCAAACAAATGGTCCTAAAGTTCTTTAACGCCGTTCGTTTACAACTTGTATTTTAGAATTAGGTTTTTATGTGAGATTTATTATGGACACCGAAACTTATAAATATACACAATGGTAATGTAGTGCAATAAAATAGCACATTAGCACAAACAAAAAACAAAATACACCTAATTCTGTTTTTACACAGTAATTGGTTCCAGGAAACTCCGTGTTAAAAAGACATTGATCGTATTAAGGTTTATAATATACAATAGCGCAATTCACAAGCTTGTGTGAATGGTCTTGCATCATTGCATTTGCCAAATATTTTTGCTCTACACTAACAAAATATACAGAAATGCACATGCTACTGTCTATTTGCAATGATGCAAGACCATTTACACAAGCTTGTGAATTGGGTTAATGTGTTTTTACACAAGCATAGTTATTAAAAAAAAATATATGCACTTTAAGCTTAATAGTAATGTTGTATGCACTAACAGGGAATTCCCCTTAATTTGTGATATAAACAGATTTCGAAAAAATTAAATTTAAACAATAAAATTTAAGCCCGAAAGATTTTGACTCGTGTTTAATGGAATAAAATCGTGTAAAATATTTAAAATTTTTTTTGTTTTCAAACAGTGTTAAATCAAAGCCGTGTAAAAACAGAATTAGGTGTATGTATATTAAAATTACATATTTATCCTGCTTTTAAAAATATTTGATATTGAATTTCTTGACAATTAGTTTTTGTTTTTAAAATACAGAAACAATCTTATATTCTCACCACCAATATTTGCTGTAAATTTCACCCAGATTCTACATACATATATTTATACATCTAAATGTTATCGAGTTTATTACCAAGTTTTTTATATATTTTGATCCAACACTTTTTACAAATTCAGCATATAGGCTGATTTTAGCAATGGGAATTTATTTTAGCAATAAGTATTTGTGGCAAATTCTTTTTTTTTTTTCGTTTAGGCCCTTTCGAGTTTTAATGGTTTTTAAATCACTGCATACAATTTTATTTCTATATCGATAGTTAAATAGTTAAACATAAATACTGACGCGATAAATATTGAACATGTAGCATACGCTCGTGATCCATCAATACTTTAGAATGGATCGCGATTCAAATAGAACAATATTTATTGAACGTGTAGCAGTGGCCTAAGAGTATGTTGAAGTAATTATTAATAATTGTTGCTTATAATCAGTTCTATGTTATTTTTTAGACAACATTAATAATATAGAAAAAAAATTTTTTATATATACAATTTTTGTAGCAATTTAAAAAAGTTTTAACATACAAAATTGTTTTATTTAATAAAAATGTAACTAGAGATTTCAAAATTTTGACTTAAACTCTCGATAACCAGGTTTAGTTAAACTCTAGGCTTAAATTAAAGTTTAAGCGTGCCAAATATCAGATTTAAAAGAGATTAGTAATCATATATTTAATATAAATAATTAAACAACTTAAACCAGGGTTTAGTTAAAGCTTTCTAGTTTTCTATATTGTAAAACTAATTGCTTTTATGGTTTCTACAGATAATTAATAACTTTTAATAAATTTTTAAAATGAAAAACAAATAATCTGGACACAATTCATAAACGAGCCGGATATATCGAATGTATATTCATTGAACATTTCGAAATAGTTTTTGTATAGTTTGTAGTTATCCATTAGGTGCATGGAATGGAATTTCTGATAGTAGTTACAAATGTAAAAACTAAAGTGGTACTGTGTGTTAACAATGTTATAAGCCTAAACTATAGCGCCATTCTTTAGTTGCTTATATACAAGTACAGTTTCTGTATATATTTTATAACGTACAAACAAAATTTAAATTTTTTATATTCTATATAAGCTCTTACTACTTATAATTGTTACCATAGATACAATTTCATTCAATAAAGCAATAACATTCATATTTATTTAAGATGACAATTTGTGTGTATAAAACTGTAATATTTTACAGACCTGTTGAAGAAATTACACAAGTCGTTGTCGAGACAATAAATAAATAAAAAAGTAAAAACAAAATAATCTTTAATAAAGGTTTTTTTTATATTAATCTAACATGATTATAATGTTGTGTACTTGAAAACTGAAGTAGCTCAGATTTAATTAATTAGATATTACCATAATTTCGTATAAGACAAATTTGATTTGTTTGTGTTTAATCTACATACATACGAGTATGTTAAAATGTAAATATAATTGTTTAGTAGAAGAGAAGTGCAGAATGTACAAACGATTTTGACAAAAAAAAAAAAAAACATTTATATCCGGCAAATTTATTTATTTACATATACACAATCAATTTAAAATGCTTTCACTGCTATTATTTTGCACACAATTTAAACTTACTAACAAGGAATAGAAAGTTTGTATGTTTTGTTGTTGGGAAAACATTGTTCATGTTGTTTTACTTTCACTTGTACATTATACATTATATGTACGTACTGGTATAAGTAACAAAAGTATTTGTATAGGAAAAATATGAATAAGACGATGAAGCCGAATTTTGGTTACAAGGAAAATCTCCATAAATTTCTTTAGCATTGAAGTAATAAAAAAAGGCAACAAAACCTAAACGGGAAAAGATGTAACATTTGAATGGCTTGATGTTGTTATTTGCGGATGATATGAGTAATAGGGTAAGGAATACAACAATACCGTAACAGAAAACTCCACAAAAAAATGAAGGAAAATAAAACATCAAGAGTCTCTAATTGATGTGAAGAAATGTTCGTGTAGATTGTCGATTTAATCTTTTTGTAATTGCGTTGTAAATTACAAGTGTAATGAAAACCAGAAATCCTTGATGGCAAAAGTGCTTTAATTTTTTATTTTTTCTTAATTTTAATATTTTATGTATTTCAAAACAATTTGCTTCAAATGGCAGAGATTTTAATATTAAGAGCTTATAGTATTAATATGCTTTCTTTTTACCATAATACTTCACTTAGTTAACAATTATAACACTTTTTGTTTTATTTATCATACATTTATTTAAGATTTTCTTATACGTTTTTAGTATTTAGAAACTTTTTTTTTTTGTAGGTTTCATTTTGAAAAAGAATTTGTTGATATATTTGATATTTTCATTTACATATTTGTTAGAATTTTCTTTTGTATATTACAATATACATACATATGTATGTATGTATGCATGTATGCGTTTGTTATTTAATTAATTCTTAAACATTTCACTTTAAGTCACAGCTGACACCGGACCATGCGAAGGAATTTGGAGGAATAAAACAATCACACAAACACACACTCGGCTCTAGCTGGCCAGAGACAGTTTTTTTTTTTTTTAAATTCACAACAGAAATGAAAATTTACCCGTCTTCAAGTTTTTGTGTTGTCAATAATTCTTTACAATATTTAGTTTTTTTCTGATGTGTGTGAAAAAGCGACCGTTACATTACACGTTCTAATAAGTACTAAAAGTATTTTAGAATTATAACGTTGTTTAAACCCCAAAACAAGAGTTTTTCTTGTTTTTATTGTTGTTTTTGTGTATGTTGATTAAAGTATCAACGGTATACCACCATACACAGCATCAGACATGCACACACTCACACTTATTCCACTTGATTGTGTTGTGTCGTAAAAGCCGAAATATGCTCACAACACCACGAATGTCCTTTTTGTTGCAGCTGTCTCTAAAAAAAACCGTCTCTTGCTGGCTTAAAGCACATCGCATTAGCATCTACAGATACTACAAGAAATTCAGAAACATTAGCAGCAGCAGCAGCTGTGTCATAATTTTTCTCACAGCACGGCAGAAGTAATAAATGTTGGCTTTTAAATATTTCTCTTCTCAGTTTGTGTGTTCCAGTTACATTTACAACGCTACTGAGCTGCATTTAAAGATTATTGTCCTTTAAGGCTGCCTACAACTAGAAAGACTCTCGCCTGGCTTTGCTCATTTCATGTTAAAAGTGTACGTATACATTTTTTAGTACTACGCTTTAAGGATGCTGTTCTTACTAAAATGAGTAAATGTCCTTTAGATTTACTCTATAACATAGTCTCTCTCCTTGTAACTGTATCTCTTGTACTAATTTCATCAATTATTATAAAATTTCCCTTTCTCTCTCTCTCTCTCTCTCGCTATTTTCTTTATTCCCATACTCAGTTTATCTCTTTATTGTATTCATTTATCTCTGGTTATGTTGTTGTTTTTTTTACTCCATTGAGTTTTTTAAATTTTTACGTACGAACGAACGTTTAACTGCTGCTCGTTTTGTGTGTATTTCGTTAAGTTTGGTCATGTAAATGTTACTGACCTAGTAACCGTTTTCAAGTTTACTCATTATATTCCAAAACATTTGCACTGAGCCAGCTTTATCTTGCATTTCGTTTTTTGTTGTTGTTTACATTTTCGTTCTTGATTCCTTTTTGCTCCTGCCATAAAATTTTTTAGACATTTTCGTTGTTTTCATTGTTTTTGACATATTATTTTTTGATATTTTGTTGTTGATTCTTGAAAAAAGGTGTAGCTTTTATGCTATTGCTGTTGTAGTTGCTGTTCTTCATCTTCACATGATAAATGTCAAATTTTTAGTACAGATTTTTAGTTTTTTTTTTTGTTTGTGTAATTCTTAGTACTTGAAGTTGACGTTAAATTATTTTATAATTAAACGAACTGACGTATGTATAATGGCCAAAGTAAATGGGAGTCAAAGTTAACAGTCGCTGTGCATTCCATTGTTTGATTTTGATAACTAATCACTAACCTGTGTGTAGGTGAAATTATAATTCTAAAGCAGATCGGTATATGCTGTTTACTGCAAAGAATGGAACACTTTGATAAATGTGGAAATCTTAAGTTATATCTATCCAATAGTGTTGAATTGTGGAAAATGATATCTTTACTGAAACAAATTGTTGCAAATATACACATCGTTAGCTTAGTATGCAAATGTGTCAAGTACCTTTTCACAATACATGAATTTAACGTAGTTTTATTACTTAATTGATAACATTTTTAAACATTAATAATCACAGTATAAGAGGAGTGTGCTGTTGACTTATAGGTTCGTTTAGGGACTTAAATTAAAATGGTCCAAATTAGAAGGACAAATATCAGGAATTACCAAACACTTTTATTTGCATTTTTATAAGATTTTCCTATATCAGACTCAACTAACGTTAAATTTTTCAGTTGTTTTTGTTCATGTTCTATTGTTGTGTTCATGTATTGTTAGCTATCAAGTAGCTGCCGGTACTCTGTGATCCGTTACACCAGGATCGCTCAAATCAAATCGCTAAAAATTTTACCTCAAAATTACTGTATATAAAAATCAAACTAAATATTTATTTTTGGTTTTCAAAGCTTGTCGCGTTCGCTATCGTAAGTCCATCACATTTTAAATACAAACAATTCACATATTTCAGCAGCTTGTACTTTGTATTTGTAAATTTCGGCAGATATTGGTGCTTTTGTTGAAATTTGTGTATTAATATTTAAGCGATAATTTATAGGCTGAACAAATTGAGCGATAGCATGAAAAATTATGCTAAAAGACGTATAGTTGTACACAAGACAGTAAATTCATATTCTAAAGATACAAAGCTAATGTTATTGAAGCAGTCTATAAAACTTTTGTCGAACCAGTAATTAATAAAGACTTTGTAAACATTGCTAGAACTAATCCTAAAAAGGGTAACCAGTCCATGATCCAGAATATCAGCAGACCCAATAATAGTTTCATTTTCAAAAAATCAATCCGACTGCTTTGGAGCAAATTCAGCATTTTCAGATTCTAGCAATTATTTGTATGGTATTTTTGAAGAAAAAATGAAATTCTTTGGGTTTTTGACACAAATTTGTTTGGAGCATATAAGCATCAATGATTAAATCAAAAATTTAAAGTTGATTTCATAAGTAATAAAAACACATACAGGGACCTCACTTACAATTATTCTAAACAAGTAAGAAAGTATAGTCGTTCAAGCTCGACCAAATAATACGCTACACCCAATATATGTATAAAACTGTTTTTCAGAAATGGCCGTTATATGGGATGTGTAACCAATTATGCACCGATCATCCAAACTTGATGTCTGTGAACCTTTATCTCGATATAAATACTTTTTAAGAATTTGTGAACACATTTTTGAGCAAAGTCGTATGTTTATGTTGTTAAACCCTCAAAATGATTAAAGAAAAAATATTTATAGCGAAATTACCAACAACATTTATACAACGATTTTGAATTCAGATGAAGTACAACTCCTACGACACTACAACGTTACTTGTGAAATGAACAAATGTTTTGTCATCTGTTTAAGTTCAGCAATAGTTTTTTTTTGTAAGTAAACCAATATTCGAAATCAGTCAAACGACATTGGCATTTGAAAAATACGGTTATTTCTATGAAAATCTGGTTTAATGCAAAATAAAAAAATATTCACATCCCATCGCTGTGCAATTTGTATGTCACCATTACGGCTAGTTTGTTTTTCTTTTATTTTGACAAGTGATCATCCATTTGCAATTTTGACAAACCACTTTTTAATCAATAAATAAAATAATAAAACTCCTATTAAACTTTTCCACAATTCTAATTCGAATCCTTTGACCCAATACATAATCATTCAGTGAACATTACTCAACCATTTAAAATTTATAAAAAAAATATATGTGCACGTATGTATGTATGTATATTTTTTACTTTATTTGTATTTGTCATTCATACTCTGAGTTCTTTTTTTTATTTTAGTGCATGTTTTTATATTTTTATATTTCTGTGTGTGTGTGTGTGTGTATGTGTGTGATTTTTTGCAATCATTTTACAAACCACTTTATTTTCTGCTAATGTTTTTCATATTTTTTCCAATAATATTCTTCAAAATTGTCAAAGAAAGTTTATGTTGGTTTGCATTTGTTGCTATTTTTTGTTGTTGTTGTCGTTGTGGCAGTATTGTTGGTGGTATCTGTTGTTATTACTGTGGCTGCTACTGCTGCTACCACCGTAACTAAAGTTTTTTATTGCAAATTTGTGAACTACGAAGCTGTGTAACACTTTAATGGATTCCAAATCAAATTTATACATCGAGGATACTTGTTGAAAGGTATTTTTAATACTTGGGAGAATCCATTTACATACAAACATACATACACACATACACACTGGTATACCAACGTCACTATCTCCATCTCCATTATCATTATCATCATTGTCGTTGTCGTTGTCGTTATCATCATTAATACTGTTATGATCATCATTGCTGCTGCCACTACAACTAACAACAAAACACACACACATACAATTCACTCTAAAAGCTTTTCAGTATAATGTTTTTGTTTGTGTTGTTTTTATTATATTTTAAATTTGTTTGTTTTTGTTCTAACGTCACCAGTGTAAAAAACGAATAAAAACGAAACTACAGCAGAAAAAATATTGAAAAAAATGAATGCTTAGAAAGTTTAGTTGAATTTTGCTAGAAAAAAAGGAAATCTATGGGGAAAATGCGTACAATTTCTAATACTATTTTTCACTTTATTTGCAATAAATATACTTTTATAATATACATACATACATATAAGTATATACATATGTATGTATATATGTAGTACAGTTTTAAACAATGCTAAAACAGTTTGTAAAATTTTGGAGAAAATTCTAATATTTTGTACAAATAGTTTTTGGCTCCACTACAATTCTTTTCTGAATCAAACTGATTTAAAAATATCATGAAATGAAAATTGTGCTTAATATTCGAACAGATTTTTGGATTTTTAAACTTTCTTGTATTTCAACAACATTTTCATACTGTAAAGTTCTAACTAGCAATACTTAAAATACTTTGTGTGAAAATTGTTAATCGAAATATTTTTGTTATAAATTTATCGTTGTCATTGTAAAACTTTTCTTTATTGTTACGTTTTAAAATTTAAAATTTAACATTAAACAACAGCTAACAACGTTCATATTAGAAATAATATTTTAAAATGAAAAAATTTTTTGGTAAAATCTACCAAAAATTAACATATTTATGTTTAATTGCTAAACGAAATAATACAGAATTTTTTAATAGCATTAGGACACATTTTTTGTAGTTTCGATACACAACTCAAGGTTTTATCCACAAAATATGTTATTTAAAATGTTTTTGCTCTTTACTGTTTTTAAATATATTTGATAAGTTATGACGTTATTAATAATAAATGTATATATTTTTATGTGCATACACATATGTAAAACGAATACATGACAGTCAGTATGAAAATGAACTAAGTCAAAAAATGTATGTATGTCCATAAACATTGTTAAAAAATTTTAATATTTGAAATAAAATTGTCGTATTGTGAATTAGAAAATGAAATTTAACTTTACAATTCTATTGTCAAATTAATTCTCAGAAGGAGCATTTTAATGCTCCACAAATGCGGCAGGACTGTTAAGACAATACTCAAACCCGGACAAATAAAAACAGAATTTTCATACGCATCATTTGAATAGAAATTTTTCAAAAGGGACTGTGAATGTCAACAATATTACTTCAGATATTACATGGCGATCCTGCAAGATCAAATCGTGGTAATATTTTTGAACAACAAATTTTTTTCACAAATCTGAGATCCTGCCAATTGAAGCTTTTCCAAGACACATTTTTTTTTTCCATTAAATGTGTGATAAGGAACTAATAGACAGAATCTTTCAGAAATGGAAGGAAGCAGCATGTTCAGAAAGATATAGGCCCGAGCCGCAAAATATACCACACCCCATGTATATAACATCACCGAAAAATTCAGGCCCGAGACCAATAACAAGGCGTAGTTCTATTAAAAATGTAAAGCGATTAACATTTCTTAATAATATTACAAAAATAGTCGAATGAAAAATGTTATTCGAATAAGAAATTTACAATGGAAATTTTATTTGCATTAAAATTATTCGATTCCAAAAACGAAAAATATTTAAAAATTTATTCGAATAAAGAGTTTTTTCCAAAGATTTTATTCGAATAAAATGTTTTTATTAAAAAAGAAGATATTTAGAATTATTTTGCAATAAATTAATTTAGTATTTACAATTTATTCTAATAAATGATTTTCTACCTAATAATGCATTTAAACCTAATTTTAAAAACCAACACATTTACATGATTTTTCTAACTAATACACTCATACATTTAAAGTTTTTTAACGATATTTGAAGTCTCTTTTTTCGCAAAACTCTTTTTAAAAACTTTTTTTAAATTAATTGAATACAATTAATGTTCAAAAGAACAAGAAAAGGCTGTGTTGTATTTGATATTTTTACTTTGGAAAAACTTAAGAATTTAAATAATCTTTCAATCAAAAACCGAATAAAGCCAGATCTATGTAAACGATATATAAAAAAGATTGTGGCAAAATTTATTCGAATAAAAAGAAATTGTATTGGAAATTTTATAAAATGTTTAAATTTGTATAAAACATTTAAAATGAAGTAAATTCTGTACAATCACTATTTATAAAATTTGTTTTCTAAAATTTTTTTTCAAAACTTTTTACAGATACAGCAAGATTTTTTACATATACATGCTATTAGGATATTTCCTGTATAAACATTTTGCTGTGTAAAAATACTGCTGCAACATTTTTCTATATATTCTTCGCTGGAGTTTTGCAACTGTATTGGTTCAACATTTTTTAACTTTAGTATAATTTATTTACATTGAATTCAAGCGCAAACCCACAAATAGGACTTAGACTACTTTAAAAGTAACTTCCTTTTATAAGTAGACATGCATAGATAGATAAATTTACATACTTTTGCATATACATATAAATAAGTAATTCAATGAAGTGTGTATGTACGTATCTATGTAAATAAGTATACGTATACAAGTTGTCCATATTGTTATGAAAAAGTTAATGCATTTGTTAAAGTAAAAGATAAAAAGCAAAAAGGAAAAATAAACAACAGACAAGGATGTTAGTTTGATTAAAGTGTTTTTCTTTGCACACCACCTACCACTCACTTACTTACATCTTGGTTTTGAGAGCAGGTCACATGAATGACAATTGAAGTCAGAATGAAATTGAAAACTATGAAATGCTTTTATCATGTCATTTAATACAATTTCCTTTTTAACATCATTATCTCGGTTGTTGGAGGGGGAAGATACACAAGTTTTATTGTTATTGGTTTTATGTAGCTGCAGCTCTTTATGGCAAATTAACAGGATCGATAGAGAATGTAAATAGTAAATCATTAATACACAATTATGAATGTGTATTACTAAGTACATTTTGACCCTGCTATTAGAACGTTCTTATTCAGATACAATTAATATCGATAATAAGTATAATTTAATCTTATAGGGTTGTGTTAAAAGGCAATGGAATGGCATTTGTATCATTAATGTAATTATTAATTCTGAGACTTAAATATGTATATTTATATAAAAGTATGAACGCGAACAAATTCAATACTTTTGTTTATTTTCATAATCTATTCGGCTACATTTCTGTACATTAAAGCTACAGTTCTTTAATAAGTTAACCCTGGTGAACAGCAGGTATTCGTAAAAATAAGTTAACCAGATTCTCAAACAGCAGCTTAACTGTTATATAATAAAAAGTCTTGCAGTAAATTGTTTATAGCTTAAATATTTGACTATAAATATGTATATATGTCGCTGCAAAATTTCTACATCAAACTGCAACAATTTTCCTACCAACATGTTACTGCAACTTTTTGACTATCAACATGTTGTTGAAAATTTGTTACTTCAAACTTGTTAGTGCAACATTTTCACTATAAGCAAGTAACACTGAAAAATTATTACCTTCAATTAGTTACAGCAACATTTGCTATCAAGATTTTGCTGAAACAATTTTGCTATTAACATGCTGATGAAACAGTTTTACTATTTAATATATTGCTGCAAGATTATTACCATCAACATGTTGCAGAAAAATTTTTCCTATTAACATGTTGCTGCATGAAATTTTCAGATTTTTAAGCAAAATTAAGTAATGATTTTTTAAATTTCTTTCATTCTTTTTTTGCCAGAGATGTCTACATAATTTTAAACTAAATTTTAATTTGGCAATTAATAATTTACTTAAACTTTTAAAGTTATTTGTAAATGTGTATAGAATTATGCACACCAAATGAAAAATACTTTCACATAAATATCAACAAATATAAAGATTTGTTGTAAAAATTATTGCTAAATGTTTAAATTACACAAATAGTTTTTCGTTTTTCATTTTTCCTAAATACGTAGTAGTATGTGTATTGAACATACCTAAAATAATTTGCGTTGCAAATAAGATTTTTAGCATTTTTGTTCTGTTTACTTAAACACACAATAGCTCATACATATAACTGCAAGTAATGAAATCTTCAAATATTGCAAAATGTAAATTTCATTCTATATTTGTAAATGATGTAAAATATCCGATATCAATATGAGCACAAATGAATGAGAAAAAAGGGAAACCCAAATTAAAAAAAAGGGTTGACATCAACATGAGCATCACAAAACAAATACTAAATTCAAATGTCGTATAACAAATTACTAATACAAATACAAACAGAAATGGGAAATTCTGTCGTAATAGTGGAGGAAAAAAGTTAAAACGACAGGACAATAATGAAAACAAAAAAAAAAAAAAAAAAATCACACACATTTATTTACATAATCACAATCATAATTTTATACTTGTCGTACAATTTCATAACGATTCGAATATTTTTGTATCATTCATATTGCTGCAACATACACAGATACATATGCATATACATATTTACGTACAATACATATATACATATCTAACTCTTGTAACTTATTACACACATTATACATACATACTTATGTATATTTAGGAGCATGTTGAATATGAAATATAATACATATATGTTTGCGTGTATATTCTTATGTATGTATATGTATGTACAGAATGATTATTATGTTTGTATGCATGTGTATAAGTATTTATGTACATTTGTATTTGTGTAAACAAAAATCAAAACAAATATTTTAATTTTACTACATCTAACTGATACAAACGAACATGTAAACAGAACGCAACTTTCAATACAGTTGAATACATCTACATATATATATGTATGTAGTAGAGGGTGTTGCAAATAAAGTTGTTACTTCAAATTGCGGGAGAGTTTACTATTCATTGTATATTTTATGTATTTATTTATACAAAGTTGGTTAATCGAATTATAATTCAAATCACAATATAAAAAATGGAGTGTGCTGAAAGTTTTTTGGTTGTAAATCTCTTAGTTGAGCTTCATTTGTTTTTTCTTCATTTTTAATTACCAGCGGGAGGTTTTTCCCTTTTCCCATTTTCCCTATTCAAATTCAGTGTTAAAAGAAAATAAAAAGGAAAAAAACTCCCGCGGATTTTTTATTCATGATTGGGCCGTATGTTTTCAGGATTATGTAAGGAATTGCAAAGTTCAAAATTTTCTGTTTAATGGAAGTTTTAGAATATTTTATAAAATTACTAGCGCCAGAACAACGATAATCCGTAGCACTTCAGATACTTTTATAACATCGATATCAGTGTTTCAGCAAAACTAACAACAGCAGTCTAAGTACTGCAAGTATAATGCGAGTGGATGCTGCTTTGGTTAATTAAGTTGCATAATTAAATATCAAAATTATTATTTTTCAGTAAAGTTTTGACCCAAATTAGCACCATGTCATTATTGAAAATGTTGATGGAATAGAAAAATATTCGAAAACTCTAATTCTAAAGCGTTAACCAATTGAATTGAACAATATTGATCTATTTTCAAAAGAAAATTCAAACGAAATAGTACTATAGTTCTTGGCAATCAAACAAAAATCACTGACGGAAGAACTAGTTCTAAAACTGTTGCCAAAAATGTGTGTCTCTCGTTAAGCTTCCCTAGAACTAGTTCAAAGGTTGATCATTGCAAACTAAAATCACTGATTAGGAAGCTGGTACTTGAACCATTCCAAATAACACGTACTCCGCTATATTTCGTTAGAACTAGTTTATAGTGGATAATTTCAAATAAAAATCATTGATCCCATTGATCAAAAACGAGTACTGTCTGTTTGCCTACAAGCATTGTATCGGGGTTTTCAATAAGAGCGCTACAAAAGTTTTTTTTTAAATAAAACAAAAACGGTTTCAGATATTAATGAAAGTCTTTATTACTGTGAAAGTTTGTTCGATGCCATTATGTATCGAATTCGATTTCTTTTGCATGTGCACCACGGGCACGCTTGCAAAAGTCCAGACGCTGAAGCATAAATTGGCCGATACTGCTGCATTTTCACGTTCGATATTCGTACGAAGTTCATCAATCGTCGCTGGCTTGTTGGTATAGATCATAGACTTGACGTAGCCCCATAGGAAATAGTCTAACGGCCTCAAATCACATGACTGAGGCGGCCAATCGACTGGAACATTTCGTGAGATAACACATTCTCCAAACTTGGTTTCCAATAAATTGTTTGTGACATTCGCTGCGTGGCTCGTGGCACCATCCTGTTGGAACCACATGTCCTCCAAGTCCATATCATCTAATTCGGGCCAAAAATATTTTGTTATCATTGAACGGTAGCGATTCTCATTCACAGTAACGTGCCGGTCTTGATCATCACGGAAGAAGTGCGGCCCAATGAAGCCGCCGGCCCATAAACCGCACCAAACCGTAATTTTTTCGAGATGCAATGATAACTCATGAAGTACGTGTGGATTGCTGTCTGACCAATAACGCATATTTTACTTATTGACAAAGTCATGGATTTAAATTTTTCCACTAGACGCTCAATTGTTAATCTGGTAGGACGATTATGATGACCATAAATTGGACGTAGCGCTCTTAACGTTGAGGCCACTTACTCCGAATTTCGGTAGTATATTTTAATAATTTCGACTCGTTGTTGGTTCGTTTATCTTTCTATTATGAAATGGCAAACCTTACTGAAGAGAAATGTCAAAAGAGCGGCAAAATATATGGCGTCGTTTGCTGTCCCTATTTTTCCCTATCGCTACCTGTTGAATTTAGGGTAATTGCATTTTTTTTATTCATTTATTTTTTTTATTTCACATATAAATGTAAAAAAAAGTTAAACAAAATTTTGCTGACAATATTGGCAACGCCTAATATTTAAAGAAGGAATTAGTTAAGCAATACCAATTACACCTCCTGTTAAAGAACCAGTTTTATGCATTAACTTATTTGCACAGTATTGTTATAACACTACATTGTTACATAAATATCAATGTCATATATACATAGTGTCCTTATAACTCTAGCATTTTGTATAAATATACCCAACAAACATTTAGATGCGATTCAATAAGTAAAGATAACGAATCAATGGAGAACTAGAATAAAAGATAAAAATAGTAAATAGAACAATTTTACAGCGAAACATTTGAGAAAGTAGATAACGCACTCTAGTACCAAGTTGTGGTCATTTGTTAAGTATAAATAATAATTTTTTGTAGCTTAGTGTAATTGTTTGTAAAACATTTTAATTTATGTATTACAAATTTTATATTAAGCCCTGTAAATCATGCTTTCTGGGTATAACATATGTATGCAAGTGTATAGTATATACATTGTTGTGTGTCCTAAGTAAAGCCATTGGCTTTGAGTTACAAATGAAAACAAAAACAAAAAAAGAAATAACAAAACCACATCTAGGAAATAAAAAGTTACAAAAATAACAACATTATATTTGAATTTGTTTAAATGAATTTATGCACATACGAATATTCCGTCATTTGGGGTAAATGGTTGAAGAATATGTACATAAGTATATCTGTATAGAGATGTCAATAATTTTGTTTATGCCTATTTGGCCATTTTTATTGCCATTCCTAATCAGCCACATTAACATTTTTAACCTACTTGTTGATATTTGTTGCACGCATGTGATATAATTTTCTTTTAAACCGAATACGAATTTAAAATTTATTTCTTCCTTCCAAGATAAAATAACCACTTAAGTATTACTGCTTTTTGGAAATATGCTTTTATCACATGAAATACTTGTCATTTACAATCGAATGTGCCATATTTGCTGAAGTAATTTCCAAGAAAACTCAATCTTCAAGTCAGCTGCCTGCCACTTATGTTAGTAGTAAAATACTTATTTCTATTTACATATAAATATTAGGGTGTAACTAAAAAAAAATATATTTTTAAAAGCTATATACAAATGTATGTAATTTTGTAAATACTTGTACAAGGTGGAGCAACATAACCCCCCGATTTGAAATGAGCGCCATTCCGCTCAATGATAATGTGGATGGGTGGGCGTGGTCTCAATTGATAGATAAGGTTTTAAAGTTTTGTTACCACCAAGGCAAGTCGTGATCATGCGGTGGAGTAAAGAGCAACGAGCGTTCGCCGTAGAGGCCTATTTATTTTGTTTTTCAGTGACGAAGCGCATTTTCACTAAAGCGGGTGTGTCAATAAGCAAAACATGCGTTACTGGGCCGAGACGAACCCCCGACAACTCCATCAGAGGCCTTTGCACTCGCCAAAGGTCACAGTTTGGTGTGCAATTTCTTCAGTTGGGATTATCGGACCTTGGTTTTTTGAAGAAGATGAGCGGACTTAGGGGACGTATGGTTCCAGCAGGACGGAGCAACGGCTCACACTGCGAGGAGTTCGATGGCTTTGTTGAGGGAGCACTTCCCTGGACGCCTCATCTCTCTCAGAGGCGATTTGGAGTGGCCACCACGATCGCCTGATTTAACCCCGTGCGACTTCTTTTTGTGGGGTTACCTCAAGTCCCGGGTCTTCAATAAGCGTCCACGGACTCTTGATGACCTTAAGACCAACATCCGCGAGGAAATGGCGAAAATACCGGTCGACATGTTGGAGAGGGTGATGCGAAACACGCGAAATCGGTTCGTTCAGTGCATCGATAATGGAGGGCGTCACTTGGCCGATATGATTTTCAAAACTATGTGAAAAAAAACTATAAGATATTACCTACACATAATTTAAAAAATTAAACAAATATCTCTAATACTTTTTTATTTATTGCGTTACAAAATCGGGGGGTTATGTTGCCCCACCCTGTAGATACATATGTTTTATGTATACTTCTTCCGAATGCTTACTTAAGCTTTGCAAATTTCTAGAATAAACCCTTCTTCTGTTACTGTTATTGCACTATTGAATAATGGCAGAAAGAAAAATCGGTTCAAAATATTCGTTAAAGTTGTGTAAAGTGATGATGTCTAATAAAAAGTGGCTAACAGAATGAAATGAAATTAATTTTATGTTAAAAAAATCTGTGTTTTTCTTTCAGCGGATCACATTAAGTGTTCAAAATATATCAATCCACCAGATATTTTTTTTGTCAGGAACTATAGTATGACTCCGTTTTAATTTCCCCTTAAAAATAGACCAATATTGCATCTGTTCAATAATAAAAGTCAGTTCAACGGGTCAAAATTTTACTGTAGATAGGTGACGTCTTATAAAAGCCAACAAACAATTCAGCATACTCCCTTTCAATACATATCCAAAATCTTAGTTGAAGCGATTATAAAAGCTGTGCTTATCAGAACACAATTGGAAAATGTTTGCCGAACCTATCTATTGTCTTTTTTTTTAAGAGAAAAGTTTTATTCTTTCAGGCTAATAGTTCAAATTTTTCAAAGAATGCTATTGTACAGTACTAGAACAATTGCCAAAGGCGTCATCAGCAATTTTCATTGTTCACGATCCATCTGTAAACATCATCTATTTAACTCACCGTTTTTTGAGAAATAGAATTCGAGAATTATCATATTTACTTTTTACGTGTTGTGAGTTAGAACGGAGTTTACGTACGTTACAATGTGTGTGTATTCTTTATTATTATTTACAAATCTTGTATTGTTACAAATTTGTTTTTTTTTTTTCTTGCTGCGTCTACTTTTTCTGTAGATCTATAACAGCAATGTATGCATGTTTTTTTGTTGTCATTTTCCCCTTTTTCAAATTAATGTATTTTTTATGTTTATATATTGGATCGACATCCCGTTATTTTGTTGCATTATAAAGTGTTGTTTCCGGTAGCTGTCTCAGGTCCATTTTTAAATATGCAACAACTGGATGAAACTGTTATAGAAACTTTGTGTTAAATAATGCGTTACTATGTTTTATATGATTTGGATATTGAATCCCACAATAGGTTTGAAAGGTAGCATACACACTTATTGGTCTTTCGATTCTACTGTTGTAATTCTTGCACCATGATTGTCGGAGAGATCCTGATTTTGTTTTATAGATTTGTCTTTTAAGTTTCTGGTTTGTTCATAAGAGAGAATTTTAGTGTCGTTTGCTTTAATAGTCTTTTTGCCTTCCTTTTTGCTTACGACTACATTGTTGACAGTACTTTTTGAAAGCTGTAGCTGCTTTACAATCAAAGAACCCGAAGATGTCGGATTTTCAAGGAACTCCTTCAAGTATATTTAGACTGATTGCAGTTTTCTTAAAGAAATATTATAATTAATACTTAAGAATCGTAATGTTGCCAGCAGGTTTAAACAAAAAAAAAAATCATCAGTAGTGTTGCCGGTTTTAATTTTTTGTTCTTAAGATATTTATATTTTTTCACAATAAAAATCATATTGAAATTAATACCTCTTTCTAGTAATGTTAATTTTCGTGATAGCTAATAAGAATTTGTAAATTATTGGAATTTCAGAAATTTCCAGATACCTGCTGTAATTCATAGTCTTTTCAATAGTATAAATCGTTGAAATATTCATTGTCATAAGAGTTTAAGCATGTGCTTTGAAAATTACAAGAGATTTTGCATAATTTTAGTATACGAGTATATACTTTAAAATTATAAATCATTTTGTAAAATACAGAGTATAAAAAACTAATATGTAATTTAAAAAGAATATACATTTCGGGGGCACCTTATTACACAAGTGTTGTTGTAACTGTAACAGTGTGCGAACTCTACTCAGTAAAAATAGATATTAAATGATAAATAAATATTATCAAAAAAAAAACTCTGTATTGCTTTAAAAGCAACGCCTCATGACATTTACATATCAGAAGCGAAAAACACAGGCAGACGAACACGAACACAGAATGTAAATGTATATGTATGTTTCCAGTACATACATACGTTGCTATAAATATGATATAAATGTGATGATTGCACGTGTAAGTGTATGAGGGAAAACGAACATATAAATAAATAATATGTATTGTAAATAAAAATACAGACAGACAGACACGCATACATATAAATTATATACATATGTATTTGTATTTACATATGTACATTTTTTCGTTGTCGTGTACGTATATTGAGAATATGTTTTACACATTTTTTTTTGTTCTTTTGCATTTAAGTTTTTTGCACTGAAGTATTCAACCAATTTGCAACCTCATTGTGTTTGCCGTAAATAATGACACCAGTACCGGTGGATATGTATATACTTAGTGAAACTGTCGTTTACGTGTGCAGTCGACAGTGTAAAAAGCCGGCAAATAAAGTCATATTAAGTGTACGTACACGTGCATTTTTTTTTTGTGATAAACATATACACATGCACAGTTAAGGTATTTATGCACAGCTGTGCTTGTAATTGGTTGTCTGTGCAACCATTGCAACAAAAAACTACAAGGTGTTGACAAAAAAATGTTGCATAATGATGCTGCAGTAAAATTATGAACAAAATTGCTGAAAATCTTTTTATTGATTCAGTTTATTCAGTAGTATAAATACATAGTTTTTATTGCACAATTTTAAAAATATTTGAATGTTTTTTTTCCCAATTGTTTGATTTTATTAAATTCGCCAATTCATATCAATGACATTTCATAAATACTTTATTTTTTAAATAATTTTCTCTGCTCCATTTTACTGTTAATGGCCAGAGGAAATAAATACGAATGTAAAAAAAATGCAAATGTACAGAAAAAGTAGCAGAAATATAATTTAAATAAATATTTCAATCATGTATAATTGACTATATAGCTGTGTTGCCAACAAGTACCAAAAGTGGCTGAATGTTGCTGTATTTTTTATTTATTTAAAAAAATAATAATAATTTTTTATAATCGCACATTTAAGTTGTGCTACGTCAGCTTGATTTTATTCGTTCGTTGGATAATAGACTCTAGGTTCACAACGCTACATTCGATTGCTTTTATGTAAAAATATAAATCTTAATAATATTTTTCTTGTTTAGATTTTCAATAGCTATTTATTAGCACTATGTTTAGTAAAACAAAGGTAGGTTGCTTTCAATATAATAGCAAAAAAAGTTGGATTAAGAACGTGACAAAAAAGTAATTCGTTTTTGACTGCATCTAGACAAATGAAAAATGTTTAATCAAAATTAGAACAATGCGGTTTTCTTGATAGTTGTCATAATGAAATATTTGCATTATTTTTTGTTCAAAATTTATTATGATTTAGCATGCGACATTTACAACAAAATATTTTTACGTAGCAAAGTTCAAACTTGAAGCTTTTTGGGAACTGTTTGCAATGCTTCTACAGTATTGTGTACCTTTGGCTTTCGATGTAGATAAGGTTATCTGATTTTATTTATTGGTCATAGAATAAATTTTTAAAAATGCACTTAATCTTAAACTGGCCATTCATTTTTTTATACGATTTTGCTTTACTGTATCGTAAATATATAAACATTATCAACCATTTATTTTACTCTAGCCAAAAAAAAACCGGCTAAAGTTGTTGCTTTTTAATTTCAACAAATAAAAATGCGACATTTCTATGACTTTCAAGAGAAATTTTCATTTTGGTACATTCTGATACTAAACACATCTCTTAACCTCCTCTTTTTTTTGACTCGAAATTTATAATTCAGCAAATAAATTTGATAGATTATATGAGTAAACATTTAGCTAATACACGTTCTAAGAAATGTACTGGTTAATGGCTTTCAACTTGAGTTTATTGCAGCAATTCATTTTATTAAAGAAAAAGCAAAAAACAGATAAAATAAAAAAAAAAAAGAATTCAAACAGGGCGACACGCAGCATCAGCCAGACCATTTAGACATTGAACTATTAACTTGACTTTATACATTTTTATTTACAATGTCGTAAAAGCAAATTTTACGCTCCTCAAAATCATGCGTCTTTATGGGCCATTTTGTTAAAGATGCATGTCAAAATGTCAATATTTTGAGTCCGGAGACGAAACAGGAAAAGAATCCTGCATAAATTTCAAAAGCAGCTAATCGAAAAAGGGTTATAAAATGTTTATAATAAAATAAAAACAAAGCAAAAAACTCTTTGAATAAAAAGCAAAATGATAAATATTTAAATGGTAAATGTAAAATGCATGAATTTGAAGATTTCGTTTAAAATAATAATGTTTGTTTTTAGCAGTAAACGTTGTATATAAATACATTTGTTAGCAAAAATCTTGATTTTTTTTGCCAAATTTATGGCAAGAGTTAAAGTAAAAAACCTTAAAAAACAGGTTTTTTTGTAGCTGGTTTTATAGAAATAAAAAGGAAGTCATTTTAAACTATTAAACATTTTATATTTTTTATTATAAAAATAAATTAGTTTAGTATATCTACCAACTGTTTGGTCTCTCAGGTGGGCTTAATGTTTATGCTCATTATTATTATCAATATGTTTGGTCTTTTACGTTTTACATTTTGCTTTTCTTAATAAGTATTACATTTTAGTTGAGACTACATTTCATGTTTTTGTGTTTTTTAAGGTATATTTGTGGCAAATAACAATCCAACTGTTTAGAAAAAATGCTGTGATAGTAAAGAAAGTATGTACTATTAAATGGAATGAAACCCTGCAGACATTTATTCCTTTTCATTTGTTGTTTAAATTCCCTTTATATCACTTTCGTTTGCTGTTAAGAGTATGAGTAACAATGTCTGTGTATGGGTATGGGTTTGCGAGTTTACACTTGCTAGTCGATTGATCTATCCTTTTTGACCCTTACAAGTCCTTTGGGTGTCCTTAATCATAAAACTTATTTCACACGCAGGCTTCGTCTTCATTAATCTGTCGTTTGACTTTAACACACAAAATCCCACACTCCCTCGTCTCTCTTCCTATCTCAACCTTTGCTACAACCTGTAAAACCAGCAGAGTTTTTAATAGTTTCTATCTTTCGTTTTTTATGTTTTCAGCATTCAGATAAAAAGAGCAGCTAAGAAAAAAAACATTTACCCTATGTATTTTTCACCTGCTTTTTATATAGCTGTATGTTTATTTTATTTGGTAACTTATGTTTTGTAGCTTAGGTGTAACAGTTGGATCAACAAACAGTTGTTGTAGGTCATGTTGCAGCGAAATTACTTTAAACCTGGCCTTAAATAATTACTTAAGAAGATTTAACGCTAGTGTTTGGTGTAAAAAATATGACAACCCGTAAACAAATTTATGACAAAAATTATTTATTTATTAACGAATACGTTCAGAAAGGTATACGATTTATGGCTACAAACATAATATGATCTGAATGAGTTGGAATCATAATATGGTTGTGTTCAACTATAATATGATCATATAATATTTTTACATAGCCATATTATGTTTGGAGAGGAATTATGGCTGTTTTTAATCATATTGTTAATATTATAATTTGATTGCATTTTATAATATTATAATTACAAATAAAAAATAATTAGAAAAAGAGATAAAAAATCTGATAAACGTCAGTTACATTACGATCATTCATAACTATACGAATCGTCAGACAGTGGAAAAGTTGTTTTTCGAAAGTCGACCATGTTCTGTAGTAGTGTTGCACAGGTTTAATTTCGCTTTAAGAGTTACCATTTGTTTAAATAAATGTACGTTTAGTACTTGTACGTACATATATGTATATATATGGGTATTTATATGTGTTTATAAGATTTTTTTTCCGTCTGAATCGTAACAACTAAATTAAGTTAAGTTATCCTTTGGGTGAAAACGTACACAATTTCTCATTAAGCTAATTCGAATGAACAAAAAAGAATAACAACCAGAGAGAATATCAGGACTTATAATTCTTTTAACATACATTTCATATATTTCTTTACTTTTTTTTTTTTGATTGTTGGTGTTTGTGTTGCATTTTTGTACGCTATAATATTTAATAATTTAGTAGGATGTTAATTTGTGAACTTTTATCATTATATGCTTAAATAATTGCCTTAATAAATGTATAACTGTAGAAAAAAGTTAAGGGTTGCTAGTGTTAAACTATAATTACGAATAAGTATATGACCGGGTCTATGAAAAAAAGGTGGCTTATGACTCAAAAAAGAAATTGTGAGACACAGATGTTAAAGATAAACAATACATTTCGTCAGTTTCTTCGTAGTTTTTCTTTTGCATTATGAACAGTCATGTCCAAAAAGCAACCAAAAAAGCCAAAAGAGCATAAATGAGATAAGTTCGGGTGTGTATATAAAGAGCGATGTTTTTTCAATGATATTTTGGTTCCATTGCCATCGAAAAAAATCTGAGGATGCTTCACCAGCCACCAAAGTGGCATCGAAGGAACCAAAGTCTTCATCGTCAAAACCTAAACCGAAGAAGTCTGTAGCTTCATCTTCAAATCAAGATCCAAAAAAGAAAGAACTGAAGAAACCTGTGACTTCAACTGCAATAAAAAAAGCAAGAAAACGTAAGGCCTCATCTCCAGAAGGAAGATTCGAAAAAACGAACAACTTCAAAGGTTTCAACAAGGCTAGCGACGACTGCTAAATAAATATTTTTTTGTGCAAAACAGCTTTTTTTTGGTAAAACCGTTTTTACAGCGTTCAATCCTGTTTTTAAATTTTTCAATTCCATTTATTATCTTGATTCTGGATTTTCAATAAAATTCTGTTTTTCTTTCATTTGTGCTCTTATTTATCTACATTTTTAGTACACTTCTAAGCAAGTTAGGACTTTCTAGTTTTCACCACGTGAAAGAGCGTCTCAAAAACTATCGAAACAAAGAAAAAAAAGTGGAAAAATTTCTTTTGAGTCATAAGCCACCTTTTCATGGGCCGGGTCACATATATTTAAGTATTTAAAAAAAACTACTAATTTTGACCACCGCAACGTATAATTATTTTTAATTTCGTGTGCTATCAAAATATTAATCATACGCTCTGTGTAATTTATTTAAAGCATAAACTAATGCTGTACTAACTTTTTATTCTTCTTTAGTTTTATGCTCATCAGTCATTAGTTTAAAATTCTTTCCATAAATGTAGAATACTTGTTATAGTTATGCGTTTTTTGTGTTTGTTTAACTAAGTATGTACTTAAGAGTTTATGAGTTTATTAGTGTATTTATGTTTCTTTCACAGTTTGAAACATGACATGTGCCACTCTTTAACAGACATTCGTAACATAATATTTATATAGTAAATAATACACAGAGCAGCAGAATTAGTATTTATAGTGTAGTGAGTACAATAAAATAGTTTAAAGTTAAAGTAATATTTAAACAAATGTGATCAATGTTATAGAGCAATTTAGCAGCGGCACACTACTCTAGATCCACTTTAAAATTACTTGATAATCACAATAATAAATAGGTTAAAAAAAATCTGAATTCACCTATTGGCCATTAGAGGCAGTAAATATTAAATGAAAAATTCTACTAAACAAGTTTTCTTTTAGCACTAATTTACTCAACCATTAATTGTAGCCCCGTGTTGTTAATGCATTTAAGTGATTCTTTTTTTTTTTCTTCAGCCTCCGCCCAACCTACACTGCAGTAAAGTGCTCAAATGCAGACTAATGCAATTTATTTCTAAGATTCTTAGACGTTCATAAACATTCAATGTAAAATGATGTCATTTAGATGTGAATGAAATTAGTAATTGCTGTGAGACTGAGCATGGCTGTGTGTTTGTCATTTCGTTTCAATTTCTATCTTTTTTTTTTTAATTTAATTCATTTATTTATTTATGCTTGTGAAAGACATGGTTTATACTTTGATGTCTCTCTATCTACACATGCGGATGCATAAAATCTTTCTATTTAAGAGTTTTTCTGCTGTTTTAGTTTTCAGCTATTTCATCTTGGTTTTAATAAATTGTTTATGTATAGTATGTATTTGATATATTTGTTTACACATATACTCAGTTATATACAAACATGCATATAAATGTATATACAATATAGTATTTGTATGTATGTATTAAATGCATATGTTTGAGTGTGCATGTGTCAATATATTTGTGCTTGTTTTATGCTTGTTAATAATTAAATTACATTTGCCAGCATCTTTACTCAAGTGTATTTTGAACACTTACTGTTGCATGCATCAGTAATTTGTGCGTATACAAGTGTATGCTTGACTATGTGTATGTATCTATATGTATAAGACCTGCCCGTAGTTAATATCAATATATTTGTCTTGTATGGGCCTAATTGCGGCAATATTTAGAAATCAATGGGTTAAAAGAAACCCATACAGAACCCGCGCAGAAAAACAATTGAAATACTTTGCTGTATAAATAGCATTTTAGTAAGAGTTTTTTTTAGAAATTCAATAAAATGCTTAAAACTGGATTTATATTTAACATCTCGAAAGTTATAGGTTGTTAATTTTTAACCAAAATATTGTTACGTTTTTATCTTTTTAAAACGATGGTTTATTTCCTTTAAAGAAACCCGATTGCTTTTAATTGCAAAATAAAATAAGCGTCAAGAAGTTTGCATAAACACAATTTTAAATGAACACTGCCTTTTACACACTTAAATTACAGTTTGAGATCAATGTTTACTCCAGGATAACTCACAATAAACTCACTTTGAGTTGCCCTGTTTGTTGTATTTATACAAAAGCGCCATCTTCTAATAACTTCTGGCAGCATCTAGAGAAGACAATCGAAAGTTCCTTTCTATAGCCTAGTACTCTGTTCAAAATTTCAAGTGGTTTGCTGTCAAAATACATGTTAAAAAAATTCACATGAAATTTTCATGAAAAAATGTTGCAGAAGTAGTACTCTGTTCATTTTGTGAAAAACATATGAAATGTATCTGGCAACATTATTTTTTCACAGCGAAATAATTAAAGTAGCAATTGTTTCATGTGGAATTTTCATCCAAAAGGTCTTCTGTCGCAACAACAATATCTATTATTTGTTTTGCTGCTGCACAAGCGGCCAGTAGTATTTGTTTATTAATTTTTATTTAAAGATTTCGATTCAACACAGATTTTTTAATATTTTAACTTTTATTTATTTTCGATTTAAATTCACAAAAAAGCAAAATATATGTGTTTTGTTTACATAAGTAAAACAATGTGGCGTACTTTCAATAAAAAAAAACGTCAAATTATGTAAATTCGCGTGATAGGCAACATTGGCTACACGTCAAATTTTCCGTATGAAATAATTAATGTTGCTCAACAGTTTCCCCAAATTTGAACAGAGTACTAGGCCTATGGTAGTTAAAACTTCATGTTGCCATTACTGCGTATTAATAACAGCATGTTATCAACAATGTTTAAACCTAAAAACTTCTACTAATGCAAATGTTGCTAAACATGTTGTATGATGATAAACATGCCGTATATTGATAATCATGCTGTATGTTAATATCGGTCCATAAATTTAAATTGAAATACAATTTCGTAACAATATCACGGAGGGATTCTTATTGCCACAACCTGATCAGAATTTAAGAACATATTTTTGAGGGTCTTTAACTTTAGAATGAGTTAAGGCAAACCATTTAACATCACCAAGATAGCTTATAATATTATTAGCGAATTTAGTGCCCAAAATATTCACTGTTTATTGGGCCGTGTAATATGGTTGGATCTCCATCTTTAATAAAATATCTTCCATGTTTATATCTACAGATTAAATGGAAATGTATGGACCATATGTTGACTGTTTTAATTTACGCAATTTGATTAGTTCAAAAAGTAGGTTTTGTTATTTCCAATGTGCCAGCAAGAACATGCTGTCAACAACTCATTTTCAATTTGAATTTAGAAAAATTTAAAAACCTGCAAATTTTCACATAATTTTTATAATATAATAATTTTGCATTTTCTTGCCTTGTTAAAATATTTGCATACTTTGATTGATTTAGCAAGCAAGATATTTTCCGGTTATGTTTTCTAATTAGCAATTGTTCAAGTAATTTAAACTCTAAAAGCAAAATCATCGTATTTTTTAGATGTTTTCTCTCTATTTTTCGTATATAGTTCTTCAAGAGCTCTGAATCTATAGCTGATGCATTTTTTGATTCATCTACTTGTTTTCGTAATGTCTGCTTTCTACATTTTATTGTTCTCTTTTTTCTTTCATTATCTTGGTTTCACACACTTCAGCTTTAGTAGACCAGTTTTTCTTCAATTGTCTTTTAAACTTGCCATTTCATTCACACACGACAATTTTATTTTCTTAATTTTTCATGCAAATCAACATGAAAGAAAAACAAAAGGAAATAAGAAAATTGAGTAGTAGTAGTTATTCTCTTTTCCCTTCTCATCCAATAATACTTGCCTTGACGAGTCAGAAGTTAAGAGTATGAAAGCGGACTTATATTGCTTGAAGGCATTTTCTGAGCTGCTTTTTAAAATATTCAGCCTTATTATGAGTGTCGTTTTCTTTTTACGACAACGACTGTTTCGTAATAGATTAAAGAAACAAATTTAATTTTATCTTTAATCTATTATGAAAGAGTCGTTGTCGTAAAAAGAAAACGACACTCATAATATGGCTGATTGTTTATATTTTAGTGAATCTCTTTAAATTTTCACAAGTATCGCATTGTGGCTTCGCTTTTCGGCTCACTTACGATAGTACCTATAGAAAACGAGATAAACTCTAAATGGCAAATTAAAATGTTTAGTGTGACTCCATTTAATGAGTAGGTTTTTTTGTACTTAAATGGAGTATTACTACTTGTACTAATTTGTTGTTGACACAAACATCTCATAAGAATGAAAATGAACTTGTGATTTATTTTTGTTTGATCTTGAGTTAGTTTTAAATTAAGAATTTGAGTTCGATTAGGCAATTACTGCATTTGGGATTCATTAAGTGCACAAAGTGTGAGCTGGTCTAATGTACATGTTGATAATGAGTAACTGCAAGTACTTTTATTATCGCTGTTGCACGTATTGTTATTGTTGTTGTTTGTGTGTAATTTTATACGTGTTTACTTTATGGACTCATATGTATAAGTGTTTTTCCATTACCTTAAGATGTTGTAAATGATTGAAAGCATGCATGAGTGTTTCGTTTAAAATACAATTAATTAAAACTCACGTTAAAATAAGAATCGCAAAGAACCACCGTTGAATATTCAAAAGCAGACTGTCTGCTAAAGGTGGATTGATGAAATTACTTACACGTTAATTAAAATTATTTACAACTCCCAGCAGGAGGTAAATAGTATCCACAAATCCTTACATAATGTTAGATGCAATTATTTTTATTATATTTATATAGTACGTACATATATATATACTTTTTGGTATATTTAATAGTTATCTAATCATAAAAAATAATTGATATTTTAAACAGCAGCTATCGTGTACAAAATTTATGTCCCAAAGCAATATTTAGAGATTTGCATCATCAATTTTTATAATTGGCCTGGTTGTGTCTTACTGCTTAGTAGTTTTGTGCTAAATTCAGGGTGTCTGTTTTTTATGCTTAAAAAAATAAGAAAATAATGACACTAAAACACCTGACTTTTTAATACACCAACTTCTGTGAGATTTTGCACGTCTTTGAGCTGGGAAAGCCAAGTTGGCAGAGATTTTCCGCTTTTTTATAACCGAAATAATAATAACGATAAAAACAAACAGCAATAGCAGCAACAAAGACCTTTTAAAGTATTATAATTTTATTGTTTAAGGTGAAGTGTTGTGCTGCTCTTTTACTAAAACATAATTTTCATTTACTCTTTGTTCTTTTGGTTTTAAGTTTTTTTTTGTTTGTTTTTTCAATTTTATTTAAAAAAAGACAGTCGTCAGGCAATAATAAAAAACAAAATCTTTTTAAACATAAATTCTAAACACACACACAGTAACACATACAGGGTAAATTAAATCCAGTTGTTTTTTCGTTTGTAAAATACTTGTGCAACAATTTAAAATGTACCAAACAGACTTTCAAATATTTCAACACTCATACACTGTCAAAAGAACAAACCCAACAAGCCATATGAGTCCGAAAAGAGTCTTTTCTGACACCTTTTCGGGAGCGTTCATGCTCTTTAGGAGCCCAAAGAAAATCATCATTGCTCCGAAAACCTTCAGAAAAGAGGATCATTACATTCGAAAATGGTCTGTCAGAAAGAGCACTTAGATAATGTCAGAACAGAGTCTTTTATGAGGGTTTTTTGGACTCTGAAAGAGATATAAAGTCAGAAAAGAGTCTTTTATGCTCCGAAAACCTTCAGAAAAGAGGATCATTACATTCGAAAATGGTCCGTCAGAAAGAGGACTTAGATAATGTCAAAAAGAGTCTTTTATGAGGTTTTTTTGAACTCTGAAAGAGAGAGAAAAGTCTTTTATGAGGGTTTTTTGGGCTCTAAAAGAGCTCTTAGATCATGTCGAAAAAGTCATTGCAATTTTAAATACAACAAATTTAAAGGTCGCATTTATTATATTTTTTTTAAATTGTTTTTACTTAAACAAAAACGGAATTCATTTACAAATAAACTAAATTAGAAATGGAAAAAAAATTAAATAAATTTGCCCTTATTCATAAAAAATTAAAGTAGACTTCAAATGTGCTTAAAAAAAATTTTGTCTAAAAGCACACTTCAAACCTACTTTATTTTTTATGAATACAGCAGATTGTATTTACAATAAAAAAAAATAAAATGGATTCATTTAAATAAAATATATAAAAATGGAAAAGAAAATAATTTTTTAAGCAAAGTGTTGTCTCGCTCCGAAAATGCTCCTTAGTTGGACTCTTTTCTGACACCTTTTTCGGAGCGCTCCTAGAATGCTTTTTAGTTTGACTCTTTTCTGACTCCTTTTTCGGAGCGCTCCTAGAATGGTATGCTGGGAAGCAACAACAAAACAAAACAGATCATAAAACTAAATTAAAAAAGTTTAAAGTGTTATAAGTAACCTGACTGGCTGAATGACTGGCTGACTTTGTTAAGTAATAAAATTGAAGAAAAAATAAAATAAAAGACAATAAAAGAAATAATAACAACGAAAAAAGTAATATAAATTTATTTCATGTTAATTTAACTTTTGTTGCGCTGTCTTTTATGATTTTGCCGAAAGTCTTTGCTTTACTTTTCAGTTAATTTCTGTCTTGTATAACAACATTCATGAGACTTTTTGAAGTACTGAAGGGATATTTTGAAAATTGCAATTTTCTTATTTTCTAAAATTACATTAGAATCAAGTTAACGATTCCAGGACGTCAAGAGTCAAGCTAAAATGTTGTTTAAGAAATTTATAATTAATTACACAGGAAAGCATTTCAACACTTATTGATGACTGCGAAAAAGTGTCAAGAGACTTTTAATTAATGGTTCCATTACGTTAATAAAATTAAGATGGCAAGTTATATATACCTTGATTGTTTTTCTGTAGCTGGGAGACGATATTGGCAAGAATGATGCTCAAGTAAGAGAGACTATTAAAAGGTACTTTGTAAAGTACTATTAAATCGAAATAAATAAACTGCGATAATATTTCAAGAGCATTATGTAAAGTAATATAACGAAAAAGGCAACTTCTTATGGATTCAGTGTTAATATAACAACAAATATAATAAATAACAACAACTAAGATTTTTCCATCTACTACACAATGTATGACTTCAATTGCAATATCGTTTCAAAAATATTCATGTCTCTCATAAAGCAACAAGTTAGTATAAAATCAAACTCTGGATCATGGTGCAAATAAACAAGGTGAGTGCAAATCGACAACAACTACAACACAAAACAGAAACAACAGGTATTTTGTTTGTGTAAAATAATGTACTACTGTCAAAAATATTTGAAAAAGTATTACTTTTGACATAAGTAAATTGTAAAAAAAGTCAGTCAGCTGGGCTACTGTACTCACCTTGTATAGTTGCACCATGCTCTGAATCATATAACCAGCAAATGTTTAAATAAGTTTAGTTTAAAAGTTATGAACCAAAATGTAGTATGAATAAGCTTTTCGTACAATTCATATGAAAAAATTCCACAATCAAGAACTTGACATTTATTTTACAAATTGAAATACGTAGATTATTTAAAACTAAAAAGTTTCTTCATCTACCTCGTCATTATATCTTCTGCACAAGTCATTGCAAAGGATTCTTAACCTTGGTAAATATAAAGTCCAGTTCCAAGTACGGTGAGGTTTTTTTAAATGGGTTCTGGGCAAACTTATCGCAAATCTTGTCCCTTGTGTAACCATATCTTTCCAATATGGATATCTTCCCATATTTCCTGGAAAATTTATTAAAGTTTATGTAAAATTTGCGGTATTCCTGACATTCTTTGACAATTTTGGATGTGATGTGGACAATCTCTTGGGATCTAATAGCCGCTTTGCTTTCAGTAAATATGTGGATATCCCTGTTTGGTTTATTTTTAACTAAACGTGGAGCGAGAATCGTGCAGTCAATTGGAAGATTAATGTTAACTGTCCACAAGATCTTGACATGACCGCAATTTTCATCTGTTAATGCTTTCGCGTATAGCCTTTGTGTTTTATTCTGTTTGGTGATTATTTTCTTTGCCAAGATATCCAGTCTTAATCAGTTCAGAATGGTAATTAATGTATTAGAATAGTCCTAAGTGCTCCTTTTAACAAAACAAAATCATTATTTATACAGCGTTGTTGCTTCGTCTAAAAAGAGAAATCCTTTATTAGTTTAAACATTTGAAAATCTATTCGGGATTTTTTCTCCAACTCTTTGTTGGGAGTTCTGTTATCATTCCTGTTGTTTCCGAGGCTCTGGTTCTTAGTAATCTAAAAATTCATGGGAACGTTTGTTAACAAAAAAACAAAATACTCTTGCAATAGCGAATGCGACAGACTTTGAAAATTAAATAGAGTGAGTTTTAAATGTAAATTAAAATCATGCGTTACCTGTTAAGAGCGATTGCACAATACACACGCATGATTTCATAGGATGTGTTCAATCATTATTTAAATGTGTGAACAATAACTAATAATGATCATTAAGAGTAATTTATAGCAAACAAAATATTTTCAGTTTTTGTTATAATTATAATTATAAGAACTAAGATTACACTCTTTTATATAAATCTGTGTACATTTTTTATAGAATATTAGAGAAAATCATTTTTCTTTTAGATCCCATTTACAACCCTATAAAATATATTTATTCTGTATCCATATAAATCAAGTCTTTGAAAATTATTTTATAGGGTATGAATTATGCTGGTATTAGAAATCAGTTAGTATCAAAAATTTTTATTAGACATAATAAAAACTCCTTTTTTTATTTATTTATTTTATTTAATAAATTCAGAAATTACAAGCCTAAAGGCATACTTAATTTAGAAATCTTATGGCGGAAGAAAACTTCCAAAATATACATCTAATGATTTTAAAAAAATGTCTTATGTACTAAAAAAAAAATCCTCCAATTCGCACAAACATCAAAGTTAAATATTGTTTTGTAATACGTTACATATCCTAGTATTTTTTGTTACTTAACATCACATTTTCCTTTTTTTTTAATATTTCCTGAAGAACTACTAAAAATGCGTTCTTCATAATGAATATAGTGGTTGCAAATTCGGGATAGTCTTACCACAAATGATCTAGTCAAGTCACAAGGATGAGTGCCTTGGACAAATTTCTGCATCAGATACCGAGATTTACCATACTTCATAATCTTAAAAAATTGTAGTAATAAACGTTAATTAACAAAAGTATAAAAATCAGAACCTTGAATATCAATAACATGGGCTTAGATATGTTCATTATATCGAAGATTACAAATAAAACGAACTACACGGTTTAAACACCATCGTAGTTTAATCATGTTTTTATACCCTACACAACCATATTGGATTTGTGCTGATGTTTGTAACGCTCTGAAATGTGACAGGTATGTGACATTTGTTCGGCCCAAGGATGGATGGGATTGACTCTGGTGGAAATCGGTTTATTATTTCACCAGGCCCCCATACAAATGTCCTCCTGAAATTGGGGTTTACCGGTCATAAATCTTTGATTTATGAAAGTATCCAAACAAATTTCATCACAAATGAGTAGTAAATGAAGCCAAATCACATCTGGAAATTTTGTGCAGATCGGTTCATTATTTTCTCGTAGCTCCCATATAAGGCCCACTTCCGAAAGCCACTTTAAAGAGCATAACTCTCTCAAAAATGTTGGTATCCAAATAATATTTAACGCAAATGTATTTCATATATATACAAATAATATGGTCTAATTTTATTATGATCGGTCCATAATTAGTCGAAATTCCATATAAGTCCTTCTCAGTAATTCACTTTAAGCTCCATAAATCTTTTGAAAGTATTTATACCGAGATAAAGTTTTACACATATAATACTTATATTCACAGACATCATGACACTTAATTTTTGGATGACCGGTGCACAATAGGTTATATCTCCCATGTAACGCCCATTTCTGAAAAACTGTTTTATACATATACTGGGTGTAAGGTATTATATGGTCGGGCTTGACCGACTATACTTTCTTACTTGTTTCATCATAAAAATAGATTTTTTTCTCAAGTACACCAAATATTGCATACAAACTTGCTGTTAGATTTCAGTTTCTACCATACATTTTTACCACCAAGTGCATTTTGGCATATTGTACTTTCATTTTGACTTGAATTTTTTTTTAAATTTTCTATCTGATATACAACAATGCCATCTTATCTTTCTATTTGAACTTTATCTAAAAACAGTTGTAGTCTATTTTCTTGAAGCTGTAGCAGTTTTACTCGAATTTGAGCAGTACGGTAGATGCAATTGTTCAAAAAAAAAAACAAGAAAAATTTAAATGAAATGAAAACACAACAAAAAGCAGAAGAATTGAATGACAGAAAGTAAGAATGAAAGAATGAAATGGTTAAACAAAGGAGTTCAAGTGTCAATTGTTCTTTAAGAAGTCGGATACTTGAGCATCAATGGTAGTGATAAGATGATGCTGCTGCTTGTGTCATTTTTATTTCTCCACAAGTTGAGATTTTTCATTTTATTGTTGTTCTTGTTTCTGGTGGTGCTTGAAAAAAAGGGATGTTGACGGTGATGATAGTGCATGAGAGGATATAAAATTAAATGTCTGACTTCAATTGCATATTGTTTTAAATACGAGGTCTGATCAAAAAATAAAACTTATTTGAAATTTTTTCAAAGAGTATTTATTTATTCATCAATAAATATCTTGTTCCCTTCAAAGTATAGTTCCTGAGCGATGTCCATGCGAAGTTGTTTTTTGCTCAAAATTTAGCAATTTTGGAACAACACCCGTAAAAATTGCTTGGCATGAGCTGAACGATATGCCACACAGAAAAAAATAAAAATGAGTTTCAATTAAAATATTTGTGGAATCAATTAAAAATTTAATTGAAATCGGACCTGTAAACAAAATGATAGTATCAATTAAAAAAATTTTTCATATTTAATTTAAAATATCAGAAAAATCAGAAAAAGTAATTGAATCAAATAAAATTTTAATTGAAAATTATTTTAAAATCAATTAAAGGTTTAATTGAAAAAAACATGATTTTTTTTCTGTGCAACATCATCAGCAACCTCTCTGATAGTGATTCGACGATTCTGCATAATCATTTTCTTCACTGCTTCATTGTTTCCATCACCTTAAACCGGTTATACCACATTTGAACTAGCGTTCTGCTCAGACTCGCAAAACGCCACAGTCAACATTTCAAATGTCCTTGCGCATTTACTTTCAGTTTTTAAACAAAACTTAATTAACACAGTTTCTTTGATCTATTTTTTCGAATAGTAAAAAATCGAAGTGCACACCAAAACACGACTAACCTTTTTATCTGTCAAAAACAAACTGACAATCCAAAATGGCTTATATTACCAACATATATAACAGACATGTGTGCCAACATAATAGAAGAAATATACGAAAATCGAACATACACAACTCACGAAATTTTAAAATAACGGTTATTTTTGATCAGACCTCGTATTTGTTTATTATTTTTGGTATAAAATTAATTTGGATTTATAATTTCTGTAGCACAATTTTTGCTAAACTATGAACATATGGTCAGCTTATGTTTATTAAGCATTTTATAAAAGTACAGTCGAGCCTCGATTATCCGTGATGGTCGAGACCAGAAGCATTACGGATAATAGATTTTCCCGGTTAATCGAATAACAATTTTGATTATAAAGTTTTGAAATACTTTTATTATTTTACAAGTAAACATTGGTGTACATAAATATTTATATTGAAAAGAAAAATAATTCTTTTTAAAATTTCGTATTTTTGATCTAGCATTTTAACACTCACAATTTTTTTTTTTGAATACTCGTTAATTAGTTGAACTTTATCTTCAATATTTAAAACGTTTCCTTGTCTTTTTATCACTGGTAACGATGCCATACTAAATATAAAATTTACAAATTTCAAAATTACTCTAATCACTTTTAAATGCTTCTGAGTCATCGTATGCAAACAAGGGAAAACAAAAGACTGATATTTTTCTATCACGGTTAATCGGGGTTACCGGTTAACCGAATGACTAATAATCGAGGCTCGACTGTAGTTTAAGTATTTTAGTTGTTGTTATGCTGATAAATAGACGATTTTTATCTTATCTTATGTCATTGTAGCAATTGACGAATAAATATTTCTTTATTTTATTTTGTGCATATTTACTTTGCTGGAGTTGATTGTTGAATGATGTTTGAATCCACAATAAATAATAGGTACGTACGTTGCTGTGACAATGTCGTTTCAATGAAACGCAAACAGATGTTTATTCAATTTTTACTGAACAAAACGGACTACTTGAGACATCATTTTAATATGGCTTAAATGAAAATGCAAAAATTTGCTTAAACTTAATATTGCTGTTTAACAACGTGTATACGATATAAAAATGAAAGAAAAAAATGTAAGTAAGCACTACTTTTTTTAACTGAAACTAAAAGTCAAAATATAAAAATTATAATATACATCATTTCAGTTAAAATCTACTTAAGATATTATTTAGACGACGAAAATGCCAAAGAAGCCAGCAAAAACACCTGAGACTATTAACGCACTCCTTCTTGCATGATGCTGGAAATTTTCATGTCTGTATCATTTGCAGGGGCAACATGAATAAATTTGTCATTCTTCATAACTTCTACATTTTTTATTTGTGCACTCTACTTTTAGCTTTTGGAGAATAGGAAAGTTAGGGTAGTATTGGCCTGTTGTCATTTACTGCTGTTCCTATTGTATTTACAACATGAATGCTTATATCTCGTGAAGTATTTCCACAAATACAATTTAAAACTCATGTTTTTATGTCGCGTTCCTGTATTTAAATAATCGTTTTTTATCAGTAACCAGCGATCGTTTTATTCAAACGGTTGAACAAATTAAAATTAAAAGGCTTCAACTATATAAAGTTATTGCTTATAATAGCCACTCTAAACATTTTATTTTTAATGTGTGTCGCGTTCTTTATTGAGTGTGTAATTTTTCAAAAACAAAAAATGTTTTTTTTGTTTAATTTAACAGTCAACAACGCGTAAAACTTAAAATACAATCAGTTAAGTGTAACAAATAATGACATAAAGCTTCTAAAAATATGTCGCGTGCTAAATCATACTGAAGTTTCTAAAACAATTTATGAAAATATTTCAAATGTGGCGTGATTAATTGATTGTAAAAACTTCAGTTAAAAATTTGCTTTGTAAATAAAATAGGAATTTAACTAATATTGCCTTTAAAACAAGATCTTGCAATCACAAATAAGTTGAAAAATATTCAAGTTGTTACAAAATTCAGAATAAATCGCACACTAATTGACTATAATGTTTTTTAAAGAATTTTTATAGTTGTTTCCACCTAGAACAAATAAGTTTATATTTTGTATCCAGTAGATAAAGTTTTGTTACATTTCATTGAAAGAAATTTTTGAGAAAGTTTTAAATAATACTGAAGTGTACGAAACTTTCGGCTCCAGCCATTTACAATCACTTTGACTTGATTTCTTTTGTTTTTTATTTGGCATCATATTTCTCTTGCTCATTTTCATCATTGTTCTAAGTGTAGCATTGTTTATCATTACAACAAACACACATGCGAACTTTCCTATTCAACACTTACCCAGAGCATCAACAATAGCAGCAGCAAGCAATAGCAGTAGCAGTAGCATCAGCAACAAGAGGAACGTGGTACATAATAATAGCAATGATATAATACTGATTTTCTATGGCAGTATTTTATACTCAACTCAAATTGCTTCGTTAAAAGAAGAAAAAAAAGCAAACTTATAAGAGAAATAAAAAATGAAACCAAGTAATGCGAGGAGCAAGAAGACACAAGAAAACAAAAAGACATAAAATATTTGCAGAAACAAATGTGTGGCAGGGAGTAGGAAGATAAGAGTAAAGATCATAATTTACTCAGGTATGACATCCTTAAAGGTGGTGGGTGACTTTTGTTTTTTGGGGTTTTCTTCATGAACGAGCATTTTGCTCTCACATACACATACATACATATGTATGTATATCCACAAGTATATACATATACACACACACCTACGTACCATGCATTGAAATATGTTTGTTTGGTATTCTTGAATGGATTCATTGTTTTGCCTTGAAATATGTTGCTTTTATTTTAGCTGTTGTTGTTGCTGTTGTTGTTGTTGCTATTGTCTGATGAGGTGATGCGTGCATGTTATCTTGGTGTTGAACTGTTGTTGGCGGTTGTTTATCATTTCGTTACCTTTTCTTTAGCTAAAGATGCCTGCAACATTTACATCTATTGTTAAACTTAGTCTAGTTTATATTTAGATACACATACATACATACATACATACATATATCTATATCTATAAATATCTGGGTGTGTGCGTTTGTGCTAAAGAAGGCGATGAAAAATTAAAATACAAAAAAACACAAATAGTCACAGTAGTGGCATCATTGGAAGATGTGACTTTAGCTAACAAAAAAAGCTAATTTATAGCAACACGAACAAAAGTGGCAAAACCGGAAATGTTAAAAGCACACAAAGTAGGACAAATAATAGATTTTACTAAAAAAAAAATATGTGTAGCTGATTGAAGAACACCTTAGTTTTAGGAAATTGTAGCAGAAGTAAAATTTATTTGAAGGTATTCAGTTGTAAGGTCGTCAATCTTTTGAAATCAATACTTCAAAGCTCAACTCAGCAATATATCGGGCATGGTTGTGAGAGTTTTGCTATCAGCAAAAACTTAGTTATAATTTTAAGATATATTCGTAAAAAAAACTGGCAAATGGAAGAGAAATAGATAAAATTTACGATTCTGTTAACTTATTATATTTTAGCTTTTATCGCATTTAGACTATATATGTATATGGGGATTTCCACAGATATAAAGCAAGCAAGATATACAAACAATTGAAAGAGGCCCAGTAAAGCTCGATTATCAATATTATTGTACCCAAATCAATGTTTTTTTTATTTATTCTACGAGCTTTCTATGAATGTTTAACTTTTAAAAACCTAATGTTTTCTATTTTTATAACTTGCATATTCGGAGATGTAAAACTAGAGCAATAAAATAAGGCGTTACGTTGGGATAATGAAAATAAGGAATATTGCGTTAAAGCAGCTGATATGACAACCTCGAAAGTGTCAAAAACAAAAGCTGTCGAAAAACAAGGGAAAACATGACCTATATATATAGAACAGAAAAAAAGTTGTGGGTTAATGCCTACTTAAAGTACACTTAATTCAGAAGAACTACGTGTAAAAAAACACATTGATCGTATGCAAAATAGGTAATTGGTTCCCTATCTCTAAAACCTATTAAAGTTAGTAAAAAACAAGCATTTTTTAAGAACAACTATTCAGGTTTATAATATTTAACAATTTGTTTTTACACAAGCATATATATATTAGCTTAAAAGTAATGTAAAAACTGTATGACAAGTCCATTTATTCATGCACTAAAAGGGAATTCCCCCAAATTTGAGCTATTTATAATTGTTCTGATCAGTAAATTTGCTTGTATACACAAAAAGGTAATTCGATTTGTATTGTGCTAAATGGTATAAAATGATGTAAAACAATTAAAATTTTGTTGATTTTCAAACCGTGTAAAAACAGAATTAGGTGTAATTGCAACCATTAAATTCAGCTGAGTCGACTGTAATACTATTATCGTGACATTAGACAAAAGTTAAAACCTTTCAATAAAAAAATATTTATATTTTTAGGACTTTGTTTGAAGTAATACAAGTCACTGTGTATAATCCTGAAGATACAGACACATGAAAACACCCACATTTACATATACATATACTTCACAAACTTATGTATGTATATAAACTATAGAGTCTATCAAATTAAGTACTCACGCCGCTGTACGTTTCACTAAAGCTGTAACAATACAACTTATAGACTGTCATTATTATTTTTATTACAATGTTGTGTTGTGTTGCGTTGTATTCGGTTGTGTTGTAGCAAAATTAACTAAAGAGATAAAGTACTATGGTGATAAAGCGTGTGTGTATTTGTGAGATGTTTAAAAGTTAAAATTATAAATGAAACATGTACTAATGTTGACAAATTAATCAAAAGACCCATAAAATGCACAAGCAACTACTCACCTCAGAAACACACACCTTGGCATTTATTTTCACTCTCACTCTCTCATTGTCTCTCTCTCTCTCGCTCCAGAACTATTACATTAATACAGCTTCTCAACTTCTGGCTCATAAATCGTTTTTTCTAAATTCAAAAAAAGGTTATTTCTATGTAAATGTTTATGTCTCTTTCATAATATTTCAAAGAAAATAAGTAATAAAGCTTTTTTTTCAAATAAAGAATAAAAAAGGTTTATTGCCGAAAATTAGGAAAAGTATAAAATAAAATCTGTGAAAAACATAAAGAAATACTATCTATTCATCATCAACAAATAAGATTAAAATATAAATAAAATGTATGTAAACAAATACTAAAGACTGTAAAATTTTAAATAATATTATTTTTTCCATAAGTTTACATATACGAGTATATTTAAGTCTAAAATTTGTACATTATTATTATAAAATTCATGTAAAATTTTAATAAATAAAGAGTTTAACTCTGCACTGAACCAAACATTTTTTTTTTTGTAAATAATGTAAAATTTAGAGATTTATTTAAATTTAAAACAATTGCATTGTAAACATATTCATTTTAACTGGCAATTTTTTTTAATAAATGTTGAAGAGTTTTAGTAAATATTGTTTTTCTTTATTAATTAATTTGAAGATTAATTAGGCAAATATTGTAAAGTAATTAGGCATGTTATTTGAAATAATTTAATTTTTTGCAAAAGTTTTGTTGATTTGCTATTCTTTTTTTGAATGTTTTATTAATTTTTTGCAAATATCTATGTTGCTTTAATAGAATACAAATTCTGTTGATTTTTTGCTCAGTGTGTTTAAAAACATGTTTTACTATTTCACCATTTGAGTGTTTTTGTATTTGCTTATATATGTATTTATATGTATGTATGTATGTATATGCATGTATAACTCATACATAAACAATTTGAAATTTTGAAAATTTGCTACAATTGTATTGTAAAAAAGATGCTTTGTTCGTTGCATTATATTTGTTACAGTTGTATGAGTTTTGTAGAGAACTTTTGTAGAACTTTCAAGTTTTATTGAGGTGCAGTCTTTCATTAAAATGGATTTCAAATAAAATTGTTCAACTGGGAAAAATGTTTTCTATACATATATTCTCCATTAAACTTATGCAGTCAGTTAGATAGACAACCAAACAAACAAACAAGCAAACATAAACCTAGACAGACACACAGAGGATGGACAGACAAATTGCACTTTTGCACTAAATTCTCGTGTATAGCTGAAAATAAAGTTTTTTCATTACTAGCAATATTTCTAACAATAAGTTTTTAAAATCAATTTAGAGTAGAACTGTCGGCTGAACCGAATCTTATATACCCGTTAGTTAAGTACGGTCTGAAATAAATTTTGTATTTTTGTTCCAAAAACCGATACTAATATTATATTTTCAGCAAATCATAATGATATGGTGAATGTGTTAGATGAAGGTGCTCCTTCATATGCAACAGTAAAAAATTGGGTTGCTAAATTTAAACGTGTTCGTACAAGCATTGAGGATAAACCACGTACTGTCGACGTCCAAAAACAGCAACAACAACAGAATTTGTAGCCAAAGTGCATGATATGGTATTAAATGATCGACAAATAAAAGTTGTAATGAACGACTATTTTTAAAAAGATTTTTATTTGAAATGGTCAGATTTTATGTTGTAACACATAAATATTTTTGTATTATTTCTTGTTTTCACTCAAATTACAATTTTGCTTTAATTCATTTTTTTGAAAATTTCGTTTTGAATTTTAACAGTAAGGCTTTGTAAGTTGTATTTCACCTCACATTGTTGTATTTACCTTAAAGAATCAAGTTAGCCACATTGAAAACAGCCAAATTGTTTTGACATATGGCAAGGTATTATAACGAATATCAACGCCTATAAACGCCATTAACAATTCCGAATATTAACGAAAATTAAAGCATGGTTTTTCGTAACCAAATGTGTTAACATTCTTTTGATTTTTATACCTCAAGGTGAACACATCGATCGGTAAAGATATATAATATCCTTTGTAGTGGACACACTGTATTTTATATAAAATTAATTTAAAAGTTTCATAAAGGTACATATAGTAAACTTAAGATTTCTAGGTAATTAATTAACATATTATAATTTTTCTAATAGACAACGAAGGAGAAATTAGCTTATTGCTAAATCTTAAGGTTCGATATAACCTGCATCCTTCATAATCTTTGAGGTTATTGGAAGACAGGTTGATAAATTGTGGAAAAAAAAAGTCTCGAACACACAAGCTAATTTCTATCCACAAGGTACGGGGGTGTTTAGTTAGCCACCACTGTATGCACTTAATTCACATTTAATAACACCTAAAAACCACTCTCACAAGAATTGTGTTTACCGCTTATCATCATTATTTTAAATCCACCGGCAAGACAACACCTAAAGTCAAGTTCTTCGCTATTTCGTATCAGCCAAAAAGAAATAAAAAAAACAAACATATATTAAGCAGTCTCAGAAGAGCTCTAAACCACCTGCCAGCTTCCAAAACAGGGACGCAGGCATCGACTAGGAAAACCTCCAAGAAGTGAAGAAATTGAGTCTAAAAATTATTAACATTTTACGTAAGATTGTGCTTGGTTAAATTTTTTTTCTCCTATATTCTTTCTAGAATCAAAATGGTGCAAACCATTTAAATTACCTTTAAGAAATAAAACTACCTTTATTGCGTAACAAATGGTATACGTGTATTTAAATCCCCGAACTTAAATGCGATTTAAATATAAATATATCAGAAGTTAAAAACCAAAAGTTTAACAGGCTTAAGGGTAAAAAGAAATTTAACTTATGGCACATAAATTATCGCAGTTGAATTAGTTATTAATTAAGTTCTTTTTATTATATGTGTAATATAATTAATGGCAGGCAAACTAAGTAAGATATCTGTAACAACAAACTAAACATCCAACAAAAGCAGTCTGACGAGGCCTCATCATTCAGCGTTTCCAGAATTAAGTTGGTGAGTTTTTTCTCTGTTTTAAATATCTTATTAATTAGCACAATTTGTTTCGCATTCATTATTAGTAAATTTATTCCTTAATTTGCTAGGGAGTACTGTATCAGTAGCAAAGCAATAAAAAAAAAGAGAACAAGTAATAAAATACATTCTTTGGTTTCTCACGTTTTTTTTTGTTGACACAAGTAGTTCATAAATTGATATGTAAAAGCAAAACGCATCAAAATCAAAAATCATAAAACAACAAACAAAAAAAAAAAAAAAAAAAAAAAAACAAAGTTAAACAATGATCATTTAACATTGTAAATGATCATTACAAGATACACATTGCATACTCTGATTTGATTATTCTATTTTACTACAGTATAGTCACAAAAATCTAGAAACTTAAGATAAACGATTATTTCATTATAAATTATTATAAGTATAATTATCTATAGTTAATTACTAGGCATTCTTTTTCTTTAAAATTTGAGTTTCCATCATTAGTTTTTTTTTGCTTAAATATTAGAATAATGTTTTTTTTCTTTTGCTACTTTAAACCCAATTTATATTTCAATTTTGTTGAATGTTTTTTTTTATTACCTACATACCTACATAATGGTTTTCATCAATTTTGTTGAATAAAATTTTAAGTGAATTATGAATTTCTAAGTTATTTTTAATGTTTTCGCAATGAGATGAACAAGTAAGTGTGGATTTAAGTAGGGATCTTAGTGTCATATTCGCCAATAAGATCAGTGGATGGGAGGGTTTAGAGGCGATTATCCCAAACAACATCTTGGGATGATAATAAAAGAGTTTTTCAATTAGTAATTTCAGTCAGGGAGTCTATAATAAATTATTTATGTATAATAATCCCTATGTGAGAGAAAATTTTAACATGAACAAGAATCCACCCTCCGACTGACCGCTAGTGGCAATTAATGGCCCCCGTCGTTCATTTAAATTTTAATTCCAAATATATAACCTCATATAGCGTTGAACATGACATGTTCAATTGTACATTACAAAGTGCGTGAAATACCCAATATTATGGGCATCACAAATGATCGAGTCCTTTTAATTTCGCATAAAAAGCTACAGATAAAAAGGATTTCTGCTCGATTGGTGATGGATTTGTTAACATTCCACCAAAACGTATAAGAATGGAAATTTCTCATGCTTGTTTGAATCGTTTTAAGAAAAACAAAAAAGCGTCATTCCGTAACTATGGATGAAACATGGATCCACCCCTATATTCCAAAGACAAAATAACAATCCAAGAAATGGACTTAAACTGGAGAAAATGACCCAAAGAAGGCAAAAACCATTCAATCGTCTGGTAAGTTTATGGCAACGGTTTTTGGGGACTGCAAAAGTACTTTATCTGCAAAAGGGTAGAACAATAAATTCAGAGTACTATTGCAACATTTTCGGTGGTTTGGAAACTTCATAGCTTAGAACAGAAAGAAACTATTTAGTTGTTTAAAAACATTTTTATTTTTCAACATAATCTCCTGAAACTTCAATTTACTTAGTCCGACCCTCATCTATCAATTCTATACCTTAATTAAAATAGTTTTCATCAAGGCCTTCAAAATAGTGGTTTACAACTGTAATTACATCTTCATTTGATGCAAGAAATGACGCTTAAAATCCTTTTTGTGTTTCTTAAAATGATTCAAACAAGCATGAGAAATTTTCATTCTTATGCGTTTTTGGTGGAATGTTAACAAATGCGTCACCCATCTTGCAGAAAGATTTTTTATCTGTAGTTCTTTAGTTCCAAAAATTAAAAGGACTCGATCATTTGTGATGACCATGATATTGGGTATTTCAAACACTTTTATTCGTCGATCATTTAATACCATATCATGCACTTTGGCTACAAGTTCTGTTGTTGTTGCTGTTGTTGGACGTCGACAGTACGTGGTTTATCCTCAATGCTTGTACGAACACTTTTAAATTCAGCACCCCAATTTTATACTGTTGCATATGAAGGTGTACTTTCACTTAATACATTCACCCTATCATTATGGATTTCTTGTCCCGACAAACCTTTTTTATTGAAATATTTAATGACACCACGAATTTCTTATTTTTCCATTGTAAAAAAATCGCGGAGGCGTCTGATTCTAAATGAGGAAGTTACCAGATTATAAGGAAATTTAACACGTGTTCATAGCATAGATAGAAGTTGCAAAAACACTTCAATTTTTTCTGTTTGTACCGTGCTTTCTGTTCTAGACTAAGAAGTTTTCGAGCCGCCCTCGTATTAAATTGTATTTTGAAAATTAATGAAAAAAGAAAGTTGCTTTTGCTGCTGGTCATGTTCATTATTTGTATGAAAAAAGTAACCTATTGGCAAGTAAGTTCTTTTTTGTCCAGACAAAATATAAAATTAAACGAATTCACGCTGAGAGTTCGTAAAAAATATTTGCTATCTCTCAAAAACAGAGACGATAAGATTCATATGAAAAAAACTGTGTCCGAACAAATATTTTGTTCATAACGAATGGTTGAATCCACCATTATACTTATTTATCATGGAACCTGAAAATATATTTTTGTATGTTTACATTTATATTTCTACTTTTAGTGACATATACTATTTAATAATAATAATAAAATATGTATGTAATCATAATTCTGTGAAGACTGCTCATATTTTATATGTAACATCTTTCTATTACCAATAAAATAACATAAACCCATGAAAATATTCCAGACAAAGCTAGGTAAAATTTAATTATAATTTTGTTCGTAGTTAGAAAAAACAGAATCTACCATAAAGGAGAAAGGACAACAACAATAATAATATAAATTTCTAATATTGTCAACAAACTGTGGACGCAGCAATAAAACCAACAACAAATTTGTAATAATACATTGTAATCGTTGGTAAATTTCGTTTTAACTCATAACATGTAAAAAGAAATATGATTTATTCTCGAAATCTATTTCTCAATATATGGTGAGTTAAGTAGATGATGTTTACAAGTAGATCTTGGACAATGAACCATCACCCTTGGCAGTAAATTTAAGTGTAAATTTAATTATTACATTGTTAAAATAAATTGAACTCAAGCCAAACAAAAAACAGGTCTTATATATGCAAAAAATATTGGAAAATGCAGTAAGGAAAACAGAATATGCATATTTTTTTAAAAACTAAAGTTACTTTATAATTACTCCCCCCGACAGAAAAGTTATAGGTGACCAATTATCTATATACAATTCCAATGCTGGGGTTGAGATGACGAAACTAGTGTCATAAGCTGCACGGAGCTCGAAACTGGTAAGAGTTGATTGTATCACCCCATGAAACTCGAAGCTGACTAGAGACTTATCTAGCACCATGAGGTCAATTTAAAACCTGGGGATTCGTCCCTTAATTGATAATTGTTTTCAGGTCCCTCTACCCGTGGTGGCTGTATTTTACACATAAAATCGCAGGAAGTAGATAGTTGGTTAAAAGACTGTTGTTTGTACTAGTGGCAAATTTCGGACCACCAAATTATCTCTAGATGCTGTTGCCGAATCAACAGAGTCATTTATTAATACTGATGATAATTAGCTATGTGCTCAGGAAACGTTTTAGAGTGGTGGCGTTCGTGGCATTTGTGCTGAAAATTCGCCCTGTAATGGGTTACAAGAGCGGTTTTAGGATAGGCCGCCTTAATTTCTCGTCTTTGGCAGTAGTGGTTGATTAGTGCAGTGCTAGACCAGTTTGTAGCTGGAGTTGTTGTTGTGTGTGCAATAGTTGTCTTGGTCTAGGTTAGTTGACTAAGCTATGGATGATGATAGATGGCCCGAACTCTCTAACAAGGTGTTTGTACATTGATCTGTGCAATTGCTGTATGACAAATTGTGAGTTTCGTGTCTTTTTTTTAGTAACACTCAGGCAATTATGCCTATATATACTTGTGTTACTTTCTTTGGAAAAGGCATAGTTGAAGAAGTAAAGGTGGTGAAAGAAGAAAGCTTTTTTTATACCACAATTATGCAATTGCGCATTATGTTTGTTTTTATTACAGAATTGCAGCGCCTCTGGTAGGGAGTAGGCGCGTTAATGTTAAAGCTTGATTTTATAGCCTTTATTTAATTATTTTATTTCGGTGGCGTTTGAATTTCGGTGGCGTTTGAATTCTATATCACCGAAGGAGGGCGCTGTGATAAATATTAGTTATGATTATGATTACCTAATAATTATCAGAAACATGTTGTTTTAGTGGCAGCGGCTGGGTATCGAACAAATACCAACTCATGCTTAATGATCAAATGCGCTAACCAATTAGGCTACAGCACCTCTTCATGCAATATTGTATGTCATTGCAAGGTATTCAATGCGTTGGTTGAGCGTTCGTCAACCCGGTGTGGTTATGTCCTACTTGACGATACCGCATGTAAAACCCCTGGCCCTTAAACAGGCTAAGGGGCTTTTAAAGTTTATATTTATTACAATTTAGAGGTTTTTTTTTATATACACATTAACACATTAATGTTTATGTGTTAAAATAGTTAAATAAATGTGTTAACACCACTGTTAAGTAATCAAAATTCCAAGTAAAGAAGTATTCAAAATATCACATTGTACACCAAAATTCTTCAGAGTATGTGCCCTGCAAACACCTGAAACCTCAAGTATTTTCTAATCCCTGACCGAAATGTAATTACATGGCTACGAGCAGTAATTATGAAAAAAAATTTCAAACACCACTTCTAGCGATAACATTCATAAAAATATAAAATTCCCAACTCTACATATTTGCACATCCCCAACAAGATATACATATAGTGCTTGTAATCTAAGGGAAATAATTTTCAATGTCTTTAACATTCTGTTAAACACAAAGTTCTTTTGAAAGATCATTACGAAGAAACGTGTTACGCATTTTAAACATTTTTCAATCGTGTATGACAGAAAACTACAAATACTTTTGAGAACCATGACTAATGGTTGTTCTTGTCATCCATTTCATGGCCACAGCATAACACCACACTCTCTCAACTATACTACACTCAAACCCATATACATACATATTTACACATTATTTCCGTTTATCTTTCTTTTCATACATACAGATATATTGTGGCAGTTGCTCCTGTTGCCACAAGTAAAATATTAAAAATTTATTGTACACCACATCTATGTATATAAATCCGGAAGGGATTGTATAAATTTTCATTTTCATAATAATGCAGAGGCCTCAAAGAGAAACCAAATAAAATGTAATACTCAGCAATCGAATACAAATAATGAATAAGTTTTCTTTTCTACCACAAACGTACATGCACATACACGCACACAAATACTCGTAAACAGAAATCTGCAGGTTTGTAAGAAAATTAATGCGGTCAATGGCTGTCATTGAGGTGGTTACTTGTTCAGTTTGCCTGTTATGTGAGCCTTAATTGGAAGACTGGTTGGTTTTGTGCAAAAAGGTTTTACAAATTATCTCAATCAGAAATAAATTGCAAAATCTATTTAATTTTCCTAAAATAAGTTGTGCTATATAAAAATTATTTAAGAGTATTAATCAGCAGAGGAAATGTTTTAAAAGGTAAAATTTCATTTGCAGGGAATTGGAATAAAATAAGCATAAGACGAAGGAGAAAATCTTGTACATAAGGTAACTATTATAAAAGAAAGTAATGAACGTTTCTATAATACACTTTGGGTAAACTTTGACTGAAAAACAAACAGAAAAATCACTAAAATCACACAGAAGTGATACCAGTTCTAGGCGGCCAGTTAACATATGTAGTCCTTGAAATTAGCTACTCACAAAAATTATTTTCCCATAAAGACATTCAGCCCTATCGTGAATAAAAATTCCACATAAAATTTGTTCCCTTTTTACACTTTTCCTATTAAAATTCAATGCTAAAAAAATTTTATTTTACACATTTCTCACAAAACGCAGATTTTCGTAATATAGCTAAATAATTTTGCAACGTTGCTGCGTTGTAAGCCTTTCCATGATGAATTGTCAAACAGTACACGCGTGGTGCATATAAAATTTTGAAATTTGCAATTTCAAAGCTACTCCTAATAGAACCTGAGGACTCACTAAACTATAATATTTGTTACCAACTCAAAACAACTTACCTGTATTAAGCTATTCCCAGCCGAAAAGGCTTTTGAAAGTAATTGACATATATTTAAGCTAATAATGTAAATGTTAATACATAAAACTTTTGGTTTATTTTAGATTATGTACACAACATATTCATTTATTCTGTAATTTAATTTCTAAAAGTTTTGTTCCCTAATCAAAATAGTTTCTTAATTCAATCCCAGCAAATGTCTTAGTTAGTTCAGTAAAACTAACACAAACAACGCTACATGCAAACCAAAATATCTACCGATACCGATTCCACTCTCTCTCTCTCTCTCTCTCTGTGGCAATTGAAACTGTCTGCTTTTCTTTTAATAAATTTGTCACCTTATAATAATTTTGGGTTGTAGTTGTTTTAGTACTTTGTTTTCGGTTTTTCGCTTTTGTGTTTGCTTTTAAAATGTTGGTTGATTTTCGTATTTTTTTATTGCTTGCTGTTTCTTAAACTTTCCTTTTTTCAAGTGGTAAAAAGTAAAACTTTTTTTGACAACTTTCTACACATACACATGTTCATTTACAACTGTCAATTCCAAATGTTAATGACAACTTTGTAAAACTCTTTATTACTTACATACACACGCAAAAATATACTTAAACACCAGCCACCCTCGCCACCTAAACAGTCATACTTACAAAATACTTGTAAACAGTCACAAACATTGTTACACTATAAAGTTTTAAAAGTGTATGTGTGTGTAACATTCTTGTGGATGGAATGGGTTGAGGCTGTGCTTTAACAACTAAATAAAAATACATTTACAATCACGAACAAACGATTTTTTTGCCAACTTTATTAAATTATAATCAACGCAAAGCAAAAGAGGAAAAAAGGAAAATGAACTTAAAACAAAGTCTGAAGTTATTTTTAAATTTTCTTTAAGAAATCGCTAAATAAGATTTTACTTAGTTTTAATATATTGTAGATATAAATCTCATTTAATTTTGTATTGGCTTCAATGTAGGAGTTGTGTTTATTTGCAGCTTTCCTATTTATACAGCTAACATTTCACATTTTTCCGTTAAGGTAAAAGTCAATTCAATTTGTTAAACAAAAATAAACCTTTGTGAAATTCATAGGCAACTTAAAGGAACAAGCAGGAAAGTATACACCCTACACACAGTCTCTGTGTAAAAACAGATTTTCAGAAATGACAACTATATAGGAGTTATGACTTATTATGGACCGATCATCCAAAAATGTAATGGCATTAATTCTGTGCATATCTGTTTCAGACCTTATGCAAAACTAACAGGATTTTTTTTTATAATTTTTGGAATATGTATCTCTACAGCGTATGAACATATAATCAATAATTAGGTTTTATCACATGTATATCCTTCAAGGATTTTCAGGGCACGCACACTTGATGCATCACACTTGATTTTCGTTAATATTTTTAACTAAACGATTACAATTACATAGTTTGAAATATTAAAATTTATAAGTTTTTTAGTTAAAATATGTGCATTTCAATATTTGTAAACGATTATTACTTTTGCAATTAAAGAAACTTACTTCCACGTTTCATTTTGTGCAAATTGAAATGTGACTGAAGAATTTCGCAATAATTCATGTAACGCTAAATCAAACAGAAGATAAATGTGAGAAGCAAATATAAAAAAACAATCAGCACAATCGATGCCTGCCAGTCTAACTACTCGTATATCAAATTGGGTTACTAGAAGCAAAAATATTTAAACCGAAACCCACCCGCATAAACGATGCATCACGGTCTGAAAGCGATAGAAATAGTCTTTTTGGTAATTTTGATCTCGACCTAAATACTAGTAAATATGTACGTAGCTTATATTAGACCGATCTGCACAAAAGTTATTGATGAGTTTAGGCTTCATGTACAACTTATTTCTAGAGAAATTTGCTGGGATAAGTGCAAAAATCAAACATTTATGACCGATGTCGGGAGGAGATTTGTATGGGGATTCGTGAAAAATGGACCAGTCGCTAGCCCAAACGTTCTTGGGTCAAAGAAATAAAATCAAGTATCAAATTTTATCGAAATATCTTTAAAATTGCGACCTGTACTCTGCGCACAGGTTTTACAGGAACAGTCAGCCAGCCAGCCAATCGGTATACTTTAAGTATGACTTTAAGTATGACACCCAAAAATAGGGCGTTACAAACCTCAGCACAAATCCAATATACCCTTCCCACTATGGTGGTGTATGGGCAAGAGCAAGACACATTATTAATATCAACGTGGAAACTAATTCCAAATTCCATTGCGTATACTAAAAACGTCGAAAGTGTTTTGTTTTATAGTAAGTAGAAGGGAGAAATACTAATTTTACAATAATAATAAATATAATAATAATATTATAAAATACTTAATTTGTATGTAAAGGATCTTACAAGAAGCTCTTTGTTTTCCAACAGAGACATACTTGAATAACATGAAAGTTTTTACATTTTACCTGTCACATATCAATTGTAGAAGCTTTGACAAATCGGAAGCACTTTCTAAGACTTTGTAGACAATAATGCAGTTGGTTGTAAATTGGGAAGGTTTTATTTTCTACAACTCTTGTCAGCATTGCTATCAGTAGCTTGCAAATTACGACTTTTTCCATCATTGCTACCAATATCGCATGTATAACGACAAAAAAAAAAAACGTATCACATGGTAAAGGCTAACAAAAAGCACAATTAGCAAATTTTCACTAATTTAACTTTAATAATTTCGATATAATTTGTTTAATTAAATCATAAGTTTTAATACAACATTGGTTAGAATTACTTGTTTCATTATACATATATTCCCACACATGCCATATATCCATTCAATTAATGCTACATTAAAACAAATATGTAAATCGAACATTAATTTTTGCTCATATGTGAAAGACAAATGAGCGCTCAATACTAATAAAAAAAATTGTTTGCAATCAATCTCAGAAAACATTCACTAAAATATGTTGAAATATTTATAACTCAAATACTAAAAAACAAACAAAGAAACATAATTCTGTACAAATAAAAAATTCAAGAAAATGAAACATTGGCAGCTAGAAAAACGCACATTTGTAACTGAAATATAAGGCCAATCTGTGCCAACAGATCTACAAATGCGTATGGCTTAGAAACAAAGAAAAAAGTAAAAAGAAAACCCTGAGTTATCATCAATCAAAGTGTCGGAAACAATTAGAAAATCAATCTCTTGTACTTTAGACCAATGATAAAAATGTTGCTGGACATGAATTATGTTGCGCATGTTTATTAATTAAACGAAACAGAAAAAACCAGGGGCGAAAATGAACCGAACAAAAAAAAAAAAAAACTAAGAGACACCACCACATCTTTAATAAATATTATTTTTAGCAAACGTAAAAACGAAAGATGCGCTACAAAGTTACAGATTATATTTTCAAGGTTCTAGTTGCAAAAAAAAAACAAAACACAAAACACAAAAGCCCACATACACACACTAAAAGAACATAATGAAATAAAGAATAAACCAGAAACGAGAAACGAGAAACCACGCATTTTATACATGAATCAATTTAAAAAAGGCCATTAAATATTCTGTAGCTTTAGATTTTAACACTGAACTTGCAGCAGAAATTTAATGTTTCTCGCCGACATGCTCGGACAGTGGGAAAGAGCAGCAGTATCAGCTTTAGCATCAGTAGTAAACAAAAGATGGTGCTGCTGGATTGGGACAGTAGTAGTGGCAGTAGAAAGTGAGGTGGCAGCTAAAGTATTATTATGTGTTTGTATAACTGATGAAATGAGAAACATACACATTCACTTAATAAGTAATGCAAGCACGGTATCAAGTTTAGCCAGTGTCCTCCTGTCTAATTGTAAAAGTGTATGCAAGTATGTGTATGCGTATCTGTGTAAGTATACGTGTGTCCTTAATTGGAACAAAGTAGATTCGTAGGATTATAAATGATAATAATTTTCATTTTCACAATGGCTTACAGCATAAATACCATAGATTACGGAATTATAATAAGGTTCTTGTTGCTACTATATATACATACATATATATGTAACAGTATGCATGTTTGTATATATACACTGAATACTATGTATCTATAATACTACCTACACAAACATATTCATACTCGTACTTACTTATGTACATATGTATAAATATCTAAACATGTATATAAAATTAAATTCTTCTATATACTTTAACATCTATATTACTATTATTTTATGTATGTATATGCCTGCACAAAATACACTCATACATACTTAAATACATAAATATGTACATTGTACATCTATATTTACACGTTGCTAAAGTTAACTGAGGTAGAGCGAAGTGAAGTGAACTTGGCTTAAATTGTATTTAATACTTTAACAACATGAAAATTGTATATACAGCCTTGCACTAGATATAATTTTTTCTTTATACAAGGCTCATTTAACGGCATTAAGTTAATTTGTAAAATATATGAAAATTAAAAAGTATAAAATAAAAAAAAAAAAACAACTAAGTTTTGTGAAATTATGCGATTGGAAAATTTCGTGTAACATGTGGCACCGTCTGTGGAAACCACCTGTCAGTGATATCCATATCATCAATAGTAGGTCAAGACTTAGTTGTTAAGATTTTCCGAAAGCGTGACGCATTTATAGTAATATTTTCGAAAGAAAATGCCCCGATCACGTCTCTAGACCACTGTGCTCTTGAATTTTCAATATTCCTTGAAAAATCAAAATTTCTCCATTTGTTGTTCTTGATCAAGAAGTTAAATAACAAAACTTTTTTGTTATTATGTCCTGCTTGAAAATAAAATTCTTGTTAGAAAACCAATGTGAAGTATTTAGATTAAAGAGTCATACATATATGATAGTCTGTGCCCATGTTCTGTAGCTATAGTGAAAACTTCTAGCGTGGAAAAGATGCGAAACAAAATATTCCATTGTTTCTCACAAAGTGAGAAAAAAGTGTGTCTGTAACTCATGTCGAAAACTATCAAAAGGGATTAAGTCGTTGCATTACAAATGTAATATACAGCTCAAAGCCGATGTGATATTTTAGTGTTTGAAACCGCTTATCACAAATATCGTTAACGGCGAAAAAAATTTACTAAATTTGAACAATTTTCAAAAACGGCGGCAAAAATACAACCGTCGGCTATAAAAAATAATGTACAGTGTGACTTTAATGTTTGTCGTTTAAAAAATAATTTGCATTAAAATAGAAATAGTTTAATGGTGGAAAAAGAAAACCTAGTTTTGTTTACAGAAAATTGTTGGGCCCGTTTTCTCAATGTGTCGACAAACTGCCTGTTACTAAATATCGACATAAATTTATTAGACTGATAATAGATATGTTCGTTAACAATTTTGGTTTTCTCAATATACCGACAGAAACATTATTTTCATTTGGCAATACCTCTCAAAATTTATGTGAAAATTGGGAACTCTGTCTTCAGGTGACAAGTTTTTGACATAAATTAGCTGTTTTCCAAATGTGAAAAAATAACAAAAAATAAAATCGAAAAAAAACAAATATTTTAAAAAATAAATAATATCCATGTCTGGCATGATAAACTCTTTCAACATTCACTTGGAATTCCTGTTCTTCGAGTTCATCCTCCATTAAACATTTTTTCTGAAATCTATTTATTTTTTTTACTTTTAGAATTATATCTCGCCGCGTTGTCTATTTGAGAAAACATTTGACAATGCAAAGCGGGAACCTTTCTCACAAAAATTTTACAGACACCCTTTTTCTGCAAACTGACGAATAATTTTCTTACGTGGCAGCGATTACTCGCCAACATAGTTACAGACACAGTTTTGTGAGAAAAACAGCTGTTTGTTTCAATTTATCGCATTTCTCTTTGACACCACACATTTTAATCAAAAAAAGTTTCTCGACGCGGGAGTTACAGAACATGGGTACTGGTTCTATTTATTATTATGGGCATCCATTCATCCGTCGAAATTATTTTACTGTATTATAAAAATCGGCGTTCTATGAGAAATGTGTAAACAATATCTTTATTCAAAAATAAATTTGATCGCCATGTAAGCCAAACTTGTTATTCGTGAAATTGCGGTAACACAGCGTAGTGGTGGCGAACGTGTTTTGAAAAAAGTAAGATTCCGACATCCTGATCTATTTTGCCAAATAAAACTACTCTGGATATCAAGAAAAACTTATAGAACATTTCTATTGACAACTTGTTTTATTTGAATATGCTTAGGGTAAATATTTAATCTAAAAAGCGTAACAACTTGTTTGACGTTGTTTACTCTTACAAGAATTTTGCAAAATCAAACAGCGCCAAATAAAATAAAACTAAATATTTGTTGTGTCCTGTCCTTAATAAACGAAGTTTTTTTTTTAAATAAATAAACGTGTTAAAATATAATCTTTTTGGCAAATATTTGTCAAGCTTTATCAAATCAAATGCCTTTTTCCTTTTCACCGTTAAACTAGTCTTAAGTGTGTAAATGTTGCAAGTGAAACGTTTTGGTCGGTTAAAGTATGAAACCCAACATTTATAGAACAGACACTTGATATACACAAACTTTACATTTTGCTAAACTTATCGTATGAATTATACAGAAATCTACACGCTTAGACATGTATGTAATTGTAGAGAAGTACGAATAAATATTAGAGTGCTCCAAATTTATTTGAATAATAAAAATGATGACGTTTGGGCCTTGAAGGGGAAAATCTTCCCTTGTTTAGTTTATTTTTTAAATTTTATTTAAGTATCTAATATATTATATACATATTTACAAGATAGTCAAAATATATAAATAATAAAAAATATTAAACTTAATAAAAATTATTGGGACATATATGTCCGGCCAGTTCTCTAATGCAAAGACACAGACTCAATAATGCTTAGATAAGAATAAACACGAAACATGAAATTTCTATAAGGAATTATATGCTCTAGATCGTTAAATAGTCGTCTAAATTCAAAATTATGGATAATCTGTGGTTTTAGAAATGTGTGAATAGTGATCTAAATTGAAGAAGAAGGATAATCTGCGATCACTTATATTTTCCATTAAAAATCAAAAGACAATGGTTTGAAATTTTTTTATTTTTATAAATTAAAAGGAGTAGAATTTTTGATAATGGAAATGATCCTAAATATAAACCAAGTGAAGTTGAAATGGAGTTTTATATTTTGTCGCATTCGTTATATTGAAAAAAAAAACACACACAAATATGAAAGACAGCGCTAGCACTAAACAACAAGTAATATAAAATATCCAATATGTAGTTCCTTATATCAGTCTAATCTATAGATACGAGTTAAAGCACATTATTTGGTCAGTATACATGTATAAATATGTTTGTATGTAGCTAAAGTATAAAAAGTTGTAAAAAAAATTTAAGAAAAGCTAAATGTATAAATTAAATTGTATACACAAAAATTGTAGTACAGCTATAAATTTTAATTGTTTTCAATGTCTACCGACTTTCAAAAGAATTTGTATAAGTGGGTGTGTGTCTCTGAATGTTGTACATTAAATTATAAGACTTGTTTGCCCTTACTTTTGTATGAGTTTCATTCAAATCCTGTAAGTAGAACAAGTTGTATTTAAATAAAAAGAATTTCTCGTGTTGGTATTTAACAAAATTCAAATCCTTCTGACATGCAATTATATTTTATGTTTTTGTTTTCATATTGTATTTATTCCAAATGAAATATTTTATTTGCTGTATTAAAATAAAATAATTTATAGTAAAATGTATTTGATCATGTAGCTGGGAAATAAGAAATAACGGGTGGTTAAATTTCAAGGGCCGATGTTGATTTTGAATAAAACACAAACTATTTAGGAAATTATTGTAATTTTATTTTATTATGATATATTGGTATTACTCAATTATGGATGGAACAAAATATCGGCCAAATGGGCGCCGCGACCACGGCGGCACACCTCCATCCGATGGTCCCAATTTTCGATGACCCTGAGGCATAATGGAGGTTCTATGCCGTTAATGTGCCGAATTATCTCATCCTTTAGCTCTTGAATTGTTGCTGGCTTATCGACGTACACCTTTTCTTTCAAATAACCCCAAAGAAAAAAGTCCAACGGTGTCAAATCACATGATCTTGGCGGCCAATTGACATCGCCATTACGTGAGATAACACGGCCATTGAATTTGTAGCGCAAAAGAGCCATTGTTTCGTTAGATGTGTGGCAAGTGGCACCGTCCTGCTGAAACCACATATCGTCCACATCCATATCTTCCTATTCGGGCCATAAAAAGTTCGTTATCATCTCACGATAGCGAACACCATTCACAGTAACTGCCTGACCGGCCTCATTTTGGAAAAAATACGTCCCGATGATGCTGCCAGCCCATAAACTGCACCAAACAGTCACTCTTTGTGGGTGCATTGGTTTTTCGGCAATCACTCTTGGATTCTCCTTCGCCCAAATGTGGCAATTCTCTTTATTGACGAATCCACTGAGGTGAAAATGTGCCTCATCACTGAAGATGATTTTCTTCGAAAATTGATCATCCACTGTTGCAATTTCTTGCCACCATTCTGCCCATTCACGACGTTTGGAATGGTCAAGAGGCTTTAGTTCTTGAGCCAATTGCACCTTGTAAGCGTGTAAATGCAAGTCTTTATGCATAATGTTCATCAACGACGAGCGTGAGGTGCAATTGTTGGGCACGACGACGAGTTGAGGTGGACGGCTCTTCAGCCACACTATCGCGAACAGCAGCAATATTTTCTGCAGTACGAGCATGCACTGCTGTTCTCACATCTTCTACAGACCCAGTTTGCTCGAATTTTTCCATGATTTTTGCGATTGTACGCAGATTTGGACGATCAAATTGACCAAAAAAATCACGAAGTGCACGATATGCATTTTGATTTGAACGCCCATTTTCATAATAAGTCTGGATAACTTTAACACGTTGTTGGATTGTGTATCTCTCCATGGTTCAAATTGAGTAAGTCTGAAATAGAGAAATGTCAAATAAAATTCGGAAAAAAGCTTGGCGTTTAGGTGTGGTTCACATTCAACATTGGCCCTTAGAATTTAACCACCCTTTATCTTTAAAATGTTGTGCTTAATTAAAATTCTGTGCAAATTGTACAGGCCGTACAAAGCAAAGGGACTATTTTTGATTTCTCAATTTTAGGTTGGCTAAACAAATATTCTTAGAAAGGTCGATTGCTTAAATGTTTGTGGGAATTATTTTTTAACGAGTTAACTGCAATAATAAAATTAAAATAAATATTTTCAATAACGTGTTGTTTTTTGCCTTTGGAACAAATTGCCAAACTGTTAAAATAAGCATTTGAAAGCTGACAGTTAACACCCAGAAAAAAACAAGTATGAGCTTATATTCGGCTGGGCCGAATCTTATATATCCACCACCAAATCACCTATTATGGAGATTTATAAGAGATATTCTTAAGAGGCCTTTGTATGGGGCTATGTCAAAATTATGGACCAATTGAAACAAAATATGTTTTGAGTTTTCACTTTGCATGAAACTTATTATTGCAGAATTTTATATGGATATGATTTTCTATTCTATTCTAGACATTTATGTACCATAAACCCATATTCCGGGAAGTCATTTGTATTTCGGCTATGAGAAATTGTTGACCGATTCTTACCATTTCGTTCTATAATAAAAATAAAAATTGAAAGAAATAGCAAAAAATGTCTGAAAAATATCGAGGTAGTCTGAAACTTTGATATATAAGATCCTACTGGACTTATTTTGCCTATTTGCAATATCAAATATTGTGGATCAAATAATGTGTTTTTTTTCAAAGCTCTACTGTGATTTCAACAGACGGACAGACAGACGGACATGGCTAGATCGTCCTAGAATATTACAAGGACGCAGAATATATAAAGACTTTTTGGCTCTACGACCATTATTTCGATTATGGTCCCTGTTATGTGACCATTGCTGATCTGATTGCAGTAATTATAATATGTTAAAGAATAAAATCATTTATTATAAACATGATTATCATAAACAATAACGTAAACAGTAATTGGTTTCCCGAATCATATAAATAATTACAGTGACCATGATATTGTGAAATACTTGTTAATATGTTAAAATGATTTTTTCTCATATAATGAATTTAGTTTTTTCAAATTAGTGATTTCTACATATGTATGTAGGTCGGAGCGGTTTCAGTTTCTAGTGGCTATATATTAGGATGACTATTAAAATTGATTAAGTGACGCAATTAAACAACTCTTTGAGAAGTATTTTAGGCAGCAATGTAATGTATCTTAATTTGAACTGAGAAATGTCGCCAACTTTGTGGTCACTTTTAAAATACCTGGGTATATTTGGCAAAATGCTAATATTTAATGATGACTTTTTTATGTGACTTTAGATCTTGTGAATCTTTGTTCTACTTTGTTATTAATGATATGGTATAGGGTGAAGTTTTTAGAGACATTTGTTTGACAATTCATTATGAAAAAACACACGCCTCAACAACTAATGTATTATGAAAATTAGCATTTTAGGAGAAATTTTTTCGTGAACTTCAAGGCAACATTTGGTTTACATTATCGCCCAACTTTTGATTGAAATTAAAATGAAAAACTTAACTAGACGTTAAGTAATTGTAATGAAGATTTTAACATCTCATTTTATTTTAGGTGTTATATTTAAATTTAAAAAAAACACCTCGAACTGAATCACCCTTTAGCTTCTAACTCTGTCAGTATTTAGGTATGAGTACTTATATTTTTATATATATATATATATATATGTAAGTAGTTGTATTCAACTTAGCGTTTGTACACATTTATAATTATATTTATTATGTCACTTTATTATACTAAATATTCTACTACTTTTACTGCCACGAGTACCATCACCACAGTCAGAACCATCACTGTTTTTTTCTTTTTTTTTTTGTGCTACTGTCATTTTGTATGCCCTGAGGTGAGAAAACATTCTACGACCGTCATTTTATGCTGTAGAGTTTCCTTTTATGTTCCGTTAAACAACAAGGAATACATGGAGATTCATTTACACTTACTTTATGATATAAAGAGTGAGAAAGGGGAAAGACATCTAAGCACCAACAACAACAGCAACAAATCTAGAATTAAAAACAAAGAAAAAAAAACTAAACTAAAATAAAATAAAACCAAAATAACAAAAAGAAAAATAACCAAAATGAAATGGGGTTTTTGCTGAAAAGGCAAAATAGAAATTTTTTCAAAGATGTGTTATAAAATGTATCCCTGGGCACCCACTTGTTATCCTTTCATTTTTTTCTCTCGCATGCTGCTGTCACCACACCTAACCTTGTGCTCGTAATATGGTGGGGACTATTTAGTTGCTTTAAACTTAAAAAGCACAAAAAGACAAAGCACACATTTGCTTTAGTTAGGCCAGTTTTACTCATGATAATTTTACAGCTCAAAGAAGAAAACTATACACACTTGGTCATAAATATATGTACATAAACAGTTAAGTTTATACATATGTATATGTGTACACACACATACGGTAATGTATGTAAATTATTTATATTAGTCTAGTGCTAGACAAACGTCCCCATGGTTGTACGAGTAACAATAACATTTTCTACCCGAGAACATGATGCCTGCTGCCCTGCTACTCCATCCTACTGACCATTGCCGACCCTTAAACTACAGCAGCACGTCATGTTTCTTTGCATACATACGAGTATAATGTTGCTTCTGTTGTGTATTTTATTTTAATGAATATTAATATTGTAGTTTCATTTTCACATACTTATTTAATGTAGTAAAAAGTATTTAAAATCCCTAATTATTGTCATCTTAAAACCACAAAACGTCGACTGAGCAAACGAGCCATTTAAAGGAAAGAGAAAAAATATTCAGCAAGGGCCATCATAAAGAATCTTTTTGATATTACAACTAATTACGGACATTGTCTTTTATTCAGTTGTTGTAGGTTCCAAAGAATGATAACATACAAAATTTACATTTTTATGGACACTTTCAAACTGAATACAAACTACATATATACATTATTAATAACGTTTAAATGCTTGCCTAATTATGTATAATTTAGTAAATTAATAGAGATTTTAACTGATAAACTTTTATTTCCGGTCTGCACTTCTGAAGATTTTACTGTCAAATATTTAATATAAAACTAATATAGCTCGTACATTTTATTGACTTAAAAAATACATTTCAAACTACATTATATAGAGTTAAATAAAACCTTTATAAAGTGTTTTTACGTTTCATTTGTATTTAACTTATTAAAATAATTGAAGCATGTACCTAACTTAACTTAGATACATTTATTTTTCCGTATTTTCATTAGTTACTTTTTGTATCATTTACATTTTGGGAAATTTAATATTTTTTTTAGTTTATGTTTAAACAGAATAAGTTATTACCTTAATGGCGACGGCATTGAAAATCATCCATTAACTTTATAGTGTTTCTTGGAAAAGTAAAGAATTTAGGAAAAAATATTTAAATAAAACATTAATTAGTTGTTTAAGCTTCTATAATGGGTGCTCCAAAAAATAAGAAATATTAAATTTTTTATTTTTTTATTGAATCATATTAGTCAGCCATGGTGCTTCTTTCTACTTTTATTGCGTTGAATTTTCTCGTACCACGAATAGTTGGCTATGAGCTTGTGGGCACAGCTCATTGACTTTAAACAACACCTTAATAGTGTTAACATACATGAACTGGGATTGTAACTTTTATCAACCGAACAAGGACCATACCTCACTCCAGCTGATCTTCTTACTATTTACACCACCTATATTCGGCCGAAAATGGAATACCACTCTCTTGTATGGGCCGGTGCTTCAAAGTCTATTTTGGAGTTACTCGCCCGAGTACAGGAGAGAGCGAAGATGCTTATCGATGACAGTAGGGTATCCAACTCTATTGATTCATGGTCGCAATGTGGGTTGTGTTTCACTGTTCTATCGCTATTATAATGGAGTGTGTCCTGCTGAAATCAGGGAACTTGTTCTAGAAACACGTAGTTTTTTACGTTATATACGTTCTTCAGTCAGGGCTCATCCATTTGTGGGGAAAATTCGTTCTGTACATACTGTCCTTATGTGGAACAAACTAGCAAGAAGTAGAAGTTTTCCCTGCCACTTTCAATATGGGAAAATTCAAGCCAAATGTTCACAAACACTACTCCCTCCATACTCCCTCCCATAACCAATTTTCCTAGTTCCAACACAATGCAGTGCATAAGTAGGGGTCGTCCATTGAGTGCTGGTCCAAGAAAAAAAAATGTCTCATCCATAAATTTAATTAAAATATATCTATTTAAATTTTACTCTCTGAAAGTAAAAAAAGGTATTTTGATAATGAGAATATTATCGGTAATATTTAAAAATTTAAATATACTTTTTCTCAACTACTTTTAGTGACTTTCTACTAACAACAAATTAATATACAAAATCCCTGTCAGACCTGATGCATCGATTGTGCGGGTGGGTTTCGGTTTAAATATTTTTGCTTCTAGTAACACAATTTGAAATACGAGTACTTAGACTGGCAGGCATCGATTGTGCTAATTGTTTTTTATATTTGCTTCTTACATTTATCTTCTGTATCTTCTGTTACTTGAATTATTGCGAAATTCTTCAGTCACATTTCAGTTTGCACAAAATGAACCGTATAAGTGTCTTTAATTGCAAAAGTAATAATCGTTTACAAATATTGAAATGCACATATTTTAACTAAAAAACTTATAAATTTTAATATTTAAAACTATGTAATTGTAATCGTTTAGTTAAAAATATTAACGAAAATCAAGTGCGATGCATCAATTGTGCATGTCCTGAAAATCCTTGAAGGATATATAAATGATTACACCTAATTATTGATTAGAGATATAATAATCACGTTAAAAATTTTATTTTGATTGCCAAATTATGTCACGTTCACTATCGTGTATGAGTTGATAGTTATTTAAACACAACATGCATATTATTATTGTTAAGATGTGGGCTGCTCTTTCAGTAATTTGACACATAATTGAGAAAACTTTGAGCAATATTATAGAAAACAAATGTATGCTGTAGAAAAATAGAAGTTTGACAAACATTTGGAAAGCAATGGTAAAGAAAATGCTTTACCATTGGGCTTGAATTCCACTAAAATTCTTCTAGGATTCTTCTAAACAAATTATGATTTTAAAATGAAATAAAGTTCTAGCTAAGCATTAGTACATAATAGATAAGATAATGTGAATGTTGCTAAATATTGTAAAAGAAACGAATGCAAAAATAACACGACAACTATTGACAGAAAGTTACATAACACAATTTCAATTTTAAAAATTCGCTTTTAAAAGTTTATTTCAATTCGCAGATTTTAGCATTTTTCTAGATACTGTCTTTAATAAGTGCTATATTTTTGCAGTCTTGAGAACATGAACATGGCTAATATACATATTGGAAGCAACGAAATGACGAAATGCTTTAAAAAACTGCATCAAGAAATAAAATATTTAAGTTTTTTTTTCTTAATTCAAAGTCCTACGCTTGTCGCGTTCTTGACAGTTAAAGTGCCGATATTAGTTTGGATATATTGGTATTGAGAATTAGTAAAATTTCTTATTAAGTGGAAAAAACCTTGAGTACCACTACTTACACAAAATAATTTAAATTATCGTAGTTGAGGTTAGGACTTAACAAATCCAATCATAAACAAGTCAATACTTAATATCACTAAAACGTCTTGGTTACAAGTAACGAATTTATTATTTATTAAATTGTAAGAACTCACAAAAGTCATAATTAATAACAAATGAACTTTCTAATGCAAATAACTAGTAAATAAGCAGTTATATATAAGTCATTGTTTGACAATTTCTAAGTGATGCATATGGTATGTTTGCAATGTAATGTTATTCTGTAATTTCAAGACCAAACCAGCGGGAAACACACGCTCTAAAGAGGCCTTCTAAAAGGCTTCATTTTTTAGTCACAAGGACTTCCAGCCGTATTGGCAAATCGGTTTATCATTGTTAGTCAAGTCCTTGCCTACTCGCTACTGGTTACATGCCTGCTAGAAGGCCTACTTGAAAAGGGCAATTGGAAGGTCTGCCAAAGGTCTGCTAAATTAATAATTTCATTGAGGAAAGGCAAAGAAAAGGTTTTAGTTTTAAATAAAAGAAGGGTTTTAAAAATGACATGTATGTAAAGTACTGCCTCACACGTACTTTACATCACAAAATTTCATAAAAAACTAAATTTATAGATTCTCTCTTTATGCATTTTTATTACTCGTATAACAAAGTGAGCAAAATAGTGTTTGTTGTTGTAGTGACGATATTCGTAGGTTTTCTATTAGAATCATGATTTGATGACATTATTTTAAAATGCAATTTTGAACGTTCCACGTTGGGTAGAAATGGGTCCAAAGTGGCGCTTAATTGAAATTTTAGAATTAAGGTTTTGCCATAATGATTGGTATCGAATAAAGTTAGATAGAATTCTACATCACTATATAAAATTTGAACCTTCTAATTTGTTTACGTCATCCGTGGTGAGCTGTCAAAGTTAGATAAAAAGCAGTGCTTATTTTTTAAAATTTTAAATTATTAAAGTTCAACTTTTATGATGGAACCTTCAACTTCAGGTATTTAAGTGTACAAAAAATGATTTCGTGTTTATAAAAATATGTGTGGAAAAATTTGTAATATTTTTTTAAAAAAAAGCTCTAAAATCGGAGTATTTTCTATATATGATGGACCAGAAGTAACAAAGTAGTAAAGTGCCGGCTTTGAAGTTCTATTTTCTTAAAAATTATGGAATTTCTACTTGATATTACAAACAAAAAAGTTTGCCTTTTTGTTGCCCCGTTTTAAGATATTATCAGGTGAGCCTCCAGCCTGAAGTGGGAGGGCTATCCTGGCATATCATCAGCCAGAGAAGGTGTAAATGTAGATTGACGGCGGTTATAATCGTGATAGTGCATACATTTCGGGTCCCAGCACTATTTTTAGTTTTTGACAAGTGAAATCTGGAATCTTTTCTACTTTGTGTGTGTACGGCACAGGTAATTGGTAAAGAACTATTCCCAATCCGGCGAGCCACAGCCTTGGCAAAACGCGATCATACCAGTAACACCAACGATCCGGCCACCCCTTCATCTTTGCTAATTTGTCCCTTTTGGGTAACAAATGCAACTCGGGTTATAATTTATTTGACACACAATAGAATGGCGCCTAAGGTGGTGTCACCCTGTTCTAGTTGTTTAATAAACACAAAAGAAAACCACACACACACACACACAATAATATTAATAATTTTATGTAAAAAGTCTTGTTTTCAAAATTCCTTTATTTACCATACCCACAGTGATTTTGTTGTTACTATTGTCTTACTCTCAATGTTAGCTATTTTTGTTGTTGTTGATGTTATTGTCAATATACTTTGATATTTAATAGAGATGGCTGCGTGAGTGACGTTTGATAACCTATGTTCACGAGGGTGGTATAATCACGCCTATATAATAACTGTTTTCAATCACATGCTTTTGGCAATCACCTGTTGTTTTACCAATGCGTTTGACGTTTAATATTTTTTGAAATTAAACTTACTATCGTAATTTATAAATAATAATGTTTGCGAATAAACTGTTTCACGCGTCCATCTTTTGTTAAATGAAAACCATTAAGCGTGTGAACCCCAGCAATATGAGTTTTTTAAACCAAACATTTGATAATTTTATTAAACAGTTTAAATCTGGATATAGTAAATGTAAAAGGTACCATGATCGTTTTTTGGAATTAAATACTGAATGGCTAAATGCTTCTATCTCATTTGTTCCTCCACCAAATAAACGATATTTTTAATAGATTTCTATTAAGTTCAGACCCATTTATATCGAGCATTAGCAGGTAATATGAACAAAAAAATTAAATTTATCAAAGTCAGAATTAGATCTATTAATAATACCAAAAATTTCTAAAGAAAATCGTGATGATGACAACAATGAGAGTGATAATAAGGATAATGGTGATGATGATTAAAGTGATGATAATAATGATGATAATAATGATGATGATGACACAGATGATAGTAATTGTAATGATGATAAAGACTATGATAGTTCAAGTGATGAATAAGAAATAGAGAATATTCAAAAAAATTACTTTCATGGAATAAAAAAATAAAAATCCATTAAAAAACGTTATAAGTTTTATTTTTTTTTTTTGCCTAATTAGGACATTGTTAATACAAAACAAATATTGTCTCGTTAATTGCACCCTTCCTTGAATTAATCTTCATTTTAGGTATAATTGAACCCACTGTGCGTCCTTCTGAGAGAAGACTTAGTGGAATGAGTATCGAATCTTTTAGAGTGTGTAAATAGGTCTTCTGAAAGGCCTGCAAATGGAAGCACTTGCAGTTTTTCCTGCTGGGAAATGTTATACACTCGTATAAATACATACACACATATACCGATAGGGGTATAATAAAAATTCCACATGAAATTTGTGTCCTTTTATTTTTTTAACATTGAATTTTAATAGGAAAAATGTGAAAAGGGAACAACGAATTTCATGTGGAATTATTTATAAGGGTGAATATATACGTATATATTAATACACCACGCACAAAATTTATACACAAATTTGACATTTTATATTTTTCTATGAAAGCCTATTCCTCCATACTGAGTTACGTGTAGCACAAAAAAAATTATATTTTATAATTGGTTTTTGCTTGCAATATTACCTGAAGTTGAAATTAATTTGTGTAAATGATTTATTCTGCGCATAAATCTTATTTAGACTTGAGTTTCTTCAACAAACTCTAGCTTACTTCCTTTTCATGTTATAAACAATGTTAATTAAAATATTTTGTTTTTTTTTTTTTTTGCCCGATTCCTGTCGTTTGCCTAAATAGCTTTATAAAACATTAATAGTTTGTTGGTTTACTTGTAATAAACCAATACTATGAGCAGTTTTTTGTGAAACAAAGTTTCTTGCTTTGTTTTAATTTTTTTTTTTTTGCTTTATGAGTTTGACTACTTTTTGTTTGACACTTGGTGACAAGCCAAGTAAAAATTATGATTAACTTGATGCTGTAGCCAGAGTAAAACAACAGCAACGAAATTGTTACAAATATAAACAAATTAATGTTGTAGTAATTATTGTTGTTGCCGTTGTTTGGCCCATAAACAGCAAATAATAACTGACTGACTAAATTTAGCCCGAAACGGAAAATAATTCCGAAACAAAATAATTTTTGCCTCCATCAAATGTTAAGCAAGTTGTTAATTGCTATACAAACTTTTTTTGTTTTCTTTTTGCCGAAAGAACCAAAACAAGAACAACTTCTACACCGATGAAATGTTGTTCAGTAAAAAAAAAGTTAAGAAAAATATTATTTTTTCTTTTTAGTTCGTTTACTTTTTTCTGTTGCTGCAGTTTACTTTGATGTACTTTACTTTTTCTTGCTACCGTGGGTTCGAGTAAGCATTATAAGCCGTAAAACTTTGTAATATTTTACAAGTACCAGCCGAAAAAGGCGAAAAAAGGCGGAGAAACCAATTTAAAAATTACTTTTGTGAAAAACTTGACAAACAAAGAAGCAAATCTTCTAGAATATAATTTTATTTAAAAAAACCACAATAGTATTTCTTATTTAAAAAGTTTCAAGTTGGTAGCTCAATAATAAGAATTTCATTTATGAAATTTATTATATGTTTATGCCCTACACCACCATAGTGGGGAGGATATATTGGATTTGTTCTGGTGTTTGTAACGCCAATAAATATTAGTCTAGTACCCACCTTAAAGTATACCCATCGAGATAGAATCACTTCCTGTGTCAATTTAACAATGTGCGTTCGTCCGTCTGGCTGTGCATGTAAAACTTGTGCATGTAGTACAGGTCGCAATTTTAAAGATATTTTTATAAAATTTGTTACATGATATTTTTTCGGCCCAAGACCGGTTGTTTGGTTGAAATAGGTTATTATTTCTCCCAGGCAACATACAAATGTCTTCTCGAGTAATGCACATATCCAAACAAATTTTGCCACAAATAAGTTGTACATGAAGCCTAATCACATTTACAAATTTTCTGCAGATCAGTCCATAATTAACTATAGCTCCCATATAAGGACTACTGTCTTAAATTTTTTAAAAATGTTGGTATCCAAATAATATTCAAAATAAATATTTTTCATATACACAGAAATCATGACATCTGAAATTATAACGGTCGGTCCAAAATGAGTCAAAGCTCTCATATAAGATTCTTTTCGATACACCACCACATTTATGGCTGATTGGTCTACAATCGGTCATAACACCCGTATAGCGCCCATTTCTGAAAAGCTGTTTTTAAGCTTATAATGTGTATAGGGTGTTATATGTTTGCTCTTGACCGTCTATACGTTCTTACTTGTTTTTATTTTAAAACATTACAAATTTTGTAAACTAAAGTACAATATCGAATGAAACAAAAATGCAAGAAATACGAAAAAATAACTTAAAAGTTTTAAGTTTATCAAAGCATTTTTTGTTTATTTTATAGAAACTAAAGCAACAACAGTCAACATTCGTTTTCAATATATTTTACTACTGACTTGTACGGTTTCAAGTAAGAGATTTGAAAGTTTATGAAATCATTCCTGGATAGTTATGACATTTCCTTCCATTTCCTTTCTAAATATTTCATAAAATATACTTTCATAAATTTATGGCAGCCGTTTACTTGTGATTTTCTTTAAGTTTTAATGTCGCGTTTTTATTTGTAATCATATTAAATATTTTATATTGATTTTCAAACTGTATCTTGTTGGCTATCACAAGTATATCTTTTTCAGAAAACAAAAGTTTTTATTATTCTATCATGCATATACGATACATTTATGTAAGAAGTACTCGTAGGTGAGAAGTGTGGCATTTTTTCAAAGACATTTTTGCTTAATACAGCCATTTATTCTTACTAACAAATTCTTTTCATTAAAGTTGCTAGACTTTTAGCTAATTACCAATTAGAATTAGAAGTACTTAATCTTTGTTTTGTATTTTAAACCCTCTCAATTTAGCTGATTATTTATTGAAAGTATTTAAATTACATTCTTTTGTTTATTCTATACTCAAATACATGCTAAACAAACAATTCAAATACATTGCACTCTTGGGCTTTTTATTGGTGCCACTAACAATTTTGGGTATTTTTTATTTTGTAGTTTTTTTTTTGGTTTCCAATTCCTTTTGGTTATTTTATATTTTCTTTTTATTTTTTCTGGTAGTTGCAAGGGTTTTAAATTTCAATTAAGTAAAAGATTTAATTAAAGTTTATTAAGCGTGTTTAACCAGAAACTTTTCCAACTAAGAGTAATTTCGTATAAAAAAGCAAGCAAGTAAGTATAGACTACTACAACAGAAAAATAGAAAAAAGTTTTTCCCCAAAAACTAAAAAAAGGAAGAGAAAACAACATACCAACACATGTGAGAAGCCATAAAAATGTTTAAGAGTGAAAAGTTGTTGGTGCAACAAGAAAACTACAAACATACATACATATCGCACGCTAAATACAAAAGGGTCACAACTCAAAATACTAAAATTTTCAGGAGAGACAAAATACAGTTTATCGTCCACAAGCAACACACTTTTAACATAAAAATAAACATAACTCTAATTTTTTTCCAGTTAAAAAAGATAGTGATGTGAAAGAAATTATTGCAATAGTTACAGATGTGTACTCTGAATTAATATATGGTAAAAAGACAATTTTGAAAAATTTTGAGTTGTGACCATTTTGTATTTAGGGTGCGATATGCATGTGAGTGCGAGTGTGTGTGCTGTTTGTTTTGCAACAATTTGCAGTTTTATGGTTTAAAATACACACACTCATACATATTAAGTATGTATGAGTAGGTATCTATGAAAAGCCATAGAAATACGAAAAATAAATTTTAATAATTTTTTTTAAATAATTAAACAACAACGATTAAATTCTTTGTGCATTTCGCTCAAAATCATAATGAATATAATTATGCTTTTTGTGCAATATTAAATACAATTTTATATTTCTGCTGACAAGTTTAATGGCTTTAATTAGGGAAAGTACATATTTGTTGACTTATTCTTCTTCCTTTCGGTCTTATTCACCTTCGCCATAATTTGTTATAAATTATTTATTATCATTGAATTTTTTATTGCACTGTATAGTACTGTGTGAGTGGAAGTAAACTGCGTGTATATAGGGCCTGGGTAAATGTTATTAAGTGCCATAAGTAAAATTAAAATGTAATCTGATGTGTTTTTTAACAAAATAAAAACTTGTGTTTCATTTTCTTTTTTTTTTTTTAATTTTTTGAACAAAAAAATAATAATTTAATTTTCCTGAGTGACTTTTTATGTATGGATTTTAACACCTGTGCCAAAAAGCTTTTCTATCAACTCTCACACTAACACGTGTACATTGTTACTGAGTTTTCTTACAGCAGCAAAAGAGAAAAAGCACCAATAACAAAAACACAAAAACCAACATAAAAATATTAAAGTTATGAATGCTTTTTTGCGTTCATGAGTGTATGGGTGTGTTTGTATTTTATATGTCCAGCAAACATATTTGATTAATGTTATTACTGCTGTTGATCCAATTATGTATTTAAAACAAAATTCCAAACAAAATTGCTTTACATTTTATTTTTAGATTGTTATTGTTAAAATTATATGTGAATTAAAAAGCTTAAGGTCAAAAATATAAAATTAATAAAAATGTAATTTTAATTTTATTTTTAAAACGATAAAGTCGGAAATATGGCCAATGGGTTAACGATGCACAATGGGAGAATTTGGATAAAAGGGAAATAAATAATAAGTAATTTCTAAACAATACGTCCGATGGCAATAAAATTTCACATGTCTAGAGAGAAAGTGTTGTCCATTTTAAGTATTGAACATGGACATGAACAATGTGGGCCAGCTCGGGTATGTAAGAAATTGGAAAAGGTTCGACTTCTTCGTGATCCGATTTAAAAGATATATGAAATCTATAGCTATTTATTGTCTGTTATAGTTTACGAGATATTTGCATATGAAAATTTAATGTTTAACTTTTATATCTGCTACTAGCGTATCGAAATATTTCCGAACTTTTCTAAAATATTTTTAAATGTAGCATAAAAATAATTGTTTAAAAGTCATCAGAATCAGGAATATTCAAATGTATTTAAATTAAAAAATATTAACAATATTATTTTTTTTTGCCATTTTTTTTTGCATAAAAAGATACTTTTATTTCATTTACATTATTTAGCAATTGCCAAGAAGACCAATACACCTATCCCTCGATACTTTTTTGCACGATTTCACTTTTACACGATTTTTTTTTGGTTTTCGTTTACAACGAGGTATGTGGAAATTACCTCAATTTACACGATTTTTATTTTTAATAATTTTAGCAAAAATTATTTTTACTTCTTGATAAATTTTAGTTAGGCTCGAGTTCATTAAATTTGATTTTCATTAAATTATTTTTACTGAAGTTAGGAATTACAACTTGAAAAATTTATTATTAAAAATTTTCGAACTACCAGAACTAACACTGGTTAAAGGATTGATGTTTGTCTGTTGGCTGACCGGCACCGCAGTGGTGTAGGTGGTAGAACGCAAAGAATTCTGATGAGAGAAAGTGGGATTTCTCGAAACATATGTAAATTCAACAACCCAGGTTCGAATCCTAGTCAAGAAAAATTATCAAAAATTTTTAATAATAAATTTTTCAAGTTGTAATTCCTAACTTCAGTAAAAATAATTTAATGAAAATTAAATTTAATGAAATCGAGCCTAACTAAAAATTATCAAGAAGTAAAAATTAACAGTTCGATTATGAAATTAATAATTATTCTATAAAAATTATTTTTTTTTTTAGAAAATAGTTGTTTCGTAACGATAAGATATACGTTTAAAAATTAAGAAGCTTTTACACATTATTTCAAATTAACGAATAATTTCAAATGTATATTTTCGTATGGTAATACCATGTACATAAGTATGTATATTTGTCCCAGACGCAAAGCGGTATTTAAAATAAAAGCGATTGCCATTTAAAGTGCTTCTAGCAAATAACAATGCTCCTGGACATTCACAAGACTTGCAACATGAAAATGTGCAAGTTATATTTCTACCAAAAAATACGACTTCTTTGTTGCAGCCCTTAGACCAGGGAATAATTTCGACTTTTAAAGCATTATATATCAAGCAATCGTTCAGGTATATTTTAGATCAAATCGAAAATGACAAAGTAATGAATGCATGGAAAAATTTACAATATTAGATTGTGTAAAGCATGTTGCATTTTCTTAACAAAATTTTAGATGTATTCGTATTTGGGTCTTTTCTCGATTTGCACGATTTCTTATACAAAAACTTTCTATTTCGATTTAGACGAGTTTTTCAGATACGCATCTATCGTGTAAATCGAGGGGTAGGTGCATATATATATTTTTTTTTTTTGGAAAATAACTTTAAAGGGAATATGTTATAATAAAACAAGTACGAGTGCTATATTCGGCTATGCCGAATCTTATATACCCTTTACCTTTGTTGTCGATGCATAATTATAGTATGGATAATTATGTCGATAAACACGCCATCTGTTGATGAATTTGTTTGTAACAATATTAATAGACTTAGTTTTTTTGATGAAATTTTCTGAGGTTGTCTCAGATTTTTGCTCATATATCCGTTATTTATGGACGAATTTTGCTAATTTTAAATAGCAAACTTCTCGAAAGCATATCTGACAGAATTATTGGAGATTTGGATCCCCCTGGGGATTTCAGAAAATTGATTTCAACATCCAGACAGACAGACGGACATGGCTTAATAGACTCCACAAAAATGTGCAAAATTTTAACTTTTTAATTTTATTAAACAATATTTATAAATAAAACTTTGATCTCAATTTAAAATTTTTGTTTCTGCAAAAATCTCAAAATTAGAATTTTTTTTTAAAAAAAAAAAATTTTTGAATTCTTTGAATTTTTTATTTATCAAAAGTTTACAAATAGCAAGTCTGGTCGATTTAGCACAACACAATACAGAAACAACAGGAATTTTGTTTCTGTAAAATAATGTACTACTGACAAAAACACTTGACAAAATATTACATTTGACACAAGTAAATTGTAAACAAAGTCAGTCAGCTGTGCTGCTGTCCTCACCTTATATAATTACACCATGATTTAGCATAATTAATTATTTTTAAGTTATTATTTTAATTAATCAAATCTATTTAAAGAGCACAATGACTCAATACGATTAATTTTGTAATATGTAAACGTACACATATATTTGCTGGGTAATATGCTGAAGAAGCAATAACTTACATACACAGTTTTATACATTTTTAAAACACTCACATAGACACTCATCAAAATATGTATGAAAAACACAACAAACTCACTCACACACTCATAGACAAACATACACACGCACACACATACTATAGGTACATATGTGTAAAGAAATTGAATTGAATTTTCCCAATTCATGTTGCAAAAGTTTTTAATAACTTTTCAATAATAAAATTTCGTTGTTGTACATAAATGTGAGTGTGAGTATTACTGTATTTCTATGTATATACATACATATGTACTCGTATGCGTGTGTGTGTATCTATGTATGTATGTTACCTAGGTTATACATTTTTAAGTGCTTTTACTTGTATTGTTAACAAAGAAGAGTGTATTTGAATTGCACGAATACTTGTGTGTGTCCGCAGTTAGTAATATTTTCTCGCAAAGTAATATTTTCTTTTTTAACTTTCTTGTCATCATTTTTTTTTTTTTTTACTTTGCCATCTTCAACATTTAACATACTCTCTCTCTCTACTCTTTGTAAATTACAAGAATATCTTTTTTATGCATATGAGACTTTCTTTTTATTCTCGTTTTTTTTTTCTTAAATAATATTTTATTTTCATATTTTCTTGCTTTCTTAATATTCTCATGGGTTTTAGAAAAGAAAAGCATTATTCTTACATTCTTGCTTTAAGCAGAAAGAAAGAACCAAGCTGAAAAAAAACGTTTTTAACGTTTTTATTTTTATGATTGATTTTATGTTGATTCTTTTTTTTGTTCCGCATGTATTTATTTGTACATAAATAATGACGCGTAAAGTTTTTTAGGGCCAATATGTTGTGTTGTCAAACAAAAAACCAAAAAGTAAATGTATTTTTATATATTTTCATAAATTTTTATTTAATTAAAGTTGGCAAAAATTCAATCATTTAAAAAGCAAAATATGTATTTTTGGGCGGCATGGTTTTTGGGATTGAAGCAGAATGGTTGTTGAAAGGTCTTAAGGAAATAGAAATGTTTAATAGGTAAATTTAAGTCAGTTTGTATACATACAAACGTTTGTATAAATAACTATAAATACAGTGAACTCGCAGAAACGTAAACATCCAGTAACATGAACTTCCCAAAAACATGAACATATTGAAGGCTCTAAAACGCGAATTTTTTATCGAACGTTAAAATTAAATTTTGTAAGCTTATTTAAAAATTTTGGCATTCCCTGCAGAAGAATTTTGTAGTTTGTTTGTTGTAAACAACTTTTGTAGTTGTCGTTGCTCCTTTACAATAAAAACTAAATAAACAAATTTATAATTATAGTAGTTTAAATTCAGCTAAGCTCTATTTTTGATGAATTCAATAACATAGTTTAGAAATTAGTATCTTAGAACCCCTTTTGCAAACCATAGTAACTATGACCGAGTAGTATATTAAAATGTGGCAGGAACTTACAAAAAGTAGCAGCAAAATATGTTTCATAGGTAATAAAAAAATAACGTACATACTTTATTTTAAATTAAATAAAACGTTAACGATATTGAAAACGTGAACACCCTCAGTAAAAATTAGTTCACGTTTCTGCGAGTTTACTGTATATGTAAATATAATTATTTGTGCATGTACATTGGAGTGGTTCGCCTTCCATACAAAAAATAAAGTTGTGTCAGTCATCCCCTAGGACTAAAGATAATGTAAAAACAAGTCCAGAAATATTTTTTTATTTTTTGCCACGCCTACAAATACCGCCCTTTTAGTATTTTGTTCACTGTGTCGCTATATTTAGTAGGATCATAGCATTTTGTATACCAGTGTTCATGGTCTGTAAGGGCTACATTTCTGTCCTTTTTCATTTTTACGCCAATATTACAATTTTTATATTCTAGCTGTACTGGCTGAAATATAATATGTTCATCAACTAATAGAACATATTAATACTGGATTCAGTTGCTTAGTTTATTTGTATAATACGTCTTTTGCTAATTTCGCGGTTCGCACCTGACAATAGGCCACCGAGAACTAGTAATGTAACACCTCTGTGTTTTTGTTTTTGTTCTTTGAGGTTATGTAAAGTCAAAAGTTATTATACTATTTATATCGATAGAAATATTAAAAAAAAAATGAGTAAAAAATAGTTCTTTCGAGTGGACATTTGAATGAAATTAATTTTGAAAAGTAAATGTGAAAGAATGTTTTGCGGGCAATAATAAAAATTCCGTCATCCAGCCAATTATGAAAAGTGCTCTATATTGGAGTCATTCTCTAGCATTGGCTTCATATATTTGTTAAATAAGTAAAGAAATATGAAATAATTTGATCTTTGTAATAAAATATATTATAGATATTCTAGTTTAAATAATTTATGCCTTCCAAAGTTGACGAAATTGTAGAGTGTCACTTTAAAAATATTTTCTATTTAATCTTACACTTTTTTTTTAATTTATTTTATTTAACAGCATGTACAATATTTTTACATTATTTGCTCTATTTTACAGAGGATGTTATATTTAAATTTGTATTAGTTGGCGTTTTTATTTCGTTATTCGTTCTCTTTCTCTCTTTCTGTACGTCACTTTCATTTCCTTATTACGTTGAAGTTTTGCCCTAATTCCAGGTGTTGTACATAAACTCTGCTGTAAGGAGCAAAATGTGTTTCTTTTGAATTAGAATATTCTAAAATGAATACAAGTCTGGTTAAATGTCAGGACAAGTGATCAGATAGATTAAGTAGTTGTGCAATCCCAAAGGTCGTTAAACAAACTTATCAGTATTTATTGACAGTTTGCACTTGTAAAATACACTTATTACAATTATTCGTAAAGACATTTTTATGAAACAAACTTTTGTTTGGAAATTTAATTTTATTAATAAAAATTTCATTAAAAATTCAAACTTCAATTTTTAAATTTAGCAAAAGTTTGTACAATAAATTTTTTATTGAAGTATTTTTTTATAAAAACTTTTAATCTGTCTTGGATTCTTAAACTTTAAACACAAATGTCGAAAACAATCTTTACTCCCTAGCCAATAAAATGTACGAGTATGTATGTGCAGGAGCATTAAAATACAATTTTATAAATTTCTTTAAAGTCAGTCTATTTTTAGTTGTGATGCTTAGTGTCTACTGAACTACTAAGAGCCGGAAAATTATTTCCGTTTACTTGAGTGGCGGTAAATTTGTGTGAAAATTAAATAAAATCAAAGCAAATTTCAGCACCAGGCTACAGCAGGGTGTTGCCATGGTAACTGTACATAATCCAACATACTAACAAACATCTGTCAATAGTCAATCAATTATTTATAGAAAAATTCATAAAAATTTAAAATACTACATACATAATTGTATTAATTTTTTATGACAATCTTATTAAATGAATTTATTAATATGTATCTGGATTTTATAATAAAATTTCTATTAGTAACAGGATGTTAATATCAAGGAATAAAATATCCTGGCATCTTTTTTTTTAGCGTTTTATTTAAGTAATCATAAATGGTTTTCAACTGTTCAAACTTTTAAGCTTGCTAATATATTTAAATATATTTTTGACATTTTATTTACATACTTACATAAAAATGGAGACCAGCACAATCGTAAATAGATTTGAAAATAATTTAAAAATTCCTTTTTTTTCACCATTCCCTTTGGTTTCTTTGTCAACTTATTAATTTGCATATAAACGAGCTTGTCTCTTTAAGTTTCATCACAGTTCCATTTTATTTTACTTTAGTTCCGTCTTTTGTCAGAACTTTAAACAAATTGCAATATTAAATATTTGAAATTTCTACTTGATAAGTTGAAGAAAGGGAGGAAATCATTAGATTGTCAATATTTTACTGAAACATAAATTCATACTTGAATGCATTTTGCAATTCTTTTCTTGATTTTCTCATTGGATTTTTATGCGCAAAAGAAAAAATGCACTTTGTTTAATAAACATTGTAATTAAAATGTCATTGTAGAGTTAGAAAATGTTTGTTTTACGCTACAAAAAATTTTTAATTTGTTTTTATTATCGATTTTTTTTTATATAGAGCAATTTTTTTTCTATTTATTTATTTATTGCATTTTAATTAAAAAGCGAACTAGCAATAACAATTTTAGATCTTATAGATATAAATGATTAATTTTAATTTTAGTCCAGCCAGTGCCAGACTAAAATTGTTTGAGCATTGTTAATTTTATGTATTAATTTGTCTTCAGCTCAGATTCGCTTGATCTCTTCTCCTTAGTCGAATACAGACACTTTTATTTAATATGTTGCCGGCTAAGGATTTTCAAGGTTTTTTAAGTATTCTTCTGCATTTTTCTAGATCTCAATTTTTTACAAAAATGAATATTCGAATTTTGTATATACCAGGGGGCAATTGTGATCATTCGTAGCAATTTGTTTTGACGTTTTTGCACACTGTCTACATTTGACACTGAGGCCGTTCCTCTTAGCCGTAATTGGAGTTTACAATTTAAACTCAGCTTAGAGTTGCTGCCAATGAGCCAATTATTTTGAATTAAATGCAATTTCATTTGAGTTAATTTTGCATCTACATATATGGGATTTCCAAATAATATACAATAAATGATAGTATTTTATATTGTTATTTATAAATTAGTATTTTGAGGATCCATCAGAAAAAAATCTACTTTCTGATTTAAATAAAATTTACCACTAATTTTACAATACACATTTAAAGTCATTCACTTTTTGAATGACGTCACTTTCCAGTTCAGAAATATGACATCTTGAATATTTAAAAGGCCTGCAAAACTTAACAGAAGTACAATTATAAATACGCAACGAACAGCTCTAATTTTAATTTCACTTTTCAGCAGAGTTCTCAGGTGAACACTCGTCTACTTAACGAGTTATTAGCTAAAATATGGCTGTAATTGGTGTTTTCTTAAAAATGTACTCGTACATATGTATATGAATTTATCTAACAAATTAAAAAAAAAAAAATTCTAAAATACTGACACACATTTCTAGCAATATCAAAAAAGATGAACTGCTTTGTCAAAAGTATATCTGGTGTAGATCCATACATTGCTTGATGATTTGAACCGAAATATGGGATCATTAAATGAGCGAAATTTAAGACTTAATTTCCTCCTTCCTAGCACTAGTAGTTTTGTAGTCGTTGTCTTAGACACTTGACTTGAAGTAACTTCATTGAAAGAAATCAAATCGCACAATCACCGAAACAATTAAAACGTAAAAGACTACAAAATGTTATATGCAGTAATTTATTAGTTTTATGGACCAAAGATCAACATCATCCAATTTAATCAGAAAGAACTTTGCTATCATGTGGGTATATCGAGTATCAATAACAGTATCTGCTTGACCAGCATTATATTCGAAAAAATATGATCCAATGATGCGTTTAGCCCAAAATAAAGGTTCTAGGAGCTGTGTTAAAAAAAAAAAGTTCAAATGAGCTTTATTGGCCGGCAAAAATTTTTCAAATATTATTTAATGATGATAATGTGCTGAAATTTGATTTTTGTTTGCCACCAATTTACTCCAAAAATTGCATCAAATTAAAATGTTGCATGCATTTTAGGACGCTATTTTTAAATATTTATAATTCAAAACGTGTGATCAATATTTTTTAATGTGAACCAAAAAAGAGACAATAACCGTCGGCTGAAAACTCATAATTGAAGTCTATCTATCTGTCACTTAAGTATTTATGGCTGAATATAAACATATTTAGGGGAGATAAATACAGTAAAAATTGCTTATGATTATTGTTTGTAAAATGGAAATATAAAGTTTTAATTTTACTTAAAATAACTAATATTTCATGCTCATGTGTAAAGTTTGCTGCACAAAATATCTTAACATAACTTAAGTATCTGGACACAATAAAATTTTTGTTGTTCAATTGCAAACATTTTGCTTAGAGTGTCAAAAACAAATAAAAAAATAATTAAATTTAGTGAATTTTGAAATTCCCCTTTAAAGCTAACAAGTAAATGAAATTAGTTAAAAAAAACCATATTTTATACAATTTCATAAAATATTTAACTTATTTAAATAAGTCTTAGATTGAAACACCCTAGACTATATTTTCAATATGCAACTTGTAATTATCAGTTTTGTATACCTTATTTATTGCACTTTCTTTACTTGCAACAGCAAGTCAATGGCAACTTAAGTTGCAATTTTGTAAAGTATGAAATATTATTATCGTACTTATAATGAAACAAAATGAACAATTATGTCAAGGAAATAAAACATAAGTAATTTTTTTTAAATTTTAACTTAGATTTAAATTAAGAGTTTTTTTTTTGAATGGTAGGATATAAATATAACAAAAGCATACTTTAAATTGTTTAAATTGTGGCAAAACCGCAATTTTTCAATTTAAAAATAAGCTAAAACTCAAAGGGGCTTGTCCCATAATAAATTGAAAAATTTCTTTAAATAAATTCTAATCAATCAAGTATCATATAAAAATAAGACTGTCAAAAAAACCCGTAGTACAAAAAATATACTAGAGCAGGCGTAACCAATTGAAATTGAATGATGACATCTATTTAATCAGCATACAATGCAATATACACCACCCTAACCTACGAACACAAATACAAATAAATGTTTGTTGGTGGCTGCTTTGCTGTACACGAAGAAAAATTACCAACATTACCAAGTTCATGAATCGCAAATACCAACAACTCTCTCAATATGTTTCATTTATTCACTTTTTCTTCGGGGTTTTTTCCATATTTTTTTGCTCAAGTTGAGAAATCTTGTTACTTTTACAAAACTTATAACTTGGCATTAGTCAAGGAAAATGGAAAATAATCAATCTTAAATGATGAATAAAAAGCCTACGAATTAATACTATTACATATAAATAAACATATACATACATATAAATTTTACATCAATAGTTTTTATTTTAAAGTGGATGATTTCTTTTTCAAATAATGGGAATATTATAAAGAAACAACAATTTAATACTCAATTTCAATGTTTTATATTTTTTAAACGAATATTGACATTCTTATTACAGTTCAACCTTAGTATAACGAATCTTAAGGGGATTAGAAAAAAAACGTTATATCGAATAATTCGTTACAATGAGGTTCGTTATATCGAGGTGAAGTTACACTTTTATTCGTTATAACGAGGTAATAAAAATTTTTGTATATTATTCATCATCCGCTTACGATTTCCACTAGTAAATCAAAACACATTTGAATGCAAACACTGTATTTTGTAGTTTTAAAATTCAAAAATAAATTTTTTTAATTTTGTGTGTATCTGTTTCATATAATTTCGATTAATTGATAGAAATTGTTATGCAAAGGTTGTAAGTTGACAAAATTCGTTAAATGGAGGTAAATAATTCTTTATATGCATTTTGTTAGTCTGCAGTGTATGAATGTATTCATAATAGAGAGGTTTATTTTGTATTAAATCTTATGGAGCGTTGTAGGGGATGCGTTAAATCGAGCAATTAGTTATAGAGAGGGTCGTTATATCGAGGATTGACTGTAATTACATTCAAATATTATTAACTTAGAAATATTTAGTACATCAGGGCGTATGAGTAATTATTTTGTATACCTAGTAAATATATTTATTACTCATACAATATGGTTATCAAATGGTTGATTACATATTTTCTTGCTATTACGAATTTCAAAAGGGACTGGATTTTAAAAATCCTGGTATTCGGAATTTTATAAATGTCCATTTGCAAATTGTAAAATTCGTTTAATAAAGCCGAAAACTTATTTTCTTTGACAAATCGAATGGTCTAAAAATTTTATAAAAACTATCTGTATTAAAAGGGAAAACCAGAGTATCGTTAATCAGTATTGGGCAAACTGAAATATAACTACAGATTATTAACTGCGCTTACATTAAGTAGTAAGTAATCATGATTACAAATTACATACAATAATATTTTGATTACTAAATACTTATTTTAGTTGCAATCACGATTACTTGATTACATTTTTGAAATGATGTTACAAGAATATATTTGTGGAAGAAAAGTTTAAATAACCGAAAAGAGAAAAAATGACAACAAATAAAAACTCTGAGATAAAGTACTCAGAAAAAGGTTTTTACTAAGACGATTGGAAACTAATTGTTGTAACGGGTGGTTAAATTTCAAGGGCCGATGTTGATTTTGAATAAAACACAAACTATTTAGGAAATTAATGTAATTTTATTTTATTATGATATATTGGTATTACTCAATTATGTATGGAACAAAATATCGGCCAAATGGGCGCCGCGACCACGGCGGCACATCTCTATCCGATGGTCCAAATTTTCGATGACCCTGAGGCATAATGGAGGTTCTATGCCGTTAATGTACCGAATTATCTCATCCTTTAGCTCTTGAATTGTTGCTGGCTTATCGACGTACACCTTTTCTTTCAAATAACCCCAAAGAAAAAAGTCCAACGGTGTCAAATCACATGATCTTGGCGGTCAATTGACATCGCCATTACGTGAGATAACACGGCCATTGAATTTGTTGCGCAAAAGAGCTATTGTTTCGTTAGCTGTGTGGTAAGTGGCACCGTCCTGCTGAAACCACATATCGTCCACATCCATATCTTCCAATTCGGGCCATAAAAAGTTCGTTATCATCTCACGATAGCGAACACCATTCACAGTAACTGCCTGACCGGCCTCATTTTGGAAAAAATACGGCCCGATGATGCCGCCAGCCCATAAACCGCACCAAACAGTCACTCTTTGTGGGTGCATTGGTTTTTCGACAATCACTCTTGGATTCACATTCGCCCAAATGCGGCAATTCTGTTTATTGACGAATCCACTGAGGTGAAAATGTGCCTCAACACTGAAGATGATTTTCTTCGAAAATTGATCATCCACTGTTGCCATTTCTTGCCACCATTCTGCCCATTCACGACGTTTGGAATGGTCAAGAGGCTTTAGTTCTTGAGCCAATTGCACCTTGTAAGCGTGTAAATGCAAGTCTTTATGCATAATGTTCATCAACGACGAGCGTGAGAGGTGCAATTGTTGGGCACGACGACGAGTTGAGGTGGACGGCTCTTCCGCCACACTATCGCGAACAGCAGCAATATTTTCTGCAGTACGAGCATGCACTGGTGTTCTCACATCTTCTACAGACCCGGTTTGCTCGAATTTTTCCACGATTTTTGCGATTGTACGCACATTTGGACGATCAAATTGATCAAAAAAATCACGAAGTGCACGATATGCATTTTGATTTGAACGCCCATTTTCATAATAAGTCTGGATAACTTTAACACGTTGTTGGATTGTGTATCTCTCCATGGTTCAAATTGAGTAAGTCTGAAATAGAGGAATGTCAAATAAAATTCGGAAAAAAGCTTGGCGTTTAGGTGTGGTTCACATTCAACATCGGCCCTTACAATTTAACCACCCTTTAGTAACAAATAATTATGAAATATTATTATTTTGGATATCGTTCATGTCATTTTGCTAGGTAGCGATGACCTAAGTTCACGTTGTGATCGCGCACGCATCATGACTGTTAGAATAGTTTGATTACTGTAGGTAGGTTACATGTAATCATAACTACATGTAGTTAATTACTTTAAATCGTAATTAGTAATCAGATTACAAAATAGTAGTTAACTACGCCCTACACTGTGATTAATGCATCCAGGGTATACCTGTTGATCACTGATTAAAATTAAAAAATCTGTCTCCGTTAGAATTTTAAACGCGATTAGTATTATGCCGAAGTTCAGCTTTCTAAATGTTTTTGGACCTTTTTAAAAATTAAAATTCTGGGATTTGCACAGAGAATGCGGGAATTTTTAACATCGAATTTATCAGTGCCGAAAAATTTAGCACAGTTTAGGGTTAATAATATTTAAGAATTACACGTTTCAATTTGTATATAATATTTCAATCATGTGATTGTTTTAAAGAACAGAATTTAACAAATACTGTACTATAGAAATTAAGTCAAATTTATGGAAAATTATCATGAAAACTTTGGCAAAATAATGCATATGTTTCAGCAAAGCTATTGGGGCCACTTGCCCGATGTGTAATTCCATACATACATACCTACATATACTATGAGTCAATAAAAAAAAAAAAATTTAAAAAATAAACTATTTATTTACTATTTCCCTATTCTTAATTTTGGAATGTGATGTGTGCATGTGAAAATTCGGAAAATTTAAATAACTTATACTATAATGTATCAGAGTTTCTTCATTTAATAGCCCCTCTTTAATGATGTGTATACTATAACTAGTATAAATTTGTCGGCTTAGATTTAAAATTTAAAGTAGCATTGATACATTTACCTACATATATCTACGTTCAATTACGTTTTATTAGAATTTTAAAACAATTTGTAAGTGTATCAATACATTACAAAGCCAGTTAAGCATTTGGCAGAAACAGTAAACATATTTCAATTGTTGTATTTAAAAATTTTATTAAATAAAAATTTACAATTCTATCTTTAATCGCAGATACTTTAAATAGTTTTATTTTATTTCATTTTATTTGTATGTATTTTGTATGTAATTTATCACATACAAGTATCTATTATTAAGCTGTGCATATTTTATTGTTCACTATTCAATATTTTCGTTCGTTGCCACATTCTGAGTTTTCATGATACTGCCGCTGGAATAAAGGCTGCGTTTTTTTTTTCGTAATATTGTTATTGTTATTGTTTTTGTTTTTGTTGTCTATTTAATCATACATTATACTCGTATTACAGTATTTTATGCAAAATTAATGATTATTAACAAATGTTATACAATGGCAATCTACCACTCATTTGCGGTTTCATCAACATTATCATCAAGTATTTTGTTGTTGTTTAATTTTTTGCTTTCAATGCCTTTTTTTTTTGTTCTTCTGGTGTTGTTTTTGTTTTTGTAAACATTTCATAATAATTGCACTATCTCTCTTACGCTCTCGCTCTCTCTCTCTCGCTCTGTATCTATAAATATGCAAGAGTTTGCCTGATTTTGTTGCTGTTGTAGCAGTTTTTATTTTGTTTTTTTTTCAGCCGCTGTACAATATTAAATTTTTAATTAGCAATAATGATAAGCCATCAAGAGCAACAACGACAACGACAACAACATTATCATCATCATATACAAACACTATCCTATGGTTGGCATTATGTTGCATTTTATAGAATAAAAAGAGTAGAGAACTTCACGAGTAAGTATTTAATATCTATTATAAATATATGTATCCAGCAAGAAAATTTCCTAGGGCATAACTTTGTAGGCCTTCTAAATGATTCGATACTGCTTTCTTTTTGAAGATGTTATACCAGGCCTTTAATGCTCCTTTTAAACAATTTTATTATTTAAAAATCAAACATGTATGGTTTTACAATTATTCCAATATGCCACAACAATACAATTTATTTTGCTCTCTTTATAACACGAGTTAAAAATAAATATAAATAAATCGCTGCCTGAAACCAGAAGAAAGTACAAAATCTTTTATAAAGTTGGTACTTTATAAAACTTTGCATTGTAAACTGCATGTAAAGTAAATTCTGGTATATAAAAATAAACCCCTTTATGCTCAATTTATTGGAAATATTATTCAGGTATTCATCGGAAGATATTTAAATAGCCCTTCTTTAGTGTATGTAAAATTGGAACGATTTTGCAATACGGCTGGGTGTCCTTGTGTCTGCAAAATAAGGGTTTTAAAAAGGCCGCTTTTTTACCTCTTTGCATGTATGTATATTCATCTACGCACATACATATGTTTGTATGTACATATATATTTTGTGTATTTTGTAATTATGTAAAGGTGCATCATAAAATTGATGCGTTTGTTCGCATGTACGCATGTGTGTTTGTGTGACTCTTGTGGTCATTAAATTGTTGCATACCATTCTTCATTTCGCACGGGTCATTTGAGGTCATTTAATGAACATTAATAAAAAAAAAAACAATCTGTAATAAATTAAAATATAATTATTCTGCGGCCTTCTCTACTGCTTTTGAAACACCCTTGACCTGTAGCCTTTAAAACATGGGTTATAAAGATTTGTGTGTATAATAAAGTGTTTAACTAAAAAAGGAAGAAAGTTGAGGCATTTTGCTTTAATTTTTCGTAGAATTTATTTTTTATTAACAAGAATACATTTCTCAAAAAACCTTGTAAGAAATTTATTTCGATATTTAAATAGTTGTAGAGCAATAATTGTGAAAGTACATTTTCAAAATTTTTTAAGGTAATTTCGGCACGATGAGAAATTGTGTCCCATTTACACTGACATTTAAAATTGCAGTTACAGAACTGTTTTAAATGTTCCCAACAACAAAAAGTTGCTGATTTATTTTCTGCTATATTTGTATTTAAATAACGTCTCGTTAGTTAAATTGCTATTTTATTTAGTACATTCAAATTCTGTTTGAATTAATGAGCCAAAGTCACAAACACCAAATATGTAGATTATTTATTTAAAAAAAAAAATTTTGTATATAACTGATTTGGAGAATGATTTGATTTTTTAACTTTGGCTTTTAATTTAATTTGGCTGTTTTAAATTATTGTAAAATGTTTCTTCTAAATTAATGATTTGTGGACATTTAAGCAGTATTACCATTTCTTTATTAGCGCGTACAGAGGATTGTGGATCATAACACGTTTTGTTTAGTAGTTTAGACAAATATGCCACCCATTGTTGAACATTACCTCACCCATCAAGGATATACTTAGATTTATTTCAAACATTTTTCCGATCTAGGTTAGGTTAACGGATGTATCATCACAAACTCATTGTAGTTGATCCATAGCGGCTTCCCAGAGATTGATAGCTTGCTTATAGTTAACATCCTTTGTACTCATATATACCGTTTGGTGATCCTTTCAAAACCACATAGTTAGACGTAAACGCATTTCAAAAAATCTTAGATCATTATGCTCTGATTTACTCCAAGTATTCTCTTCAATCTTCTGTTACCCATACTTTACCACAGCTTTATTTATACTTAAACTCCGCTTTCTTTCAAGTCAATTTCCTTTGCAGCTAAACATTTTTATTGGTCCCAACTTGAACAATTAAGATTCCAGTAGCAAATAAATCATAGTACTCTCAGTGGCATAAGTTGCCATAATTTTTGTTGGTTCTTTGTTGCAAAATTATTTAACAAACCGCGAGCAATTTATAAAATGAGCCAAAGAAACAAAAAACCGTATAAAGCAAAAATAAAAAAGTGTGAATATTTTCAACCTCATACACACTTATTCACTTTGACGCTTACCCTCTCACATACACACAAGCACACGGAGCAAATTATATCCTGCATAAAGGCAATAACAATAGCAACGAGAAAACACAAAACAGAAGCTAAATTTCGTAACTGCCATCTGTAAGAAAAGCCATCAACTTAAACGTTCTTTAGAGGTATAAAGTTTTACGTGATGTAATTTACATATTTTCTAGATGCTGTTGGTTTTTTCTATTTATGGCCATAACACACACACACACAAAAGTCAAAAAGGACGACATTTCGTCATCCATCCTAAAAATATTTAAAAATAAGACTTAAGGGAATATATTAAATGATAAAGTGATAAACGCCACTGCCACAGCATAGGAATAGAGACACGCAAAAGACTTTGACAAAAAGACAGCGGGTGCCTGAAATCCAGTGGTACTTGTCACAACTTTTCCCATTTCAGTTATATTCAAATTTGTCTTCCATTTAGTTGGAGTCTTTTTTATTAGTTCTACCACTACCACTCTACTACTACTTTTGTTTGTTTCTACCGAATTTAATTAAATTATAATTACTTTTTTGGGGAAAAATTATTTTTCTTATTACTTTATTTAATTAGAAAAGCTTCACCTTGTAAAATAGTTTATCTTACTGGTTTTCTGCTTACGGTTTTTATTTCATTTATTTAAATTAAGTTTAGAAATATTTTTTTTATGTAACAAAAAAAAGTGCAGAAACAAGCGGGATACTGAATTTGTTTGCTGCTGTGTTTTTTTTTAAATCTGTATCCCTCGATAATAGTTATTGATCAAATTCCAACCCAAATGTTTAATAGACATGAAATTTTCTTTCTCCAAATAGATCGATGCTTTTTTTGAAATAACTTGACCTAGTCCTTATAACAAATGTGACCAGAAATTATGCCAGATGTATAAGACGAATACAAACAAAGGGTTTATTTCGAACAAAAGCAAAAATTTCAACATGCCAACCAGCAACAGATAGTCATGCTAGTTTAAAAAAAATTGCTTCAAAAACCTAAGTTCCAATTTGCAGATTTTTGAATTTTTCTAAATGCAGTTATTTTTTGTCGCGTTGTTGATTCCATATTTTTTACTTATATAAATTGATATTCAATAGATAAATGGAAACAAGAAAAATGTTTTATGTTTCATTATTTGCTTATTTTCCAATGTGTACGAATGTCGCGTTCTTGATAGTGAAAATGTCCCTATATTTTCTTGACATAATATTGTTTGTTTTTGTATAAGTTTTATTGGTTTTGTCGATTGTTAACTCTCTGAGCCATCTAAATATTTGAATGCCAAATTAATTCCAAATTAATGAATTTGATCTAAAACTGACAGTCAATTTGTTTAGCGAAATGAGATTTATGTCTTTAGCATCTATAGTTGTGGACTTGGCCTCATGTAGTCATCAATAATACTCTTTTATATTCTATATACATTTGTATCTCTTAAATTTAATACATTTTAATTTAAATATTCTAGAATAGTGTTAAAGTCAACATAACTATAACTTAGCAAATTTATATTTATGCCATTCAATGCTTTCCACATAAAATGTAAAACTTACACAATAAATTGATTAAAGGAAATGAAAATTTCTAATTTAAAACTCAAACTACAAGTCGTACTGTGCCATTTTATTTTAATTTATTTATAAATCTTGTGCCTTTGGGCCATAATCAAAATTAAATAAAGTTTTTTTATTGAATAAATTGAAAATTTGTCACGTAATTTTTTTTTCTTTAATTTTTATTTTTACAAATCATCATACATTACTTTTTTGTTTCAGGAAATTACTTCTATCTGTACATCATGTGTACACTCGTTTATCTTGTGTTGCTATACAATCATCATCGCCATTCTCTCCAATATCTTCATCACAATGTGAGGAAGCAACTACCTTGAAATCTGAAATGACTTGAAGGAGTAAAAAAATTCTTAAAAAAACACATACAAAATTTCATGTTCATTGTGGAAAGAGAAAAATTGCCAAAGGCGATTTTAAATTGGAAAAAAAACACTTGCATTCATAGGCAGTTTGGGAACATGTAATATGAACGATATTGCCAATTGGTAAGTCATGTGTAAATATTCTAATTTCCTTTTGAGTACAAGAAAGAAAAAACAATCAAAATAAAAAATGCCTTTTCTCAGACTTGACTAAGTTGGGTATAGAAGTGATTAAAACGACTTTTTTTATTAATAATTATAGTATGTATGTATGTATGTATGTTTATAACGTATAAATACTTATGACCTTAAAAACTAAATTAATATTAGTTTTTAACCTTTTTGCTTTAAGTTTAATTACAAACATTTAGACATTTGTTTCAGGGTGTTAATTTGTTGCTTGTTAACACATTTCAAACTTTTAGTTTCTTACATCACCTTAAAATTTTCTTACACACATTTTCGGTTTTTTGTGCTCTCTCCATTTCTGAGAATTTATGGCCTTTTATATTAAAACCACTTGCTTGATTTCTAGAAAAAACTCACACACACATACTTTATACCTCAACCAATTTGTTTTTGTATGTAGTTCTGCACTTGTGTTTGTGGGTGTCTGTATGAGTGTGTGTGTGTTGAAAAAACTTAACTGCAAACTTATTTGTGATCCATAATATTTTTGTTTAAATGAGTGCATTACTTTTCTGCATCAAAAGTAAAGTTTTATTTAGCGAAACTTTAAGTAGAGAAAATTATTTGAATTTTCTTTTAAAATAAAGCAGCTTTATACAAGTGTGATTGTGTGTATGTGTGCCACTACATATTTTTATGTATGTGTAAGTAGGTATACATACATATGTACATGTATATTAGGGGGTTTTTGTTAAAAATTTAAAAATGTTCTTTATGTAAACTTACTTTAAAAAAGGAGAGCACATGCAACTGGGGATAAAACAACACAGTTTCATATTAACTATATAATTTTTCTTCATTCCTGCTAAAAAAAAAAATGTAGAATATAACCTCCCTAATGTAGCAAAATGTTGAAAAAATATTTAAACGAATTTAAGCTAAAGCCCATTATTAAGAGCAAATAAAAGTTTTTAATTAATTAATTTAATATGAAATAATGAGTAGTGAGTGAAAGAAGAACAAAGAAGATTAACAAACAATGAAAGCATTTTTTCATTTTCTTAAGATTTGGCGGAAATGGTAAAATGAGTTTAATTAATTATAACTCCAGCTATAAATTGATACACGTACATACTCGTATATGTAATTACAGAAAATTGTATTCCTTATGAACAATTATTCGAAGAATTAACAAATCACAATTTCTGATATTTGACATCAAAAGGGAAACAAGTCTACTTATGTTGCATTTACTTTTTTTAAATAAGTTTTCAAAACGGGCAGGTAAGACTTGCAATTACTGAATAACTTTCTTCTATACACTCATAGAAAAAACATGGTTGTGGCAACTATTCGATCTGCTACGCAATTATAAATGTTTATTGCAAACAACATTATGATATTGCTTCAACCAATAATATTTTGGTTGATTTTATGATTATACTTTTGAAATTGATAATCATGAAAATATATTTCTATTCATGTATATAATTATGATATGATTACAATTATATTTCGTTTGGTTTGTGCAATCATTTAATAATTGTTTGTAAATAAATTGTTGAATTTTATGAAAGTTAAATATTTTAAAGTCTAGCATTTGGTTTATCTAGTGTTCATTAATATGCATTTAATCTATAATGCAAAATCAATTTTTATTTGTATATAGGAACATTTGTGTGACCAAGCAAATCATGAATGCAAATAAATAAATAAATTTAAATATTGAAATTTATCTTAAAAGTAAAGTGAATAGTGAAATTGAGATGCATTTTTTGTCTATACATTTGTATTTCTTCTATTTTGTAAAGGGCATAATATTGCTATATCTATAAATAATATTGTATTATCATCAATTAGTTTATAATTAGAGTAAATGATTTTATAATTGTGCAGTTATAACATTAAGGCTTAGATCAGCGCTTTCATACATAATCACATTATGATTGCATTGTATCGTATTCTGATTGTACAGCATTAGTAGAGCCAAGTGACCCAATTAGTTCATAAATAATGAAATTATGGTTAAGCTGGAATACTAATATTATTAATCTGAATCATAATATGATCATATCAGCAATTTTGTTTTTACATAACCATATTACAAGTTGTAGCCATAGTATGGTTGAACAGAATTATATACTGATTGCGCTACAACAATAATATGATTATATTTATTTTATAAATTGAAAAATGTTCATATAATTATTGAGCTTTAATTATAGTATGGTTAGGCTCTGCCATAATACGGTCATAATATGGATAAGGCCAATTATATTCAGATTGAAGAATAACTATAATATAATCATAACAACTAATAAGCAACTCTTAAATTATCTTTAATATATTATTATAGTATGGTCGGATACAATCACAGTGTGGTTGGATGAAAACATATTATGTTTAGATAAATCATAGTATGGTTAGACACGATAACAGTATGGTTGAGTACAACCATAGTATGTTCGATAGAATCGTTATAGAGTTGGACATAATCATATTATTATTATTCAATATATTAAACGCAGAATCATAATGTGATGATTACATTAGGATTACCAATAAATACATACATATGTCATAATATTTTATGATGCTACATATTGCATTACCAAAAATTCCAATCAATATATGAATCTATTCGATTACGGTTACCACAATTCTAAGCATGCATTACTACAAAGTATTTTAATAATGACTAGTTAGCTAATCTATAAGTAATTATTTATTAGACCTTTTCAAAATAACTTAAATACATACACGAATAATTGTAACGTTTAATACAAAGACTAAGATTTTTTTTACTGATAATGGCTTCAATATATTACGTTTACATTTCGAAAATACTTAGATACTTAGATGAAGACGGATGATGGTCTAATTGCTCTTGTTAATAGTACATTAAATTAATGAATTTTTATTAAATAGAAATTGTTTAAATATATTTTTCACTGTCTTCAGAACTGAAAATCCATTTCATAAACATGATAAATGATAACAAAACCAATTGTTGGTAGTACTTTTACGGGTTTGCGATTATAAATTCCAAATACACAAAATGTCTGTACGAGTATGTATGTACTCGTATATACATATGTATGTGGCTCTCTATAGCTATACATTAAAACTATTTAAGTTAAAAATCATACTTTTGAGAAATCAACTTAAATTAAATTTGTAGCAGCATATAAATGAAAGCGTTATTTTTATAATTCATTGAGTATTAATCTTATTTTTATAAATAAATACATTTATAATTTTATAAGTAAAAAAAAGTGCACGTTTTTTAAAAACTCTTTTAGAAAACTAATTCACGAAATGCAATGTAAGTTTTTCTAAACAACAAAATCCGATAATATACCAAAGTTGAGTTAATATATTATGCAACATTGCCGCATATCCATACATATCCGTCTGTTAACTGATACAAGTGAAACCAGATAGAATAACCAACAAACTGAAAATCAATGAAAATGGCAATAATGATGTTGATAATGATGTATGCAGGTATAAATAAGGCTGGCTATCGCCAATTGAAATTAATGGTTTAGCTGGGATAAATCACCATCATAAAATGTAAACACTGACTATTAAAGTCAATGGAGTACGAGCTGAATGCAGATGAATAATTACAAGTTAATATTCTAGTAAGTAACACAGCATAACAAAAACTAGATTATATTTTCTAAAAGCAATAAGCTTTTTATGTTGAAATATTAAATAGACATTTCAATTCCTATACCCAGACAAGTTACTGGCATTAGTTTTAATAATAGTTTAGCTTTTGTTTTTGAATGGCTGGTCCATTCCAAATACAAACATAATTATTTTAATACACTTTAGTTGATACTATTTATACTAAAATCTAATGAGTATTTGGTTTTCTTTCACACTCGCTGCTCGCTACATTATAGAGGAAAATGTTATTTATATTTGTTAGTTGCGTTTAAATGTTTAGATGTATATATATTTGTTTAGATATAATCTACATATTTTCTCTTACATATTGAATATATGTACATACATACTCGTATGTATATATTTATATATTTGTATTCATTCAATTGCTGCCACATCATTTTGGTGTTGGAGGTTTTGTTATTTATGCCAATTAAAATGATTCTCCAAATTGTTCCTGTATAACGGCATCATTCAAATCAAACCGCAATTCAACTCTAGGCACACAATTCCAAAATGTACTAGTGTACCCCTTAATATAAATATGTACGAGTATATGTATTTTAAGCATTGTTGGCAGGAGTTGGCAAAAAAGAAGTTAAATGGGCTTTAAAATAAAGCCAGGAAATGTTAAATTGCTTTCAAAAAAGCTAAAAAAGGCCAACACAATTTTAATTCGTTTTTTTAAGTTTTTATACCCTACACCACCATACTGGGGAGGGTATATTGGATTTGTGCTGATGTTTGTAACGCCCAGAAATATTGGTCCAACACCCAGCTTAAAGTATACCCAGTTTGTGCGCAGAGTACGTACGTGATATTTTTTCGGCCCAAGGATAGATGGGATTGAAACTGGTGTAAATCCGTCCATTATTTCACCTAGCCCCCATACAAATGTCCTCCCGAAATTGGGGTTTACCGATCATAAATGTTTGAATTATGCAAGGAACCAAACAAATTTCATTACAATTGAGTGGTAAATGAAGCCAAATCACATCTAAAACTTTTGTGCAGATTGGTCCATAATTACTCGTAGCTCCCATATTAGCCCACTCCCGAAATTCACTTTAAAGTGCATAATTCTCTCAAAAATGTTGGTATCCAATTAATATTGAACGCAAATATATTTCATATGCATATAAATAATATGGCACAATTTTATAACGTCGGTCTATAATTAAGCGAAACTCCCATATAAGACCCTCTACGTTATTCACTTTAAGCTCCATAAATCTTTTAAAAGCATTTATATCGAGATCAAGTTTAACATACACAATATCTATATTCACAGAAATTATGACACTAAGTTTTTAAATGATCGGTCCACAATAGTTTATATCTCCCATATAACGCCCATTTCTGAAAAACTGTTTTATACATATACTGGGTGTAGGGTATTATATGGTCGGGCTTGACCGACTATACTTTCTTATTTGTTTTTTTTTTTTAATAAAATTAAAATCGAAGTTTTAAAATTACAAAGTACTTCAAGTAGAAAATATGTAACATACATACATGTAGTTTCATGTATATACGTACACATATATGTATGAAAGTAAAATATATGAAATCAAGTGTCTTTATTGAAGGGTTCGGTCTTATTTTTCATTTAACATCTAAAAATCATTGACTTGAAATTTAAGTCCAATCTTTTAACGCGATAGTTATGAAATACGGAAACAATATACATATCTATATCTTCTTTTTGTTACTTTTTAAACAATAAAAATAGTAAATTGAAGAGACGTCTAAAAAAGTTTTGTGTTTAACTAATTTAACAATTTGTAATCAATCGGTTTCTGATTTTCTGAAATTTCAATTGATTAGTTTTAGATACTAAAGAATGAAATTGAAATCGGAAGAACATCGAATTTTTAATAATGCATTTAATATTTTAACTTTTAATTAGATTTCTTTTCATATTTTTTATAGTACTAAATACACTTTGAATCTCTGCACTAACAAAAGGTTTACTAAGCAGCTAAACACTAATGCCCTTATTCATAAAAAATTAAAGTAGACTGCAAATGTATTTTAAGAAAATTTTATATGAAAATTTTGACTGAAAGCACACTTCAAACCTAATTTATTTCTTATGAATACAGCAGTAAATGTAGCAGCATAGTAAATGGATTTTATTGCAGAGCTTTTTAAAACTCACACCTACATACATTGGATTTATGCTGATGTTTGTAACGGCCATAAATATTTGTCCAACACCCACCATAAAATATACCGATCGACTCAGAATCACTAAGTCGATTTAACGATATCCGTGCGCAAAGTACAGGTCGCAATTTTTAAGATATTTGAAAAAAATTTGCTACATTTTATTATTAATCAAATATAAGCACTAGAATAAACATAATCGAATTGTAAGTTATAATTAAAAAAAATTTATAGCCATCACCATTTTTCCCCGAGTCGGTCTAATGTATATAAGTATATATGTGAGTTAATGTATGCACATATGCATACATATGTACGAGTCAGTAAATAGTATTTCATTTTGCAATGAGCTTCGAGAAACTGAAATAAAAATGATCAAGCACTACTTTAGTACATATGTTAGTCTCACTCTTCCACACTCTTCAATTCTGACTCTTCAAGGCAAGTTTTTTGGGTGAGAAGGGAAAAGAGAATAAATATCCCAAATATACAATATTCTTATTTCCTTTATATTTTTTCTTTCTTTCATGCATGTGAAATTATAATTGTAAAATTTTTAACAAGAAAAAACTTCAATTATAGATTTTTCATTAATATATTTTATAATAATTTGCTCTTTAATATTCTTTAACCAATTCGCATAAAGACTAACTAACGAAATGAAGGAAATCTTGTTGCAAATAGTAAATTTCAAATAAAATGTCCTTAGGCAAGAAAAAGCATTCAATAGCAAGCAAATAAGTTACACATTCATTTATTTATTGCCACACCGTGTTTGTAATGTTGCAACAGCAAACTTACGACATTACAATCTTACAATTACTTTTGTTGTTAATGTTAATGTTGTTTTCGTTGTTGTTGTTGTTGTTGTTGCAGCAGTAAATTTTGTAAAATCTCTTTGTTGGTGTAGTTGTTTGTGTGCCTCGAATATTTTCGCTTTGACCACTAATACCACTGCAAATTCGTGTACGGTGTAAATCTCTGTTGTTATCAGTGGTTGATTGTCGCTTACCAAATACGTGCAATGACTGTAAATCCATGCACACTTAATACAAACGTCCATACATCCCAGCAAGCCATATGAGTCCGAAAAGAGTCTCTTCTGACACTTTTTGCGGAGCATTAACGCTCTTTATGAGCCCAAAAAACAATCATAATTGCTCCGGAAACCTTCAGAAAAGAGGGTCATTACATTCGAAAGTGGTCCGTCAGAAAGAGCTATTAGATAATGTCAGAAAAGAGTCCTTTATGAGGGTTTTTTGGGCTCTTAAAGAGCTCTTAGATAATGTCAGTAAAGAGTCTTTTATGAGGCTTTTTTTGGGCTCTGTGTAATCTTGTTTTTATCATTCTTGTGTGGTACAGCTATGTTTTTTTTTTTTTTGTTCAAAGCACAAATAACAGGACAACAACGCTTTGGTACACACATAATTAAGTGGAATTTCTGAGTCATACTGCGTGCCGACTCAGGACAGTAACAAGCAAATTTTTCATTCGCTCCGAAAATGCTCTTTTGTTGGACTCTCTTCTGACTCATTTTTCGGAGCGCTCCGAAAATGCTTTTTTGTTGGAATCTTTTCTGACTCCTTTTTCGGAGCGCTCCTAGAATGGTATGCTCGGATATTCACACACACACATGTAGTCACAGATAAGATACACATGCACACATTTTGAACAAGCGGTTGTTAAAATTTGCAATGTTTCCTCAATTACATGACATGATATTTGTTTCTACGATTTTCGTATAAAATAATATCATTATAAAAAAAATCTTATAATTATATAAACACTTCATATTCAATAATAGCTGCGTTGTTGTAAAAACAAATAAATTCTATTAAAAAAAATATAAAACCCAAATCTTATTCAGTTTAACGCTTTCAACTCCCCATGGAGTCTTTTAAAGTGACATGCTGACGAAGACTACGCATATGTATGCATAATAGCATACATACATATGCATGTGTTAGTGTTTAAATTAAATTTTTTCCAGATTATTGGAAAATTGTGTAAATTCCATTTTTCACTTTGACATTGTCTGACATGTAGAAATTTTAAAAACCTTTTAATGTATGCACAGATAGATATAGATATAGAATTATACATTTACTATAATTTGTTTTGTTTCTTTTTTTTAATATGTATTTTTGTTTTTGTTTTTGGGGTTGTTGGATAAAAGAATTATTTTTCATAAAATATTTATTAAAGAATTTTTTTGTTTTATTTTTAGAAATCTTTTTTTTTTTTAATCAGTGGTTTAATAATAATAAGAGTAATGTGATGAAAACATTTTGTAATATTTTGCGGTTTAATATATGTACATATGCATACATGTGTATGAATGTGTGTATTGCAAGTTTACAAACCACAATCCTACTCATGTACATACATAGTATGTATGTCTTGACATACATATTAACATATATATGTATGTATGTGCATATCAACGTTACTGCGTAAATATTTGCATGTTTTCTTTTGATATAAATATTTGTTTTTTTTTTACATTAAAACATACTTACTCGTACATACATACATATGTATTCATATGTTTTATTGTTACAGTAAGTGAAACAGATTTTTTTAATTAAATTTTCTTAACATCTTTGTTCATCTGCATTCAAATGCGGTTCTGTGTGTATGCCTACATATTCTTATATAGTTTTATGGGGTATAGAACCGGCTCACGAAAAAAGTTACTCCGATCCACTGTAAATTAAGTTTGATAATAAAATGACATAAAATAACATTTAAAAAAAAAACATATTGAATGTTTTTGCTGTAGACTTAACGGCTATTTGCATACTTACTACCGAAAATATTTTCCCCAAATAAAGGGGGTTTCAACAAGAACTTTGTTTTTAAACAGTTGCATATTTTGATAAATTGCACGTTCTGACGTATTAGTAGTAGAAACTTTGAATTGTTTCAGTGCATTCAATTTCACTCCAAAATCGTATTAAAATATGAAAAATCCATTTAACAACAACCCACTGATTTTTCTGATTAAATATTTTTGCCAGTCTTAGATCATTATCATTTGTCAACAGGCAAAATTGCCCCATTTAGGCTTCTGAAAATCTAATAAAAGCATTTGTTAAGAAGCCTTTATATGCTGAAGGTGACACTGAATGATGCACCCTAAAGGCTGGGAACGTGACTGCGTTTTTCTTGAAAATTCAGTAGAAATGAGGTTACTGTTAATAACTGCATACTATATTGTTGTGGGTATAAAAGATATAAAAGTTTTTAGTTTTTGAATTTATTAATCATTTAGCTGCACAAATATATTATTTATAGAATAATGAAATGTTATAGAATTCCGTAAGGCTTTCATTTTATCTCTAATTTAATTACTCATAGAATACCTATAAGCCCATGTTTCTAACTTCTGTTGTTGTCACAGCCTAATGTAACATTAATTTTCGACTTCACTGTATCATATACCCATTGCTTTGTATAAACTATATAAATGTAATACATATTAAAACCCCACTAGCAAATCTAATTTTAATAACATTTTACAATATTGCGGTTTCAGACACAACTATAAGGAAACTGAAAAACAACGAAACAAATATATGTACTTGTATGAATTATATAGTTTTGTTCTATACTTTTTGTGTTTCATTTAACATAAAATATATTCTAATTACTTGCAACATTATCAGCCAAAACATCTCATATTAAAATATAATTTATACCGGTGGTTTGCTTAATTAATGACACCAACTAAGTTTAACTTTTGAAAATGATTTTAAATAAAAAAATAAATAAAAAGTTATAATGTTGAATCAGAAATGAACTCAACTTTGATCCCATATTTGCTAGTTATAATTTTTAATATAAAGTTATTTATTATCTTGCCTCTATTTCATTTATGTGTAATAATTCAAAGAATTTTCTTGAAAACTACAATAATTTAGACAATTAGACACTGAAATATAAACAACTACTTAGTAATCTTTAGTTTTCGAAAATCTGTTGTAAACACAATCTACTGATGAGTTATCATTACTGTGTATTTTATTTAGCTTTGTCTGTGTTCACATAGTGCAAGTCTTATTGATAAGATTCTTACTTATCAATAAGAAATTTTAAGTCTGTTGTATGTATTGACATGTATACACTCAATCATAAACTATAAAAGTTGTTTTGTATGAACGCCAAAAAAAAAGTTCAAAAAAGAAAATATAAGAATATTATTAATAAGACTTATAACGTGTGAATGCAGACTTTATAACTTGTTTCCCACTTAACCGATTTTTGTTTATTTTTACTGCTCAACTACTTGACAGAATGATAAACATGAAAAAATCTGGAAAATAATTATTTACTTATATTTCATTGTGGTTGTATTTAAATAATGTTACATATAAAGCCGTGTTCATTTAAAAATATTGAGTTATTAACTAAAAACATTTTTGAACAAAATAAAAAGTTGTTTTTACCGAATTTTATAAAAACTTAATATGCATATTAATATCAACATGTTGAAGCAATTTTTATATATTCCTATTTATAAAGTTGGTCCCATTACTTTTTTGTTTTACTGTAGCTTTGCATTTTTTTTTTACTAATTAACCACATATTTTAAAAGTATTTAGTGTAATTTTTACACAACGTGACTTTGACATTTTTGATGTCTTTATGGTTAGAAAAGTTAATCCAGTTTTAGCTTTTAGTTTTATCCCCCAGTATTTGTATTTTGTTTGTGTGTTTATTTAGTTGCTGGTGTAAAGAGAGCAAAGCAACAGTAAATACACCTTAATTAGTAAACAAAGTTGGTTGAGAGCAAAAAAACTTAACACAATTTCAATTGTAACAACATGTTTGTTGACAAAATAGTTACAAATTTTAAAGTGTATATTTCTATTGAACATATGTACCCATGGTGCAACTATACAAGGTGAGTGCAAATCGACAACAAATACAACACAAAACAGAAAAAACCGGCATTTTGTTTGTGCAAAATAATGTACTGCTGTCAAAAATACTTGTAAAAGTATTACTTTTGACATAAGTAAATTGTAAAAAAAATCAGTCAGCTGGGCTACTGCACTCACCTTGTATAGTTGCACCATGTATGTACCTATATAAAATGAATTAATATTTGTCAGCACAGTTTCATTTAAAAATAAAATTAGAAACTTAAATTTTCTTCTAGTTATGAAAATATAAAAGTTGTTCCTTTTTTTGTGGAATAAATCTTTTCTTTTAATCCCAGCAATAAAAACCAAAACTGAACCAACAACACCATTTCGACCATTTGAATTAAAAGTAACAAATAATATAAAACTATATACAAACAGCCACACATGTATTTTTATAATAAATTTCATTTCATTTTAAATCCGATTTAAGAAATTTCACCAAACTGACCAAAAATCCTCTTAACATACATTTTCCGTTCTTATACCCTCCACCATCATAAGTGATAAATGAGCATATATACAAGTCTGTCATTCCGTGTGTAACATTGAGTAATATTAACTCTGCTAACCAGTTTGGAATTGAAAATCAGCAAAATCGATGTTGTAGAAATAGATGTTTGGACCAAAATGTATGACAACCTCTATCAAAACATGATATATATTTTCAATCATTTAAATATATTGCAGATTATACCATGCAATTTTTTACACGTTATTTCTATAATAAAAGAAGAAACTGTAAGTAAAATAGTAAGAATCAATCCATGAATTCTCATAGACCTCATACAAATATCTTCCTCAAATATGGCTCAATGATACATAAAATCCTTTTTAATAGCAATATCAATTCAAAATTCAGCAAACGTAAGTTTCATGTAAAAAGAAATTGCAAAACGAAATTTTGGATCATGTTTCACCATAGACCCCATATAAACTCAATTTTCAAAATTCACTTAAATACTTATAAATCTGATAATTGGTTAACGCATTTGATCATTAAACATGAGTTGGTATTTGTAACCCGGGTTCGATTCCCAGCCGCTGCCACTCAAACAACATCAATTTCTGACAATTATTAGTTTTCTATCATAACTTATATTTATCACAGCGCCCTCCTTCGGTGGTATAGAATTCAAACGTCACCAAAGTAAAATAATTAAATAAAGGCTACAAAATCAAGCTTTAATATTAATGCGCCTACTTACCACCAGAGGCGCTGCAATTCTGCACTAAAAACAAACATAATGCGCAATTGCAGAGTTGTGATATAAAAAAAAGCTTTATTCTTGCACCGCCTTTACTTCTCCAACCTATCCCCTTTTCAATGAAAGTAACGCAATTATATATAGGCATATTAATTGCCTGAGTGTTACCTTCTCTTAAAAAAAAATAAATAAGATTAAAATTGGACGCAAATAATCCTTAAAGGTATATAATTTGCTCTACTGAATTTTATGATAGTCAGCCCATAATTGGTCAGAGTTTTCATATAAGGACAACATCCGAAAAATCATTCCTATGTGCCAATTTTCTAAGTATATTACTTTACAATGATATTCTTTTAATTATTTATTAAAGTGAACTCCATCCAAATAAAAAAAAACATTCTCTAATAAAAAACGTTACACAAATCATTAATATATGTAGATACAAAAATCTTACTAAAGGGTTTTGTGAATTTGCGTCTATATTTGACCAATTCCCCCATATAAGGTTCACATCAAAAAATCACTTAAATACCCATAAATCCCTTATGGTTGTCGTTGCCGATGCAAAATCAATATCAAACTGCTTGATTTTGTGAATATCAGTCCATATTTGACCGGGTTACTTTAAAAAACCTGTTAAATACTCATACATTTATCTCTTCAATATACCGGTATTGTATTGAAACTTTTTGTATATAACTCTCTGTACCGGAATTTAAGAAATCGGCCCAAAATTTGTAACTATTACCATATAAGGGAACTAAAAGTGAATAAAAAAATACTAAATTAGAATTTTCTAGCTCTAACACCAGTGTAGATTTTGTAATTCTCATTATATTTAGGTGTAGGGTATATCAGGTTCGGCACAGCCGAATATAACACACTAGCCAGTTCATGCGTTTGCCAGGAATATTGTTTGTTCCAACCAACAACATTTTGTAGTCGAGTCACACCTTAAGCTTCATTATTTTTGTTGTTTTCTTTTTACTTTTTCTTTGTAGCTGCTTACTACTCCCCTTTTTTAAACTCATATAAAATTTAAGTGCCTCTGCTGGAAGTAAAAAAGGAGGCCAAGTGGTTTAATGAAATTCAAAACCATTGTCCTTAACAGATTTAATGGCTACTTTATTGATACAAACAACAAACAATGTTCTTCTGCAAGAAGAAAATAAAAACCTTCTTAAGGGTGTTGATTTTATTTATCGGTCAATCGAAAGTACTATACTCGTCTTCTTTTTTGTGTGTATATGTTTGTATGGGGTTACAATTTGATAAGGCACTTTTCTGTTTGTTTCTTTGTTTTTTACTATAATACCTAGATAGTTTTTCTTTTGTGGGGGTGTACATAAATGTTAATGGACTTGGGTTGTCTATTAAAGGTAATTTTAAGAATGAGGTCGGTTGTGCGGAATGCTAAATTCCCTGCACCTAAAAGTAAAATTTGCTAAAATTAGCCACATCTTTAAGTTATTGCAATTGCAAAACTCACCAAACGCAAATCACATCATCTGAAAATGAGTGATAAGTTTTTTGTATGGGCAGTTCTCAGTCGTAAATTGGGTTTATATGTGCTTTCTTAATTGATAATTTATTTAGACACTATTTCGAAACGAAGCACTATTTGTTCGATGTTGTCTCACATATTTCTATTAAGCTTTTTTCTGCAGCACTAATTTTCGGTTGATTTTCAGTACCAAATCACTTAGAATCTGTAGTGAGAAATATTATGTAAAAAAATGGTTTATTTCAATTTTGTAATTTGGACTGAACGGTGTTTGAAACAGAGAGGTGCTAAACTTTTGAAATACATTTAGAAGGGAAACGAATATCTTTTTTATTTTTCCAAAAAATTAAAATTTTCCAATAAAAATACAAATTTACTTTTTTTTTTTGGCGCAAATGGAAACTGTTAAAGGATAATTTGACAAAAGTTGTTTAAATAATAAGAAAGTAAAAATATTTATTTTCTTGTATTTTCACCTGCATATCGCATTTTCGCGAACATTTAAAATAACTCGAAAAACTTATAATCTATGTATTTATATTCTTTCATCTCTTTTGCTATAGATTACAGCCCATTTATAAATATATTATTCAAAAGGCTTCTTATAAATGGAAATTGAAAGTTATCTCTAACTGGGTATTTAATAAAACGGTATGATTTTCCTTGATGTAATGGTAAATGCAGCTAAGCGAAAATCTATTGTCAAGTGTTAAAACGATCAGGCAGTTGGTTAAACTACAACATTTATGTTACATACGCTATGACAAACATAACAAAACCTTCATCAGCACCATAGCTTCAAAACCTATAAAATCCTACTTCATGATAATTGTTCAAGCATAAAATTGTTCTTATTATAAACATTATCAACTAATAGATAAAAAGACTCACACTTACTTACATTGAATTATATAAAAAAACTTCAACCCGACCCCTAAAGAATGACACAAATAGAAAAGTGTGAATTACTTAGTAAAATAAAATCTTAACGAAATCTGGCTTAACATCAAAATTTGCTTGTCAAAAAAAAAACCAATTTTAAAATAAAATATATTCAAATTATTGCAAGTAGGAAACCAAAGAAAATATACAAGCAATTAATATTTAGGTTTTGTGTCTTTTAAGCTGATCCGTTTTGCATTGAGGTGTAGCCAACAGAAAATATTTAACAAAACTTAATTTACTTGGCAGACCATTCATCTGACTTCTAGATTTTCATTTAACCCTAGGATGTTCAACTGGGCTTTTCGAGGCCCATTTTGATTTTGAGTAGTCGCCAAGTTTTTATCTTTGCTCTGAGCGAAGAAATATTTTCTGTCAACTACCGCTAATGCCTTCTGAACATAATGAATTCAGTAAAATATTGTTACTATTGATTTCGTAGAACAACCTTGTCTGTTTATGTAAAAATGTGGTAAGTGTACCGACTGGGCCACTTGGAAAATTAATGACATCTGATCCACATTCAACACAGTTAATCTTCTGATTGACGTTAAGTTGCAAAAAGGTGAGTATTTTAAGGCATCATTAACACCCACCAAAACCCCACGCCCACGCCAAAGTCTGAGCCACGCATTAACAATTAGTATGGTACAAGACTTCTACACACTACATAATCCTAGCAATCAATTAAAAACTTAAAAGGGGAGAAAAGGACCTCGCCAGGCCCAGTATAGTCACTTACCACAGCCCAGGCAGTCAGACATTCTAGGGTTAAGCCATGAGCCATGTAGAATTTATGAATAAATTATGAAAGCCTACTAAAACGGAAAAAAACTATTTTTTAGAAATTATTCCAAGTTTAGCAAAGGCTTTGGAATAAAGTAAATTTTTTTATTAAATTTTGTAGGATTATGATTTAAATATGTCAGACGCTATTAATGCCTTGAAATCATTAATAACTCTATTCAATTGAAGTAGACATTAAACCCCAAATTTAACAGTTTATCTCTGCCTAAATTAAGGTCTGCTTCAAAGAGTGAACAGTTTATATTTGGCCATGAGATATAAGTATTATCATCGGAAGAAAATGCTTTAAAATCGTAATTCGCTGAACAATAATTCTGAAAAAAGTGATGGAAAAGTAGATGTGCCGAATGGACAACCAACAGCGTAATCACGGTCAACATTAAGCTAATTTTTTTTAAACGTACGTGACAAATATTGTTTCATCTGTCAATAATAAAGCTTTTGACATCCAGTTTTATTTTAAGAGCTTTATTCTAAATTAAAAAAATTTTCTATATGAATCAGCCTATACAATGCTTTTTTATGTCATGTTACAAATCGATCATGCTAAATGATTCTAGAGATTGTAGAAAAAGAGAATGCAAATATTTTAACAGGACAACTGTGAAAAGAAAACCATATTATTCTACTTTTGTTTGAAAGCTTTTGACATCCAGTTCTATTTTAAGAGCTTTATTCTAAATTAAAAAAATGTCTATATGAATCAGCCTATACAATGCTTTTTTATGTCATGTTACAAATCGATCATGCTAAATGATTCTAGAGGTTGTAGAAAAAGAGAATGCAAATATTTTAACAGGACAACTGTGAAAAGAAAACCATATTATTCTACTTTTGTTTGAAATACATCATTTAACATTTTTTCAGATTCGCATTTTTCTTGATGCTTTGGAAAACGAATTCTATTTGGTGTCGTGTTTTTGCACTCATGGTGATATCGAAACAAAAATATAAAATGCTTGATATTTTTTTACAAATGTCGCGTTCTTGACTCTATAATATGATCAAAATGAAAAGAGGTAAACAAAATCTACCATATATGTATATGTACCTTGTTTGTATTGCAAAAAACCAAATTAAATAAAAACTTCAAACAAAATATTACAATATTTCGTACTCATGCACTACAACCACAACAAGAGTATTGCAGACAATAAAATTGGATTTGTTGCTAAAATTGCTATTATTACCAAATAATTGACACGATTATCAACTCATATAGAATCGATTTAAAAAAAATAATATTTGAATATAAATTTTAAGCACCACAGCCATACATTCTTAAAAACTAAAGTGAAAAGGAGAACTTAGCGAATGCCAGCGAACAATATGGAGTGAAAAAAGCAGCACATAAAAATTATATTATCTTAAAATTGTTGGCATAGATTTGTTTTTAGGGTCATAACTTATAAGTTTCATAATAAAACTTGTTGCCAAAAAAAAAAAAAAAGAAAAAAAGAATGGAAAAGAAAACTTTGTTTGTGTAGCTGGAAAGTAGACTGAAAGGCACATGAGAAGAGAACATTACTGCCATTAAAAATGTAAAATGTGCATAAATACATGCACACAAATGGACATAAATATACATATGTATGTATATGTAAATACATATAGTATATCTGTACATATTTATGTTTAGTTGTAGTTGTTAAACAGACATACACTTATGCATACATTCATATGGATTTATAAAAAGCAAGAGTAAATAAATGTTGGTCTTTCTCTGAGTATTCATGATTATAATAATAATAATAACAACGACAATGACGGGGATAATGCTGGTGGCAATGTTGATACTGATGTTGATGGGGAAAATCAACTAAAGCTCAAATATCTAATATAAAATAAAAAGCTTTAATGGATTCTTGTTTGTTTTTCTACTCATCATACATTTACCCACAAAAGAAAAAAGTAAATGTCGTATATTTAGAAGTATATAAAAAGAAATCCAGCTACTAAATTAGTAGATACATGAAATGAAATCTTTTATTAAAAAAAAAAACAATATAAAAATCATATCTGAAAAATACAAGTAGTACTTACTTTTGGCAAAGATTCTGGTTTTCTGAATTAAATTATACATGTATGTATGTAAGTATGTATGTACATATGTTTGTATTATTTCACATGGATATGAATTTAAATGTTATAAAATAGCAAAAAAAATAAACATATTTAAACACAAATTTATATTTAATGTTTGTTTTTTTTATAAATACAGGCATCATTATACATAGCTATACATACATGGTATGGTTTATGGTTTTAAATGTCAGGCCTGCGTTTCATGGTATACAGTGGGCTATAAATGAGTTTTATTTTTTTTTTGGCGTCTTAGTATATCTGAACATACTTTAATAGTATGTTAAATTGGGGCGCACAGCCAAATCTTCTAATTCAATTAACGGTATGTTAATTGAAATCAAGTTTCCGAAAGCCCTAGATACGAACTCAAGGTTATACCAAATATCAGATATACATTTAACTATCCTGGTATTGAAAACCAGCAATATGGATCCCTAAATCTCTAAGATTTGAGCAAAAAACCCCAAGTACACCGATTTCTTTAAGTACGAGGAAATTCCGCGCCGTTTTGTTTTTCTTTTTAATTTATATTTAAAAAAAATGCATTAATTAATTCAAAAATATTTTATGATTACAAAATATAAAATAAGTGACGTTGCTTAGCCAAATGTGTGGTTTTCCACACATATGCAATTTAAATATATTCCGTACTAGATAAAGCATTGATGTCGTTGAGAGCTCTGGGCCCTGTACACTCATATCATTCCTGTGCCTAAAAACGGCAGACGTAGGAATTTTTTTTTATAAATTTAGTTTTTTTTTGTACAAAAGATAAATATCATATTTATGATAAATTAGCTTGCTGTAACAATATAAAAATAAATATAGGTTATCGACAAATAAAAAATTAATTCATATTAAGATTATGACAACTAAACACATACAGATGTTGCTGGTGCAGAAGATCTACTTACACCGAATGTGTGGAAAACAACACAGGTAAAGTAAGTCATTTATATTTGTATTTTCTTCTTGATGCCTTGTTATTAACCAGATAGACATACCTAAGACACCAGCAAAGTCCAACATATTTTAAATGCTGAGAAGAAAATGTTTTTTTTTAATTTTATAATTTTTATAATTTTTTTTGTACTTGGACAATATGTTTATCAAATGAAAATTAGTTCAAAGTATTTTCCAGCAAATCTTATTGAATCTAACACTTTTCTTTCTTTTTACTCGTACTAACGTATATGTATGTATATGAGATTCAGCACAGCTGACGCACTCTTTTCATTGTTGTCATGTCATGCTAATTATTTTAAAATTCAAAACCTTAAATCTTTGTGCCAATCACAGTACTCTCAGAGGTGTGATTGTACCTAAACAACAGACTAATTTTAACAAACTGTATCTAATTAACTCCCTAAAAATTACCACCACATGTATTTTTTATAGAGTTACATCGCAATTAAGTACATACAATTAGTACAGCAGTAGAATATGTTCGTACATTAACTCATGTATCATTCAGTTATAAATTTTCTAGATCACTGTACATAATTTGTAACTGGAAATTTTTTGTTGTTTATATTATAATGTACTTACATACATATGAAATATTTAAGTGTATGTTTTAGTACTCATATGTACATACATACATGTGTATGTTTATATACTGGCTTGTTCATATATTTAAACAAATTTGTACATACATATATACATATGTATATGTATGTATAAACTTATATAATATACAAATAAAATACTACTAGATACTTATTTTATTTTATTTTATTGTTTATATTTTCTGTGTTTTTTTTTGGTTATTTAAGAAATGACAATCATTTTTCATACAATACGGTACAAACACTCCACACACATTGGGCCATTTCATTTAGAATGCTCATTGCTCATTACGGCAGCCCGGTGGGAAATTAGACCTTGAAGAACTAAGTTTTCAAGATACATATAGTTAAAAATACGTTATTTTAAGCTTTTACTAACAATATACATATATAATGATATAACATGGAAATATATGGGAGTAAAATGTAAATTTATAGCCCCATATATTAATTATAAACGTAATGGCCTAGTAATACACTTGCAAATCATGTTGTATATCATTTAACCTTTCAAAAACTTAAGTTGATTATCCCCGTGTGATGTTTTCCACGCATACATTTCTTTAAACTTCATACTATATTATTTAGCTCGGAAAACGTAATAATTGCTGGATATACATTTTTACATAGCAAAACATTTATAATGTCACGTTGCTTACCCTGATGTGTGGTTTTCCACACATGCATTTTTGTTTAGCCAAAGTCATGATTTTAATTTAAGAACGTTTTTATTGGTTTATACTGTTACGAAATTTTACTTCAATTTAATTTTAACGATCGTTGTCAACATATAGCCTGTTTATCAACATACAACATATTCATGAACAGATGGCGAGTTTATCAACATACAACTTGTTTAGCATTTGAAGAAATTTTAATTTATAAACATTGTTGAGAACACCCTGTTATAAACATAGCTGAGCAATATGGCAGTATTGAGTTTTCACGACTTTGGCTGAATATTCTAGACTTGTGAACATGAACATTCCAGTATCTTAGTTTCGAACCTTCCGGAAATTATAATTGCTGTATGAATAGACTTATAGGGCCAATCAAGTTAATCAGTTTATTGTGAGTCATTGTTGTGTAAACATCAAATGTAATATAAGTGTGTAAAAAGACAGCGTTCATTTGAATTTGTTTTTGTGTACATTTAAATAAATAAAGACTCGTTATATTTTCTTAAAACTACTTGACGCTTTTATTTTGCAATTAAAAGGAATCCGGTTTATTTAAAGGAAATAAACCAGCGCTTTTAAAAGGTAAACACGTAACAAAACATATACAACACATCATTTCGTTTGTAAGTACGAGTACAGACATACCTTTGTTCCATAGAAACTTCATATGTGTGGAAAACCACATTATCGCTTAGCAAACTTTAAGTTATCTAGTTAAGTTTAAGTTTGAAAGTAAAATTTCTGAAGCAATTAGCTTTCACACAGTAAGTATGAATAAATTTCCAACTGGGAGACTATTTTGTTCAGTAGTTACTTCTCTGTACACAAAGTTGGTGTTGGTATGACAGTATATAATAGTAATGTTAGTAGTATTAGTAGTGGTGGTGTGGCGTTAAAACCAGTATGTCAAGTGTATGATAAAAGTTTTGGTTTCTTGTCATCTAAGCTGAACACTTAACCCAAAAAAGAAAAAAAAAAAAACAAAACAAAATACCCAAAAACAAAAAAATTAAAAGCAGAAATAGAAACACATAAAAATCTACAAAGGAATAATATCACCACACATTAACTCACTCTGTCACATTGAGTGTGTGCATCTGTAAAGGCGTTTTTTTAATATACTGCTACTATTACTTTTTGCCGTCATTACAACGACAAGTACAAGTAGTACTTTTTCTTCTGGCTTCCTATTTTATTTTTTGTTGTATGCGGTAGATGAAATTTTATTTGTCATTATATACAATCCAACGAGTCGTTACTTGAGGGGGTCTAGGGAGGATCAATTTACCGTAAATACTTTTAAATACACTCAAAAGCACTCGCTTGAAACCCAAAGGAAAAAAGTATAACTTAATTATTTTGGTGTGAAATTAAGTTGTTGGGTACACAACACGCCTTCCGTTTAATTACAAACAAATCCACACTTGACGAAAAACAAATTCATGTCATTTCATTCGTTATAAAATCAAAAATAAAATAACAAAAAAAAAAATTATATAAAACAAAAAAGCAAACAAACTTTCACTTCTCTTATACGAGTATAGTGGCATATGTACATAAATATATGCATACATACATACGATACTGAATACAGTGAGTGACGTAAACTTATCCCATTATCAAGAGCAAAATTAATTTCTAAAACTTCTAGAAATCATTTAATATTTTAACAAAATTATAAAAGCATTGAACAATATTGAACTATTTTGTCAGTCACTGTCTTGTATTTGCACTTTACGTACTAACATTTCTTTGTTTGTGTTTGTGCGTGTGTAAGCATGACACTCTCTAGCCAGTTACATAAGTGCAAATGGTTGTTATTTAGGTACAATTGAATGGATAATAATGGTTAACACAATATTGCAAATAATGCCAATTTGTTGCTACAGATTTTCAATTTCATGGCCTTTGTTGATGTAGCATAACCTACTTAATACTGCCTCGCAGGCATTTTGATTTTTCTCTGTGCGTGTATATAATAGACGTTACATCTACTAGTAACTAAATAATTTCTCAAATAGAAAACGAAACAAAGTTCTTTTTGGGTTTATTGCTTTCTTCAGTTTTATTTCTACATTCTTCCTTTTTTGCATCCATATACATATGTATGTATGTATGTACGTTTGTACTATATAATTTATTTTCATAAAAATTTGTTGAGAGATTAATGATATCTCATTATATGTGCCATAATGAAGTACCCAGAATTACTTGTGCTGATGAATGTTGAACTAAATAAAAAGAATATAAAGGAATTTAGGAAGTTGAATAAACAAAATGTGTAAAAATATTTTGCTTGAAAAGTAAAATGACATGGGGAAGTCTTGGAAAGATATTAAAAACAGAAATATATTTGCCAGTATGAAAGGGCTAATTAAATTTAATAAAAATATTACTTATGCCACTTGTGGTTTTAGCATTAACAACTCTTAAACTGTTTAGAATTTAATCATTTTTAGGCATTAATGGTACCACAATATTTCGATCCAACCACGCAGCATATCTATAGGTATTACAAATGGTTAACACTTGTTATTGGCATGGAATGCAGTAATGCTCCGATTTCGACAATGACCCTGCAATTCATATATTTTTCTTTTACGACATCCTGTTTTCTTCCTTAGGAATCCATTGCAGCTTTTGAATAGTGGCAGGAAGCCAAGATGATCCTAAACTATACTGGTAACGATAGCAAGTAAACGTTTCTGCTGCTATTATTTTGTATAAATATCAGCTTTATATATCTACATAAATATATGTAAATATTTTGGTCCCGGTACCTGTTTGGGAAACACTTTACAATAGCGTGTGTGCCCATACGCTATTATTTCATTGATTTTATGTCCGGTCAAAATTTCGTTAAATTCTACTTCCAAAAAGTGGTTCAAAATGTCATTGAAAAAAATAGTGTATAATTTCTTGTTCAAAATTTTACTTCAATAAGTGTGTAAGCTCATATGCGCTATTTTACTTGAAATTGCCACTCCAAAGTTGTTAAAAGAATAATAGTGTATACGCATTATACTCCATTTTAGTCTGTAGAAAAAAAAATACAATTTATAAAAAACTTTAACTCATAAAATAGCATATAATAATAGCTTATATACTATTGTTTGAGAAATAGTTTCATTCCGACCATTTCTATCTCCAAAATTTGTGCAAAACGAATGTAATTCCTCGTGGCACGCAGTCGTTTTTTATTTAACTTACAAGGTGGAAAGAAGCGATGATGAGATGAGCCAGATGTAGCAGATGAAGGGAAAGAAGGTGAATGAATTTCTAGTTATTTTTGATTTACGCAATCTATACATTAATTTGCCATAATTTTTTGTTTATAATAAACCAAATTGGAAAGTAATGAATATGCGCCACTTTATTAATAAAACTATAAATTACACAGAAAAAAATAAAAATGAGTTTCAATTAAAATATTTGTGGAATCAATTAAAAATTTAATTGAAATCGGACCTGTAAACAAAATAATAGTATCAATTAAAAAAAAATGTGAGATTTAATTGAAAATATCAGAAAAAATAATTGAATCAATTAATATTTTAATTGAAAATTATTTTAAAATCAATTAAAGGTTTAATTGAAAAAAAAACATGATTTTTTTTTTCTGTGTAGTTTGATATTTTTTGAGATATCGAATATTTTAATAAAAATACTATAAAATTATTGAATAAAACAGCGTATACCATACAAAATAAAATAGTGTATCAGATATCTCATACGAATTCCTTAAAAAATAAAATAGACTTGCGCTTTGAATGACATAATTATGGTCTTAACGGATGCGTAGAAGAAAAAAAAAATTGGTAAATTTAAAGACAAGACACGGTATTATGTATTCATCGAAAAATCCAATATGAAAAATGTTTATTGCTCTTTTCGTTTCTTTTGTTCCTGATCAATGTTTTTATTTTATATTATTATTGAGGTTTTTGTTTTTCCTCGCGGGCTATTTTGATGAATAATTCTTTCTTTTCCTTTTTCAACAAATGCAAATAAAAAACTTTTATGGTTTTTTATATATTTGTTTTACCCAACGTTTCGTTGGCTTTTTTCGAACTTCATCAGGGGTACTTTTATTTTCGTAATATTGAATTAAGGTTTACATTTGTATTGTACTTTTCAATTATTTAATTTTAATAAAAACTGGACTACACTACACCGAATTAAATAATGAAATAATTAATAAATTAAATAAATTAAATACTACAAACACTGAATAATAAGTCAAACTTAATGCTAACATCACCGAACCATTTTTATTTACCACGATATTGAGGTTATGATGGACATCCGATTTGACAAAAACTTTAAACTCTATTTTCTCAAAACCCCCAAAAAATCATACGCTATTGTTATATTGAGGGAACGATATGTTTCATCATCAAACTAAAGCTATTAAAATATTGTGGTTATCGAAAACACCATTCTGCATTTTATTATAATTTGAATCCACACGTATTCTTCTGGCGGTACTTGGATTTGCTGTGTTTGTACTTGCTGTTGTGTGTTTTTTTTTTGTACGGTCGTTGTCGAAGACTCCCGCGGGAGTTTTTTTTGGTTTTTATTTTTTTAACATTTATTTTATTTATTTATTTATTTTTATTAATGATTAGGCTGTATATTTTCATCATAAAACCCCCAAAAAATGTAACCGATTTTCTTAAACTAGAAAATGAAGCCTACTGGTCGTTGTAAATTGGATTGCAGGACAAGTTTTTTTTTTAATTACTGATTACTCAAAAAATAGCTGATTAATGAAATTCACGTTAATTAGAAAAAAAAACCTTTTCTTATCAATGTTTATTTATATTTATTTCTTTTTTTGTTAAACAATGTAACAAGTTCCACTTCCAACTTCATATATATTTAAATAATTCTAACTATTGTCTTCTTCATTCGTCACAAAAAAGGTACTTTATGTGTCATAAATTGAATCCGTTTTTATTACACATGAATTAAATAAAACTCAGCCAAAATTATAAAAAGAACAAACCGACAGACAAAAAAACAACTAACTATTTGACAACTCTTGTCAATTTGTCACACAATTATGTTGCCAATAAAAGTTATGCATTGCAGGTCATAAAAATGACAGATGATAAATTTTTATGACGTATAAAAAGAAGAGGGTTAACAAAAAACAACAAAAACTATAATGTACTTAAAGCTTAACGAAAACCATTTAATAAGAAATCCAAATAATGAAAAATGTGTGGAATATTTGAAAACTGTCATTAATATTGTTTCATTTGCTTAATTTGTTCATAACTTTAATTTAAATAGATATTTTCTATATACATATTTTGGCAAGTTTTAAGCTATTCTATATAATTATTGTTTCAAATGAATTATTTATGTACAAGTACAAGAGAATATAGAATATTGAACTGTAACAGTCATGGTTACTAAGTTGACATTATTAAAAAGTCATCAAATTCGTTTTATGTTTTATACTCAACATACACATTTACTCATTGTTGCAGTTAGTAAAGCGCAACTGCTGACATACAATTCCATTCAACACAGTCACATTCACACAATCACAAAGCCTCAAACAATTGCAGTTAGTCAAAATCAGTCAAGCTTCGATATCGAAATGGTTGAATGTATGGCTGACAGTGAGTTATAGACAGAGAGTCAGACATGCAGACAGACAAACTGACTGATATTGTAAAAGACATGAACAAACGACAAATCCAAATCGAATCGAGATGTTGTAAGTACATACTTTCTTTTTATGTTTCAACATTTTTATTTTAACGTCTCTTGCAACAACTGTTGAAATGTTATAAGTATAAGTATTTACTACACTCGTAGTTTCCCGCAGAGCACAACTAAACTTTATTGGGCTGACAAGGAGACAGAGAGAGAGAGAGAGAGAGAGAGACAGTGTAAAAGAAAGTGGAAAACTTGCACAAAAGTTTAAATGAATCTTAAAAAGAACTAGTGGCGAAAACTAACAAATCGCAAATAGTTTGTCGAGTTAAGAAATAGACATTATTAAACAAATGTTGAAATTGACACACACAAAAACAACTACAGCTGTAAAAAAAAAACACACACACAACCAACCAATTCCTCCACTATAGACAACTGACAATTTTATTAACCAGAATTTAGTAGTCGTAAAAACTGTAATTTTAGTTTCTGTGCTATTTTTTTTTTTGTTTGGTGTTTGTTCATTAAATTATTAAGATTATTGCAAAGAAAAAGTTTTTGTCAAAAATAAAGTTATAAGAACGCAATCAATTCCTCAGATTACATTTTGATTCAAACGATGACAGCGGGTGAGAGTGGCAAAGAAATGTTTAATATACATATGTAGAAGAAGTGTCTTGTGTATTTATGTTTATTTTACGTCATTGCAAATGATTTCAAATACAATTTGCTATTTTTCGGTATAATAAATCAATGCGGCTTGACATTAAGTTTGTCATTCTGTTTATAAGACACCGAAATATTGGTCGTGGAACCAAAAAGTCTATCTCTATATTCTGGGTTCTTATTCGGTCCAGTAGGATCCAAGTTATAGACCCAAAGTTTCAGACCACCTCAAAGTTTTGTATAGATATTTTATGCTATTTTCTTCAAATATAATGCAGATAATATCATGAAATTTTGCACACTTTATTTTTATTATACAAGGACAATTCCTGTTAAGAAGCAATCGGTGCACGATTTCTCATAGCCCCCATACAAACGTTTTCCCGGAAATTTATCGTACATAAATGTATATAGAAAAGCAGAATCCATGTAAAATTCTGCAAAAATAAGTTTTATTCAAAGTGAAGTCTTGAAACCATATTTTGTTTGCATCGGTACTTATTTTAACACAGCCCCATATAAAGCCCACTTTCGAAAATCAATTAAATGCACATAAACCTATTTTAAGCATCAGCATAAAGTTGAAATTCGACACAAATAGTCCGTACTTATATAAAATATTCATACCCAATTTTATAACGAGCGGTCTGTAGTTGATCGTATCCCCCATATAAAGTGCACTTCGAAAATTAATTACTTAAATATTCATAAGTCTCTTTTAAAAATCACTATCAAGTTGAAATTCAATACAAGCAATTTTTTTTTTTTTTTTTTTTAGAAAAGAGAAGTAAAGCTATGTGTCCACGATCGTCAGATATTACAACGTTGTCATATCTACCAATGTGCTAGCAATGTACTCACATTGACAAATTTTTAGCAAAAGGTAAATTGTCAGTTTACACGACTGTAAGAAAACTAACAATTTCATTTGCACACAATGAATTTAGCTATCAACCGAAATTGTCAGATTGTTGTGTGGCATTGTCAAATTCGTTTTGCAGCTCTGTGTGTGTGTTTAAAAATTTTAAATATTGTCATGGAACAAACAAGAGTAATTGGAACCATTTTTTCTGCTTATGTCGTAATGCACACTTTAATTTAATTCTTGAATTTTCTACTACTTTTTGCAAAAAAAATTATCAATGCTTGTTTCTTTATTTATGTATATACAGAGTTGCATTTATAAATAATTTATATGACAATGCTGCCATTGGCAGATGCATAAACTTTGCACATGTGACAATGAAAAGTGTTTGACAATTGTCTTAAAACACTAACAATGCCAAAATTGTGTGTTTACACGATTGTTAGATGTGTGACAATATTTTTGTCTTCCAATGTACTGCAAATGCTTTTTATTACAACGTTGGAAGACAAAAATTTTAAGTTTACATGGTTGTTAGACAATTTCTGCACATTTTTCTGACAACGTTGTAATATCTGACGATCATCGACACATAGCTTAACACTCAGGCAATTAATATGCCTATAAATTAACTAATTAATTGTGTTACTTTCTTTGGAAAGGGATAGGTAGAAGACGAATAGGTGGTGAAAGTAGAGAAAAGCTTTTCATATGACAACACTGTAATTGCGCGTTATGTTTGTTATTCGTAAAGTATTGCAGCGCCTCTGGTGGTGAGTAGTCGCATTGATCAAAGCTTGATTTATAGCCATTATTTTAACTATTTTACTTCGGTGGCATTTTTGAATGCTATACCACCGAAGGAGACGCTGTGATAAATATTAGTTATGAATAGAAAAACTAATAATTATCAGAAACTGATGTTGTTTTTGAGTGGCAGCGGCTGGGAATCGAACCCAGGCCACAAACACCAACGCATGCTTAATGATCAAACGCGCTAATTAATTAAGCTACAGCACCCTCCAGAATTTTATGGTGATCAGGTCGTAATAGGCCATAGCTTCCTTATGAGGACTACTTGCGAAAACTAAAGATCACAAGCATACAATTCCACGACTTATGTCTTTTGCTTTTTTTTTAAGTTACTTCTATAAAATGTTCGATTTCCTCATAGTTGTATATAAAATTGTCTTATTTCTTGAATTGCTTATTTAATTGAGTGTTACCATAGGAGTACTATTACATATATATAATTTATATCACACACTTGCAATACTTAAACATTTATGGTTTTATATTTATCAATTATAATTTTGATTATGTGCCATTTAGATATACATACATACTCGCATGTACTTTCTTACTTCCCCAGAGTGTTGTTACCAACATTTCAATTGTCATATAAATAGTCGCAAATATGTAGTTATTATTGTAAAATGTGTACAAAATGTCATGTTACGTTAGTACATTTGCTATGACATCACATCACAACACAAGATAATGTGATTGATTTCCCCAATGGTCCGCCGGACTAAACATTTCTAATCAAATTAAATAATCAGCTTAAGTGTTATTGTATTTGTATGTAAATATACAATGCAGCTATTTAAACTTAATTTATAATGATTTACAAAGTTGAGCACAGACAAGAGATGTTTATAAAAATAATAAAAAAGGTAAATCAATCAATCTTAGCATAAAGAATTAATAATAAATGAGAAATATATTATTTGTGTTTATGCAAGTTAGCAAGCAACGCTATGAATACCCATGTTATTTTGATGGCCGACATGAATGTCCATACTAATGATAATATGCTAGGTTGCAATTTTTGGTAAATTTGTTTTGAATGATATTGGATTAAATTTCTTTTATATTTCATAATTTCAATTGGTCAATGCTTCAGTTATTTGTGGCAAATATTCGATCAGCATTAAATATTATTGCATTGCTTTGATTGGCTAATTGATGGAAAATTTTGTAAAGTTTTTATATGATTAGTCTGCTATTATTTTGTTACTGCAAATTTAAATTTTAAGTAATTTTATTCAATAAATTATTCCATGTCGAATCACCAAATTGAGTAGTTTATTTTAAAGAGGTTCATAGAACCTAAGAAACTAACTCAAAGAAGTAACTCGCATATACCTAAAAAATAGAAATGAACTAAACCATTTCTAATGTGACCGTACATTTGGCAAATATTTGCTCAAAAGAGGGTGACCACTTGTCGTTGTTTATTCTTACAAGAGTTTTGCAAGATCAAACAGCATCAAATAAAATAAAACTAAAGATTTATTGTGCTTTGGCCTAAATAAGAAAAGTTTTTTTTTAAATAAATAAATGAGTTCAAATATATGTTATTTAGTGGTTACGTCTTTTTCGGCAAATATTTGCCAAGTGTGACCGTACCTTAAGTAATGCTAATAACATTTCGTAGTCATTGAAATGTATATAAAACTGTAATATTATGCTAATAACATGTTTTTTTTTAGTAGATTTAATTTGAATGTACACATATACACCTAATTCTGTCTTTACACGGTAATTGGTTCCAGGAAACTTTGTGTACAAAAAACCATTTAAAAAAGACATTGATCATATGGAAAATAGGTGATTAGTCGTTTTCTTAAAAACCTCTTGAAATTAATGAAAAAAAGGATTTTTTTATGAACAACTATTCAGGTTTAAAAGAAAAAAAAGAGATGCAATCTAAGCTTTAAAATAATGTAAAAAATGTATGACATTTGCTTGTATGCATTTGTATTTCATTTGATTGTATGGACTAAAAGGGAATTCCTCTAAATTTGTGCTATTTACAATTGTTTTGACCAGTAAAATTGCTTGTATCCACAAAAAGGGAATTCCCCTAAATTTGTGTAATACAATTTAAGACCAAATGATTTTCAGTTATGCTAAATGGTATAAAATCGTGTAAAAAAAATTTAAAATTTGCTTATTTTCAAACCGTGTTAAATCAAACCGTGTAAAAACAGAATTAGGTGTAATAACTTTCCTGACTGTTTTTTTTTTTTAATAAAAATGACAGTTAACTTTAAACATCCACCATTTTTGTTATATGAAATATTAGAAAATAATGATTGTCTCCTTTATAAATCTATAGAATAGCTTACAAAGAAATATATGTATGTATGTAGGTACATATTTTAACTTTGTTTACTTTTTCATTATTTCAATTATAATATAAACTAAAAACAAAAATAATTGCCACAAAAGCTTCTTTAAACTGTGATAAGATTGCATGATATTTCACGCTTTAATTAACTTTTAAACATTTCTAAAAACATTAAAAAGTTAAAACAAACCACAACGCAACAAGATAAAACTGCTTCAGGCTCTGATTTATAAACTGTTTTGTATTGGCAAATAAAATAAATAGAGTTACATTATATTAGTGGATATTACAATATAACCTTCACAAGGTGTACATATTTAAATATGTAATTACGAATTGTACTAGAAAATGCTTTTAATTTTTGCCAACGTCACTAGACTTTATCTCCGGTTGCTGTTTTATTCAGTTTATGATAGGAAATATATATATATAAATGGAAATGAAACCATTAATGTTTTAATTATTTATACAAAGTTTGCAATGTTTCGTTTTGTTAGTGTGCTTGTGTTCTTGTGGAGAATAGCACAATACAACGATACAAATGAACTGGAAGCTAAAGTAAGTTTTATTATTGTTAAATATTATTTTGCAATTATGAATAAACAAACGATACATAAAAACAATAAATGTCTAAAACACTTCGTATTATATTTTTTTTAACATTAAATTGTTAATGTTATTATGACCAGTGGCAAAAGAGATTGCTTTTGTTATAATACCTTGTAAAAACTTTAATTACAAAGTAATGGGTTACAATTGTAATTCATAAAGCGCCATCAAGCGTATGCTAAAGTGTTTAAAGCGAAAAGAATGATATGACCTAAAAATTAGATTTTATTGAGAATTAATAAAATCATTGAGTTCTGGATCATGGTAATTAAATTATTTCTAATATCACATCCTGGTTAATAAACATCACTCGTATTTATTTTTGGGTAAATTATTAAATTATTAAGGATTCTGTGCAACCATTTACTTAATTAATAGCTTCTTTAAAATTCTCTATGCACTTACTATAGAATTCAAGTTCAGAAACGGTTATGTAGCAAAAGTAATTCATTGACAACCATATAATCAAATCAAATATTTATATACATACATACATGCAAACCACAAAGATACTGTCGTGTGAAATATTTATTGTTTTCTACAATTAATATGCCTTAATGGCATTAAAAACCTAAGTAAATTTTGCAATGATTTATGATTATTTGCAAATGGAAAATGAATTTTAGTTCATTTCAAACGTTTTAGAGATTTATAAAGCTAAAAATTTCAAAAGTGTGCTTAAATATTTGAAAAATCAATCAACTTACGGCTAATACATGAAACTGTATTGTTTGTTAGGATAACCTTAGACTGGCACTAAAATTAAAATTATACCATCTCAATTTGAAATAGAATTACCTACATAACGCACCTGAGTTCGTAGCTATTATTATTACCTCAGGAAATCTGTACATACATGTTCTGCACACATATTCCCAATTAATGCAAACACTGCTTAACAACTGCAATAATATCGAAAAAATTATTAACATTGCAACGGAATTCAAGTAGTTTTTATTCGACCTTTTCATGTATAATAAATAAAAATGCATTTGTTTTAAGCTCGAGGCAACGGAATTTTAGAAAATTTTTGTTTTTTAAACCTTCTTAAATTTGCAAAACCTAAATCAAATCTCCTTACCAGTTATAAAATCGCTTTAGGAAGTCATTCCAATAAACCTACGTTAACATACACTAGCGTCCAAGTGAAAATTGTTCGAAGCAAAACTCTTGTGTTTGAGGTTGAGCACTGGTTAAGCTTCCCTTGAATCAACATAAATAAATGAAGCATAATAATGTTGTCGGAGGTTGACTTGTACTCATTATCGATGTACAAATGATGCAAACATCTCAAAAATAAAAATGAAAACACACACACACTTTTATCTTAGCCAATACGAAGTACCGGAAACAGATGCACACAACAATACACATACATAGAGCAGATAATAAAGTACTACAATTTATAAAATCAATCCTTTCTGGTTAAACTCCTCATCACCATCATCATAATCATTCTTTCCGTATTTCGTTAACATCATCGTCATCACGAACATCATTATCCTCTTGGTATTTTAGAGAGTAACGAACAAAACTTGTGAAGCACTAACGAAGTATTATGTGTGGAATACACCACTTGTTAAAGGAAAATCCAGCTAAAAACTTCATCAACTGTGATGAATTTTCTTGTCGGCACTTGGTAAATGTATTGACAATACAGAGATCACTTTGATAATGTATTGAACTACTATGTATCCGTGTTTGTGTGTGTGTGTGTGTGTGTATGAGCATGTATGTGGCTTAGAGCTGCTTATTTTAACCACAGAAAACCTTAGAAAATAAACATGTTGCACATTGGTAACAAACGTTGACGTTGAGTTTTACTAGTTTTGTTGCTTGTTATTTCAGTTCTTTTTTCCTTCTCTGCATTGGCAAATACAAGTTGAACTTATACAACAAAGTTATACAGAATCGTCTATTGCACACACACACACCCACTTAGCTACAAGCATAAACATACTCGTACATGTGTTGTTGCAGCAAAATTTGTTATCGCTGCAGTATTTGCTTTTTTGTTTTTATTGCTGGTGCTGCTGCCGCATATTGCATGCTGTTAAGCTACTGTTGATTTCTTATTGTGGAAAAAATGGTTTTGTGGCCAAATGAAAAACAAATGAGAAAAGGAAGTATTGTTTGTTTTCTTCCATCGATTTGTATGTATGCATGTAATTGTGTGTGTGTACGTCTTCTTTAAAAATGCTGTAATTTCTCTCTTTGTTTTGCTTATCCTGTTGTTGTTATTGTATCTCTAGTATTTGCAGCAATAAAGAAGCATGACGCAAACAGCTTTGTGGTTTCAATATTGACGAAAGATTTCAAAGCCGTTTGCAAAGTTTGAACATATCTATATTAAGAGTAGAATAGATAAACACAAATGATAATAAATCTTTTCTGCAGCATTTAAATTTTACTAGTATTGAGAAGAAAAATACTTTTAAATTATAAATTGTAGTTGGATAAACATCCTGACACATGCAAAGACATTTTCGTGAAATATTTCTGCATTTTTATGCATATTTTTGACAGCAGCAAATTAAGCAGGTTGACTGATAACTTGTGGTTAATGGGGATTTGCATTTTTTATTATTTAGAAATTGTTTGGTATTTTAATGCAAATTAACTCTAAACGGTTTGATGATCTGATTATGTGAGTTATGAAATCCACCAAAACAACTATTGTTCTACGTGTTCTTGTTGAATTATCCAATAAACATAAAGTTTTATATACATTTTAATACAAATGAACCCTAAACTTTGGCCAAATAGTATCACATTTGGTATCAGACAACAGATGCAATACGAACTTTCAAGTAAAAGCAGGTACGTAATAGATCCTATACATAGAATACAATATGAGAGGTCTCATGAAAGCCTTCAAATATAAAAGTCGAGGTGTGGACTCTTTCACCAATATCCCATAAAAAACTGTAGAGTCTTTAGATTAATATTTAGTATTTAATAAAATATATGTTGAGGATAAGTGTATAATTGGGTATTTCACACATTTGTTCTAGCAGCTGCTTACTATTACTGCCAGACCAACATTACTACTTAATGGGATTTTTAATACTTTAGGAGACCTTCACACAATTTGGTTTGTTAATATTTAAAATTACAATCTTGTTATTTCATATTTAATAAAACGTCTTGGTTAACAATTTTACATTGTGACCACTAGAACTTTGTTTTTGTATTGTATGTATAGGGTTTTTTTTTTTTGATGTATATAACTTTAAGTTGGCAACACTTTTTTAACTGGCGGCCATTTTGTCAGCTGTCAAGTGATTTATGTTTAGTTTGGTTTGGCATTTCAACATGAATAGAGTGACGTCTGAACAACGCTTCCAAATTGTGCAAATTTATTTTTTTAGATGTCTAGAACTTTGAAGCGGACTAAAACAAAGATGTTTTTAAATTTACTTAATTCGAAAGATAATCTTCTGGCATTATAATTTAAATATGACTTGTGGCATAGGACTGGCTCGGATGTCGTCTATTCAGTAAGTCCAATTTTCGATGCCTTTTTTCAATATTTGGGGCCGTATATCGCCAATAACGCGGAGAATGTTTTCTCCAAGTGAGCAAGCGTTTTAGGCTTATCGGCGTAAAGTTCCATACTTCTAAAAAAAAAACCCTATATTATATACTAGGATTTTTCATACATTACAATATTGTACTGGTATTACAGAGTATGTGCTGATACAAATATAGTGATTTAATACATTGCATATATTTGCAGTTAATATTTCCTCTCTTCAACACTCATACACTTGCAATGAGAAGTTTTAACTATTTCAACTATAAATGTATTACAACTGCATACAAAATGTGTGAATTTTGTAATAAGTATAAATTATTATGACATTTATCATTGTGCTAAACACACACACAGACACATATATTCATATGTATGAACATTAGATATGCAACATTTAAGTAAATGCAGAAAATTTTATAAAATATTAAATAAACATAGACGGGTACAAAGTCTAAAACTTATTGAAATACACAGAAACTTGTAAATATTATTTAAATAAACTTATATTTTATAACGCAACCTAAGTGGTACCATATAACACTTGGATTTGTGTGAAAGTTATTTTTGGACTCTTTCAAAACTGCTCAAAGCCTAAAGCAGTAAATTTTATAGATTGAAATTGTTTTCTTATTTGCAATTTAAAACTAAATAAAAATACAAATTTGTGCCAATCTAATGCTCTTTCAAACTTTATAATGAATTAGATTTATATTTATATTTATTTGTGCAACATAATATTATTACAATTGTAAAGGAAATAATAAATAAAATGCATACATACATATGTAGGCATTTACCTGTATATGTACATGTATGTGCATATGAGTGAATGAGGAAATGTCTGTTTACATACATGCATACATATGCATACATATGTATTGTTGTTGTCATCTTACAGATAAAATGCTTTTTGCCTAAATGAACCATAAATGTCTAATAATAAAATTATTAGAAATACAAACATATACTAGATAGAGAAAACTACATAATATGTTTACATTTGATTTCTATATTCTAAATTTATATAACATTTATCCATATCAACTGAATTAAAAACTGAACAACAAAAACTTATTGAAATGTTAGACTTTTCATAAATTGTTGCCATCGATGTCATACGAGTACTTGCAAATAGAACTTATTGCTTCATAAATATAATTGTTAGTTTCAGAAAATCTTTATTAACTTAATTATAAAATATTTTAGAAATAAGTTTATGAAAAATAAATAAAACCATAGAAATATAACAAAATATACATATAGTATGTAATATAATATATATACGAATATTTTATATCCTGGACTATAGGTATTCTAACTTTATTGAAATTTGGAATAGTTCGGCTCGAATTATAATACTAAAAGTAGATTAGATCGTAAAAATAAGAAAATATTTAATTTGAATTAAATTGAAAATACGGGTAGATTATTACTTTTTTATTCAGTCATAAAGTACACAGAAAAAAATACATATGGATTAGATTATGTATGACATAACATATACATACGAGAATGTAGTAAACATCCTCTAGTGTTTTGGTGACACAAACTGCTCATTGAGTTTTCTATCTCAATATACTCGTGGTTGTGTTCATAGTGGCACAAATCTCAGATAAGACCATAAAAAGAAACCCAATGTTGTTGAATCACATGGAGCTAGTTTTAATCAAAGAAACAAGTGACTACACTACCAGGCAATTTCCCATTCAGTGTTCAGTTGTTCTTAAAACAACATGTTCACTTAAAAATCTTTCAATTTGGGCTTCATTGCTAAGAATGATTTTACTCTAAATCTGGCCACGAAACTTTCATTATTTTTAAATATAAACTTTAACAACCCTTAACTGTCATATGTCAAACAGTTTTTGAGAAGGCAACTTTTTGTAGTTTTCTTAAATATAAGAGTATGTAGCTATATCGACCAAGTATTTTTTTTAGAGTTAATGTTAAAGAGACTGTCGACCAAATGAGATTCATGGACGAGTTTCAATTTTCTAAATTAATATCAATCAATTGCTGTCAGCACAGTTTAAAAGAGCATGATTGATCTGATCGGAATAACGTCACATGGTCTTAGCCAAGAAGTATTCGAGTTTAAGTTTAGAAAATGGACTCCATACATATTCCAAAAGCGGTGCTGTCGTAGTTCAAAGAAGTAGTAGACTTTTGATATTTAGCCCTTTCGGCCGCACTTGAATTTAGCTGTCACTACCAAGAGCATCACATAATTTTTCATGACTTTTTACTGTGGATCAAATGACGGGAATTCCCAATGAAAATGCGTTGAAATGAGTTTTGTTTGTTAGAGCAAGTATTTTACCATAATAACAACTCTCACTGTGTACAAAGAGTAACACAAATCAGCTGTAACAGTTAAAAACTTTGAATATCAGCGGGAATTCCCGTTATAAGTTTAAATAGACACAAGTGAATGGCGGGAGTTCCCGTCATTAGTTTATTTAAAGACAAGTGAATGACGCGAATTCCCGTCATTAGTTTAATTAGACAACAGGGAATAACGGGAATGCGCGCACAAAAGCCGAAAGGGTTAGACATAAATTTCTGTTTTCATACATATGATTTCAATATTTTCTGCATGTCTCCGTCTAGATCCTTAAAATACAAACTAATTTGAGGTTATTTAACTAACAAATTGAATTTGAGGAAAATTCATTATCAACCGTTCTGCTTGATATTTAAATACATGCAAAATTTTAAAATTTCAATTTATAAAGACGAATAACTTCGAAATTATAAGCGATAAATAGCACACGCAAGCGTATTTATAAAATCTAAATCTTTGAAAATGGCTGAACAAATCGGTTTGTGGCATCCATCTTCAAACCCTAAACTGTAATGTTACTTGGTTACAATCTTGTAAATTGTATTCCGATCGAACTGGCCCCATTGTAGAGTGCAGAGAGGTGTTCTATTTAAATAAAAAAAATATAGATTTTTAATTTGATTTTTTTTCAACATTTTATAAATAATACTCAAAAGTTTTAAAGTTCGCCCTTGGTTTTAATGGTTTAATTATCAAATGAAATGCATTTAGAGAATCGCAATCAGTAAACAACTTTAATTACTGATATTTACAGTAGATACTCAGCAGTTCTTTTGTTTTCCCATTATATTTGTACATACTTCATTTTCATTTTCATCTTATGCCACTATAGTTTATTGACCAAATAATGAAAACAAAAAAGACAATTCTTGTTTTTTCTTCTTTATTATTTGCTAGCAAACAAAAGCCAGTACAATATGTTCTTAATGTTTTGTAGGGAGTATATGTAGTACAATACAGCAGGACTGTGCAGTGCAGTATATAACATATCGTACTTACATTACACATGCTAAATGCTTTATACCAGATCCATAAATAGATATGACTAAAAGACAGAGAAAGGAGTTGATATGTTCGCAAAGTAGTAGTAAGACAGAGTGTTTGCTATATTACATACAATATTTTGTATTTAATAAATGCAGTTTTTAATCCTTATCTTGGTAAAATAAAACATGAACAAACAAAATAAAAATTAAGAATGAAATACAAGTCACATGCAACTTTTTTCCAGTTTTATTTTTGTTTATTTTTTTATTTTTTATTTTTTATTTTTTCTTTTCATACAAATAAACACATTCATGCACACGCAGGCAGTCTGGTAATGAATGAACATGAAACATAATAAAATATATTTAACATTACATATGTATGTGTGTATGTAATGAAATGTGTAAAATATAAATTACAAAACTTAGTGTATGAGAGATATAAACTCGGACTTACATACATACAAACAGACATAATAGAATCCACATATGTATTGTTTCATTAAAGCATACATACATACATGCACACATAGATACAAACTTATGTGCAATTGTACATACATACATATGTACATATTCATGAATTAGAGCTTGCAGAAATATGTGATTTTGTTGGCAAATTAATGTTTAATTCATATTTTAAATATTTATTAAAATAATGTAAGACTCTACACAATACGATCAGACCTCGTATACCGCTACATATATGAACAATTTAATATTATTTTTATTTGATTAGTGTTTTTGTTCAAAAACCAACATTTTAAACAAGTAAAATCCGAACAAATTTAACACAACATTTTACAATTTTTGCTTTCTCGAAAACCCTTTTTATACTTAAAAATACTTGCAGCAGTAGGAGGAAAATAAAAACAACATGCACCCAATTGCAATTACCCTTAAGCATTGCTTAATTACGAACTAAAACACTGACCACAATGTCTGTACAAAGTGGTTTGCGTTTGTATATATATATATATATGTGTGTGTGTGTGTTCACATATGTGTTGTACAACTTATAACTTGCTGTACGTTGAAAAAAAACATTCATGTAAAATGGTTTAAGACTTCTGTATAAACAAAAATAGACTATTCCTGGAGGGCAAGTCGAGAAATGTATTCTCTAAATACTTTATTTATGTCTACGATGATCATTTGGTTAAACACGTATAATTTTATAACAAAACTTGATTGACTAGCTACTTCATCAGCCGAATTGGCAATATTCACCACTGAATAATCGAGTATACACTTCACAAGAAGAAATATCAAAACTGTATCACTGTTTAATCAATTTTACAACATTACAATAGATTTCTGGAGCATGTCTTAGTTACCCGATTGGCGTTTTTCAAATTTCAAAGTTACGTAAGTTCCATGGCCCAGAACGCGACATTTGTACGTGTGTTGAGTGTGTTGAACAAATTTATATTGAGGATGACATTGATGATGATGAGTACGTTGAAATATACAAAGAAAATGACCATAAAATTGATATCAGTGATGCTTATGTGATGTGGATTTAGGTGATACTACATTATTGTAATGTATTGTAATGTATACACGTCATGCCATGAAGTATGACTCAATCTCATAAACACAATCAAAACACATGGTAGATTAAAGTTACAAGAATAACCCAAAAATCCACTTATGCGTTTGAAGAATAATAACTAATATAGATGGGTTGACAAACAAAAATGCAATTAAAACTGCATACTCAAATAACATTCAAGAGTATCGAGAACACCCAAGCAGAACATGTATGGAAAACATTTGTGAAAATAGTAATTAGAAAATAGTTTGTAATTAGTATATAAGCAAGAGAAATTAGAAAATAAAACTAAAATGAAACTAGACTTGAACTCAGCTAGACGCTGATTTTTATTTCTCGAAGCATTCTCATCACATCGGCTTTTTAGGCATAAATGTAAACCGGTGTGCTTGCCTTATTTTCTTAGCTTGCCTAATAAAAACTGAAACAAACGATATTTAACTTGTTACATTACACGCATAACTGAACTGAGAAAAACTTTTCATTTCACTTTATTAAGAACGTTTAAATTTTTAATCAAATTATTCGAACCAGTTACAATCTCTTATTCAAATAACCTAGTTACCCTAATCTTTATACATTTTCAACAGGTCTATAATTGACCGGAAACGAAATGTACTTTTATGAATATTAATTCGAATGACAAACCTAAAACTCTGGCTTTGCAAATAGTTGAGAGTAAATTAAAATTAATATGTTTATTCAAAAGATACTGACAACATTTATATCTGACATTTCATTTCAAACTCCAGCAATATTTTGTTTTATATTTTTCCTTCGAAATTTGTCAACATTTGGACAGCAGTAATAAAAGGAATATAAACCTCCGTCATCTGCTTCTTTTCTTAAACTTTCTTCATTCCTCACTTTTTCTCTGTAAACCTTAATACAGTCACAGTTTTAAGACTTTATTCTTTCATTTTCAGTTTTCGTTTTCTTTTTCCTCTTTTTGCTTCAAAACATTTAATGTCACTGTGAAATCATGATTGCTCATAATGAAAATGTAAATCTGTTAAAGGATGCACAACAACAACTGAAGCTAAATACTGTGTGGCAGTATGAAATCCAATGGAAAAAGTGAAAAGCAAAAATAAATAAAAATATAAAAAAGTTTAAAACCCTGAAGAATTTTAATATTTTACGCAGCTTAACTTTTAACTACTTTGCATACGATTTTATTCTTTGAACATTTTCAAACATTTACTGACGTTCCACCATAGATTCAGGAAAAGATAAACAATTATAAATATACAAATGAAATTTTTATTATACTGATTTTTAAATCAAGTCTTTGTGTGAAAAGCAATTTTGTTGATATTTAAACAATGTGGATTACAGTTTGTTAATTGTGGAAAAATGACTATCGAAATACATACATACATATCTAGCTTAGAACAATTTTGGAGTTTAACCTAGGTTGGTTTTATAAACTGACAGAAAAATAATTCGTTCGTTAAAAGCTTTTCATTAGATTTATGACAAATTTCAATAATCCAATGAGGATTTTCCTCTGTGATATGAAATTTATCATATTTCTAATGAACAACTTTTAATGAACGAATTATTTTTCTCTTCTAATATGAAACACAACAAAATATCAATCATACCAATCATTTGAAAATTGAGATTCTCCTCTTTGTCTTATTTTTTGTTAATTTGTCGAGGAAGTCAGATAATGTTTCCTACCGCCAGTCGTTGATGACAGCAATCTCAGTTGTAAATAATCTGTAACTTTAAGAACATAGTAGAGATGCGAACAAAGAGAAGCTCAAAGTCCTTCAATAAATTCGCATTTTTCAATTTAATATAAATTCACATTTTTATATAAAACCCTAAACAATATCGCTTATAGATTTTCTTATATTTTAGCGGTTCTATCTGGCGAACCTTTACTTTGTGTCATATTTTTTATTTGTCAAGGAATTCTTATTTTAATCTTAAATAAAATTGGAATGAAATGGAAATTTTATTTTATAAAAGAAGTTTTCTCGTTAACAATAACTCGATTCTTACAATGTTAAAAAAAAAAAACAATAAATGTTGTCAATATCTAAGAAGTACAACAACAAAGTTACAATTTGCTTCCGTTTCGTAACAATTAATGAGTTTTTTACTTCCTTAAGCGTTTTACAGCTGTCTCCAAACTAAACTCATTTTTATTTAACTTATTTTCTTGCTTCCCAATCCCCTTTCACTTTCACTGACTGTTACAATGTCTAATACACACAGTCATTATTACTTCATTGTACTTTATCAAAACACTCATACCCACACATACATACGAGTACGTGTATGTATGATTAGTTAGTACTAAAATACCGACTATTATTTCCATACTCCGGCTTTTGTTATTCCTGCTCTGCTGCCCTTTTAATATTCCCAAATATTTTACAATTTAGTATGTCGTTAGACAGGAAAGCAAAATATAACAATGTAGAATAGTTTACAAGTTATAATCACATTTGGGTAGATTTTGATTTTTTTTCTCCGCTTAAACTTTTCTAAATTCAACCCAAATCATAGTCTGCAGTCAAAATGTGATTTTTTTTGCTGTTGATGACATGAAATTAGTTAAAAAAATGTATTAGAACAAAAAAATTACTTGCTAAAACAAATTTGATTCCTTTTTAATACCCTTCACCTTCATGAGAAGGGTATATATAAGTTTGTCATTCCGTTTGTAATTTCCACAAAATAATTTTCCGACCCTATAAAGTATGTATATTCTGGATCCTTATAGATAGCGGAGTATATTAAGCCATGTTCGTCTGCCTGGATGTTGAAATCAACTTTCTGAAGTCCCCAGATATCTTTGGGATCCAAATCTTCAATCTTCAATAATTCTGTCAGGCATGCTTTCCCTGACAGAAAAATCCCTCCATAAATAACGGAGATATGAGTAAAAATCGGAGACAACCTCTGATAATTTCATCAAAAAAACTGAGTGTATTTAATATTGTTACGAACAAATTCATCAACAGGTGGCGTCTTTATCGATATAATTATGCATAATATAATTAAGCATCCACAACAAAGGTGAAGGGTATATAAGATTCGGCATAGCCGAATAAAGCACTCTTACTTATTATTTATTCAAATTGAAATATTATTTGTTGTCATATTAAAAAATGATACAAATCAGTTAATTGAAAAATTTGCTATTTTTGAAAGAGAAAATGTATTCAGACCTTTTTTTTACATTAATTTAAATTGATAAATAACAATGATAACTTTCGCCAGGGATTTATTTAACTTAAGTTTTCCAATTTAAATATTTGTTGGCTATAACATGATGGATAACCACATTGGTGGCCCTAATTCTATTTACTATATATGTTGGCATATGTTGGCGAAATGTTGGTAGGATTACAGTTGTGTTCTATTTGATACCTTTTATATTTAAGCAACTAATACTCAATCAATACGTTTGCTCAGAAGTAAATCAAAACAAATGTAATATTGAAAATGTTAAGGAAACAATATTGATGATTGTGAAGAAATCTGTGATATTATTAAAGGTCTAATTTAAACGATACGACTTTACGTACGACTTAAATCTCTGTCTTACACATGATTTGATTTTCACATTCGTAAAGCATGAGTTTATCCAGAGCCACTCCGTTTTTTATGTACTTAATTGAAAAAAAAAAAAACGTTTTTAAAATTAAATGAGAATAATTTATATACACATATGTATGTATATGATCCGGCCTATGAAAAGGTGGCTTATGTGCAGTGGCCACCTGCACCGCAGTGGTGCAGAGGGTTAGAACGCAAAGACTTCTGATGAGAGAATATGGTTGTTCTCGAAACATGTAAATTCAAGCCAGGTTCGAATCCCAGCCAAGAAAAATTATAAAATAAAAAGTTTTTTCAAGTTGTAAAACAATTCCTACCTTCAGTAAAAATAATTTAATGAAAATTAAATTTAATGAAGTTGAGCCTGACTAAAGAAATACCAAAAAATTTAAAAAATTAACAGTTCAACTAAAAATAATAATTGTTCAAAAAAATTTAAGCCCAAAAGATTTTGATTCGTGCTAAATTGAATAAAATCGTGTAAAAAAAAATAATTAAAATTTGTTTATTTTCAAACCGTGTAAAAATAGACCGTGTAAAAACAGAATTTGTTGTATATATGGGTGTGACCAAACCCATGTGTTACGAATTAGATTTGTGCAGTAAAATATTAGAATAAATAACCTTATATATCCTTTCCGGGATTTCTTTTTGAAATAGGAAATAGACGAACGGTTAATAAAAAGAAACACCAAATCTCGGACTTTATATAAAAAAGCAATTATGCAAATAGTTCGATTAATTTCAAATGTTTGCTCGAATTATTCAACAAGTTGAAATCTCTTATTTGAAATATGCATTTTAAACAAACTAAAAATTAGAAGTGAATAATAACCAAAAAATTGTATTTAAACTAAAAATATTAAAAATCTTACTAATCTAAAGTCTATTCCACACAATAAACACTTGCAAATTACTCCGTTCTCTCTGTTTTATTAAGACTTTTATTTGCATATTTCGGCGTTAAAAAATGTAAAATTTTTTCATTTTAGTTTTATTTGTTCGCATACAAATCCAAAAACTTTGCTTTAATAAATTCTGCAGGCGTTTTAACAGGAATAAAGAAAATTGAATTTATTACAACAGTAACAGCAATGCCAAATAACAGCAGCAAAAATAGCAACAAAAGCAATTGTAATAATAATAATAATAATAATATTGTAATACAAAACAACAATGCACGTAGCAAACATATTCGCTATTAAATGGTGCGCGTAATTGAATTTAAAATTTATTGGAAATTTTTTTGTATTGTTAGCGATAGCGAGAGCGCGAGCGGTAACAGCATTTGTTGTTATTGTATGTATGGCAAAATGTTGTATCTGTTTATTTGTGTGAATATTTTTTTTTTTTCGATTTCCTACCGTTATAAAAATAAAATAAATTATTATACGAACAATTGCTTGCAGATAGAAATTTTTTCTAAAATAAAAATATCCTATAATACCTACTTGCTACTATTGCTACTGCTACTGCCACCGGTATAAATAAATAGCAAGCTGAAAAAAAAGTAAAATAGAATGAAATGAAATAAAATAAAGAAAATTGTATAAAAATTCTTTTGCAATTTCATTAACTTTATAAACATCTATGATTACATACTTTTTTATTTTCTCTAAACTTACTTTGTTTAGTTAGACTTTGAAATAAAAAACTCCTTCATTTTCTTTGCTCTTTGATCACTTTTCCTGATTTTTAACTTAAACAAAAAAAAAAAACAGAAAAACAACTACCAAACAGAAATCAAACTATGAAATCTCATCGCACTTGTAAAGAGTAAAAGAAAACATATATGACATCTTCAATTGCAATGAAAATTTTAAACTTGGTCATTCATTCACCAACTCACTCAGTCATCCTTCAGTTCGAGTCCTTGTTAGCATTTTGTTGTTTTATTTTATTTTACTCTTTGTCTTTGTATTATGAGAACTGTATGTATGAGAGCAGTAAAGGAATAAAGTTTCTTGATATCCAAAGTAAATATCAATGATTTTCAGAAAAAAAAAAATTTAAGAAATTGAAACTACAAATATAATTGAACTCAGAACATGGCAAAAAAGAAAATGCATTGCATATTCTTAGGTTGTAATAGGGTGCTACAGAATGTATTTCTCAAGACACTGTTATTTAAAACTTAGAGAGGTTGTGTTTCATTTTATAAAATATCGTTTGAAATACTTAAATCTATTCATTGTTTTCTAATATCCCTGGAGCTAGTTAACTAACTGATGATATTTTACGAAATTTGTTTATAATACATTTATAAATGCTCAATATTTCAACACAATTAGATCCATTAAATTTAAAATTTTATATCCTCACTTACAAGACTAGTGTGTTTAAAACATTTCAGTAAAATCTCCCGCCAACTCCTAAGTTTGTGCAATTCTTTAATATTCATATTCATATTTATGAACTTTGCAAAATTTATTACTTTAACATTCTAAAAATTACAAATAAAATTTTCAAGGGACACCCCTTCATATCATACACATACTCATACATGGGTATAGTTTGTCTTGGCTAAATCGAAGTGCAATAAGAATAGTTTTTGCTTGAAGCAAAACTACAAAATAAAACAAATATATTAAATCATCTAATGGATCACTTTGTTTTTAAGACAACGTCATTCGAAGATACTTTTTTCTTTTATTGGTTGGTTATCCTGATTGGAAATAGTTTATAGAAGAAAACAGTTTTACGATTTTTGTTTTATTATTAATTAAAACAGATTTTTGATAGTAAAGTCTTAAACAAATAGGATGATGTATGAATAAAGTTAGTAATATATATTTCAAATAAAGTAAAACCTCGAATGGTGAAGCATTACATATGCTGTTAGTTTTTGTTTAATGCTGAAAAATATTAATGCGAAACCCCAAAACATATTTTGATATTTCTGTCAGTCGATCTGTCTGCTTAAAACCAAATACACAGCAAAAATTGAAAATGTTTCAATATTATCCCACTTAGTTTGTATTTAAAATCAGCGAAATCAGTTCGAAAGAGAAAGTCTTCTGAGAATTTAAAAAAACCACAATATTGCAATGTCAGTTGATATGTCTGTATAAGAGACGCTCACTCCCAAAATACTCAACCAACATTAATGAAATGCACTAAAAATTGTATCCACTGTTCTAAACAGTTTAATATTCAAAATAAGTTCAGTAGAAAAAATCTCATAGAAAACAAGAATTGGCAAGAATTGGACTGCGAACAACTTAAATGCATACAGTTGATGACACCATCATTAAATCTTATGATATTGAATGTGTATAAATCCAATCCAAGAACATTAGAAATTACCTTCCGCAGATATTTAAAAGTTCCTAGAATTCCACAATATTTGTTGGAATATCCTAACTTTTAATTGATGGAGATGACTGGCCCGGTATCGCCTTATAAGTACACACATATACAGCTTTGTGCAACTAATTAAAGACAGTAGTATCCAATATTTTAATCGTTCTATCAAAGACAATTAAATAAAACGCTAAAATTAAACACTTTTATATTTTTCTTTTTTTTTAATTTTTTCCTTTGTGGTGTTATTTAGACATAATTTTTGAAAACAATTAATCGTGCTCTAAATTAAGGACAGTGAACGATTTATAAATATTTTCAAAATCAAGCATTTTTTTAAAGTTAGAAGAATTTAATTTTGAATACACTGAGTGTTTTTCAGTAGTTCTAAATAGGTTCTGAATACTTGCTTAACATAGGTAAGAGCAAATCCTGTGATTTCACTACTCGTAAGATTGTTGTACAATACATCTGTACGGACACACTTATTCGGAAATCGCAACAGCCTTGAATGTCTTAAAAATAATGGTTTTTCAAGTGATGAAATATTCGACCTCATAAATCAGCAAACGAGATTCTGCAGATACAGTAAAACGTCGGTTGCGAGACGTGTGAACGTAACCAAAAAAAGAGACTGGAATTCACAAAGAATTATCTCCATTAAACGGGTGTAGAAAGAAAAAGAGTATTATATGCGGATGAAACAAAAATTAATAGGATCTCCCCAAATGGAAAAATACGTTCACCGGCCAAAGTTGAAAGAATTTTATCCAAAGTACAACCACGCCACTTTGAAGCATGCAGGAGGTTTTATAATACTTTGGGAGGCTATGTCGTCAGGTAGTATTGGGCCGCTGCACATGTAGGATAATATGGATAAGTTTCATTTATTTAGTTCTTTTATTCGACCTTTTTTTTATTTTCTATAAATTGTTTTTTCAAGCAAGTAGGTCACTTTTAATATTTATATAAAAATGTTTTATATATTTATATATTTTAATATCCAATATTTCGCTATCACAATGGTTAGCTTCCTCAGGGATAATACAATTTTTGTATTATTATTAATTTATTTATTTTAATTTTAAGCGATACAATGATGCCAGTAACATGGATATTTCAACAAGATAGCGATCCGCTGTACACGGCTCATCATGTCAAGCAAAGGTTTTATAACAATCGGTTACTGTTATTGACTGGCCTTCATTCAGTTCTTACCTCAACCCGATTGAAAACTTACGGCAAGTTTTAAACATCAAAGTAAGCTCTGTAAACACAAGCAATTTTAACGATATTTTTGCCGAAACAAAGAAAGCTTGGGAAGCCATTCTGAGTAGTGTATGTGAAAATTTGGCGATCTCCATGCCTAGCAGATGTTAATGGATTTTAGATTTTGTAAAATTTATATGTATGGACTGATATCAATCTTATTTGAAAATATCTAGAAATAAGAATTAAATTTACTAAACTACAACAAATTTTGATAATATCACAAAACCTTTTGCATTATTTGCTTCAAGCTCACATGTTAGTATCGTGTCCTTAATTAGTTGCACGTAGCTGTATATCATCATTAATGCGGAAATGGAAATGAGTTTAAATTTTTTACGGAATTATTCAAACAAGTTTAAATTTCTTTTTTCAACTATTCATTTTATTTGTACAAAGGAAAAATATAGCAATTTGTATATATAGTAGTGTGCAGCAACTATAGCCTATTACTATGAAATCGATTATCACTTTATTTGGTAACAAATATTTGCCTTTAACATTTGTTATAATTGATAAAGTGCATGCAATAAATTTAATCTTCTTAATGATTTCATACAAATTTTCAAGTTTTAAAAATTTTGATATTGTTAAGTTCCTTTAGGTTCATTAAGATCATAGACCATGTTACAAAGTAAACTTTATTAATTAATTTCAAACTTAAATACATATAACTTTTAATACATGTGACACATTTCATTGTCAATTGCATTGAAAACTTTGCATAATTAACAGACAAAAAATTCCAAGTAATTCATCATTTACAATGTAATGGTTAATTTGAAGCAATTTCTTATCATCCTATATATATAAAGCATATGACTGCATAAGACACACTTGTGTTGTGTTTATACATACATACATACATACATAGTATATATTGTATATTGTATGTATATATAATAAAAGGATTATTTTAACTAATTAACAACTTTCAGCTTTCTTACAAGCTAATAAAGATAAACATCATTGCTGAGACAACATAAGACAACTATACACAGCTATACACTGCTTGCCACTCATACCTACAATAAATGTTTCCTTTTTATGCTCATAAGTATGCTATAAAAAATAAAATCTCTCTCACATACTTTAAGTTTTATTCTTGTTTTTGCTTAACTTGAGGATATTTTAAATATTTAAGTTTATTTCATTTTCTTCCATTCGCAATCACACAAGCACACACACACACACAAGCACCCACACTACTAGAAGGAAATTTATAAAACATTTAACACATATAAAATCAAATATACACAATTATAAACACACTCTCGTACATACATATGTATGTGTGTTTTAAAATACTTGTATGCATGGGAGTTTATAATATTTTGAATAAACAGAATTTTAGAATGTAAAAGAGCGAATTATGGCAGGCTGTCAGACTGTCAAGCTGTTGTTTGTGTGTGTGTGTGTGTGCATTTGTTAGTGGTTTGTTTTTTGTAAGAGAAATTATGCTAATTTAATGGTTTAATTTGCCTAACAATTTCTGCTAAACCTTTATCTTACCCAAAGAAAATGAAGAATTTTCTTATTTCTTTTTTATAAATATGTAATAATATTTACACATATACACTCCAGCGAATCACCAGCATCCAGGAAATAAATAAAAGACACAAGCCGGCAGATAAGCAAACCAGAAAGACTACAAGAAATATGAAGCAACAAAGTTAAACATTTTGTACCCTCAAGTTAAGTATTTATTTCGTTATTTCAAACCAAAACGAAGAACAATTGACACTTGAGAACCCTTTTTATTAAAGTACCGAATGGGTGGCGTTAGATTGCTAGAATGCTTAGCAGCAGTCTCTGTTTACTTTTGCTTTTTAACTTTCTAAACGCGTTCGATGGCATGGCTTAAAGCCAACAAAACCAGGCGAGAACACTTGAGCAGAGTTTTCTCTTCTTTTTGGTTCCTTATGAAAACTGTTTCTATTACTTTGTACCGCGCTGCAGCTTCACACTGCCTTTACTATATTGCTGACACTACAAATGTTTCTTTCTGCTGCTGCTGTTTGTCTTCTCTTTACTTTAGTTATTCTATTTACTTATTGTTGGTTTTTGCCTTTAGAAAAACTCACAAACTCAAAGATGACGACGAGTGGAAAAAAGGCGAAAATCTTAAGAAAAACATAGAAATTTCATTGTGGTGCATGTTGCATAGTAAACACCTCACAACCAACAACTTTGTGTTTTATCAGAAAAGAGTTTAAGTTTAAAAAAAAAAACAGGAAAAGACGGATAGAAACTATATAATATTTAAGACATATGCTTGTTTGAACAAAATATAAATGAGGAAAATCAAAAATTTAGTTGAGTCTTTAAAAACGTTTTCAAAAGAATTTTATACTTGTGTTAAAAAAATTAACATACATGAGCACTTCCATAGTCAAGAACGCGACATTCTAATACCTTGGGAAAATTTAAAAGAAATTGTTTTCTCGCTTTAATTTTTTGTTAGAAATTAATTAATGAAACATATTACTTCCGAGGGCATCTATAAATATGACAAACGTTTCGGGTGTACATTTAATATAGTGTTTTAATAACTTTAACTATTTCAGCAAGTAAATAGTTTTTATTTTATTTCTCTTCTCAGCGGCTTAATTGAAATTGTCTTTATACTTTAGTTGATGGTTTTTAATTCGTCCTGAGTAAGGCTTTGTTGTCTCCCTTCTTCTTTCGACGCACGTTTTAGTCAACTAAATATGAAGTCATAAAAAACCTTTCGTTTAAAAAAAAAAGAAAATTCACTGGCGATAACAAACGAGATCACTTGATGCTTTAAGTACAATACAAGAACGCGACATTAAAGAAAAATGTGACTGAAATGAAAAATGTACCTTGCATTAATTTGTTGTTGATAAAAATATTTCATAAAATATGTGCAATTAGGAGGAAAATATGTGAACAAGGAGAAAATGCCAAGTTTCCAAGTTTTTTATTTCAGAAAAAATCATTTCAATTTTCTGTCCTGGTAGACCTTTCTGTCAATATTTCCACATCGAAACCCAACTTATAATATCGCTTTAAAAATTCTCTCAAGAGCAAATAAAATAAAACCTACTTATATAATTTAACCATCAAATATAAATATCAAGCACTTAGCAATCAAAATCTTGGTAAACCCCACACAAAAATTAATGTAATTTATAAAAAATTTCTCATTTGTTGTCTTAGGCAAAATTCTTTAAATTTTTGTGTCACAAAGTTCAACAAGCAACCACTCGACCCGTGACGTTGGGGTTGCTAGTGCTGGGTTGCTTTTTATTTCTTTAGTTATATTTTCCATTATAAGTATTATTCGTATTTTGAATTATACCCACACAACAACAAATACGGTTAATATATATTTTGTGGCTTTTATTACTTTGGGTGTTTTTTTTTTTTACTTTTCATAAAATTTCTTTATTGTTTTGTATAAACATCCTCGAATTTTTGGCCATAAAACAATGACTGTTTTTCTAGCATTTACAGTGAGCATAAACATAATTTTTTGCTCAGGCTGTGTGACAAGTGTAATATAAAATTTTAACTATCATCTGTTTAAAGCTAAAAAAACTGAGCATATTTTTGCACATAAATACAATAATAATAAAAGAAAGCCAGTACTTAACGCAGTTGTTCAGATCATTTTACAAACGCATACGATGATCGATTAAGCAGTTTTATATGATTTCATATTTCACGTGCAAATTTTGACATTTTTGTATTAAAATATTTTGTTGACTTTTAAGAATACAAAATCTCCCTCGTAGTCTACACTGCCAAAAACAAATGAAAACAAGTAAGAAAGTATAGTAGTTCAAGCCCGACCATATAATACCCTACACCCAGTATATCTATGTATAAAATATTTTTTCAGAAATGTGCGCTATATGGGAGATATAACTTATTATGAACCGATCATCCAAAAATTTAGTGTCATGATTTTTGTGAATATAAATATTATGTATGTTAAACTTTATCTCGATATAAATGCTTTTAAAAGATTTATGGAGGTTAAAGTTGATTACGGGGAGGATCTTATATGGAGGCTACGACTAATAATGGACCGATCATAATAAAATTGTATCTTATTATTTGTATGCATATGAAATATATTTTCGTTCAATATTATTAAAATACCAAGATTTTTGAAAGAGTTATGCTCTTTAAAGTAATTTTCGGATGTGAGTCTTATATGGGAGTTACGACTAATTATGGACCGATCTGCACAAAATTTGTATATGTGATTTGGCTTCATTTACCACTCATTTGTAATGAAATTTGTTTGTTTCTTTCATAATTCAAACATTTATGATCGGTAAACCCCAATTTCGGGAGGTCTTTTGTATGGGGGCCAGGTGAAAGAATGGACCGATTGCCACCAGTTTCAATGCCATCTGTCCTTGGGCCGAAAAAATATCACGCACCAAATTTTATCGAAATATCTTCAAAAATGCGACCTGTACTTTGCGCACAAGCTTTACATGGACAGCCAAGCAGCCAGACGAACGGACGGACGGACATCGTTTGATCAACTCAGAAAGTGATTCTGAGCCGATCCGTATACTTTAAGGTGGGTGTTGGACCAATATTTCTGAGTGTTACAAACATATGCACAAATCCAATATCTATACCCTCCCTACTATGGTGGTGTAGGGTATAACAACAGATTGAAATTCATAAAAATCGTTGGTTGCCATTTCTTGCAAATTCGTACGTACACACTTTCATTTCTGGTTATACTCAAAGGGAATTTTTGAAAAATGGATAAAATCCAAAAGTTTATAGAATAGAACATAGAAATCCCATTCTGAATACTTCAAAGCTGGCTGTGTGAACGAATGTGTTGCTGTTGCTCTGTCTGGCAATATATAAAATTGTCAACAGAGCAAAAATTACTTAAAATATGAAATGTGCAGCAGGGAAACGAGTAGTAGTGGTAGTTGCAATGAAATGTGTATATCGGTAGAAGTAGTAGTTGTTGTAGTTGCAGCAGTCCTTACAGTGAACCAGTTAAGCTAGCCATCCAAGGAGGCACACAACCAGCCAACCAACAGTTGTAACAAAATTTATGGTTTAATATACACCTACTGTTGTTGGTCATAACTCCGAAACAAAAACAAGAAACTCTTACCAAAACAAAAACAAAAAAAAAACAAAAAGAAACAATAAAAAAGGGAAAAGGAAAAAAAGCTTAACGAGTTGGCCAATTGTGACAAGCCAAAGGAAGTAAAAATATTTATACAAATTATTGCCATTATGTTTGTGTTATATTTTTGTTGCCATTGTTTTGTTTTTTTCTTTTTTTGTTATTTTTTATGTTCTCCATTTTTTTATTAGTGGTTCCAGCCAAATTGCTTTGTAATTCATAACTTTTCTGTTGGGGTTTTTTAAGTTTCATAATATTTATTTAAGTTTTATTTATTTATGAGTCGTGATTACAAAGTGATTAGTAAACAAGTAATATATTAAGTATCTACTTAGTTTGCATTAGTTGTAATTATATGCTTAACCCTGTATGCGGCAAAAAAAAAAAAACAAACACCTTCTAATGTGCTACAAGGTACCTGGGTACCTATATGAGAATTAAGTAGAGAAAAATCATTTTCGCACTAAATACATTGTTGGTTAAGAGGTTAAGAGGTTGGTTGTAGTTAAGAGATATTTTGTATAATTTTTCTTAACGCCTTAAGGTTTGCAAGCTTCAATAATATACGTGCAATGTTCGGGTACCTTGATGCACATTAAAGGTTGTTAAAAGTAAATTGGTTATCAAATTTATTGAAAAAACTTTGACTGAAAATGCCAAAGGTACCCGGGTACCTTGGTACACACATAAGGGTTAAAAATACGGAGAATATAGATTAAATTTATAATAGTGAATGATATTGTATTTGTTAAAGCGGCTTTAACTCTATTTAATATTGACCTAGCATTTTAAGCTGTTAATTCTGCTTTATTGTTTTGCCAGAATCAACGAATGTTGGAAATTAATCTGGCATTTGTAACTGATTGATTAGACTGCCTAGAAATTCCATACCAAGTTAGGCCTATAAAAAAATTATTCTGGCATGAGATATTTTTACTATTTTTGAATTCATAATTCAAAATTTAAAATTTTAAAGTTTTCAAATTCCAAAATCCAAGCAGGATTTTTTAAGGAACAATATTTTTAGAACTTTTTGAAAGGAATCTCAAAGACGATATCTTTTAAAATAGAAAATGTCCCACCGAATTTGAACTATAGAGTTTTTTTTTAGTTGTCTAAAACGTTAAGCTGGCAACACTTTTTTTAATGGCGGCCGTTTTATCAGCTGTCACGTGATTTATGTTTAGTTTGGAACAATGCTTCTAAATTTATTTTGAAAATCATGGTTTTGTATTTTTTTAATGTTTAGAACGTTAAAATGGAATAAAACAAAGATGATTTTTTATAATTGACATTAAATTTAATTTATACTGGGCAGTTACTCCGTATTGCGATTCGAAAGCAATTTGTACTCTTTAGCTCTTTCGCAAAAGTTTTTTAAATGTAGACAACACTGCCTTGAAATGAAATGTTAAAATAAAAATAAAATCATAATTTCAAAGAAACTTCGACTGTATGATAGTTTTTTTCGAAAGCAATTTGTACTCTTTAGCTCTTTCGCAAAAGTTTTTTAAATGTAGACAACACTGCCTTGAAATGAAATGTTAAAATAAAAATAAAATCATAATTTCACAGAAACTTCGAGTGTATGATTGTTTTTTTCTTTTTTTTTTTTAATTAATAAATTAAATTGTGATTATATAGCGCTGTGGTTTTAGAACGAAAACCAATGTGTGGAATGAATAACAAGAAGAATCTTAAAGCTGGAGGTCCACAACTCACTTTTTAGCGTTAACGCGTTTATAGCTTTCTAAACGTTTTTAGCGTCAAGTATTTCAAGTTACATGTGAAGATTTTTCACGGCAATGGACTTTCGGACGTGATGTCGTAAGCTTATATGAAGTTTTTTTTATCGGTTTGTTTGTCAATTTCATATAAAAAATGTTTTTTCAACTGTCATTTTTTTTCGACACTTGTGACGCTTTCAAAAGTAGAAAATAAACGAACTTTTCGCTTTTCAAGCGTCCACGCTTTCTACGCTTTTCAGTGTGTAACTTTAAATATACGATTACATTGATTTTACTTTTTTGACAATTGTTTAGAACGCGAGAAACGAGTAAACGCTTGGTCTGGACTTTCCGTTTAAGAGATATGTCCGATATCTCTCAGTGGAAAATGTTGTTTAGAATTCGTTTGTTTTAGTTTTGTACAAAAGTTTCTGTTAAAAAAAGAAGCGTTTGTGATATGTTAAGCGCTGTTAAACACGAGCAGAATTCCCAGACGATCGAAATCAATTCCAAGTATTAATATTGCTTGGTCAAGGCGGATATCAGAGGTATGCATTGTGATTGAGATAGTACTGTGTGTAAAGCATAAATGTCCTTTGAGCAAATCGCTATATTCCACCAAGAAGTCAACCAAAATTTCAAATTGCCGTTGCTTTATTAATAACTTCTTTGATATTCCCCTTAAAATTATATCAACAGTTAAAAATATTTCTAAGAACTTATGTACATGTTTTTTTCTTTCTTTGCGGTGCACAAGACTTGCGAAAAGTGGAAAAAATAAATGCGAAAGGGAAACGTGCAAACGCATTAAAGAGTAAATTTCGTATCATTTTTGTTTCGCATCGCAATTCAGAGTAACCCCCCTAGCATTATAATATAGATATGACTTCTTGCATATGACCGGCTTGGACGTAGTCTAATCTGGGATTTTAATTGCTGATAACTTTTTCCAACATTTGTGGCTGTATATCGTCAAAACCGCGGCTAATGTTTTCCTTCTAGTGATCAATTGTTTCGGGTTTATCGGCTTAGACTATCGACTTCAAACATAATTCACTTGACAACTGACGATACGGCCGCCAGTTAAAAAAGTGTGGTCAGCTTAAAGTTCTATACATCTGACAAAAAGCACGGCATGCATTGTTTATCGAAATTTTTTAATTGGGCAAAATGTTCTAAAATCCTAAAACTAAAATAAATTGCAAAACGGACATGCTGTGGAAACTTAGCCTAAAATACATGTCAATAAGCTCAGCCAGTTTGAAATACAGAATTATTTCCATACACCGAATATTTGTATAAACGAGCTTATCGCCAGTAGTATAGTGTGTTTGACTAGTCGCAGTTACCATACCTTCTGTATGTAACTGAACACTCATTCTTTGTTGAGTGTTTCTGTCCACGCTGCACATAGCCGGCTTGCTCAGCATATTCCCATAGTATGTATAGAATAATAATTTATATTAGAATTAAGATAGACTTAAGAATTACAAAATAATCAATAAACAGACGTTAAACAGAACAGTCGCACAAGCGGCTGTTCGACATTAACAAAATAAAACTACATTTAATTTTTAATATTACAGTAGCACTCAAGTCAGAGTCAGCTTTAAACAATGGCAAAATCAAAATATTTAAATTCATAAAGAAATGTTGTTAATTTAGAACTAAATGGGAAAGTGAAATCAAAGAAAACTAAATTAAAACTGAATCACTAAAAAAAGAATAAAATAAACAAAGAAATTGAGAACTGAAAACTAAAAAAAATCAAAGTCATATTTTATACACATATCGTGCACCTGTATTCATTTCATGTTACACCCACCGCACGCTCGTGCACACAATTGCAGTGTTATTGAAAATTTAGAAGTTGCAAGTATTTTACGGTACAGCACCTCTCAGCAACAGCAACTTATATCGAATGGCAACAAAACTTTTCATATACAAAGTTTTTTTTTTTCCTTTATAGTTTAACTTCATTTTTGTTTCTGCAGATAAAGCTGAATTGTGAAAACAACTACAGATTGTAATACCAAATAGTAAATGAATAAAAGGAATAAAAGGAATACAGAAAACAAAACAAAAAGAGCTACAACAGCAACAAGAAACTAAAATCAAGTTGAAAAGTTGTTTTCCCCCAGTTTGGTTTTTGATTTGTTCACACAGAAGTAAAAATCCTTTCAAAAGCTCTCATTTTGATGAATAATTTCTGTTCAAGTGTATTGCAATAAACTCAATAGATGATGTGTATAAAAACACCAAAGTACTCTATAAATAATTTCCAATAATTTCATTAATTTGCAACATTCACTACAGCCATTGAGTCGACTGATGATTGTTGAATATATGGTCGGTTGGCTTCCTGGCTGGTTGGCTGGATGCCTGGCTGACTGACTGAACGATTGAACGGATGATTGCTTGCCAGTTTGTTTGTGGTTCATTGGAATTTTGTACTATGGATTAAAGTGTTTGCATAAGTATGCTGGCATTTTCCATATTTCTATTATTATAATTAAAATAATTACTGATTTTTCTACTTTAGGTATTTGAAATGTTGTTGGCTTTAATCTTGCTTTTATGGCTACAACAAGTATGAATGAATTCATTGTATGCTGCAGAAAATTGAGGGCAACATTCACTAAACCTTTCCAGTTTAGTTTTGGTTTTTAGTATTTAGCTGTAATTTCGATGCACTACATAAATGATAATACGTACTCGTACATATATAATGTTTTTGCCATGAGAGTCTTGAAGTTATTATTTTCCATATATAATTATTAAGAGATTAAGTGTTTGTATGCAATTAAGAATAAAACTGTTCAAATGGCTTTAGTTTGATTTTACATTTAAAATTATTATTATACATATGTATAATAATATGTATGTATTATAATTTATGTATGTAGTAGGAGGAAATCAATTTCGGACCCCACAAAGATATCGAAATTTAAGCTCGATTAAACGACGTTACCCCGTGCCGCTGGTCATTCAAATTTTATAAGTGCATTTACAAGGGAAAATATGCATTTTTTCAGTTTTTGCAAAAATGATGCCTTAAATAATTATTTCTGCATTTTAATATAAAAGAATCGAATTGTGCAGGAAATTAGCGTTCAATTAAGATGAAAAAAAAAATAAAAATCGGTTGAAAACATTTTAAAGTTATTAAGTATTCCCCAGGCCATTTATTTGTATCAGACCACTGGAATAAGAAATGAGAAATATTCGAATAAAATCATATATATAACCTACACCACAATAATGGGGAGGGTATATTGGATTTGTGGTGATGTTTGTAACGCCCAGAAATATTGGTCCAACACCCACCTTAAGGAAAACCGATCGGCTCTGAATCACTTTCTGAGTCGATTTAACGATGTCCGTCCGTCCGTCCGTCTGGCTGGCTGCCCATGTAAAGCTTGTGCGCAGAGAACAGGTCGCAATTTTGAAGATATTTTGATAAAATTTCGTGCATGATATTTTTTCGGCCCAAGGATGGATGGGATTGAAACTGTTGGAAATCGGTCCATTATTTCACCTGGCCCCCATACAAAAGTTCTTCCGAAATTGGGGTTTACCGATCATAAATGTTTGAATTATGCAAGCAACCAAACAAATTTCATCATAAATGAGTGGTAAATGAAACGAAATACATGTAGAAATTTTATGCAGATCGGTCCATAATTAGTCGTAGTTCCCATATAAGGCCCACTTCCGAAAATTACTTTAACGATCATTAATTTCCTAAAAATATTGGTTTTCAAATTTAACACAAATAAGTTTCTTTTATACAGAAATAATGACACCTAATTTTATAATGGTCGGTCCATAATTAGTCGAAACTCCCATATAAGACCCGTTTTGTAATTCAATTTAAGCTCCATAAATCTTTTAAAAGTATTTATATCGAGATAAAGTTTTACACATATAATACTTATATTCACAGACATCATGATACTAAATTTTTGGATGATCGGTCCACAATAGGTTATATCTCCCATGTAACGTCCATTTCTTAAAAACTGTTTAATACATATACTGGGTGTAGGGTATTATATAGACGGGCTGGACCGACTATACTTTCTAACTTGTTTTACTTTAAATACATATGTATTTGATTGTATATGAGTTTTTATCTTCAGAGCTTAGCGTCAAAAATTGTTGATTTTTTAGCGGCCGTTTTAAAACTCTATTGTAAATATTTAAAAAATTTTGTTAAACAAAATTTAGAATTATTAGAACATCTCTTTAGGATTTATTAAGCGTATATGAGGAAATAAAAATACCAAAAAATTATATTTTTTGTGTACCCGCGATTTGAATTTGGCGGCTTTCAGGAAAAACAACTTTTTTGTCATATTTTGGTGAATAAGAATAATAAATTTCAGATACTGTTAAATACCTTCCGAAAGTTTTACCCAAAAGGGACAACATTTAACGTTAAATCGTGAATGTCAAAAGTGTAATTTTTTATATATTTGGGTGTTCTGATGGAAAGATAGCGAAATGTTATAAATTTTTGAGTCGATTTTTATGAAAATTAAACCAAAAATATCCTGAAGTCCAAAATTTACAACAACGGTGTAAACGCGTTTGGGGCAAACATTTTCCTTAACTTTAAAAACCATGAACAATACTGCGAATTTTAGGATAATTTTGCCTAAAGCGCGTTTAAGTGTTTATTTGGATATGCAAGTAAATGCGTCTATATTTAAAATTTGTTCATTTTTTTACATTTCTTATTCAAGTGGTCTGCAACATGATAATGGCCTGGCAAATATTTAATAACCTTAAAATTTTTTTAACTGCTTTTTATATTTTATATGTTATTAGAACGCTAATTGTGTATACATTTCAATTATTTTATATTACAATTCAAAAATATTTACGTAATGACAAAATTTTAACAAAAACTGAAAAAATGGATATTTCCACTTTTAAATGCAACTCCAAACGTCAGAAGTGATGAGGCGCCAGTTAACGTTCTCCTATGATCTTCCAGAACCTATTTCTACAATCCAATGGAACAATTTTTTGGAGCACTCTAATGTACAGTCAGTTCACGTATATATTCCACATAAGTATGTATGCATGTGTTCAATTGTTTATCATTATGATTTGTTCGTTTTTGTTTTACTGCATTATTCCCCCAGTTTCCCTACTAAAAAGTGATATTTTTCTAATAAAACATGCATTTACATAAATTTGCCTGTGATTTTGTATTTTTACTAGACTAGATAATAGTAAGACATAGAGGGAGTAAAAGAAATACTAAAATTAAACTTATGTATTCATGTATTCCCACACTGCAGCCATTAACTGGATGTCAAGCAAAAAAGAAGAACTGCAGTTGTAACTTTTAAAATTTACGACAATTCTCTTCTCCTACTTCTGTGGCTGGTAATAAAAAATACAACAAAAAAAAAAAAAAGAAAACAATGTCGAAATAAAAAGACGACTATGGGAAGGAAATACAGAAAAATAATTCAAACTCAAGTCAATATTATCTATCTATAGTTCATTGTTCATTCTTATGCACTCAACTCGACTCAGTTCAACTCGGTATTTGCAATTTTGTGTGTTTATGCTGTATTTAGAAGGATTTAACAATTTCGTTTGGTTGTTGCTGCCATATACATACATGTATGTATGTATGTACATTTGGGTAGCCCCGTTTGTATGGAGAAAAAAATGTTTTTTCCCGTTTTTTAAAATTCTATCTATTTAAATTTTTATTAATTTTTTTTCTAAACCTAAATTCTTCCCTTTAATGTCATGGGTATTAAAATAACGTAAATTTTATAAGCTAAAAAACTGGAAAAACCATTTAGGTTAAATTGCATGATGTTTATAATCAAGAAATTTCAACTATTTATTTAAGTAAATTTTATGACAAAATAAAAATAAACTAAAATTTTGTCTGAAATTTTGAAAATTTTTGAATTTAAATTTTTTTTTTTTAATTTTTGATAATCCATTTAATGCGCCTCTCAAAGACCTTCCATATGATACCAAATTTACATATAGTTCCTTAGAAGGAAATATGAAAAAAAAAATTAAAAAACCTCTAAAAAGGACCTTTTTATCCTTTGATCCAGCTCACCAAATATTGACTCCATTACAAAAAAATTGAGAAACGTAGTCTTAAAATGAATCAAATTTTCATATTAGTCGGGAACATCCGCAACTTTATTTTGGGGCCACCCTAATGTACATATATATACACCTAAATTTATTAGTAACTGTACTTGTGTCTAATGTTTACTTAATTCTTTTCTATTGCTGTTGTATTTTTAGTTTTGGTCTTTCTTCTTATTGCAACCAGATGAGAGAATAATAGAAGACACACAAAAAAAAACTTAAAAATACTCCAACCGTAACTTTGGCATGTCATGTTGTTCTAGTGTTGACTTTATTGTCTTTACAAGTTTGATGTTGTATATACGTTTACATACATACATATGTATGTCCTATTAGTGCATGCACGTGTTTAATAAATTTGTATCCTTTGTATTAGATGGGCTAAAAATTGATTGCAAATCCTACATGGTTGTAATGACAAAATAAGAGAAATGGTTTATTACGTGCAAATTTAAGTAACAAGAATGATCGTAAATTCGATTTGGTTGCATTACAAACTACTCCAAATAATTTTCATTATTTTTTTTTTTTTTGTCCAAAACAATAAATTAATAATTTTAATTATAGCTTTTGTTTTCAACATCATTCAAGTATTAGTAATTATGGTTTAATTAACACAAAACAAAAATAAGAAGTAGTTGCAAATAAAATTATAGCACAAGTTTTTTGGTAAAAGTTATGGTTTAATAGAAATTACAAGTTTATATGTGGCAAATTTGTAGTTGTTAAAAAAAAAATTATAAAAAATGAATACTGTATACTATAAACATGTTGCTGCAACATTTTTACTAAAAACAAAACTGTCGAATAGTTTCTACAATAAAACCTAGTACTCTGTTCAAATTTGGGAAAAATGTTGTAGCTAATGTACTTTTGTAAACAAAACACATATATTTTGCTTTTTTATGAATTTAAATCGAAAATAAATAAAAGTTAAAATATTTAAAAATCTGTGCTGAATCGAAATCGTTAAATAAAAATGAATACACAAATATTACTGGCCGCTTGTGCAGCAGCACAACAAATAATAAATATTGTTGTTGCGACAGAAGAGCTTTTGGATGAAAATTCCACGTGAAACAATTGCCACTTTAATTATTTCGTTGTGAAAAAATAATGTTGCCAGATACATTTGATATATATTTCACCAAATGAACAGAGTACTACTTCTGCAACATTTTTTCATGAAAATTTCATGTGAATTTTTTTAAATTTCATGTGAATTTTTTAAACATGAAATTTTGAACAGAGTACTAGGCTTAATAACATGTGACTGGCTTTTATGCTATAAATTATTGTACTGGTGAGTTTCTGTACCAAAATTAATAAATTAATTGTGAATGTACACTGGAACATAGTTGAAAATTCAAAGAATAAATAGTTTTCTCACAATTATGAATTTTTTTATTTTCAGATTTCTCATGAACCATGTGAACGTATAAGAATTATAACAACTAGACGAGTACTAAGAATACTTATTTATACTTTGTCTTAAAGAGAAAAAATATATATTTTTAAAAACTTTAGTGCTTACACGATCAATATGCGCTAAGTAAGAATTTAAAAGTAAAAAAAATTGATTTTTTAATTTCAATAAAAAAGCCCCAAAAAATACAAGGTCATACAAAAGTTTGCATTACTGATTTGATTGTTCGAAAAAAAAGATGCATTTGCATAAACATAATTATTTGCAACTAGCGCAACTATTAAACTTATAGATTTTATAGACTTATTTTATTAAGGCAAATAAACAAATTAAAAAAAGCAAACCTAAAAACAACTTGCTACATTTAACGATATTGTAAAACATGTTTAATTTATGGCTCAGTTGGTGAATAAAGTTTTAAAGAATCATTTAATGTTGGCCTGAGTTCATTATCTTTTACTCCTTATGGCTTTGTTGTGCTGTTCTATTAAGAACAATTCAATGTGACGTGCATAGAAAAAAAAAGATAAAACAAACATGAAGACGGGAAAGAAAAACACTAGACTGTTTGCATAATTTATTTGCTATTTTTTTCTATTCTTGGTTTATTCAGTTCTAAACTCAATACACATGCTAACAAACATAAATACATATATATACCTTTACATATTTATTTCTATGTATACATATGTATAGTAAGTATTTTACATTTGTATGCGATTAAATGTTGCAAGTATTTTGCCATAAACATCCCACAATTGTTTCCATTTCATTTCATTTGTTATTCTTAATAAAGCCAAATCTAAACATACATACATAAAAGCCATACATGTGTATATGTGTGTATATGTATGTATATTTTATATTGCTGTACACACTTACATTACATTAATACTTTCATTTATATATTTACATACGTGTATTTTCCCAATAAACGCAATTTCAGTTTTTGGAAAAATCATGTTTTTTTCATTTTTCTAAAGGTTACTCATGTCTAGTTTAAAATTTACATTTAAATCAAATTTTTGTTTGTTAAAAAAATCTATGTACATACTTGTATTTACTGTTTGAAATCAAACGTTTATTTTGGGCTGTGCCGATTTCATGCCATTTAACTTCACTTTTGTGGTTCTATGTTAAAGATGTAGTTTATATGAAAAAAATTCAGCCCTAAGACTGAAACTGATGTGACGTGATTATCGAATTTAACTCATCATTTTGACAAAATGTGATTGAAAATGCTTGTAATAAAATCGACATGTGTACGCGTGGTCGCGGTAGACAATTGTCTGATATCATACACCACAATTGTGGGAAGGGTATATTGGATTTGTGCTGATGTTTATAACGTCCAAAAATATTATTCGAACAGCCATCTCAAAGTATACCGATCGCGTCAGAATCACTGCCTGAGTTGTGGCAAGGAAGGTTGGGATTGAAATTGGTTGAAATCGGTCCATTATCTCATCTTGCCCACATACAAATTTCCTTCCGAAATATGAATTTATTGGTCATAAATGTTTTATTTATACAAGTGTCCATCCCAAACAAATTTCGTTACAAATAAGTTGTACATAAAATCGAACTACATCTTGTTTTTTTTTTAATTAGTTTCTTTATTCTTTTTTTTATATAATTAACAAACACAAACTGCGAAGCTTTTGTCTTATCTGCAAAAAACACCCAGAGTCTTTGGCGGGAATCGAACCCGCAACCCTCTCACTGATAGTCTGGCACACTATCGCCCAATCTAAAAATTTTATGCAGAGCGGTCCATAATTGACTATAGGTCCCATGCAATGCCCACTTCCGAAAATCGCTTTAAATAGCATAACTCTATTGAAAATATTGGTATCCAAATTATATTTAATACAAATATGTTTCATATATACGCAAATCCTTTGGCTCGATTTTATGATGAGCGGTCCATTATAAGTCATAGCTTCCATGTAAGGCCCGCTTTAGAAAATCACTTAAACGACCAAAAATCTTTTAAAAATTTTAGTATCCAAGTACAAGTCAATACAAATAAGTTTCACATATATACTGAAATTATTACACCTAATACGGTCGGTCCATTATTAGCCTGACTAATACATCTTTGCTAAGTATTTATATCGAGATCAAATTTAACACAAAAAATATAAATATGTACAGAAGTCATGCCACTAAGTTTTTGTATGATCGGTCCATAATCCTACATAGTGGCCATTTCTGAAAAACTATTATCATACATAACTATGTGTAGGGTAGTATATGGTCGGGCTTGACCAACTAAACCTTCTTACTTGTGTTGCATTTATAATTGTCAAACTTTATTTTTTCCAATACATACAATAAAATATTGAATAAATTCCATAAGATTATTTGTTTTTTTTTTTACTCTGAGCAATTTTAGCTATTTATAAACTGAGTTTACATAAATCTCTTATATTTTCTATAACAATTTTTATAGATTACACCCAACTCTTTTTTACACGGTAGATACGTTCCTCAGAAATCCATATAAAAAAGAGCCGTTTCCTATAGTAAAATGGGGGATATCATCCATGTCATCTGAAACCCGTGTAAGATGAAATGAAGAACTATATTTACATCGAAAAACCGTGTAAAAAATATTGAAAACTATAAAATTTCAGATATGCATACAAATTGTGTGTTCAAAAACTTAAAATACATAATTCATACAGGTGAAAAATTGAGCAGCAAGCAAAAAACAAAAGAAATCTGTTAAACCAGAATTAAGAACAGAAATATGAGAATAGAATAAAACATGCAAACAAAATGTGTAGGTACGAGTTATCGAATAAGGGGATTTCCCAGTTACTACTATGTATGTTCATTTCAGTAATGGTGCCAAGTGTGGTAAAAACAAACAAGACAGTGATTTTGAAACCGTACAAGATTAAACATTTTTACAAAAAATTTTTTTTTCAACCTTGTAACTTCAAATCCGTGTAAAAAAAGAGTTGGGTGTATAATGTTAAACACAAAATACAGATACCATAAGGATTTATATTTCTATAGTCATTGACATGTGATTAAGGGTTTGAAGTCTCACACAAATGTTTATTGGGTTTGTTATTCGCACACATGTTTATCTTCAACAATACTTGTTCTACTCACTATTCGACATTTACATACATACATAGTTAAAAGTACGAGTTCTTTCGTCATATTCATGTTTGTATTAACATGACTAATTAACACATGCCTACACACATAATCGAATAATATTAGTACATATTAGTGTTAGTATATGCGTTAACAAAGTATTTTGTGAAAAGCTTTAATGCGTTGCTTGAATACTATTCGTATATTGGTTATGGAAAAAAGTACTTTTGGGGGACAAGCGAATAATTTATATGCTTAAGACTTGTGGCTACTGTTGCATAATACTACTTAATGGTGTTTTTGTCACAATGCCAGTATCAACTACATTTTGGTAGTCGCTGACCTTATTTAAGTATATCACATCACACTGTTAATACTAATCAGCAATTACTCATTTCACAATCGAATGCACATGTCTACTAATTATGTGACTTTTACTTAATAATGCGTGTAATTTAGGCTGAGACACAAGAAAACGAACAAAAAAAAAAAAAAAAAAACAAAGTTTCATTAACAAATAATAAGTATTTTGTCTGACACTTACAACACACTCTTTCGCTCTTCCTACTACTCGTCACTTGTATTGTTTTTCGTTCTGTTTCCACATCAGACAAAACTTTAACAATATTTGCTGTTTCCTCCGTGTTTATATTTGCTCTTTTTCGTTGTCAGTTTTTTTTTTTTTTTGTTTTCATTAAAAATGGAGAATTTGTAAAAAGTTTTCAGCCGCTTGTTTAAAACAATAATGTTTTGGTAACTGATATTTTAATAACTGTTGGCTAAGATGACTTTGAAAAGTTTTAACTTTCTTATTTAAAATGATTTGCATAATTTACACAAAAGCACAAAAATATTCAGCTGTGTTGGGTTGGAGATAAAATTAAAAATTTACATACAGATTAAAATTTCGCCCCAGGACATTTTCTTTAAACACACAACATACAAAAAGTTAAAAATAAAAATGAACAACAAAAGAAACGCGAATGCCTTAATATTTAATATGTTTAAAAGCAAAAAAAACGCTGCACATTAATAATTCTTTGTATATTTGAAAAATGTTCCAAAGGGTTTTGAAGAAATAAGTATTTATTTTTATTTGTTTTCCTTTCAGATATTTAATGTTACCATTATATTGGGTAGAGGGTTGTGTTGCCTTTTAAAATTCGGCCTACAACAGCTGGTTCAATGACACCAGAATTGTTTTTAAACTTTTAAGCAGAGAAATTAAAAAAGCGGCTTCTAACTAAATGGAAACCCGAAACGGTTCAAGTTCCCGCATAAAACAACAGTTATTCCACTGCAATGTGGTTTCAACCGTCAAGTTAGAAAATACTGTTTTATATACTGTTCCAAAGAAAAAACTCTTATACAGAATCATTTCTACTAAGCAAACTGCTGTCCAGAAAATTTTCTGAGGAAATGAACTGTTATACAAAACTTTTTTCTAGGAAATACTGTTATACAGAATATTTCTCTGGGAAATAAAGAAAATAAAATACTGTTAGACGGATTTTTTTTTATAACCAATATACGATTTTTTGCAACGCAATATAATGAATATTTAAAGCTACAAATGTATTTTTTGATAGATGATTTGAGAGTAATATATTAATCTTAATTATATTAATGATAGTAATAGTTAACGCAATCAACTGCGCCAAAGTCTTAGCTCCTTCATTAACACTTTTGTTTAACTTTACAGCAATGTGAGGAAGGAAGGAAGCATATATTGTTCCATTGTTTAAATCGGACAGCAAATCTGATGTCGAAAGTTATCGAAAAACTACGTATTATATCGAAACTTTTTGAAAAATTAATAATCAATCATTTAAACTATCAAGTGTGAAATTCAGTATCTTTATTTCAACATGGTTTTCAAAAATCTTGCTCTGCTTCTACTAATCTTATGCATCTAATAACAGTCATCAATTGCAGCTTTATTCATGCAAACTGATGTTACAGTTTCAGTAAAGCATTCGAAAAAATAAAACATTTACTTCTCGTACAGAAAGTGCAGAAATTGGGGTTTACAGATCTTAGCGTACAGTGGATACAATCCTTTCTGTCGAATAGAACACAAACCGTTCCGTTTAATAACCCGTCTCCATATAAATTTAACGTTTGTTCTAGAGTACCTTGGGCCGCTGTTATTTTCTCTTTTTATTAACGACTTGCCTAAAGTAATAAATTCTTTAATATTTTAATGAATGCAGACGACGTAAACATTTTCTTGGCCTATAACCAACCTTTTGTTCACTTACGTCTCCAAACCGACTTGGATTCCTTTTATGAATGGTGCAAGTTTAACTAGATGGAACTTAACTGGAAAACTACCAAGTGGTAATGGCTCAAAATTTTCTAGGGCTAGGCATTTTATTCGACCCTAAACTAAGCTTCGTTCCTCTAACATATTTCTACGATAATAATAAAGCAAGGTTGCACACTAGGCTTTGCCAAAAGATGGGCAAACGAATTTAATGATCCGTATATTGCAAAAACTTTATATACATCACTTGCTCGCCCGATACTGGTATATGGTTCAATAATATGGGACCCGATTTACATTACTCACAGGAATGCAATTAAAGCTGTGCAAAAACAATTCCTGATATTTTGCCTACGTGGACTCCATTTCAACCCACTTAATTTGCCATCATATACTACTAGACTTGCTCTTATTAAGCTTCCTACATTAAAAAGTCGTAGAACTATGCTGAATATATCATTTATCCTGAATGTTATTAATGGTGATATACGTCTACTCTGGTTTTCTAATCAATGAAATCTTTTTTGACATTCCGCAACGTTTATACCGTAATTTTGCACCTCTATCTGTGAAGTTTTATATAGCTAATTATGCTGACCCTGTTCCCCTAAGAGAAATGTGTAATCAGTTTAATCAGTTGTACAGATTTATTGATTTTTCGTTAAATGTTAATGTCATCAAAAAATACTAATTGTTTTCTTAAACTCATTCCCCCTTATTCAAAAACGATTATTAAATTTAACAAACGTTTATTAAGCAGATTTACATATAAAAATTTGCTTAATAAACGTTTGTTAAATTTAATAATCGTTTTTGAATAAGGAGGATTGTTAAGAATTAGTAATAAAAAATGGGCCCCGACTCCTTGTTTGGACAGGAGAAGAGCATTTAAGAGACCACCTTGTTAAAAATATATTTTAAAAATTATTTTACAGTTAAAAATACATTTATGAAGAAAAAATCAATTTTTTTTTTAAGAGCCCCAAGTTGAGTGTGTAGTGAATATGGTCTGCCTGCCACCATCTGATAGTAAGGCAGACATTCCGATGGTCAATATGTCTTTGAGTCCTTTGAATGAGGCTATTACCACTTTAGGTGAAACGCCTATTAGAAAAAGAAAGTTGCGAAGTGAAACATACAGGAAAGAGAAAAAAGGCAAGGTTGTGAGTGCAATCGCGACAATATTTGATGAAGGCTCTGATAACGAATGCAGTCAAGCAGATGACGTTGATGACGGCAAACAAATGATTGAGCAGTTGAAAAAAAAAATTCAATTTAGCCACCACTTTTCCGGAGAAATATCGGAAAATTTAATTTTCATGGGAAAATTTAAAGGTAAATTTCTAAGAAAAATTAGGAAAATTTTATTTTTCAATTAAAGCCTGATTCAATACCTTTCCAACGAGCTATCACTCGTTACGTTCGCTTTAGTAGTTTTTTTTTAAACAACTTTCAATGAGGTCCCTTATGAAGAATTCTTCAATTTTGTCACATGACAGTGGTGTACACCACCACTAAACCAGTCACTATAAAAAAAAAAAAAAATATGTAGGTACATTATTTTTTGCTGGGCAATCGATTGAGACTATTTATTTTAAAATAGGAGAGGGGTTTTTTGCCAATTTTGATCGTTTTCATATGGAATTGCTCTATGTTAAAAATTACTTTGTGAACTGTCTGTAAGGAATTGATTTCCATCGACAAATTAAGTAAATAAATAAATAAATAAATGAATAATTTATATATACATACATATACTTTTATAACGGCCACACATAAGCCGACTTTACCGACAGACAGCTAATAAAAACTAAAGCGAATTATGTTTGAATTGTCGAGAAAAAAAAGTACGTAATGTTGCTGAAATCTTGAAGATATACAAAAAATGCTAATGATAGGAAACCCCTATTTGGCAGTTATTATTCGCTTAAGTTTATGATTTTCAAAATGCAAATTCTCTACATATCTTCGTCTTTTTAACTACATATTTTCAATCACAATTAACTACATATTTAGTTTTCTTTTAAACTTTCATGTTTTACAAATTGAGTTTTTATTGAATAATATTTAAAGTTTTGATTTATTTGAAATTTTATCTTTTGTACAGCTCATCCTTATTAAAAATATTGTACATAAAAGAAATATTGATTTGACTCTTAAAAATTCTATGACTTCTTAAGTCTTCTACTTTGAAGTACTTTGTCAGAAAAATTTATGGCTAAATTATAATCTCTCAGGATTTAAACTCTAGTATACAATAGTGTGTGTGGAAAAGTGTGTGTTTGAGCCGGTAAATGTATGTATGTGAGCGAGTGAGTGTGTTTGTATGCATCTATTTTTGTCTTCACAAAACTTTTCTTTAAGACTCTTTACTTCAAAAGTGACAAATGTAGAAAAAGAAAAGCAAATGTTCATATTTCTCAGTGAAGTGAAATACAGAACAGACAGACAGCCGGACATGGAAAACGTAAGAGAGCTTAACTACAAATGCATTTTATTTTTTCCAAGCAATGCGTTTTAACAACCAATCCAGATGCACACAGATGACATGTTAAATTTATACATCTTTCAACTTCTTCATGCCTTTCAAATATGAAATTGGTATCGTCGTACATGAAGTAAGTAGACCAAGCCAACCACAAATCAAGGATGTATAACAAACCAAATGCAGAAAAATATTAAATTCAAGAATATAAAATTGAAAATTGAAAAAAAAAACAAACATAAAACACAAATTAGATTTATTATAGCAAATACAATTTGGTTTTTAAAGAATTCATAAATTAAATGTTTTAGTATTAGATAAATTACTTAAATTAAATACGAGTATAAATATTTGCTTTTAAATACTATTTAAGGTATGACAATAAATTCATCTACGAGTATTCACCCTGTCAGTCAGTTGGGATAAATTTATTTATTTTACTTGCTGGTCAAAATTTCTCATCTTAATTTCATCTCGCCATTCTGATTTATAAACACTTTGGTAGTTGGTACTAAATTACTTTTAAATTTCTCGGCATTTATTTTTTTTTTTATTGTCCTCGAGTGCGAACAAAAATAGAAAGACACTAAACCAAAGAAATACACTGCTTTGGCTTGACTTTAGACTTTTGGACACAGAGTTGTAGTTCTTTGTTGAATTGCTTTTGTTAGTGTTGTTGTCGTTGTTGTTGTATTATATTACTGTTGTGATCCTTTTTGCTAACATTATTATTTTGCTGGAGCTTTTGCTCAAGTGTTGCTGTTGTTGTACATAGTTGTAGTTTTACTTTCATTTTTGTACTGTTATCTTTTTGTAGCTGTTGTTTATATTGTTTGTATGCTGCCTCTCGCCTCTTTTGACTACTTGAGTTGTTGCTGCTGTGGCTCGTAACTTATTCAAAAACTCTGGGGAGTGTCAAAAGCCTTTGTTTACATTGTTGTTTGAGATTTACGAGCTGCACTACATCAGCCTTTTCTATTCATTTATTTATTTTTTTCTCATCCTTTTATTCATTTACTGTATGGTAATTTACTGCGCTGAAACCATATTTTCATCTCTAAACAACAGGAAATAAAAACCACTTACATGCTAACATACATACATACATATCTACTCTATACTTACACTTAAGCTAATATATTATACATAAGTATATACATATATATATATATATGTATGTAGGCACATCAGATTTACTTCTACATAATTATAAATGATATTTAAAATATATAAATATGTACATACATACATATACATATATTTGCACAAACACATATAAATTTAGTTCTACATGCAGGTTTAGTTATCGATTATTTATTATTGGAAGGATGCACGTATGTATGTAAGTATATAATATATTTTAATCATAAATATGAAAAAGATACTACCGAAATATTTATGTGCAATTTATAGGTTCGATTCCTGACCAATTTCTAAGCTAATGAAAGCTCGATTAAAGGACAATTTTTAATTTCGTGTTCATGATTTTATGTACTAATGTGGGTTTCTTGCACTTAAATCTACGTACATATGTTACACGATCTTGCTGAGCACTTCAAATCAAATCAAATATTATTAACTAAAGAAATTACTGCATATGTTAATCACATTAAACGCTTTATTTTCATCTTCAAAGTGCGTCGCGTTCTCTATTTTCATTATTTTAATATGTATTTTTTAAGTGGCAAAAAATGAGTGGAAAATAAGAAGGGAAATTACAATGCAGTTAAAGGAGTTAGCGAAAGGCTTATGAATATTGTGGGAAAACTGCTGAGTATAGCGAACAATCGTTATATCTAGATATCTGTTTTGATTCAATTTTAATTTTTAACAAGCTGTCTATTTTTTATAGTTTTTACTAATCAAAATATCACTGCTTATTGTTATGAAATAAAGTTACTTGTCTTTTTAAGGGCATACTAAGGCAAAGTAAAATTCATATTTTATCCTTCAATAAAATTCTTCTTGAAGCTCTAGTTTCTCTACAGTTTTACTCTTTTTGACGGTAGTTTTCATCGTGTCTTTTTTTAATATCGATATTAAGCCGTTTTTATTTCTATGACTCTGATTTTTAAAACAATTCCTTTAATTGTAACGTGTTTTTTCCTTTGGCCGAGAAGCCAATAATAAATATCCTTTTCCACCAGGGGATATTCAATATTCTTTTGAGAACGAATATGATACATATTAATTTACTTAATAAAAAATATAACCTATATAAATATAAAATGTAGTGCAATTTTGTGAAAATTAGTTCAAAAGTAAAATATCATTTCCAGTTTGGTTAATCGTAGAACAAAAGTTCTACTCGTTTTCTAAAACGCCGTGAAAATCTCTAGCTAGAGTGCAAAAGGATTTCAGTTTCATTGGCAGTGCAATATAGAATCCAGGCGTAATTTAACGTTCTACTAAAAACCAATTTTTGTTTTATATTTACCAAATTTAATAAATGCTTTTATTTCCGTACAAACGCTTTTTTATAGGTTTTATAATTAATTTTTATATTATTTATTTAAATTTCAATTGTTAGAAAAAACTCTGGTATTTGTTGTACGATTTAAAGTGGGTTTGAAAACTATAATGGAAAAAATATTTTTGGCAAAGTCGTTTTGTACACTTGTTTGATTATTTTGTTTTATAAATATTTTTAATTCTTTGGATTTGTTTCGGTTTACACCTGCTACTTAACCACCACCATAAAAACCGCGACTAGTTGTGTAATACTGTAACTGACTTGTTTTTTTTTTTTTTGGTATTTGGTTGCTTTAAATAAAAATGTTTATTGTGTTTATAGAAAAACGCTTACATTTTCTATGGTTTTCGAAAAAATTGCATTTTGTAAATTAAAACGAAAAAGCCACAACAACAAATCGTTTTGTATGTGTATTTGAACAATTGAAATAAATTTTAAATAATTGTAAACTGAATAGTTGCCGTCGAAAGTCAACAAAAACGATATAACTTGACCAAACGTTTCACATATTGAGGCAATATTTCCATCAATATATACATTTATTATGACTTTAAAAAGCTGATGTGACTTTTTTAAAGATTTTTCCTGCTGCTTTTTTATACTTCTTACCACCTAAAAGTGTATGGGGTCACATTAATTATTTTAATTCGATTTGTTCAGTGTATTTAGTATATTTAGTTGCTAAAATTTAAAATGATAATCGCTTTTATCTAATAAATTGTATTTAAATATTTAACACATGTTTATATATTTTAGTCGTATAATTAGGACAATTAATGCATTATAGCATAAAAGTTGCACTTGTTTTACATAAATAATTATAAGTATGAATTAGAATTTCTGATTAGGATTTTATTAAGGATATACGAGTATACAAGAATCAATAATATCTTTTGTATATTTGCCCTGAAAATATCTATAATCAAAATTATAATATATATATATAATTTTGCTGCTTACGTTAAATAACTAAAACAAATATTTCAAATATTACACATCTTCTGTGCTAATTTAATGTAATTGCATTAATTAAAGCATTTAATAATTCAAAAATTTGTTTGCAAATATATAAAAAAATTTAATAATTTTCATTCGTTTCATTAGAAAATACTTATTGAAATTTCTAAATTCTTATTAATGTATTTTGTATTAAGGGGTTAATGACTGGATAATAATAAACTTAAATTTAATTTTAATCAATGTTACAAATTAGTGCTTTTATAAAACCTAATTGAAATTAACGAAATTTTATGCAGAGTTTAGTTTTTATTTTAATTAAATTAGTTAGAAAATGCTTCACACAAATGCACACTTCAATACATACATTCAAACAAAATGGTTTTTTCATCTGTATTTTATACCCTCCATCACTACAAGTGCTGAATGAGGGTAAATATAAGTTTGTCATGCCTTGTGTTACTGAGACTCAACAACGTACAATATATATTCCTTATGGAATTCCAAGTCGATTGAGCTATGGCTGTGTAAAACACTATTTTACTAAAAAAAAAACCATTTATAATTCTCCTAAGCAGTCTGGTATTGAAAATCAGTAAGATCGGTCCAGTAGAACTGGACTTAAGAATCAAAATCTGAAACAACATCAAAAAATTATTTTTTCATATTTTTTCCTAATTTTTCCTAATTTGTTTAAATATTTTGAAGATAAAGCCATGCAATTCTACACAAGATATTTCTATGATGAAAAACAAACTCTAATCAAAATATTAAATATCGGTCCATAATTTCTCATAGCCCTCATATAAATTTCTTCCCAAAATATGGCATAAATACAAAATTCAGCAAACATAATTTTAATATAAAATTAAATCACAAAAAAATATTTACTTCAGTGCGGTCCATGTTCGCCCATAGCTCTCAATCCAAATTTTTTCACAAATCATGTATATGTATATAAATTATAGTGGCAAAATGAAACTGTTGGATGTTGTTAATATAGGTCCATATTTGACCATATTCGCCATATAAGGTTCACTTCCGAAAATTACTTAAATACTCATATATGTCTTAAATATACCGATATTTTTGGGAAATTCCCCATGATATATCCTCGTATACATATATACAATTTTCAGTGTACCAAATTTTATGACGTTCGGTCTATAATTGGTCACAGCTGCCATATAAGCACCAACTCCGAAAAACAAGCAAACCCACAAATATGTCTAATAAATATCGATATTAAACCAAAATTTTATAGCGCTCAGTAATTTTAATCCAGAAAACATACATAATATATATTCAGATCGCAATTCTGCTACTGGATTTTGTAGTTGTCAGTCCATATTTAGTAATAACTACCAATTAAAGTGAACTTCCGAGTGTCATTGTTGTTATCATTAAACTTGTGTTAACTACGTTATTGAGAGGAAATTTTACCTGAAGAAATCACATGACTGAATGCTATATTTTAAAGATATCAGTCCATCATTGGTCCACTTTTACTAAAACAACCCAGCAAGCCATATGAATCCGAAAAGAGTCTTTTCTGACACATTTTTCGGAGCGTTAACGCTCTTTATGAGCCCAAAAAACAATCATAATTGCTCCGAAAATCTTCAGAAAAGAGGGTCATTACATTCGAAAATGGTCCGTAGGAAAGAGCTTTTAGATAATGTCAGAAAAGAGTCTTTTATGAGGGTTTTTTTTTGTTCAAAGCACAAATAACAGGACAACAACGCTTTGGTACACACATAATTAAGTAGAATTTCTGAGTCATACTGCGTGTCGACTCAGGACAGTAACAAGCAAATTTTTCTTTCGTTCCGAGAATGCTCTTTTGTTTTACACTTTGCTGAGTCCTTTTTTCGGAACGCTCCGAAATTGCTCTTTTCTTGGACTCTTTTCTGACTCCTTTTTCGGAGCGCTTCTAGAATGGTATGCTAAGAATATTACACAGAGCCCAAAAAAAAACCCTCATAAAAGACTGTTTTCTGACATTATCTAAGAGCTCTTTCTGACGGACCATTTTCGAATGTAATGACCCTCTTTTCTAAAGATTTTCGGAGCAATTATGATTGTTTTTTGGGCTCATAAAGAGCATGAACTCACCGGAAAGGGTGTCAGAAAAGACTCTTTCGGACTCATATGACTTGCTGGGAAGTTATTAAAATTAGATCAAATTTAAAAGCATTTGAAATAAATTATATTGTGAGTAATTTGTGAAATAGTATATAAAAATATAATAGCATTTATGCTCAAACTGAATTAGAAATACTCAATAATGATATTCTGAGTCTAACAACAGCGTAGTTTTTTATAATACTCGTTATATTTAGGTGAAGGGTATTTAAAATTCGGCACAGCCAACTATTGCACTCTAACTTGTTTTTTTTTCATAAAACAAAAATAAAATAAAAATATAAATAAAACGTTTTTAAGAAAATAAACTTAATTGTTTGTAGCACTAATGACATTAATTTTACTTCAACTAATTTAATGAAAAAAGCTTTTAGCATCTATTCAAACAGCAAAGCAACAAAAACAAATAGCAACAGCAGCAGCAGCAACAACAAAATAGCTAATGGAAATTAAATAGAAAAATATGTATGTATGTATAATAACGACAACAACAAGAATACTGCTTGAACTGTTTAACTGATATGTACAACAACATTAGGATACATGGGGTAAATATTTTGCTCTTAAATGGTAAATAGTGGAAAAAAGAAAAATTAATAATAAAACACATACCTACACAATATTCTTTGAAAGGGAACCATAAGAAAAACGTAACCAAACGAGGACAATCGGAGATAGTCTTTGGAAAGAGAAAGTGTTGCTTAAATGGGCTGCTGTGCAATGGTGGTCTCCTTTTTGTCATAACTTGTAATATTTTCAAACACTGAGAAATAAAGCTTTGTGTGAATGTTAGGAAATTCTGTGAATAAACAAATATAGTAAATAGACATAAAGCAAATATCGAAAAGACTTTTAAGGTCTCCATCGCATGACTAAGTCCATGCACTTACATATTTATGTATGTACGTTATTATGTTTGTATGTATGTATGTATGTATGTATGTATGTATGCATGTATGTATGTATGTATAACAACGGTATTTTTACCACTAGAATAGAATGTGTGTATCTTTATACATACATACTCTTACATACATATGCACATATGTATGCGGTAATATCTAGAAAGACGAAAGTATACTTAAAAGCAATTTAAAATTCATTTAAATAATTAATTAACTTTTCATAAGTATTAAAAAATTTCCCTAAAAACACAACTTAGTTATTTGAAGTTAATGAAATCACATTACGAAGAATTTTCGACAGTAATGAGTTTTCCTTGTAAATGAAAGTATTTTGTTGCATTAAAAAAACTTTTCTAATATCTAGTTCACCAGTAACTGAAAAGTAATCATAAATAAATAACTGTAAAAAAGTACACAAAAAAGTTCCTCAATAGACCTTGTTGTAATAGTTGAAAACAAAAAAGCAAATAACTATGTACGTAAGTATATGATATTTAATTTGTACTCGTCCGCACAAACAAACGAAAGCATTTTTGCTTAGTTTGGATTTCATTTCAAAAAAAATAAACTTGCCCACATTTAAATTTTTACTTTTTTTGCTTTTAAACTTCAGTTTGGTGTTATTGTGGATTATTGTGCTTCTTTCTCTTTTGTAGCTTTAGTTGGCTGCCTTTAACTTAATTTTTTGTAATATGCAGTATTGGGAGTAAAGGATGTGGAAAAAAATTAAAAAAAGTAATACATTGGAAAAAAGTTTTAATAAGAGCTCTCATTAGAAGGGATAGATGTTAAATGCCACAAGAAAACTTTTATGAAACTGTAACGGCTTATAGAAAATCTGAATGAACAAGGCAGGCTTAGATAGATGGTTCATGACAAATGAAAGGCATGTGCAAGTTTATGGCTAATAATGTTAAAGTCATCCACAGACACACTAGTTAGACAGGAATAAATAGTTTTATTAAGTAGGGACAAACAGTTGTGGCGTTTTCTTTTCTGGCAAAAATGTTATATATATGTTACACTTTTTACCCATTTCCCATATAAAAAAAGGAAAACTATTCTCTTTTTTTACTAAAGTACTTTCAAAATGTTTCTTTTAACAAACGACACTTTCTTAACGTACCTTTGTAAAAAGGAAGACCTTTTAAAAATGTATTTTAAATATACATATGTATAGGGGTTCTTTTTGTAGTACCCTGTTAAAAGGTACTTTTTAGGGAAATAAATAACATCAGCCCGTGTACATTGTTAACCTTACAGTGCCAACTCTGTTTAAGTGTTAGCATTAATATTTTCCTTTTAGGGCTTTCTACTGATTTCTAAAGATTAAAAGAGTATTCAGAAGTTCTATAAGCAACCTGACATTTATATAAAGCCACTGTATTTTCATTCAATAACCAAAATAACCAAAAATTATGAAGCGGCGCTTGGTGTGTTCGAGAGAAAAATTCTTCGCAAGATATATGAACCAATCTGCGTAAGTGGAGAATATCAATATTGTACGTACCGAGAACTGTATGAATTGTACGCCGACATTGATATAGTGAAACGTGTCAAAATACAAAGACTTCGTTGGCTAGGACATGTTTTGCGAATGAATGAAGATGCTCCAGCAAAAAGGTGTTTGAATATGATCCTATAGGCAGGCGAAAAAGAGGACGACCGAAACTCCGCTGGAAGGATCTAGTCCAGGAAGGCATTTCAAAACTCAATGTTAGAAATTGGAGAAAAAGCGCATAAGACCGAAGCGCCTGGAAAACTATTTTAAGTTCGGTCAATGCCCCACAAGGGTTGTTATAAAAAGCCAGTTAAGTATGTAAGTAATAAGCAAAAATTGTTTGTGTTTGCTTTCAAGTATATATGTATAGGGTAATTCATTTAGTGGGTACTTTCTCATCTCATTTCTATTCAGTACAGTCTCTAAATTATTATGTGTGAAATGTTTTTCGTGCACTTTCAGCGGCCATGACTTCTCGAAGAAATGATTTTGGTGATTAGCTAATTTTAATTTCCGAACTTGTCAAGCAGCTGCCTAGATCGTTATGTGAAGTCAAAGATCAGCTACGATTCGAAACATTACTTGCAAAATCTCTGAAATACCAGTAACAATGCTGGACCTTTGAATACCCAGGAGATGTGCTGGTATAATTCCATCACCTTGACGTTGTTTTAATCCTGGAGAGAGATATGGCAATACCGGTGCCATGAGCTTGCACGGGTTCGAAATTGGATATTGATCTTATTAACCCCAATGAAACTTGAAGCTGACTATAGTCTCTATCTAGTACTACAGGATCAGTTGAAAGCCTGGGGAATTGCCCCTAATTTAGCTATTGGGGTGCTGGTCTCCCAACTGATAATTGATTCATGTAGTGGTTGATACCCTAAGCGGGGAGAATGGTAGTTGGTTAAAAGACTGATGTTTGTTTGAGCAGCAGATTTCGATGCACCAAATTGACGTAAGTACTTTTGCTGAACAACAACAGAGACATTGAAAGTAGTGGTGACACTTAGATTGGTGCTCAGGAAATGTATGGGAAGTGTAACTATCGTCGCAATTGTTGCGTTGACGATCTACCTTTGGATGAGGTTAGATATTCGGCCTATGACAACCACAGTAAATTCTGATATTCGCCCTTAGCGAACACAAGTTCAAGGTCAGTGCAGTGTTGCGATTGTCCTGCTAATTGTCATGCTAATTGACTAAACTACAAATGGCAGGGACTATGTAGTCTAAACTCTTAAGCAAGTTGCTCTTTAAATTGATCGTTGCACTCATGTATCGAGAAATTGATACTTGTGTGTTCCTGGCAAGTTCATACAAGTACAGACAAGCTGGGCACACAATGCGGTGGTGCGGTTTGAGTGCAACTTGCGGTTTAGGCCTAAAAGGCCACGTTAAACTTAAACATAGTTTTTAGCATTAGAATGAAATTATATTTAAAAAATAAATGTCAGGGATTATTGTTTTGGGCCATAATGAAGATTGGACAAATCATGCCATTTTAAGGCCCATTTAATTGTCCATTTAATTTTAGAAACAATTCGCAGTTCTCTACTGTTATTTAGTGACTGATCCACTAATCTAGTTAATGGTTTTATAAACCAGTTGTCCAATCTCCAAGCAAAAGGGCAATTTTTTCAGATACTGACAGATCCTACTCTCCAATTATTGATGAGGCAATTTCCGATTTGCACTTAAGTTTATTTAATGTTTACAAAAATTGGAAAACTCTGACTCTGAACCGGTCTAATGCACATATTTATTAATTCCTCAGCTTAGTGAGTAAAAGTGCTAAATCGTTTTTACAAAATTTTACAGGACACAGAAAAATATAATGTTTTAAATATTTTTCAAATCTGTTTATATATTTGTTTAATTTATGATAATAAATATATACAGTTTAGAAGTAACGTGGAACGTTCTTATTTGCTTTACGTATGTATTTTGTTTTTATACCCTACAACACAATAGGGGGAGAAATTTAAACTTTGTGTTTTAACTTAATCCGAAAAGTAGACCTGCTTGTTGGCTCGCTAAGCTAACGATATGTACTAATCTATATACTAATTATTAAATAAATTTACTTGTTTTCTACTTAATTATAACAGGAATTGATTACGGTTTAAGCTGTTTGTAGAAGCTTTTTGAATTGAAATATAAAATTCAAGTGGAATTCTTTAAACTGTTTCATAACACTTGAATTGTATTTTCGTTGAAAAAATAACGAGCTGCTGAGATTATAAAACAAAACGTATAATAGTTACTAGCGGTACTAGCGTTACTATACCTTGGTAAATGTACTACAATTGTTAGTGCTTGTTAATGTACACGAATAGAAAAGTCCTTAAACTCAGATAGATGATAGTGTATTGTGCTAATGCTATCAAACTTAAAACCACTTAAAGGGGTATTAGTGCCAAACTACAACTACTGTTGCACACAAAACATATTTAGTAACTTATTATCTACATAGTATAACAATTAGTAATACTGTATTTTAGTTTTACTATTTACTATCCAATTTCACAAACAAAAACAACAACACAGTAAGAATCGATTTTCTGTACTTTTTGAAGAGCCAAGCCATTTTCTGAGATATGGGTATCATCCTCTTTATAACATTGAAGATGATATATGTCCGTATGTATATCTTTTGTTTTGTGAAACAAGTGTGAGAAGAGTAATTTACTGTTTATCATTTTCCCGCTACTCTATTTGCAGTAGAAAGTAAGCAAGGATTGTAATTCTTTTATTTTTAGTTCCTTCGTATTTGATAAATGACAATGCTGTATATTTTTATATGTATATACATATTTTATGTTACCTTACTTACACCTGTTTGTAGTGGTAGAAGTACACTGGTCTTATATATCAATATAGTATATTTATAGACATTAAGGTGGTGCTAATAAATGTTTGCTATTTTTATTAAACAAATATTAATAAATTCCATAATATTCTCTTTATTATGCACCACCTTAATACACTATAAAATGCACAACTTTACTTACACAGACGTACACATTCATATTTTATCATTGCTGTAAAAAAAAACGAAACAATTCAGAAGCAAATCATAAATTGTTATATGTCCATAAATATTAAACCATAAATCTTTATTGAAAACTTATTTTGCACTCATACGAGTAAGAGTACGTACGAAAATACAAAAAAAAACAAAAACAAATCAAAGGTACTTTTCCGTGCATAATTTTTAAGTTGTATTCATAACAATTTGAGTTCGTATTGCAAATACTAAAAGTAGAATATAATTTAAAACCTCTCAACTGGAAAACAATACATAAAGCGGCAACAGAAAATTTATTTTTTGTTCATAAAATAATCATAAATAAAGCAAATATTTATATTCTTTTATACCTGTATGTACTATGTACGAGGTCTGATCAAAAAATAACCGTTATTTTAAAATTTCGTGAGCTACGTATGTTCGATTTTCGCATTTTCTTTCTGTTATGTTGGTCCACATGCCTGTTATATACATATGTTGGTAATATAAGCCATTTTGGATTGTCTGTTGGTTTTTGACAGATAAAAAGGTTAGTCATGTTTTGGTGTGCTCTTCGATTTTTAACTATTCGAGAAAATTGAGCAAAGAAACTGTATTACGTTTTCTGTAAAAAATGAAATTAAATGCGCAAGGACATTTGAAATGTTGACTGTGGCGTTTTGCGAGTCTACTATGAGCAGAACACAAGTTTAATTGTGGTATAACCGGTTTAAGAAACTCCAAGAAGATGTCAATGACGATGCTCGTCCTGGTCGCCCGAGCACGTCTACAACCGATGAAAACATTGAAGCAGTGAAGAAAATGATTTTTGATAATTGTCGAATCATTATCAGAGAGGTTGCTGATGATCTTGGTATATCGTTCGGTTAATGCCAAGGAATTTTTACAGATGTTTTTGGCATGAAACGTGCGGCAGCGAAAATTGTTCAAAAACTTTTGAGCAAAAGCAACGTCGCATGTACATCGCTCAGGAGTAGTTGAACGTCGTCAACGACGATCAAGATTTCCTTAAAAATGGTTGTATGGCTATGACATTTAAACCAAAGCCCAATCATCCCAATGGAAATGCCCAGAATAGCCAAGACCGAAAAAAACACATCAAGTTCGGTCAAATGTGAAGGTTTTTCTCACTGTTTTCTACGACTGCAATGGTGTGGTGCATCATAAATTCTTGCCACAAGATCCTACGGTCAATAAGAAAGACTACCTTGAGGTTATGCGCTGTTTGCGCGAAGCAATACGTCAGACGCGCACAGAATTGTGGAAAAACTAATCATGGATTTTGCACCATGATAACGCACCAGCTCACACATCGATGCTGGTGCGTGAGTTTTTGGCCAAAAACAAAACTGTTATCATGCCAAAACCACCGTATTCATCGGACTTGGCCTCCGCTGACCTTTTCCTCTATCTGAAGACACTGCTGAAAGGAAAGCGTTTTGCTGCTGTTGGCGATACCAAAAAGCACGTTTCAGAAGTGTTTCGAGGATTGGAAAAAACACTGGCATAAGTGTAATATATCTGAAGGCGATTACCATGAAGGGGACAAGATAGTTATTAATGAATAAATACTTTTTGAAAAAATTTAAAATAACGGTTATTTTTTGAACAGACCTCGTATATGAATATAAGACATTAATATATTAAAGAGTTTATGTAAAACTTATATTTGGTATTATAAATAAATTAAACTAACCAGACTTTTGTGTATTATTTACACATACTTTTTAACATTATTTAGTAATATTAATAATAATTTAGTTCTGTTTTTTTTTTGTTAAATTCTTATCTTTAATAAATATCATAAGGGCGCAAATATTGATTATTATGATAATTATTTCCATTAATCGTTACAAACGTTATTTAATTAATTCAATTTAAAATATTTTCCACTTCAATTATTTGGTTACATGGCGAAGTTGTACATGTATTAATTTGAGTTCTGGGGACGTGCAGGCAAAGGAGAGATTATTTATTTGTTCCTTCTACTCCAAAATAAAAAAAAAATAAAAATAATATGCTATTATAAGCTCGTTTGCAAACTTTTCAAATATAATACTAGTCTTAACTTTTTCAGATTCATAACAGCTCTGATATGAATTGCTGACTAACTGATATAACACTTATGTAAATGTTCGCAATAATTAACTTATTTAATAAAACCTGTAAAGCTGCAGTTTCAAACTATTTTATTTTGTTTAAAAAATTCTATAAAACTAAAACATTGTTCACATAAAATCCGTAAGGTTTTTTAAACAAACTTGTGGCCACACCCTGATTCTGTCAAATATGTTTAGTCGAAATATATTTGTACGAGTTATAGACCAATAGAGAATCAAAATAAAAAAATGCCTAAAAATCCAATATTTTCTTATTCAATGATTGCAAATAAATCGATAGAAGCAAAACTGAGAACAGAACATAAATATTATTAAAAGAAACCAGAAACTTACAAAGAAAAAACTACGTTCAATTAAGCACAATTTGGTTATCCGATAATGACCTTGCAAACAGATTTAACTCCAGTGTACGGTAAACATGTACCCAGCAAGCCATATGAGTCCAAAAAGAGTTTTTTCTGACACCCTTTCCGGAGCGTTCATGCTCTTTATGGGCCCAAAAAACAATCATTATTGCTCCGAAAAGAAAGAAAGGAGTCTTTTATGAGGGTTTTTTGGGCTCAGAAAGAGCTCTTACCTCATGTCAAAAAAGAGTCATTGCAATTTTAAATACAAAAATTTTATAGTTCACATTTATTATTTTTTTTTTAATTTTTTTTTAATTAAACAAAAAGGGAATTCATTTACAAATAAACTAAATTAGAAATGGAAAAAATTAAATAAATTGTATTTACAGTAAAAAAAAAATAAAATGGAATTCATTTAAATAAAATATATAAAAATGGAAAAAAAATTATTTTTTTTTAGCAAATTTTTCTTTTGCTCCGAAAATGCTCTTTTCTGACTCCTTTTTCAGAGCGGTTCGAAAATGCTCTTTAGTTGGACTCATTTCTGACTCCTTTTTCGGAGCGCTGCTAGAATGGTATGCTGGGTAGAAGCTAGTTCTTAATCCTATCCAAATCGCCATGGAAGGTGTAATGATGTTGGTGTAAAAGTGGCATGCAACTGTCTTATTATGAATGAAACATATATAATTATGGATTCAAACAACTCCAAAAATTTCAGCTCAATGTTTATGTGTTCTGAAGAGCAGCATATTTGCAACATCTTCAACTATGACGGATAATATTAAAATGCTTGCAAAAGATTTCTTTTTCTTATTATGCGTCACTGTTAGTCAGTAAAGTTTTGTCCCGATTTAGAAAACTTTACAGTGGCGTTAAATCATGCGATTTGTGGGACCAAAGTACATGACCACAAAATGTCTTATGCAGTAATAAAAACGATCTACTGGCACCGAATTGGCGCAAACACATACAGTTGACATTACTATCTTTAAATTTAAGCAGAAAAGAACTGTGACTGTATGACTAGTACAAATGTGCTTTAAGACTTATGTACAATGATTTGGCTAGAAATTGTTGAAACTTTCATTAGTTCTGAAATGCGTTACGCTTGTGTTCATAATATAATGCGCAATTGCAAAGTTGTGATATAAAGCTTTCTTCTACTTTCACCTGAGTGTAACTTCTTTAAAAAAAAAATTGTTTCTTTTTTTAGTTGCATAACCGAGTATTGCGTAAATTTTGGGAGACCGTTACTACGGATTTCAGGATAGTTTTTTAATAGTTTTGGGTTTCCTATTCAAATAAAAAGTATATCTAAACAATGTAATAATGCAAGGGAGAAAAACATACATACATACATACATACATACATACATACATACATACATACATACATACATACATACATACATACATACATACATACATACATACATACATACATACATACATACATACATACATACATACATACATACATACATACATACATACATACATACATACATACATACATACATACATACATACATACATACATACATACATACATACATACATACATACATACATACATACATACATACATACATACATACATACATACATACATACATACATACATACATACATACATACATACATACATACATACATACATACATACATACATATATTATGTACTTGAGGCGAAAATGCTCTGAAATGTTTGAAATTTCAAACATTTCAATCAGCGCAAAGTGTTGAGCAATTTCAATTAGATCGTGTATTAGAGTATTTTAAAAATTGGTTTAACTTTGAATCCATAGCTTTTTTCTCTTAATAGCTTAGACAGACGACAGCATTAATTTGCATTAAAATCTCACTAATGTGAATCAAGATTTTACCCTGACAGACGACAGTTTTTGCGTTTAGTAAACAGCTGTTTGTTTGTAAACAACTGTTTAATTGTGAAAAAATTTGTTTGGCATTTACATCGTGATCAAATGGAAAGAAAGCAGAAAATAAGATTAGCATCTATGCTGTTGGTGAGAAAAAAAAGCTGAAATTACTTTTGCTGAAACTGCTTCATAATGCAAAAATTGTTCATGCACTAGCAACCATCAATCTGAACGTGTTGCCCACTTGTAGGACACTCTGAAATAAGAGAAATTTATTTTTATTATTTCAATTTTACAATTAATTCTTTTTCTTCTACTAAAAATATTTTTTTGGGAAATTGAGTTTTAAGTTTCAAAATCTTATAGAAAAAAAGTGGCGCAAAAAAAGTTGTCCAATATTTTTGTAAGGCGTAGAGCTGGCTAATCTGCATCGATTAGGTGAAAAATATGCAAGGTTGTGGAAGAAATTTTTTTAGTTAGAACCATTTTTATCCATAAAAAAACAATTTACTTTTTGTTGTATAGGCCACCATTTGCGAAATATTTTTTTTTATGGCGCATACGTGAAAATAAGCCGTAAGAACTATTTTTTTTCCGAAATTATGTTCACGTATATCTACGATTCATGCAGGTTGTTAGAATTAGCCAGTACTAATAATTTAAAGAGTGGTAACGATAAAAATCCAGTGTTAAACATATCACTACTTCGTTAGTTGTAGGTCAAATAATTCTCTTTAATCCGCTCTTCCTTTACATTATTATTTCTATTCTTTAAGAGATGAAAAAGGGTGAACTATTCCTCGTCTTTTGTTTTGCATAAAAGAAATAATCTGGAAACAATCGTTCAAAATTTTTCAGAACCAGGTCATTCACAAGATGAGGAGGAGGTTCCAAAAATTAAAAGAAATCTACAGTCCCTTAGATTTGATAACAAAATTAAAAAACTATCCATCCAAAAAGTTTGCGCTAAAAATTATAGAATTGATTCCGACCGATTTTAAAGTTTATTCGTCTTTAGCAAATAAATTAGATTTTCAGAATGTTCCATTCTGTAAAATTAAAGCAATTAAATATAATAAATACAATTTAGTTTCTCTGCAATATAAAACGTCTGCAGGTGAACGCAACTTTCAATCATCAAGCCTAAAAAAACAAGCGAGAAAGGGAGTTATTGCAACTTCAGAAACCATTTTTGCAAAAGAACTTAATACATGTACAAAGATAAACATTAATCCAGACAAAAAGAAAGATATTGAAAGCCTCTATGTTTTCCTTCCAGAAAATCATGTGAGATTCCTCTCAGATTTATTAATGTAAATTTAGTGTGTATACATTCAGCTAAATTTCCAAAACTGAATTTATGCTCGAGTGGTATACAGGTATATTTGATATTTTTGTGTTATTACTAGTATATTTTTTATTGTATATCCACACAAATGTTTCATACGGTAACATAACGCGTTTAATTTTTAGCAAAACTGGATATACAACTAAATGACACCATAATATCTCAGGAACCGTAAGAGATACGAAGCTGGAGACGGGACAGGTCGATAGATCTTACAAAATTATCCCAGGAAGTGGTATTATCTAATTTTTTTTTTGATTTTGTGATATACGTGAAGATAACTTCGGAACGACGAAATGATTGATTGTCGACAATACTGCCATATTGAAATAGCTAAATTCAGTATAAATTCCCTTTGATTTACGTCTAACCTAATGCGCATTAGGATGGGAATAATTCACAATTTAATTTGAATTAAGACTGCTAATGCAAATTAACTGTGTCGTCTGTCTACGCTATAAGTTTTATCAAACTCTCATTATAAATACAATATAAATTGTAAACATCTTATTAACGCCCAGAAATATTAAAAAAAAATGTCTTTGGTGGAAGAGTTAAATGTTTCAGTAAAGCCTCTGGCGTTAATTTAACAGTATAAAATAATGGTTTTGTCAAAAATGAGTGTTTCCTAAATTCTTCAAGTTCAAATCGCAGCTATTGCCCTCATACGTCATAGCTTTCAATTTCATATATGTATGATCCTAATGAAATCTAAATGAAATATTTTCAGAACTTTGTTTAACAAAGTTTTGAAAAGTTTGCTTTGATGGAAATAACGAGCACATACAAATTCATATCAATTAAGTACAAATTTTATTACTGTTTTTACAGCACAGCTGAATGTATAGCACTTGGCTGCTTTAAAGTTGAATATGTTAAATGTGAAACCCTTAAATCTATTGAATACGGATTTTGCACACAAATGCTAGTTTAGCAATTTTAATATAAAATTTTGCCTAAAGTGGGAAATAGAAAAAAGATTTTGCGATTGCGAATACCAATTGATAAACACAACAACTGCCAGTATTTATATAATTTCTCATAATTGCAACATCAATTGCATATACATGCTATGCATTTTAAATACATCAAAACAACCAAAGCACACAGTAAGAGCATGAACAAAAACATTGAAGTTAATAAGTCCTGCTGTCCATTGAACCAGTTTCATGTAGACATACATATTTGATATATGTAGGTGAGAGAAAGATAATGCACTGCGAATCTTAGTTATTACTCAAGCCAAGCTCAATATAGTGACTTGATTTATTAAAAATGATCATATTAAGTTAGTAACAAGTAGACAGAACTGCAGGGTTTTACAACATACACATACTGAGACACCAATAGAGCGAGAGAGAGAGAAAGATACTCAAGTGACAAAATTGCATTGCATTGTATAAAATGAAATAAAATTAAATTAAAATGATGATAAAAATAAATTAAATGCCATGTAAAACAAAACAAAACACACACACGAAAAGGAATGCACACTTTTTGTAATGAATACTTAGTTTAATGTAAATTATGATTTATGTGGAAAATTTTCATTTTAAACAGCCAACAACTGAAATAAATAAATAAATAAATAATCACATGAAACGAAATAAATATTAAATAAAATAAAACAAAATCAAATAGGCTTTTAACACATGCTTTTTTTCTGTTTTTGTTTTTCTGTACGAAATATACATATTATTACGATTGCTTAAAATATTATTATATTGTTAATATTTATTATATTGTACCCATACATACATACATATGTACTACACATAAACAGTATTGAAAAAAATAATAAGAACGGCCGCTTTATTTTCATTCATAAGAAAAAGAAAAACTTAAAGAATGAATTTTTTAATTAATAAAATTTAAAATATCTTTCTTATTACCTTTTTCCCAGCAAATGAACATTTTCCATAAATATTGGGCAACTAACTGTTGACAGTAAGAATTAACAACGTTACACGTGTTTCTTCTTAGCATCATTAAAAATGAATAAGTCGTTCTTGTTATTTTTCCCAACACTGTACTCGTACATGAGTTACATATACATATATCTATACATACATATCTACATATAAAATAATTCAATTTATTAAAAATACTTAATGAATAGACATGTATCGACTTTATTTACAGCAGCTTTAATTGAAATTATTTCAAATATTGTGTTTTTCAAAGAACATTAAATATGTAATACAAAAAGCAAATAGTCGTTTATCATAAATGATAAATAGTTGAGTTGATGTATTTGTAATGCATAATACATATGTATACATATGTACGTGTGTGTGCAGCAGTATTTTAATTTTGGAAATAAATTTATTTTAAAATAAATTGAAATCTTTTTGGTTTTTCAAATGTAGACTTTGTGCAACAAGACAAGACAATGTTTGAAGTAAAGACAAATAATGTAGCAATCATAATCATACTTACAAATCTAATCTACACAAAATGTATTAGTAAGTATTAAAGACGACCAAGTATTTGGTTACGCTTTTAAATTAGGCCAAAAATTGACCGAATACCAATATAAAACCGAAACTTTTATAAAGAAAAAACATAGATGATGGGATTTTTAAGGTGATATTTAAGAATATGGTTCCTGTAAAAATTTTTTCAGTTCAAGATGAAGAAACTAGATTTATAAAGTATTATAGGTACTTTATGTCACCTTGAAATTCAATTTATTTTAAATTATGGTATATTTGAAGAGTTTCGGTTAGTTACGGATTAGGCCAAATATCCATTTCAAGGCTGTATATTAGTTTTGGTTCGTTTATAGCGTTAATATCATCAATATTAACATTAAAATGAACTTGGTAAGATTATACCGCTTGTAATATGTTGATCTCACACACATTTTAAGATATGCCATTTTGTTTTTATAACATAAATATGGGCATTCTGTTACACAATTTTATCTGTCTGAATACATTTTTACGAGTACTGAACAATAGAAAATCAAAATTGGAAGAAAATCGCGTACCAAATTCCTTGTCCAGTTCAATGATTGCAAAAAAAAAAAAAACTAAATCTTTCAAAATATACTGTAAATTATGTTATAAAATTATACAAAAGATGTGTAAAAATTATAATTTTTAAGGAGTTTCCTTCAGGCTAATTTGGTCAAATGTTTGTTTTCAAACGTAAATAAAAAACGAACAAGTTTTTTATTTATTTATATTATTTTTTTTATTTTTTATTTTATTTACCCAAAGTTTCGTTAGTTTTATTCTAACTTCTTCAGGGGTCTCGTTCTAAAAATGTTATTAAAAGAAACCAGGAACTTACAAAGAAAATAATTACAATAATTACCTAGAAAAAAATACAATACCAGTGTAAGTACAATGCTAGTTTTCAAACACATCATGCAATAAAATATAAAAATCGTATTTGAATAGCGAAACCTTATTACGGATGATGAAACATATGTAAAAATAGACCGCAACAGCTACCGGGACCACAACGTTTTGTTTCAGCGAAACGACGCAAAATTAATATCCAAATCTCCAAGCCTGCAGAAACATTTCGCATTCTAAATACAAAAGAGTCACAACTCAAAATACTAAAATTTTCAGGAGAGACAAAAAACTATTCATCGTGCACCAGGCAACAGACTTAACATAAAAATAGACATAATTGTATTTTTCCAGTTAAAGAAGATAATGATGTGAAAGAAATTTTTGCAGCAGTTAGAGATGTGCACTCTGAATTAGTTTATGGAAAAAAGGCAGTTTTGGAAAATTTTGAGTTGTGGCCCTTTTGAATTTAGGGTGCGATTTGTTGAGCCGATTTGATTTAGCTCGCTCACATTCAAAACCTGCAATGAATTAATATTGAATAAATCAGGCCAATGAAAGTTAAAGCGAACACGGCGATTTATGAGACGAAATTAAATTTAGGTTCTCTAAAATGATTGTGTATTATGTGCTCTATAGACCTTTTTGATTTTTAAAAATCTTTGTATTTATTATTTTGCTTTGAGGTTTGCTTTATAAACAAATTTATTGTTTTATTCCAATATTTCGACCAACTTTGTTGGTCATCTTCAAGGAAAAGTTTATCATCTTAAAATGTATGTATATTGTTAAGAAATTGTATTTCAATTTATATTTAACGGCCAGTATCAACATACAGCATGTTTAACAACATTTGAAGAGAAGTTTCCATATATAAACATTGTGGATAACACCCTGTTATTAACAAAGCTAAGCGATTTTAAGTTTTAACGGCTTGGGCAGAACATTCTTGACATGAACATTCTAGTATCTTATGATTGGTGTATAAATAGACTAACAAGGCCAAGTAAGAGCGGAAATTTATTGCCGCTCATCGTTGTGTGAACATCAAGTGTTCTTAAACTGTAATTTAAGTGTGGTATCAAAGACAGAGTGTTACATATATGTTTTGTAATAAAGACTCGTCATATTTTCTTTAAACTAATTGACGCTTTTATTTTGCAATTAAAAGGAATCCAGTTTATTTATCGTCCATCCGTCTTTAAAAAGAAAATCCGCAACAATATTATAATTTGACAATTTTATTAAAATTATATTAACAACCAATATACTTATAGTTTAATGCAGTGTTGTCCGTTGTTAATGTCTTAAGTGTCCTTCATTGATCGTTATCTTCTTTTGCGTATCGTTATTTTTGTATTTGTTTATTGTATGTCTATATACGTGAGCGCAATTATACATGTGTGTTGTAGTTAATTCTCTTCTCCATTGGAGTTTTCTCTATTTTTGGCTATTGGTCCATCTCTGTGATGGTAACATCCGGCACATTTATTAATTTAGCTATAATCTAAATTTCCGCCACAATCTTCCATTTTGAGTAGTATACAAACACTCATCTTATTATCAATTCTTACTATTAATAATGCAAAAGGTTTTAATTTTGATATAGAAAATTAAACAATAAATACACTTCAGTAATTTGTATTTAAATAAAATTAAAGTTCTCTTTGTTTTCAGCAAGAGTAAAGCTCAAACTTGAATTATGTTGGTATTGTTGGTATAGTCAGTGAACCATTAATAAACCATTATTAAAAAGTCAAACCGAAATGAATTTAAACCAGCACTTAACAAATACATTCATCATTCCACTCACTCATGCATTCATTCATTCATTCTCACATTAACTGTTGCCAATAGCAACCCTTTTGTTTGTTTTCAGTGGGCTGTTGCATGGAATTAATGTTGAAGTTTTTCCAACCCTTGTGATTTATTTTCCCCTCCATACGACGGACGGACGGATTGTAGATTTGTAAATTATGCTGACAGTGTTTAAACTTATTTAATTAATTTTGTTAACCAATACAAACAAATCGATTGTTTTATTCAATTAATGCACATTGTAGCTTTTTTGTATTTTGTTAAAAACTATATTTCATATAAATACACCAGCGTTTTTGTAAATATTTGTCAATTTTTTTTGTTAGATTTGTTTATTTTTTGTTTAGAATAATGAATATTATAATTAAATCATTATTTCAATTATGTAAATATTGGTTTAGTTTTTTTAATAGTAAATTGTTGTTTAAAACCATAATTATGCCTTGCAGTCTTTCTAAATTGTTAAATGATTGCAGATTATTAAAATGTTATAAAAAATTAATTTATTATTTTAATCCATTAAGAAGCGTTTCTATTGAGAAATATGATCTAATTTGTTAAGTGTTTTTAACTTTTTAACTGTTTAATGAACTCGACATTAATATTTTAGAAAGAGCTTGGTGTTATTTCTAACACAAATCAACATAATCTACAGTGGAAGAAAACTTTTTTAGCAGTTTCGAATATTACACATTTCTTTCTGTCAATCAAAAGCGTGCAAAAAATTAAAAAACATTTCTAATTTTCAGTGTACGAGTATTTTTATTAAATATAGAACAAAGTATTTGAACATACACAGGCGGTTCTAAGAAGTTCTTTTAATTGTCATCGTTTTAATTTAATAAACAACAGATGTATTTTTAAGAAAAAAAAAACATTATTTACAGATTTAGCATGTTTCCTGTCGGAAGAAGGCCAAAATTTTTGATTTTCTTTATATATCTTCCGATATTTGTTGTTATCACATGATTATGGCCATTAGTCGTTGGGCGTGTTAAACCAATGGTGGCGTATAAGTGAAAGCAAATTATTGTTGGTATTAGATATTAAGTATACGCACAGTTGGTACATACGAAAATGTATGAAAACTTAGTGGTTGCAGGGCTGTCGGATAAGGCGTTTTTAGTGCTTATGGCGACATAAATTTCCAATTGGCGACATGGCGAATGAGATGGCGATTTTTTTGGCAAATTTTTCTTAACAATAAAGCATTTAACGTTTTTATATATAAGCCATCCTATTAACATTATTTAATTTGTGTCGCCACTTTTAAAATCAACAAAATAAATATAAATAATATTGACTGTTGATATGTTGATTTAAACTCATCTATCGATTTAGCCGATTATTTTCTTTCATTAGATACAATTGATTGTGCAACTGAGTTTGAAACTGAATTAAACAAAATTGATATGGAAATGGATCAAGTAAACAAAACAAATCTTGAATCGATTGCCAGAAAATATGAGACTATTTAAAGTATATGAAGAATTGTCAATAAGAAAACGTTGATGTCCGTTGATATATGCAAAATTTTCATTAATACAAATTTCTTTAAAACATTTTCAAGATCCAAAAGTGTCTTTAGGCGTGTATGAACTTCAGTGTTCAAAATTGACTTATATTAATTTGTGGTGTTTAGTGTTAGATTTTAAAGTCCCTATGGCCCAATGTATATTTATACAGCCAAAAGAATATGAAACTTAGAGAAATAAAACTAGGTAGTGATGCCGATTTATGTATGATTCAACTAAGTCTGATTTTATTTTAAGTCAGCCTTATATACAAATTACAATATATTCCTTACTTTCTCTAACTTACACTATCTTATTCTAGTTATACATCTGTCTCAGTACATATTGGTTTCAACCAATTACATTACTTACGTTGTAATTGATTTCTACTAATAAGTGTGTCACTCAATATTTGTTTAGTCAGCATATATCAGTGCAGTGCAATGAGTCTTTTATATATTAGTCATGCATGCATTGTATATATGCTGGCAAATGTATAACAGGCTGTACACATATGTGAGGTACACTACAAATTGAAAAGCTTATTTTAAAGTGGAAATGCCAACAACCTTAATATACTTCTGGCCTAAAGTTTACAACTACAGCGATGCAGCGGGAACGTTGTATTTTAAAGAGATTGCTTTGGCCGTTCTCGTTTGCGTAGTTAAATTCAATATGAACTTTTGGATGCCTTTCTTAGACTTATTAAATATATGAATGTTAAACATTTGTACCTATATACAATATGTAAAAAAAGATTTAATGCTAAGATAATGTGCAATGATGAAAATGATACAGATGAAATGTATGCAAAGGAGGTCTGCGACCTTATAAATGTTTGTAATTAAAAGTACATACATACATACATAGATATCATATCTATATTGATCTCAATTTTATTATTATTATAGTTAATAAACTGACAAAAAGTAAAAAGAAAGTTTATTTATAATCTTGATATATGGAAAATAAAATGTTAATTTTAGAAATTTGACTCTGGTGACATTTTATACGATTTTTTTTTATTTTTTTGGTGATTTTTGGCGATTTCTGGCAACTGTTTTGGCGACACATGTAAAGAAAATCTGACAACCCTGAGTGGTTGTGGCTCCAATTATAATCAAGATGTAATTTTTGAGAAGTTTAAAATAACCTTAGACATCTTATCAAATTAAATTGTTTTATAGAACGGGCAAGTGAATGAGAAATATTAATCGTACATGAATATCACAAGAGAAATACCAAAAAGTGAAATCTGAAATATTTCCATTATATTAAAAAACGCTCGGTTTACGATGTAAAATGTTGCTAGAAGTATCCTTGTTTCTAGTTTAGAGCAGGAAAAATTTTACTAGTTTCACAGAAAGTATGAATACTGCAAGAATTTGTTACAGTTTGGGGTTTGGAAATGTCAACTGTGGAACCAGATCTATAGAATTATTACGAAGGAAGTACAGATTTCCTGGAATGGTTCTGAAACCAGTTCTTTAGCTGGAAATTGTCACAATCGAAACTGTTTGCATGTATGAACTAAATAACTAGCACACGTTCTTAACAACGCTTCTAAAATTATTATGTCCTTACGCTGGTTATTGACGTGATTTTTAAACCATTTTAAATATTTTTCTTAGAGAAAATATTTACAATTATTATAAAGTCTCAAAATTATTTTAAACAATTTTGTGAAAATACAATTTGAAAGTGTTTTTATTTTTAAACCGTATTTTCCATAAAAAAAAAGTTTGGAGAATTTGAAATATATGAAAGATGGCTCCAACTGGTCGTCGTAGCATAAAATACCATAAAATCACTTGCAGCCAGTGCAATTTACAGATAGAAGAAGACGATGAGTTTATTGAGTGCGACAAGTGTATGAAAAAATATCATGTAATCTGCACTACACTAGATAAAAAGCAGTACGATTACTTGTTACAACATGAAAACGATGAGTATGTTTGTCATATGTGTGACAATAACAATAGTGGTACCATCAAAGGAGAATTAAAAGAGTTCAAAAACGAAATCAAAACAGAACTGAAAAAGCTTGATCAGCTGTCTCACATACATGAAGCTATGAATTTTATGTCTAAAAAATTCGATGACTTATTGAAAAGTGTTAATGATAATAAAAAGGAACTGGATAGTATGCAAAGAGAAAATAAGGTATTGAAAGATGAAGTACAAAAATTAAAAAATTCCGTAAAATATTTAAATGATCAAAGAGTTAAAAATGATTGTTTAATACGTGGAGTAATACCAGATAAGGGTGCATCTGCGATAGATACAGTTCTGAAAATAACAAATGATGTTGGTGTAGTATTACAACCGGAGACTATTGACGATGCCTATTTTATTAAAAAAAAGAGATCCATCAAATACTCAAAAAAATAATAAACAAATAATGGTGGTTAAATTCAATTCGAAAAAATCTAAAGATGTAATGATGTCAGTGAAGCCTAAATTAATGAAAAATGAGTCCACAAAAGATGTTTTTGTCAATGATTTACTGAGTAGAGAAACCCTAAACTTGTTCAACTATGCCAAATCATTGAAAAGCGTTGGTTATCGGGATGTATATGCTGCAGGCGGTAGAGTTCTTATAAAAAGGAGCGAGTTATCCAAGCCAAGAGTTATTGTGAGTCGAGAAGATGTTGATAAACTTTTAATGGAAGCAACTACGAACAATCAGAAACGCAGGTCTCGGCATGAAGCAATCGATAATGAAGACAATAATGATATATATTTATCTCCCTAGTGGAAAGTTTTTTTTTTATGTAATCAGTAATATTTATTATGGATATTTTATTTTATTTTGTTTTTTCTTATGTTAAATAATCAATATTTTTTTAATTTAAAATCTTTTGAAGCTTTTATTAATAATAATACAAGTTCTCATTTTAATGTTATATCTTTAAACACAAGAAGTATTTCTTCAATTAAGAAATTTAATAAGTTTAAAACTCTTGTTGCTAAGCTACCCAGGCTACCCAATGTCATTGCTGTTCAGGAAACATGGTTTCAAGAAGATTTAACTCAGATATACAGTATAGATGGTTATGATGCTATACATTGCTGTAGATATGATCATTTTGGAGGAACTTCTATCTTTGTTTGCAAGAATCTAGAATATAAAATTGATATTTGTGAAAGTATAGATTTTGTCGATTCAATTGCATTAACGCTAAATAAAATCAAAATTAATGGAAAGGCTCTGAAGATTATTTCTTTTTACAGATCACAAAAATGTGACACGAATAAATTTCTCTCGTTTTTGGAAAATAAGCTTATTCATTTTGGTCGTAGTCCATGTATTTTTGTAGGTGACTCCAATATTGACAGTTTGAATATTAGTTTGTATGAAGAACTCAAAAATGTCCTTGTAAATTATGATTTCATAAACTGTCACACATTAATAACTCGCCCAGATAGTAAAACATCGATTGATCATGTATATAGTAACATTGTTGATTCGTTGTACGTTGACTCTGTAGAATGTAAATTTTCAGACCACAATCTTATTTCTTGTAGAATAAAATTTGATGTTCAGGATCAGACATTTGTCGAAGATGTGCACTTTTATTGTGATTATAATCGTGCCAAAGTTCAAATTGATACCAATATACAAAGATTACATGAAACAGGAGATCCTTCATTAGATATATCATCGTTAATTGTGTATGTTAATAATGCTCTGAAAAATTCTACATTTGAAAAACGTCAAAGAAGAGAAATTCGGCATGGAATTACACCTTGGATAAAAGGAAATTTGGCAAAATTAATAAATTACAAGAAAAAACTGTTAAAAATGAGAAGACGGAGACCTGGAAATTGTGATATTGAGAGTATAATAAGAGGCATTAGCAATGTAATTAAAAAAGCAAGTAGAGAGGCGATGAACAATTTTTATAAGAACAATCTTTGCAAAACTCAGCACGATCCAAAAAAGTCTTGGAAATTTTTAAATGAAACCCTTGGTAGACAACAAAACAGAACAATTAATTTAAAAAACGCTAGTGGTAAAGAAATTTTAAATGATTTTGAAAAAGCTGAAGCTTTTAATAAACATTTCCTACAATCTGTCAAAGATTTAAGAGAACAAATTGATCAATCATCAACTGATTCCTGGAATTCTTTAAGAACCTTAATTCAGCATAGAAATACATTTTATTTAAATCATACATCATCTGATGAAGTACACAGTATTATTAAAAACTTAAATTCAAATAAGAGTTGTGGACATGATAATATATCACCTAAAGTTCTATTAAAATGCAATGTTTTAATACCATATTTGGTAAAAATTTTTAATAATATGATCAGTAGAAGTATATATCCAGATATTTTTAAAATACATAAGGTGGTTCCAATCCCCAAAGAAAAGATTGCGTGTAGAGTTGATATGTTTAGACCAATAGCAGTTTTGTCTATCATTGATAACGTTTTTGAAAGACTTTTGCATAACCAAATTTCTGCGTATGTGCAAAACAATAATATGCTAAATGATTGTCAATATGGTTTTAGGAAAGGATGTGGTACCGAGGAAGCAGTTTTGAACGTGGTTAATTTCATCTGTAAGGGATTGGATGGAGGATGTCATGGTGTAGCTGGTATCTTCTATGATTTCACCAAAGCTTTTGACCTCATTGACCATGAAATTCTTGTTCAAAAACTTGGCTATTATGGAATATGTGGAAGAGAATTATTGCTTATAAGAAGTTATTTAACAAATCGAAGACAATTTGTTCAAATTAACGGTGACAAGAGTTCGTATGGTTCAGTTGAATATGGAGTACCGCAAGGTAGTGTTCTGGGACCTTTATTGTTTACACTCTACCTAAATGATATAAAAAACCTAGGTCTATCAGGCCAACTTTTTATTTACGCTGATGATATTTGCCTATTTTACCCATACAAACACGAAACCGTTGCAAAAGCATACATGGAACGTGATGCTGCTCTTATATCCGAATTTACGAAAATAAATAAACTTATATTAAATGCCAATAAAACAAAATTAATTAGATTTAAACCATACTGTACTAGCAACGTAGACTTCAGTATTTTGGTTGACGGCAGAGAAATCATGGAAGTTAGCTTTATAAAGTATTTAGGAATATTTTTGCAAAATAATTTGTCTTGGAGTCTACATATACAATATTTAAAATCAAAAACTGCACAAGCTGTTGGATTTTTGTATAAATTTAAAAACAAATTTGATCGTAGTACTAAATTGCTAATATGATGATCAGTGAAATAGTGCGTTCACAATTTAAATTCAGAGTTGTCAAGTAGCTATTGGAAAACCCGATATAATGCCTTAATTCAAAGTCATTTTAACTACTTGGCCATATTGTATGGGTGGAAGAAAAGTACCGAGCTGAAATCACTTCAACGGATGCAAAATAAAGCCCTCAAAGTAGTAGGTAACCTTTCAATTAGGCACTCAACATTATTATTATATAGTAAAAATTTTGATGCAGTTTTGCCAATATATGGTATATACAAAATGCAGCTTTTACTTTATGTTTTTAAATGTATACATCACATTGGTTATCATACAATTCAGTTTTCAAGTTTTCAGCACTCACATAACACAAGAAATAACACAAACTTATATGTAGCCTGGTGTAGATTAGAAACAACCAAGCAAAGAATTGAATATATGGGTAGTTTCGAATTTAACAACTTGCCACAATACTTAAAAAACCTTAATAGAATTTCATTATTTAAAACAGCTCTTAAAAATTATTTACTGCAAAATGTAAGAGAACTTTTATTATAAACAGTAACTTTTGATCTCAAAATAACTTACTTAACTTATTTGTTATTTTATATTACTATACCTACATATTATTTTTTTTTCTTAAACTTTTCTTTACTATTTTTATTTAAAGTAAATTTAATTTATGTAATATTTTTACCAACTCGCCTCTATAAGGCCCAAAAGGGCGCTGAGGCATCATCATTGTAATATTGTAAATAATAAGAATTAAATTTTTTTTAAATAAACAAAAAAAAAAAAAAAAAATTCAATTCATTGGATTGGATGGTTGAAAACGTGATCGATTTTTTCCTAATTATTAATGTGTCTAAATTCATTAACATTTTTATGCAGTCGTTAATTTACTATAACAAGAATTAATAAATAGCTTTAAAGATATAGTTTACTTTAAATTGAAATTTCTAATCAACTCCAATTTACCCCTGGCTAAATAAATGAACAACTTCCATTTACAAAATTTGACTTTCAAAGAAACTACATTATTTAACCCAGCAATTCGTAGGCACGTGCTGAAATGATAAACATTTAATATGATTAGTTTTCTTGATTCAAACACTTAAGATATTCGTTCTACCACCACTAGTCATCCATCATCATCATCATACTCTTCATCAACTCAATCACTCAAGTTAATTACATGATTTCAACAAAAGGATTTTTAGGAAAACCCAAGAAAAATCAACAAAAGTTTAACTATTGTAATTCTAAATATTGCAAACGTGTCAAGTGTTAAAACACTTCTGTTTATCAAAGTAACGAACAGCATCAGCTTCGCAAACTAAAAACAATAACACAGACAGCAATAACAATACTTGAAAAATAAATAAATAAATAAACAACATTAAATGAAATTGATAATGATAACGATAATGATGATGATGTTAAACGTTTTATAACACCTCTGGGTGTAACTAAAGACATTTGCTCAATGATGCTCAAAACTGTAATAATCTGAAAATATATTTGCCATTTTTATTATTACACTATAAAGACTAGAAAATTATTGAAGATTTTGTTAAGAAACACTCACACTCGCACTCACACACACACACACACACACACACACACACACACACACACACAGACACATTCGCTTATTTGTAGTCGAATAGAAGTTGTATTCATTAAACTAATAAAATCAAATCAAATCTCATAAACAGACTTTTATGTTTCAATATTTTGTACAGCTCTATGTAAGTAGAGCGGGGGGTAGTTATTACAAAAAGCGTGCGTTCAAAAGCATAATTCATATTTAGTAATTTGGCATCATGAACATGAACACGAATTGAATAAAATTTGATTTGTCTGCAAATCAAAAATAAGGTTTTTTGAAAAAAAAAATCTCAAAAAAGGACATAATTTATACTCGAACAGAATAATTGGCATAAACAGTATGTTGACTTGAATAAAGTCCCAACTTTAAATTATAAACGAATCAAAAAATTCTATTCAATGAAGTAGAGTAGCCGAGAATTGTTGACGCACAAAGGAATTTATTCGTTTCCAGTGAAACTCTAAAATTAAAAGGCATTGACAAGTTTAAGATAAATTCTGTAAATAATAATTTCTAAGTGATGTTCAAATATATAACTATAGTTGCTATTTTTACTAACATACAAATCGCTCTTTGAAGTCAGCATTTATAATTTGGGGCATTTTTCACAAATATTTAAAACATTATGATGATGAGTATTCATGTGTATGCTCTTCATTCATCACATTGACAAGTTTGACCAATGATTATTTTTACATGTTTTAAATGACATTTCTGGGAATTATTTTCATTTAGAATAGAAAGCATAGCACACACAACTACAGACACATAAACATAGTTGTTAACACGTACGTATGTATGTATATACCTACACATGCATGTTTTCATATGTTGATCAACATTTAAAGCCTTTGGTAGACAATCTTTTTTCAAGTTTTTTTTTTATAAATTTTTTCATTTGGTCGTTAACTTGGAAAAATCGTATTACATGTTCATAAAAGCTATAGAACATAGAAAATTTACAAATATGTATGTTTTAGATATTAAAATTTGTTTCATATTAAATTTTAAAATAAATTTAAGCAAATATTCTGTAAAAAAAAACAGGGATATTTGGCATGTTGCTTTTTGTAGCATGTGATTTTTATATATTTTTACACACTGGTGTCAATCATTTGTGTAAAAGTTGTACTATGAAATTTATTTAACAAAATAACTGCAAACAAATGTCAAAGCTGATGAATGAATATGTATTTTGGCAACTGTGTCATAAATAAAAATTTGTTTAAAATACAAACTATTTTTTGGCTGCACTTGAAACAAATAAGTTTCAGCTGTAGCAAACAAAATGGGTTGGTTCAGTTGACTTCCCTGACCAAATACTGACTGTAATTTGCAACCTAAGAGAAGAAATTGGTTGGTATGATCTAATGCCATGAGAATTTCTAAAAATAGCACTTTACTATGTAATCTTATGTTGCAAATAAAATAAAACTTAAAAACTTAAGACCAGAAGAATTTAGTTTCTAACACACCATTGCTAAACTCTACCTTTAACAAGTCCAACCTTAAATGGAGGCCACATAAATCAAAATTAATATTTATAACCTACACCACAATAGTGGGGAGGGTATATTGGATTTGTGCTGATGTTTGTAACACTCATAAATATTGGTCCAATACCCATCTTAAAGTAAACCGATCGAGTCGATTTAACGATGTCGTCCGTCCGTCCGTCTGGCTGGCTGGCTGTCCATGTAAAGCTTGTGCGCAGAGTACAGGTCGCAATTTTGAATATATTTCGATAAAATTTGGTATGTGATATTTTCTCGGTCCAAGGATAGATGGGATTGCAACTGGTGGAAATCGGTCTATTATTTCACCTGGTCCCCATACAAATGTCCTCCCGAAATTGGGGTTTTCTGGTCATAAATCTTTGAATTATGCAAGTATGCAAACAAATTTCAATACAAATGAGTAATAAATGAAGCTAAATCACATTTACAAATTTCGTGAAGATCGGTTCATAATTAGTCGTAGCTCCCATATAAGGCCCACTTCCAAAAATCACTTTAAGGGCCATAAATCTCTTAAAAATGTTTTTATCTGAATAAAATTTAACAAAAATGAGTTTCTTATGTACAAATGGGATGACACCTAATGTTATAATAGTCAGTTCATAATTCACTTTAACCTCCATCAATTTTTTAAACCTATTTATATCGAGATAAAGGTTAACACACATAATATTTATATTCACGGAAGTCATGGTACTAAATTTTTGATGATCGGTCCATAAGAGGTAATATCTCACATATAGCGCACATATCAGAAAAACTGTTTTATTTATATACTGGGTGTAGGGTATTATATGGTCGGGCTTGACCGACTATACTTTCTTACTTGTTTTAATTAAATTTGCTAGAGTATAAAGTGTTACCAATATATATTAGAGGATATAAATATATTTACACAAAGTAAAGGATCTGGACTCCAAAGTGACCATGCAAGAACAACTGCTGTAAATTTCAATTTTCATTAGGAAATTGTCGCTGAATTGACGTAAAAGCAGCTGGTTTAAAATGTAACATTCCCAAAAGCTTTCTAATGTAACATGACTGCATCGTTTTAAGTGTCTGACTAAAACAAGTACTTATACTCGCACGAACCAAAACAATATCACATTTCACACAATGTAAATAAATATGCTTTGGTCATTAAATAAATTATTTTAAATATAAACACACAAGCCTCGCAAGCATGGCACTTGAAATTTATTTTATTTATGTAAAACTAACGCTAGATTTACACGATTGAAATTTTCTTCAAAATTGCTCTTCAAAATGCTTTAAACTCGTGTAGACAGCAAAAATTCTTCAAAATTTCTTTATTTAATAGTTATTAATAGTTATTTAATAAATTAATTGTGAAGAAATTTTGCTTTTTACACGAGTTTGAAGCATTTTGAAGAAAATTTCAATCGTGTAAATTTAGCTTAACTCAAATTACTCTAAATATTCCCATACATTCGTTTAAGAATTAGTCGTCTAGTATATCCTCATAAGTAGTATATGAGTAGAAGGTAACTATTTACTACTTCTGATAATAAAGTCAAAGCGACAACTAGTCGCCACAGAGTATAACAGAGGCGACAATTTTGGCGTTTCAAAATCGCTACAATCAGCTCATAAGGCAGTTCTATTAAAAAGAGAAAGAAAATATTTTCTGGTAGTAAATTTGTAATGTGAAAAAGCAAAGCACTATATAAAACAAGAATTTTGTGGACAAAACAAAATAAACAAAACAATTTGATTTAGAATAATTGAATTGAAATTTTGTTTATATGTTTGTGATTTTAATAACTAACTAAATAGTATTTTAATAATTGTTATACTTGTGCCAAAAATGAATTTTATTGCGTCTGAAATATAGTAACATAAAGAAAACAAAAAGGCAGTTATCAAAGAAAGAGACAAGTATAAAACTAAATTTTCTTTCCCCTTCTGTCATCTCTATTATACTCTGTGCTAGTCGCTCAATACTTAGTATAACAAGGCTTTTATTGTCACACTAAAGCCACTATCGAAACGATTACGAGGTTGCACTTCTGCACACTTTAAACCTTTGAAAGGTGCATAAGATTTTTTAAGTGACACTTTAAATAAAAATATAAAATTCTCGATTTTTATAACACATCTATTTAACCTTCGAATTGGCAGAAATTTTCATTATTTTCAACCACCAACAGTTTCATGTTAAATTATCATTTAAATGCTGCATGTAATAAAAGTTTAGAGTTTTTTGTATTTGTCATCATATTTTTATTTAGTATTTTTTGGCCATCCATCATGGTAACACCCACGCCACAATAACGTCTTATTCAGCTATATTACGAAAATATGTTTCATGCACTTTGAGGAATATATGACTTTATTAAGAAATCTTTTTTTTTTTGGGAATCTAATTTCACTTTTTGGACCTGTCCTTTGTTTTTTTTTTTTTTTGGTATTGCTTGGGGTTTTTTGAATTCAAAAGTCTTTAATAAGCCAGCTACGATTCAAGACTTGAAAGACGTGTGTAACGTTTAATAACAAGCGTTAATTAATCAGCCATTATAATCAATATCAATGTGGCAAAAAGCAACAGTTGGATGTTTCACTCGAAAATAAATAAAAAAATACTTTTCATGTTGTATGTTTTCGCAATAAAGCAATTAATTGTAATTTATCAGGAGCTCCCAATTAACTTATCTAGGTATGTGGCGTTCTTAGTATTTTTTTTTTGGCTGCAAACCAGTGCAATAATTAAACGAAAATCTCTTAAAAGTTGAATAGTACAATAAAATATTGATTTAATTTAAAATATACATATAAATAAGCCAATGTTATTTTGTTACTCTAATTTTTTCTTTCCAACTAATTTTTTTTGTGAATTAATTTGAGCTCAAACTTACTTTGTTATTGGTTTTAACACAAATTGCTGTTAAATATATAATTTGTAATATTAAGAGCCATTATTACAACTTGTCTTTAAGGTTCTTAATAGTAAAAGGTAACTTTAATTAATAGTGTTGCTTGAACTGGTCGGACGTGTTATTTTTAGTGCGGCTGAATTTTCGTAATAGGTGAAAAAAAATAAAAAAAAAAAAAAAAAAAACTTGTAATAAGTGAAAAAAAAAAAAAATATATATATATATAAAAAAAAGATATCGTAATAGGTGGAAAAATATCTATAGTGGTTTTTCGGTAATTTAAAAATCGCATAACAACTGCATGAGTGTCCCGCTCAGATGTAATTCTGAGAAAGAGCTAAGCTACAGTAGAAAAAATTTATGGATCTCTGAGGAAGAATCCTTAAGAAAATCCGTGGAGTCTCTTCTCAGTACAAAAGCCGAAATACGGCGCCGTTCCTGTTCGCCCAATATAGTTATCTCATCCGATGAGAAATCATCATCTTCATCAAATAGTGCAGTCAAACCCAAAAAACAAGTAGGTATGGATAAGTACATCACCGTTCTCAAGCGACAGAGGAGCCCGACATCTCCTCAAATGTCTTCCAATTCTAAAGTTCCTAAGACCGTCAGGAGAGATAAGCCAAATGATGAAAACAGATTTGCTCTACTTCAGACGGATGACCCAGAAATACCGAAAAAGACGTTTAAGCCCCCACCAATTTACCTGAGAGAGCCCACTTCCAATAAACTGGTACAAGGAATTGTTGCTGTAATAGGTGAGAACATGTTTAGCGTAACCTCAATTAAACATGGAAAAATCAGCGAGACAAAGATCCAAGTGAATAGGGAAGATGATTTTCGAAAATTGTCCAACCAGTTGGAGAGGGAGACCAGGGATTTCTATACCTATCAGCTCAAAAGCGCAAAAGGACTCCAAGTCGTTCTAAAGGGTATAGACCCATGTGTTGATCCTGCGGAGATAAAGAACGGATTAATGGACAAAGGGTTCAAAATCAAGAGCGTAGTAAATATTAGAAACCGTGAAAAGATTCCTCAGCCCATGTTCAGGGTAGAATTGGAACCTGGAGATGTTGCCTTAAAGAAAAACGAGTCCCATCCAATTTACAATCTTATTTATCTTCTGCATCGTAGAATTACCGTGGAGGAACCGCATAAGCGTGTTGGACCCGTCCAGTGCCTTAATTGTCAAGAATTTGGTCACACCAAAGCGTATTGTAAATTGCCGTCTGTTTGTGTTGCATGTGGGGAACTACATGCAACTGCTCAATGTAATAAGTCCAAAACGGACTTAAAAATAAAAAAATGCAGTAACTGTGGAGGAAATCATACCGCTAATTATAGAGGTTGTCCAGTTTATACTTATTTGAAGGGCATAAGGACCAATAAGTCGCCAGTATTACCTGACCATCCTCAACAACCTAATTTCACGTCGAGTAAGAATTTTCCTCAAATTGTACGACCAACTACTCACGTAAACGCTCCTAATTCTAGACAAGTTTCTTACGCAAACGTGGTCAAATCTAATATGCCAGGTCTGGAGCAGGAACCTATATCGCAATATTCTGAGCCACATATCAACAATCTAGAGACAACATTGCAGACACTTGTCCAAACTATGAACACTTTTACGACCACCATGACATCCATGATGCAGGAAATGCTGAAAATGCAATCCACTATCTTGCAAGCCATTTTAAAGAAATGATTTATTTAAAAATTTGTTTTTGGAACGCGAACGGCCTCCGCCAACATAAAAACGAACTGGAATACTTCCTGATGGATAAGCAGATTGATGTTATGATGATTGCTGAAACTCACTTGACGTCGACAGGGTACTTCAAAATTAATGGCTACGTGTTGTACGATACTAAAGATCCCCGCGGAAGAGCTTGTGGAGGTTCGGCAATTCTTATAAAGAACAGAATAAAACATTATCTAATGAATAACATAAGTGAGGATTACCTCCAAGCAACAAACATTTGCATTGAATTCTGTCAATACAAATTTGTTTTATCATCGATTTATTCTCCGCCTCGATTCTCAATAAAAGAACACCAATACCATAACTTCTTTAATTCCCTTGGAGCTAGATTTTTAGTTGCTGGCGACTTTAACGCCAAACACACATTTTGGGGTTCACGTCTGGTAACCCCAAAGGGTCGCGTACTCTTCAACACCATTGCTCAAATGGGCTTAGATGTACTCTCAAGCGGACATCCCACCTACTGGCCGACGGACCGACGGAAGATTCCCGATGTTATTGACTTTGGAGTAGTGAAAAATATCCCTGTAGAATGGATGCAAGTGGATCCTTCATTAGACTTGTCCTCAGATCACTCTCCTACTATCATTTCAATGCATTTCCCTCAAGTGTGTGGCTCTCCATTTAGAAACATGACTAAGACCCGAGTAAGCTGGATAAAATACAGAAAGTATTTAAGTTCTCATTGCACGGAAAATATTGTGTTGAGAACTACCGACGATATTGATCAGTCGATTGGCAACTTTACCGAGGACCTTCGACGAGCTGTGCATCACGCTTCCACTTATCACGTTGAATGTAAAAATAGGACAAACAAAACTTATTTATCTGAACTCGAACATCTCCTATCAGAAAAAAGAAGAATGAGAAGAGAGTGGCAACTTCACAGGTCTCCTGAACTGAAAGCTAGGCTACGGGTATGCAGAGATATACTAAGACATTTCTTAGAAACCCAAAGAACGGCTTCACTTAGATCCTACTTGGAGGGTCTTGATAGTACCCCACAATCTGACTACTCGTTATGGAGGGCGGCAAGAGGTTTAAAAAGACCAGTGAGAGGAAAACCTCCTTTGCGAAATCCGACTGGTGACTGGGCTAGAAATGATTCCGAGAAAGGGACATTATTTGTTAACCATTTAAGAAATGTGTTTACTAAAAACAACTCAAATAACGTATCTGATTTGCCACCACTCGTTATTAGACCTCCTGTACCTCTAAGACTAAACTTTGGTGATGTCCAAAGCGCTATTGGTACTCTCAACCTTAGAAAGGCTCCAGGTATGGATAAAATCAGCAATAAAATGCTTGTGGAGTTACCTCGTGTAGCTAGAAGAATTATCCTCTTTATCTTCAACGCTATTTTACGCCTAGAATACTATCCTGCAGATTGGAAGGTGTCTATGATCACTATGATTCCTAAGTCAGGGAAGGATCACACCAAAGTAGAGTCATATAGGCCAATTAGCCTACTGCCGACAATTTCTAAACTGTTTGAAAAATTGTTAATGACTAAGTTGATTCCAATTCTGAACGACACTGAATGCATTCCTAATCATCAATTCGGCTTCAGAGCTAAACACAGCACCATCGAACAAACACACAGATTGGTAAATGTGATAAGAGGGTCGTTTGAAGACAAAAAATACTGCTCCGCCCTTTTCATTGATGTGTCCCAAGCGTTCGACAAAGTTTGGCATGACGGTTTAATGCACAAAATAAAATTAACTCTGCCTGCTAACACCCATAAACTTATGGAAAGCTATTTATACGGTCGCAAATTTAAAATCAAAGAAGGCAATTTTTTAAGCCCCGCTCAGCCAATTGAAACAGGTGTGCCACAGGGTAGCATACTGGGTCCTACTTTATATTTGATTTATGCCTCCGACATGCCGTCAGACCCCAAAATCCACACGTCAACTTTCGCAGACGATACAGCCTTTATCAGCGTTCATAAGGACCACCAAGTAGCATCACAGAATTTGCAGAATTATGTTTATAAACTAGAGAATTGGCTAGAGCTTTGGAAAATCAGGGTTAATGAACAGAAATGTATTCATATCACTTTCACATTGCGAAAAGAAACTTGCTCGTTCATCAAAATAAATAATCAAATTATTCCTCAACATAATGAAGTCAAATACCTCGGCATTCACCTCGACCGCCGTTTAACTTGGAAGTCTCATATTGAAGCGAAACTTACACAGATGAGATTAAAAGCAGTGCAACTTAATTGGCTAATTGGCAGAAATTCTTCACTAAAGTTGGACTGCAAACTATTGTTGTACAATGCAATTCTAAAGCCAATCTGGTGCTATGGAATTCAATTATGGGGTACTGCCTCAGCATCAAACATTGAAAAAATTCAAAGGGGTCAAAATAAAATTCTACGTATAATTACTGCAGCTCCATGGTATGTTAAAAATTCTCGAATTCACAAAGATCTATGCGTGCCATTAGTAAAAGTTGAATTTACAAAACACGCGTCAAAGTATGTCAGCAAACTTGAACACCACCCAAACCCACTTGCACGAGACATCCTTAACTTTAGTGGCCATAATCGGTTGAGAAGGAGGGATACCCTTGCTTTAACTCAAGCGCAAAATAGATGACTGGATCAGTTGATGTAAAATTTTTTTAGTATCATAAAATTTTTGTCTAGCACTGGCTGGGCTTATTATTTTCTTTTTAGTATTAAGATTTGAATACTTATTGTCATTTCATTATATGAAGATTCAATAAATAAATAAAGGCTAAAAAAAAAAAAAAAAAAAAAAAATTAAAGTGGGGAATAAAGTGACCTTTAAAAGTTTTCGTTATTACAATATCATACCTTTAATAGCAATAGCCAAGTTGTAATAATGGGCCTAAAAATTGTACTCGCATAATGTAATTGAATGGAAAAACTCTGTGTAAACTGTATTTAAATTTGAAATAAAGTTTTCTCGCTTCTTTTTTTCATTTCCCCTTGAGATATAAAAATAATAGATTTACACTTATTATTTTATTATTTATATTATTGTAAATAATGTTGGGTATTTACTTAATCTTTTGTTTTGTTTTGTTTTATTTTATGGCCAACAGTGAAAAAACTAAGTTTCATATTGTTATAAAACAAAGTTTTATTTAGCGGAAAATCTATACTTTAATTATGTTTACAGGCATTCAATAGCAGTGGGTAAAACGTTGTTTAATGGCAACCGATAAAATTTGAAGTAAAACAAGCCAAGTAGATAAAATTACATATTTGTGATTATTAACTTAATTTGCTGCTTCAAATCGAATTACTGATTGATATTCCAATTAAGCAGCTGCCTATTAAAATGAAATGTGGTAATTTGGTCCCTATGCAGTTGCACAAATTAAATGACCAGTTTGTTAAGCTATTTTTAAAGAATTTATTTTAATTATTAAATTATCAATTCAATTTAAAACAATCTATTTGAGTTTTTTTTTAATAAATATTTGTATGTAAATATTTAATATTATCATTGACAGCTTTGTATATGTGTCGTAATGTAAAACAAGTAGATAATGAGGCGTAAAAAATGTAGGATACGAACACTTACATATTTATCTATTGTTTATTTGCTTTCATTTCTTTATTTACAGATTAGCACTAAAAGTGCCAAGTACCTTCCTGGCGAATATTACATGACATACATATGCTTTACCAACAACCCCTACTTAAACATAAATTTATGGCAAAAAATCAAAAAACAGCACACATTTAGCCAGAGATACTTGCGGCTTGACATGGTGCTACTCGTATTTATAAATACATACATAAACCTTTAACATTGATTCTGAAAAGTGAAAAGAAAAAACTGGTTTTAAAATGACTCAATAAATGTAACATTACACTTAATGAAGTGGAAACCAATTGTAAGAATAATGGCTGTTGGCAACAGATACAAAACCACATTTTATAAAATGTTAACAAAAATTTAATGCGGTTGTTCAATCTCCCACTACTGCTCCTACGATAACGTTGCTTGTGAAAAAAAAATAAGGTAAAAATAAAAAATTAATGGTTTATATGAAATGTTCTTAATAGTGTGGCAGACAACAGAGTAGGGTGAAAAATGTTAAAATAGGTTTATATTATTAATTTATCTTTTAATGTTTAAACAATATTTATCATTTTTATATGAATGAAGAAATACTGGATTGACGTATGTCATTTAAGGCTACTGTGGCGGAGTTGTAAATGGGTTTCAATCAATCTTCAGTTAGGGGAGAGTGCCGTATTGCGAAATTTGAGGTTTTGAAGAAGGTTTTCAATACATATTCTCTGTTAATTATTTCCAAGAGTATACAAACAACACCTTCAAATAGAAAAGTAACAATAATCCTACTAACTGACAATGTCAAATATCTAGGTGTAGTGTTTGACAAATACTTAACATTCAAACAGCATATCTTGCTAACGTGCTACAAAATATTAGGTCGGGTGCCCCGATAAACTAGAAGACAGTGCGCTATACTGTCAGTGTCAATGTTGCAGGTACGATTTCCGTCAAACACTCTGGGTGTTTTCTGTTAAAAAAAAAAAATTAAAATCTATACCCGTTGTTATATAAGAAAACTAAAATAAATAATATATAAATTAGGAGTATCTTCTTTTAATTTAATCGACGTACAGATGCCATATATGTTCCTACAGATGAGCTAGTTATACAAATAAAGACTTAAAAGTATTTTCAACCTTGCCAGCAGATATACCGCCACACTTTCACATTTCAATTTTAAACAAAAAAAAAAAAAAACAAATTGATAAACTACCCTTCTAAAACTACACTTACATTCCGAATTTCAATGACATCCAGAATTCAATATTTCGTAGCTTTATTCGCCACTTTTTGTATTACTAATTATATATTTAAGAAGTACTTTATATTATTCTTAAACATGTCACAAGTATAGAATGCAAAAAATTTACTTAAAAAAAATAGATTCAAAGGGCCATAACCATAGACAAACAATAAAGTCAGTTCTTTTTAAAAACAACCTTAAACTTAAAACCTACTTTTAATTATTTTGTAACTATAGTCAAAATTTAAGGTCAGAAGGGTCCGCGAGAACTACATCAAAAAGCTACAAACCCACCCGAATCCGCTGGCTAGAATTCTAGCTCAGAGTGTGGTCCACAATTTCCTATTACATTTTAACTTAATTTGTAAGTGTTGGGTAGCTACCAGATTCGAAGACAGAAACAGAAAAAATTAATTAACTTTATATACTAATAAAATTAAAAAATAAAGAGTCATTTAAAGTGTTTTTAAAATTGTTAATAGCAATAACATAGCAACACTATTCGGACAGTAAATATAAATATTTATTGAGACTTAAGGTACTTTTCATTATAACTGTGTATGAAGTACGTCAAATATCGCACAATATTTTAGATCCAATGAATTTCCACTTATTGAATTTAAACTTTTTAAATCGAAATTATTTGTGATGGTCAAACTCTTTTCATTAATTTCAAATTAAATTTTCTGTTGAATCAAATCAACTGTTTATTTTACATCAGAATTAACCCATTAACGTCAAAACTCCTTACTATAACTATGGCGAATATGACTTCCAAGAAAAGTTAGTCATGTGGTCGTGATTTGTACATCAGTGATGGCAAATTCAATACTATTGTACTATTTTCAGTACTTTTTCACAACAAAAATACCACAGTACCCCCACACATATTTAGTACTCTTTGTTTGTTTTGCTTTGTTCCCTGTTTAGAAATCCAGCGTTACTATTTTTATAATCATTGACAACATTGGCTTCAAAACAAGAACACAAGGAATTTACAAATTCTTCATGTTATTTATTAGGTGCGCCAAGATAGCGTCGACAAGATATCGTCGATTTTAGGAATTTAAAAACCGGGAAAATAAAAAAACCGGGAAGGTCAAATATCGGGCAAATAAAATACACACATACACATACACGCATTTTTAAGTAAGCTTCTGAAATATAATCTGAATAGTCCCCGCCAAAACCAATACAGATTTTAAAAGTAGACGCCTTAAGGGACAGAATAAGCGAACTGTGCAAAAAGTACGACAATTGAATTGACGTTTGTAAATGATATGCCAAGTTCAAAAGAGAATTGAAAAAACTGGTCAGCTAAAACTGAAGAGTGTGCAACAAGACTTACAGTATTCGAAATGATTTTTTTCTTTTTATCAGGATTTTGACGATTTTTCCCAAAATTCATCTGGCAACCTTGCATACATAGCTTAAGCTTAAAAGTAATGTAAACAGAAATTAAAAAAGGGAATTCCCCTAATTTGTACCATATGTACATATTTCGGAAAAATTTAATTTAACCAAAATTAAATTTTTTCAGCCCAAAAGATTTTAATCGTGCTAAATGGAATAAGATCGTGTAAAAAATTTTTGCACGGTTCGCTTATTTTGTCCCTTAAGGTGTCTACTTTTAAAATCTGTATCGTTTTTGGCTGGGACACTTCAGATTATATTTCAGAAGCTTACTTGAAAATGCGTGTATGTGTGTATTTTACTTGCCCGATATTTGACCTTCCCGGTTTTTTTATTTTCCCTGTTTTTAAATACCTAAAATCGACGATATCTTGTCGACGCTATCTTGGCACACGTTTATTTATTTGATGTGGGATAATCTACAAAAGTAAACAGATGCATATAGAATTAAAGTTGTTTGTGGTACTATTTTGATAATTCTTTTAAAGTTCTTATGTTTCGTACATTTTTGTAATTCTCATTTCTTGTTTGAGATTTTTTGTGTATCATATGAGTTTGAAAACTTCAAATATATTGGTGAAAATGCTGGCATGCTCATATGTTTATTATCGTAACCCACAACAAATAAAAATTTTTGAAACATGTATTTTTACATAAAAATGAATTAATTTTTAGTTTGTTGTTATAATAGTTTTTTTTTTTTATTAAACTGAATTAATTTTATTTCTTGAATTATTTTTAAATGGATTTTCAATTTTAGTTTTGAATAAAAAATATACATATGTTTCCTAAAAAGTACCAAAATGTTGAAAAAAGTACTCTTTTTGTTGACAATCAGTACCATTTCAATTTTTAATGTTTCCATCACTGTTGTATATACTCGTATGTATGTACGTTATAAAATTGTGTAGCAATCAGTAGATGTCCATCCATAGTCCAGTCTCATTTCAGCTTGTGGCACTTATAAAAACTAAAATTTTTAAAATAAAACTAAGCACCACAGTTTTCAAGTTGTAATACTTCCGGTGTCTAGACTCTTAACAATTTAAAATTTCCTTTCCTGATTATTTTTCCATGAGCTGCTTAAATAATTGTGCATAATTTATTATGTCGAAGCTTAGGCGAAAATTTTCCAAAAGTTTAACAATTTTAATGTCTGTCTACTCACAAATAACTCTGCAAGAAAAACCAGCAGCAACCAACAACTTTTTTATGAGTTTATTCTTTTTTTTTTTTTTTTTTTTTGGAAATTATTTGTGTTTTTAAATTGAGCAATATAATTCTAGACTATGTACTTGTTTACAACTTTAATGTATAAATTTAATGAAAATAAAAGTATTTTTTTGTACTTTTTTTAAGAAGACAACATGAAAAAGTAGCATGTGGCTCTTAGCATTAATATTGAATATATATACTGGCAAACATTTTTCTTATGTTTTTTTTTTCAATATTTTTAAAAATGAAGAAAGTTTGTATATTAAATTTTCTATATTTTCTTCGTTTTGGTTTTCGCCTCCAATTTTAATTTTACTTTTAACAAGTCCGCTTTTTTATTATTATTAACCTAAGACCGTTAAAGTTAACAGAACATATAATAAATACTTGTAGAACAATTTTATATTTTAAACAAACAATCAATTCTAATTTTCGTTTAATAAAAATACGAGTCTATAGTAAAAAAAAGTTTTTATTTTATAACATTTTGTTTGGAAAGAGGAGACTGAGGGGCCTTTTGTATGTAATACACAGTTTTTTGATGGTAATAGTTTAATTTGTTGAATAAATTCTATTCTTAGCATGAAATTATATTTTTTCATTATGAAAGCGAACATTTAATTAAAAATATTGTACATATATATACTATATGTATGTACATAGCATGTACACTATGTACTCGTATGGCAGTATTAACATTGGAAAATATTAAGTTTTATGTTTACTATTGAATTCATTTTAATTAATAATTCAAAGAATACCATTGTAGATTAATGTCATATTGAAATGCATTTTCTCTCCTGCCAAGGACGTCATCACCAGTGTTCATTGTTCATGTAGATTTCGGGAATTAATCATATTTCTTTTACATGTTTAGAAATTTACATACGTTTGCAATGTGTGTGTCTTGTTTTTCCTATTACATATTATTAAAAATTTGTCTTTGTTTTATATTTTGTTTAACAGATTAACATTTATTTATTTAATTTAGTTTTTTTTTGTTATAAATAGCATCATTATTATTTGTATGAAAAAACACCATTCCATTTGTGTGCAGATACTAGTATTCCTAGAAATTCATACAATTCATAGTAAGGTTTACTTTTGAAATACTAAAGTTAATAATTCTTTGCTGAAATTGTACACAATCAAAGGCATAAATAATTGCGTAAATCTTATTTATTCAAATCCGCTTAATTTATATTAGTTGATTTTCTTTTCTTGGAAAGTTGAAGTTTTAAACTCACTTTGTCTTTTTATATGGTATTTGTTGCTTAATTTAAATTCATAAAATACAATAAATTCATATTTATATTGTTTAAGAATAATGAACACACAAGTACACGTTTAGACTCTTAAAAACTGGGTTGCGTTTCCAAGCCACGAACATTTTAAAACAACCGACTTTCTTCCTTTGTATCTTTGAACAGAACCACAGCAAAAGTGGCAATAGGAACACAAACAGTAGCAACAGTTGAACATAAATATATGCAAAGTTATAATATTTACAGCAGGAGGAAGAGCAGCAGCAACACTATCGTAATAATAATAATAATAAGAATAAGAATTAGAAAAAGAACAAGTAAGAAAGTATAGTCGGTCAAGCCCGACTATATAATAGCCTACACCAAGTATATGTATAAAACAGTTTTTCAGAAATGGGCGTTATATAGGATATATAACCTATTGTGAACCGATCAGCTAAAAATTTAGTGTCATGATGTCTGTGAATATAAATATTATATGTGTTAAACTTTCTCTCGATATAAATACTTTTAAAATATTTGTGGAGCTTAAAGTAAATTACGGAGAGGGTCTTATAATGGAGTTTCGCCTAATTATGGACCGACCATTATAAAATTGTATCATATTATTTGTATACATATGAAATATATTTGCGTTCAATATTAATTGGATATCAATATTTTTGAGAGAGTTATGCTCTTTAAAGTGATTTTCGGAAGTGGGCTTTATATGGGAGCTACGAGTAATTATGTACCGATCATAATAAAATTGTAACGTATTATTTTCATACATATGAAATATATCTGCGTTCAGTATTAATTGGATACCAACATTTTTGAGCGAGTTATGCTCTTTAAAGTGATTTTCGGAAGTGGGCCTTATATGGGAGCTACGAGTAATTATGGACCAATCTGCATAGATGTGTTTTGGTTTCATTTACCACTAATTTTTGATGAAATTTGTGTGGATACTTACATAATTCAAACATTTATGATCGGTAAACCCCAATTTCGGGAGGACATTTGTGTGGGGGCAAGTTGATATAATGGTCCGATTTCCGCCAGTTTCAAGCCATCCTTGGGTTGGAAAAATACCATGTACCAAATTTTATCGCTGGCCAGCCAGCCAGTCAGCCAACCAGACGAACGGCCGGACAGACGGATTTCTTTAAATCGACTCAGAAAGTGATTCCGAGTCCATCGGTATACTTTAAGGTGTGTGTTGGACCAATATTTCTGGGCGTTACAAACAGCAGCACAAATTTAATATACCATCCCCACTATTGTGGTGTAGGGTATAAAAAGTTTATTCCAGGGTAAATTTTCCATAAATACAAATTAGTAAATACATGAATATTTGTGGGACAGCCAGTATATGCTTGAACTCACTTAAACTAAACTTTGAGGTGGTGGTAGCATAAAAAATTTTGTATAAAACGAAAAATTATAAATTATTCATATGTATGTACAATTCGAATAAACAAACGAACAAATAACAAAGCAAATACATACACACAAACATAAACACAATCACAGTCACAAACAACGACACTTGGAAATACACAAGTTGCTAAAATATATGTACATAAATGTTTGCAAATCAGAAGTAAATAAAATTACCAAAATAAATTTATTTACAATGTTGAAATATTTATTAAAGGAATTGCGAATTGAACTAAAGCAACAAGTAGGTTGCTAAGCACTAGCAGGCATTGTAACGTACCTGGGTTTTCAAGAAGAAATTTAAGGTTGTAATCGATTTGATTGATTCTATCTTTATTATAATTACATAAAATAATACCACTTGATTCAAGAATTTTTTCTCACACATACATATACAATGTATAGAAATTATCATATCTTACTATGACCACAAATACAGCATAAATTATTGTTGGTCTATAACTTCTCAAATGCGTTAATAGTTGCAATTTTCTCAAGAGGCAATTAGTATAACTTTCGGTTAGATTGCATGTTGTATTCTTCATAAAATTGCCTTTGTGTATTATAACTCATGTTCATATGTATGTATGTATTTAATATACCTACTTTGTTATGTCTTCTTACCTTTACTGTCGAAAGCACAAGCAGTTGAATAATACATACATTTATACATACAATACCGTAAAAACCGACTGCAGGTGTGTATTTTGCAATACATAATGTTGCATGTTTATTGCATCATGAACGATTTCCTTCTCATCGTGTTTGTTATTACTTGTAATTAAATTACTTAAATTATTATTATACATATACGAGTATATTATATTTTTATAATGTTGTTGTTACAATGTTTTCTTTCAGTTTCTCTTACGGTTCCTGCAGACGACTTTTCTTTTGAAAAATGTTGTTGAAAATGTCAGAGTAGAGAAAACTGCTGTTTCAAATTAATATAAAATAATATGTTAAATGCATGTACGGTACGTGAGAGTGTATTGGAGCATATATGCACACACGCATTTCCTTATATAAGTACAAACATAAAGATAACATATTCGCACGCACGTACGCATACATACAGTAAGACACATCTGGGAGTAAAAAGGATCAAGTGTGTCTCATTAACTTAAGATGTTAAAAAGCATGTTTTAATTAAATTTCAAAAAGAGGGAAGCACAAAAAAAACAACAAAGAATAAACACAAATATTTAAAATCATATCGAGCATAAAATCAAAGAATTTGTCTTTCTTTTTAAATATTATAATGTTCAAGACCATGTACATATAAATGTACATATACTGCAAATAACTATTTATACATGCATACTCTGAAAGGATTAGCTACGCTTATACATAGAAACATTTCACTTATCAGATATATTTGTCTTAAACCAGCCAGACTCACCAGATGACTTTATTAGTTTTAGTCTTATACAATAAAATTTTATTGTAATTATAAAAAATACATGTTTTGTGATTAAAGTAACATTAATACATACATAGCTACAGACTGATTTATTTAGACCCTTTTACTTTATATTCCAATAACTGTTTCAGCTTAAGGTCTGTTTTAAATAAATAAAATATAAAAAAAAACTTCCTGAAGATGCTACACAATTAAGTGCCATTAGTAGTGAAATATCGAAAATAAAGATTTTATTTAAAAAAGATCTTAAGCTTAAACAATTATTGGAATGTTAATGAAAAAGATCAAATAAACTATTTTGAATAAAACATTTAAAATAGAACCGACTGACGTAATGTTAAAGTTGTTAGTGACCGAAAGAACAATACTTGATATTTTCTTTTTAAAAATTCGTTCAAATGTTGGACGCGTATACGCTGTAGGTGCAATTGTCGATTCCTCTTTAAAGCACTGCTATCGGGAACTCGTGAACTGTGACACATTTCAGCATTGCTACCGGTATCGAATAATGCCTTTTGAAGGAGTTTTAAATTGTTGCTCAATTACATATTATACACAAATCGGTGGCAACAGTCCGTGTAATAATTTTGGTAATGGACACAAATATTAACTGAATAATTATGCTACCATATTGGGGTGGGTATATACGATTTGTGTTGATGTTTGTAACGCTCAAAAAAATTAGTCTAACACGCACCTTAAAGTCATTGTTGTTTGATAAATGTTTGATGCACGTGTCCAAAAAAATTGCGCCACAAATAAGTTGTACATGAAGCCTAATAACATTTAGAAATTTTGTGCAGATCGGTGACTAAAGCTTCCATGTAAGCCCCACTCTCGAAAATTACATTAGGAAGCATAACTCCCTTGAAAATATTGGTATCCAAATAATATTAAACACAAATATGTTTCATATACATATCGTGTACACAAATCGTTCGGTCTAATATTATTACAATTGGTTCATAAGTAGTCACAAATCCCACTTACGAAAATATTGGTATCCAAATAATATTAAAACAGAAATGTTTCACATCTACATAAATCATTCGGCCCAATTTTATTGTTATTAGTCATAGTTCCCATATAAAGCCCACTTCCCTTCACTTTAACGATCACAATCTCTTAAAAATGTTGACACGCAAATAAAATTCAACATAATTAAGTTTCATATGCCACCTAATTTTGTAACGATCGGTTCATAATTAGTTATAGCTTCCATATAAGACTCTCTTTCGAAAATCACTTTAACATGCATAAATCTTTTACACTTGTTGATATTGAGGTAAAATTTAATGCAAATAATTTGTATATGCACCGAAGTCACGCTACTATCGGCGCTAATGTACATGCATACTCGGTGTAGGGTTTTATATGGTCAGGCTTTACCACCTATACTTTCTTACTTGTTTTGATGTCTGGTTGTTTAACATGTGCAAATTATGATGACAAAAACACACATTTAAACAAAACTGATTTTATATAAAATTAAAAAATGAATTATATAAATAAATAAATTAATTTAATTAAAATTCATTCATATCCTATACATATACATATATCTTCTTATATATGTACATAAATACATACGAGTATATAGTATTATTAAAGTAAATATTCTATCTACAATTTTGTTTCTTTTTTTTAATTGAAAAACTCCAATTGGGCCTGAATTTACATTTGGGGTTCATAAGAGAGCCCAGCAAGCCATATGAGTCCGAAAAGAGGCTTTTCTGATACCTTTTTCGTAGCGTTAACGATCTTTATGAGCCCAAAAAATAATCACAATTGGTCCGAAAACCTTCAGAAAAGAGGGTCATTACGTTCGAAAATGGTCCGTCAGAAAGAGCTCTTAGATAATGCCAGAAAAGAGTATTTTATGAGTTTTTTTTTGGACTCTGTGTAATCTTGTTTTTGTCATTCTTGTGTGGTGCAGCTATGTTTTTTTTTTTGTTCAAAGCACAAATAACAGGACAACTACGCTTTGGTCCAATTAAGTGGAATTTATGAGTCATACTGCGTGCCGAATCAGGACAGTAACAAGCAAATTTTTCTATCGCTCCGAAAATGCTCTTTAGTTGGACTCTTTTCTGACTCCTTTTTCGGAGCTCTCCGAAAATGCTCTTTTGTTGGACTCTTTTCTGACTCCTTTTTCGGAGCGCTCCTAGAATGGTATGCTGGGAGATTTCAACAAATTGTATCTAAACCACTCAATCGATTGTTTTGAAATTAGAAGGACATTTACTTCCCTTGTTTTTTTTTTTGAAATATATTTTTAAAAAAATGTTTCCTTAGCGATTCACGAAGTTTCTTTACATTTAAAATTAGCATATAAAACGTAAATAAGAAACGTTACTTGCCATAGTGTGTGATTAGCCACACATATGTAATTTCTATGTATTTTGATAACTTATTTTTATTAAATTATGTTGATGATAAATATGATATGGATGGAAAATCATGATTTTGACAGTATGTGTAAAAGAAAAACAATACACTAGAGTAAACGGCATATGATAAGGGTGAATGAGAAAAGATAAAATATAGCAAATTTGGTATTTTTTATGCAAATATGACTGACAATACGAAATTATTATTTATGGCCTGTCGTATAAGATATGACATATCAGTTTTCTTTGTTTTTAAATCTGTCAACGATAAAACAAAAGCTATTTCTAGAATTATTTTTTTTTTTTTCAGAAAATTTCCGATATTTGAATTTACATAAGCCATGACATTTCGTATGTCATTTTTAAGACACACTCTAGCGGAGTAAAATACTGAAACATTATTTTTAGACAAAATATTTATGAAATTTATTGGGAAATAAAGTTTTACACAACAAATTTTGTAGCTACAAATAAAGAACAAATTACGAGTAATTATATAAAAAAATTATGCGAATATATTTTTCCGGTTTTATTATTTCGTAAAACTGTATGAAATAGGAAGCCTTAGGTATGTAATTCGTATCTTACGTATATGAAAACATTGAAAACCCTGTAGGAATGCAAGCATGCCCATTAGGCTTCTCCTTATGCTGGACTTTTATTAATTCTACTAAAAACTAAAAGCTAAAAGTTTGAAAAATATATTAAAATTTTGTTTTTGGGAAAGTTTATTTAATTTCGAGATTAACTGCCGTATTCATAAAAAATAAAGTAGGTTTGAAGTGTGCTTTTAGACAAAGTTTTCATACAAAATTTTCTTAAAGTACATTTGCAGTCTAGTTTAATTTTTGCTGAATAAGACTGTATAATTTTAAACTCTATATTGCCAATATTACTAACAATTCGTTATTGATAACATCCTCTATCTCTGTGTGAAAGAAGGATGTTAGCATTTGTTTTTAAATATGTACTTTGTGTTAGACTGCTGTTCTTTAAGCAAAACATTTGCATAACGTTTGCAAATCGTCTAAGACTAATAAATAAATAAAGATACAAACATACGGATATTCTATAACATCACCTTCATTTCTTCAAACCCATCCATTGCAGCCTATGAATTACATGGTGTTACATTGGGCTACAACTTTACTAAAAAGTAATGATTTCTAATAAGAGTCAGTAAACACTTATGCAGTCATTGTTTTATATAAATATCGGAAGTCATAGTTCAAGAGGTGACAAAAGAGCTGCTCTTCAGACCACAACTGCAAAACTGTTTGGTAAACGAGTTGCTTTTTCTTTTCATTTTTTATGTTTAAAAATCAAATCGCTGTAAAAACAGACATGATGTCCGTGAAAAAAGCCTTCCGAACAATGCCGGATTTCTAAGTATTTATTATATTTGTGTTACACACGGTATACCAAACTTATAAATGCTCTCTTTCAGCACAAGTGCTGGTACTGAATAAAGTAAAACATTCAAAATAGTTATGTTTAAGAGTATAAGAATACGAGTAGAGCTTCATGTTTTATTTGATGATTTATATAACATTTTCTATGCATTTTACTTTAGAGAAATAGTAGTAATAAATACTATTTAAAAGTACTGCTGCTCACATTAAACAAAAATAAATAATATTATGTGTTAGAAATAAATAGAGAATGCAGAGAAATAAAGAACAAAAATCTAATATATTTGTTTATATATACGAGTACATACATATGTATGTATATATATTTTGAGTTTTAACCATTTATTTCTCTAAGAACATAAAATTTTAAAAGAAAAGAAAATAAATAAATTCAAATTAAAATACTTTGTTTTTTCTGACACTTTAAATTACAGAATTTTCTGCAAAATTAAAAATTGTACAGAATTTTAATCATAAAACTGCCTAAATTACGTTTGAAATCAATAAAAGTGAAACAATTTATCGGCAAACAATAAAAGTTTTTATCAATAAACAATTGAATTATTTTTTTTTAACATTATATTATTTATAGGATCATGAATTATTTAAATCAAACAATTATTATTTATAGAAAAAAAAAAAAATACAAAATATTCAATATTTAGCTTGTTATATTTATATTTATTGTCATACTCTTGTTTTTATATTTAATTTAAATTAACACATTTTACATTTCATTTTTTTATTTTGTATAATTTTTTCATACGTTATTAAATACACTCCGGTTCACTTATTTAAAGGCACTAAAAATTCCATATTCAGCAGCCTGTATCTTCTGCTATTGTTAACCAATTGCAGAATTTTAAAATAGAAATGGAAGCTAGACATTTTGAGATATAAAAAAAATCATGACAGTAGTGGTATTTTTTGTTTGGTTCCTTGAATAAAGGCACTTTAACTAATTTTAATGAAAAGCAGTTTTTATTGTCTTTTTTTAATTCATTTTACTTTAGTTAATGAATTAGTAATGGATACAAACCCCTTTGTTTTTAATAACTTTAAATATACGGGTTTTCATTGACAGATAAATAGAATGTATGTAATACAACGATATTTGAGTCCAAGCATACTTAATGGCCTTAATTAGTGACTGCTTGTCATCAAATTGTGTACCTCCTTCATAGAATTTTTAGTGCCTTCAAATAAGTAACCCGCAGTGTATTTGTTTTACTTAGTAGCGAACTGCTGGCTTATACTAAGTTTTACAACAACTTTGTTACAAATTTTGTTTTAAACCTTTTGGAATGTTTCATAAAATTACTTGAATTCAAAATGTTTTTATTTTTGCAACTAACACCTGAATTTTGTCAACTCTTTTCAATTGTTTTCGTTAGTTTTTTTTTAAACTTTTTGCTATTTTATTAAGTGTAGTGTTATTTAATTTTCGTTATAGTTTTTTTACTCCTGTTGATAGTTGATATTATTAATAATATTGCAGAAATAAAAAAAAATATGTTATTAAACAAACTATGTATGTATGTATATAAAAAAAAACAAATCTCTGTATAAGTAAGTTTTGTGGAAAAAATTATAAAACTTCTGATTTGTTATATCGTACGTAAAAATATTTAATTGAATTTTTATACAAAAGGTTTTATTCATCAAACACATACGCATACATACATGCATATCCTGTGTATACCTACACACACAACATGCGGACATAAAACTGCTGGATAGTAAGTGAGAGAGAGTGAGAGTGGCAAACAAACGTGGCATAAAAATTTATATTTTTTCACACTTTATACACATTTGAAATAATTGAAAAATAATCCTTATAATAAAATTGCATTTACCTACATACATACATTTTATTAAAATATAAAATTCAATTAATTTAAATTGATTCGAGAATTAACACAGAATGTTGTACCTACATGTGAACATGATTTGTGGTGAAATTAAGTAGTTCAAGTAAGTGGTATCTTTTAAGTTATTTTTACTTTAAAGGCACGCGATTTTACTTTTCTAACAAAATAAACTTTTGCCGGTTTTTAGAATTTGTTTTCTTAAGCAACTCACAAAAATGTAAAAACGGAGATAAAAAAAAGAAAATAGTGTTATAATCAATCAGTAAAGCCTCAGTTAGCCGACTGTAACGGAATGTTACTGCAACAGTAAGAAACAGCTGATGGATATTGTTATGCGTAAAGTAATGCAAATGGTTATGGAGATGTAAAGGTAACGCAACACCGTAATGTATGAATCTGTAAGAAATAGAAATAACTTACGTTTTTATGTCATTACATTACATTCCGTTACAGTCGGCTAACTGAGGCTTAACACTATTTTCTTTTTTTTTTTAGCAAAAAACTGCATTTTTATACCACAGTGGGGAGAGTATATTGTTTGTGCTGATGTTTGTAAAGTCCAAAAATATTAGTCCACCAACCGCCTTAAAGTATACCGATCGAGTTTTAACGACTTCCGTCCGATGTAGAGTATTTTGAATTTTGAAGTTATTTCGTTAGAATTTTCCACATGATATTTTGTTTGACCAAAAAACGGCTGCGATTAAAACTGGTTGAAATCAGTTCATTATTTCAGCTAGTCCCCATATAAATATCCTCCCGTAATAGAAATTTATCGGTCTAAATGCTTGATATATATGCATAATACACAAAACAAATTTCTTTAGAAATAAATCGTACAATTTTGTACAGATCGGTCCATAATTGACCATAGCTTCTATATTGGGACAGCTGCCAAAAATCACTTTAAAAAGCACAACTCTCTTAAAAAGGATGGTATCCAAATCATATTCAGCACTAGCTTGTTTCATATATACAAAAATCATTTGGTCTAATTTTGTGATCATGGGTCTATTATTAGTCATAGCTCCCATATAATATCCCGTTCTAAAATCTCTTTAACATCGTAAATCTTTTACAAGTGTTTATATCGAGATAAAATTTAACACAAAGGCTATTTATATGCACAGAAGTTATGAGATTAGATTTTTGGATGATCGGTCCGTTATAGGTCATAACTCCTATAGAGAGCTCATTTCAGAAAATCTGTTTTTACACATATACTGGGTGTAGAGAATTATATGGTTGGGCTTGGCCGACATTATTTTCTTACTTGTTTAAAATAAGTTTCTTGCAAGGAAACTATTAAAATTCAAAATAGAAAGGTTAAAAATTTATTTTGTTTTGCTAACATCTAAACCAGTAAAATTGGGGAAAATGTGCATTGGTCTGCTGAAACGCAGATAAATTTTTTGGTGCTGGTGGCAAAACTTTAGATTTAAGGCAGCAAAAAATGTCAGTTATATGGAGTTGATTTTCTTCATCTGGTGTCAGTATAATTGGATTGATGGAAAAATTTTACGCTGTGTATGACTTAAAAATATTGCAAAAACAAATAAATGACACAAAATAATTTAAACGCTATTAAACTCCCCTTTGGGGAGTAACAAAAAAAATTGATATAAACGAAATCCCCCGAAACATGTTGAAAACTTGTCGGATCTATGAATCGTATGTTTGGACTCAACCATAATAAATCTTTTTTGTTCTCAATACTTTGACCAGTTACTATGTATTTCAGACACTAAAGGAAAGTTTTAAGTAAAATTAATACATTTTTCCCTCCACTTTAACAATATTTTACTGTGAATTGATTTATTTTTAATGTTAAAAGTAAAACATTTTTTCCCACATTTTATTTCTAAAGTTAATTAATAAATGTAAATATAAAATATAAAAGTAAAAGTATAACAACTTAATGTATCGTTAATAAGTATGTATTCATTATTCTGAATATTAACTATTTAATAACTTTGTTTACTTTCATTAAATATTTTCGCCTTCAAATATTTCAATTTTAATTTAAAAGTTAACCAAATGCGTCTGAAAATGGCCACCACCAGCTGTGTCTCTAAATCCGCAGTACATAAACTAAACGTTGAAACTTTGTTGCTTTAGCGATGACCCCCTGCTAACTGTCTTGCAGTTTTCGCATGGATTTTCTAAATATAGAGACAAGTTTAGCCATAATAGCAGTAAGGGGTGAAATTTTGTGTTTCCATTTAAATTATAAGACATTTTTCAAAATGTTTATTAAAGCCACAGAACTATGATTTAAAGGGGACTTGTGGGTGAAACAATTATGCATATATTTATTTTGAATGTATACTTGTATAATAAGGAGTCTTTTTAAGTAGGACATGACTTTTTGTTTCGTATTTGTTAAAACCCATTTTAAATTGCCTGCTGTTTTAGCCACAATAAGGCTTTAACAGTTATACCAAAGAATTTAAAGGCATACAGAATTATGCAAGACAACTTTTAACCATTTTCCAAAAAGCACAACATAACATTTGGATTTCATTTAATCTTCTATTCTCATTTGTCTTTGTGCTATTATCATTGTTTTACTGCTTGTCTCTGGTAGCACCAATTATCATGTCTCGAATGATGAGATTACGTTCAAGTCACCATAAAATAAACGTAACATTTCCAGCAACCACATTATGGTTCATCTTCGTTTAAAGCCAATAAAAATAACATTTTCAAAAGACTGATTTAGAACTTAGGAGCAACAGAAAAGAGCGAAATAATTTGTATTTGCCTTGAAAATAATTCAAGTATTTCCAACACGTTTCATTCATTCGTGTAGCGCTTTTTCCAGTTTGTTTGTTTAAATATTTTTACATTTTAAATGCATTTCGTTTCTTTTTTACACATTTACACAGTTACAGAGAGTGGTTGTGTGTTTTATATTCTCTAATAATTTCTGCAACTCGTCTAAAGCCCTTTAAGTTAAATGCATTAAAATATCTAAATACATACATACATACATACATACTCGTATGTATTTATATAAAGAAGTATGCTTGTTTGTGTAAATGTTTTCCTATGTGTGTGTCGTTTTCCATTTAAGCTGTTTTAAAATGCAAATAACGTTTGTTGTTGACTCAAGAGTGTACACTTTGCTTTTTTGCCACTTTTGACTGTTACCTGCTGGCGACATAAAGTAATCTTCAGCTTATAATGTTGCTACAGCTCTGTGCTCTTCTGTCATACTGTCTTTTTGAGGGTGCTGTGTATGTGCATCTGTATTTCCTGAGTACTTTTCTTTGTATTTATTTTAACTTTTAAAGCTTTTTTTTACACTACTACAACAGTGGGAGGGAGGAATACAAAGACAATTCACAAAATGAGCAAACATTTATAAATACAAAAGGAAAGTGCTTATTTCAGTTAGTAGCCCATGTCTAATCAAAAATATCAAAAGAATGAGATTTGCCTTAGTTTGTATTCCACATAGTTACATCTTTGAATTTGTTAATCTTTGACTAAAAACCACACAAATATTTCCGTTTCACAACTTAAGATGTTCACAAGCGATTCAAGTGTATCTGAATAGCTGTTTTCATTCAGTATTTATCATTTATTCCGAATATCAGAATGCCCATTTAAGGATAATTTTTGTGATTAAGTGAGATCAAAATTGAAAAACTTATTATTAAAACATATTCATATGTATGTATTTGTGAAGATACATATGTATATGGTTTAAGTCCATATTTTATGAAAATTAAGATTTGATTACAAAACATCTGAATAAAGATTGCCTTAATCAATGTATAACAAAAATAGTTTAACCAACTAATAATTATACATTCATAGATAATAACATTTTAGTTTAAATTTATTAAATAGAAAAAAATATTAATTTTTTTAATTTTTCACTTCCGAAAATCACTTCAAAGAGCATAACTCTCTCAAAAATGTTGGTATCCAAATAATATTGAACGCAAATATATTTCATATGTATACAAGCAATACGGTACAATTTTATTAGGAGAGGTCCATAATTATTCATAGCTCCCACTTCCGAAAATCACTTTAATCAACTAAAATTCGACACAAATAATATACAGAAATGTTGACAACTAATTTTATAACGGTCGGTCCGTAGTTAGTCGAAACTCTCATATAAGACCCTCCCCGTAATCAACTTTAACCTCCATAAATCTTTTAAAAGTATTTATATCGAGATAAAGTTTAACATACATAATATTTATATTCACAGAAATCATGTTACTAAATTGTTGGATGATCGGTCCATAGAAGGTCATATCTCCCATATAGCGGATATTTCTGAAAAATTGTTTTATACATATACCGGGTGTAGGGTATTATATGGTCGGACTTGAGCAACTATTCTTTCTTACTTGTTTAATTTTTAAATTGAATTTGAAAGTTTTTTGAATTTAACTTTATTAAAGAGTAGAATTGGGTAATTTGTTTACAGGGTAGACATACGAGTATAATTAACATTTAATTTACTTTATTTGTGTTAATTATATAGGGTGTTTTTTTTATATGTCTAGAACTCTAAGTTGGTAACACTTTTTAACTGGCGGCCATTTTGTCAGCTGTCAAGTGATTTATATTTAAATCGCTAGTCTACGTCCGAAACGATTGACCGCTAAGAGGACAACTGTTGGAAAAAGTCATCGAAAATTGTCCATTGACCTCCAATTTAGACAACGTCCTATAATTATAATTAGAATGCCAGAAGATTATCTCTCAAATAAATAATTTTTAGAGAATATTATGTTTGAACTTTTTATATTTATTATTAGAGAAAATTTTTCATTCGGCTTGAGTTCATTTTTTTTAATTAATAATTTGAAGACTACCATTGTGAAACTTTATTTTTCTAGACAAATGGCACACTTGAATGCATTTTCTACCCTGCCAAGGGCATCATCAGCAGTGTTTATTGTCCAAGATCTACTTGTAAACATCATCTATTCACCATTTATTGAGAAATAGAGTTCGAGAATTAAACATATTTCTTATTACATTTAGCACAAAATTTACTTATGTTTTACAACGTCTGTGTATTCTTCTTTATTATCTAGAAAAATATAGTTTCACAATGGTATTCTTCGAGTTATTAATTAAGAAAAATAAACTCAAGCCGAATGAAAAATTTTCTCTAATAATTGCATGTCAATGTTAAAAAAACCTTTTCATTTTATTCTATTTAAAGTTCTAAAAAACGACACAACCATATTTTTTAAAATAAATTTGCACAATTTTTAAGCATTGTTCAGGGACCAGTCTCTTCAGGTTGAAACCAAACTAAACATAAATCACTTGACAGCTGACAAAAGTGTTGCCAACTCAAAGCTCTATATTTCTAAACAAAAAAGCACCCTATACTACTGGTGGATGAAGAAAACTAATATTTTTTTCTTGAAATTTCCATAATCCTCTACGCAAAGAAAAAGGTAATTAACATAAATTTAATTTAAACAAACTACATTACTTCTACAAACAACTCGTTCTTATTACTACCAGTATTATAGTCTACGTAAGCAAATTTTTAGTAACCTTTTCAATAAACCTCACTATAGAGGTATATATTCCATTTTTTTTTTGTTCTGCTTGCAATATTTGTCATATAATTGCCCAAATGTCAGCAGACTAATTACGACAAAGTATGGTTACATTAGTGGTAATTCTTAAAATAGCGGGTTATTTATTAGTCAGATGAATGCAGATTGTTCAAGTTCAGGTTATGCTGAACTTAACTAAATAGAATTTATTTGCATATTATCTAATTTAATGCCATATACATATTTAGCATGCAGCATGAAATACTTGTTCAAATTGATAATTGTATCTGCGGCTTTGAGTTGTTTTACCTTCTTATTTACTTTAAATATTTTTTTTTGCCGAACTAGTAAAATAGCAGTCACAACATTAGTGGTATAAAGATTTATAGAAAAAATTCTAAAATTAAGGTCTTAAAACAAGCTAAAATAAGGTGCTGGGACTTATTTAAATTATTATAAATTATAAATTATAAATCTACATCTGAGTTTCCTATTTTTTACGTTTTTAACCCAAATAACTGAATACATATTCATGTAATGATGTCATATAGTTTGTGAAATCTTTCGATCTATAATGCAAAGATTTCGGTCTTTCATTATTTTTATATCCAATACATAAGAATACTAAGAGGTCAATTATTTGAAATACTGATACCATAATCCTCCTAATCTACGTGGCTGAACAGATTTTAAAGAATTTTACTATAAAAAGTTACAGCATATAATAATCACATTAAACATTTTAAATTGATTTTCAAATTATGTCGCGTTTGTTATGGCAGAGTGACTTTTTCTAATATATACTGTGAGGAGAACAAATGAGTATACGAGTGCAATTTTTATTGTATAAAAAGAAAAATAATAAAGTTTAATTAAATTAATTTATATTTAGTTCGTTTATTTGACCTTTTTTTTAATATTTAATTTTAATTTTATATAAAAATGACCTAATTGCTTGTTAAAAGAAACTATAAATTAATTTATATTAGATTTTATATTAAACAAAATAATTTACAGAGAATTCAAAGACATTATAATATGTGGTTAGTTTACATATTGCCACCTTGTAACACTACAAACAATCGTTGGAAAAATAGGAAAAGAAGATTGTATGCGAATTTTGCTGATACACCTTCCTGGTTTTGCAAATAGAACGCCTATAATGTGGTTATCCACAATCGCAAAGAGTGTCTTAACAAACAAACTTTGTATATTAATTCAGTGGCCAGCTCAAAGTCCCAATCTCAGTATGATTTGCAAAATTATCTGAGAAGTCGCCAACTTACAATTATATTTTCCATCACTAATGCTATAAAAATACAGCATAAATTCGTATCATCCCTTATAAAAGTAGTTATTTGACTGTCCATTTGACTGTGTAACTATGTGTCTTTCGGCAACTTTATATGTCTGTTTATTTCTTTATTCGCTAGTTTGGTTTAGATGCTTTACTAGAACAACTACAAAACCTTAAAGCTAAAATTAAATAAAATAAAATAACTTCATAAAAGAACGGAACGAAATAAAAATCAAATATAAACCGCGCCCTATTTGGTGCATGTAAAATATCCTCGAGCGTTATTTAATAGCATGAAAATAAAACAAGCAGTGCAGAACAGAACACAACAGGACAGCACAAAACTACTGAACAACATACAACATGACAGCAACATGAGTGACCGAACAACAAATATTGTCTGCAACAAATACATAGTTTTGCCAAACGTCTGCACATACATGTGTGTGAACGTACGAGTCCTGTTTGATACTCGTACAGTATGTAGCCGGAAATAATGTCCTCACCAGCATTCCGTTTTATTTTGTCTATTTTATTTAATTTCAACTTGTAAACGATTTTTTAATATGATTTTGTTATGGAGGATTTTTGTAACTAAAACGGAAAAACCAACAGTATAAAAAGACAGAGAAAATAATAATTTACTTTTGAAAAATGAAAATCATAAAGTATTTAATACATTAACTTATTTTGTAAATAAAAAACAAACTAAATTCGATTAATGAAACACACAATAGTTTGCGATGTTAAATAATAAAAATAAAATTTGTTAACGAAATAACTTTGAACATTTTATGATACAAATTAGATTCTAGTTCAAGTTAATAAAAATGTGGTAATTGTCTCTTCATTTGACTCAGCCTTGCATTACAAAGGACACATAAGTGTCAGATGACTCAAACATTACATAAACAATATTAGCTTTACAAATTTATGATATTTATGTTTGATGAAATTATTCCTTTATAAATTTTTATGCTTAAGTTAGCATAAGTTACAACAAAATGTTTTGATTATTGTTTGTGATAATTCTCAACTTGGCGCGGATGGCATTTTGACCACACTTGAACTTTGCTTATTTGCATGCATTAGTATTTTGTTACAAAAAAAAAAACACAAAATGTTTCTTAATGCTTTTTATTTGTATTTCTGTAGCCTAAAACAATTTTAGCATAAGTAAACACAAATTTTGTTTACTTTAAAATTGTTTCCAACAACAAACTAGAAAATATATTTACTGGCTTCTAAATTATATCTCGTTTAATTCACGAGGTTATTGACTGACAATTGTCTTTAAATTTATTTATTAAATTTAAGTTTCTTTTTTATATTTTTTGTGTTTTATAACATTTTTGTAACACTGTACTCTTTAGTGGAAAAATTATGTTTTCGTTTTGTTGATTCTAATATACATAACCACAAAAACATGTGATCAAAAACGCGACAGCATCAAGGATAAAGCAAAAATCAGTGATTTAGTACATTATTAAACAAAGTTGATAGTTGTTATGCTGAACTATTCTTCGATCGTTTTTAAACGATAATATTCCCCCACGCTTCTAATATGTAGAGTTGCAATAATTTAAAGTATTTAACTAAACAAGTTGTTTATCTTCTTTACTCCTTTTTCATTATAATTTGCTATAGTATACATTTCCTTCCTATCCCTCTATTTGTTCTTTATTTTACGATATTTTCACACTTTTTTCAGTAGCTCGTTATTTGTTTAGTGCCAGTTTACATGAAGCAATTCTTATTGTAAAGATTGATACAATTTTTTCTTTTAAATATCATAGGTGTTCACACAGCGCAATTCTTATTATTTAAATCGCTCGTATTTTTTTTTGAGGGTATACACATTTGTATACACATATGTAATACGAAAAATAGAGTAAAACGAATTATAAGTAGAATCAAGTTTATACTCTTATCTTCCTTCCCTCACACCGATATCCAAAAGATAATCAGCTTAGCTTAAATAATTGCTTCGTATAAATTGGGATAAATAAATTTTTTTTTGAGAGTATACACACATTTGTGTACACATATGTATGTAACACGAAAAATAAAGTAAAACGAATTATATGTAGAATCAAGTGTCTTATCTTCCCTCACCACAATGTCCAAAAGGTAATCAGCTTAGCTTGAAGAATTGCTTCGTTTAAGTTGCGACTTAATATAGCGAAAGGGTCACACTTGGAATATCATACTGAAATGTGATTATTATATTTATAATAGGTAAATTTTGATTTAAATGGAATCATGTTATAGCGCATTAAACAATCGCCGAATTCTGATCAAAAACGACGATTCAGATGCAGGAAAATTTACTGTTAATTCAACTTTGTATTTCCTTATATATTTAATGAAATAGTTGCTGTTAGAAAAATACAATAAATACCCAGTATTATACAAGGTGGCGCAAAATGTCAGTTCTGTTTTGACATTTGTGTAGTAAACACATGCGAAATACACGTTAATAAACAATGTTACGCTACACTGCTCCAGAAGGCAGAATATTGCTGACTATTTATTTGACCAATAATCGGTCTGTGACTTTTTCAAAAATAATCATGAGTAATGAGGCCCATTTCCAGCTTAGCGGGTACGTAAATAAGCTTTTGGGGCACTGAAAATCTGCGTGTAACACACGAAGAGCTCAAAGTCACTGTATATAGCGATTCTTCTAGAGATTTTAATGTTTTTCGTAGATAACACGTGAACGACTTTTTTTGATTTTCTGTGGAAACACCCATATAAATATAATTTTTAATATCTGTTGTAAAATATTTAAATAACAAAGTAAAATGTTCCTTAAAATAAGTTGTAGATCATGTGATAAAATTCCAGAAATAGTTAAAGAAATACATTCGCGTCATTCATAGATTTAATAAAATCTGAGACAAGGTGCTAAACTTTTCTATCGGCAATAGTATATTTGCTAGGAGAAAAATCATTTGCAATAAAGCGGACTTGTAACAATTTCCCTGGTTTACTTTAAACCATTAAGAACACATTGTACACTCATATTTAAATGAAAATCATTAATGTTGTGTCAAATATCGACAGCTCAATTCCAAAACATGCTAAGTCGAAAAAGTGAGTTTTGCAGGAAAAGCTGCTAAAGTTTACAGGCGATATCTAAAAAAACCATACGAGGTAGAACTTTGTTGTTTATAACTATTGATTGGACTAGCCAATCACAACCAAAATTTGACAGAATTTAAGTTGAAAAGATCTAAATTCAAAAACGCAAACAAATTAAAAACATGCTAAGTCGACATAGCATGGTTTGGAATTGAACTGTCAATATTCACATACTTAACACTCGTTAATCCTTAGTTAAGTTTTCAGTATTAATTGAAAATATTTGTTCTCTATATTTTTACTATAAGACTGACTACATGGTGCAAGTAGTATAAAATAAATATTACACATGTGGAATCAAAGTATATTCATTCATTCATTCATTTATGAGTTCTTATATATAGTTTTCTCTTCTCTTAATTTCATTCATTCATTAATTTTGTATTGTTTTATGAGCTCTTTACTTTTGTTTTACTGTTGAGGTTGTACTTTGCTTTCTTTTTTTTTTTTTTGCTATTATATTTTCTATATGTATATATACATATATATTGTTCGTTTGCTTTCATTTAAATGTCCATTGTTCATAAATTATATTCTCGTTATCTCAGTTGCCAACCCATAGTAATTTTTTTAGTAATGTTTATTCTTTGGTTGGGTTTCGTTTCGTTTGCTTTGGTTTGGCTTGGTTTGGTATCGTCTTCTGTGTAGCCAGAAACTCTTTGGAGAATATTGTATAAGTTTGTATTTTATTTATTAAGGGAGTCTCTGTTTAATTTATAAAACAAAGATTTTGCATAATTTTTTTATTATTTCACTACTTTTATTTTTGTTCGAAATGATTTCTTATTTTAGTTTTTATGTTTCTTGTTTTTTTTTTTTATTTAATGTTTTATCAAGAAGACAAAAAATCTAATGGAACTCTATAGTGTTTACAAACTCCCTGTGGATTTATGCATTTAAATCAAAACTTAATATAAAGACAAATATTTTGTTATTATAGACACGAAGAGAGTAGGATTGGCGAGGGATTTTAAAACGTCATAAATATGCTAAAATACAGTGCAACATTAGGGCATTAATGTATGCCTTTTTCAAAATAAACAGTAGGCATCTTTCTATTGGTTATTATCTATATACAAAATTAATATATGTATATATATATATTAATTTTACTTGATGCTGAAATGGTAATTTAAGGTAAAGTTTGCGTTTTATATTCAAATGAATATTAGTTGTCATATGTTAATTTGTGATAAAACTCTGTTGTATGTGTTGAATATGTACATATTCGTTTAAATTTTTTTTTTTATCTAAATCCATGTAAAAACATGAAAACTGTTTAAAAGTTTTATGATTTAAACAGTAAAAACTGTTGTGGATTTATTCTGATGTTTTCGAGACAAATGTATTAAATTTGTAAATTATGCGATCCAAACTTGAACTTTGAAAATGTAGCGATTTTTTTGGGAGAAAAATCTGAATTAACAGAAAATTTTAATGGCTTGGAATGTCGTAATAAAATTTGAAACTTATATTTTATAAATTCTATTTACAAGATAACAGCTCTATTTTTTTAAGAGACAAATCTTATTATACACTCGTCTGCGTTAAGATTTCTTTTAGAAATATTATCAAATTGAATATGGGTATTTACATGAAAAGTTCCGAATATTAAACTATTAATGTCTTTTTTTCCATCATTTGTATAACATTTGAGTGCTCTGATAGACTGGTCGATAGAGTGCCGGACTATCAGTCAAAGGGTTGCGGGTTCGATTCCCGCCAAAGACTCTGGGTGTTTTCTGCAGATAAGCCAAAAGCTTCGCAATTTGTGTTTGGTAATTATTAAAAAAAACACATATAACGTGTTTACAACCAATCTTCGTTGTTATTATGATAAAACTAGCAGCAAAGCTTTTATACATACAGACATTTATTTTTTTTTTTTCTTGTTTTTGCTTCTATTGAAAATTGACTTTTTAGTATTTATTGTCCATCCTTTAAAATATTTCTATCAACAACAATTAAGTACAAAATATCAAGTTAAATTTTAATAAAGGCAGGATAATTAATTACCTGCCGAACCACTAAATTCTTATGAAAAACATGGTGGTAAATTATGTCGCATGCTCAATCTTATTAAATGTCGTTAAAATAATAATACAAATATTTTGAAATGCCAACTATCAACAGAATGCCACTTTATGCTATTTTAGTTTAAACAATTGCTTTAAATAATTAAATTCTAACTTCTTTGGTATTTTAGTAGATGCAGTTTCAATTATTGTCACGTTCTTGCTTAATAGTACATATTAAAAAACTGTAACACTATATGTTGGTGTTGCAAAAATCTATAGAAAAATAGAAACAAAACTGAAAAATTCTTTAATAAGTTTTTCAATTCAAAGGAAATACATAAATACGAGTACATATTTTTCTAAATACATTTATATTTTCAATAATTTTATTCAACACAAAGTTATTTAATAATAACAAACAAACTCTGAATAACTTAATTATAGACGACTGTTAATTTAGTTGTTGTTACCACTGTACGTTACGTGTGGATGGTGAATTTTCTAACTGCGAATATTTTGAAAAGTATTAACGATATCAACTGCAATGTTACAACTAACATTCAACACAGATATTTGGAAGTAAGATTTCTAATCGGAATTAATTATAATAAGTTTGTCATAATTAAACTCCTTTATTATTAAGTAAATGTGTAAATTTCTGATTCACAGTTTTTTTTTTGTCGTTTTGTCGTTTTGCCGTTTTGTCGTTTGGTTTGTTGTTGTTCTGTGTTTTTGTTTCTGTTTGTGCTTCTGATTTTTATTATTATAATATTTTTTGTTGTTTAATATCAAACAATATACAATGTATTTAATTTAATTTAATTAAAAATGCCAACAAAAATTGTAAATGTATTTATGATGCTGTTAGTGTGTGTTTGCGTTTGCGTTTGAGTTAGTTTGTGTGTGTGTTTACGAGTCTTTATTATTTTGCTGTTGCTGTCGCCGTAGTTTATTTTTTGTGTTGTTTTTTACTTTCATCATAAAAAAAGATTGTTTTAATTAGTGAGAATCAGAATCCTTTGCTTTCACACTTCTACTATGTATGTATAACTACAACAAAAACAAAATCAACTAGGGCTGTGAACAGTACGACGACTACTACTTTAACAGCTGCCTGCGTCTGTTGCTACAACATACTACTACGACACCGACGACTGTTGCTACAGTTTTGTTGATGATTCGACGGTTGCGATGCTTGTTCACACTGTTGTTGATACATTTTTTAAAAAGTACTTTTGTTTTTCCTGTTGTAATTTTAAGGGTGACAATTGTTCTTGGCATATTTTGTTTTTATATTGTATTTTGTTTTTTGTTTTATTTTGCTGCTCTAGTAATAAAAAATGAACTGAAATGAAATGAGAGATGAGTTGAGTTGAGTAAAAGCAAATGCTACAAGCATTTCACAGCATGAATTTCATTTCATTACAATATTCATTCATTTCAATCTTTATTTATTTTTTTTTCTTTTCGTTTTTTGTTTTTTTTTGATGTTTCTGTATTTTTTAATATTTTTCTGCTATTTGCAATGCCGTGGCTCTATTGAAAATCAGAGTAGATTTTAATTTTGTATTTAATCATACTCTCATCACAATATTACAATATTATAAATGACATTGAGCATAATAAAGAGTACCAAACGTATAAACATACATAGCAACAAAAAAAAAAAAAAAACGTATTTAATCATTTCAAAACATACAAATAATAATTTGTTTTCTTTTTTTCTAGAATGTATGTGTATAAAAATTTTGAAATTAAATTTAACTTTATGCTTATTTAAATGGTATAATTAACTGCACCTTTAAATGTTGTGGTCATAAATACACCTAAATAAAGACATGTTGAAATGTGACATTGTTGCTATTGTTGTTGGTGGTCGCACATGTAGTAAATAATAAATCGATTTATTCAGACATGCTTCATAGAAACATGAACAACAAATTAATGAGTGTATGAATGACTACAATTCTTGAAAGGAAATTAAGCTTATTACTAAATATCATCATTGACATAATAAACCAATATCATCAATTTAAGCCAATACACATTCATAAATATGTTTGCATGTACGTATGTATGTATGTATTGTACATTAGAGTTGTTCATTAATAAAAGAAAAAATGAAGACATGATTCTAGTCAATGTAAGTAAAATTATGGATGATTATATCCGTAATATGCATGTTTTTTGAGTAAATATTTTTTAAAATTTCATCGGAGATGACCCATGGTGAAGCCCGACCATATAATACCCTACACCCGGTATATCAATTAAATAGTTTTCATATATGGGCGCTATATGGGAGATATGACCTATTATGGACCGATCATCCAAAAATTTAGTGCCATGACTTCCGTGAATATAAATATTATGTGTGTTAAACTTTATCTCGATATAAATACGTTTAAAAGATTTATGGAGGTTAAAGTTGATTACGGGGAGGGTCTTATATGGGAGTTTTGACTATTTATGAACTGACTATTATAAAATTAGATGACATCCTATTTGTATATAAGAAACTCATTTTTGTTAAATTTTATTCGGATAACAACATTTTTAGGAGATTTGTGGTCCTTAAAGTGATTTCAGGAAGTGGGCCTTATATTGGAGCTACGACTAATTATGGACCGATCATCACAAAATTCTACCATATTATATGTATATACACAAAACATATTTGTGTTCAATATTATTTGGATACCAACATTTTTAAAGGAGTTATGCTCTTTTAAGTGATTTCGGGAAGTGGGCCTTATATGGGAGCTACGACTAATTATGGACCGATCTTCACAAAATTTGTAGATGTGATTTAGCTTCATTTACTACTCATTTGTATTGAAATTTGTTTGCATACTTGCATAATTCAAAGATTTATGATTGGTAAACCCCAATTTCGGAAGGACATTTGTATGGCGGCCAGCTGAAATAATGAACCGATTTCCACCAGTTACAATTCCATTCATCCTTGGGCTGAAAAAATACCACGTACCAAATTTTATCGAAGCATCTTCAAAATTGCGACCTGTACTCTGCAAACAAGCTTTACATGGACAGCCAGCCAGCCAGACGGATGAGTGTGTACGGGTTGCTTAATGAAGCGGCGAGCACGCCAATGTGTAGGATAGCTAAAGAGCCGCAGTGTTTTGAAGAAAACAATTTAATCTTTCTTTTACAGCTATGTAGCTGCTTTGATTGTCAAATTGGTTCTTTATTAGTTTTTCATCAATTTGGCAGGATCTTTTTTCCTTGCGAAAAAATTTTTAATTTGGCAGGATCGCCACTCAGAAAGTGCTTCTGTGCCGATCGGTATAATTTAAGGTGGGTGTTTTACCAATATTTCTGAGCGTTACAAACATATGCATAAATCCAATATACCCTCCCCACTATTGTGGTGTAGGGTATAATAAGTCGGAATATATTTGTATAAAGTCAAAATAGAAAAAAATTGATCAAAAATTATTTGAAAAAGCTTTAAATGATGCTGTAGCAAATTACTTCGACGTAATAACTTCTAAGCCGATGCGTTGACATGCAATATAATTGTTGAAAGAAGCAAAAAAGCACCCTAATATACCAACACATGTATGTACGTATTAGATTTATATCTATTAATAGTACAAGAATTGTGTCTAGTTGAAAAAGTAGATACACATAAGTTCATATAAGATTTGTATGTATCGTAAAGAAAAAATCCAACAGAAAAACATGATAAAATACTTGTTAGTGAAGACCACCAGCATTAGAAATTGCTAATGTGTGTCGTGATTAGTCTGCCATGTGATGGCTATTTGGTTGGCTGACTGACAAACTGGTGGCAAACCAATAATATTGAAATCATAAATTAATTGACTTCAATATGTAGTGACTGATTACTCAAACAGATGGTTTTATATTAAAAGTTGTAATTGTAAATATTGATACATATGTGGTATTTAGTTGCGAGTTTTACACAACTCTGAAAAAACTTACATCAGCCGTAGAGCAATGCTGCCAAAAGTTTGAAAAAAAATTCATTTTTTATTGCAATTTTAGAGGAATGTTGGTTAGAATTAAGGAATCACTTTTCGTGGAAAAGTAATTTGCGAAATACTAACATGTTACTGAAAGGTAACTTTCTATTTATTATCTGCTTTCGATTGCCTTTTTCAGTTGTGAACCATCAATCTTTTAAATAAAGTATCTACGTATCTATGTTTCTTATGGTTATTTTTATAAATGATAGACAAAGTTTAAGCTGTAATTTAAATTAATTATAATCCTCAAAGTGCCCGCGTGTGTTATGAGCACCATTTGTTTCTATTATCCAGAGCAATTATCACTTGTGTAACGGTGTCATTAAAAGATTATTATGAGCTGGCATGCAATGTTTTACCATCATTATAGTCATCATCATCATCAACATCATAAGGTAACTTTGCGCCTGCCACATACTTAAATACTTGTAGTACATTTAGTATAATAATCACCATCATCATCTACATACATGCACACAATTTAGTTGCAAACAAACAAATGACATTAAAATTTTAGCATGTAATTAAGTGTGAAAACATTAATCTTAAATACAATAAAAACCATTTGCTTACAAACAAACAAATTAAACAAATTTACATACATACTTACATACATATGTATGTGCATATATAGCAACTGCCTGCTTTTAACTTTAAAACAGTTTCATTTTAATTTAATTAAACCAAAAACAAGAGATGTTACGATTTTAGTTTTATTTAATTGATTCCATTACCTTTAACCATTTTCACCTAAAGCTATTTCATATCCCAACAATACAAACAAAAAACATCTAGCAAAAAAAAAAAACAAAAAAACAAAACTTAACAGTTGATAAGTTATCAAAAACAACAAACTGCCAGCAAATATAAACAAACTAATTTTACCATTTACCTGGGGGACTAAAACAAGATTTAAATTTCCTGCAAGAGAAACTAACTAAAGTCTAAATGAAGATTGTTGCCGCCTGTTTAAAAAGATTAACAAAATTTCTTTCTAAAGAAAGCTAAATATTTATAAAAAATTACAAACAGAAAACAAAAAACCCTAAATTAGCGAAGCATTAATTTGATATGGGATCCTAGCAGTAGCAGGAGCAGCAACAACATACCGGTAACATTATCAGCAACTACAGCAACAACAGGCAGCAGTGGCACCAGCAATAGACAACAAGAGATATTAACAACAATGACAGTAACAATATGTAACAACGTAACAATTTTCCTGAACTGTAGAAAAATAAAAAATATCTACACCCGGTAACGGAAAAAAATATATAATATGACTACGATGCGAGTATGTACACAGGAACATAATATGGCGTAACGGAAAGGAATTGTGTTGTACATGGTAGTTAAATTTTTCCTAAACTTGACATGACACTAAACGAAAAAATAAAATAAAATAAAATATATAAGAAATCAAATACACCAACTCACATATGGGGTGTTTATATTCAAAAACAATTTTAAAAGGTAAAACATAATGACAATTTAAATTTCTTAATTAATTTGTACGAAATCATGTATATATGTATAAACTGAATGATCTTTCTAACAAGTAATACAATGCAAAAACCTACAGGTTTTTAAAAATGTGCCCTATATTTAGGTGCCACAAACTGAATTTGCACAACAAAACGCAACAAAAATAATTGTTTGTGCTTTCTTAAAATCTATAACATTACCATCATTTGTCTTTCCGTTTGTGATTTTAAATATTTCTCATTTGCTATCCTACAAAGTCCATGTTATCAATCACAGCTATGTCCGCCTGTCAAGCACTCCTAGTTTCAATTCCTATTTAAATGGCTGAGTTATACGCAAAAACCTTAATTTTGTAGCTACTTTCATCTTTAGTCCCATTATGTGGGAGGTTATGTCATGACATGTTATTACAAACATTAGTCTCTACTTTAAAATTACCTTTTCTAATAAATATAAAACCCCCCGCCATATTCACTTCACAAAGAACAGAAAACAAAATCACAAAACGATGACAACAATACAAGTGGGACTAGCAAGCAACAAGAAAGAAAAAAAGTAGAAAAAAAAAACACAGTATTTATTTATAAAAAGTTGAAAGCAGCAGAGTTTTAGATATAATTCAAAACTTAATGTGTTTATAAATATAAAAATATTTGGTTTCTTTTCTTTCGCACGCACTAACATTAAAATATTCATGAATGTGTGTGTGTTGATGGTAAAGAATCTATTTTCTATTTTTTTGTTTATCCGTAATTTTCTTTTTATTCTTTCATACGATGTACTGGAACAATTTAGAATACCTGCAACAAAAGAGGCAACAAGAAAACAAAAATCAGGATATATGACTGTAAGAATAAAACAAGTTAATAAGCATACAAATACGCTTATATTAAAATAAACACACGCACACATCTCTCATCTTTTTAGTCTAGGAAGGAATAAAATAAACATCCAGCAGTTTTCAAACACAGACGTCTTTATTCATAGATATAATATTTGTTTGTGTATAAGTTAATATTATACATACATACATACACATACATGCATACTGGTACATGCATACACATACATACATACATACATACAAATGCATATACAAACGAATATAATTTAATTGTATAGGACTATTTGTCTCCCATTCCTTCTCTTTTCAGCATTATACCATTATTAAAAAAAAAAAACAAAATGTTCTTAACTCCAAAGCGTTGCTGATGTGTGTAAATATTCATATAACAAAACGAAATGTGAGATTGAATTGCTCATTTAATTTTAACAAAATTCTTATTATCTACTAATAAGACGTATGCATCACATTAGGGTGGGTAGTTTTGTTTGATTTAGAATTCATATAGGGAGTTTAATTAAAAACTGCAACTGTTAGAATTTAACCATAATCAGATAAAGCTAATCTATCCTCATTGTCATTGTTTTTAAAATTTATGCATGTAAAGTGATTTTCAGAAGAGGGTTTTCAATGGCAGATATGACTAATTATGGACCGATCATCAAAAAATTTGTATATATGAAACATATTTGTGTTGAATATTATTTGGATGCCAACATTTTCAAACGACTTGAGCTTCTTAAAGTGATTTTCGGAAGTGGGGCTTATATGGAAGCTATTTTCACTTATGGACCGATTTGCAGCACAAAACTTCTAGGTGTGATTAGGCTTCATGTACAACTTATTTGTGATGAAATATGTCTGGATACGTGCACAAATCAAAAATTTATTAGCAAGACATCCTATTTCCGAAGGACATTTGTATGAGGGCTAGAAGAAATAATAGGCTGATTTCAACCACATTTTAATTCCAACTGTTCTAGAGCTGAACAAAGTTCTCATATTAAATTAAATCGAAATATTTTCAAAATTACGACCTGTACTCTGCGCACAAGGTTTATATGACATCCAGCCAACCAGGTAAATGAACGGACATCGTTTAATCGCCTGAGAAAGTGATTTATAGTCGATCCGGTAGACTTTAGGGTGGACGTTAGACTAATACTTTTCGGCGTTACAAACATCAGCACAAATACAATATACCGTCACTACTATAACGTTGTAGGGTATACAAATAATAAAGTTCCGCCCTAATTAAAGTACTTGTACGTTACTAAATCGCATAAATATGTGTGTAGAAAATTTGAAAGTTATCTAGCTTTTTACGTACAATTTAAAAACAAATTATTATAAAGACAGACAGAAGTCTAAGATCAAAATGATTAACATTTTTTTTTACTTTCTGAAATGCATAATTTCATGGCTTAATGTGTTTTATTTTACACAAAAAGTTAAATTCTGTTTACTCTTCCATGCCAGTATATTGGAACTAATTTAATGTATGTCCTGTGTTGTTAGATGCATGTAGGATCTTATAAAGGCAGATTTTAGAAAGACGAACAGTGTTTAATTCAGAAAATATATCATACTAAAATTAGCTACTCTAAAATTAATTCTAGTCATTTTTGTTGTCAAATTGTCCAAATTGTTGGCAATTGTATGAAAACGGGTTGTCATATGGCGTCATCTATGTTTGCAATCATGATTGCAATCTCATAAGAATATTAAATCTGTCACCTGTGCCCGAAAATACTGCTAATTTAGTGGCATTTTCTGAACTATAATTTTTTTTTTAATTTTAGCTGACACTTCAACATTTTTAATGCCAAAATTTATTGACACTACTAACTTCTGGGACATTTTTGTGTTAAATTATCAACTTTTTAAAATCAACTAATTTTAATAATTTTAATTAATTCAGTTTTATCTTTATAAACATTTTGTAATTTCTAAATATCCTTACTGCCAGAAGGATTTTCCGATAAGAATTTTGTTACAGTTATGAATGACTTCCTTAGATGGCTGAATTGGTTTTTAGAAACAAAAAACATTTGTGGTTTTTAGACGTACTTTCGCTTCATAGTTACAGCTGTGCCTCGTTGTTTCCTGTGTTCACTTTCCTTCGTATCGGTATATTTTCACATATACCCAAAACATACATATTCAAGTGGCCATGTGTTAGCAAAATATAGTAGTGTTTTTTATTGTGATTTTTGTCGTTCGAGATATGGCTTCGCTTTTAAACAACTTGTTCAGCCTAATGAGGCTTCTGTTTGCTAGAACTAGCCTTCTTTTTATTTCAAATTTAATATTATTTACCTTGTTTTCGGCGAATCCAAGCTTTGCAAATTATATTTTATTACATACTTTGAAGTTTTAAGAGGACTTGGAATGACTTTGAAGGAGGAACCCTTTCATAGGGGTGGTAATACTCACTTTGCAACACTACAATATCTTCACCTTCTTTGTAATGACTGGTCTCTGGAGTTTGCTTGATTAACACAGAATTAGATCACGAATGGAATTGTGTTATTTGTCTTTAAAATACTTCAAATTGTTTGAAAGTATTAAATGAGTGACGGGAGTATTGCGGCATTTTTTTAACTTTTCCATCTTTGAATACTTAAGCTACGATCATACTTGGTAAATATTTACCGAAAAAGATGTAACCACTAAATAAAATATTTTTGAACTCGTTTATTTATTAAAAAAAAAAACTTTGTTTATTTAGGACAAGACACAACAAATATTAATTTTATTTTATTTGATGCTGTTTGATCTTGCAAAAATCTTGTAAGAGTAAACAGCATCAGGCATATTTGTGCTAAAACAACTGGTTTCGTTTTTTGCAGTAAATATTTACCATGTGTGACCATACCTTTAGTTAACTATGTGCTAACTTTTGACCTTTGACCGAGCATATATTAAGAAAATTTAATCCAAATCATTGCAATCCACTGTTTAGCTATAAGATGTTTTTTGTTTGTTTTTATTCTTACAGAATAATTAACAATTTCATTATGATACAATATATTTAGCAAATGATATTTAAAACAAGTAAGAGTGCTATATTCGGCTATGCCGAATCTTATATACCCTTCACCTTTGTTGTGCATGCATAATTATATTATATACTTACATACATACAAACATATATATATTATATAGTTACGTTTTTTACCTTTTAAAAACGGTGTTTTATTTCTGTTAAATAAAACGGATAAAAGCGTCAAGTAGTTGAAGAAAATATAACGAGTCTTTATTTACATAAATGTACACAAACACAATTAAAAATAAACACACTGTCTTTTTACACACTTACGGTTTAAGGACACACTTAAACACTTTGTTTGATGAGCGCCATCTGTTGATGAAATTATTCGTAATACACATAGTTTTTTTGATGAAATTTTCAGAGGTTGTCTTGGATTTTTGCTCATGTCTCCGTTATTTATGGACGGATTTTGCTGATTTTAAATACCAAACTTCTCGGAAGCATATCTGACAGAATTATTGAAGATCTGGATCCCGAGGATATCTGGGGACTTCATAAAATTAATTTGAACAGACAGACAGACAGACGGACATGGCTTAATCGACTCCGCTATCTATAAGGATTCAGAATATATATACTTTAAAGGGTCGGAAAATTATATTGTGGAAATTACAAACGGAATGACAAACCTATATATACCCTTCTCATGATGGTGAAGGGTATAATAAGAAATTGTAGTTTTAAAAATGCTATAAAAAATATGCCCATTTTTCGAAAACAAGTACAACAAGTTGGTTGAACTATTTTTTAACCAAATATAGACGATTATACCTTTTTAAAAATATATTAGAGAAGCTTTAAAGATTACGATTCTGTTTTACCAAAATGCAAAAACTAGCATTTAAAAATAATTTTATTTTAAATAAAAAACCGAATTTTCCACAAAAAAAATTTTTATTTTCGGATTAAATTTTTGAATTTAATTAAAATTTTAACAAACAATAAAAGAAAAAGAGAACAGAGAGTGACTGAAATAAACTGAAATTAGTAGCTTTCTGTATTTGTGTTTAAATTTAAGGCTATACAGTCACTTTTATGAACATCAAAGTGAAGTTAATCAACGAAACCACATTAAGATTGCAATTTAAAGCAATGAGCCATAAATTAATAGGCCTTCAAAATATATTAAGTAGAACACTGAGCAAATATTTACACACACACACACACATTCTCACGTACACATTTGTCAAAAAGTGTGAAAAAGTTAATGAAAACAAATATAAAATGACTGACTAACTCGAAAAAATAAAAATGGCAAAAACCTCTGGTTTTTTAGTTTACACAAAAATATATGATGGAGGTTTTGTCTTTTTAAATACATTCAAAAACTGATAAAAACCTACTCACATAGACATATGTATGTATATAAATACTCGTATATAAATACATTTCTATTTATATTTCAATAAACACACTTGTATGTGAAAATATAAAAGTATTTTCTACTTTAAACCAATAACACCAACACTTTGAATGATTTTAAAACGTATCATTATATGTATTAGGGTTGCGCTTATTTTACACTTTTCAGATTCCATCTTCTAAAAACCATATTTAGGCAAAATCGTATAACCTGTAGAGGTTGAATACATATTTGCAAAAAATTAAATGTTCAAAAAAAATCCATTAAAAACAATTAAGAAAGTATAGTCGGTTAAACCCGACCATATCATACCCTACACAAAGTATATAAGCAAAAACTGTTTTTTAGAAGATGGTCTTAGATGGAAGCTTAACTTATTTAAACTGAATTTTATTTGGATATCAACATTTTATAGAGATTTATGGTCATGGAAGTCTATTATACCTGTTCTCGTCTGTACCATCAATTGATATGGGTCTGCAATGGTGCAAACCGGTTTTGCAACAAAATATTGATTAATATTTTAACCAAAGTGTAATCGTTTCCAATCAGACATTGCACTCAAATTATAGAAAACTGATTTATAGGTAAAAGTTTATAATATGATTAAGGTTGAATAATTTCTTATGTTACTTGCAATTCTTTGTTTACATTTTAATATACTGAACAAATGTGATAAAATAAATGGAAAATGTTTAAAATTAAAATGTTTTTGATATTACTTTTATTGGTTGCAAAGCGTTTCCAATTAGTTGTCAACAGCCGTATATGGACGTGTACCTGTTTCATATGAATCGTGCGAAATGGATAAAATTACAGCGATTATAATGAAATGGGCATGTTGCGCAAATAAGTGACAATAATCAAGCAAGGAAATCCTTTAAAGATGTCACGGAATTAAAATGAATTTTTGCTATATGTCACTTTGCTGTTTTTGACAATTTCTACACCAGAAGTAAAAATGTAATCAATGTTCTTTGAATTTAAAATAATTCAATCATAAATAATCCAAGGAAACAATCTAGAATTTAATGTTAGAAAATAGGCTACAAAATTAATTGACAGATTTTATTATTGCGATCAAAAAATATATCCTTGAAATTCGCCAAATTCTCCAGGCTTGCCCACTATCGGCACAACTAATAAAATTTAAATTTTCAATACAAATTTTGTATTAATTACATTCGAGAAAAAATATCTAAACTTTTTGAAATTTCGTTTCGAAAAAATTTTGAAAATGTAAAATTTTGGAATATGCTTGAAATTGTATTTTCTTTTGTTCTCAATGTATAATGTGTTCATGACAATATTTTAATTTGTTAAAAGAAACTTTGAAACTTGAAATAAATCAGATTTTATTCAAATTTACAGATGACAGAGAACTAGTTTAAGCCCTGATGGCATCGAAAACCCATAAAAGTGAAACTTAAATGTCTCCCTAATGTGTGCATATCTATAACAGTAAATATGTATGTATGTATTTTTATATGAGTATGTGTTTATTACTTGCATGTTCATTTTTTGCTCTGTTAAGTACTTGTACCCGGCGGAGCGAAAACTGTTGTTGTAACATATAAAAAATTAAAAAAAAGGAAGAAAAAACTTGTCTTCTTTTATAATCGATGCTGATGATTGTATTTTGTATTGTTTGGTTGGTACTCGTACGCCGGCTACAATCGTACTGTGAAGTTGTTATTTTCAATATTTTAAGCAGAAGTATAAATACGTTTGTGGTTGCTTTTTACTTTGGCGTGTATTTGTTTACTTGCACTGAGAGAAAATATTTCAATTTTCTATAAGATTTACTGACAATACTGAATGCAGCGAAATTCTCATTTAACTTCATCGATTTATACATTTTATACATTTTTTTCTATTGTATCCTTTTGCAGACTCTGCTAAATTTATTATTTCTAAATACAATTTTCCAGGTGTAATGTTCTGTTGTAACCCTCCAATGGATCTTTGTACATGTGTGCATTAATATACATGTATATATAGGTATATGTGTGTGTGTATACATTGTGTGGATTTGTTCTAAGTATGTAAATACATGCGGTTACATACATTTAATATTTGTTAGTTGTTCATGTATCATTTCATGCATTTGGCTTAAGCCTGTTTTCTTGCTTGTTTGCTGTTTATTTTTATCATTGACGTATTTACACTCAATATTTTTTACATTTTTACGATTCATTTAACTTCATATTTTATGCCATATTCTTTATTTTTTGTTTAGCTGTTCTGCATGGCTTTTTTTGTTTTTTATTTGAATACATCACCCCACTGACTTAAACAACAATACGGTTACAATTTATTGGAAATTATTAACACACATCCTAGTGTGTCGGCGAAAGCTTGCACGCAGATACACATACATATAAAAAAACATAATGATTCATATCAATCATGTAAGTCATGAATGAAAAAGATTGGATGCACGAGCAAAAAAAAAAGAAATAAATACAAATGTATGGGGAAATGTAAGCAATTCTAAATGAAATGATTGTTGTTTGTTGATTGTATGATATTTTATTGAATTTGTGTTCTTTTAACACAAATAATGAATAATTTTTTTATATTATTATACATATTTGTATGAAGACAAGGATAATAGAAAGTTTTCTATTTATTTGTTTACTTGGCACGTATTAAAAGGTTTATGTTGGTCTTTTAAATTAGATCATGATATACATCATTAAATAAATATTATTTTTTTTTAATTTTTCATAATACTTCCGAATTTTTTTTACTTTTTAAAGAACAACGGAATAGTCGTTCGCATTATATTATCATTTTAAACCTTCGTCCTACACATGAGACTGGCCAGACCTTTTTTTTAATTTTAAATGTTATTATAATATATTTGACACTTAGTTAGAGAGTTGAAATTTAGGTACCCTTCTACAATATCTTCTATATATGTATATAAAAATAAAATGGTCCATGTATGTAATGGCATCACGTGAAAACGGCTGGAGCGATTTGGCTGATTTTTTCTATTATATTCAAAAATTTCAGGAGATGGTTTGTAAAAAAATAAAAAAATCCTGGTAAAACTCGGAAATTTTAAGTTTTTAATATATTGCCTCTTTTTTTATTTTCATTTTTCTTCATAAGTGACATTTTTTGAAGAAACTTGAAGAGCTACCTACTTAACCTACGCCGAAACTTTAAAAAGTTCCTAATGAGTGATATATGTGTTTGTTCTGTGATATAATTTAGTCGTGTTTGATAATATTAAAAGTGAAAACTTTAATACACATACAAGGTGGCGCAAAAGTAATCCTCCTATCAGAAAATGCTATAATAAACAATGTTACGCTACACTGCTCCAGAACGCGGAATATTGCTGACTATTTATTTGACCAATAATCGGTCGGTGACTTTTTCAAAAATAATCATGAGTGATGAGGCCCATTTCCATCTTAGCAGGTGAGCGCTACAGAGTAATGATCAACGAGTCCTTTTTGCCGCAACTTGATGAATTGGAATTGGAAAACATGTGGTTCCAACAGGACGGTGCAATGGCACACACTGCACGTGCCACAACCGATATGCTGAAGGATGCATTTCCCGGGCGCCTAATCTCCCGTTTTGGCGGGTATATGTCAACAAGCTTCAGACTCTTGCAGCTCTTAAAGACAATATCCGGAAGTTTTGGCCAAAGTGATGGAAAATGCCATAAAAAGTGCTCAAATGACAATCCACTGTGGCGGTGGCTATTCACATGACATCTTATTCTCGACTTGATGTAAAAAAAATTAAAAGAACAAACAAAAATAATCCACAAGAAGAATCACAGTTTTTCATTTTTTTTTTAATTACAGCCAAAAAACATCGGAACTTTACTTTTGCGCCACCTTGTACATATGTAAATTAGCAGTGCTTTCAAATCTGAAATTTTTGTGTCTTAATTTTTAATTCTATATGAAATACAAATCATTAGTAAAAACCGAGTGAAGCCGGGGCGGTCAGCTAGTTATACAATAAATATTTAAAAAAGAAATCCTGGAAAGGATATAGAAGAACAATTATTTGAATATTTTACTGAAGACATTTTGATGCTGTTTTTTTTTTTTATTTTTCTTGCTGTTTTTAATTATTTTGTGTCCAGTTATCTATTCTTATTTATTTATATCTATTAAACAAGGTTAGTTTAGGTTAATTCGGGAACAATAAACCTACTTACATCCATGTAGCTAATTCATAAGGTGCAAGTTTTATTGAAACTGTCGTTACACTTTTCACCAGCTCTGCTTAATGTTTGTGTTAATGATAATGAAAGTTGTGACTACTCTTTAAACACATGAATATTTATTCATAATTTATTTAAACTGTATAAATTATTCACATTTAATTAAAAAATATAAATATAAAAAATATTTTTTTCGAACTAAGTACATGAAAAACTGAGTGGCTAGACTTATGCGTTACGAATATGAACTCTAGTAAAGTCTAATAAGTGCAGAATAAATGAATTTCTATCAACAATAAATTAATAAAAAAAAACTATTAGAGAGACTTTCTTTTTATTTCGGCTTGAGTTCATTTTTTATTTAGATGTGAAGGAATAAAGCGACTTGACAAATTTGGTAAAAACGAATAGCAAGCCGCTAAAAAAAATAAAGATTATTGTACAAGACAGAAGCAATACTGCCATATAGAGGCAAATTATGCTAATATACAGAAGTTTGAGCCTTAAATTAGCAGTGGTTTTAGTTAAAGACTAGGTACATGGTGTAACTATACAAGGTGAGTGCAGTAGCACAGCTGACTAACTTTGTTTACAATTTACTTATGTCAAAAGTAATACCTTCTCAAGTATTTCTGACAGCAATACATTATTCTACACAAACAAAATATCTGTTGTTTCTGTATTCTGTTGAATTTGTTGCCTATTTGCACTCACCTTGTATAATTGCACCATGACTAGGTAGTTATTGAAGAATTATATAAATCGCGTTTGAAACAGTGAAAATGTCCATATATTTATAACTGATGAATGAATCTATCCTCTTCTACATCTCCTTTTCTTCGCCCCTTAATGAAATAAAGTAATATGATTGTATGTAATATTGATGAATTTAGTATCTATTTATTTAAGTTCGTTTGCCAAACATTAAGGACACAAGGATACATTATCAATATATTAATTTTTAGCATTAAAAAATATATTTAATTTTTTAAAGTCTGCAACACATATTGTCTTCTTGAGCATATTTTTATTTATTATTTATGTATAGATTCTTGTTTTATACAAATGTATGCAAATATAAAACTTTAAGATATTCATAGTTGTGCATTTGCAGAAATGCCGGTAGCTCCAGTAGTTTTACAGTTTTATTACTTGTATTAGAGGTGGATTTGGTAAGAAAAAATATCATCTACTGTAAGTACTGTAAGTCATAAATACTTCAGTGACATTTGTGTATTTTCACTTGTTTTACAAGTGTTATCGTATTGTACATAGATGCAAAATTTACTATACATACATCGAAACTTTCATGTGCATGCTAGATTATACACATATGTATGTATGTATATCCAGAAACTTTTTTTGAGTTTAGTGTTAGTGTCAAGGATGCCTCAATGTTTTTTACGTTTATAAAAAACAAACAAAAATAATTATATGTAAAAGAAATTTTCAGTTATCTGTTTTAACTATGTCCATCATATTTATTTATCGTTATAGTAGGAGTATGTAACTGTTGATGTCCAAAATATTTCTATCTTCACCAACTCAAGTTATTATCAGTTCAATCTACGCAGAGACGTTAATTTAAAATACGATCAATATTTAGCTTATTTTGGAAAACTTAGGGGTATTCAATTTCCTCGACTTTTTGATTGTTCAATTTAACAACTACCTCGAAAATCTTGTTTATGTTATGGGTGCCCCGATAGACTGACGGATAATGAGGCGGACTATCAGTCAGAGGGTTGCATGTTCGATTCCCGCCAAACACTCTGGGTGTTTATTCGAATAATTGAGTACAGCTTTTAAATTGCTCTAGTAATTTACGAAATCATAAATTACTAAAGTTTGATCGATACATTTTGAATTTTTTTTTTAATATTTGATTTTACAAAACATTGTAAAATTTAAATAGTTTTCCAATTTTGTATCAGACTATTCATACCCTACACTACCATCGTTAAATCAACTCAGAATCGCTTCCTTTGATGTCCGTCCGTCTGACTAGCTGGCTGGCTGTCTATGTAAATATTGCGTGCAAAGTACAGGTCGATATTTTAAAGATATTTTAGTAAAATTTGGAACACTATATTTTTGTAGCCCAAGTGTCATTTGAATTGAACTTTATTCAATTCAATTGATTTTTTGTTGAAATAAATGATTGATTTATAAACCCATCCAAACGAATTTAGCCACAAATAGGTTGTATATGAAACCTAATCACATCTACAGATTTTGTGCGGTTCAGTCGATAATTGATCATAGCTTTTGTATAAGGCCCACTTCTGAAAATCATAACTCTCTTTAAAATGTTGTTATGCAAATAATATTCAACATAAATACATACATATGTTTCATATATACATACATCATTCGGTCTATTTTGTGATTATCGGTCCATAATTAGTCATAGCTCCTTTCGAAAATCACTACAACAACCATTCATCGCTTAAAAATGCTGGTATCTACATAAAATTCAACACAAATAAGTTGCATATGTATACACAAAAATTGTAACACCTAGTTTTATAACGATGGGTCCAAAGACCCACATCTGAAAATCACATGCATAAATCTTTTGAAAGTGTTCATATTGAGATAAAATGTCATGTCAGAAAATGTTCGAATAATCGATCCATAACAGGTCATTGCTTACTAGTAGCGCCTATTCTCTACAAATCTGTTTTTGCATTAGCTTTAGGGTATTATTATGAACGGGCTTGACCGACTATACTCTCTTATTTTCTAAGATAAATGGATCGATCGAAAATTCTTAGGACCAAGACGGGAGCACCATGGTGTATAAGGAATGAAAACATCCATTAAGATCCATTTAATAGTTATAAAATAAATACATTTTGAAGAAATTTTGCCGTTTACACGAGTTTGAAGCATTTTGAAGAGCAATTTTGAAGAAAATTTCAATCGTGTAAATCTAGCTTCAGATGTAACATTGGTTAAAGATGAATGTAGAAAAACTTGTGAGAGATATATTTTGAAGTTGCAAACCCATCCGAACCTGCTTGCGAGATTGCTTACTAGAACTCAAGCAGATACAAAGCTTCGTAGTACTAATTTACCACCCTACTAACTAAGGGCCCATTTGACCATTATGGCTCTCTCAACTGAAAGCAAATAGATTTAAAGTTTTAGGCATAAGATTTGAATACTTATTGTAAGGCAGATAATAAAAAAAAGTAAAAAAAAAAACTTTCTAAAAAAGTACCTTATTGAATTTTACTGTAAAAGTACTTCTTTCAATGTAATTACTAGTTATTAATAATATTTTTAACTCTTGAAAGTTAGTTTTTCCTAAAAATGAGGTTTTAAACAAAAGAAAAATGCAAGCATAAAAACTGTTATAGAGTGATTTTTGTTAAAAAGTTACTGCTCCTGGAATGAACAATATAAAATCGCATACAGTTGTTGCATTTATGGTATAAAGTTGTGAAGAAAGTTCAATATTTCTATTGCAACATAAAATTCCATAAATAAAGTAATCTTTTTAAAAGACTTGTTTTTGTGTAAGAGTTTTGAATTTCAAACAATATTTTTCTGTTCCAACTACTTTACCAATAAACGTTTCTAAACATACTGAAGATATGATTAGCCATAAAACATTTCCCTTTTATCTGTTTTCATACTCGTATGCGGAATTATTGTACACAAATTTAAATGCTGTAAATGGCATTTAGTATTTTTTTAGTACAAGTTAAATTAAAGTTTAAGTTTACACTGCGCATGACTTGTTCTTTTAGACAATTTATAACAATTTTTTTCACTGTATCACGGCTTTCTCTCTTTTGATGTCTCTCATTTCTTGTTTTACGGAGTATTCACTCATACACTGCACTCTGATAATAATTAACAAAAATTATTTCAATTTATATTACGATTATTTTTGAGTTCGTTGAGTATGGAAACGTAATTGTAACTGACCTAGTACTCATTTTTGTTCATAAATACTAGAAATGTGTATGTGTATGTTTATGCGTCTGTATGTATTTCTTCTCACACCCTCCCAATTTTCTTATCGTACGAGTGGTAAAGCAAATCTGATTGTAAAGGAAACGAACAGTAATTTTAAGATTTTTATTGTCTCAGATGTAGTAAAAGATGAACGAAAATGTTTAACATTGTTTGCCATAAATTTAAGCAATATATTTACATACATATTGCATGTATGTGTAAATAAACTCTTTAAGTTGTTTTTATATTTAGGGACCAACAATCTATTTATTTGTGGGGCAATAGTAATAATTTAACAATAATTTGTGATTTTTTTTTCGAAAAACTTTTAACTTTGTGCATAATTTATTGGCTTAAAGTTATTATATGTTTATTCTTGAGTACAACATTTGAGTTTAATAGACAGATTTGATTACTATTAATTTGCATGTGTATAAGTTTCTTGTTCATAAATTTAATTTATGAAAAATGGAATTACATATATATATTTTTTTTTATTTTTAGACAGATTTAGAAATTTAATTGGACTGTTTAATTAGCAAAACATATTAACTCTACTTTCTGATTATTGATCAATAAGTTTATTTTAAGAATGTTTCTATTGTAAACTTTCTTAAAATGTTTGAAGCTAATCTAAATAGCAATTTAGGCAATGATGTTCTACAAAATATTGCAGTGAGGTATTTACTAATACAGAATTTCTTTGCGTTGAATGTTATCCATTACATTTAAAACATATATTATCAATCTCTCCTCCAGTGGGACCAATTTTAACATGATTATTTTTATTCCGAAGAAATCGATTTTTTATTAAAGTTTCAACCAGATTGATACTTTACACACAAGGTGTACATGGACAATCAGTTGGACTGATACGTATTGTTACATCTACTCTGAGTAAATTGGTTTATTTTAAGTTTGATATTTATGGGCATAGCAAACATCAGAACATACTTCCTACAATGGTGGTATAGGGTATAAAACTAGAAACATAAATATGCTTTATATTGTTCTGAATGAACTCGAGCTTAACTTGTTTGATCAATCAAATAAAAAGTAAATCAATTAAGTAAAATTCAGAATTGCAACATATTAAAAAGCGAATAATCCCATTTGTTTTATTTTAGTGCCCATTCACAGAGAGTCCAAAGATAACTTATGTTAAGTTTTTGAACTATAACTGACACCACCCCCGAAAGTACAACAGAATATTTAGAATATATATTGGAATGTTGCGCGATTTTCTCATATTTGGCTTTATAACTTGTTTTCGCTAAACTGATTTTTCTAAAAGACGAATGCAGCTTTTTATTTCGGATGCGAGCGTGTTTTTTGACAGCAGGAGTTTTGCGTCTCACTTACATTGATTAATGTTGGCAGTCCTGTAATTCTAGTGCAAAGTTCTTGACTTTACGTTATGGTTTATCGAACATATTATTGCCTACATGCTACCATTTTTTATACCCTACACCACCATAGTGGGGAGGGTATATTGGATTTGTGCATATGTCACTTTAACGATCATAAATTTCTTAAGAATATTGGTAATCAAATAAAATTCGACACCTAATTTTATAATGGACGGTCCGTAATTAGTCGAAACTCCCATATAAGACCCTCCCCGTAATCAACTTTAACCTCCATAAATCTTTTTAAAGTATTTATATCGAGATATAGTTTAACATACACAATATTTATATTCACAGAAATCATGACAATAAATTTTTGGATGATCGGTCCACAATAGGTTATATCTCCCATATAGCGCACATTTCTGAAAAACTGTTGTATGGATATACTGGGTGTAGGGTATTATATGGTCGGGCTTGACGGACTATACTTTCTTACTTGTTTATATATAGAACATACATGCTTATAACTTGCAATTACTTAATGCATTGCTTTAAAGTAGTCGTACAATGACTTATTTAATATATTTTATACAACTTCTTCAGCATCTTTTCTGGTGCCGATGTTCACTTTTTTACAGTATTTTTCATTCAATATGGAATTCAATATTACCATAAGACAAGCGAAATTTACTTTATCCTATGAGACGATTTAAAAACCAATTTTTATTTTTGGTGAAACTTAAAATTGTTTAATTCCTAATTTTGAAAAGTGTTACGTTGTTGTGGTGTATATAAGATGAGTTAGACTAATATTATATGAACTGCCCAATCAATTGGCTGATGTATGTCAGATGGTAGAGCGCTCTCTTAGCATGTGAGAGGTATGGGAATCGCTGCCCCACATCCCCACGACTCTTTTTATTACAGGCAACACAATGAATGGACCTATGTGAGCAGGTCAATTATGGCTGCCTGCTGACCAAACCCAATCTAATTGGCTGAAAATTTTACATGAGCCATTATCTTGTTACTGATGACTACTTCTAGGAGACCTCTAATTTAGATGCCATAATACTTAGAAGTTGAGTTCGAGAATTCCGACTTTCTATATAAAGATAAAAGTCGATTATTATAATATCAATCAACTTTTCTCCCATTTATTCCAAAACACAATTTTAATTTTGTATGCCATCTTAAAGGCCTTGAAGGAGATTTCTAACCAAATTAAATCCTAAAATATATATAAAAATTTTCTAAACTTTCAGAAAAATAATAAATTTTAGATTAAATCAGAAAACCCATTCTGAATTTTAAAACAGTAGAAATCGTTTTGCTTACACATAACTTGCACTATAGTTTCTTGCAATATTTTTTCCAAAATAGTGAACAAACGCGGTAAGATAAGGCCAAGAAGTGACTACTGTTACCAGTAGAAGTAAGGCAGGGCCGCGTGAGTATTCTTAAAAATATAAATAAATGGTGATTTTGTATCTAAACCTTCAGTTTTGGCCAAGTAACTAGAGTAGTAATGACTTAATTTTAAGTACAATAAATATATAAAAGAATTTTTTTAATTTCTAAATAAAAGACTAACCCCCTTATTCAGAAACGATTATTAAATTAAAAAAGTTTCTAGAACTGTAACTTTTTTGATTGATTCTATTGATCAGTACATCACAGTATATTAAGAACCATTTGCGGTGTATCTTTACCATACCGCATATTTTGAAATATACTCTTGATATGTTTGCCAACTTCAAGTCAAACTTTTAAATCAAATCTAGAATTATGGCTTAGTAAATTAAACAAAATATTATAAATTATATAAACTTCCCATTTCCTAGTGATGAAAAATAAACACATCCATATACACACATGGCTGAGCAAAAACACTTGTGGTTCATAAAATAAATTTGATTGTTTGCCAAGAAAGTCACATAAGAACACTTATACACGTGCTGACATACATACATACAAATACTATACATACATAAATATGTATGTGGATGCGTTTACACAGGCACACAGAATAACAGTACAAGTTTGAATTGTGCGAGTAAATGTTTTTACTGTTTCAATGCACACACACACTGAAAGTCATCAGCTGCAGCAGCAGCATCAACCATCAAAACACATACATAGAAATGTGACTTTGTTAATCAAATAATCATATTTTAAGTATCAGGGCGATTCTATTCTGACGGGTGCAACATTTAGACGCTTTAAACGTCTTTGACTAATAGAAAGAAACACATTTTCAATTAATTTATTTCTAAAAGGGGTAATATTTTTCTATATACTATTGTTATCTATTTACAAGAATTTATATGAAACGAACAAATAGCCACGAGAGAGCTTTAAAGTGCATGACGGGTGCCAAAATATTGGCCAGCTTTCATAAGATCATACCACAAAAACACAAAACTCTGTTCATTTTTAAACTTTTATTGTATTATTCTTTGTGATTGTTAAAGATGAGATATCAGACGATGATTATCAAATCAAACAATGCAGAGAAATATAATCCAATAATGAGAAATTTGTTCTTTGAGCCATGAGGGGTGCAACATGAATGAATTTTCTGTTCGCCACAAATCTATGAATCTTAATGCATCGAAGTGCACAACAAATTTACATTTAAGCTTGCGTCTATAAAAATTATATTATTATAAAAAATAGATATTTTACTTTAAATTTGCATCAAAAAAAGTATGAAATAATATGATTTGAAAATTGATGTTAAAAGTTGTCTAGAATAAAATCGCCCATCATTTTCATTTTGGCTAAAAACTTTATTCAAAATTTACAATTAAAAACCACCATATGCTATTATTTAAATAATAAGCAAGAATTTTTTATAAAAATACAAAAATTTTACAAACAATAGAATATGAATATGGAATAAAATAAAATACACGCACAATTGATTATTGTTTATGTATCATATGCACGAGTATGTATATATAGATTTATAAAGCCACACACACGCACACACATATTTCTTATAAGGAAAACAATTGGCAATATTTAAACCACTTGAAATATTGTGTTTAATGTCACATATAAAATTTTTATAGGAAACAAAACGAAAAAATATTATGTAAATTCAACAATAAATCACTTTCAATTACTCTCATGCCAAAACTGTATGTATGGTTAAAAACACTTTTCTTATATGTTTTTTTTTGTTCTTATTTTTCCGCTTTTTGTTATAGGATAAATAAATAATACGCTTCGTTTTTCGTTTTTCTTTTTTTTTTTGGAGGGTGTATCTGCTGCGAGTACAAGTTATATACAGCTGTGTGTATATTAACGCAAATATTTGGTAATTTTGTAAGAAGCTAAAGAAGGATCGTCTATAAACCCCCATTCGTTCAATCTTCGACGCTTAGCAGAGACAACCGGAATACGATAAAATTAAAAAGACAAAAGTACACACACACACTCTCCATGATAACAGCAATGGCTTAAGGGTGGCCCTTTTTGAAAAAAAAACACACACACAAAAAACAACTGAAATTTATCGTGTTTAGCTTTTGAATGTATGAATTTTATTTCAATAGGAGAATATTAGAATTAATAACTTTTAGCTAGTTGCTTTTCAAATATGCTAAAAAATTCGCATACTTCTTTAAGGTCTAACTGCTTTGCAGTTAGTCAACTTAGTAGCCGTTTTATGATTAAGTGTGATTATATGAGATCTTAAGGCCTTCTTAATGGTTCTTATTTATATTATATTGTAATCTTTGAACTACTAGTTCAAATGTTTCATGTGATCGGTCATACCTTGAACTGTTGTACAGAAGAAAATGATTAATGTGGCTGAAAGTTCCATTATAAATAAGTGCATGCGATTAGTTTCTTCTTATAGATTACAAGGACCTGATTGTACTTGCAGTTGCTTCCAATAGCAAAGAGTTTCTTTTTTCAACTATGTTTGATTGGTGATCAAAAGTGCATGTGTGATTTCTATTTTCATCAATATCCAGAGAATTAACGATAATGCGAAAGAGTCTCAATTAGTCTGCCATCTTTCACATTAAAAGCCTTTGAAGTGTGTCGACTTATATAGGAGGAAAAACTGAAACTCTCAGGTCATCAATATGCCTACCAAAGTAGACAGCTCTTCAAGAGTTTGTAACAACCAATGAGAGATCAATTGATTTTAAACAATATATCTAGTAATGTATCTATGATCATTAAATAATAATGAAATCGAGAATTTTCACATTAAAACAAGTAAGATTAGCTTTGATCTTTAAATTAGATTCATGTTTATTTGGTCTGCATAAGCAACATATTGTTTATGAAGACAATGATTCCGGTTATGTTAATCTAGGCCATACTCTGCTACTGTCTCATATATCGTAGGCTATGTTTTCTTTAGGAGAAGTACCAACCATAGGGTTACGATCTAGTATATTCTGTGATGAACTAAGTTTTTAGATCTCAATACGTCTTCCAGATAAAGCTAATGTATTTCAATATGAGACATTGGAGATCAGTGTGGCAGGCAAAGTGGAAGCCATGATATCTAGCCAGAGAAGTTGCTAGCTTGTGAAGTCGAAACTTTAAGATGCTACCTTCACAAGTGGTGGCCAAATATTTCAGTTTATACTTGAATTTTTTTATACTAAAATCATTCATTTAAAGGGACTCCCTGTGCAATTTTACAACAACCGGAAATTATTTTATCAAGTAAGAAAAGAATATAAAAATGACTATGACAACGAAACCAAGTAAAGATAGAAAGAAGAAAAAAAGAAGACAGCATAAAAAATTTAAGGGTTTATTTATGGCAAAAGAGGTGCTTGCTAACGCTTCTATTTTAAACTTAATATGTAACATTGTAAGTGTTATCTATATAAATTGTATTTTTTGTTTTTTTTTCTGCTTTTGGTAAGAGATTTTCATACCACTAATGGCTCTTGAGGAAAAACGGAAACAATCACTGCAAATTTCTATATAACTGTTTTTCTATAATAAGTATGAGCAGTTTTATTTTTTTACAAGAGACACTGAAAACAAAACAGGAGGCTAAAAAGGATACGAATACAAGAAGTGCTGGTGGAGAAATAAGTATGAGGCTGCTGATGGTGTTGATGTGGGCAGTGGTAGGTTACGGTTATGTAGGTTTACGCGGTTTAAAACAATTTCAATATACATATAGTTGTAGCTAAAGGAAACGAACCAAATTAGGGAAAAAACAACTTTCAAAAGCGAAAAAAACTACAACAAGCAGCATAAATATATAAACGATTTAACAAACGAACTTGGCGCTGTTTAAACGAACATCAAAAAAGACAATCCCAATTCCAATGAAGTATGAAGTTAAAGAAAGCAAAAACAAAAACAAAAGAACAAAAAAAAAGGATGTAGAAATCTCTTACAACCATAAAAATCAAGTACACTCTGGGTTTACCACAAATGCCAGTCAAAGTAATATATTCTTCAAATAGTGTTGTAGCTGCTACACAGATTTTTCAATGTGTAGAAAAAAAAACAACCCACACTCGCATAAAAACATACAAACACTGACATACTGAGTAAATGAACATGAAGTGAGAAACAAATGCTAGATGCTGGTAAAATGCCACCAACACTCACTCACTGTGACACACATACACACACACACACACACACACACACACCCCCACACAGCTGGCGCCATTAGTTTAGCTCATTGTTTCATGGCAATAGTTTGGCTGCAAATGTATTTGTTTTGCATATTGAAATAGTTTGTCACACTGCGGTGGCCACTGCACTTTCTCACTGCTGCCACTACCACTTCACTTGTGATATTGCCACTTTTTACATGGATTTAAGGCGATTGTGTAGGTGACAAATATGAATGGGATCTCACAGTTACACCGCAATTAGTCTCTTTTATTAAACTAATTAATTATTTCTTTCGTTCCTTGTTCTTAATATAGTTTAAATACGGAATAAAGAAATCACTGCATTTTAGTTCTTTCTTTTGCCGACATTAATAACAGCAATCAGGAAAAATTGTTTCAGCAAAAAGAGAAATTAATTCAAAAAACGAAATTCATTTATTCTGCATCCACATCAAATTAATACAAGTGCAAGTTGGCGACAAATGACTTTGAAATAAAAAACTGTAAACATTTACAAAAGATATTGAAGCATAACTTATATGTATGTATGTATGAGTATGTATGTATATGTTTCTTCTGTAAGAATAAATTTAAGAAAAAATATTTATTACACAACGAAGTAAGTTAATGTTGAATTTTATTTTATCAAATAGCAATTCATTTCTAACCTGCAATTACCAAAAATCTATTAAGATTTTATCCACATCCTATAAATTGTTTTGATTGGTTTCATTTTCAAAATCTATTTGTTTTGCAGTTCATAAATAAAACCATCTTGATTAGAAGTAACCTTTTCATTTATTTTTCTCCATAATTCAAGCCAGACATCAAATATCTCCAAGAAATAACGACAGCAAATCCAAAGTATTTTTGGTGAAATAAAAGTTTTTCCCTCCTGTTTATTTTTATTTAATTTTTTTTTTTTTAACGATAAAAATTTAAAACTTTTTTCATGTTCTTATTGTTGTTGGAGCTACCAAAGCCTCTTTTTTCTGACAATTAGCTTTATATAGGTAATTTTCGTTTTGTTTTGTTAAAGTTGAAGGTCATTGGAAAAAGGAAATTTTCACTTAAAAACTGTAGCAAAAGAAAACTTTACAGGATTTTATTGTTTTTTGCAATTTGTTTTTTTTTCATTTCAGTGTCATAAAAAATCCTAAACAAATCACACAAATCGACTTTTTCGGGTTTTGATTATTTTTATTTGCCTTCTTTTTTTTGGCAAGGCATTCTAGTAGTTATTGTCCTTGTGACCTTCCTTATCTTAAAGTTGTATTGTTTTCTGAGAAAAATACTTATTGTATTCCTTTAAGTGTTTGCCACTTGCAGAAAATAACAGCAGCAAAGACCAAAATAAATAAAAATTACAAATGAAAAGTATCAAAAAATAAAATAAAATCTAGAGCTAAAAACCAATAACGTCAAATTGAAAACCTTAGCAGCGTAAAACAAACTTATTTTCAAATGTTTAAGAATTTAAAGATTTTCTCAATTAAACATTTTGAAAACTAAAAAATATGTTAAATAATCTATAATTCTATAGTTGTATATGCAGATAGATAACTACAATTTATAAATGTTGCTTAAATTATATTTTTTTGCAAACTAAATTTATTAGACACATCAAGCAAAAGCCAAAGCAATAAAATAAATTTAAATAAATAATTTTCTTTTGCTTCCATTTTTTTCTATCACCATATTTATTTTTCAAATAAATTTACTATAGTTTTTAAATTAACTTTATTTTAGTTATTGCCTTCACTGCTACTTGTTTTTTTTTTTTTGTTTCTTTACAACTTGTTTGTGTTTTTAGTTAAAAATAAAATGCTAGATTTACCAATGGTCATAATGGCCACATAAATATGGCTAAATTTAGTTGTTGTTTAACTAGATAAATAACAGGCTTAGATACCAACCAGCACCAGTCAGTAGTAACTGTTAAAATATGTACAAATGTATGTCTGTTCAGCCATAAATAAATAAATATTATTAAAAAGTAAAAACAGACACACACACACACAGGAAAACATAAAAATATTTTAACAAACGTAATCGTTTTAAAAACAAATACATAAATAAGTAGAATGGTTAGAAAAATTTATCAATATTACCAAATGTTTGCAGATCATATTTTTCCCCCCATAAAGTTAAGTTTGTATACAGAGTTAAAAACAAATATTGTAAAATATGTTTGCATATTAATATTGTATAAATAATAAAAAGGGAACAAATAAATTTAAATATTTTATCTAAATAAGTTTTTGTATCATACAGCAGTACACAGCCATGGTGTAATCATGGTGCAACTATACAAGGTGAGTCCAGTAGCCCAGCTGACTGACTTTGTTTACAATTTACTTATGTCAAAAGTAATACTTTTTCAAGTATTTTTGACATTAGTACATTATTTTACACAAACAAAATGCCTGTTGTTTCTGTTTTGTGTTGTATTTGTTTTCGATTTTCACTCACCTTGTATAGTTACACCCATGGTGCCGATTTGCACTCACCTTGCATAAATACACCATGTAAGCAGTTTATGGTGACGTATGGGTGTTGAATTTTTCAATTATTTATTAATCATACGCAACCCTTTACTAAGAATTGTACTGTACTACAGCCAGAGTAAAAAAGTTAGTTAATTAAATACTTTAAACCACTGATTCTGATATACTTAAAATATAAAATTTTAATAAAAAAAGTTTAACAAATTTCTAACCTCAGAATTTCAACTTCTTACAAACCCAAAACAAAGTCTTATATAACATTTTACATGCAAACTGCATTAAAGTTTTGTAAATGCTTTAAAAAAAAAAGAAAAACTATTTCCTAAACTGCTGCTAATAGTTTACTGTAGACCTGTTACCAAACTTCTACGTCCCCAAACCATTATTATTAGCTACTTGATTTATTTTAGTTCAATGCCCACATGTCCATTTTAATCAATGGACTCGTGATTTATTTGTTTTGTTTTTTTTTTCTTTTTTTTTTTTTTTTTTGTGTTTTTTTTAATGTTCTAAATATATAAATAAAGTTTAAGATATAATGCTTAATCAATATGTCATGTAGAATTGATGGCATTATAATGTGATAAATATTTGTTTTACTCTACGGGTATGCCTGTTTTGTTTTCCCTTAAATAAGACACAATTCCTACCCAATCCTGGACTTGTTATGAGAGAATTATTAAAATGTTTAAAATTCATGTAAAGTATAACTTTATTTATATTTGACTGTGAATAAGCGAGAAAAAAAAACAAGAAAATACTTTATTATAGTACTTAAAGAAATTTGTTTGGTATTTGTGCTCATTTTTATGACATCATAAACTCGCATTTTTATTACCTTTTTACCTATTTAATGTACAGGCACACAAATACAACCAAATTTTGCTGATAGAAATACTGCCCCTTTTATTTGTGTGTGCAAGTGTTTTTTTTTTTTTTATTAACGTTTTTCCATATTTTCCATTCGTTTTTCTTAATGGTTGATCATTAAAAATGCATGACAAGATGTCAATAATAAAAACCAAATAAATAAAAAATAAAGCTAATCAGAAAAGCAGAAAGAAGCAGTTTGTACACCGAAAAAAATTAAAATAAAAAAAGGGTTATAAATTTATATATATTCGTATACAGACATACCTTTACATACGCATTCATATTAGCAGGACTAAATTTTGGGACCCTTTTCATTTCATTTAACGCCATCATAAATAACGATAAAGGTAATTTCTCAACTCATACGACTCTCAACACAACATGGGTTGTTTTGTAGCATGTGGGTGTGGTATTTTGAGGGGCCAGCAAGTGCTGCCAGCACTAGAGATGAAATAAATTAAACTGCAACAAAGTCACGTTCATAATTTCGTTTTACAATGGCAATAGCAGAAAAAAAAACAATAATCAACCGAATAAATTGGTATTGGATACAAATTTATAAAACGTGTTTAAAAAGTAAAAATTATTTTAAATTTCTAATGTATTCTCGCATCTGATGGATGTGGGCCAAAAGCAGCTAAGTATTATGCATCAACTAAATGGCAAAAAGAAATAATTTGTTCACAAACAAAGCAGTAAAAAATAATAAGAATAGCTTGGCCTATAATCAACTAAAATAACAAATTTTATGCATTAATTTACATACAAATTAAAAAAGAAAAAAGAAAACAGAAAAACAAATTACAACCACCAAAAACGAAACGAAATAAAACAAAACAAAAGAAAAGAAACGCTTTACCATCATTAGTCTGTTTACAAACAAATTACCAAATAATTTTACAATTTTACAATTTTACCATTTTACAGCCTTAATTAGCATTTATTTCCCTCATTGGTTTCCTAAATCTAAGTCTGCATACACATGTATGTATATAAATGAATGTATGTTTTTTATGTAAATTAAATGAGTTTGCGACAAAATTGCTGTCCATGTTAATGAAAATGACTTGATTTTCTTTCTTCCACCATAATTTTTTCATACTTTCTTTGCGTTTACTTCAATAAATTTGTAGCCTTAATTAACACAAGAATCGAAATAAAATGTGAAATATTTGACAATAGAGTTTTACAGGAAAATATTTTGTTGTACAATCCCGCCACTCGTACAACTAAGTTTTACAAAGATGTGAAAAAATTTGTTATCAAACACACACATACATTATACACTCATTTATACTTTTGAAATTCCATCTTGATAATCTCATTTGCATTTTGCAATGAAACGTGTACAAGATTTCAATAGTAATGTAAATGTGTGTGTGTGTGTGTGTGTGTTAGTGTACTTTTGTTCGTTTTTAGCTTCGCAACTGTAAGAAATTTAATAACCTGCCAGGTGTCTTTATTTGAAAACTTATTTCATACTCGCATACATACATACATATTTTTACGTACAACTATATAAATACTTATGCACACGTAAACCCACACCTTCAACCAACTATATTCAGTTGGAATGAGTGTATACGAGGGTCAGATAATTCAGCAGGGCTTATGTTCTAACTTTAATTAAAACTTTCATATATTTTTTTTTTGTTTAATGACATTGTCAGGTTTAATGATTGAAAAAAGCTAAAGCTACGAAAAAGTACTGTAAATGATGTTATTGCAAGCAATCCTACAAGCACATATCATAAACAAAATGAAAGCAACTATTTCATTAAAAGAAACCAAAAAGAAAAATATAAATGTTTGGAAGCAGGTTCTCCAACCTATCGTGCAATTAAATATGCTAATCCTTGTGAAATGCAAAATGCTGTTGCAATAAATCGAACTTATTTAACTACGATTTCAGATATTTATATTAAAGAATGTCTGCATAAATAAATAAATATTTACTGCAGTTGTGGTAAACTCTGCAACTATGATATCCAATAGTTATTCAAAAGTATATCTGTAGAAACATTTACTGCCTAAGATGTTACCACTCTTCAGTTTTTGCTTTGAAACTGTCTAATTGTCCGCTTTTCAAAAAAAAAAACTTTCTAAACTCCTTTGGTTTGGATCAGTTAATGTAGCTTTAATAGTCACAGTTCAGAAAAAAAGCATTGCTGATATGAAAGTCTTTTTTTGGACATAGCACATTTTCTATATAACTTTATGCTACTTGCTATTGTTGTAGTGTAATTGACTTTTTCTTTTCTTAATTTTTGTCGTTTTAACTCTGCTTTTTGATTCTCTATTGAAAAGCAATAGATAGCAGTTTTCGTTATCAATACATCTTTGATATGATAATAAATTTCAAAATTATTTAATAATGTCTTGAATATATTTTATCAAAATACTTCTACAAAGTAGTTATTGTCAATTACAATTAACTCGGATAATAATTTTGCAATTTTGACTACATACTGATGGTTTTGGACATGAACGCGACATTAGAATATAAACAATATGAAATGAAAAGTTGACGTTTAATCGAGCTTTATTAGGTTTTTTTTAGTTGTTTGTTAATAGAAAGATTTCACAAGATTTGTGCAATCATATTAGAACAATGTAGACGTAATTAATATCTATAAAAGCAGCCAGGAACTTTAATATAAGTATTATTTGCATATATTTTCAAAAGAATACAATACTTTACTTTAATTTAACATTCTAATTTAATTTTAAATACAATACAATCAAACCCGAAGCTAAAATTTCTAAAATTTTATGACTAGTGTGAATTTACTCTTCCTTAATTTTTTAAAATAATTTTAAATAGATACCTCGTGTGTATAAATTATACTGCAAATTGTTTTACATTTCATTTATGCGCAACATTTTCATTTTTGTAGTTCTTTTTCTTCAAGCTTTTTTTTTTTTGCTTTTTTTGTAAATCCCATTTTTATTCCTCCAAGCATTTTTGTTCTTTGTGATGTTCAAGGATGTTCAATAATCCATTATGGCACGACTTTGTAACCCTTCCCTGCTCTCCATCGTTATTTAAATGTGTTGGTAGTATTTGTAGATTTGTTTATACATACATAATACATATTATTTACAAGTGTATTGTTCAGGTATTTTATTTTATACAGCCACATGAGGTAATAGGATATCAAAATATCCTGATGTCACTAAAAATAAAACAGCACGTATTCAGTTTATTTAATCTAAAAAAAAATATTACCGCATCAACAATTGTAATTAGCAGATTAAGAAATTAAATTATAAGATTTTATATTTAAAACTAAAGTTGCGATATAAGTGTTGCCAGTTACAAGCTGCAACCGTTCAAAAGCTAGAATAATTAAAAAATTTAAAAGAGAATAATGAACTATTGTGGAACTAAATTTGTATTTAAACCAGTCTGTCTATTGTTACGAATAATTTCATCAACAGATGGCGTTGCTTAAACAAAGTGTATTAATATTGTTACGAACAAATTCATCAATAGATGGCGTGTTGATCGACATACAACTTGTTTAGCATTTGTAGTCAGTGCTGCCAACTTTGACGATTTATCGTCATTTTGACGATTTTTTAAGTCAAATTTATTAAAATCACGATTGACGATTTTTCATTTTTCCCGGGAACAAAAATGACGATTTTTTTAAAAGCAAAACATATAGTAACCTTTTTTCCTAAAATTCAAATTTTGTAAGTCCCCTTTTGCAATGTAGAAATTGAAAGGCAGACAGACGAAGTTTGTTGGCGAGGGGTTGAAGAGGTAGAGTGTGTAGTACACGACTATCTGTACTGGACATTTTTTTGTAGAAGAGTTTTGGTTAATTTTGAAATTCAAAGTTTTAATAACGAAGACATATAAAGATGAGGTGTATCTTGGCATTTACGTGGAGAAGAACCAATCTAGTTTAAATATTGAATATAGTCACTATAATATATTTGTTGACTTCTGCGACCAATTTTATATTGAATTGGTTTCACAAATTTTAAAACGTTTTGATTTTGGCGATAAACTTTTAGAAGGATTAAACTCCATTGAACCAAATTAATTAAATGGAAAGAATATCAAGAACTTGATAATGAAGTTCGAGAATTGCGTAATATGAAATTCACCGAACTCGAAACATTGGCGTTTTGGAAAAATGTTTCTAATTTAAATAGAGTCAATAATGCAAAGGCCTTTCCAATTTTAACACAATTTGTTTTGAGTTTAACGGCACTACCACATTCGTCGGCCAACGTTGAAAGAATTTTAAATATTATAAATTTAAATACATAAAACAAAAACCAGAAATGCTTTGGATTCTTCAACATTATAAGGAACATTGTTTTCAAACGATTATCTTAATTTAAATAATTCTCAGTGTTTTAATATAGCAATTAAAAATGACTTATTAAAAAAATGGCACACAGAAATGTACCAGAGTAAAGTCACATAATACAAAAATTAAATTAATTATTTTTTTTATGAAATAATAACTTTATTTATATGTACATAAAATAAAATTATTTAAAAAGTTAATAAAAAAAAATTTTTGGTATTTTTAACGTATTTTTGTCTTGACGATTTCTTGACAATTTTTGTTTTTAAAATTGACGATTTCTCCAAAAAAAAAAAAAAGTTGGCAACACTGTTTGTAGTAGTTTGATTTATAAACATTTTTTTATAAACTGTTATAAACTTAGCAATATGGCAACATTGACTTAGGCTGAATATTCTAGACACGAACATTCTAGACTTGCAGTCACGAACATTCTAGTATCTTAGTTTCGAACCTTCCAGAAATTATGATTGCTGTATAAATAGACAAACAGGGACAATCAAGTTAATCAGTTTATTGTGAGTCATTGTTGTGTAAACATCAAGTGTTATAAAACTTTTAACGTGTTCTTAAAACGTAATATAAGTGTGTAAAAAGACAGTGTGTTCATTTTTAATTGTGTTTGTGTACATTTATATAAATAAAGACTCGTTATATTGACGTTTTTATTTTGCAAACTATTTGACGCTTTTATTTTTCACTTAAAAAGAAACCGGTTTACGTTAAAGGAAATAAACCACTGTTTTTAAAAAGCAAAAACGTACAAAATATAATTTACTTATATATGTATGTATATATATAATATAATTATGCATCCACAACAAAGGTGAAGGGTATATAAGATTCGGCATATCCGAATTATTAATAAACCTTTTGTTATACTTTCATGCTTATTTTCATACTCGTACGTGAAAATATTCCTATGAATTTTGTATTTGTCGTAATTTTCTTTAATTTATGGTTGGAGTTTGCTCATATTTTCTTTGAGCTGTATTTGGTAATCATTTCATCATCTTGTATTTTCGTCATCTTTTATTGTATCTAAATTTATTTGAGGCGGTTTTGTGTCAGTACTCGATTATTTTTCAATTAATTTTATTGCTACATTAGACACGTTTTTATCACTTTTACAGTCTTGCCTGTGCGAGTAATCTTACCTTAAAGAGGAAGAAATCAAGCAGCAGGAAAATAAATTGTTTTTGATGGTTAAAGCTATCTGTGTTTACAAATACATTAGATGTTACACAATTTCGCAATAAATTTCATAAAATTCAAGACATATTTCAGAATTTTGCATTCATATTTATGCATTTTTTAAGAGTTTTCCTGAATTTCTAGATTTTATTTCAGAAGTTTTCAATTGTGCTTAATAAATCTGTCTTTGGGTTTGAAAAGTAAATAAAAAACCAATTGAAAATGGTGAATAGATGATAGAATGATATTTTTTGATTTTAATATTCTTATTATAATAATTATTTTTAATATTTAAATTTTAAGTTTGTTTGCAAATTGTATTTTATTTCCAATATTACACTACTTGACTGTGTAGCAGATTCAGTAGAAATTCACAAAATTAACATATATTTTCATTAAAAACAAAATATTAAAATCCAAGTTCAAATAATTTATGTTTTATTAAAACATTCTTGTTCGATTCACAAATGTTGTGAATTGTATGATTGTGAACACAATTTTTAGCAAAGTCTTATGTTTATGTTGTCAAACCTTCAGAATAACAAAATAAAAATACACAAAACATAATATATTGTAACATATTTTCCATATCCATTATTAAAATCGTAACGGCTTCGCTCGATATTTACTAATGATTTGCATTTCATATAGTATGAGAAGGAGGCTTTGGTGTTAGTGCTTCAAGTTTCTTCAAAGATGTCTCTTATTAAGAAAAATGAGAAGTGAAAAGGAGGCAATATATTAAAAACTTAAAATTTCCGAGTTTTACCCGGAATTTTTGAATTTTTTTTTTTCTTTACAAACTATCTCCTGAGAATTTTGAATCGAATAATTATAGAAAAGGTCGATATATATTGAAAATTACAAAACAAAAAAAGTCAGCCAAATCGTTCCAGCCGTTCTCACGTGATGCCATTACATACATGGACCATTTCATTTTTATATATGTATATAGATTATTATTAAAACAAACATTTGACCAATTTAGCCTGAAGGAAACTCCTTAAAAATTATAATAATTATAAATATTGGTCACAAAAACAAACAAAAAAAAAACAAATTAATTTAAATTTTTTGTTTATTATTTTATTTTCTTGTTCTAAACTTGTCAATCTCTTCATGATTTGAGTGTTACCGTATGGTTATATTTTTAAACTAAAATAAGTAATTTTTATGTTGAGATGCATATTTTAACTTTTGGCAACACTTAAACTTTTACAACAACATGTACAAAATATTTATAAAGGAAATACCAATAACATTTTTACAACCGTTGCGAATTCAGACGACGTATTCGTGTCTTATTTCAGCCTTTATTTCGCGCGAAGATAAAAATAGTTTTTTTTTTACTAATTCTGTAAATAACTCTATCTTCTGATAAAGTGATCTTTCGTCCTAGGTTTTCTAGCTGGGGTTGCAAACTCCTTTGTATTTTTGTACAAATGGAGCAAACTTTTTTTTTTTTTTTTGAGGAACTTTTTTGCAATAGCCGCCGACATTGAAAGTTATTCATTTTGGCAACACTGCACAATTAACTGTCTCATTTCTGGAGTACATGCCCATTTTCGAAACTAAACCGTATCAAAATTATTACAAGTTGTAATATATAATATTATAATATTTAGAAAAGTTTAAAAGTTGAAGAAATAAAATTCACAATTAAAAGTGTAGGTCTTTAAAGTAGCTACACAGAGTTCTTATTATATCAAAGCATCGTTTCTAATTTAATGGCCACCACTGTATAACTATTTAAGCCATTATGCACATATTGCAATTCTTACAGAACCTGAAATATTTCGAAATATTTCGATTTGAGCGGATGGTTTAGTATAAAAGTTGATAAACACTACAGAATATATTGGATAATGTTAACCCTCAATGGTGCAAAAAATTTCGAAATAAGTTTTCAAGGGAAAAATTTTAATACTTTTAAATTTGCAATACATATGTTAAAGTTTCCGGATATTAGAGTATTTTCAACATTTTATTCTTTAATTAGGCGCATCAAGAAAATCACGCAATTAATCACATGGGGTCTTACTTGACCTCAAAGTTTATTGCAAGTGTTGGTTTACAAAAAAATATAAATGAGTATGTTTTATTAAATTTTCAAAGTTATTTATTTTAATTATGTATAAAAAAAAACAAAAACATAAGATTTGTTCATTTAAAAACATGAAATATAAATAAAATTCAGTACTTATTCGAACATTTTAACGTATAAATTTTTCAATAATAATTTCTTCTGACCCCATGCGCCTAATTAAAGGTTAAACCAAATTGCGTATTTTGAAATCGTTCAAATCTTACTTACTCTCTCATACGAGTAGTTATAAAGGGTGGTTAAATTGTAAGGGCCGATGTTGAATGTGAACTACACCTAAACGCCAAGCTTTTTCTATTTCAGACTTACTCAATTTGAACCATGGAGAGATACACAATCCAACAACGTGTTAAAGTTATCCAGAAAATGGGCGTTCAAATCAAAATGCATATCGTGCACTTCGTGATTTTTTTGGTCAATTTGATCGTCCAAATGTGCGTACAATCCCAAAAATCGTGGAAAAATTCGAGCAAACCGGGTCTGTAGAAGATGTGAGAACACCAGTACATGCTCGTACAGCTCGTACTGCAGAAAATATTGCTACTGTTCGCGATAGTGTGGCTGAAGAGCCATCCACCTCAACTCGTCGTCGTACCCAACAATTGCACCTCTCACGCTCGTCGTTGATGAACATCATGCATAAAGACTTGCATTTACACGCTTACAAGGTGCAATTGGCTCAAGAACTAAAGCCTCTTGACCATTCCAAACATCGTGAATGGGCAGAATGGTGGCAAGAAATGGCAACAGTGGATGATCAATTTTCGAAGAAAATCATCTTCAGTGATGAGGCACATTTTCACCTCAGTGGATTCGTCAATAAACAGAATTGCCGCATTTGGGCGAATGAGAATCCAACAGTGATTGTCGAAAAACCAATGCACCCACAAAGAGTGACTGTTTGGTGCGGTTTATGGGCTGGCGGCATCATCGGGCCGTATTTTTTCCAAAATGAGGCCGGTCAGGCAGTTACTGTGAATGGTGTTCGCTATCGTGAGATGATAACGAACTTTTTATGGCCCGAATTGGAAGATATGGATGTGGACGATATGTGGTTTCAGCAGGACGGTGCCACTTGCCACACAGCTAACGAAACAATGGCTCTTTTGCGCAACAAATTCAATGGTCGTGTTATCTCACGTAATGGCGATGTCAATTGGCCGCCAAGATCATGTGATTTGACACCGTTGGACTTTTTTCTTTGGGGTTATTTGAAAGAAAAGGTGTACGTCGATAAGCCAGCAACAATTCAAGAGCTAAAGGATGAGATAATTCGGCACATTAACGGCATAGACCCTTTATGCCTCAGGGTCATCGAAAATTTGGACCATCGGATGGAGGTGTGCCGCCGTGGTCGCGGCGCCCGTTTGGCCGATATTTTGTTCCATACATAATTGAGTAATACCAATATATCATAATAAAAAAAAATTACAATAATTTCCTAAATAGTTTGTGTTTTATTCAAAATCAACATCGGCCCTTGAAATTTAACCACCCGTTACAAGTATGTATGTATATTTGATAAATTGTTTACTTAATTAGTAAATTAGCCATTTATTCATTTAGAAAAATATTCCTTTTAATTTTATTACATATTCAAAAATTCAACATTCTGATTTGTCTTCTAGCTACAGATTGCTTAATTCTCTCTTTCTTTGTTTGTAGTTTATGGGTTAATTGACCTTAGGAATATTATTGTATAGTAGTTAATCAGTAAAAATGTTTTGCTTAAGTTTTCTAAACTCTATTAATCTTTAGTTTGTCTTAAGTTGATTTTTCAGGCAATATTGGCAGTAAGACAGCAACACGACATGCAATAACTAACTATCAAACTAACAATCACACACACATACCAAAGCAGGCAAAGTCAGATAAAATTCAAAACATAGATACTACAAAAAGGTATCTTCAACAAGAACTTGGTTTTCCAATAGGAATAAAAAATCTTAAATTAACATTTAAAAGACTTTTGTATAAATTCAAGCAAAAGTTCTTGTTGAAAAGCCCGTTACAAATACAGTTTGCTTAAGTCATTTAAAATGCTGGGGTTCAAGTTTGATACAAAATGTTGCCAAATATACCAGGACGTGAGTAGATGTATGTGAAGATGTGTGTGTTTTTAATGCCATACGTTTTTATTTTGTTGGCTTTTCTTTAACTTTAACTTTAACTTTAACTTTAACAACTAAATTAAGTTAAGTTATCCTTTGGGTACACATTTTAACATTAAATCAAAGCACAATACAATACAAACATGCACATAACTGTATACTACCCAGCAAACACAATGTCATACGTTTCAAAAGTTATGGTTTTATAATTTAAAATGAAATTGTAATACAAAAACTTCATCCTTTAAGTCTTTAAGAGAAATCTTAAGAGACAACCGCAAGTTGTCAAAAAAGCCATCATCATCATCTGCGAAAGGCTTTAATTTCAATTCATTCTTAATTTGATTTGAAACGTCCGTGTTTGCTGGGTAAATAAGAGCCATAACAGCATTAACACACTAACTAATACTATAAGTAAGAGAACATTAAACTTAACTTAAGTTACACCTGTATAATGTTGTAGTTTTATTGTATGTACGTACGTATATATATATGTGTGTATGTTTGGGTCTGTGAGGGGGCTAGATACAGTTTTCAAAAAGGACTATGAAGCGAGGTGTTGGTTGTTTTTCATTTGTATCTTCTTGGGCAGCTTGAATAATTTACTAGAGTGCTAATTTGTGAAGTTTTATCGCAGACTACTTATTTCTTATTAGTGCAAAACCCCCGTAACAACAAAGACAAAAGAAAAAAGTATTTGACTTCCTTTCAAACATAAAAAATCAAGGGTTCTTGTTTTAATTTCTCACTCATTCTACATATTATTACATTTATTTTTTCTTACTTTTCTTTTTCATTTATAAATGAAAATTAAATATAACTTGTCTTTGTACACGCTGTGTTTGAATATTAGGGAATATAAGGGTTTGTGTGATTCTTAAAACTACAATTAACAAACTTTGAATTAAATCTAATAAAGCTAACACATGCCACATCTTGTTTGAAGTTTAGAAGTCCACATAAAAAGCAAATATTTTATATGTATATATTATTATAATTATTATAATATTATTATAATCCAATTTGATTCAAATTTTCACAGTTGGACTATTACACGAAAAAAGGAACACCAGCCTAATGTGAGTAAAATAAATACAGTCAAAAGAAAATATGTATATGTACATGTATTTTGAATAGTGTTATTAAAAACATACAAGGCCCCTTTAATATATATTGTTGACAAAATAGTTGGGCGTATATTCTGTAAACGAGAGTTGTAAGGAAAGAATATTATTCAACAAAGAAAAGGGGGCCGAAAAATAAGTATATAAGACAGTAGCCATGGCGAAATTCATTTACAAGGTGACAGCATTGCTACAACAAGGCAAGAATAACAGGCATTTTTGTTTGTGTAATACTTTCGTTACTGTCAAAAACATCTGGCATAAAATAAAGAAAACAAACCTACAAACACGGAATAGAAGAATAGAAAAAATACAAAAAAAAATTAACACTGTTAGTAAAACAACTCAAAAAACAAACACACTATTTAATATAAAATAGTTCTTTAACACTTTTAAACTATTTTACGCAGATAAAACGGCGACAAAAAATCACTTTTTCAAATACAAAATAATTTTTTAACGTTTTTATATAAACTTTGACTATTTGTAAACAAGTTTTTGACATTTTCAATATTACCATGAATAGAGCAAAATATAATCAGCTGGCGCTATGATGTCACCTTGTAAATTAATTTCACCATGGCAGTAGCTTTTTGAAGAGTCACTCTCTCACACGTTCTCAGCACTACATTGCATAAAAATAAACAAAACCAGTCAGCCAGGCACTAGCTTCTAAGCAAAAAAGTTTGTTTAGGCTTGTTGCTTGAGTAGACTAGCAAATTTAATTTAGAACGAACAAGTAAGAAAGTATAGTCGGTCAAGCCCGATCATATAATACCCTACGCCCAGTATATGCATACAACAGTTTTTCAGAAATGTGCGCTATATGGGAGATATGAGCTATTATGGACCGATCATCCAAAAATTTAAAAGTCATGATTTTTCTGAATATAAATATTATGTATGTTAAACTTTATCACGATAAAAATGCTTTTAAAAGATTTATGGAGGTTTAAGTTGATTACGGGGAGGGTCTTATATGGGAGTTTCGACTAATTACGGACCGACCATTATAAAATTAGGTGTCATCATTTCTGTATATTATTTGTGTCGAATTTTATTTGATTACCAAGATTTTTAAGAAATTTATTATCGTTAGAGTGATTTTCGGAAGTGGGCCATATTATGGACCGATCACAATAAAATTGTATCGTATTGTTTGTATACATATAAGATATATTTGCGTTCAATATTATTTGGATACCAACATTTTTGAGCGAGTTATGCTTTTTAAAGTGATTTTCGGAAGTGGGCCATTTATGGGAGCTATGACTAATTATGGACCGATCTGCACAAAATTTGTAGATGTGATTTGGCTTCATTTACCACTCATTTGTGATGAAATTTGTTTGGTTCCTTGCATAATTCAAACATTTATGAGCGGTAAACCCCAATTTCGGAAGGACTTTTGTATGGGGGTCAGGTGAAATAATGGACCGATCGCCACCAGTTTCAATCCCATCCATCCTTGGGGCAAAAAAATATCACGTACCAAATTTTATGGAAATATTTTCAGCCAGCCAGCCAGACGGACGGACGGACATCGTTAAATCGACTCAGAAAGTGATCCTAAGCCGATCGGTATACTTGAAGGTGGGTGTTGGACGAATATTTCTAGGCGTTACAAACATCAGCACAAATCCAATATACCCTTCCCATTATGGTGGTGTAGGCTATAAAAATCTGAGTATGACTGCTTAGTGTGCCAATGGCTACTTTAGAAGTGGAAGTTAAATGCAGGCCTGGTTGACTTTCCTACTCAGCATTTGTTATATTGGCATATACATATATACACTACAATGTAATGATAAAACAAACAAACTTATAGGTACTTGATATATTGTACATATGTGTAAACACACATATACAATATTTATATTATTCATATATAAAATACAATTAAATAAAGTTATTTATTAAACAAATAATAAAATATAGTTTGACAATGCAATCCTAAGGCATAAACCATAATAAACTGCAATACGTGCTGTTAGGTGTTATTTGAGATAAATCAATATTTTCTTGCAGGTATATATAATGTAAATATATGTATGTATATATAGACATGTATGTATGTATGTATATAATAGTATGATATCGATTATTGTATTTGCATAACTTGTAGTGCTATTTGTGTTGGATTAAAAGCAATAACTTAATTTCTCGTAAGTACTTTTTGGATGGAGCTTTTAAAAAACTCAACTTTATAAAAATATCATCATCAACTTAAATTTGCTAATAAAATTGCCGAAAGTAAAGCAAAGCAAACAATATAAATCTTTTTTATTAAAAATTTACTTTTTTTAAACAAATCATAAAAACATACTTTAAAATACTTATTAAGGTTAATAAAGCTGCCTACTGCTAGTGCCACTTCCATACTGCTGAACATACATACAAGCCATTAAATAGTATTAGTAATATTTCTTTTTTATTTGTTTTTTATATTTTTGGCAGCAAATATTGCCAACAATGAAATCACAGAGCATGGCATATAAACTTCAACGAACTAACATGAAGTCGTTATGTGAGTATTACAAAGTCAGGTGTTTCTTGAGCATAAACTAAGCTGTTTTCAAACGCAAACACACACAAAAATATTTCTACAAAATACACAATCTTTATGCTCCTTACAGGTAGTCTACCTTGCCTGTGTGACCCCCGGAAAACAAGTCACAATAATAATGTGGTAAATTATGTGAATTTATGCAATAAAATTTCAAATTTATGCTTTTTCCTACACAGAAACTGAAAACATGAAAAGTGCTGGAAAAAGTTTTCTGGGTGAATATACAACACAAATACACATATATTCTATTAAAATTATTGCGAAATTTTAAGGATTTTCAGAAGATTACTGTAAAGCAACAAAAAAAAAAAAACGTAAAAGTTAGTGTAAGTCGCAAGTAGTTGTAGCAACTTTGGTTCCTGGCAATGTGGTGGTGTTGTGAGGTTTAGAAATGTTGCAAAAATCACTTTGCCTGAAAAGCTGCAATTTCGTTATGTGTTAATCTCCCCAACAAAAATAAAAAAGGAAACAGACTTGGAAAAAAAACACATTTTGTGGCAGAGTGTTTGTATGTGTGCAAGTGACTTTTGAGTAGATTAAATATTTTACAATATTTTGATGTTATTCTTCTCCATTCCTTCTATTTTTCGGTAACAATTCTTTCCTTTTTTTTCGTCTTCTTCTGAGGGTTTAATAAATAAACATGTACTCGTATACGATTTGTGCCAGAAGGCAGGCTCAATTTAATGAGCTTCTTTTGCATGTGTATTTTGGTGATGAAAATGAAAAATAACAACACGCGTTTCGATAAATGAACAGAAGAGAACATAAACGAAATATGATTGCAAAGTTATTAGATTAAAAGTGCTTAAATTTAATAAACCTTAAGTAATTTTATATCAAATTATGTTATTTTAATAAAAAAAAAAGAAAACGAAAATTGCAGAGAATATAAAAATGTTTAAAGATTAAACAAACTTTTAAATGCTTTAAAAATTCTACAACATAATCAAAACTATAAAAATGTTGCAAGTTTGTGAAAGCATTAAAATATTCCAAAAAATATAAATCTTTATGAACAATTTCGAAAAAGTAAAATTCCCGAACTCTATTTCTCAATAAATGGTGTTTACAAGTAGATCTTGGACAATAAACATTGCTGATGACGCCCTTGGCAGGATAGAAAATGCATTCCAGTGTGCCATTTGTCTAGATAAATATAGTTTTCACTATGGTATTCTTCGAGTTATTAATTAAAAAAAAATTAACTCAAGCCAAATGAAAAATGTTCTCTAATAATGAAAAAGTAAAATTTTATATTTTAATGTGGTGGCGAAAGATTTAACGTTTTCAGATGTCATTCCAATATTTTTAGTATTTAGTAAAGACCTAATTATTATTCTTTCTTTTTCTGATGTACCTGTCTAAAGTTTCCCACAGGTGCTCTATGGGGTTAATGTCTGCAGATTGCGGTGCTGAACTTAATTGCTTGGGCACATTGTACAATAGCAACTGTTTCTTACCTCAATTTTCAGCACTTACTTTCAAATTGTTCTTTAGGATTTGTAAGCAGTACATTCAATGAATACAATATTATTTGGTCCTGCAGCTGTTATAAAGTCCAAACCATCAAAGATTCACCGCCGTGTTTCACTGTAACACTAAGGTTCTGTGGAAGCAGTTCACTATTTCTTGTTCTCCAGGACTTTCCTTTTGATTAGGACCTATAAATCTCAAATTTACTCTCATCCCTTAATATTATAATATTCCAAAAAGATTGCTTAGAGATTAAGTAAGCTTTTGCAAAGTATTTGTATTTATTACGGTTAACTGCAGAAATATACGAGTACAGTTTTTTCTAGACACTCTTCGATGAAGTCTATGGTCATTCAGCCGTCGATGCACTAACTAGGTTACCTCGTGTCTTCTGCTAGTTTGACTGCACTAGGCTTTCTTACCTTATATGACTATTTCGTGCACCTAATTGTCAGTTAAGGAGCATGGAAACTTGTTAAGTTTTGAAGTTTTGCTGTTTTCTCCAGCTTTACTTATTTCAATAACTTTTTGAAAAGTTGACCGGCTTTTGTTCACAATTTTAGCAATCCCTAGGAGAGATTTTCCGTTGCTTTGATTTAAATCTGTATCCTCCACTGTTAAATCTTTGCCATGTATTTGGTTCCTTAGATAATTTCCTAATTCTGTACTTACAACATTATTACGAATTTTATTTATATTTGTATTAAAAAAGTTCCTAATGTAACAGTGCTTATTTATTCTATTTTAACGTTCTGTATATTAAATATTGGCTGCATTTTTAAGAGAATTTTTTGTTTTGTTACATAAAATTTATAACATATCTTTCATTAAGAGAAAATAATCAAATAATAATAATAATAGAAATAAAAGTATCCGAAACATCAATTTAATATATATAGAGTTCTTTCAAAGACATTATTTTTGACAGAAATTACGCTGACTGTATATCTTATGAATCGGTCTTATGAATAGTAGAAATCTGACAATAGTTCTGTATTACAAAATTTTTTTCAAATGATTACATTTTACTGTCATTTTCTTTGCATATAGCCTGAAATGGCCACAAATATAGATCTCATGAATTTTTAATAACTCAGAAATTTAAAATGGCTTTTATACTCGTATGTGAATTTTTAATTATTTAATATACCCTTGTAAATTCATTTTCCAGTTCTAGAGCCAGATTAAGATTATCCGACACTACCCGAAATTAACTGACGCAAATGATTATTATGACAATATCATCCAAATATTGCAGGAATATTGAAAGACTTACAAATGTATTGACAAATTTGCCACCTAAAGTGAAGGACATAAACGAAGACTTTTGTTTTGTTTTACGGAAATAATTTGAAAAAAATATTTTCTTAAGTACCATCAGTAAAGTACAGATAACTCTTACTATTATTATTATTAAACGGTTTAATGTCTCAATAATTTTCTTCATTTCTTTTATTCTTCATTTCTTTTAGAGTCAATTTAATCATAATTTACTTATTTATTGTTCCATTCTTTACCATCTACTATGATGAGTACACTCCTTACAATCGATACAAACACAAGTGCGTATAGATTTGTTTATTGTACCAGCTCTGCTGCAAATCTGGGTGTGAATATGCGTGTCATCTGCAATGCAGCTGGTTGTAGAAAAAACGCAACAAAAATTCAGAGAAATTGAAAAAATATTGTCAGTTTACAGCATCACTAATGATAGCGATACTCTTTAATAGGTTATCAACTGCATCGTTTATGTTTACTAGAATGTAGCTAAATGTATGTGCAGTAGGGTGCCCCTAAAAAATGTTGAAAACTCAAAAAATAATTGTATCTCTCACGCGGTAGCGATATAATTTAAGAATCTTTATTTAAGTTCAGTATTCTTACGGCTCATCCTGACACTACTCACAACTACTCACATCCATACTGTCAATTTGTGTTTGTATGGACTTGCTAGTATGTGTCTGCAAGGTTTAGTAAATAGTGTGTGGTTATAGTAGCTAGAGTTGCAACATAAATTTGAATAATGATAAACATAAGTATGCAACAAATGTGGCTGACATTAGCATAAGGAATTATTATGCTCTTATCAAACAGTCGTTGTATGCGAAATATACGATTATACACACCAACATAAAGAAGAAAAGAATAATGTTTGCATTAGTGTTGGTATAACAGCAGAAGATTTAATACGATGATAGTAAATTTTTGAAAAATTATTGCAATGATTTATTATTTTTTATTCGAACTGTAAAATAATTTAATGAAAATTAAATTTAATGAACTCGAGCCCGACTAAATAAATATCAAAAATTATTGCAATGTTTAAATCAAAATAATGTTGCAACATGAATAATTTAATTACATGATAAATTACTTTTAAAGTTTAATATTAAAATGGTTAAAACAGAAACAACACCACACACAGCTGACTCGTAGTTGTCGTGTGGCCAGTGAAGTTTTACCTTTCCAAACAATTCACAAGTGATGTTGTATGTTGTACATTATACGATACAACTATCTGATTGTGCACACAATTTTAAGCAAAGTCGCATGTTTATGGTGTCAAAGCTTTTAAATTACAAAACAGAAAAAAATGAATATTTTCCAAAATTCAAACATACCGTAGAATACTCAACAATAGCCATTATTAAAATTTTTAGTTTATTAATTTTATATTCCTGTTTTAAATTTCTCAATCAGTTCATGATTTGACTGTTACCGTTTAATTATATTTTTAAACTAAAATGATGAATATTTATATTGAGATACATGTTTTAACATTTGGCAACACTTATGGCCAGTTTTTAACTTAAAAATTAAAGTGTGTTTAAACTTAAGTTCTGTTTAAATACCAAATTCATTACTATAGATCATATTTAAATATAACTTAAATCACTGACTATGTCCATTTAAATACAACTTATGTTGTTCACACCAGTATATGATTTTGACAGTTCTGGAAATTATGAAAATTGCGCATTGAAGTTTTTTTATTATTTGATAAAAATATTTAATAAATAAACTCGCCGCGAATAAAAACATTGTGCTACTGTGTTATTAATATCATTTAAAACAATGAAAATATCAAGTTAATAGATGAAGAGGCTGTGAATGATGCAGCTCTTGTCCATTTAGTTTGTAACAATTTGTAAACTAAATATTAAATCAGCTGTTAAATGAAGAAGTTGTTTATATTTTTTTGACACTAAATATTGCTACCATACTTTTATCATAATTAAATACCAAACGCAATTTGAGACTGAAAAAATGAAACGGTATTTAAATAACACTTAGGTTTAAAGAAAAATTAACTAATTTCGTATTTAAATATTAAGTTAAAAACTGGCCATTAGTCTTTCATACAATATTCAAAAAACATATCAAGGCGAATTAATAATTAGCTAAAACTGTCGTAGGTCTGTATCAAGGCGAATTAATGAGATGTTTGCAAAATATCAGCTGATTATTAATTCGCTGTGCTATAGTGTATCCATCTGTCAAATTTTGTTTTGTTTACATTTGTTATTTGAAATAAAAAGCAATGTAAGGAAAAATCAAATTATTTAAGAGTCTGAAAAAGTAAATTTAATGAAAATAAATAAATTGTGTGTTGTTTAAGTAAAATAAGAACTGGGTAAATAAACGAAACAAATCGAATTAATTTTGTTTATATTTTAATTCGCCTGCACTTTGATATTTCACCTACACAGAAACAATTATTGCCCGACAACTTTTAGTTAAACTTTTAATTGGGTCTTAATTGATTTTTAATTAAAATTTTAATCATATCAATTAAATTTTTAATTGAAAAACAATTTTCAATTAAATAATATAATATTTTTTTTAATTAAAACTACTTTTAAATAAATTTTTACAACATATTTTAATTGATACTACAAATTCCTTCATCAGTCCACTTTCAATTAAATGTTTAATTAAATATACGAATATTTTAACAAACAAAAAAAAGGCTGTTCTGTTTAGATTTGTTGCCGTGTCGCATACACCTTATTAATACGCCTTGTGTTGTATAAAACATACTACAACAGTTGTGAGTTCAACAATAGTGTAAAACGAACCTTTTTGAAAAATTACAATTTGACTAGAATTGATAATTATAATTTGTCAGATATATAAAGGTACTAAAAACTGTTCGGTTAAGTTGGAATTCGAAACACGCAGCATATTAGTCTTGCGAATTAGTCATCAGTAAATTGTTTCCAAGTTATTTTATTATAAACAAAAACAAATGTCTTAGTGAGGAGATCAATTCTCGATTATTATAACAAAACAATGCGTGAAGAAGGCTAAACTGTACAGACAGTTAAAAACTGTATAACAAAACTAAGTAACCATACTAATCTTATGTTTAAAAGCAAGATAATCGGGAATGGGCCAATAGCAAAGCAAATTAATTGATGACAGTAATTAATTACCAATCTCAGAATAATTATAAAACAATCAAATGAGAACAGATCATGAATTTATAAACTTTGAAAAGCTTTTTTATACCCGAAATCACTCCGCTTTATGATGAAGTGATAAGAAAGGCAACAAATTTTAGAAAAGACATCTAGTAGGATATTAGACGGATTGATGGACTTTGACTATGCAGATGGCATGTGATTCCTAGGTAACACATTCTCCGATATGCATTTGTGAAAGTAAACATCCTCGAAACTCAAAATTTCTTGCATTTACACTAATACGGAGCCTTAACTCTTTATGCAAAATCAGAAATTTGATAATGTAAATTCATGCTGCTACCAGCTGATCACAATAAACAAAACAGATGGTTCGTAATTATATTTTCATAGTCGCATAAACAAGAGAATGCATGACATCGTTGTTGGTTTATTTCCTTAAAAATACACCAGAATCTTTAGAATTTTAAATAAAGCATTTTAACAACTCTTTTTTTTATTCAAATTTACAACAACTATTTATGTATATAGTCAGTCTCTTAATACATCCTTATAATATACACTGGTGGTAAAGTGGTTAAACGTAACAATATTTTAGCCAGTTGAACAATACCCTCTTTAAACTAGTTACGGAACTTTACCCATTTGAAAAGTATATAAACACTAGAAGGGTGTGCATATTTTGCTTAGATGTTACTTTAAATAATACATAAAATTTTAGCGAAATAATTCACAAGACTTAAAAAGCAATATTAAACACTACAGCCCCACACATTGAATTAATAAACGAATAATGCTGTCGCCAAACATGAAAGTAAATATTATCAAATACTGGAAAGTAAAATCAATTACAACTGAAATCTAGTTGTAACAATAAATTACATACAACACAAGATATGTATTTAAAGTTATGAATAAATTATACGTAGTATAAAAGCAAACACTTCATGTACAACTACAAATTAGTACTTGACCGAATTCTAGTACTTTTACATCATGAATATACCCCAAATTAACTTGAATATATGTACGTATATACGATATGTATGTATGTATGCAATACAGTTATTGCGTATAGATTCTTACTTTGGCAGAACAAACAGATGAGAATACAATATGCAAATGAATTAAACTGTTGACTTTTGACTACCTGTTGCAAATCCAAACACTACATGTTTATGTATGTGAAAAGTTGCAGACACATGCATTAGTACACACATATATGTATATACGTGTAAATGTATAAATTCATTGGTATGAACAAAAGAGCACATTCAAAAAAATATTTAAAATTCATTTTTTAAGCTATGTTCAGCAGCAAATACATACATACATACACACACACACACACACATACGTATAATATCAACATATAAGCAGTTATTATTTTTATAATTAATATTAATTTTTAATTAAGCCCAACTCAAACTAAGAGACAACACTTGTTTGCAATTCTAATTTAACTACACCAAACACTTTATGTTGTCACACATCTATGGAATCTAACACTTGTCTATTGGAACAATATGTGTGTGTGTGTGTGTGTGTGTGGCTGCGTATGCAATAAACCCATGTCTGTATTTGTTTGTACTTTTAAGCAATTACGATCTCACGTACAGCTAAAACTGCAAATGTGACCACTGTCTAATAACAATGCTGCATATATGAATATATAAACACTGACACACCCAAGCACACATGGAGTAACACACCCACGAGCACACAATGGTGGTTTCCGGTTTAGAGTTAAAATGAAAATTATGACATACAAAGTACACAGTGGAAGCAGACAGTTTGTAGGAGAACTTTAGCAAATGAAACTACATTCGTTGAATTGATTCATTTAGACTGTGCGTGGGGTCCATTAACACACAGACAGCCTGAGGGTATGCACAGCTTCGTCTATTGGCTCATTGAAAAGGCACTTGCTACATTTAAGTTTTTGCCTTTGTTTTTTTTTTATTAAGAAAATAGTGTCATCAGTTTTATGTATTGTATGTTCACACAATATCTACATATACATAGTATAAATGGAAATCAATAACAAGATAATTTTACAGGGAACAAATACCTATTAGCTTTATTGGCTTTAGGTTTTTTACAATTTTCTTTAGCTTCATTGAATCTGTATTTTTAGAAATTTACAAACACTTTTGATATATTAATTTAAAATATAAATAACATCCTCATTGCTACTATAATAACCAACCAATATAGTCCTCGAGTCCATGTTTCTACTTTTCATACACGTCTATGTCCTTCCAAAGACATAAAATATTATTATTTTCAACAGAAATATAATATTACCTGGGAATAGAACACTTCTGCACAGAATTCATTGTTAAAAAAAACATGTTGTAAAACAATTGTTCTTAAATACTTCCAATTTCTATAATCAAAATAAATTAGCTGATGGTACAAAAATTACCGACAACTTTACGGAAACCGCTTATGTTGGCTAATGTATTTTAAATAAATTAAAAAATCAATAATTTCAATCAATCAATAAAAACATTTATTTCTCAATTGCTGTAGTTTTCTGGTGATTAATTATGGCATTTATATTCAATGACATTTCTATTTAAATTATATTGAATCGATTGATATAATTTCGCCCCTGTCCTATAAATAAAGTGAATTTTCCCTATATATGGCATGATTGTATTTCGGTGTGTTGAACTTTCATATATTAAATTTATAGATAAAGAATATATAAATAAAAACCTTTTTTAATATTAAATATGCAAACAGTTAAATTATATCTGTATGACAAAATCTTTATTATGATATGAATGTACAATCTTTCACATTTACTTTTTGCAAATAATTTCATTTAAATATTGGCATTCAACACCTTTAAAACTACTTAAATGTCCGTTTTTGTTTTTAAGTTTATTTAGGTTTCTTATTACATATTTCTTTAAAATCCAGCTCGGCAGATAACAATATATAAAAAGGTCTCAGTTATGTTACCATTACATTTATAAAAACAAGCAAGTATAAAAGTAAACGTTCATGTACGGATATGTCTTGGCTTCATGCTGAGCGAAAAATTCTTGTTAGGATTCCTCGCTAAAATATGACAACAACTATGACAAGTATGTTTTTCTTCTTCCAATGCCACATGTGCATTACTCGTACTTGTTCGTTCGTTCATCTTTTCCTCAAAACCACAAAAGTCTAACTAAGTAACATCATCCGTTTTTGTTTCCTTTTCATTTTGTTTTTTATTATATTTATTTCATATTTCTTTTTCGGCTTAAAACTTTTATTAATGCACTTACTTGTTTGTTGTGCACAGAAATCATATGGAAAAATATACGAAATACTTCTTAATTTTAAAAGAAATGTATCAAAATGGCGAAATATTTCCGAATACATAAGAACATAAGAAAATATGTACATATAGAAATGGGAGAGAGAGAGAGAGAGAGAAAAAAAAACACAGAAAGCATTTCACATTTCACGTAACATGCCAAAGTCATACATGGAATAGAATTTTATGAAGAATGTTGTGATATAAACTCACGCAAACAATATTTTACGTGGTATTGTCAACAATAAAAACAATTCTTTTGGCTCCATTCCTGCGACTGCTTCAGCCTTCAGCTTATGTTTCTTTTCCATTTTGAATATGTGCTTATGTATGGATGAATGTAATCGTACCTATGTACTCGTATGTGTGTAAGTAGCATGAGTGCCAGTATGAATATGAGTGCGTGTGCTTGTTTACATGTGTGACAACAGCATGCATGCATTTCATTTATACTGCTGCTCCTGTCATTTATATTTTGACATTTGATGATTTGATTTATTTTTTTTTTTTTGCAAATGATATTTTAGTTTTTAATGAACACGTTGTATATATAACAAAAATAAATTATAATTATTAAATTACTATAAGTAAATAACAGCAAATAAGCAAAGTAGTGGTTTATTCTAAAACATAGAACTGTCTTAATAATCTATTATAATAAATTTAAGACTTAGAGACTTGATATTTCAGGTACCCTTCAAAGACACTTATTTGAATATTTTACTAAAGACAATTTAATGCGGTTTTTTATTTTTCTTCCTGTTTTTAATTATTTTGTGTCCAGTTATCTATTATTATTTAATTATGTCTTTTAAACAAGGTTAGGTTAGGTTAATTCGGGAACAAAAACATTAATTCATAAGGTACAAGTTGTATTGAAACTGTCGTTACACTTTTCACTACCTCTGCTTTATGTTTGTGTTGATGTTAATGAATATTGCGATAACCCTTTTAACATATGAATATCTATTCATAATTTGTTTAAATATTATAATGTTATTCATATTTAATTAAAAAATTAAATGAAAAATTGAAAAACGTCAAAACATTTGTAAGACGGAGGGTTAAACACATAAATTTTGGTTTTATTTTTCCATTAAAAATGCTTATTATTTACATATGTACGTCTTATACCTTAAATTCCCACAAATAGGATAATACTAAGGAAAAAATTGTTACTCCTATTACATGCGCTTTAGTTTTAGCTTAACAGTTTTATTCAATTCTCTTGTGAACTTGCTATTTCGTTCACATGCGTATAATCAATTTTCGTGCTCTTTACCATCAAGTTTCTACGCGAAACTGCAAACAATAATAAGATGCAGAAAATAAAAGAAGAAAACAAAAGAAAATAATAAAATTGATTAGTACCGTTAAGTTTGTAAGCCTCTTATTCTATTTTCCTTTTTCACCCAAAAATAATAGCCTTGAAGAGCTGGAATAAAACGGTCTGAAAGCGGACTTAGTGAATAACAATATCGGGGTAGTAATGTTTTAAATATTCCTTATGCTTTACAGGATCTATTTTAGTTTTCCTCATGTACCGTATTATTTGCTCCCTTCTGCTTAAAATATTATTTAGTGGACTAGAATCAATATAAAATGTTTTATTATTTTGGGCAGTAACTTGTTTCAGTTAAAGCCACTAAATTTTATAATTCTGGTAAAAAAACTTACTAGGAAAAACGGGTACTAGAACGCGACATAAAAGCATGAATAAAATATAATCAGAGTTTGAGAATTCCAAACTTTCTTATAAAACCAAATAAAATTAGCTGCAAATATATTATTGTATTACAATGTTATAAATAATTATATTTCATTATTAACAAAATAATGTTTATTCACGCTGGGGACATTCTCATAAACTGTTTAAAATAATTGTTTGTATATTAATTAGTTAAATTTCATTTTTAAACATATCAACAATTTCGTCGTTCAAATACAATAAGTTATTTATGTTGCAGCACCGAGTAATTAAAATAAGTAAATGATTAAAATAGAAAAACAAATTTAGAATATTTGCAATTTTCAATCTTATAATTGCCATTTCGTATTCATTCATACTTTAGTCTTCAGTTTTCATTAACATTTTTCAAATATTTTAAAACACAAAGCTAGTAGCACATTGTAGATATAATGCCATTGCATTTCAATTCTCTAATGTTGTATGCCACAACTAATAATATTATTAGTTTACAATTGAATGTACATTGTGAAACTAAAATTCAAAATCATAAATTTAATTAAAGTACCTTCATACATGTCCAGTTAAATATTTTATCAATTATTTACAGAATTTTTATATAATAAAGTAAATTTGTCACTTCTAATGGACATTTAAACAAAATATTTACAATAATTCATGCAATGCTGCAGACAGACTGATGGACAGACGGACAGACCGACAGATATAAATATAAATAAATAGATATTTTCTTTGGCTGGAATTGCTTCATGAATTTTTTTCATTCTATGACGACCTCTACTGTAGCAAAAGCCATAACTTATCTTTGGAAATATTCTCCGACATTTTAATATTGTCATTTAATACCAACATCCCTACACACATAATCATTCATAATGGAATCGTGTGAGACAACAGTCATGCTGTCTGTTGTTGTGTCTATTGTCAGTTACTGATTCATGCAACCATTAGATGTGGCACCCAGAAGGGCGGTAACAACAGCAGTCATATTTATGCTTTCTGCCAATACCTAGTATTTTGTTTTTTTTTTTCTATTTGTCATCTCCTGAGTCCATTTAGCTAAGAAATATGAAGATAATTAATCACATTAAATGCCTGTCTGAATACAAAAATACTAAAATATTTTCTATATCAAACAATTATGCAATAATTCTGTCTGCTAGAAGAATTTTGGCACAACGATATTTAAAGTGACAAATGTTTTCAACAGCATTTTTAAAACTTTATTGCTAGAAAATTTACATACATTTTTTTGAACATTAATGAACTTTGAAGACAGGTATAGCTAACTTCTTTAAGAAATATTGAATAATTAATTAACCTTTAATAAAATAAATATGTAGATAGATAGATAGATACCTTTGCAAGGTAAACAAGTGTGTTTAATGAATTTACATGTCAATATTGCTTTTAGTTCGTTACTGAAAGTATGTTTAATATACAATTAATATAAATCATACGCCTACATCATTTATGATAATTGAGTAAAATTTTGTAGCACAAGATTATTTTCACATTAAAATCAATTTGTTAATTATAAGTTTAACTAAATAAATAAATATAAAACCTTTAAGTGTAACTTACCCCCTTATTTTCAGTGTTATCCCCTTTTACATAATTAACAGTGTTTGTTACGTTAATTAACATTGTAAAATATAACTTTTGCAAATGTATGTATAATTTCGAAATTGTAAATATTTTTTCACACGCAGACCCCTTTTTCACATTTTTTCATTTCTTTTGTTTTAAAAGTGCAAAAGAAAAAAGGGTTTTTTTCAAACATTTCATTAACGTAACATTAACCTAATGAAATTTTTATCTTTTTTCACAATATCACACTATGTAGAATATTAGGCAAACAAAATTAGGAAAAACAACATTCATTAAAAAAAATACCTTCCTCTTTAAAACAAACCAGCAGAACAAAATAAGCCAACTGAATTAAATTTAAAGGAAGGGAGACAAAATTGCGAAGCAAGCATTTAGAAAAACTGATATTTATATTTCATGATGGGGATTTACAGGATATTAAAACATATAAATGAGCTTTTAATAATTTCAGAGATTTAAGGAAATATTTTAATTAAAATATCTTAATATTAGGTCATGGAAACGAACATCAAAGTCACGGGAATTAATAACGCCATTATGTATTTTTCTTAAAATTTTATTTTGAAGTTTATATACATACATACTATCGATTACGCTGTGTAACAATTTACACGAAAGAATTTTTGTTAAAAACATTGACACAATTTTTTCACTTTGCTTCGATGTTTACACAGCACAATATAATTGCTTAAAGCACTTGTATTTTTTATTAAATAAGAGAGCAACACGAATTCCTGGTACAATCAATATTCAGCGTGTACTCGTCTTATCTTCCCCTAACCCCGATGTCTAAAAGGTAATCAGCTAAGCTTAAAGAATTGATTCGTGTAAATTAGGACATACCAGGGCTCATTAAGAAATAATCCGTTACATTTTCACATCTAAGACCATGCTGTGAATGAAGAGCTATTTTTGACTTCTAGACTGAAGCTAGATGATCAATTAAATATTAGAAAATATGCACTTAAAAATATAACAACTTGTTAGATAGCGGCTCAAGTCCATTAGGAGAAGGAGATGACGTCAAATATTCGTATAGTTTCGCCATATTTACATATATTTTCAGCTACCATTATGACTTCTATATATAAATATTTTTAAAATCGAGTGTAGTTATTGTTGCAGAGAGCTATATATTCTAAATGGACAACACGTACATGAACTATGTATACTTTGTACCAACGTATAATAAAACAATGGGATGAATTAGCAAGGGAAGAGGGGTTTTGATACCGATATATCTCTTATCAAACTGGAAGCAGGCAAAAACAGACAAACTGCTTGTAGCAATCCACGGACAACGAAATGCTTCATTTCCTCTGTCAATGGCCTCTAATCGGTGAATGAAAATGATATCGTACTTGTAGACCTACATATACTCTGCTCTTTTAAAACTAATCTGTAAAACCTTAAATAAGTCTTTATATTATGACCTTTTAAACCGTTGACTAGCTTAAAGCTAAGCTACTTAGTTATAAAGGCTTTAAGAAAACACCATTTTGTAATTTTTATTACAAATTCTTTATTTTTTACCTTGTTATATCAACACAGCTATTTAACCCTTAAACATTTATGATACTTAACAGTAGCTCACTTTTGAATAATATTCTTTTGAACTTAATTATGGCTTTTATTCATCGTCGTCAGCGTCAACATCATCAAAAGCGCTCGTTGTTATTATTATAATAAACAAGAGTAACTAGAAAGGAGTTTCTGTGTTTTTTTATGATTTACTAATTTAAATTATATCTATTGACGAATACTCTACATAAAATACATGCAATAACAACGACCCTTTTTGAGGACTCTTGTATGTACACGAACATACAGACAGACTGCTGTACAAATGGTAGAGACAACATACTTCATAACACAACTGTTGCATCCATAATGTTGCTGCTATTCATTCGACTACTCTCAGCCCATCGTTCTTGTGTTGTTTTTTTTTTCTTGTCAACCTATTTGCCAAGGCATTGCTTTTCCTTAAATTAATGTCCTCTTTATGCCTACTTAGGTGAAGAAGCTGAAGAAAAATATCATAATGATGATGAAGAAGAGCTGCTGAAGTAGTAGGCAGGAAGCGGAGGAGAATAATTTAAATAAGAGCAAACATAAATGTAAAAGAATACAATCTGCTCTTTCAAAATTCCAAGAGTACTTGTATTTATTTTTGTAAATAAACAAATAGTTAAATAAATAAACACATACATATATATGTAGTATATGTGTGTATATTTGTATATGTAGACATTACTACTAACTATATTATTATGTAACAATGTTGGCAAATTTAGTACGAAGGTACTTTTCTTAGTATTTTTGCATTTGAAAATTCTTATGTATCCGAAACTTAATTAATTATTCAAAATACTTACATTGTCAAAATACAGACTTCTTTATGAAAAATAAATAAAGAATATTTTAAAGTTCGTTTATTTGTAGTGGCTTTGTTTATCCAAACGATAAAAGTAGAATTCATTTAACAGATAACTTTTGGAAGACTTGCTAATATTATCACATATTTCACAAGACTAGTACATAAAAAGTATCCGGAAAATAATTTAGTATTTTAAAAAGGTACGATTTTAAGTTTAAACAGTTCATAACTGTTATATTCAGTGTACAAGTACTATCTATATGTATGTATGTATTTTTTCTATCCCTCTTGCTCTCTCTATTTGTGTTTGAAAATTTTAATAAACTTTTGTTGCTTAACTAAAGACTTAAGTACACACAGCTCTTCAACAACTAATGAGATTTATTTAAAAGATACTTATCATTGAAATACATTTTATACAAAACAAATGAATGCAAACAAGTAAGATTGCTATAATCGGCTTTACGGAATCTTATATACCCTTCAAAAACAATTTTTTTGTTATGTTACCTAACACGGCATGAACTTATCTCTTTAAAAGAAATGTCCTAGAAATTGACATAAAACGTGATATGGCATATGACATAACGTGGCATGACGTTCCTGACCTAACACATGACATGACGGGACCTAACATTTAATATAACATGAACTATCATGTGACATAACATGCCACTTGACATGACATGATATGTCATTATGTACCACATGTTATGGCCCAACATATGACATGACATTTATTTTTCGACTAATTTAAATATGCACACAGAGAAAAAATATAGTTGTACATGTTTACCACAAAAATGTCAAAATTTTTAACAATGTTATGGTCACTGTATTTAATTATATGATTGTTGTAACCATAATATAGTTAAGTTACGATTCAGTAACTATGTATATATTTGTGGCAATCATGTTTATGCCGAATTTGTTTACCATAATTTGTTGCTCTTTTATTATTATAGAGAACAACATACTATGATATAATTTTTAATCATAAAACTGATTACCATAAACATTACATAATTGTTATAATTATATGAATGGCAACTTACCCAAATTATCATCTTCATCTTCACTAGTTAGACAATGTAGAAATTCTCTGTCAAGGCTAGGTCGTCTATCTGGCATTACCTTGAACGGGCAGACGAACTAGCCAGAACGGTATCTGCCTTGGATATCTCCGATGTGGTCTCAGTAGCAATTACACTGGGGACTATCAAAGGTATCATCTTCAGACATTTTCTTACAAAGGCTGAGTACAGATGGCGTAATTTAGTCACATGTAGGGTAGCCAAGTTGATGTGGCCATCTTTTAACGAGAAACGTACTATGCAGCTGATAACCTGGAATAGGAAAGATATATCAAGGTTGCTGGCAGTATTAACGGGACACTGGACCTTAGGCAAGCACGCAAATCGCCTGGGACTTCCTTTTAACGACCATTGTCGTAGCAAATGCCCAGCCCTGAGTATCAAGAGACATAAATTCGTGGGAAACTATATATTGAGCAACCTTGGTGAGGTAGCCGGGTCAAAACTCAATGACCTACTGAGATATCTCACAGCTACAGGTTGGGTCTAGCAAGACACGACTTTTTTGTACTCATCTTAGCTACAGTATGTTGTATAAAATATTAAATCTGACGAGTGCTGTGGTCTTTTAAAACGGGGCCCCTTCGACTCTACTTAAGTGTTCGCACGTAGTGAACTACCACGTAAACCAACCAACCAACAAACCCAAAAGATTCAGTTGCCGAATTCATATATATAATTAAAGTAATCATAATATTTAAAAAACATATTTAAAAATATTTAAATAGTTGTAGTAAACATGCACAACTATATTTTTTCTTTGCGTGTGTTTTAGCTAAAAAATATATATTTCATATATCACAGATAAATCCGAAAATGACCGCAATGTCCATACGAATTTCTTAGCTGTTTTATAGGAACCTGAACACTTCATGGGGTGGCAAATTAAAAAAGTGTGGAAATTACAAATGGAATGACAGTGTTATAAATAACCTTAACACTCATGGTGAAGTATACTTTGTAGAAAATTTATAACATATTTGTTTATGCGCTTAGATATTTATATTGCTGATAATGATAACGATGATGATGACAATCAAGTAGGTAAAAGAGATGAGTATAGCCATTATGGTTAATTAGTTTATAACCTTGTGAATAAGATAAATTTAAAAATTGTAGAAATATTGTAATATTATTTCGAAATTTGTTGTTGGAGGTTTTTCTCCAAAAAGTTAGTCGACCTTAGAAATGTTAAGATTTCAATTTATGTCTTATCCTTTTGAAAATTTAATAATATTAATTTAATTCGATTTTGGCTGGCTGTCTACTATGTACAGAGTTTCCATAACACAACAGCTTAGAGTGTCTAAACTAGACAGCCGTGATAAATTGTATGTGCTATTTCTGTTGGGTATAATTAAAAAGGAGTATCGTGTGTAGGGTACAGTAGTTTTCACTGAGATATAAATGAGATAATATGTAAATAATAAAAACTAAAACTAGCAGAAAGGTCTGTTTGATATTTTTTTCAGATTCTACTACATTTGTATCTAAGCGAAGACATTTTAAAAGAATTTCATTTTGATTCAATTCAAAGTATTAATGGTGGCATACAGATGGTCGTGGAAAATTTACGTATTTAAATGCGAAAGCAAAAGCGTGACTGTATCCGTATCCAAAGCTTTAGTAAATGTCAATGTCTAAGAAAAATACAAACATTTATTTATTCGTATGTATGTATGTATTCATTGTGTTTATGTGTTGTACCTTTTCACCACGCAATAATAGGAATTCTTGCTATTCACATATACGAGTACACATACATACTTATAAATAAATTTAAATAAGAGAGAGAAAATGTATATCATATGAACATTCTTGCGAAAATATTCACAAACAATATGGAATTGGAATCTATGCGATTCTATCAATATTAACCAAAAGGAATAAGCGTATAAATTTCATATCAATTTTTTCTTATTTTATTGAAAATATTGAAATATTTTCTCTTTGCCATATTACAGTATAAATGTTTAATTTATTGTCGTTGGTGAAATTAAATGTAAGCTAAATTGAAAATGTTTGCTTTCTTATTTTCTTTTGATGAATAATGATGGTATTTATCATTTGCAACTCCATACAGTAGATATATACGAGTATATTCATATATTATAGATAGCGGCATCGACATACCGATGTCATTCTGTCTATTAAAATAAAATGTCGGAAGGCCCACAAATAATTTGCATACATGATAGGTAAATTAAAAACCCTAATCTTTATTACAGCATCATTTACATAGACCATATTAATATCAAATCAAAAGCATTTCAAACGAATTTGCCCTTAAGAGATGTTATAAATAAAAGCATGAATTGTATTGATGATGACATGATCAGTAGACCATTAATTGGAGTAAGCTACTAAAAACAGAATTCAAATTATCAAAATGAGTATCATATAGAGCCTAAGGAAAACTAACAACAAAGATCTTATTGAATTCATTCCAACTAAAAACAATATTGATATTGCTACATATTTTATGCGAAATTATCGGTTATCGGATTATATATATACTAGTCCAGCTGATTACAATTTTGTCTGAAAAACCATATCAAACGGTTGTGAGGGTGTAGTTATTTATATCCGTTTTATTTAAATTTTTTATTATTTATTCATTGAATCTGCCTTTACATCATAGGCCTTACAATAGGTATTCAAATCTTATAACGGGTCCGACATCTAACGTTTTTTTTTTTAACTAGTGGTTATTTCGTGAATGGTAACACTTAGCTCATATCTGATTTGACAGATAATTAATTCTAATAATTAGTTCTAACCTTCCGCTGCACGAATATGGTTGTGTCGCGATTTGGGGCACAGAAAACATTGAAAAGCGGATGCACCCAAAACGAGCCACTGTTTGGTGCGGATTTTGGTCCAGAGGCATAATTGGGTTATCGGGCCATGTTGAACAAATTTTTGTTCACTAAAATTGAAGAGAAGGATACTGGCAATATTTGGTTTCAACAGGACGGCGCTACGTGCCACACAGCCGAAGCTACACTCGATGTTTTGTGCCCTGTTTTTGAGCTGATGTCGTTTGGCCACCTCGGACCTGCGATTTGACACCGTTGAACTACTATTTGTGTGGTGCCATAAAAGAAAAGTGTTACGTTGACAAGCCAGAGACAATTGACGCTTTAAAGGACAATATTCGTGAAGCCATTGGTGAAATACAGCTGCACACAATCGATAATGTGCTTAAAAATTGGACCGATCGTGTAGACTACTGCATGATCAGCCGAGGCAGTCATTTGAATGAAATTATTTTCCATTTTTAACCGGAAGGATTTTACTTTCAGATAAAAAAAGAAATTTGAGAAAATATTCAGTAGTTTTTTTTTATAGCATTTTCAAAAAAAAAAGATATTTGGCCGCCTCTTTACCTAAAACTTGAAAACTATTTGCTCTCAGTTTAGAGAGCCATAATGGACATAATGGAATAGTAAGCAGTTATTATATTTAATATTATAAGTTTTTATTAAAGCATTTAGTATGATTTATCACGCGACATTTACAACGTGACATATTTTTGTGAAACGTTTTTAATAAAGATTAATTTGTGAATTTCAACACAAGTTTAGCATTTCGTATTTGATGTACATAGTATGAATTCTGTGATTGTTTCTCTCTTTCTTTCTATCGAACGAATTTGTATGGCTTTTATGATAATTTCCCTATTTTGAAATTAAACTTCAGTGTGATTATTATTTGGTTTTAGTTAAGGAAAGTAAATTTTGATTTGAATTTAAAATTTCAACTACTTGTTTAATAAGTATATGGGTATTTCCATGGTTGCGCACGTGACAGTCGCACATATTCAACATGAAGAAAATCAAACAAGGCACAAAAATATTTTTTCTTAATTTAGGTTTTTTGCAAGCAATTTTAGAGCTCTTTATTTAGTGGAGGCATGGGTGCTGTAAAAGTCGGGGTCCTGACATATTGGTCAACAAAAGCAGTTGCATGACGTGCCAAGAAATAGAAGTGTTTTTTTCTACATTTACCAGCGAAATAAGCTTTTATGTAAATTATTTGGATATTATTAAGGAATAGTTTAGCTTTATTTTCGTAACTAGTTTTTTGATGATGATTTTATGTTTGACGTGACATTGTGTTACGTGACATATTTTCCCTTATGATAAACTCGAATATTATATATATTTCTTTATTAATATGTTGAAAACATTTCAGTTCAGTTTTAAAAAAATGTTCTCGTGGTAATGACTAATATTAGCTGCAAATTAATAATTTTACAATGCTATTGATATTTTTAATATAAAGTTAGAAAAAAATTATTTTTTTATTAACATTTTTTTTTATTAATTTGATTCTTTTTCTGTGGAAATGTTTGCAGTTTCTAACAAAAACAGATTTAATAAACAATTTCTTGGCATTAAATTTAAAAGATTTTATCAAATATCAATTTATTCTCTAATTAACTGAATTATGTGCTGGTAAAATAAAGTTTTATGAAAAAAAAACGAATATAAAAAATGTCTTTAAATAATTTTTGGAAAAAATGTGACTGAAACATTTTGTTATTGACACATGACGGACAAGCAATGCAATTACTTTTGACAGCCATTGTTGTTAAACTACCATTAAACTCTGATTTTTTTCAAATGGATTTTGTATATCTATCTATACATATATATATATACATATGTGTGTGTGTGTTTGCTTGTATATAAATTTAAAAAAAAAACCCGAATTTGTTGCTTTATCTGTTTCTCCTTTTTTAAATTGTCACTATTCTTATTTGAGCACAAAATGGTTGCAAATACATAGTTGCCATTAAACTTAATTAAAAATTCTTTTCACATCATGTAAATTATGGCAAATTTAAACATTAACTGCCAATGTAAAATTGTAAGTGGTGCAGGGTATACATTTAAACATATGTATGTACATCTAAACAAGTATCTATTTGTATCATGTACAATGTACCTCATCATTGGACCTTACTTGGAATACATTGACACCAAGAAGGACAAATAGAAATTACAAGCGGACTGTTGACTACCAGAAGTATTCATGTTCTGTTCTGTGTTTGTATGTTTTGCTCTGTTTGTTTGTATGTGTTTAGAAATTGTTGTTTGCCTTGCCATACAGTTGCTCAGTTTAACTTGTTTTATGTTTATTTGTTTGTTTAACGTACTCTGTTGCTCGAAGTTTCCAGTTCCCAAATTCATGTTTCGTTTTCTATTGGAGGCATACTTTTTGTTTTTTGTTATTGTTGCTACTGTCTGTCTCTAAAAATGGCCCCGTTCATTGTCCACCAAAAGGGAATAATTGGCTTTTTATGACCACTGACACTCAAAGTATTTTATTTTTTGTCTTTCATTTCGTTATGTTTTACCGTCTTTTTTTTATACGAAAGTATCAGTTTACAAGGTCTTGTAAATTTCCCAATGTCTTTCATTGTTCTTGTTGTTATTTTTTTCTTTGTAGGCAGAAAGAGGAATAAAGAAAAAAGGTTATATTTAGTATGTTTATGCGTACTTTTATTGTGGTGTTTTAGATTTAAACAAACACTTATACTTACAATTTGATATTTATAAGAAACTATAAAAAAAAGTTCTCAACTTTCATCTATCTATTTCCCAAGAGCCACTTTTGTTTATTATGGGGGAAATTTGGATTCTTTTGAGTAAAAATCTTTACACCTAATAATATTTAACAACCCACTTTAATTAGCTGTTTGTGCAAGAATGCCATTTAAATTATTAGAAATTTTAAATTTATTTTTTAATGTCTCAGGAAAGACAATGTTAAATTAATAAATAAAATTGACTAAATCATAATCGCATTGAAAAGAGAGTTCTCTTTAAAGTTAAACCTAAATTGAAACCTAAAATTAATATATCTTTAATACTTATAGAAGGTATAGAAGTTTAATACCGGGAGTTCTTTTGTTCTTTTGCAAATAACCAATCAATGGGTAGTAATGATCAGATAAATAAAATAAGTTTATAGCTCTTATAGTTTGATAAAGTTTCTTTTAAAGTTTTCTTTGATACAGTTAAGTATGCAATATGAAATTGCTATCTTATATTAAAAGCACAAACACAAACAAACAATAATTCGGAAGGAGAGAAAATATGGCGCTCAAACTCCGCTTTACAAAAGTAGTGATGTTTGTACTGTAGTTCTGCCTTGAAAGTATAACATTAATTTTAAAGCATTAAACAAAATCCTGTAATCCAATAAGTTATAAAGGATAGTGAAAAGTTATCTTAAAACTTAATTTAAGATAAAATGTCAAATAATAAGTGTTTTCATATATCTCAGTTATTATGAATTCTATTAATTCTAAAATGTACAACATTTTTTGTAATTTCAAGAGATCACGAGTTATAATGAACATTTCAAACCCTAACTTCTTGTTAAGTCTGATATCTTATATGCTGAATATAGGAGTATGATGAAAAATGCTACATATATTCAATAAACACTTTAAAAATAGAGCCTATTCTATCAAGGCAATACAAGTCGTATGAGATATAAGAGATATTGTAATGTTCTGTAGTCGATCCAAAACTAATCTCATATTGATAACCATCAGACAATTTAAAGGTGGTTTTCATACCACAACAACTAGATTATATGATCAACAACTAGATATATCTAAGGTTTATCTTTGACACCTCTTCCAAACGTTATAGGTGGAGGGTATTAACTAGTAACTCATCCTCAATATGACAACTTCTTTATTAGTTAAGCCGCAAATCCAGTCTTATGACATGCGTTCGTATGATGCAGCAGTATTCTGCAATATACCAGCTCTCTGACCACGGATTTCAAAACGTAGAATTTGTTTTTACCAGAACAATTTAACTTGAACTATCAGTTTACAAGGCTGGCATACGTTTTTCTCAGTTTATAACCTATACTGCTGCCATAGAATCTACCATGGCTTGGGACCTATATAAGCATTATCCTGAAACGCCACTACTCTTCGATTAATCTTGCATACAGTATATTTAAATATAATCATTTAATCGATCATATGAAAGCCAGCTAGCTGCTAGAGTATACGACTATTGCACAGTCGATATTGTATTCTGGAGTGCGCAGCATTCGGTAGTGGGGACCTTCGATCTATTTACCAGAATGGCAACAGTCTGATGAACAGGGTCTATTCACCATACGTGATTTACAAATCCTTGAAGATACAATTGATATCTGTTAGACCGGTTATCAAATAAGAGCCGATTTCCTTATTTATTGAAAACTATATAATGTATTTTTTATTTTGATTACAGTGAATTTCCATTTCCATTGAATTAAATTACCAACCAATCTTATTTAGAAATGTTATACGTTTTTTAAGGATTGCGTTTAAATCAGTACTATTATTTAAAACATTGATAATTTATATATAATATTTTTGCTATTCTCATAGTTCAAATAATCGCTAACCTAACAAATACTTAAACTATTGAAAAACTAATTCTCTGCATCATCATCATCATCATCACTGTGATAATCGTAGGAAAAATAAACATCTCATTCCATAATGCGGCATTGATACTTAATGCAATAATAAATATGTACATATGTATGTGTGCGTAATTACATTGTACAATACAAACACACATAGAATTTTGTGTGCAGGGTACAGAGTAGTGCGGAATCAAAATATTTTCGTAATTAATCACTTCGTACTAGCTGTTATGATTGCATATAGTTAGATGCGGTAAAAGATTATTCCAGATTAATATTTTACCAATTTTAAACCTAAACTCGAATACTCCTCTTTATAAAACTTTATGTAAATGAAAACATCCAGTTAGAAATGACCGATTTGTTTTCTTTTTCGACACCATCATAGTCATAGGATTGTGCCGAGATTTGTAACGCCCAAAACTATTAGCCTAAAACCCACCTTTAATACACCGAGACACTCAGACAATGTTCTTTCTGCCATACATCTGTCTGTCTGGCTGTCCATGTAAACCTTGGACAGTTAATTTGATAAAGGATTGGAAGTGAATTTGGTGGAAATCGGTCCACTATTTCTCCTAGCCACCATAGAAATATCCTCCCAAAATAGGAATTTATCAGTCAGAAATGTTTAATTTATACACATATCCAAAGAAATTTTGCCACAAATTAGTTGTATATGACACCTAATCATACCTACTAATTTTGCAAAGATCGGTCAATAATTGACAATAGCTCCCATATGAGGCCGACCTCCGAAGCCTAACTCTCTTCAAAATATTGGTATCCAAATAATATTTAACACAAATATGTTTCATATATACACAAATTATTCGGCTCAATTTTATGATGATCGGTCCATAATTAGTCGTAGCTCCCATATAAGGCCCACTTTCCGGAATCACTTTAAGGACCATAAATCTCTTAAAAATGTTATTATCCGAATAAAATTTAACAAAAATGAGTTTCTTATATACAAATAGGATGACACCTAATTTTAAAATAGTCAGTTCACAAATAGTCCAAACTCCTATATAAGACCCTCTTCGTAATTCACTTTAACCTCCGTAAATCTTTTAAACGTATTTATATCGAGATAAAGGTTAACACACATAATATTTATATTCACGGAAGTCATGGCACTAAATTTTTGATGATCGGTCCATAAGAGGTAATATCTCCCATATAGCGCCCATATATGAAAAACTGTTTCATTGATATACTGGGTGTAGTGTATTATATGGTCGGGCTTGACCGACTATACTTTCTTACTTGGTTTTATTTAGCTTCACTGCTGTACTATGTGTATACATGCATTATGGCTAAAATCAATTGAAAACGTTTCTAATTAGCAAATAAATAGTAAATATTGTTTATTGAAGTACATTCACTTTTCAATAACTACTTGTTGTATTTAACCTAAATAGCTTTTACATACTGCGAGCTTTATATGCATCAGTAATTACAGCTAACTCTCAGTTAATAATGTGTTAATACAGTCAAACCTCGATATAACGACCCTCACTATAACGAATTCCTCGATTTAACGAATTTTTTGAAATCCCCTACAACGCTCCATAAGATTTAATACAAAATAAAACTCTCTATTACGAATTTTGTCAACACCTCGTTATAACGAATTTTCATTCACAGCAGACTAACGAAATATAAAGAATTATTTACCCCTATTTAATGAATTTTGTCAACTTACAACCTTTGCAAAACGATTTACATCAATTAATCCAAATTATATGCAACAGATACACACAAAATTATTGTGTTTGCAACGACAACGTCTCCAGCAAACCTACATTCGTAGTCGATATCAGCATGCATTAGACTAACGGCTGAAATATTCGAAGAAAAATTTATTGTTGCCAAGAGCTTGTACGCTTGTTGCAGTGATTAACTAGGTAGATTGCAATACCTAGTTAATCACTGGCTCCGACTTATTATTTTATAAATGTAAACTATTTCTGAATTAAATACAATACTATTTTAGAATTTTAAAACTGCCAGATACAGCGTTTTCCATTAAATGTATTTTGATTTATTAGCGGCAATCGTTCGCTATAACATGGTAAGCAGATGATGATTAACATACAAAATTTTTTATTACCTCGTTATAACGAATAACAGTGCAACTTCACATCGATATAACGAACCTCATTTTAACGAGTCATTCGATAAAACGGTTTTTTTTTAATTCCCTTAAGATTTATTATACCAAGGTTGAACTGTAATAATAAATTAAGAAAGTCAAGTGCATTCGAGGTAAAGTCATTTGAAACAACTATGACAGTGATTTAATCATTTCAGCGAATCAGACATTCAAATCTGTTCCAACCATCTCTAAGACTTGCCATGTACCTAATATGCCAAAAACTTTCTATAACAAACATTTTTCAATATAAATGCTAATAAACATATCTCTGTGGCTGAAACAAATTCGTGTTTAACTAAATTAAAAACTTTATAAAACTTGCAACATCTTATAAAGGTGTTAAAGAAATGTTGTTCGAAAAAAAAAGCAAAAAGATATGAATGTAAAAATTTAGAATACTACAATCTACATTCTAGTACAACTACTCCTTGTATACACTTATATACATATGAAGACATGCTATTTAAAATGCAAATTAGTTAAATTTCTAGCAAAAGGTATTTCTCAAATTAACATTTTGTTAAAAAGGCAAGAAAAAAAAATAAAACGAAAAACTCATTTTCTAGTTTTTTATATAAAATGTTTGCCTCACTTTTGTATCTAATGAATTACATTTGCTTGGCCAGCAAAAATATTAAGCAAAAAAGGTTAAAGCACATAACAGAAAGATCCTTTAGGTCAATTGTGTCTAGGTCGTCTACGCATCAGTGGTTTTTATCTTTGGTCCTGTTGTTTCTATTTTCCTTTTCTTTTTTTTTTATTATACGTTTATTTATGCACTGAAGAGATGATTTTTATTTTGTGTTGGCGAAAAATAGCTTCATTTAAGTTATTATTTTCTTAAAATAATTAACAAAACTTTGTTGGGATTAGAGTGAAAATTATTTGGGAGAATTAAAAATTTAACTATTACTAAAATTGCTAAAAAAAAAAAAGTAAAAGTTAAATTATTTCTGAAAATTGTTGAAACAAAGTGAATTTTATTTGGAAGAAATAAAATTTTATAATTTCTTTCTTTAAGCAATAACGTCATATATATAAAATTAATAAAAAAGTAAACCTAGAAAAAAATATTACAAAAGGTCGAATAAACTAAATAATGAAGAAATAAAATTTTAAAATTTCTTTCTTTAAACAATAAGGTCAATTTGTTATTAATTTTATATAAAAAATGTTTTATTTTTTTGTTTGTTTCTTTTATTTGTTTATTAATTTTATTCCATTAAAAAAGGTCGAATAAACAAACTAAATAATGAAGAAATAAAATTTTAGATATTACTTAATTACTGGAAAAGCAGGGCCTAAACGATTTCGGAAAATTCTCAAACAAGTTTATTTTTGATAATTCGTTGTCTTAATGAATTTCCACAAATTGAAAATCAATAACTTACGGCCATTTTCACCGAAATTAATTTGTTATTTTTAGTAGTGAAGTTTACTAACTGTCAGTTTGGCTCACGGCCATCTTTTTCGTTAAAAGTTTCATATTGATCATCTTTTAACTATATAACTTAAAAACGTTTAGTTTATGTTGGGAGCTCTTCATTTATTTTGAGCAATAAAAAGTCATACAATTATTTCTTGAAAATTAAATAATTAATTACATACATATAAATATTCGTATGTAAAAATTTTAACAATATAAACCAAAATTATTTAACTAAAGCCCTCCAGCATATAAGCTTGTACTTGTTTCAAATTTAAGTGGTAACTGACCCAGCCATGTCATTAATTTTTTATTCTTAATAGCTATTAGCATGACGGAATGCCATGTATATACTACTTCTATGATCTACTGAGCGGTCACATAATGATAACTCTTTGCATAGTTTGTAAAGTTTGCGCAGCTGACCAAAAAGCAATTCTTATGTATCCTTATACCTTTCCAAAGTTCTTAAACTTCACCCGGTGCAGTTTTTCGGTAATAATTTTCGCAAAGTTCCAAGTTAAGATTTTTGATTAATGATATGGTTTCCATTGAAGTAATGGTTTCCATTGCAACAATATATTCCTACATAGAAAATTGTTCAATAACGATACTTCATAGATTTTATATTTTGAAAAGAGTTCTCACTAGGCGACTATAAGGAAAATCAAGATTTCATAATTTTTACTCAGATTTCCATATTGCTGGTAAATAGTTTGTCTCAGAGACTTCTCATATACTATTTTCTAGATATGTATTTTATAATATTTACATACAAATGTATGTATGTTTAAATAACAACCTAAAATCTAGCGTTTCATCAAAATTGTATATTTTGAGCCATAAATTTAATAATGTTCAAAACTATCCAAAAATATAAACTTCATTCATATTATCTTTTGTGAATTTTTCTTCCAGTAGGGAGCTAACTGCAGAAATTTTTCCAGTCAAATTTAACTCCAAGTTTTCTGTTAAATTTGCAAGTTAAATCTTAACTGGATTTGGTGATAACGAAATTGTGCTCACTGAGGGTTAGGTAGGTAGGTAGGATGGTTGGTGTAAGTCACCTCACATCCTCACCCAGAGACCAATATGGTCTATTGCGATGCCTTAGATAGGAAAAGAAGTAATAGAGAAGTGAAATAAAAGCTAAAGTAAAAGACAGGAAGGAATATTAGAGTGTAAAGAGAGAAAAGACAAGAGAGAAAACCAGTAGCTAAGTTATAACACATATTGGTGAAGATGTGTTAAAAATCTTCCAGCTTGTTCTAGATTCAATTATACAACTAACAACTTAAAAACGCGGAATTTTTTTTTAAATTTTTATCTTTTATTTTGCAACATTTGTAAAATATTAATTCATTCAATGGCCAATACCATTGTTAGCAATGACCTTTACCATCATTCTGGCAACATATTGATTCCGCGCCATAAGAACTGCTTATATTTTCAGGCCAAGAATGGACCAAACCAACAGATGCCTTGTTTTGAACTGAAGCCAATCCCAGAGACACATTAATCAATACAAATAGTGAGTTCTAGTCTATAAGTCAAAACAGGTTTTGCAAAATGTTGCCGATCTTTGTCTTTCGTGTAAAAATCAACACCTCTGCACCACTCAAACCGATGATGGGCATTTTTTTTAATTAAAGCAGCAAAGCATATGACGATTTACTGCCACAGAATTCGGCATTTTTGAAACAAAAAAAATGTATTGTTTACATTATACGAGTAATGTTCAATAACTTAGTGAGAATAAATGACAGATATTTACTCTTCAATATGACATATAAGTTACTGAGGATGAAAATCCCGTTCAAAAGTTACGCCATCTATTATGAATCCGCATTTTTAAGTTATGCAGCCAGTGGTTACAGAATAGATACCAAAGACTAGACACCACTACAAAAGGGCATTTAGTGAAAATAAAATATCTTTTTTTTAAATTTTTGATATTTATTTAGTCGGGCTCGAGTTCATTAAATTTAATTTTCATTAAATTATTTTTACTTAAAGAATTGTTTTACAACATGAAATCTATATTAAAATTTATTTATTGATAATTTTTCTTGGCTGTGCTGGGGTTTGAACCTGGGTTGAATTTACATGTTTTGAGAATCACCACACTCTCTTAACAGAATTCTTTGCGTTCTAACCTTCTGCACCACTGCGGGCGCCTGCTAGCCAACAGACAAACATCAATATTTTAACCAGTGTTACTGGTGGTTCGAAATTTGCTGTAATTATCATTTTTGAATATTATTTATTTACATGTTACCTCCTTTTTCTTCAAAAATAAATATCAAAAATTTATTTTTGAAGAATTAACAGTTCGAATAAAAAATAATAATTTCTTTTTTTTTTAATTTGAAATGAAACACTTGAAACAGAACTGGATGTCAGAATATTTATTATTACACAAGAGAACAATCTCTGACATTTATTTTTGAAAAATAGTTTTATTTAAATGTTTGTTTTTTCATTGGATCATTATTTTTAGCACTGAAACCCTTGTTTTGCGAACTACGACTTTTTTTCATTATTGCTACAGATATCTTGCGAATTGCGACTTTGACCAAAGAAAAGTCGTGGATCACAGGCCCAGAACACCAAATTAGCTACTTATTTATGTCTTGGATTTATTGGAATCGAAATTATAATTCCATGGTCCCATATAAGGTCCATTTCTAAAAATCACCCGAACGATAAATTTTGCAATAATAAAAACCTCAACAAGGACCGGTTATAGCTACAACAGGAACTTTCAGTTCAGCACAGAGAACATAGAACAGTGATTATAATACAATGACTTAATAATTTCTATCTTTGTTAAATTTTAATTCGATAATTGCTTCTTAATTTCGCAAGGACTGGTGTTGTCAATAAGACAATAACTTATTATGCTTGCACCCTGGTGACTTTAAGTGCAGATTACTGCTTTAACGTGTATATTTACCATAGGAAGGGGGAAATCAACGACTAAAATATTTCAAGTTTTCTTTTTTGATGGGACCATTATTAGCATTCTTGTTGTCCTCCGATAATAGTATTTATAACTACGAGTATATTATCAATATATAAATTTTTGACTTGACAATTACACCCAATTAATCTCACTGCCACAAAGAGTATCACAAGAACGACTCCCTTTCTTAGATTCTGAATAGCTAATAAGAAGCAAAAAAAAAAATACATAAATAAATCCCTTCTTTAATTCTTCATCGCGTACTCAAGTTATTATTAAAATTTTATAATGCTTTTGTAAATATTTTATTAATAACTTTTATTAAAGTGCAGATAGTCATAAGTAGAAATAAGTAAGAAAGAGAATAGCTAAGAGGGAGCTAAATGAAAGGAGAAGAAAAATATGAAATGAAATGTATTTGCTTGCTGTTAATGCTTGAGATCTTAGTTTTAATTTTAACTATTTACAATGACCATAAAATGGTATAAAAATAGCATTTTGCACTAAATTATGGCTTACAATCTTTACCCAAGTGTAAAGAAATGAAAATATTTGAGCTTTGTCGTCCTCATCGTCATGGTCGTCGTTGTACAAGGAGGTAGCCAAAGTATCTATAGGGAGTATTACATTCTGTATGGGTTTGTTAATGTGCAAGTAAATGTGGCAAGTTGTAAGTAAGTATGTACGAGGCCTGATCAAAAAATAAAAGTTATTTTAATTTTTTTTTAAAAACTATTTATTTATTCAAATTAACCCTCCCTCAGATATAATACACTTATACCAGCGTTTTTTTTTCAATCCTCGAAACACTTCTAAAACACGCTTTTTGGTATCGCCAACAGCTTCTTGCCAATTGTTCCAATACGTTACAATAGTATTCTTTAAAAAATTCTCGAACTACTAGCCTGAACAAAAACTTTTCTCTTAAAAATAAACTATTAGTTCAATTCCTTCTCTAATAGCTTCTGTTTCGATTTTTCTTTTAGCTCCTCAATCGTAACAAAATGATTTCCTTTCATCGGGGTCTTCAATTTGGGGAAGAGGAAACAGTCAGCGGTGGCCAAGTCCGGTGAAGACGGTGGTTGTGGCATGATAACGGTTTTGTTTTTGGCCGAAAACTCACGCACCACCATCGATGTGTGAGCTGGTGCGTTATCATGGTGCAAAATCCATGATTAGTTTTTCCACAATTCTGTGCGCGTCTGACGAATTGCTTCGCGCAAACAGCGCATAACCTCAAGGTAGTCTTTCTTATTGACCATAGGATCTTGTGGCAAGAATTTATGATGCACCATACCATTGCAGTCGCAGAAAACAGTGAGAAAAACCTTCACATTTGACCGAACTTGATGTGTTTTTTTTTCAGTTTTGGCTCTTCTGGACGTTTCCATTGGGATGATTGGGCTTTGGTTTAAATGTCATAGCCATACAATCATAACTCGTCACCAGTTATGACCTTTTTGAGGAAATCTGGATCGTCGTTGACATGTTCAACAGCTCCTGAGCGATGTCCATGCGACGTTGTTTTTGCTCAAAATTTAGCAATTTTGGAACAATCTTTGCTGCCGCACGTTTCATGCCAAAAACGTTCGTAAAAATTCCTTGGCATGAGCCGAACGATATGCCAAGATCATCAGCAACCTCTCTGATAATGATTCGACAATTATCAAAAATCATTTTCTTCACTGCTTTCATCGGTTGTAGACGTGCTCGGGCGACCAGGATGAGCATCATCATTGACATTTTCGCGGCCTTCCTTAAACCGGTTATACCACAATTAAACTTGTGTTCTGCTCATAGTAGACTCGCAAAACGCCACAGTGAACATTTCAAATGTCCTTGCGCATTTAATTTAATTTTAAACTTAATACAGTTTCCTTGATCAATTTTCTCGAATAGTTAAAAATCGAAGAGCACACCAAGACATGACTAACCTTTTTATCTGTCAAAAACAAACTGACAATCCAAAATGGCTTAAATTACCAACATATATATATAACCGACATGTGGACCAACATAACAGAAAAAAATTAGAAAAATAACGGTTATTTTTTGATCAGACCTCGTATGTTCTAATATTGCCATAATAGTACCATGAAGGGGAGAGATTGTGAAAATTTACAACATTTACTTTTATTTTGCACTTAAATTACCACAACTCAAGAAAACGGAAATAATTTTCTGGCTTTTAGTAGAGAACCCAGCAAGTGAAAAACAGAAAACGGAGCTTAAAACCCCAACACATAGACACTTAAAAAGTAGAGTTTAGCCTTAGTGTTGTTGTTAAATGCTGCATAAAAGAGTGTACTAAAACCATTGTAGTAAAATGACATGTAATACAATAACAAAAACAATATGTATGATAATACAAAAATATCAAAGTATATCTATCTAAAACATACATTTCCAATGTAATAAAGATATTAGAGATAACAAAATACACACACGCAAAAAAGATAAAGATAGATAAAACATATCATATTCCATTTTTGTTCTATTTGTACATAAAACATAAAACTAAATATTATTTTCACAAATAAACTAAACTCAATTTACATAAAAAAACCTTCTACATATTATATGCATATAGTATAAAAAAATGAAACTTTAGAGCGATTAGCATGCAGCTCAAAATAGTTTTTACACCTGCACCATAGTAAGTTATTCATGGCTGCCACCAAACAGTCAGCTCTAAACAAAATAAATATTTTGACAGTTTTCACCATTAAGCGTTGTACGAGTTTAGGTAACTGTTATAAATAGTTTAGTTTCTAAAACAACGTCATATGAATATCTATTCTTATTTTGCATACAATTAAACAATACTACACAATTGCAATTGCAGCTATTGTTACTACAGCCGTATTTAACAATTATATGTGCAATAATAGCATATGTAAGTTGCTAAACTTTGAGCGTAATACCTAAGGATAATTTCTAGATAAGAAAATGTGAGTAGGTAAAATGTTATTTTAAAACTAGTTGCAAGGTACGTTGGCTGCATCATCAGGAATAATAGAAATAGATAATCTTTTAAACACATAACATTAATATTAATTTATGTTAGATTAGACTGATTGATGTGATGAATGTGGGAAAATCCAACAAAAATCCATAATCGAAATTTAACTTAAGATATTTTATAAATTTAAACTCATTATAGAAAAAATCATTATTATATATAAAGTTTATATTAGGAGAAAATATTTTTTATATTTGTTTAAAAGCCAAATAATGTCAATAGTTTTTTTATTAGGGCGATTCTATTCTAGACAACTTTTAACATCAATTTTCAAATCACACTATTTGATACTTTTTTTGATGCAAATTCAAAGTACATAAAATATCTATATTTTATAATAATATAATAATATAATTATATAATAATATAATAATATAATAATATATCAGTAAAAGAAGTTTAAAGCGTCTAAATGTTGCACCCGTCAGAATAGAATCGCCCATTAATTATGTTCACATTACTTAATAAATTTAAAAAAAAAAAAACTTTATTCAATTATTTATATTTTGAATATATTCAAAAACTTCAAAAATGTTTCTTTTAGTCAACTTTGAGTGACTTTTTCACATTCTGCATTTGAATACAGCATCTCTGCAAACAATATTTAGAAAGCTTACCTAATACTGCATTAATTATAAATTTGTTTTAAAATATGTACTAGTATATGTATTATACCCATCATAAACTAATTTGTTGACCTTGGAACCACCTTTGCGTATAAGTAATATAAATTGCAGCTGTTGATTAAATATTAAGTATACGTACACAATACAACTGTTGTAATTTTATTTCATTATCAGCCCAATCATGAATAAAAAATCCGCGGGAGTTTTTCCCCTTTTCATTTGTTTAACATAGAATTTGAATAGGAAAAATAAGAAAAGGGAAAAAACTCTCACGGAATTTTTATTCATGATTGGGCTGTATATAAAAATTGGCGACAACAACCGTTACATTTATTAAATATTTAAAAATTTTATTAGGCGGCTTCTGTTAAGTAGAATGAATCAATTTAATGTTCAGAGAAAATTATTGGGAATTTCTCTAATTTTATTATCAAAGCAACAGCTTTGCAATAATATTGATATTTTATTATTATTTTTTTTTCAATATTTTGTTGAAATTCGACGAAAATTGCAGGAACTTGAATTCACTTGCAAGTGGCTTGGGTGCAAAATTTAGCACGCAGCTATTATTTCTGGAAAAACTTATTTAAATTCTTAAAATTCGCTCATGTACCTTTAAGCGAAAGAGTTAATTAGCCAATTCTTCTCAACTATTTTGCAAAGTTATATTTGGTTGCTTAATTTTTACAACTGTATGAAATTTTCAAACTTCCATGGTTGTACATAAAATAGGGAGAATATGAAAACTTTATTTTATTCGTGTTTTTTTCTTATTCCCCTTAAATTATTAAAAACAACTTCAATTCAACTAAAATTTGTTAAACTAAAAGTTAATACTCGTATAAGTACATACGTACGTATATATGTACATTTGCAAGTTTCTCACTGCAAATACACATGTTGGAAGTGCAATTGCTGTTACTTGTGTTTTATAAAACACAGTTCTATTTATACTTGTATGTATGTTTTCCTTTTGTTTTTTTGCAAAACTTAAAGTTGCAAAATAATTTGCAAACGTGACTTTGATCATTTTCCCTTTTTTAGTTGTTAAATAGTAATTTTCTTGACAAAAAGTATTTACTCATATGCTTACTTACACATAAAACCGTTTAAACTTTTACATGGGAATGACGTTGTTATTTTTTCAGTTACATACGATTTTATGATAAACAAATTTATTTTTCATCAGGTATTTAGAAATGTTCTGCAAATTGTGTGTTAATTTGAAACTAAAACAAATTTGTTGCCATTTTCCATGGCGTTTTGAAATTGCATGTTTATTTAGTATTTAGTAAAGAGATTAAGTGTTAGTTTCTGGGGAAAAAAATATACATAAAAAACTTGTCTCGATATGGAAATCATCTAAAAGGTAATTAAAGACTCATTTAAAAAGAAAATGATTTTATATTTCATAAATATTTACAACATTTTAAGCAATATTAGTATTTTAAGCTTATTCCATTTTATTTCCAATAAATATTTGAATTTAACAGTATATACCTATTTCGTTTATACAACACAATTTAAGATTTTTTTTTATTATGCAAAAAAAGTCATTGTACTACTTTCTAAACAATTGAAAATTTTTAATTCAGTTTTTGTTATTATTTTACTACGTTTACAACAGCACATAATGCAATAGAATCTTACTACCCATTACCTTCTCTACCTTTTCTATGGGATGGAAAGTAAACTAAATAAAACAAAGAAAAATTCAATTCAATACAAGACAATACAATAAAAATCTATACCAGTAAAATTTTTAAAAACATTTATATAGAAAATAAAATTTTTGTTTTTATTACAACAAGGACACAGTACAGTGGATATAAAGTTAGTTTTTCTTTGTCACAGGTGTACGAGTGTGTCATTTAATAATAAGAAACTAAAGAGTCAGAAGTCACAGTAACTTGCAAAAATTTAATTTATTATTGTAAACTTTGTTTATTGTGTTTATTTTTTTCTCATTAAGAACATAAATGATTTATTGGAGTGTGTTTAGGTACATATTTCATAAACTGTAATAAATCATTTACAAGCATTTACTAGTAATTAAAAAAATTAGCAGTGGAAAGCATTTTAAATTAAAAGAAAACAAATTTTTTTAATGTCAAGGACACATATGTGTTACCCATTGGGTAGGAACAAAAGTAAATTCCGTAGAAATGCAAAACTAACCACTTTATTTGTAACGATCATTTACAAGTTAGTGTTCCTGAACTACTGCTGTAAATTGTATAGTCGTTCTATTTTTTTAGTTTTTTCGGAAATTTGTTCATAGTGTGTTGAAAGTTCTCTTGTATTGATAGAAGTTTTAAATTTTAGCGACCAACATTTTAACAGAAGTCTTACAAAAAAAAATATTACGAATTTTACAAATTATTGTTTATTATTTACAGATCACGTTGCACAATTATTGTCAACCTTCTACTGCTGATATACTCTATATACTTCTATTAAGGAAGATTTCAAAACTTCATTCTAATAATACGACTATAGACACACTTTTTTTAAAGTACTCATGCTCATTTCTATTATATTGCCTTTTAATGTAAAAAACTTTTTAAAAAATTTAACTAATTATGAATGGTTCCTGCTGTAATCAAACTTTTGGTTTATTTTTACTTACGAATAAAAATATGTTCACAAATATACATTTCATTTCATTAGATGTTGTTTTTTGAAACCTCCTAAAAGCTATTATGTGAATTTATCAAATAACATAAGTAAACATTTACCTTATTTATATACCACCACCATTAACAACAATAAACCTTCCTTCTCCTCCCCCTCCAAAATAACAAAAAAAAAAAAAAATGAGCAATGTAAAAAGTTTGGTAGCAAAACGCCAAAAAAGCGTATCAACAAAAAAAAACGAAATAAAGACATTTATAGTGTATTACACACACTAGCTTGCTTTTTTACATTATTTCGCCTCAGGGGGTAATTACAACTTTTATAAGCTTAAGTTGCACTGAATTTTCTGACGGCAATTCAAAGAGATGATGATGATGATGATGAAAACTTTGGTGCAGAAAAAACTAAAAATATAGGGAAAAGGCACACAAAAAAATAAATACTCGTAAAGTAAATTCACACAAATGAGAACTTATACAATTTTATAATTTATATGCAAACACCGGGACAATAGTATTCGTTTTCAACGTTGTATTTTATTACCACCAGCACTACAACTGCTAGCAAATACTAGCAACTACTAATGCTGCTGCTGCCAATGCCATTGCTGTTGCTGCTTTTGAATCTCACTTTACAGAAAAGCGAAAAAAACGGAAATATAAGTGGCTGGCAAAAGGAAGGAAATCAAAATGCAAAGTTTTTTTTTATTTTTCATTTTGTGCTCATCACCAAAAGTTAACGTAAGATGAAAAAAAAAACTATAAGATTGTGATAATTTTTTGGAGGTATGCAAAAAAAATTTATAATAATTATTAAAGATGGTACTCTGGAGAAATGTTTTGTATGTAGTGTAGTAAAGAAGAAAAAACCCATTTGAAATTATTAAATCCCTTATTTTTCGCTGTTGTTCTTGTTGTGCCACAAATAAGTAAATGGCGTTTTATTATGCCAATTTTGCACCAAAGTATTTTAAATAATAATATTTCCCCAATGTTAAATAAGAAAAATAAATGGAAATATTTTTATTTGCTAGAAAATTAAATTAATATTATTATTAGAATTCTTTGCTTTTGTTTTTGTTTTATTTGCCAAATAAATGAAAAATAGCAGTTATTTTCGTTAAAACTGAAATATTAAAAACATCATTATATTCATCATTTTACATATACTGGGAGAAAAGTGTACGTATTAACAGTCCACCACTTTAGCACCAAATATACATTTATTATTATTATTTATTATTATTATTATTATTAATGAAAAAACAAAAAAAAAAGATTTTCAATTAAAGTCCTCAAATTTGGACCAATAAATAAAAAGTTATTAATCAAAACTTGAGAAATATACAATAAATACATACTTTTATTCTACAAAAACCAATTTGTTTTTTTTTTTTTTTTTTGTAAACATACAGCAAACAAATGAAAAAATTTTACTTCAAAAAATTTGAAGCAGCAAAGATGACGAAAATCTCTATACATACATAATTATATACAATATAGTTTACAAGTATAAATTTGTCAAACGTCATATAATCTTAACCCTTATGTGTGCATCAAGGTACCCGGGTACCTTTAGCGTTTTTAGTCAAAGATTTTTCATTGAAATTGGTAAGTTGTATATCTGAAACTTTTTGAGAACTACTAACTTTTAAATAATTTAGTTTTTTTGCAGCCGAACGCCTTGACTTTATTTGTAATTTGCCTGAGAGACCAATTTACTTTTAAAAACGTTTAATGTGCACCACGGTACCCGGGTACATTTACGTGTTTTATATGAGAAAGCGGACATTGCAAGTATATTATTTGAAGTTGTTAGTAGATTGCAAACATTAAGGCGTTAAGTAAAATTATATAAAATATCTCTTAACTACGCTCCAACATTGTATTTAGTGCCAAAATGCTCTTTCATATATATAGGTACCCAGGTACCCTGCAGCGCATTAGAAGGTGTTTTTTTTCATATTTTTAATTTGCAATAAATAAATTTATAAAAAAATAGAACAAGTGCGAAAATAAAGTCGGTCAAGCCTGACCATATAATACCCTACAGCCAGTATATGTGAAAAAAGAATTTTTTTTATTCAAAATGTAAGCTATTATCCAAAAATTTATTGGTTGTTTTTTGTATTAAATTGTATCTCGATATAATCAATCTTAAAAGATTTATACATGTTAAAGTGATTTTCGATGGGGGTTTTACATGGGAGTTTAGACTAATTATAAACCGGCTGTTATAAAATTATATGTCATGATTTCTGTATAAATACATACATATTCAAAATTTATTTGTCTTAAAGTTTATTTGGGTTCCAACATTTTTAAGAGATTTATAGTCGTTAAAGTGGTTTTCAGAAGTGTGCATTATATAGGAGTTATGACGAATTATGGACCAAGCATCACAAGATTGGGTCGATTGATTTATGTACATAATATGTAAATGAAATATATATATTAATTAGAGAAATAATTGAACTAATCTTATCTTTAAGAAAACAATTTTATTCTTTCAGGCTAATATATTACTTGTGTGTGTGTTTTTTACAGCTTTAACTTTAGAAGAACTGGATGGCTCTCTTTATTTCAAATACATCAGATTTGAGAGAAACGTTATATTCTTTCAGACTAATAGTTCAAATTTTAAAATAATTTCAAAGAATACTATTGTTAAGTATTAGAACAATTGGCAAACTGGAATGCATTTTCTACCCTGCCAAGGGTGTCATCAGCAATCTTCATTGTCCACGATCAATCTGTAAACATACGGCTCAATCATGAATAAAAAATCCGCAGGAGTTTTTTCCCTTTTTGTTTTTTTAACATTGAATTTGAAAAGAAAAAATGAGAAAAGGGAAAAAAAACTCACGCGGAATTTTTATTCATGATTGGGCCGATAATCTATTTAACTCACCGTTTTTTGAGAAATAGAATCTGAGAATTATCATATTTCTTTTTTACGTGTTGTGAGTTAGAACGAAATTTACATATATTTACAATGTGTGTGTATTTTTTATTATTATTTACAAATTTTGTATTATTATAAATATTGTTTATGTTTTTCTTGCTGCGTCTACTTTTTTTGTAGATCAATGACAGCAATGTATGTATGTTTTTTTGTTGTCATTTTGCCTTTTTCTTGGTGGATTAGTTATGTTATTTTTTGTAACGAAACACGTGAGATGGGATGACTACATACTTTGATATACCGGGCCATGTGTTTATTTTTTATTAATAAGAGAAATAATTGAACTAATATTATCTTTAAGAGAAAATGCGTTGAATATTATTACATGGAAAGCCAGCCAACTAGCCAAATGGAAGGAAAGACGGGCGGACATCGTTAAATCGACTCATGAAGTGATTCTGAGTCGATCGGTATGCTTTAATCGGTTAAAGTTAGTCTAATATTTATGGGCATTACAAACATCAGCACAAAACCTATATACCCTCTCCTCTATGGTGTATATAAGGTGTAATTATTTTATTACTGTATTAGTTAACTAATTGTGCCATATAACTGACTTCAAAATTCATGAAAGTGTATTGTAAAAATAAGCTCAACTTGTTACAACCTGTCTAACAGTTCTGCGGGGAAATATAGATTTAAATGACAACATCTTTTATTCAAATTACAATATAATTATTAATATTATTATAGTGGAATTAGCGACAATTTAGTAACCGTTATTAACAAATATTTTTTTCTTCTAAACAAAATGAGTTTATAAAGAAAAGAAAAATTTTTTATGAAAAATAATTTTCGTTTTATGTTCAAAATACTTTTTGTGGAAAGCAAAATTGGGATCAAAAAAATATCTTTCCCCAAATTGAAATCAGATGTATATATACTATATATATATATTACCTCGTATGGTGAAGGGCAAGAACATATACATACATATGTATACAAGTGTAGTAAGTGTAGATAGTAACAGAAGGAGACTAACACTTCTAAGTTAGCTGCCAAACTTGTTTTATTTTACCAACAACAAAAACCATAGTATTGTGCCAAGTATATTATTTGGAAAATAGTAAACACTTTTAATATATTTTTCTATCATCTTCGCCTCTAGTTCTTACCAATGCTGATAGATATAACTACTTCACGGCTGTGTCTTATATTCAAAAGTGAAATTTATTTTTTTTTATATAAAATTTATTTTTACCCTAAAACCAGCTTTAAGGTGAACAATTAATTAACAGTTTTGATGGAAACAAATTCGTTGGTGAACAGACCTATGCTATTGTTTAGCTCAATGCTATCTTCTAAGCAGAAACTGATAAAATATGCATTCGAGAACAAAAAATTCCTAAAAATGAGAAAAAATATTTCGTACATATTTTAAGCACTTAAGCTGCACCACTATTCCCTGCAATACTGGCATAAATGTAAATGTTAAGCCCACAACTAAAAAGCACAACACCATACCAATAAAATGCATATTCTAGTACATTAAATCATACATAAATGTGATATATATGTATATTTAAGGGTACCCTGCAGTTTTGCAATTCTCTCCTTTAGTTGACTGTAAAAAATGAAATGAAAGGGAAAATAAAATAGCTCCAATCAACAATTAGTTTAGTTGTTTGTAAGTGTAATCAGATATTATCATTAGATTGTAATTTCACTAGTAATATTTCAACAAGAGATCATTGGCTTATAATCACTCTAGTAACTGGTTTTCCGCCCGTAATGATATGCCATATTAAATTCAATGTTTCAAAATCTTGGAAATAACTTTGTGTCTATTCATTGTTGGGTACAAAGCCTGCAGGGTATGTGTAAAAATGCTCTGTAGATAAAAGTGTATACATTTATATGTATGTATAAATATATGTATGTAAGTATTCTACATGCATAAATATTTGCACTTTTAATATGCAATTTGCGATATAAATATAAGCAGCTGGGCATCAAACATCAAGGATCGTTTTAAATTTATTCAAATATTCAATTGGCTTGTTTTAAAATACAACAAAAAATACACTTAAACAATAACAACAAAAACTAAAATCAACAAATATGCAGGCCAATAAACAATTACTAAAATAACTATACAATATGGATGCCAAACTTGCCAAATAGATTAACTCCGTAAAACACGTAAAAAAGAAAATTCAACAAATGTATGCAATACTTTCCATTTATTTCAATAAAAATTTCTATTTTTATTAATACAAAACAAGGATATTAGTAACAATGAGCCAAACAGTATTATGACATTAATATTTAAAGAAAATATTTTTTTTGAATAACATCAGGAAAGTGATATTTAGCCAACTGCATATTTTCTTTTGATTAAATTAAATTAGTTGTAAATATTGTTTTTTTTTTTTTTTGTTTTATGTTAAATGACCTTTTTATGCTCCGTAGCCGCCTTCTCTATATAGGAAACAAATTGACCAACCTTTTGGTTTTATTGCAGAGCAAGATTGACTACATAAGGTCTTATCATACACTTTTATAACTCACATTAGCTTCAAACATATTTACACTGGACAAGTATAAGAACCAAAAAACCCTACATACCATGACAAGTATCAGTGGATGTAAAAGAGTAAAGATTAACTGAAGAAAAATGCAAACAACCCACTTAATCATTTTGGCAAATAAGGCAATCATATGCAGTTAGAGAGATGTTTATATAAAATCAACATAGGTGAAATTTGAAATTTGTTAGTTTTAGTAGATAAAAATATAAATTGAAACAATGATTTAATTTCATCTTAATTTTTTTTTTTTTGGTTTTTTGGTTTTGTTTCGTTTTTAACACAGAACCATATGAAAATAATAAACGGGCTCAATCAATTGTAAGTGAATGATGACATTAATTTTATTCAGCCAGAGGAAAAACACCCAACTGGATACAAAAGGGAGAAAGTAAAGAAAACGAACGGAAAAGCACACGCCGAGAACCGGAGAAATATAAATAAATAAAATGAAAAACAAACATATTATTTTAGATTGACTACAGAGAAATTGTATACATTAACGAGTTCATGAAGGGCAAAACAACAACAGCATCAACAATACATTACAATATGTTGTTTACTTGAAATATAGTCAGCCCCCAAAGAGCAGGGTTCTTGAAAGCAATAAAAGCCTAGACATTGGAATAATTGCCAGTACATAACAGCATACCAGTAAAATAATCAAAGAGATTTAATATGTAGCATATTTATTTAGTATAAATTGAAATACCTTGTTTTACAAGGATCTATTGTTAACTCTGAATGTGAATAACTGTGAATGTAAATAAAAATACTATGAAAATAGCTAGATTTACCTATAACCACCAAAATTAGTTTTTTTCCTTCTTTTTTACTTCGTATTTTATTTTATTAAGTTGTTTGATTTAACAAATAATACCTCATTTGTCTAAGGCAAATGCAAGTAATACATTTTCCACAAGAAAAGAAAAACCAAGAAAATATTCACACAAAATAAATAAAATAACAAATCAATATCATTATTAAACTCTTGTTTGTGGTTTGCATTAAATAACAAATTGTGTAGAATTTGTTTAAAAATCGTACAATTAATTCCAATAAATATTTAACTCAGTCCTGCATATATTTAAATGCCATAATAGTATGCAAACTAAGTATTCTTATGGCTAAATGCACAGTCTTTAGTTAGCTAATGGCAAAGTCTTAACTAATGATTCTTTATTCGCAATGCTTAGTTTGCCATAAGAAGAACAAGTAATAATTCAGCAATAGTTAGTATTTTAGTTCAACAATGGTTAACTACTGACCGAGAATTCGGCCATTAGTCTGTTTAGCTTTAATCGGTCTGTCAGTGTGTGTAAAACATGCTCACGTTCAAGTTACCCAGCTGAAATCAACAAAAATCAGCCGAAATATTTATTATTACACTAAGAAGTTTGGTACTGGAAATCATCAAAATCAGTTCTATATTAAAAATTATATTATGATTAATGGATAGTAGAAGGCTCTTAATTAAACCCACCGTTATATAAATAAAAAGTATTCGATATTATATTTTTGGTATTCTAAAAAATTATTAACTGCATTATTTAAAAATATTGACACAATATTGGCTTATGTTTATGTCAATTGAGACTGTCAGCAATATTATAATTTTCATGTTGTAGCAAATTTTTTTCAACTGCAAAAACCACCTGCAATAGTCCATGATATATTTAAATTTTTTTTTTTAATTTTTTAATAAATATAAAGGCCACAACATGATAAAGTGTGAATTTAATCGTGGTCATTACAATATTGGATTTTCATTAAATATGAAAAATATCAGCATATAAATGTAAAGAGAAAGGACATTGTTTTCTATTGTCTGCTGGTCAGCCTGAGTATGAAATGAATTTAAAATGATACAGGAAACAAACACATGCTTTGCAAAACAACATTCTCATTTATATACATAAGAATACATATATACATATGTACAAGGTGGCGCAAAAGTAATCCTATGAGTTCTTTTGCCGCAACTTGATGAATTGGGATTGGAAAACATGTGGTTCCAACAGGACGGTGCAACGGCACACACTGCACGTGCCACAAGCGATATGCTGAAGGATGCATTTCCCGGGCGCCTAATCTCCCGTGTTGGCACTGGCCAGCAAGATCGCCTGATTTGACAGCTCCAGACTTCTTTTTGTGGAGCTTTTTAAAGTCGCGGGTTTATGTCAACAAGCCTCATACTCTTGCAGAACCTATAAACAGAAGTTTTGGCCAAAGTGATGGAAAGTGCCATAAAAAGGGCTCAAATGACAATCAACTGTGGCGGCGGCCATTTACATGACATCATACTCTCGACTTGATGTAAAAAAAACTAAAAGAACAAATAAAAATAATTCACAAGAAGAATCAAAGGTTTTCATTTTTTTTTTTTAATTACAGACAAAAAACATCGGAAGTTTACTTTTGCGCCACATTGTATAGGTAGTTATGTATACAAACATAAAATAAACAGAACAGAGCTTTTCATTATATTTAAAATATTCATTTAAAAATCATTTCATATATGAAATTTGTTAATGTATTTTTAATGGCCTCATATAACCAACCAATGCCGGGCAATGGTACTACTACCGACAACAGCAACAACAAAATAAATAACATTTCAACAAAATGTACAAACAGACAGACAATGAAAATTATAAATGACCTGATATTAAAATTGCAGTGCAACCAAAAACTCTCGGCAAAACAATATACAATACAACAACAAAAGAACACCAACAAAAGAAAAATGAACTGAAAACCTGAAAACAAAATTAATGGCAATTGTTTCAGTGGTGGGCAGAATTACACAAAATCAAAAAAAAAAAACACAAAAAGAGGAAAAATTATATAGAAACAGGCCACATCAAGATTGCAGCACATTATTATTATTGCTAATTAAAAATTTAATATGTTGCAACAATAGTACAATTGCTGCATGGAACTATAACAGTGCTCCAAACTTGGGTAATTTATGGCCACATGCTTTACTTAAGTTTCCTTTATGGACGAATGAATTTCATCACCTACTCGTAGAACAAAACCACAAAAAAGAAAGCATGTATTAAAGAATGTAAATTTTACATGACTGTCAATGTTAAAAAAGAAATTGTTACACAATTTTCCTCATTAAGAAAATGATGATTCCACATTTTGTTGCTTACCCACAATAGAAATTGGTTTTGTGGCTTAAAAAGTTAAAACACAAGTCTTGTTTATGTTTGAAACAAAGATATGCAAACAATCAGGCATATGAAATATCTTGATTTAAATTTGAGGCAATTTGAATATCTGATATTATTTGAAGGCAAACACTGTTTTGCAACAAAAGAGAGCACAAGTAAGAGTGCTAAATTCAGCTGTAACGAATCTTCTCTACCCTTCATCTACTTTTTAATGAAAATGTTTTTTAACTAATGTTGGTAGAAACGTTTAAGATTTTTTTAAGATTACAAACAATTTATAATTTTTCTTTCATATTTACAGAAATTACTATTCGAGATTAGTTCAGAAACACTAAAAAATTAAAGCAAATGTTATTGATGCAACACCAAAAACAATTATACAATATTTTATCTGGGTGTTCTGCATGTAGATGTAAATCAATCAATGAGCAAAAGCTCATAAATCCTCTAGACATAATGAATTAGGGCACGTTGGAAAGATAGTGACGACATTAATTACATTTATACAGTAACCTTTTGTCTATGGATTTGGATTCTACGTTCACATCTGTATGTTCTCCTCGTATGTCCTATCGAAAATAGTCGTGGTTATTGGCTTAAACTTATGCATATGGGCCAATTTTGCTGATTGTTTTATAACAAAATTATCTTGGCTCCGTAGTACATAAATAAATAATAATAAAAAAACAATAAACATTTAAAACGAATATGTTGCTAAAATATTTTCTCCATCAACTTGTTGCTGACATTTTTCTTTTAAACATGTTGCTGAAACATTATTCTCATTAACATGCTGATGCAAATTCATCATTGTCATTTTAAAAGTTGGAAATTTAGAAAATTTGAAAAAGTATGGCCGACTTCCTAAATGCAAGTTGCAATGCATATTTAAAATTTCCGGCAACGCCTAATATTCCTAATCGTTTGGCAACTCATTTCAATGAGTATCAGTTGTCAATATATTGCATCATTTTTGTTTTGAATACATAAATTTTATCTGCAATGGCTGAGCAAGTAATTTTTTTGATTGTTGTAAGTAAATTATTTTTAAATTAATTAAATTCTAATATAAATAACTAAAAATTTTATTTCGCAGAGACAGAAAGTAGACACACGAACGCAAAAAATTACTAATTGCGACAAGGCATACCGACGATGCAAAACATTTCTCTGCAAAGCAAGGTTGCATTTAAAACATTATTTTCATTGCATACGCATTTTTTCAAATTATGCATTGCAACTTGCATTTAGGAAGTCGTCATATTTAAAATAATTATTTCGGTCTGTCATTAATTATTAATTAAATTTACAAAAGTCATAAAGAAATGGGCAAAGGTAATACAATGTCACATTTTAACTTCTGTACATTTTAATAAAAACTCAATTATGCGAAAACAAAAATTTGTAGTTTCACTTACGGTATTTTTATTTATTTTGGTAACGACATTTTAGCCTTAACATTAATTGAAATTACTTTGGTGGTAGAGTGTTAGTGGTAATAGTATTTTAGGCGTAATCGTAACTCTTCTAAATCTATTATAATTAATGTTGTCACACTGGAAGAAACATGCTCTACCCAAACTTTAAAAATATTTCATTTTCCTGGGAGTGAAATGATTTCCTTGCTTCAATTATATTATGACATTTACAGAATCATTACTTTGTTAATGCTATGATGTAAAGCCTAGTACTCTGTTCAAATTTGGGAAAAATGTTGAGCAACATTAATTATTTCATACGGAAAATTTGACGTATAGCCAATGTTGCCTATTACGCGAATTTACATAATTTGACGTTTTTTTTTATTGAAAGTGAATTTAAAAAAAGCAAAACATATGTTTTGTTTTTTTGTGAATTTAAATCGAAAATAAATAAAAGTTAAAATATTTAAAAATCTGTGTTGAATCGAATTCGTTAAATAAGAATGAATGAACAAATATTACTGGCCGCTTGTGCAGCAGCACAACAAGTAATAGATATTGTTGTTGAGACAGAAGAGCTTTTGGATGAAAATTCCACGTGAAACAATTGTGACTTTAATTATTTCGCTGTGAAAAAATAATGTTGCCAGATACATTTCATATGTTTTTCACAAAATGAACAGAGTACTACTTCTGCAACATTTTTTCATGAAAATTTCATGTGAATTTTTTTAACATGTATTTTGACAGCATTCCACTTGAAATTTTGAACAGAGTACTAGGCTTTACAAACAAAATTTTGCACTAAATTACAAACACTTGCACTTAATCCACCATATAAAGCTTAAATATATTTTTCTTATCTCCCTCTAAGGGAGTCTGACATCTATAACACAGTTTCCAGAAACAGACACACAAGCGCTTACATTGTACGTTTTGTGGTGCTTTCCAACAATTCTAGATTGATGGATGGAAACATAAATAACGTCAATCATCAATGCGCAATTGTTTTCTATTGTCATTACATTATCTTTATTTTATGCTCCATTACGTAAGTTTTTATCGCACAAAGCAAAAAAAGGAAAAGGCACAATAAGTTTAAAAGGGAAAGGAAACAATTTGCAGGTTTTTAACAATACAATCTATAAGAATACTTAAGATTACATATATGTACATATATTTATTTACATGTTATTACAAATAGGATATGCATATATCGTATGTATGTTTTATATAAAATATGTCAATAATAATATCTTGTAGGAGCTGTTTTAACCATTTTCAAAAGAAAAGTAAATGTTTTATACTTAAAGCCTATCGACATATAAAACCATAAATGCGTTATTAAAGTTATTAAAGCGCCTTTTATTGCTATGAAATTTTACCTCTTAATAATAACTCGAAATTTGTCCGCATAATTTTATTACGAGCACATTGTTGAAAAATTAGTTTATCGAAAAAATTACAGAAATACTTTTAATTTCTATTTTCTAGTTCATAAAAAAGTCTGTCAAAATCTTAAATGCGATACATAATACAGAAAAAAAATCATGTATTTTTTTCAATTAAACCTTTAATTGATTCTAAAATAATTTCCAATTTAAATTTAAAAGTAATTGAACTTTTTCTGATTTTTCTGATATTTTCAATTAAATCTCAAATTTTTTTTTAATTGATACTATCAGTTTGTTTACAGGTCCGATTTCAATTAAATTTTTAATTGATTCCACAAATATTTTCATTGAAACTCATTTTTATTTTTATCTGTGTAAAATAAACTCTAAAACGATTTAAAAATTGTATCGCAACCGACTAAACCACATCTAAAAGATAGAAATCTTTACCCATAAGTCTGCTACGGTACAATGCTGAGAAACCAACAATTTATCAATTTTAATTTTCATTATTTAAATCAAGAATGATAAAATAAAGATTACGCCAAGGCGCGTAAAATTTTAAAATGTTCTGCGCATTTTGAAACTGTGACGTCACACGTTCTATGTTTCTATTGGCGAATTTTTTCTCACTTGTTTTTTTACTGTTGTTTTGCTTGCATTTGCTCACTGTTTATATTTTTTGTTGTTTTTTTTTTGTTTGTTTTTCTTTTTTAAACAGCTTTTATTTCAGAACTCTCAGAGAGATTTCGATTGCAAGGTTGCCAACTATCACATAAAACATACAGAAATTATAATTCTAACACATGAAACATTCTTAGTGACCCTTAGAATGGAACTTCTACGTCACTTAACGGGAAATCATGCGCATGTCGTAATCTTTATTATATCATTCTTGATTTAAATATTAATTCTGATTTCTTAATTTCCTTTTGATATTTCTCAATTGAATTTGATTTTTTTATTTACTCCCTCATTACTAACTTCGACTCTTATGTATTTGGTATCTATTTTCGTATAAGCTATTTGGGCCTAAATTATTATATTGTAAATTAAAAATACATTTAATTACAATTTTTTTCCAAGGTTTCGTCAATTTTTTGTTGACTTCATCAGGGGAAATGGAACAATATTAATTTACATTGCTCAGTTTCTTCATTTTGCTCTTCTGCTTTACAATTTGTAGTTACAATTGCTATTATTTCAATATGATTATGTTGGATTTCTCAATTTCAATAGGGTTTCTTCCATATAAATTTAGATTTTGTTTTAAATTAAAGAGCTTAGTATTCTTAAAATAAATTAATTTCTTAAAATAGTATTTTTCAACAACCCACAGTATTTACTGCAGTTTGTAAAAAAAACCTTTTATATACAATTTTATTTCAATCTAGTGACTTTTAATTGTAGTTTTGTATTGTACATAAGTATTTTATAATTAATTATCCATAATATTTAATTTCTCATTAAATGTAATCAAAACAAAATGGTTTCCATTAGCCTAAGAAATCAACTAATTAAATTTATAAATTCATATGCATGCATATGTCATTAAGACCCCTTTCCAACCTTTCCATGGTAAATTGTCATACAAAAGCGAATAAAAATAAGAGGACAGCATGACAACAGTTACGCGTGTTCTGTAAAATAAAATTTATGAAAAAAGGTTTAAATGACCTGCAAACATATTCGTACGAATTCATTTATCAGATCACAATCTAAACAATGAAAATAAAGAAATAACGTTTTACACATCTTGAGGGAATTAAATTTTTCAATGCAAAGACTGAATTGTACGAATATATTTGTAACCTGAATCATTGTAAATCAATTAACAGTTTATTGTTTCGGCGCATTGCGTTTTAAAATATGAGTTTGTGTTTATGTGTATATGGGACTATATGTTATTATTTAACCAGCGGGAAAAACTGCAAGTGCTTCCATTTGCAGGCCTTAAAGAAGGCCTGTTTACACATTCGAAAAAATGCAATACTCATTTCGCGATTCCTTCTCTCAGAAGGTGTTCCAGAAGGTGTTTCATGCACATTCAAAATTGCATTTAAAAAGAATGTCAACAAATCATTACTTCAATATATACATACATACTACAACAGCAAATATTATGTTGCTTAATTTTTTTATACGAGTATTAAAAATTAATAAAATGATCTTCTATAAATTTAGTCTGTTATAAAAATTTTGTGATGTAAAGTACGCGTGAAACAGTACTTTTTTAAATTAACTTACAATAAATTCAAAACCATTTCTTTGCCTTTCCTCCATGAAATTATTTATTTAGCAGAACTTTAATTACACCTTCTATGAGGCATTACTTGGTAAACCTTACAATTGCACTTCTCAAATAGGCATCTATCCAGTAGCGAGTTGATTGAAAATTGAAACGATTTTGTTATGCGGCTGGAAGCTTTTGTGATATGAAAATAAGGCATTTTCGCAGGCACCTTTATAGCATCTTTTTTCGCTGGGTATGCTCATTCACATTTTTCTATGTATAAAAATATATGTATATGGGGTATTTCAAATTTTTTGAGCACCTGCTGAAACCGACATACTATGACTCTTATTCCGTTAAGTTTTATGAATTGAAAAAAACGTTGTACAGGGTTTGGATGACTATACTTGAAGGATGTGACGTGCAAAGTTTTACATTGAAAAGTCTTCACCTTAAGAATTTGTGGTCATCTAAAATTCGAAAAATTAAAAAAACGACTTGAAACCTGCAAGAGTTTTTTCATCCATTCCATTTTCTTTGTAATAGTTTTTAGCTTTCAGATCCAAACCAATATAAAATATAGTCACTAGACTTGGAGGATATATCCACAAAAAAAAATTTGATATCGCTGCTGGGAGAAAAGTTGCATGTGGTTTACAAGTGAAACGAAAATTTTCCGAATTTTGAACTTTTTGAAGATTTTACATAGGGTTTTTGCGCCGTTTAATAACAATGAGTTTTAAGTGCAAAATTAAAAAAAACTGTGTAATTTTATTAAGTTTGAGGTGTATCAAGTTGGTGTCAGCGCACCAATAACGTATCACGGAGATCACAAACTAAAAAGAAATTAGCGGAAATTTTGTAAAAATGTATCTTTTTTGCGTCTGACAATCTGAATTGTCTTTTAAGTTGGGTAGTGTATTGCGTGATGTGAGTAACTTCAGAACGGATACGTCCGAGGCGAAAACGCATTTTAAAATTTTTAAACGCAACAATTTTATGAACTTTTGAAAATTTTTGCAAAAAAAAAACATTTATTTAAGCTTTTTTATATCGAAACATGGCATTGGAATATGTTTAGGTATTTAAATAGATTCTTCGCGATGGACTAAACTGATAAAGTGCAAAAAAAAAAAGAATTTTTTTCAACTCGGGCGCGTGCAGCGGCAGTTTTTCCCAAACACATTTAGCTTTGTGACAACTAAAGCGCTGTATCAATTGCGCTGAAACGTACATCGAATAGAAGACTTTACTGAGCTTGATACTAAAATTGAAAACTCACGAAAAAAAAATTTAAAGATTTAAAATTTTATGGAGGAAAAAAAATGTTTCTAACCTCAAAAACTGTAATTTTTATATTTCTTTTTTTTTCGTTTTTAACTTAAAACCGCAGTAAAAATGATTAACGCGAACGGATTTCACATGCTCAAATATTGGTTTATACACACGCAAAACGGAATTAATGTCAGACAAAAAAAAATAAAAAAAAAATTCCAAGTACCGTAAATTTTTAAAGTTGAAATATGTATGTGTATATGTAATAGTTTATGTACAGATATTTGAGTGGTTCATAAACATATGTAAAAACGTGACGAAAATTATGATAATCTAATCTACTAATCCCAAGATAATTGCAACAAGTTGCTGCACAGTCTTATATGTATTGTTGATCCAAGAAGAAATCATAAATATTTGTTATTCACCTTTTTTACCTTTGATACTTTGAAATGTAGTGAATTTTCACCACTCTAATACACACAAATGTCTAGTTAAGTTTCTGTGAAATGCACTGGCATGTACTCGTACCTACATATGCATATAATACGTGTAATATTATTATTGCATTTGTGGTCACTTTTGAAAGCCGGAGGACAAAAGCGTTTATTTGTTAAACCCAATATTTATACAACTTTGTGACCAATTCACAAATTAAATAAAAGCACCAATAAAAGCAAATAGTAAAAAAGATACAACTCAATTAAAGGTATATTGTAACAAATGAATAGAATGAGTAGAGAAGTTAAGCACAAACAATTTTTATTTCATTAAAATATACTGTGCTAAGAGCCGCACTGTGTTTCAAATACAAAACCTAAACGCACAAAAACTATAATTATTTGTGTCTTCCAAATAAAGCAATAAAGAAATATAAAATAATTGCTTTAATTGATCATTTGGTTTTCATGAAAAAGCCCTAAGAAGTTTAATAAATCATCGTTTATATGATTGCAAAGTATTTGATTTTACCACTTAAAAGTTTAGAGTGTTGGAAAATAATTGAAAATTAATGTTCAATGAGACCAAGCAGAAAAACTTTTAACCGAATAACTTTGTTAATTATTACTTTCAATTAATCTCTTTAATATTCGTTAATAATTTGCTTGACAAAAATATTTACCATAATTGAAATTTTGTATTTAAGACATTTTCTTATTCATCCTCTATACAATTCAATTAAGATATCGCAACAGACTCCAACGTTATCACAAATTATAATCTGCAAAATGGCTTGTGACCTAAAAAAATAAATTTTTCATATGAAATATTTCATTACTCGTTCTGTATAACCATCATTTGCTTTTGCAGTCAAAATATAATATTTTCACATAACTGGTAACGCTGACCAATACGACTTTATAGTTAATTAGCTGCTAAACTACTGGTAGTGTTACACGCTAATCTAGGTCATAGAATATGAATACCTCGGCGATATTACGTTGGTCATGGTTGCTGTCGAGAAGGACGAGTCAGCTTTAGTTAAGTGGACTGATAAGAAAATCGTAAGAAACTGAGTGTCAAATATAAATTGAACTAACAACTTGTTTGCCGTCATATTGAACTACGCCTGGGATAAAACACACGGTTAACTAGATTGTCTAGAATTGTTTGGCTGTCATATTTTTTGGATAATACAGTCGCTGTTACTTTTTCTTGAACAAAACTTTACGTTAATAAGCTTGAGCATTAAAATTACTCTGAACTGTAATTTTTAGGGAAGGATAGCGGTAATAAAGTTTAAGTAATATTCCACGACGGCAACTAAAAATATAACCAAAAAAAAAAATAAAGATATAGGAAAGCAAACATTTTCTTAATAATCTAAATAATTGTATCCTGGTAAAATTAAAGCATTTTAACTTCAACAACTCTCAAATATTAGAAACAATTAAATACATTTTGCTATCTATGGAATCCATCCTGCACTTTTGATTTGGTTTTGAACTTTGCATTCATAAAAATATTTTCAAGTGGCCACAAGAAACTTTGAGATTTAAGTTGAAAAGATTTTTATTATTTTTTTTTTTTTGCTGCGTAAGTTTCTTGTGTTGCTGCAACAATGACAGCAACAATAAACAATTTGAGAAATTATGAATCTAACGTAGAGGAAAAAAGTTGAGTTCTCGCACAGACAGAGAAAGTTTTGCAACAATGTCTTCAAGTTAAACTTTCTTTCTTATTCTTTAGCTATTATTATGCTGTGTGTGTGTGTGTATTATGTAAGGAACATAAATATAAGACTAAGTAAGAACAACAACAACAACAAAGCTTATAAAAGAAAACAAAATAATTTTCTTTCACCGTTAAATAGTTTTAAGGTAGTCTTTGTTCATTTATTTTTGTTCATTTATTTTTTGCTACTTTTTTCAATTTTCATTTAAAGATGTTATCTTTTACAAATCAGCACCTTTTATTGTTTTCTACTTTTTTTTGTTAGTTGCTTCTCATTTTTATCTTAAGCGCCAAAAAAGCCAAATGAATGAAAAAAATATTTAGCTTTTGAAACTTTGTTTTGTTGCCACTCAATGAATGCAATAATATATGTACTCGAAAGTTTAATTTTATTTTTTTGCAATAAAAAAAAAAAGAAAACTTTGATAGGAATTTTAAAATCAACAGTTTGAAAATCAGCTTTGGTTAATGCGTCTCATAATAAGAAAATATCTTGAATATTAGGGAGGTGCCATGAGATTTTTGATTTTGCAACAAAAATATTAAAGCCTCCCAAAGTCTAGCAGTTGCATGTAATTTGTTTGTTTAAAAACTAATATACAATTTATTAAAAAAAAAAACTATTGTTAGTTTCAAAGATTTGGAATTTCCCGTAGTCTTTTTTCCCCGGGATTCCCGTACTTTACAAAGTGGGTATAATGGTTAAGTGTTTTATAAATTGTATTATTTTATGAAAAAAAAGATAAAAATACATCACCACCAAAAAAAAAATGAAATTATATTTTGTAGAAAAAAAAAATGTTATTAAAAAGTTGGTCTATCAAAATTGTTTTAATGTGCTTTTAAAATAACTAATGCTGTAATTAATTCTGTCATAGTGTCCGTTTTTTGTTCAAATTCCATTTGCTTCAATTATATTGTTATTGTTCTTGAACTTAGAATTTTTAGATAATATCTGTTCATATACCTACTGAGACATATATAGAGTTTAAAATGTCTACTAATATTTAAAAATGTGGAACAAGTACTTAATTTGCTCTTTCTTATTGTGTTCTACAGTTTAAGAAATGACTGTATCATCCCCACCATTCTTTTCCACCTAGTCGCAAACTTTGCTAAATTCTTTCATTATATAAATTTCGAAACAGACAGTTTTCATGAAATTAAATTTCTTTAAAAAATGTTCAAACATTTCAGTGCCTTTTTAAGATTAGTTGTGTTTGATGAAATTAATTTCTATATGTATCCATATTGTGTGTATCTTTTGAACACGGTTTTTTGCCCTTATTCAAAAACGATTATTAAATTTAACAAACGTTTATTAAGACAGATTTACATATAAAAATTTGCTTAATAAACGTTTGTAAAATTTAATAATCGTTTTTGAATAAGGGGGCTTATCTTTAATAACTTATACATATGTATGTACGTCATTTTCCGAAAATGTCGAATTTTGTGCGAAGAAAGCGGGAAGTTTTGCTTTATTTCTTTAATTTGAAAAAAAGAAAAACTTTCGTTGAAACACACCTAGTTATTGCCCAAGGAGGCTTTTGGTGCATGAGATCCATGGGCATTACTACATAAAAATTGTTGTCAAACTCAAAAGAGCTTGCAAAATTATTTTAAAATATTTTCGTGCCTCAGGATTCATTCAAACTATCCAAACTATGTGGCCAGACATGAAATCGTAATATTTCATCATGACAAAGGCCTCAAAACATAAACCAAAATTAAAAAGTCACAAAAAAAAAACGGTAGCAAATTAAAAAATATTTTATTGTTATTATTAATTAGAGAATGAATTGAACTAATATTTTTATTTTTAAGAGAAAAGTTTTTGTTCAGGCTAGTAGTTCGAGAATTTTAAAGAATACTATTGTAATGTATTGGAACAATTTGTTAAGCTATCGTAAAAAAAATTTAAAGTTATTTGAGTTTAAAATTTTTTGGCGCAAAAAGTTAATGTTTCTGCTTTTTCTTTGCATGCGAGTATTAATATTTACATCAATAACTTATTATTAAAGTTTTGACGTCATTAAACTTTTCAAAAATGCTAATTATGTGCCAAAAAATGTTATAGCTACGTTTATTTTAAATTTCACGTTGTCCCGGGCGGAAATTCCCGGACCCCAAACCCTAATGATCATTCACAACTTCATTTGGTGCAAGTAAGTAAAATTCCGAACACACAGGTTGTTTTGGTATGGGCATTTAAAATTAAAAATTAACAAAAAAAAAAAAGCGAATCAAGAGGATTCCCTTGTACCATTACCATGACGTAGAAGACAGAAATTAGCTATTGGTCATGGTGAGATTTTGTCATTTTCATTTTAATAAACAAATAGTATGAAAATTATATAAACATACATCCAGATATACTTATGTATATGTATGTATAGATATGTTATCATATGAATAGGTATTAAAAATATATATACATTTTATTCAATATTTATGAATAAAGCCAACGAGTACACATAAAATCTGGCCGCATAGGGGAGAGGGGGGCACGTTTCAACACGGGACACCTTTGAACAATGTTGATAAAATCTCAGTTTAACATTTTTACATGACAACCTTGTTTTCTAGCAACGTCAACAACTTTTGCTATTTTTTTCAGTCGTCGACCGAATGCAGTTGGGTGAACAATGGCATTGCGAACATTGTAAATTTTTTTTTTTTGTAAGAGTGTAAGAAGTATTCAGTGATCGTTTTCTTTCGTAAAAGAAATTTATTGCAGTCCAAAATTCATTTCAAACAAAATTAATATAAGTTATTTGATATTTGTGTAAAAAAAAATATTTATTATAAATTTCCGTGAAATGTCAAGCCAGTTCAGGTTTGAACAAAGAAAAAGGGGACACCTTTGAACATGTTAATTTATCAACAGAAATACCAAACATTGTTGATTCTCTATTATTTTCTGAAAATGACGAATGTCACCTGAAATCGCAAGGCCTTTTCCGTCTTAATAATATAAAACTTATTTTTGATCTGAATTTTTTTTATTTTTTAATTGTTATTGTTTATGTTTTTCTTAATAAATAAATCAATTTTATTATATATATAAAAAATATAACTTTAATTTTTGGACATAAGCTCTATAAGAAAAAATTGTCCTTCAAAGCTGCCCCAGTCTAGTTCAAAGCTGCCCCGTATGGTGGGTCACATTTGAACACAATGACTTCATCCATTAAAAAAATAAAAAAAATATATAAATCGAACTAAAAATAAGTTACTTGTAGACTTAAACTAAAGTTTATTTCCATACATATTAGTTAAATTATGTAAAAAGTCTATAATTTAAAGCTGCCCCACTCTCCCCTACATGTTTTAATATTTAACAAAAACAAATAACAAAAAAGGGATTGAATACTTTTGAACCACAAATTGATGCCTATTTATAAGATTAAGAAAAGCTTAAGAAAGAAACTAAGATTAATTGAATCCAATAAAAGCCGTTTTTTTAATAACTTTACTATCCCAAAGTTGGAAACAACTAGGGGGGTTCATATACATATTTATTTCTATTGCGTCCAACAGACTTCTTCGATACCAATAAATTACAGCTTCAAACAAATGACAGAAAGCCAAATCGGCAAAAAAAATTAAACAAGAGGCAGCAAACGTTTCTGCAAGCATACTTTTATACAAATATCTGTCATAGTTAAAGAGATGACAAAAAAATGATGACTGAAAATTGTTTGAAAAACCATTGGATTATATAAAGTTGGTCTCGCTTGCTGTTTGAGATCCCTTTACATATCTCACCCTAAATACAAAAGCGTCACAACGCAAAATTTTCCAAAACTGACTTTTTCCCATAAATTAATTCTCTAACTACTGCAAAAATTTCTTTTACATCACTATTGTCTTTAACTGGAAAAATACGGTTATCAGGCATGGTCTGAAATTCAGTTTTTCATAAAGTGATTTGAAATCACTGAAAAGGTGTTCTGTGCACAAAAATTATTGAAATCTCGTGTTTTAAAACCGCACAGAAAAAAATAAAAATGAGTTTCAATTAAAATATTTGTGGAATCAATTAAAAATTTAATTGAAATCGCACCAGTAAACAAAATAATAGTATCAATTAAAAAAATGTGAGATTTAATTGAAAATATCAGAAAAAGTAATAGAATCGATTAAAATTTTAATTGAAAATTATTTTAAAATCAATTAAAGGTTTAATTGAAAAAAAAATATGATTTTTTGTTCTGTGCGGTCATCTAACAGCCTAATGATTTCAAATCACTTTGAGTTTTTTAAGCATTTCTCTTTGAACTGTTGTAATATAATTATCACATACACTAAAATCATTTGCTCTTTATTTGATTTTGAAATAAAACTAACTATTTTACACAGACAAAATTTAAAATTTACAAATTTAGTAAGACGTTGTATATTTTGCGGGCCATTTTTTTTTTTAGATTTGTTTACATTTTTCGTGATTTACTTTTACTTTTTAGTATTCAACACAAAGAAAATCAGCTGTTAGCTCGTGATTTAGAACAATCAAAATCACTACCAAAAATTAAAAATCTCGTAATTTTCAGAACACAAAAATATTCCTCCCGTGATTTCAAAATCGTTCGTGATTTAAAATCACCGTGATTTCAGAACATGCCTGTATGTCTATTTTTATGTTGTGCACGATGAACAGTTTTTTGTCTCTCCTGAAAATTTGAGCATTTTGAGATGTGACCCTTTTGTGTTTAGGGTGCGATACGTATCATCATCCATAATGAAGCAGTTGTTGATATTTTGTAAAAGCTTTGTCATTAAGAATACGTGCCCTTTTTTTAGCAACAACATTTAGGTTTTCACTAAGATTTGGTTATCTAGTTAATTGTCGTATAGGCCCGTGTTTTACTTTATTGAAATCTTTGTTTCTGATTATTGTTAATAACATTTTTTGCTTTCGTCTTGTTTACGATCTGTGTTAAGATTACATTTTAAAATTTTGACCGTTTTGTGATTTTTTTATGTTTTTAAACTAATGTAAACTAATAAAAAATAAATAAAAACAAAATCTGACTATAAATATCAGCTGCCACAAAATGGAGTTATAAACAAATAAAAAATTTAAATGCTGAAATAAGTACCAAGAGACGATTTGTATTGGTCTTACGATGAAGATGTTGGAAAAGAAATGATATCAAAATCAATGTCTAGACAAAGATATCGAGATATGTATGTGGGGACGGGTACTTTTAAATAAACATATAATTAACTAAAATTAAAAAAACAAAGCGTTTTCATTAAAAAACCTACATGTATAAAAAAGAATCTTCCTCTTGTGAAAAATTACAAAGCTGCCACTACCAGGGACAAAATGTTTAAAATTCGGCCATTAGTAGATGTTGTAATGAAAAAGTTTCTACTTTTATTCCCACGTTCCATTGCAAGGTACTACTTAAGCCAAAACATTCAAAATAAAGCTCGACTTTCATCGTCATTATCAGGATTACCTCAAGATGATATAGGTCACTATCCCGAAAAGGTATAAAAACAATTAAGATAAGTTTTATGCAATGCCAATTGCTTTGAAAATTTTCACATATAAACCGCCGATGTACTCAGTTGAGTACACCCACTCTACTCCACCCACTTATAATTCTTCTTAAATTTTTTATACTTTTATGTTAATTTTATGTACAATGAATAAAAAAAATTAACTTTTTTTTAATTGTCACTTCTGATTTTATTTTGGCGGTTAATGGGTTAAAAGATGATGCGCTGTATTAATAATGGAAATATTATAAAATGATTCAGTTTATCGTAAACAGTCTTTGAGTTAACATTACACATACATACATATAATCTCAGTGTGTGTATTAAATGAAAGTGACTATTACGATTGTTGTTGTTTAAATTTGTTGCAATTTGTAAAATTCTTGCCACTTTATTTTTAATTTAAAAGAATCCGAGAATAACGTTCTTAAAAGTAAAACCCTAACTGTATCATTTACAGTAAATTTTGAAAACTTTAGCTGAGGGCGACAATGACGGATTTTCATTGCTCAACATTTGTACAAATATATTCCAACTGATTAAAATGTTTGTCAAAATAATAAGATTTACCACCAGGTTTACAAAAATAAAGCTTCTGTAGTATGAGCGGATTTTATATGAACAATGTTTTTGCATATATCTATAGTAAATGTTATACAAATAAACAAATACAGGCAGCATGTGTACATTCGACTAGCAAATAACTAAACAGATATACTTTTTTCACTCTATCTCTCTCTCTCTCTCTCTCTCCAAACACACTCACACTGCACAAACACGGTTGCCAGATTTGACGATTTATTGTCATTTTGAAGATTTTGGGTGAGGAAAATGGCATTTTGACGACTGGACGATTTTTACCTTTAATTTGACGATTTTTAAATATTTTTCACTTGACATCATTTTTAAAATGAATAATTTTGAACTTCTTCAATGTGTAAATTCTCAGTCTTTAGTTAGCTAATGCTTAAAGGCTTAACTAATAATTCTTTATTCGCAATGCTTAGTTTGCCATTAGTTAAACTCCCAAACGTCGTTGGTTAACTTTTAGTCCAATAACAGATGTTGCTATGAAAATAAAGTTTACAATTTGTTTCGGCGACAAATTGTAAATATGTATATCTTACAAATTTGAATAATGGCTTAATTCACAGTCTTAATAGTAATAGTTAAACAATAGTTAGTACTTTAGTTTACCAATGGTTAACTAATGACCGAGAATTCGGCCATAAGAGCAAAGCAGTTTTGCGTCAATATGATATATTAATAACGAGCAAAATAGATAGTTATAACTTAGTTATTTTCGTGTTGATAATTTTAGTATTTTAAGATTTTTAAACTTATAATTAGTAGATATTTCGATAAAATTTGGTACATGATATTTTTTTGGCCCAAGAACGGATTAGATTGAAACTTGTGGAAATCTGTCTATTAATTCAGCTGGCCCCCATACAAATGTTCTCCCGAAATTGGGGTTTACCGATCATTAATGTTTGAATTATACAAGTATCCAAACAAATTTCACCACAAATAAGTAGTAAATGGAAATAAATCACATCTAAAAATTTTGTGAAGATCGGTCTATAATTAGTCATAGCAACCATATAAGGCCCACTTTCGAAAATCACTTTAAACATATATACAAATAATACGGTACATTATTATGATCGGTCCATAATTAGTCGTAGCTCCCATATAAAGCCCACCTTCGAAAATCACTTTAACCTCTATTAATCTTTTAAACGTATTTATATCAAGATAAAGTATAAAATACATTATATTTATAGTCACGAAAGTCATGCCCATTTCTGAAAAAATTTTTATTTATACACAGGGTGTAGGGTGTTATATGGTCGAGCTTGACCGACTATACTTTCTTACTTGTTTTATGTAAAAGTTAAACAGTTTCACATACATGTAGGTTAAACTTAATATAGCCATCATCGTTTTGTAAATTGAGAATTCAAAACTAAAAAAATTTTAGAACTAATAATTTCAAACAAAATATAAAAATATTAAATGAGAATTTTTCCTCTTGCGAGTATTAATTATAAAAATTTTTTAAAATAATTATTAATAGATCAAAAGCTAAGCATTTAAAATATTCTTTATTACATCTTTCATAGCGTATAGTTTTAGCTTGCTCTAAAAATTATTCCATAAGTATCAGATTATTACACCACTGTAAACTTTGTATGTACAAAAAGTACCAAATATTATGCCTTCTTCCCTAATCAAATCATCTCTGCTGATAAAAATAACAATAACAACAGCACTTCAATACAAAACAAATATCATCTGTCAATTTAACCAAATAAACTTACCTTAGCAGCTTTCCTAAAATCTCACCACACGCAGATGCAACTGGCAACAGCATCAACAAGTGTCTAATATTAAACCACTACACACAAAAATCTACATGATTTATCCACACATTTTAACTACCGTACCGTACACACGAACAAACATTAACCACCATTTTTTGCAACAACAACAACTTGTATTTTTCTATACATACATTTTTGGCATTTTTATTACTTTGATTTCTCGCTTATTTTCAATCTTCAACGCTTGCAATTGCACACAATGAATAACAACACTTTATATTTTAATTATTTACTATTAGATTTTTAATTAAGACTTTAAGATATTTTTAATAAATATTCTAAAACCTCACTGGCAAAACACTTGTAGACGGAACGATTTAATATATCGAACTAAATTATAAAAGGAATATGAGGAAGAAAGCTTAGAAATATAAAAGCTCTAAACTGAACGCTACGTTAAGTCTAAATGGTTGTAAGACTAAAAGTGATATGTCAGAACAGAGCTTACATTTGAAAAGCAAAGACTACAACCATTTTGCAAACGGCTTTAAGTAAAGCTTTTATTAAAAAACTTGTAGGTTGATTTTAAAAACTTAACAAGTTATATCTAAAGTAAGCTTTAATTTGAAATGTTAAAAAAATCTAATTGGATTTAATTCAGTAACGTTTTGTAACAGTAGGCTACATTTTCAATTATTGTGAGATTGAATTTTATTTTTCAAATAATTCGGCACCTTGGACGCAGCCCAATGGAATTGACCGGCTTCTTAGTGGAAGTATGTGCTTTGGCGCTACGAAACAAAGATAAATCAATTAATAAATAATTGGTGCTGATGGTCGAACTTACATATAAAACATATATAATAATATATAAAACACACAAAACAAAACAACAAGTAAAGACAAAAACTCAAACATAAAATTGTTGGCAAATTTTATTCAAAAATCACCTGTTTTCTGAAATATATCGATAATTTGTTTGACATTTCAAAGTGCTTCCATATTTTTACCACAAAATCATAACAGCAATTAAGTACATCTAGAATTCTCAAACTGTAATTTAAGTGTGGTGTAAAAGTCAGATTGTGCATTAAAATTGTTTTTGTGCACATTTCAATAAATAAAGACTCGCTATATTTTCTTTAAACTTTCTTTAATGATACACTAAAATTAAAGTTTGAAAACATTGATGTTTACACAACAATTACTCACAATAAACCGATGAACTTGAGTGGCCCTGTTAGTCTATTTATACACCAATCATAATTGCTGGATGGTTCGGAGATAAGATACTAGAATGTTCGTGTATAGAAAACTTAGCCAAAGTTGTAAAACTTAATGTTGCCATATGGCTCAGCTATTTTTATAACAGAATGTTCTCAACAACTTTTATTAATTAAAACTTTTACAAACGCTCAACAAGTTGTGTGTCGTTTAACGTGGGGTGGTAGATAAAGCTGTTGTATATTGAGAAACATGATGATATGTTTTTAACGACCGTTAATTTAAATTGTATGTAATACAATTTCGTAACAATATATTAAAAAGTTAAAAAAGGAAAGAAAAAGTTATTCAACTTAATTATGTTTGGAAATTGGAAATGATTACAATTCTGTTAAAATTTTACTTAATATTGTAACTGGTCTAGAACATTGTTGGAATTGTCCACAAAAAATGTTTTGTTTCCACGCAATTTAAGACACCATAAATTCGGTGAATGGGGCCAACACCATTCCAGCAGAAACATATCTATACCACAATAGACCCTCCAACATGTTTCACGACCTGTGAAACATAGCGAGTGTTAAATTATTGATTGATTGATTAATCTTGGTTGTGTCGCTTCAAAGCACATACTTCCACTAATTACCCGACCAATTAAAATTAAGTCTGACAAATTCTATACGAACCGTTCACAAGCTGCCGAATTATTTGAAAAATAACATTCAATTTCCCAATAATTGAAAATGTAGCCTACTGTTACAAAACGTTATTGAATTAAATCCAATTAGATTTTTTTAACATTTCAAATTAAAGCTTACTTTAGATATAACTTGTTAAGTTTTTAAAATCAACCTACAAGTTTTTTAATAAAAGCTTTACTTAAAGCCGTTTGCAAAATGGTTGTAGTCTTTGCTTTTCAAATGTAAGCTCTGTTCTGACATATCACTTTTAGTCTTACAACCATTTAGACTTAACGTAGCGTTCAGTTTAGAGCTTTTATATTTCTAAGCTTTCGTCCTCATATTCCTTTTATAATTTAGTTCGATATATTAAATCGTTCCGTCTACAAGTGTTTTGCCAGTGAGGTTTTAGAATATTTATTAAAAATATCTTAAAGTCTTAATTAAAAATCTAATAGTAAATAATTAAAATATAAAGTGTTGTTATTCATTGTGTGCAATTGCAAGCGTTGAAGATTGAAAATAAGCGAGAAATCAAAGTAATAAAAATGCCAAAAATGTATGTATAGAAAAATAGCAAGTTGTTGTTGTTGCAAAAAATGGTGGTTAATGTTTGTTCGTGTGTACGGTACGGTAGTTAAAATGTGTGGATAAATCATGTAGAATTTTGTGTGTGTAGTGGTTTAATATTAGACACTTGTTGATGCTGTTGCCAGTTGCATCTGCGTGTGGTGAGATTTTAGGAAAGCTGCTAAGGTAAGTTTATTTGGTTAAATTGACAGATGATATTTGTTTTGTATTAAAATGCTGTTGTTATTGTTATTATTATCAGCAGAGATGATTTGATTAGGGAAGAAGGCAAAATATTTGGTACTTTTGGTACATACAAAGTTTACAGTGGTGTAATAATCTGATACTTATGGAATAATTTTTAGAGCAAAACATATTTTAATGTTGTTTTATTAATAATTTGTTTGCAATGAATATTTAAAAATTATCTTACTTTTACTATTAATTAATATTTTAAAAATTTAATTTCAATTGTAGACGATTTTCTGAATTATAAAATTTGTTTATCATTTGTTTATTTGATTAATGTTTTTGTTACCAAACTCTCTCTTTTTTCGAGACAACAACTATTTTTCTTATTTAATATTATAATTATTAAGAAGAACATGACATACATATATCAAAAACAAAACTAAGTAATTGCAGTGTTTTATTAATTATTGACAATTGTTAAGTTTAAGTACAATAACGCCAAATAATATTGAGTCTGGATAGTAGATATTACTTATTTAACTGTAAACTGTAAAATTTTTAAGAAAACAATTTCTGAATTTCAACGGGGGAATTCTACAGAAACTTCTCCAATTTTAACAAAACGTCGAAAGAATATTTAGTCAAATAAATTTAAATTACAAAAATGCGAAAATCTTTGAAAATAAGTACCTGTATATGATGGATGAATTGGATTCTATACTCAAAATGTTATTTAAAACTTAATAAACTAAATTGTTTTGACATTATAATATAACCTGAATTAATAAAATATTCTAAATTCAGGTATTTATTTATAAAATACTATAAGCCTTCTTTCACACTGTTCAGTTTTAGCTTTAGTTTAGTTCAATTCACTTTTGAACTTACCATTTCATTCACACACGTCAATTCAATTTTCGCACTTTTTATTGCAAATCAACATGCATGAAAGAAAAAAACAAAAGAAAATAATACAATTGACTAGTACCGTCAAGTTTATACCCCTTTATTCTCTTTTCCCTTCTTAATCAAACATACTTGCCTTGACAGGTCAAAATTGAAAAGTGTGAAAATATTACACAAGTTGTGTTTAACATTAATTTATTTTTTGTGATTTCTTATTTAAAATGTTAAAATTTATGTATTTTGATATGTATTGTACAAGAGACTATATACCCCTAAATTTTAATGTTTTCGTTTAGATAAAAATTTCAAAATACTATTGGAAATAGTGACTTTTTATTTCACCGATTTTATTGATGATTTTTAAAATTCGAAATGACGAATTTTTTCTTTTTTATCGGGATTTTGACGATTTTTTCCGAAATTCATCTGGCAGCTCTGTGCAAAAACCTCAAGAACCAGAAATAATATTAAATGAAAAAAAAAAGAAACAGCAACAGCAACAGAATAACACATACAATTGACACTTCATATGCCATTAAATTCTACCATCTGTCAATTTTATGGTCTGTAACCATTTTACGATTTCAACACTCAATGTTAAATATTCTATACCTACACATAGAAAGTAGTTTTTTGGTATTTGTATACAAAATATGTCCGTCCATACATACGTATATATGTATGTATATGAGCACCTAAGTAGAAGAGAGCTTGTTTGTTTGTTTGTTTGTTTTTTTTTATTGTAATAAATATGTACATAAACACATGTACTTTTATATTTGTGTGTGTGTGTGTGTGTGTATATATATAACATCAGAGGAATTCACCAATACAAATACATTGTAGGTTATTGTGTTTATCCATACAATAGTTTATTGTATTTATTTTTATTTGAAAATACGCCTGTTTACTAAGTTTGATTTTACGTTTTTTTATGCATATATTGTAGTTTTTTATATTTTTATTTAAGCATAAAATTCCAATTTAATTGCCAAATGTATGTACGAGTACATATGTATATATGTTTTTCTGTATTATATATACACAGGCACATAACAATGTGTTTGTGTGTGCATCCACATAGGCTTAAAATTCATATAAATACATTTATTTATTTATTTCAAGTTTGTTCATTTTTTTTAATAATTCTTTATTTGTTTTATTGAATTGTGTAAAAATGTGCACAAATATAAATTAAATTTTTTGTAACTTTGCCAAGTATGTAATTTTTTTTTCATTTAAGCATCGGCATTTATTAAAAAAATTTCACTTTATTTTTATTAAAATTAATATTTTTAACAATTATATTATTCACAGTTGCATAGTGCTTAGAATTTGTTTAATATGCGAATAGAGTGGGACAAATAATTGTTAGTTTGCAGGGGAGTTGATATCGTTTCATTAGTGATCCATTAGATGTTTTACAACAATATAAAGTTACATTGTTAATAACACAAAATCAAAAGTATTTCTTAGTATTTTTTTGTTACATAAATATTAAAACATTTGTGCGAACAGATTTTATTTAAACAGAGCTTTAAGTGAAACATTATAATTGTTACCAAAATCTAAAATATCGTCATGTTCTAAACTTTAATGGATTTCTTAGCACATTTTGTTTGTGTCCTGCATCATAATCTTTAATTGTCGGGCTTTTGTTCAATTACATCTTGTATTTATGTATTGCCAGAAGATTTTATAAGGTAATTGGATGATATTAAATATCTATTATTTAGTTACATCCGATAATTTTGTAATTTCTTTTTCTATACATAATCGTATGGTATTTGAGCTATATAATCATAATATGATTGGACTACACAATATTATGGTTGTACAGCTATGACATTAAAATCGTGACTATCTTATATGGTGTTCAGGACATGCATTTTTAATTGAGTCAATTATTGGATAATTCAAAAGTGTTCACATATGCTCAATATTGCTAATTTAATTAGCGTTTGACAGCAGCTGACAAAAAAGAATACATTTACAGTGCACTCGGGAAAACGTCAACGCTTGTTTACGTCAACATCCCAAAACCTCAACCCTTTTTTTTACATTACCTACTCTAAAATTTTATGAAATAAATAGAGAGAAGTCTCTCTTCCAAGTGTTGGAAAGAAAAAAAATAACAGATTTTTGTTAAAACGTCAACAATTTGTTAAACTTCAACACCCGCGAGTGCACTGTGTTTGGTTCTAATGTTATAATTTTCAGCCTAAAAATATTCTTTATTATTTTAAAAGCGAAACAACTGCCATTTTAGTTATTACTAGTCACAGGGTTGTATTTTTAATTTTAACAATTATTAGACCAATTAACTCTTAATGAAGCAATTATCTTAATTGAAATTTTGTCTGGATAATTGAATTAAATTAAAAAAATGCATGTGTGAACACCATATTACACACATGTCAAAATTATTTACCCTACGATAATTATGCATAGCCATGCTTTATGATTTGCTTAAACACATTGTGTATGTGTACAACCATAATTTGATTCTCTATCCCAATATGTTCAGGAATAATGATATTATGATTGAACTGGAATCATAATATTAATTAATAATCAGTAGTTAAGCTAAAATTATATCTAATATGTTTGGTAACAATTTCTTATTGGTTTTGCATATTCGAATAATTGAAAATTATCAATTACAATTAAACAACTAAGAGAGGATTATAGTTACAAATATTTTAATCCGTTAAAGCATTTCTATCTTTGCAAAGTAGAAGCAGCTGCTTTAGATTTTTCCAACGTCTTCGTTATCTTGTTGTTGTTAGTGATATCAAAGTAATTAATTGCATCTATTAACGTATTAAAATGATTAACTCAAACGCTAAAGTAAAAAATCTCTTATATTAGCATTTTAACTCATTACTTTGTTACTTTGACTTACATTAGCATCTAAACCCATTACGTTGTAATTAAATATTTTTCTAAGCAGGTTGTGTTACATACCATATGTACTATTCTTTCTCAACGTTCCAATTTATTAGTATTTTCGTAGTACAGTTGTGTAAATTAACTTGCCAACTAAAACACAATATACTCATCTGAATGTTTCATATCAGGAATCGAAAATGGCTTAAGGATTTTGTACCAACAATATAAATAAAAAGTACTTTTTACACACAAACGCACTTTAACGAAAATTCGTTATAACACGCAAAATTTTTAACACTACCATAACGAATGTTAAAAAAATGTTATACTCAATGTAACGAACGGCTGAATATTTAACATTTATAATTATATCAGGATATTAAGTTTGTCATAAAAAAATCGTGGAACTTTAATGGAAATGGGGCTTTGGTATTGTTTTCGCGACAAAAGGAAAAACATACAATATTTCAGTTAGTAGAACTGTTTTTAAAATCAAAGCCATAGAAATACAAAATGGCTTCATAATGGTGGATTTATTGCAAGAGATAAAAACGGTAAACGCTAAATGACTTCTAAAAGAATCAGAATAGACATTATCATACCGAGTGAACTTAGTAGAGCAGTTCAAAGAATCACAATCTTATTTCTGGTGATATTTTAAAAGCTGCAAAACTGGTCTCTATTGGAAAATCCAAGCACATTAAGAAAAAGAAACAGAGCTCGTTTCGTAATAAAATGTTTTCAAAATTACTAGATTTATTATTTTGAGAATATATTGAAGAAATAGAAGGAAAATTAAATTCTGATTAACTAAAATTTAAGCTTTAGTTTTTGGATTCTGTCTCAAAAGCATTTAATGTGTGTTAATATTTCAGAGGCTTGCATTGTGCAATAATATAACCAACAATTTCTTGTCGTGATAACCGTCTTTTAGATGCATAATTAAAGATCATATGGATATCAGTTCTATTATTTTCATAAAATTTTATAATTTGAATTATTTATTAAAATGAACTCGAGCCGAAATAATATATTTTCTATAATAATAAAATATAAAAGTTCAACAATTTGTAGTTAAGAAAAACAGTAGTCTCTAAATTATCAAAAAACACTCAAGGCACGGTGAAAAAGTTGTCAACCCATCTCCGGTGTTTCATGGTTACAAAAAACAGAATCTAATATAAAAGAGAAATGAGAATTTTGCTGATATTGTCAACCAACGGTGGACGCAGCAATAAAAGTAACAACAAATTTGTAATAATAATAATAATAAAGAAAAATACACACACATTGTAGACGTACGATGTAAATTTCGTTCTAACATATAAAGCTGTGTTCACATTGTGTGTATTTGTCATGTAGACTGTCATTTTTTCGCATGTCAAATTTGTACATATAGTCTGAACACCTTCAAACAATTGCATGTGTTATTTATCTGTGTACAATACATATGATATTTTTGTATTTAGAACGAGTTCTATTTTCAAGTGACAAATCAAGTGACAAATTTTAATAAATATAATTTATACCTAAGAGTAAAACAAAAATACAAAAAAAAAAAAAAACTACACAAATTTATTATTGAAAATGGAGGGAAATCTTGAAAATGAGTTCACAAAATTAAGTACATATGTATGTATGTGACATAACCAACATATGAACATGTGATTTATAAACCGTATGTAAAACTCAAATTTTGACATACACATGAAATCACATATGGGTAGAAAAGTGACATTCCACATGACAAATACACATAATGTGAACACAGCTTAAATGATGAAACAGAACACGACCGCAACTTCAAGCAAAAACGACTCTCAGAGAAAACAGCCACATAATTGAAACGACGGCTGCAGCTTCATGAACTGTCATTTAATGTTTTTATATTTCTTCTGTGTACCAACCTGTAATGCCGACAGCTTTTCCAATTTGTGTCCACAAATCTTGTTTTCAATAAAAAATTTTGTACAATGGTGACTGCAAATTATAACGGGTGGTTAAATTTCAAGGGCCGATGTTGATTTGGAATAAAACACAAACTATTTAGGAAATTATTGTAATTTTATTTTATTATGATATATTGGCATTACTCAATTATGTATGGAATAAAATATCGGCCAAATGGGCGCCGCGACCACGGCGGCACACCTCCATGCGATGGTCCAAATTTTCGAGGACCCTGAGGCATAATGGAGGTTCTATGCCGTTAATGTGCCGAATTATCTCATCCTTTAGCTCTTGAATTGTTGCTGGCTTATCGACGTACACCTTTTCTTTCAAATAACCCCAAAGAAAAAAGTCCAACGGTGTCAAATCACATGATATTGGCGGCCAATTGACATCGCCATTACGTGAGATAACACGGCCATTGAATTTGTTGCGCAAAAGAGCCATTGTTTCGTTAGCTGTGTGGCAAGTGGCACCGTCCTGCTGAAACCACATATCGTCCACATCCATATCTTCCAAGTCGTGCCATAAAAAGTTCGTTATCATCTCACGATAGCGAACACCATTCACAGTAACTGCCTGACCGGCCTCATTTTGGAAAAAATACGGCCCGATGATGCCGCCAGCCCATAAACCGCACCAAAGTGTCACTCTTTGTGGGTGCATTGGTTTTTCGACAATCACTTTTGGATTCTCATTCGCCCAAATACGGCAATTCTGTTTATTGACGAATCCACTGAGGTGAAAATGTGCCTCATCACTGAAGATGATTTTCTTCGAAAATTGATCATCCACTGTTGCTTGAACTTTTGATTTGACCGCACATTTTCATAATAAGTCTGGATAACTTTAACACGTTGTTGGATTGTGTATCTCTCCATGGGTCAAATTGAGTAAGTCGGAAATAGAGAAATGTCAAATAAAATTCGGAAAAAAGCTTGGCGTTTACGTGTGGTTCACATTTAACATCGGCCCTTACAATTTAACCACCCTTTATATGCAATCATGCTTTTGTACTTCTTCAATTAAATTTTATTGCGCCAAAGCTGCAACAACACATGGTTTTGTTTACAAAATGTATAAAATTTAATAAAAGTATGGTAATATTGTTGAGAGCATTTGTGTTTTAAAGTGAGAGTATAAGAAAAATCGCTGTCAAAATAAAATAGATTTTATTTCACGACCGCATTCTCTGGCAAAATTTTATGTCAAACTGTATGGAAAATAGCGTTCAGCCCCAGTTCTGTTTCATCATTAACATGTAATAAAGAAAATAAGAAATATGCTTAATTCACGAAGTCTATTTCTCTATAAATGGTGAGATAAATAGATGATGTTTACAAGTAGATCTTGGACAACAAACATTGCTGATGACGCCCTTGGCAGGGTAGAAAATGCAAGCCAGTGATTGCATTGTCAAAAAGAAAAAATAACTTTACAATGGTATTCTTTGAATTACTAATTTAACATGAACTCAAGCTGAAATAATAAATTTTCTCTAATAATAAAATTTAATAAAATCATCTTTACGACTTGCAATATTACACAAATGGTAACTTGATATTAATTCATATATTTATCTATCTATTTATTTTGGAATACCAAATGTTCATTCAACAGTATTTAGAAGTTGTACCAAATGACTCGTGGTAGTACCACAGTATCAACTGTGTCTAAAATGTATCAAAAAAAGGTACAATTGTACCATGTTTGCCAAACCTGTTTCAAATACATACATATATGTATGTAGTAGGTATATATCCATTACTTACGATTGCTTTTATCCCAATAATATTTTTAATGCATTTGTAAACAATACAAGTCATTTGTATGCAATTTTTCTATCATTTCTGTAAAAAAAAAAACTTTAGCAAAAAAAATATAACGAGATTTATCCCATTTCTATTATTTTTTAACCAGTTTTCAAATAATTTTTCCCTACAGAATAACGAAATTTTAATTTGTGAACAGCAAAAAAAAAAAACACAAAACGAATGGCTGTGTATAAAAAGTATTATCCTTAAAAATTTCTACACTTCTTGTTCTGGTAAATGTCAAGCGTTTAGCTTCCAATTTTACTCCAAGTAAAATGTGATTACAAAAGTTTTTGTAAAAGAAATGAACTTTTTGTGAGCAAAAAAAAAATAAAAAAATAATGGAAAAAATATTAAGTTATTTTCAATTTGCAGCACTACTACCAACAACAGCAGCAGCAACAACAAATGCAGACCATAAAAAACACTTTCTTGCCATTCACCAGCAACACCAACGTGTGTTTGCAGAGCCATTACCGAAGAATATAAAAATATGATAAAAAGTTAAAAAAAAACTCTTTTGTACAAATTTTTCATTTTATTTTTTTCGCTTTTTTATTATTAAAAAAAAAATGATATGTATATGTGTGTGTCTGTGATTACAAATTGTTATTTTTTTTTTGGTGTTTTTATGTTTTTGCTTCTACTTTTGTTGTTCTTTCTTTTCCAAAGCAAATGCGCATCGAAGCGTGGAATAAACGTGAACAAAAAAGTTTTGCATAATTTCGTTTTGCTGTTATTACCTTTCAAAGTACAATTTCTTTGAGTTTTCTTTTCTATTTCGACAAAATTTGTGGCATACAGATATTTGTTTTGTTATTTTTATTAGTTTCTATTTTGTATTTTTGCTTATGATTGTAAACTAATCCCCAGATAATCATTGAGAGAAAATGGCATCAAGGATTGTCGGTATTTATTGGAAATTACTGAAGATACTAGTCACAAAGCTATACTAGACTTTGGATTTAGTAGGAAATACATAAAGTACATACAGTGAGATTAGATAGTTAATATTTTATATTTGTTTCATATATTTTTTAAATGAGGATATTTGAAAAAATTTCAGTTAGATTTTCTGTTATGGAATTTTGGCAATAATCCATATTCCTTTTCGGAATTCAAAAGTAGAAATTTATTAAAGCAACTCTTCTCTAGACAGCCTACAACACTGAGATATGCAAAAATGTTTATAAAGATTTTGCCAAATTAGATTTTATTTGTCTTTTTTCGCATTTTAGCCCTTTATGTTTCTAACACTCTTTTACTCCTGACTTTAATGAAACTTGCATTAGTGTCAACGTTTCAAACGTATATATAATTATGGTACACAAAACTGAGAGTTGCAAGAGAAAAATTTAAATGTAAAAAAAGAAAATCGAAAAAAAATAACTTTTTCATAAAAATTTCTCTTACTCTTCTCGACTTTTTAACGTATATTTTGCAATATTTCGTTTTCACCCTTTATTTGTTTAATCTGTAAGAGCAAAAGGAGTTTAGGGGTATTATTTTGTGCATGTGTATGTAAATTTCTTTCTTTTAACAGTAATTTGTTGTTAACTTTGCAAACATCATGAAAACAAATCGTCACAATAAAATGCTCAATTTGTTTCCGAATACATTGAAAAGCAGGGTGAAAAAAGGGGCTGTGTTTTCTTTAGCATTACAAACATTTTGCAAAATTATTGTAATCACTCCATCCCTGACACATTACTGCTCCGTTTCACACCCTAGCTTCTACAAATGGGTTACTGAGTACATTTGAATATAAAACTATGTACATCAGTAGCAGCAGCTACTTGCTTATCTTTTTAAAGGGCAAAAATCTATTAGCTATGCTTAAGGAAAGTGTTCCATAACAATAGATGGCCAAACATTTGTTGTGGTTTGTTAACAAACGCGAAACTATGGGATGTTTTTATATGTGCAATTACTATGTACATATGAAAATAATTGTCTAAGTTTTTAAAAAGTAAATTTTTTTTGTTTATAATCTCGCTTTATATTAAACTTGCAAAAGCAAATAATCTTTCACGTCCGACATGTAATACCCAAAACAATTGTATACACAATAGAAGATTTATGAACAAAGTGGGTTCTAAATTTAAACCACGAGCTATTTAAAATTATGCAAAGCAATATTAGGGAAATTAGGGAACTTGTTCCCAAAACACGTAGTTTTTTGAGTAATACACGTTCTTCAGTCAGAACTCAGCCATTCATGGTCGACTGGACAGTAGATCGATCGCACAACACATTATAGGAAAAATTCATTATTTAGCCGTACTGTCCGTATGTGGAATAAACTACCTGCAAAAGTATTCCCTGTCACTTTCAATATAAGAAAATTCAAATCAAATGCTCACAAACACCACTCCCTCTATCCTCCCTCCCATAACCTATTTTCCTATTTCCAACACAATGTATTACATGAGTACGAGTCATCCCTTGAGTGCTGGACTGTTTTTTAATCAATTTTGCACAATGATTTCAATTTTTTAGCATGAAACCTATTTCTATTTATGATTTTGTAGCGTTATCGTATCTCTAATCAAGTGGCTGAATATTTTAATTGAAATCAATATGTTATGACTTGAATCCAAAAATGTTACTGTACACAGCAATCACACTAAACATTTCATTTCAGTTTTAAAATTGTGTAGCGTTCGCTTTCGTAAGTGTGTCTTACTTAACTACATACTAAAACATGCATTTAAAAGGTGTGTAGATAAAACTTGGGAAGGGATGCATACTAGCAAATATTTTTTTAAAAGATCCATTAAAGAATTTCTATTATTACGGTTATTTTATCTTTTTTATAAATATCTTAATAATTGTTCAAGCTTAAGATCTTTTTTAATAAAATTTTTATATTATATTTTCGACATTTCGCTACTTCGTTGTTTTATAAAAAAATATGCTATAAAAGTTATAAAGAAAGTTTTTATTAAAGCTTGATAATTATTCACCCCCAACGTGAATAAAAATTCCACATGAAATTTGTTCCCTTTTCACATTTTTCCTATTAAAATTCAAAGTTAAAAAAATAAAAGGGAACAAATTTCATGTGGAATTTTAATTCACGATAGGGGTGATTAAGAAAATAGAATTTTTTTCGTATACCTACAATCAAGTAAGAAAAGCAGAATCGTAGTTTTGGAGTTACTGTAATGTTGAGTTGAAATTACATAAACTAAATCTAAATAATGATTAGTTTAAAAAAATATCCATTAGCTGGGAGTTTTATGGTAACTTATTACCGAATTGAGAATTTACTGGTACTAAAATTCTATTGACAAAAGAAAAAAAAAAATGTATTCTTTTCTTTATTTTCACTTCAAATGCGTTAAAATGTCACGTTCTTAATCGTAAAAATAACTATATATATATTACGGATTTCCATTATAAAATTGGCTACGGTTTTTGCAAAAATTAGTTCAAGATTCATCTAAGATTAAATTTATTGTTTTTTTTTTATTATTTTAATTATATGGCTGGCCTATATAATTGTTGTTGCGAGTGGAAGTTGATTTATTTTAACACTTGGTAGGAAATTACAATGTTGACTTATTGAGGTCGTAATAAAAACCAAATTTAAAATCTAATTATAAAGAAACAGTAATCTTTACAGAATTATCGGCACCAAAGAAAAATCTGTCATTTTAGGAAAATGTATTATTAGCATTAAAGGTATGTATGTCAAAAGTCAGCAAGAATTTTTTTCAAACCCGCATCTTTGCTATGTACTGTACATTATTACTCATATAAAGATGTTTAAATAAACTATATTTTAAGAAACTATTTTTTGTTAATAAGTTTTCTATATATGTAGCTTCATCAAGAACTATGATTTGCTTTTTACTAAAATTTTTATTCAGGCAAATAGTTCGAATAATTAAGAATACTATTGTAAAGTACTGGAACAATTGGCAAATTGGAATGCATTTTCTACCCTGTCAAAGGCGTCATCAACAATCTTCATTGTCCATGATCAATCTGTAAACATCATCTATTTAACTCACCGTTTTTTGAGAAATAGAATACGAGAATTATCATATTTACTTTTTACGTGTTGTGAGTTAGAACGAAATTTACGTATATTTACAATGTGTGTGTATTCTTTATTATTATTTATAAATCTTGTATTATTACAAAATTTGTTTTTGCTTTGCTGCGTCTACTTTTTTTGGAGATCAATACCAGCAATGTATGTATGTTTTTTGTTGTCATTTCCCTTTTTTTTTTTTTTTTGTGGATTATGTTATTTTTTGTAACTACTAAACACCGTAGTTATGCTATAAAATTTTAAATGGCAAATGGTACTAAAACTGTAACTAATTAAAGTAGTAAAAGAACTGAGCTCATTATAATAAACATTTCAAAGAAAAAATCTACATACATAAATACATAAGTATGTAACAGAAGTTGTAGACAGCATGGTCGAAACTTATGCTCCGCTGAAGAATTTTTTATATATTTTTATTTGTTTGCAGCCTGTACTAAATGCCGATTCTACGAATAAGTACCAAGTACTTAGCCTAGAAAAAGTATTAATAAAAATTTAAAGTTTTAATGCATTAATTAAATTTAAAATAACAGCGCCACTTATAATACTAGGAACTATGTGAAACTAAACATTAAATGAAAAAAAAACGCAAAAAAAAGGGGCAAAAACTCAACAACTTTCAGCACTTTTTAAGCTTTTTGTTTATTCTCTGAAGTGCAATAAAAAAGAAAAGAGAAATGCCACGAAATATATTTTAAATCCTTGGCCATGAGTTGAATGAGAAAATGTAAGTCCGCCATTTGTTATATATTTAGGTTCTATACTTGATAATCAGTTGCCTTTTATATAGATTTTATAGAGAAATTGTGCTGAAATATTTATTTTGAAAATTCTATGTACATTTATATTTGTTCATAAAAATCTAATTGTGTGTTTAATACCTCAGCGCAGATTAATATACATAAATCATTCATTAGACAATACACACAGAAAAAAAAATCATGTTTTTTTTCAATTAAAACTTTAATTGATTTTAAAATAATTTTCAATTAAAATTTTAATTGATTCAATTACTTTTTCTGATTTTTCTGATATTTTCAATTAAATCTCACATTTTTTTTTATTTTGATACTATCATTTTGTTTACAGGTCCGATTTCAATTAAATTTTTAATTGATTCCACAAATATTTTAATTGAAACTCATTTTTATTTTTTTCTGTGTACTAAGTTGTACACTAGTTATTGCAGAAATACTGAAGTGCTCTTCATTTTCAAAAACATTTACTAAATAAAAATTATACTTTCAGTAGCTAAACATTTATATAAAAACTAATAATATATAACACTTTTAAAAATCTAGAAAAATGCAACGAAAAAATCCTTTTATTTATTTTAAAAATAGATCTGCATCATGTGAGTTGTTTGAGTGGAGGGAAATTGCATGGAAAACAAAAGCTTGACAAGTTTACAATACTCTGGCGTAATAAATACAGATTTACATAATGTGTGTGAGTACATGTACGTATGCACTCGTATGTATGGGGAGTAGTAGAGACATAGAAAATGTTGGTAACATTTGTATACAAAAATCACAAATAATTCAAGTAATATAACAAATCCGTGTATTGTATTTATTTACAAATACATGCATACTTAAAGGACATGTCACAAATGCTGCTAGTTCTAAGTCACCCTTAAATTTATAAAGGTCGTAACTTGGTAGTTGTACAACAGATATGGATAGTAAATAAAACTGTTGCCAAAGTAAAATGTATTTAGAAATGTATAAGCACCTTAATTAACGTCCAGCTAAGGCGTAAAAAGTCAGTTTATTTCAAGTTGATTTATTTCTACTACTTTCTACTTTACCAAAAAGTAAAATAAACATCAATTGTCTTCTAGTTTTCAACAACAAAAACAGAAATCCATAAATTATTCGCATTCTTGAGATTCATAATATGAGAAATTCTCCAAAATACATATAGAATCATGTACACCATTCGTTTCATTTAAAAAAAGCTCGTTGTCAATAATATTTAAATATTGTAACATAATTACCATGACTCAAAATACTTGTCCAAATCCAAACTCACAAATATTTTCATTGCAGATTTTCCAAATTTCAATGCATTAGAAATAAAATTTAAACAAGCAAAGGATGTATTCGAACCAAAATGTTTTAATATTAGCCAATTTAGTTTCAAAATGTTAAAAAATATTGTTAAAACTATTCTAAGCTTCTCTGTATAATCAAACATAAAATGTTTAGTAAAATTTCTGTACTTGAGACCTTTTCAAATTAACATAACATTTGTTTGGCATATTTAAAGTGGATAAAGTGTGAAACTATAAATTGCATTTGTATGGAAATGATTTTTAAACATATAACCCCATATAAAACACATTTATTCATACGACATAACACACATTAGGGTGGCCCTGTTATTGGAATTTTAGATTTTAATTGCTACCAAAAAAATGTGCGGCTTTTTATGCCAAAATATGGTTTGACGATAGTCGCTTAATTATAACTCGTCGTCCTCTCTTTTGCTGTCATCAGGCTGTTAGCTAAAAGCTTTGTTGGTGTTTGTTTTATGTAAATCCGCGATATGCAAACGACACACAAATGAGCAACTCTCTCACACAATCACACATTGCACAAAAATAAACAAAAGCAGTTAGTATCGGTAACAAGAGGTAACAATTTTGACGTTTCAAAAAGCCAAAATCTGTTTCTTAGGTTACTTTTAGTGCCTAATTTATTGTCTGTTAAAGTAAATGGCTTTATGTTATATGGTGCAAAATTATAAACAAAGGACACCTCTTAAAGAAAGATGATTATCTTTCGTCTAGTGACAGCTTCGCTCACTTTGTGGTCTCGCAGCAGCTTGTTGCTTGACTGCTGTAACAAACTTAATGTACAACGAGAAACATGATTATGACAGGATAGTATTACCGTAATAAAGGCTGTCGTTAGCAGCCAATTAATGTTCATTTCCCAGAGTTGTGTTTTGTTCTCATTTTGTTTTTAAGCTCTCGCTATTGTTAAGAACATTGGAATTTTTTTTTTTTTGAAAGCCAACCTAATAAACATAGATTCATAAACATATCGCAAGATATACATACATATATGTACAAGTAAATAATGCATATAATAAAATGCGGATATAAATATTTGTTGTTGCTGTTGTTGGTTTTAGCTATTCGGTTGGCTGCTTGATAGGTCTTGTGAAGGGTCAACAACAATACTACTGTCTGTTTGTGTAAAAACGTAACTGTTTGGGAGAGACCAAGAGCTGTTGCAATAAAAAATGACTATATATGTAATAAATGTTTGTCACCTCTGTGGTTTATCTGCATAAAAGTATTCCAGGACAAAAACTCATCGAATAAATATATAGAAATGTAGGAAGGTGGTAGTAGAATCATTCCTGTTTTCTGAATACATCTAGATAGAAATTGTGATTTTTATAATTTAATGGCTTTTGTTAACGTTCTAGCTGTAGCTGCTGCTGCTGTCATTGCTGTTTATTATGTTTGTGACATGTTGTTGTCATGCAAGTAAATTGTTACAACAGAAAAATATGAAATATACTGTATTCGTACTCGCACACTGTATTACATGACATTGCATTGCATTGCATTGCATGTAAAATAAGTTGTAGAAAATATAAACAACAATTCAGTTTTTTACACTTAAATATGCAATTTTTATCAACCAACAACATCTTAATTGCTCAATATGGTTAAAAATTATGGTTGACCTGAAGTGTATGATTGTTGTAAACTAAAACCACAACAATGTTGACCAGAACTAACGCAGCTTAACGATAAAATTCAACACCATAAACTACTAAAACCATTAAAAATATGTAAAGTACTTTTAACTTTGTACAAATATTGAAACAAATGCAAATTTTACTTTAATTTTGAAGCTGTTTTTTTTATTTGAAACTCTTAATTATTGTATCAATTGTGCGTCAGGTGTTGCTGAACATCTAGCTAATTTGCATACATATTAAAACAATTTGAAGGAAGAAACAAACTTATTATGGAGGACACTTTTTTTTCATTAAAATTTTTATTATTTTCCTACTTATTTCCGTAAGTTTTTAATTACAGTTTGTTCAATCATATCTTTTTCATTACTTTTGTTTGTGTTTTTCCTAAATTGCTTTTTTAATTATAGTTAATATTTGTTTCATGTGTTTTCAAAAACAAAATATTTCATTATTCATGCACGAAATTAAAGCGAAACATAATTTTAGTTTTAATTATACAGCCGCAAAAAAAAAACCGAATTTTATGAACATTTATTTTAAGTTCTATGACAGTCAGTCATATTTTATTTTATATAATAAATTTAAGCTATAATCGATAGTAAACTAAATAAAATTTTAAATTTTATGAAAAAAGGGTAAACAAAATTAAAACACAGAAAGTTTCAATAAATATTTAAAAGCAATTTTAAATATATGAAGAAAATTATAATTTTGGAGACTGATGGAAACTGAACTCAGGTGGCTCTTCAGAGACTTATATCCACCAATCCACCAAAAGCTTGGATGTGCAAAATGTTAGGTAACTAATCTTTTACCACTTAAAGTTTTTCAAATCCCGGGATCCGGGATTCCATAAATGAATCCCGGGATCCTGGAATCGGGCTTTTTAGGGATTGGCAAAATCAAAATTCAGCAATTAATGCATTTTTTTATGTAAATAAAGATTATCATAAACAGAAAGATTTAAGGCATTTAGTTTTTGTTACAAAGCGTTTTAAATATTAAATATCTAATATTCAGCCTTATTATGAGTGTCGTTTTCTTTTTACGACAACGACTCTTTCGTACTAGATTAAAGATAAAATTAAATTTGTTGTCATATTTTTTCTTATTTATTGTATATTTCATCAAATTGTCTGCTCTTATATATGGAAAGTCATTCTTGTGTAAAATATGTCTAATTTTTATTTTATTTTATTCATGAAATTCGGTATTGCTCGTACCTAGAACTCTGGTGATAAAGTTGGTAGCAATATTCATTATTATTCTTCTGGGATGTTTTGAATAATAATTAATAATTCTGCCAGAAGATACAGGTTTTTGGTACCAGTTTATCTTAATTATATTACCATCCCTGATGACTAGGGGATCTAAATATGGTAATTTGTTATCCATTTCTATCTCTAATGTAAACTGTAGCTGTCTGTTAAATGAGTTCAATGTCTTCAAAGTATTCTCAACTTGATTCGTTTTTAAAACACCAAATAGGTCGTCTACATATTTCGTCATCATTCTTGGTCTCATCTCCATTTTATTAAGAATTGTGTCTAATAATTCTTCCATAACAATGTCCGCAATAATTGGAGAAATGGGAGATCCCATTGGCATATCTTTGTTCTGTGTGTTGAAATTTTCCTTAAATTTGAAATATCTAATTTTTTTTAAATTGTCAACTTTATGCCCACTTCAACTTTGCTCAATAAGAAACTTTATTAAAAAATGTGCATACTTATGTAAGTATAGGCATATAAACAAAATGGGGGCGCGTCAAAAGAAAAAAAATTATAGTAAAATTCTCCAAAAAATTTTGTTTTTTTTTTTTTTTATATATAGCTTAAAAAACTTGTCCTGTTAATTACTTAAGAACACACTTATTTATATTAATTGCACAAAGTTAGTCCCAAAAATGTTTCCTGAAACTTTCTGCCGCAATTAACAAATATGGTCATCAAATTTCTAATTAAATGTCATCATGTAAGTTTAACAAAGTAAATTGGGAACGTAAGTATCACTCATTACAGCACCAATAAAAGTCAGATTTTAACAATGTAGAATTGCTTTTCCTTTAATTTCTCTATTGTTTAATTAGATTTTGTGGCTTTTTAGGGAGAAAAGCGCTTTGTGCGTGTTCTTTGCCAAATGCGGTTGACATTTAACGCACGACCGATATTGTAATCATTCAAGACGTATGTATACGCCATGTATGTGCAAGCGTATTACAAACACGTGCATAAATATGAAGACGTTTGTTAATTAAAGTCAAATATTCAATTCAATTGTCGTGTATTGTTGGTAAATTAAGGCATATAATTGCTTCTAAGAATACTAAATATGTGCAATGTTGTATATACTATACATATGTACATATGTATGTACATTCATGTACAACTTCAAAAATTATATACATACATACATATCTGTGAATCAAAACTATTATGCATATCGTCGTGGTGAATGCAATAGGCTGTATGTCACAAAATCATACTTTTGCAGGAGAGACAAAAAACTGAATATTTCTGAGAAAAATTTAAACATACTGAACATTCGTCATATTGCAATAGCGCGCAAAAGCTCTCTTCTAATTGCCAGAACGGCATAAGATAAATTGCAGTTATAGGAGCCCCAATTTTGGTTACAGCACTACAATTAAACCAAATTCAATTTTTTTTGACATACAGCCTTTTGCAATCACCACGACGATATGGACATTTTTATTTAATATGTAAAGGTTTTCTAAAATAAGAAATTTGTTTTATAAATCTTTGACAAAATATTAATGGTGGGGAGGGTATATTGGATTTGTGCTGATGTTTGTACGCCCATAAATATTGGTACAACACCCACCTTAAAGTAGAGTTATATGATATTTTAATAAAATTTGGTACGTGATATTTTTCGGCCCAAGGACGGATGGGTTTGAAACTGGTGGCAAACGGTCCATTATTTCACCTGGCCCCCATACAAAAGTCCTCCCGAAATTGGGGCTTACCGATCATAAATGTTTCAATTATAAAAGGAACCAAACAAATTTCATTACAAATGAAGATAAATTACATCTATAAATTTTGTGCAGATCGGTCTATAATTAGTAGTAGCTCCCATATAAGGCCCACTTCCGAAAATCACTTTAAGGACCATAAATCTTTTATTGATATACTGGGTGTAGGGTATTATATGGTCGGGCTTGACCGACTATACTTTCTTACTTGTTTTATTATAAATACTAATAAAATTCTGATGTTTTCATCTTAAATCACAAAGACTTTTGCACTGCATTTATGAAAAAAATAAAACAGAAATAAAATTAAATCAAATCTTACAGTCAAAATATTTTTTTTTCACACAATGAACAGTCGAAAGTAGTTTTTCGTTTTTTTAGTATTTCTTCCTTTGCATTGAAATTCTCGAGATTTATTAAATATCCTTGTGGTTGTAGTGAAAAATATCCTTTTGCCTATGGTTTGCATACATGGGTTGCATTGTGTATGTGTTTATTTTCTGAGTGCGTTGTTTTTACTTTTTAACAAACCTCAGATTTTAATAAAAACAAGTAAGACTGTATAGTCGGTCAAGAACGACCATAAGCCCGATCCAGTATATGTGTAAAAACTGTTTTTTAGAATTGGGAGCTGCAACCTTTTATGGACCGATCATTCAAAATTTTAGTGGCTTTTTTTGTGTTAAATTTTATCTCGATATATGATTCTCGCAGGGGGTTTTGTATGGGAGTTGAGACTAATCATGAACTGACCGTTATTAAATTAGATGTCATGATTTCAGTTTAATGAAACTTATTTGTGTTCAACTTTATTTGGGTAACAACATTTTTAAGAGATTTGTGGTCGTAAAAGTGATTTTCGGTAGTGGTCCTTATACGAGAGCTATGACTGCTGAATTTTATGTGAATAGCAACATTTTAAAGATAGTTATGTTCGTTTAACTCATTTTCGGAAGTGTGTCTTATATGGCAGCTATGACTAATTATGCACCGAACATCATAAGATTGGGCCGAATGATTCATGTTCATATGTATAGGAAACATATGTATGTGTGTTGAATATTATTTGGATACCAATATTTTGAAGAAAATTATGCTATTTAAAGAGATTTTAGGAAGTGGACCTTATATAGAAACTATAGTCAGTTGTGTACCGATCTGCATAAAAATTTTAGATGTGATTAGGCTGGGTTTATAAATCAAACTTTTATGACCGATAAATCCTTATTTCTGGAGGACATTAGCATGAGATAATGAACCGATTTCAAACAAATTTAATCCCCAAAAGTCTTTGGGCTAAAAACAAATCCTACACAAAATTTTCTCGAATTATCTTTAAAATGTCTACCAGACTGACGGACATTGTTAAATCGACTCAGGAAGTAATTCTCGTTATACTTTAGGGTGGGTGTTGAATTAATATTTACTGATGTGCGTTATAAACATCAGCACAAATCCAATTACCCTCTCCACTATGGTGGTCAAGGGTATTAAAAAAACAAAAAATTCAACAAAGGAAATTACTTTGTCCATATATGAACATATGCACGTGTGTAAAGCAATAAGCAATTGAAAAAGCTGTTTTATTAAGGAACAGTTTTGAAACCTTTTTTAGCTTCTCTGATTTCGTTGTGAAATATTAACACTGGGTAAACAATGAATTTTATTAAAAGAATATAACACCAAAACGTTGTGGTGGTTTCTTTTGAATTGAAAAGTAATACCAACAAACTGTTTCATTTATAAAATGAAGATTTTGTTTATGAAAAAGTTTATAGTTTACGAAATTAAGAGGTTGTAAATTTTTAAATTAAAAGGAAACCACAATGTGTACTTAAAAGGAATTTTTATGAAATGAACTGTGTAATGTATAAATAGTATGTATTATTAAAAGTTTTTGTTTATGAATCAAAAATGCCACATTTAAGAACATTTTAATATGAAAGATAATATATAAACGCGATTGTTGAACATATGTTTTTTCTGCATGATCGAATTTGCTGAATAAGTATTTTTTGGGAATTTATTGACTTTATAAGTCTGAATCGGCCCAAAAGTTTTGTTGGATTAAAGTTAAAATTAAAAAAAAATACAGCTTTTGCTTTATTGCAAATAAAATGCTAAAATATTCAATGTTAATAGCTGTTTAAAAGAAAAGCTAAAGTTTCATCCTAACAATGAATATTTGTAAGATATTAACCCTCCGATGAATGAGAAGGTCCCTAGGGATCTTTTTGCCTTTTCAAACTGAAATTACTTCTACTTCGGCCACTATAACCCCTACCCCCAAAGTTACTCTGTATTCCAAGAGTATTTTGTTGCGCATCTTTTGAAAAAAAACTCTAGCCGATCGGATCATTACTTTAGGAGTTATTGAGGTTTTAGTGAGAATAGTACGCGGACGTGTGAATAAGTCCGTATGGACCTTTTATTTAGTTTCACTAATAAATGCATGTTTTTGGGCATCATTATAATTTTTTTATTGTTTCAACACATAATTTACTTGTTCTGAACACAAAGACCTAAACTCAAAGACATTAGGGATGATGATAAAAACAAAAAATTCTAAGAAAAATTCGAAGACATGAACTTTATTGCTTTCAAGGAAAGGCACAATATTCTAATTTTATACTACTAGCAATAAACCAGTTCTTAGAATTTTTGTTTTTATCATCACCCCTAATGTTTTTGAATTAAAAAAATTGAAAAAAATATTTTTGTATGTAGAATTTAGTTATAAGCAATAAAAAAAAAAAAAAAATTTTATATGAAATAAACATGATTTACAAAAAAGGTCCGTAGGGACCTTTTCACACGACCGTGAAGTTCAGAACTGTCAATTATATTTAAATTTAAGACATTCTTAAGTACTAATTATACGAATCCTAACATAGTATAGTAGCCATGTGTACGTGACGCTGTGCACTCTGTGTTACAATGCTGCACAACACACCCAAGTGTGAAAGAATATTCAGTACAAGTACAATGAAATCATCGTGTTCCCTATAAAAATCACACGATTTTGGTTTTTGAAAAATAAAGTTTTGCTGTTTTAAAAATTTGTATTAAGGTTGTACTTTATTTTTAAGCTGGAATATTAAGATAAAAATAAAGCTAAGTTTGCATTGCAGCTCAAAGTCAAGTCATTTCATCTGTTAGTAATAATAATGGACTTTAATGAAATTCCTATTAAATAAGAACTAAGTAAATTAATATAATAAAAACAAATTAAATCTCATTAACACACTTTGTATAAATCTTAATTCTAAAGTAGTAAAGCAAACATATATTGATATACATTGCATTGCATATCTATAAGTACATAAAACTTTTCTCAATTTTGTAAGTTAAAGAACAGTTTGACCTACAAGTATGTAAAACGAATAAAAAAATATTTATTTTACCCCTTAAAAATGTATTAAGCAATTAATTAGTATTTAATAACTATAAATACACTGAAATTTAAATACATATACACCAAAAACTTTGACTTTAATAATGTGTTATGCTTGATATTTTATTTCTTATATACTTATATGTATATACGAGTATGATCTCTTATTGTCAGTTTTCAACATAAATTCGACAGGTTTATATTCCCCAAGTATTCTCAATGGGGTTCTGTTCTATAAAACAAGCGGGTTATTCAAGAACATTAATATTTTTCGAAGGCAGACATATCTTTGTTTGACGACTTACATGTATAGGTGTTTTATTATACCCTCCACCACCAAGAGTGGTGAATGAGGGTATATTACGTTTGTCAATCCATGTGAAACTTTTTTAATATTCATCTGAGACCCAACAAAGTATATATTTTCTTGATCCTTATGAAATTCTAAGTCGTTTTAGCTAGGTCCGTCTGTCTGTCTGTCTGCCTGTCTGTCCGTCTGCTTAATCGGTTCAAGCCAACAAGAATTATGGACCAATATGTGAGACAACCTCCACAAAAATTTGATATTTTTTGTCCATTTTATTGCAATATTTTTAAATATATTGCAGATAATACCATGACATTTTGTATACGTTGTTTTTATGATAAAAGAAGAAAGTGTGCGGAAAATAGTATTAATCGGTCCATGATTTCTCATAGCCCCCATATAAAAATCTTATCGAAATAATGCTCAATTATACATAAATGCCTATAAAATTGGAATATCAAGACAAAATTCAGCAAAAATAAGTTTTATTGAAAAATAAATCGCAAAACGAAATTTTTTTTTAGTTCGGTCCATGTTTGACCATAGACCCCATATAAAAGCCACTTCCAAAATTCACTTAAATACGTATAAAACAGATACAAATAATGTTAAAAGGTTAAAATTTGACATAAATAATCTTTATAGGCAAATAAATTGTTGTACTAAATTTTATGGTGGTCGGCCCAGAATTGCTCATAGCTCCCATACAAGGTCCACATCTGAAAAAGACATTTATACCTATATATATTGTATAAATATCGGTACCGACTCAAAACGTTGCACAGATCATTTACATATACACAAAAATCATCCCAAAAAATGTTGTGAATTTCGGTCTATTTTTAACCGTATGCCCCACTTACTATTTTCTAAAACTGCCACTAAGTTCTCATGTAGTAATTTTTTGTAATCATTAGAATATAATTTGAAAACTTCAAATCATAAAACAAACGCCTACGCTGTTGTAGACCTCTCCAATGGCGGCTGAACCCATCTGAACCACCATCGGAAAATATCACCTTTAACAAATATACATAGTATATTTAAATGATCGGCTTATTTGTTTCCAGTTAGGCAGCAAGTTTCTTTTAGCAAATTCAAATCTAGCAGTTTTGTGTCGGAGTAATAGCCTTGGCATAGACAACAGCTTTTGTTGATTAATGGTCAGGGATTTTTTAGCATTCTACTTATTGTCGACTTGGACACAACCTTACATTTATTAATAATCTGACCAAACTCTACCATAATAATTTGGATTAATTGAAAACTTGTTAACTACAACATGATCGATTTATATTTGGTTGCAAACTGAAGCCACTTTTTATATCAACTGAAATTTGACCTTTTTCCAAATCAATGAGCAACGAACCACTCCAAAATTTTGATTAAAAAGAGACCATTAAACATACTCTTAAAAAATTTTACACGTATTAAAAAAAAAAACTCTTTGCAACTTTACAATAAATATTAAGTCTAACATTAAGTGTAATTATTATAATGCAACACAGTGTATAATTAATTAGGAAGAGAACAAATACTTGCAACTTAATAATACAACGAGATAAAAAATTGTTTCAAAGCTTGCATTCATCTTGACTGATATATTAAATACGAACAACAAGATCATACTCATACACGCGTATACGTTTGTTAATGTCTATTTATGAAAATTTCAATAACTTTAATAAAAATGCCTACAATTACGCTAAGAACAGTAGTGGGCAAAAATTTAGAAAAATAAGAATAGTGAAGTTTTTAAAACTCAAATTAAATTGTCTATTATCTAATTATTTTTTGCTACTTTACAATAGCAAGATGATCTCCGCAAAACACATCTCAGGCAAAAGAAATCAGAAAATAATTACTTTATTGGTGCTTTATTGGTATTGGTGCATGATAAATGTAACCTTTTTACTTATGCTGAAGGATTTAACAAGGTGAAAATTAAACTGCTACTTTATTAAAAGCCGTTGTAGCAAACGATAAAGAATACGATAAATATTTGAATTTTATGCAACAGAAGACCAAAAAGTGTAGAGAAAAGACGATGACAATAAAGATGAGGCATGAACTGAAGAAAGAAAAGTTTTATTATCCTTTTATATGAAATAATGTCATGAATAAGCTTATTTGATTTTACTTATACGTACATGTATATTTATACATATACATATGTATGTATGAATTCATTGTATGTATGAGATGATAAGGTTGAATACAGGAATATAAAGGCAAGGCAATGAGTACTAAAGTAACTATGTAAATGTGTATATTTGTATGTCAACATATTAATAATAATAATAATATATTTTTAATCCTATAAATGCTCATTAAGGACACGCTCGCTTTAATAGTTTAAAGTATTAAACCAACAGAACAAATAACAACTCACACTCACACACACACACACACCAAACTCATTTATTTAGCCTATAAACTTAAATAATAATAAATATGCCTTAATATTCGACTCAATTTAAGTTGCATTACTCATTAGACTCATTAGACATAATGATACATAATTAATAAGAAATGTAACTTAAATATTTATAATTATTATTGTTATCTCTATAAATGCTTTTCAATACAACTGCATTAATTCTAATCCCCCACTTGAAATTCAAAGTTAAACAGAACTAAATAAACATAAATTATAAACATTATTCTCACTCTTTTATTTTTGTATACGAGGTGTTTTCTTAATTGCACATCTCACTCATCAACAAGATCATAAAAAATATAAATGAATATAAAAATTTTAATACAAAGTGTGTGCATAAAGGTGTCCTTAATCTGGTCAACTCTGAACCCTTGGGAAATTTTGTAACATTTGTATTTATAAACCTGAATATCGAAAAAAATTTGCCCAAACCATAAAGTAAAGAACAATTTTGTAGCTACATTATACCCAGCAAGCCATATGAGTCCGAAAAGAGTCTTTTTTGATACCTTTTTCGGAGCGTTAACGCTCTTTATGAGGCCAAAAAACAATCATAATTGCTCCGAAAACCTTCAGAAAAGAGGGTCATTACATTCGAAAATGGTCCGTATGAAAGAGCTCTTAGATCATGTTAGAAAAAGAGTCTTTTATGAGGCTTTTTGTGGGCTCTGTGTAATCTCGTTTTTATCATTCTTGTGTGGTACAGCTATGTTTTTTTTTTTGTTCAAAGCACAAATAACAGGACAACAACGCTTTGGTACACACATAATTAAGTGGAATTTCTGAGTCATACTGCGTGTCGACTCAGGACAGTAACAAGCAAATTTTTCTTTCGCTCCGAAAATGCTCTTTTGTTGGACTCTTTTCTGACTCCTTTTTCGGAGCGCTCCTAGAATGGTATGTTGGGTAGACATGCCTACCTACACAAGCATATATACATATTTAAGTATCTATGTATGTATGTATGTTAATCTATGCATATAGGGAATGTAGTCTCATACAAGTGAGTAGGTACATAGTTTGTAGTCTAGTCACACCTTTATAGGTTTCCTGTAACTTATGAGATTTTATGATTTTATGATTTTATTATCTATACTGGCCTATTAGATTAAAGGATGCTATTAAATGTTAGATAAAAATATACTTACACTCATAAAGATAGGGTAGGAAATTCATATATGCTGTTAAACCTGCACAATATAAAATTAGTATCTAATAGATTTATGAGACAATTTAACTACTAAAGCATACAATCTGTTTAATATACGACTTCGGTTTAGTTTTCAGACCTGTTTCAAATACATTGAAGAGTATGAAACCTTAACATGTTTATACATTAGTAAAGAGTTGGTATTAAAGTTATCTTGCTAATTTGTGTAAATTGCTTTAAACGCACTAGTTTCGTAACATGTGAAAGAGGTTACATTATTTAGCATTTATTAGCGAATCTGCAAATCTTTATTATGTTTTATAAAATCAATGAAGATTTGTCAAAAAGTAATGAAAGTGCCAAGAAATCAATCTCAGATCAGTAGGTGTGAGTTTTTTTTTGTATTGACGGAGGTAAATAAGGCAGCAAGAATGATATATTTGAACAAGGCGATAGTGTGGCGGACTATCAATCAAAGGGTTGTGGGTTCGATTCCCGCCAAAGACTCTGGGTGTTTTCTGCAGACAAGCCAAAAGCTTTGCAGTTTGTGTTGGTTATTTCTGAATTGGAAAATTGAAATATAATTATTCTTTAAAAAAAAACTATTGCAGATAAAGAATTTATTATTTTAAATAAATAAAAAACAAAGTACTATTTCAAAATTATTATTTAAACTACTTTGCAATGATAAGTACGTTGCTTGTAATTGTTAGCATGAATATTAAAACAACTACAGCAGTGTCACCTTTTGAGTTGATTGAGATTTGCTATGCGAACCTTGTCGTTTATACTGTAAATGATTTCAGTTATTTCTGTGATTATGTGAATATTTTCGTGTTTTGTTTTTTCTTCTTTTAAATGACCTACTTATCCATTGACTTGGATTGTTGTAGAAAATTACTTCGTTTTTTTTTCATTCATCTTGTCACTATTTCACTCTCGTCGTCGTTGTCAAATTGTAACAATATGTCATCCGTCTACAATTCATTTCCTTCTAACCTCGTTGTGAGTGATAAATCAGGTTGAGTATAATGTATTTTTTTTTTCTTTATTTCGAAGAAAATGTTGAAAAAGCAATACTAACGCTTGAGTATAAATGCCATAATTAAAAAAAATACGAGAAATAATAGAACATTTCAATACAGCATTTCAATACTTTTAAATACAAGAAAAATATAGGATGCAAACAAAAAAAAAAAAATGATGATATTAAAACTGAAACGCTTGAATGAAACTAAAAACATGCACAATACAATGGAATGAAAGATGAAAAAACATCAAAACTAAATACATACACATGTACATACCTACAGATACATACATACATGTTTAGTGACAATACAATCAAATGTAAATGACAAGAGAAGTATGTTTGTTTGTTGCCACTTAAATGCATCCTTCACACACATATAAACACACACACATACACATGTTATCTGCAAGAACATCATTATAATCCAGTTTTACTTTCCCGCCATAGTATCTAGTGTTTTTATACGTTTTTTTTTTATCCTTACTTTTGTTTCGTTTTGTTTTTATTTATAAGCTGACAATGTCGTAGAAAAAAAAATAATAAGTAGGAATTTTTAATCGTAACAACCAACAAAATGTTGCATTATTATTGTTGTTTTTTTTCGCTTTTCTTATAATCATCAACATCATCAAAAGCAGCAGTAGCAGCGGCGGCAGTAGTCATCATCAACACTCTACTTCTTGCCACCGCCAATAACTATCAACTGACAGCAATTGTACTCATATTGCAACAATTTCTAGCCATTAACAAAGTCATTAAAGCACTAAGTACAAACAAAACCAAAAACAAAATCCCACACTTACTCTTACAGACACAGAAACAGAAATAAAATGAAAACATTTGGTTTTTTTTTCTTCTTGCTTATTCTAGATTCTTTAGATTTTTCTTTTCTTTTTCTATATATTTTTTATTTTGGCTTTAACTACTGCTGCCAATGATGATTGTTATTATCTTTATTATTATATAGATATTATGTTCTACTTTTGTGTTTTTGATTTCGTTTTTTTTACGTTTTTTTTTTTTGTTTTTCTTGGCAATAATGACTACAATGATCATGATGACAAGAATAATAATGATGAAGATGGCAAATAATAGTAATAGCAGGAAATCCTTTACACAAAGACAAATAGCAGCATCAGTTTTAGATGTACATACATACAAGTATATATAGTAGTACATGCAAGTGGTTGGAAAAGTATTGTATGTAGAGAGTAAAATACTATGTTTAATGAGTTTGCACCGAATATGTAGCACAACTACTGAATTTCTTTTACTTTTTTTTCATATATACGCAGGTTGTCTTTTCACATATTTAACAAAAATTAGCTGGTTTAAAAAAATCCAACTGGTTGTCTTGCTGCTGGGTTAATAAATATGAAGAATTACGTAAGACAATAATTCGTTTTTGGTATTTCGTGCCAAATCATCTTGCTCGCGATATAATAACAGACTTATCATTGCGACAATTTGATGAAAAACAAAGCGAACGACAAATAGTTTCAACAAGATCCTGTCACATGGGTAAATTGCTAAATCCTGGTCATATTATCTCCTGTTTTGATAATCTACAAACGAAGAAAAAAAATTATAACTTTGGCACATAATTGAAAATAAGAAAAGCGACAAGTTTAACGGAGATATGTTATCATCATACCAAGAACTGGGTAATAAAATGACTCTGAAATCTAATTTTATTCCATATATAAAATTCTTTTCTGAGAAATGTAAGACTATTTTCTATGAACATTTGAAGGTGCAGTTAAACCAGAAAATTAACAACATGTATAAACATTATCACTGGATAGTTTACGAAAATGGGTCTTGCAAAATGTCCCACAACTTTGTTATAGGGGGCAACAAAATAGCAATAGTTATTGAAACCTAAAATAGAACGAGTATGATCTAACAACAATGTTAATATTTCAAGTGTTCTTTTATTTGTACTTTTTACTTTTCTGTTTTTATCGAAAAAAAATTTAAATACCTGACAACTTTTCACTAGCTTCTGGGAACTTTTTAATACCTTTCAACAACCTTTCTCAACAGCGTCTACTGTCCCAGTCTCCACTTTTTCTTTCTCTCGGTCCATTCAAATCTTCGACCGCCTAAAATATCCATCTTTATTTCCAAAAAAAAAAAACTCTTGCCAATAATTTGTTTTCCAAAACAGCAGCAGGCTGTTTCTTTTTCGCATTAACCCAACTATTTTTACCCTACACCACCATAGTGGGGAGGGTATATTGGATTTGTACATATGTTTGTAACGCCCAGAAATATTCGTACAACACCCACCTTAAAGTATACCGATCGACTCAGAATCACTTTCTAAGTCAATTTAACGATGCCCGTCCGTCCATTCGTCTGGCTGGCTGTCCATGCAAAGCTTGTGCGCAGAGTACAGGTCGCAATTTTGAAGATATTTTGTTAAAATTTGGTAAGTGATACTTTTTTGGCCCAAGGACGGATGGAATTGAAACTGTTGGAAATCGGTCTATTATTTCACCTGGCCCCATACAAAAGTTATCCCGAAATTGGGGTTTACCGATCATAAATGTTTGAATTATGCAAGGAACCAAACAAATTTCATCACAAATTAATGGTAAAGGGAGCCAAATCACATCTACAAGTTTTGTGCAGATCGGTCCATAATTAGTCGTAGTTCGCATATAAGGCCCACTTCCGAAAATCACTTTAAAGAGCATAACACACTCAAAAATTTCGGCATCCGTAATTTGTCAAAACTCAAATATAAGATCATCTCCGTAATTCACTTTAACCTCCATAAATCTTTTAAAAGTATTTATATCGAGATAAAGTTTAACATATATAATATTTATATTCACAGAAATTATGACACTCAATTTTTGTATGATCTTCCATATAGCGCACATTTCTGAAAAACTGTTTTATGCATATACTGGGTATAGGGTATTATATGGTCGGGCTTGACCGACTATACTTTCTTACTTGTTTTTTCTGTTTACTCTTTTTTTCTATTCACATTTAATCACCCAGCTGATCTGCTCTGCCTTATCTCATTGTTTTTCTTAATTCAAGGTGACCATGACATGACTCTTTTATATTTTTCCCCAAAAACTTTTAGGCAATTCACGTCAAGAAGTCATAAACAATTTTTATTGGAATTATTACTTTTTTCAACAATAACAATAACACACATGCCAAAAAATAACCTTAATCTACAAAACAGTCGTCAATCAAAGTAAACAGTGACAAACAGATTTGTGAAGAAAGGAATACAACTCAATATAATGATTTTATTAACAGTCAACTAAGGATACTATCTCTCTGAAGCGTCTCATAGGGAATAAGATATATAAATAAAATAGTTGTTTCTAAAATGAAAATTACAAAAGTCTGCTCTGCATTATTTTGTAAGCTTTATTAGTATGCAGCTAAAGAGTTTTCCAACGAGAACTTTGTTTTTTCATTGTTTTATTGTACTAGAAAGCAAAAGAGATTGACAATAATAAGTGAAAAACTATGTTTGACTATGAACCACGCATAGAGATGTGAATTTCAAAAAAAAAAAAAATTACCCAGTCACTCCACACAGATCACAAAGTCCACTATATAAAGATAAAAGTTTTTCAACAATTGCTATTGATTTTTTTTTTTGAACCCAATTCCTGCCAAATGAAAATTGGTTTCGACTGAAAAAAAGTGTTTCTTAAATGCATTCTCAATATTTCATATTTGCGGTTCTGAAACGAAATTGAGCGCATTGTAACAATTGTCAAAGCTTCTGTTACTGATATGCCAATAAATAAAATCTTAATACTTAATGATGATGCCCACAACATGAGTGTTAAAAAATACTTAATTATTTATTATAATCAATTCAAATTGTTTGAGACTCTAGATATTATTTATGAATTTTTCTATTGAAAGTAAAAGCCACCAACTTTTCTGCTCTCCACTATAAAATACTACTTTTTATTGGTCATAAAATTATTAAGTTATTGTTGTTTGTTTCTATATACATACATACATATGTAGTTTAATGTTTTTCAATTACAATTAATCAAATCATACTTTTTAAGGAATTCGTTTTCTCCTTTATACAACAGCATGTGTGTTCATGAGAAATTCCACATGTCATGGATTACTTAAGTACACACATTCCGACTCACATGTTATGGTCACTAAATTCATAGCCGACAAAATGCTATTACATTAAATACGAAATACTAAATACTATTAAAGCCGATTTCGATTTTCTTTTTCTCATTTACCCGTAACAACGGACTCTTTGTAATCACGTATCAATACGAAAATTATTAACAATAAACTATTTGTTTTAAACAAAAACATCAAGATTATTGGAAAAGGTGGATAATTAAATACAATTTATATGGTGGATGACAAGTGTATTTAATGGCTTCCAAAAGATCGATATTATTAAAGATTAAATTATTATACCCTACACCACCATAGTGGGGAGGGTATATTGGATTTGTACATATGTTTGTAACGCCCAGAAATATTGGTACAACACCCACCTTAAAGTATACCGATCGACTTAGAATCACTTTCTGAGTCAATTTAACGATGTCCGTCCGTCTGGCTGGCTGGCTGTCCATGTAAAGCTTGTGCGCAGAGTACAGGTTGCAATTTTGAAGATATTTTGATAAAATTTAGTAAGTGATATTTTTTCGGCCTACTGACTGATTTTTCGACTGAAATCAGTCCATTATTTCACTTGGCCCCCATACAAATGTCTTCCCGAAATGGGGGTTTACCGATCATAAATGTTTGAATTATGCAAGGAACCAAACAAATTTCATCACAAATGAGCTGTGCATCACGCTTCCACTTATCACGTTGAATGTAGAAATAGGACAAACAGAACTTATTTATCTGAACTCGAACATCTCCTATCAGAAAAAAGAAGAATGAGAAGAGAGTGGCAACTTCACAGGTCTCCTGAACTTAAAGCTAGGCTACGGGTATGCAGAGATATACTAAGACATTTCTTAGAAACCCAAAGAACGGCTTCACTTACATCCTACTTGGAGGGTCTTGATAGTACCCCACAATCTGACTACTCGTTATGGAGGGCGGCAAGAGGTTTTAAAAGACCAGTGAGAGGAAAACCTCCTTTGCGAAATCCGACTGGTGACTGGGCTAGAAATGATTCCGAGAAAGGGACATTATTTGTTAACCATTTAAAAAAATGTGTTTACTAAAAACAACTCAAATAACGTATCTGATTTGCCACCACTCGTTATTAGACCTCCTGTACCTCTAAGACTAAACTTTGGTGATGTCCAAAGCGCTATTGGTACTCTGAACCTTAGAAAGGCTCCAGGTATGGATAAAATCAGCAATAAAATGCTTGTGGAGTTACCTCGTGTAGCTGAAGAATTATCCTCTTTATCTTCAACGCTATTTTACGCCTAGAATACTATCCTGCAGATTGGAAGGTGTCTATGATCACTATGATTCCTAAGTCAGGGAAGGATCACACCAAAGTAGAGTCATATAGGCCAATTAGCCTATTGCCGACAATTTCTAAACTGTTCGAAAAATTGTTAATGACTAAGTTGATTCCAATTCTGAACGACACTGAATGCATTCCTAATCATCAATTCGGCTTCAGAGCTAAACACAGCACCATCGAACAAACACACAGATTGGTAAATGTGATAAGAGGGTCGTTTGAAGACAAAAAATACTGCTCCGCCCTTTTCATTGATGTGTCCCAAGCGTTCGACAAAGTTTGGCATGACGGTTTAATGCACAAAATAAAATTAACTCTGCCTGCTAACACCCATAAACTTATGAAAAGCTATTTATACGGTCGCAAATTTAAAATCAAAGAAGGCAATTTTTTAAGCCCCGCTCAGCCAATTGAAACAGGTGTGCCACAGGGTAGCATACTGGGTCCTACTTTATATTTGATTTATTCCTCCGACATGCCGTCAGACCCCAAAATCCACACGTCAACTTTCGCAGACGATACAGCCTTTATCAGCGTTCACAAGGACCACCAAGTAGCATCACAGAATTTGCAGAATTATGTTTATAAACTAGAGAATTGGCTAGAGCTTTGGAAAATCAGGGTTAATGAACAGAAATGTATTCATATCACTTTCACATTGCGAAAAGAAACTTGCTCGTTCATCAAAATAAATAATCAAATTATTCCTCAACATAATGAAGTCAAATACCTCGGCATTCACCTCGACCGCCGTTTAACTTGGAAGTCTCATATTGAAGCGAAACTTACACAGATGAGATTAAAAGCAGTGCAACTTAATTGGCTAATTGGCAGAAATTCTTCACTAAAGTTGGACTGCAAACTATTGTTGTACAATGCAATTCTAAAGCCAATCTGGTGCTATGGAATTCAATTATGGGGTACTGCCTCAGCATCAAACATTGAAAAAATTCAAAGGGGTCAAAATAAAATTCTACGTATAATTACTGCAGCTCCATGGTATGTTAAAAATTCTCGAATTCACAAAGATCTATGCGTGCCATCAGTAAAAGTTGAATTTACAAAACACGCGTCAAAGTATGTCAGCAAACTTGAACACCACCCAAACCCACTTGCACGAGACATCCTTAACTTTAGTGGTCATAATCGGTTGAGAAGGAGGGATACCCTTGCTTTAACTCAAGCGCAAAATAGATGACTGGATCAGTTGATGTGAAATTTTTTTAGTATCATAAAATTTTTGTCTAGCACTGGCTGGGCTTATTATTTTCTTTTTAGTATTAAGATTTGAATACTTATTGTCATTTCATTATATGAAGATTCAATAAATAAATAAAGGCTATAAAAAAAAAAAAAAAAAAAAAATAAAAAAAATAACATATGAGTGGTAACACAGAAAAAAATAAAAATGAGTTTCAATTAAAATATTTGTGGAATCAATTAAAAATTTAATTTAAATCGGAACTGTAAACAAAATGATAGTATCAATTAAAAATAAATTTGTTATTTAATTGAAAATATTAGCAAAATCAGAAAAAGTAATTGAATCAATTAAAATTTTAATTGAAAATTATTTTAAAATCAATTAAAGGTTTAATTGAAAAAAACATGATTTTTTTTCTGTGTAAATGAAGCCAAATCACATCTACAAATTTTGTGCAGATCGGTCCATAATTAGTCGTAGTTCCCATATAAGGCCCACTTCCGAAAATCACTTTAAAGAGCATAACACACTCAAAAATGTTGCTATCCAAATAATATTGAACGCAAATATATTTCATATGGCCCACTTTCGAAAATCATTTTAACGATCATAAATTTTTTAAGAATGTTGGTAATCAAATAAAATAATATACAGAAATGATGACACCTAATTTTATAATGGTCGGTCCGTAATTAGTCGAAACTTAAATATAAGACCCTCCCCGTAATCAACTTTAACCTCCATAAATCGTTTAAAAGTGTTTATATCGAGATAAAGTTTAACATACGCAATATTTATATTCACAGAAATCATGACACTAAATTTTTGGATTATCGGTCCATAATAGGTCATATCTCCCATATAGAGCACATTTCTCAAAAACCGTTTTATACATTTCTACTTTCTTACTTATTTTTTATCTTGAAGAAGACAAGACAAATTTTAATCAAATATTACTTTTGATTAGTTTCAATACACAAAATGAAATTTTTTAAATTTTAACCACAAATTGTGTGCTGCATAGTTTATTATCAATAACAACAAAAAATTTTCAATTACTTATAAAACAAACATTTGTTTTGTAAACCTTAATAACATAAATGTATCTTTAAATCTCTACAATACAAAATGTCTTGTTTAACACACAAAAAAAAATAGTTGAGATATATTGACAATCAGAAAAGTTATTATCTCTTAATCCATTATCATTTGTATGCTATTCCTAGAGAAAATATGCAACAGGTGTCATGAGTAATATTGACTGTTGCACAATTATTCACATGGAAAATATTTCTAATACTCCACTGGTTGTTTATAATACATATTTAAATTCAAAATACAAATTAAATATTATTAATAGAATTTTTGCAGCTTTTCAAAGTAAAGTCGCGCATAACATATCGAATTGTTTATTTAGCTTTGTTCCATTTTGTTTTTGTTTTACTTTGTTTCTCATTGTTTTGTTTTTTCTAATAATGCTCGGGGGAAATAAATTTTCAACACTACATAAATTAGAAATAAATAATTTATGGCAAAATGTTACAAATACAATATTTCAAATACAACAAGTAACTGAAAGTATGCTGAAATTCATAAGTATATGTATATTTGTATACATTCGTGTAGATATATATACAATATTTACGTATGTATGTATGTGTTTGTATTTATTTAAATTTTTATACATTTTTTCTGCATTTACTTCAATGCCCTGCCAACCTTTTAGACGCCACACACGTTTTTTGTGAAACAATTTTAATGCCACACAGTCGTCGTCATTGTTGTCATTGTCGTCATCATAGACATCATCATCATCATCATCATCATCATACACATCAACAGAGTCATCATACGCAGTTTTATCAACACATATGTAGTATAAATTTGAATGTAAATAAATCGTTGTGGTTGTAAATGCCTAATTGTCAATGAATTTCCACAAATTTAATAATTATTTGAACAAATGCAATGTTACAATACAATCAAAATAAATGCGACAGCAAAATTAATATAATAATCACAATATATTTCAAAAATACATTTTAATTTACTTTTCAAAACACTTAAATTATATTCGGCTGTTATACGTCTTTAATGTCCTTCTCATTAGGTACTCGTACTTTCTAACAAAAAGGAGGCTTTTCTAACGAAATCTCATGTAATAATTATTTGTTTATTGGTTATCATAATATAATCATGTGCAATCATATTATGATTTATCGATTATATTATAATAGTAGCATAACCATAACATGATTGTGTAAAAACTTGTTAGCTGATATGATCATATTATGGTTTTAGTTCAATTATATCATGGAAATAGAATCATTGTTTGTAGCACAATCATAATATGGTCGCACCCCGTCTCAATCACTATATTATTATTAATTATTATTTTTTAAGCTGTTAAATGACTACATCATATTATGGTTATACACAAAAGAATATTTGTGGTCATGTGATCAAGACGATTTTACTATTAAGAGTTTAGATAATGCCAACTGAAAGGAAAATTTTAAACTACAAACTCAATAGTGTAGGGTACAAAACAAGAAGTAAATGAAATTAACATAAAACACAAATCATTCTAAATATTAAAATACAATTTTAATTGATAGATATTGATTTTAAATTAAAATTTTAAATATTTCATCTATTTGTGCATCACTCAACAAGTGATTTGAAAATTAAATGATGACGTGGTTGTGACAACGTTGACATTGATTTACACCAAAAAAAAAAAAAAAAAGTTTGATGTAAAGCAGTGCTAACATGGCATTTGCAAATATGTTTATCGAATAGATTAGTTAGTCAAAGATCTCAATTTAAAGCCAGCTTTGCGTGACTTGTGTTTTTCTTTCAGCGATTTATTTCTACACTTTACCTTCTAGTTTGCTTTATTTCAAGAATATTTACTTTAATGCAAAGATTTCACCATTAACTTAAGCATTTACATAAATACTTATTTAATTCCTATAAATAATTGTATTTAAGAATGTCTGAATATAGTAGAAGTGTATTTAAAGAAGGAGAGTGTGTTTGTAGAATAAATGTTTTTCCTACAGTTTCTTAATTGAGAAACATAAACATAAGTGAACTATTAACTTATTTTATGAGTCCATTTGTTTTATTCATTCCTCAAATAAAATTGCTTTAACTAAACACAAAAACTCACGAGTACAAAGATACACATACATACAAACATAAATAAAGATTTAGTAAAAATAATAAAATATACAAAATACTTTTTGAAGCAGCACAAGTGTGGCAGTAGATGCTTAAAGCAAGTGTTATTGTTTACACCATAAAACGCTTAACAATAAAAGAAAATTAAGAAAAACAAGTAAGAAAGTATATTCGGTCAAGCCCGAACATATAATACCCTACACCGTGTATATGTATAAAACAGTTTTTCAGAAATAGGCGCTATATGGAAGATCATCCAAAAATTTAGTGTCCTGATTTCTGTGAATATAAATATTATATATGTTAAACTTTATCTCGATATAAATACTTTTAAAATATTTATGAAGGTTAAAGTGAATTACGGAGAGGGTCCTATATGAGAGTTTTGACTAATTATGCACCGACCATTATAAAAATAGGTATCATCATTTATGTATATATGAAACCTATTTTTATTTAATATTATTTGGATACCAACATTTTTAAGAGATTTATAGTCGTTAAAGTGATTTTCGGAAGTGGGGCTTATATGGGACCTACGACTAATTAAGGACCGATTATCATAAAATTCCACCATATTATTTGAATATATACAAAACATATTTGTGTTCAATATTTTTTGAATAACTACATTTTTAGAGAGTTATGCACTTAAAAGTGATGATCGGAAGTGGGCCTTATACGGGAGCTGTGGTTAATTATGGACCATTCATTTAAAAATTTTTAAATGTCATTTGGCTTTATTTACTACTCATTTGGGGTGAAATTTGTTTGTATACTTGCATAATTCAAACATTTATGATCTTTAAACCCTAATTTCGGGAGGACATTTGTATGGAGGCCAGGTGAAATAATGAACCGATTTCCACCAGTTTCAATCCCATCCGTCCTTGTGCCAAAAAATATCACGTACCAAATTTTATTGAAATACATATCTTCAAAATTTCGACCTGTACTCAGCGCACAAGCTTTACATGGACAGCCAGACAGATTAACGGACATCGTCAAAGCGACTCAGAATTCAGGTTATTCTGAGTCGATCGGTATACTTTAAAGTGGATGTTGGACCAATATTTATGGGCGTTACAAACATCAGCACAAATCCAATATACCCTCCCCACTATGGTAGTGTAGGGTATAATAAATTACATATTTATCGTCAATTACATGTATACAGTGGTATTAACGCAGATATTCTGGCAAATAATAAAATCTTATTACACTACACTCAATAAACAATCATTACGTTCGTATAAAAGGTTTATTAAAAAATCATATTACAAGTCAAGTCATCATGTTCAGGTTTCCGATAGATTGTTTAGTATATTTATTGTGTCTTAAAATACGTAAATCGGACATTCTTAGAGAAGATGAAAAACTGATTCCGGCCAATGTGGTACTACTTGCAATTTAGCCAATCGTCCAATGGCCCGTGAATATTGTTTTAGGCTTGATATATTCTTTCGTTTCTCATGCAGGAGTTGTGTTTTGGGTTTTTCATTTTCCTAGCATGTTTCTAGCTTGTACTTCAATTGCCAGATTTTGAAGATAATGTCGAAGATTTCAAACATTTAAAGCGGATCCCTCTTTGAACAGTTCGTCTGGCTGCTTATTATTGTAGTAATCCCTGTGCACAGGGATCCAAACTAGAGTGATGTCATTTAGACGACCCAGACTAAACAGTTCTTCCTTACAATATATGACTAAGATAGATGTCGTAGTATACAACTTAAGTTACTTAAGTTCCTACAAGGAACTATTAACAAATTTGTTTATTAATATTTTAATTTCCGATGGATCTGCCATATGTATGTCAGTAATTGTGACAGTAATGTATTTGAAAAGTTGGTTTTTATTATCAAAAAAAAACAAATACTACTGTCCAGAGACGCCAACTATTCAATGGCAAAACATGCCGACCGAACAGTCAAAAAGAGCTAAAAAGTGCTATATTTAAAAATCAAAGATTATTCTGTTTCAAATCCATTTATTATTCATTTTTGTACTTCAAACTCATTTATATTGAACAAATTAAATTTACATATTAATGTTTAATAAAATTATTACTTAAAAATTGTATGCAAATATTTACATTACAATATGTTTCATTTCAATAAGTAGAATTAAAAATATGAACATTAATTTTCAAAAAGTGTTAAATTTTATTCATCTTCTTTTTGGCCATATGTTTGTTTTTATATAATATTTTCATATTTTATATGTTTCAATTGAATTTATTTTTACAAATACACTTGCTGGCAAATCGTAACTTGAACAGCATGCGCTACACCTTTGTAAGCCATATTTTATATGAATTAAGCTAATTTTATTCTTGAAAAAATTTAATGCTGTATCTACTTCAGCATTGGAGTATGGATATGATAATAATTTGAAGACAAACAATGACAATTTTTGAAAAGGATTTCCATTAACCGAATTCTTGAATTGATGCACCGCGATCCAAAATTGATCGGTTCTATCTAAATTTTTCCACTGGTAAAATCTTGAATTTTTAAGGAATTTTCCAGTTCTTCAACTTCTTTAACATCATCTTCAAACTCTTTTATTACATTTAAAGTATTTTCTGGCTTGAAAAAAAAAACATTTTTTACGCTAAATGCCGAAATTTTTTCTAACAATTTGAAATTCGTTGGAAGTTTTTCCCTAATTTCATAAATGAGACGTTTTACGAACTGTATTACTAACTGTTTAATTATATATTTATCTGATTTACTTATATGAGAATCATCACAAGCCTTCTCAAAACTATATATATATATATACATACATATATATTTGTAACAAACATTGTTGCAAAAAATATGTACAAATATTATCTTTATAATGAATTAAAGACGAAACAAGAGGGTAAAAACTGCAATATTTACTGATAGATGCAAAAAGTGTTAAACGTGCCAATATCATGTGTGAAAAGAGCCCGAGCTAACGGAAAATTTTACGTGTCAGGAGTTATTAAAAAGAGTTAAATCTAGCCCCAAAATAGCTAAGTTGGCATCACTGCTACTGTGAGTAAAACACTCTGTGACAGATCTTAAAACTCAAACTGGCTTGATTCTGCTCACACACTAATAACATTTTACATATGTATGTATATTAATATAATTTAACTTTTAGTTAAATTGTACTCTGAATTAACCAATTGTCTTTATTTAGCACAATTTAGTTTTTTAAATACTGGACAGTCATCACTGTGGTTTATCCAATAACATCTTTCAAAACAAAAACTCACACAGGTAAATAAAGGAAAACAAAAACAACCGAAAAATAAATAAAGCAAACAAACAAGCAGTGAATTACATTTACCAGTACATTTGTTACTTGTAAGCTCTTGTTTGAATACCACTTATTTTCAAATCATCCTCCCCGGCAACAAAGCACTCGTCCTGCTGGCTGGACAAGTATCAATTCTGTTCTTCATTTTTTTTTTCGTTTGTTTTTTTTTTTTTTTTTTTTTTTTGTAAAATGCAAACGAGCTTTCAATAAAGATTTATGGTTCGATATGCTCATAAAAATTCCAATTTTTATAGTATGACTATTGTCATTGATAAAGAATATACAAATAGACAGAGTCTGCCAGAAGTATGTGTACAAAAAGTTGAGTTTAAATTACTTAATTGAAATGCAGCCATTGAAGCCATTTCTTTAATTTTAAACTTGGCCACTTTCTAAAAATTAATACGTTGTTTGTCTTTCTATTTTTCGCTTGTCCTGTCCGTTTCAAATATTTACATCCTTATCATACTCGTATCTCATATACTATGCATGAATACAAAGATAACATAAATAATAGAAAACAAAAAGTAAAATAAACTCTTTTGCCAAATAAAAATTGTTGCACACATATGTACATATATGTGAGTATTTATGTATTTTATCTTTACATGAATTATACTTTCATAATTGCAAATCACACAATATTTTTATCAGTAATGTTATATTCTGGTGTTTTCTTTCTTTGGTATTTATCCATTCCAGCTAAAACAAATATCTGTTTGCATCTAAAACCAAAATTTTCTTCCAAAGTAAAATGGAAATGGTAACGGAATGGTAGGAATATTTCGGCGAAAATTTGAATTGAACTTTAAATGAAAACGTTTTCATTTCAGTTAGTTCCGTCAGTTATGATGATCCTATAAATAAAGTTGGCAACAGTTAAAATATTAAAAGTTTAAATTAAATTAAAGTTTTAATTATGTTTTTTAGAAACCTTTAATTTTATTGGATATTCTTTAAGTGTAAGTACCAGAAATCGTTTTTAAAAATTAAACTATATTTAATATATACAAGACAGCATGTATACAATTTTTTGGGAAAAATAATCATATTTGTATTATTTTTTTGTTCCCGAAAAGATTAAGGATGATTTAAAAAAAATGTTGAAAAGCACAAAAATACAAGTATAAATTGAATTGCATGTATCAGTCTATACCAGACATGAAAAATAAGGATTTTTAAAAGATAACGAACTTTACCAAAATATAAGAGCTGACGAGAATGAAACTCAGACACATTTATTCAGTCGTCATAAAATCCAAATGGAAACAACATGAGTTGAGTGATCTACCAGTTGTTTGCCTCTCGGGTAATACCATGTGATCAATATAATGAATCCAAGTGAGCTGCTTTCTGAAAGGTTGCAGCCCATAGAACGTAACTTAACATTACCACGATAGTACCCTTTTAAAATTTAACTTGTGTTTAGAACCCATAGGTAACTAATCTTTTTTTCCTGTTAAAGTCGTAAACATTTAAAGGTTTAAAATCAAAAAGTATGCTTTGAAACTTATGCTTTGTTTTCACTATGTCAGTTTTGTTGTCAAATTGTCCAAATTGTTGTTATCATGATTTTTATGATTGCAATCATGATTTCAAACATAGATGACGCCATATGACAACCCGGTTTCATACAATTGCCAACAATTTGGACAATTTCACAACAAAAATGACATAGTGTAAACGCGGCCTTACATAAATCGCTCATTCATAAATTAGACAAATTTATTAATAATAAATAATTGCCAAAGGAACATTTTTTTCGGAATGAAACCACTTTTAATTTGCTGTGTGGAATTGTAATTTTAGGAATTTCTAGGTTTCATTCTGAAAAAAAGTTTCGTTTTACTTTTTCTATAGAAGCAAAATACGGAATTAATTCCACTTCCGAACAGTCAACCCATCAACCTCATACAAATTATATATATGTATGTACTATTCTTAAACAGTTTATTTATTATGGTTAACAAATCATAACCAGACGATGAAAAATTATTACTTCATATTAGCGCAGTAGGCGATACCAGTAGTTAGCCGACCTAGAGGCAACCGGATAGAGTTACACACGTCTTAGTTAGCCGACGAGAGCTGAAGAGTCATCGGATTGCATTCGTAGCTATCGATTTTCTCCTTGGATTGTATTCCATAGCAATCCCAGTCCTCAGTAAAGAACAAAGTTCTGTTATTCGAACTTTTAAACCATTAACGACCTGTGGTAATAAAAATGGCTCCCCTATTATTATTTCGTTAAAGTATTCAAAAAAAAAAAGAAATAATGAAATTAAAGTACATAATTATTTATAAAACGAATGTATTTAGTAGTATGTTTCTATTACGAATACAATATACATTCTAAATAATATGTACTAGTACTTATGTGTATAATGTACAGAAATGAGTGTACAAATACATATACATATATATATGTACATATATGTATTTCTATATAAATTATCCATGTATGAATGAATGTTTTCATATGCAACTAAGTGTTTATTCTAGTGAATGTGTTTGCATTTTATAAGAATGTTTGCCAAACAGTTAAAAGTCAAGTGCTTCGTTATTTAAGCAGCAAGAAAAATACTTAAATTTTTAACACAAATGCATACTTGGTTATACATACATTTACAAATATGTACATAGATATGTATGGATGTATGTATGTATAAACACAACCCAGCAAACCATATGAGTCCGAAAAGAGTCTTTTCTTACACCTTTTTCGGAGCGTTAACGCTCTTTATGAGCCCAAAAAACAATCATAATTGCTCCGAAAACCTTCAGAAAAGAGGGTCATTACGTTCGAAAATGGTCCGTCAGAAAGAGCTCTTAGATAATGTCAGAAAAGAGTCTTTTATGAGGGTTTTTTTGGGCTCTGTGTAATCTTGTTTTTATCATTCTTGTGTGTTACAGCTATGTTTTTTTTTTTTGTTCAAAGCATAAATAACAGGACAACAACGCTTTGGTACACACATAATTAAGTGGAATTTCTGAGTCATACTGCGTGCCGACTCAGTACAGTAACAAGCAAATTTTTCTTTCGCTCCGAAAATGCTCTTTTGTTGGACTCTTTTCTGACTCCTTTTTCGGAGCGCTCCTAGAATGGTATGCTGGGAATGTTCTTTAGTGATCAACACCATCAACCATATTTCAGCAACCAAAAGAATGTGTCTATGTATGTGTGTTTTCATACAGACCCTTACGCATTCTCACACACACCCAACCGCACCCGCGCATAGACATTAAAAAGTTTTATTGTTACTTGCAGTAGCTGCTGTAGTAATAGTAGTAGTTTTTATAAATCTATGATGTTCATAGATAGATGTTTTTAGTGCAAGAGTGGGGGTTGCGTTGGTACTCGTAGTTCTAGTTCTGCAGTGTCAAAGATTATTTGCAATTGTAAGAACTTCTTTACAAAAAGCAAAGCAAAAACAAAATTAAGGAAAGAGCAAATAGTTAGGTATAAAGTGAACTACTCTTTGCTGGTATAAAAATAAAATTAAAACATCTTCATACAATGAAATTATACAAAAAGAACAAAATGTGCAAAAAAAAAACTATAAGAAAATTAAAAATATGTTGATGACAGTTTGAATTAATCTTAAGCTGGTAGAATTATATTAAAAATTTGCAATGTAAATTATGATTATGAGAAGGCGATATATAAGAAATACTAAACTAAAACACACATTAAATAGGGAAATTTAAAAATACTTTATGTTAAAAGTTTAAAAGCATTTAAGACTTTAGTGGCAAACATTTTTGATATTATAACTCTTTAATCGTAAATAAACTGAAGCATGTATTCACTCTTTTTCCTCACACCATCTTCAAATATCAGTCGAGCAAATCTGTCAAAACTTCTCTCAAGACCTACATACGAGTACATATATCCTCAATGCAGGTTCTCTTCTATGTCCTGCTGCCCATAGAGTCTCATAAGGATTTCGTGTGTATACTTTTCGTAGTAATATTGCACAATATGTTTCAACATTTGTTAAAACATGTGTTGTTCGTTTAGATTAACTTAACTCAATTTCGAATTTATTTCATTAAATTTCTCTACCGTCATCAGCTGCAGACACCGCAAATATTTCTGCTTGAAATATACTGCAAGAGCTTCTTACAGAAAACTCCTAAAAATATATCAATATATTAAGTATTATGACAAAAGAACTAGGCACTTTCAATTGTCTAAAGCTAGATTTACACGATTGAAATTTTCTTCAAAATTGCTCTTTAAAATACTTCAAACTCGTGTAAACAACAAAATTTCTTCAATAAATTTAATATTGAGTTCATAATTTAGTCTCAAATTGAATGCAGTCGTAAGATTGGTTGCCAGCACAATGACTGGCTGTCCGGATATAAATAAATGATTTCTATTATACGAGCAGAAAGAAAGTATTCATTGAAGAAAATAGGTAATTTTCAATTTTATTGAATTTTCATTCAATTTATAATGAGAATTTTAGGGTAATTTTACTGGCAGCTTTCAAAATCTAATTCATTAATGTAAAAATGCATTGAATTGTTGTTTAGTATTCCACACATTGCCTTGGTAGCTGTTGGCCTTTGACCTCCTGTTGAATTCATCAGTTTCGCATGCGTTAATACGAAGTTGCTCTAACGGTCACATTCAAAAATCACACCTAGAACCTCTTCTTAATTCGTCAGCATTAAAGATTTGAACCTAGTGGCGTTTTCTTTTCTGGCAAAAATGTTACACTTTTTTCCTTTTTTATATGGGAAATGGGTAAAAAGTGTAACATATATGTAACATTTTTGCCAGAAAAGAAAACGCCATAAGTTTAATAACCCAGAAGCTTGGTATTATACACCTTATGAATAGAACCATCTGAGTTTTCCTAGTAGCTAATAGAGCCGTATTTATTGTATCATGAATTTATATTCATAATCTATATATCAGACCATAATTCAAAGATATACATATCTACTCTTCTAAGAAGGCACTTAAAAAAACACTTTTACTAAAAGAAATTTTTTTGCTTAAAAGACACTTTTTAAGAAGAATATTCAGCAAACATCGATCCTATCCAAGCACAATATTTACAATTTCTTTTCATTTTGTGACCCTAAAATTTAAATTGCCACATATTTTAAACAACATAATTGGAGCAATTTATTGTGATGTCTTTTCATGTTTTAAAACTCCAACAAACAAAGACTTTCCTTAATCCCTGTTGCAAGTTTTGTGCTTCTATATAAAGAAAAATTTGTGTGTTATTTTTTTTTTATTTAAAGTCACTAGCAGCATTTATGCACAAAAAATAAAAGTAATAAAAAAGTTTCAACTTTTTTTTAAGCAAAAATTTCTTTTTCATAATAAAATGTTCTGTTCAAGGAAAAAATAACATTTATTTTGTTTGTGTGTATGTTTGCATACAGAGTGCTGAGGAGAGGTGGGCTTTATTTTTTAATATTTATAACAAATATTAAATTTTATTAAAAAAGTTTTTTGTGCATTTCTTACTTTTAGACTTTTTGCATGAAATTGAATACAACTGCTTAACAGCGAAAAGCTTATAAAATGCATTTATGTTACTTTCTTAAACAGGAAAATTTATATTTTTCGAAAATTAAAAATATATATATATATTTTTTTTTTTTTTTTACTCTACTCCTAGTTGCAGCCTATAAGGACGAGTGAGTATTGGATGAAATATAATAAAAATGCTGGTAAATGCTACAGAAAGTTGTATGCCAATAATAGTTAGAACTCCATGCTTCGTTCAACATTCAAAGTTAACAAAATATATAAAATTTTCTTTAAGCTATATTCAGCATTTATAAAGTTATTCAAATGAGAATGCGAATCAAAAAACTATTCTGGAAAATCGTAAAAAAGGCTTATTTTTTTTTTGTTTTTTGTGTTTTTTTTTTCTATATTTTTGTTGAACGTTTATTTGAAATGTGCATAACAACCAACATGGCAATGACTGTGTTACAGTTTTTGGCAGTGAATGTTAAAGAATACTATATATGTATGTATGTCTATCTCTACTCACTGAACTCTATATTGAAATATACATTTGGTTAACATTTCAATTTTTTTTCTTTTTTTCATTTTGTAGCAAATAATAAAAAATTGTAACAAAAACTTTTTCAATATTTAGTTTTTTGAAATGAAACGAAATAGAACCATAAATAATAGAAAAAAATAACACAATGAAATAATAATACGAATCATAAAACCAATGAGAGTTTCAACTCTCTCAATCTTACATACAATAACTATGCGTATTGATATTAAACAAATGTTGCATGAAATAAGCTTTATCTACTAACACTACTGGTATTATTTTAACAAGCTATACTACGTTCCTTCTGTTTTTGCTTAATTTTGCTTTATTTTATTAACCAAAACCAATTTTCATATTCAAACTGGCAAAAGTAAATTCCATTCTCAATATTGACTGTGGCTTCAAAAGTACCCTAAATAGTTTGTTTTCGAGCCAAAATTTACGAAACAAGAAAAAAAACAACAAAACTAAACAAGTAAGTAATAGAACTGACAACAGCAACAACTTTCATGTTTTACTGTGTTTAAATAAAAGTTTTAATAAGTCTGCTCATTAGAAGAGATGTTAGAGAATGCCAACCAGCAAACTGAGGAAAACTTTTTACGAAACTATTGCGGAAATAACAAAGTTTTTATATTGGAAAAAAGGCTTTTGGTCTTAAGTAACACTAAGTCTGTACGATTGCATCTTGTATTCGCTAATACATACACAATCATATACATATATTTAATGTACATATATGTGTGTAAATAAATGAGTTTAAAAGCATCCTTAAAAACAGTTGTATTTTACAATGACATTAAGCACAATGTGTCTAAATGTCGGCTGACCAAACACACAAAGAGGACGAGAGATGGTCACAGAGTACGAGCGATACAGCATGGCAGCCAGACATAATTGAAAAGATCATTAAGCTTTACATTGTGGTAAAAAATAAAATTCTAGTCTTGTTTATATTCTGAAAATGTTTCATCACCCTACCCCGCCACCCCCCCTCCACAAAACCCTTCTTTTTTTTAATTTTTTGTTTTAGACAAAGTTTGCTGATGGGTTTTTACACCACAAATTGGTTTAAATAGAGAATTTAATATGTTTAAACATAAAGTATTAAAAACTTCACATGGCTAACAAGCAAATAAATTAAATGTGTAACTAAAATACAAATATATTTACATAGTTTTGGTAAATTGGCAATATAACTTTTATTTATAGTTTTAGGAAGCAAACTAAATGTTTTATCGTTTTTAAACTGTAATAAGTAATAAGTGAGAGTATCTTAAACCATAAATATTTGCATATATTTTTTTACATAACATAAACCAAAAGGGGACAGTGGAAAAGTTTTTGTCTCTGATGAATATTTTTGCTACATGAGTGTCAAACATTGCTTGGCCTTGCAGATTTTTCCACATTAAAACTTGCGCAAAAGTAAACTTCCAATCAGGCGATCTTGCTGGCCAGTGCAAATCGCCAAAAGGGGAGATTAGGCACCCGGGAAATGCATCCTTCAGCATATCGGTTGTGGCACGTGCAGTGTGTGCCGTTGCACCGTCCTGTTGGAACCACATGTTTTCCAATCCCAATTCATCAAGTTGCGCAAAATTTCTAGCATTTTCTGATAGAAGGATTACTTTTGTGCCACCTTGTATTTCTTCATATGTATGTCAAGCAGACAACATCAGCTAATTGTCAATTACTATCAATTACACTGGCAGGGTTCGAAAACAGATGGCTAATAACATAATTTTGGCGAAATATTTTTGTAAGTGATATAAATTGACTGCATTTGAAATAATCTTTATGAACTTTTGTTATGGATTTTTGAAAAGAAAATCAATTCGGTAATTTTTAAATAGTTTAAATTGTATGAGATTGCATTAATAAAATATAATAATTGAACTAATAAAAAAAAAGCAATTCTTATATTTTTCGAATTTCAGAAAAATAATAAATTTCAATAGTTTGAAATTGGTTTAAGAAGAAATTTTCTAATTCCCTCATATACCAATAGTTTTGAGTATATTTCTTCTTATGGTTAGATACCGAAAAATAAAACTTGCCAATAGAATCAAAAATCAACATAATAATTTAATTTATAATATTTTGTTTTTAAATCACTCAGAAAACTGTTATAAAATGATATTGGTTTACATGCTTTGGTATAACCTTTATAGTTTTGTGTTGTTTTTAATGTCTTGGTAAGATAATTAACCAATTATGGTTAATTCTGTAATTTTTTTATTTTGCTCCAAAATTTCAGATTTTTTCTAAACTTTTTGTAAAATTTTCGATTTTTTGTGAAATTTTACGTGCAATTATTTATAATTTTTATATTCACGAATGATTGATAGACATCAAATGTACTTTTGCCATTTATTTGTATAGTTCGAAAAAAAAATGTATAACCCATGAATCAAATAATAAAGATTACGCATTGCGCAGGTCCGTCATATTTTTCATAAATTGTAAATTTGAGAGCAAAATGTCTTCTTGGGACGTCACAAGTCAAAAATATGTTTATGTTTTCTTAAATTTTATATGAATTTGAAATTATGAAATGTGCCGTTTGTAATAGTGAACGTATCCAAAAAACATAAACTTAAGATTTTTTTTTTCGTTTTCCAAAAGAAAATAAATTAAAAAAAAAAAACAAAAACATAAATACATCTATATATTTAAGTAAAAACTTTTTTTTTTGATACATACATGTTTGATACATGTTTTATTTTGAAGCAAAAAATAATAATATTGTTAACAAACGTTATTTTTTACATGTTGATTATAAGGGAAAAATAACTTATGACGTCATGCGCAGAGAGAGGAAATTTTTTTTACATTCTTAGCGCAATCTTTATTATTTGATTCATGGTTATAACCTGATCTTTGCGAAAAAATTTAATTTTAAATCAGTCATCTTGATTATTTCCGTTATTTTCTTTTCTGTTTCTCTTAATCATCAACCTAAAATATTCTCTTACACATAACTCTCTTAGTGTTATAAAATAATAAACTAATTTTAAATGGTAAATGGTGTCAATTAACCACTAAAATGAAAGAGGACCAGTTATTTTCGTTAGCTGCCTCTGATTGATCAACATTGCCATACGCTGTGGTGTAGGCTAAAAATGCAACTTTAACTGAAAAGAAGGCAAATGTTAAAATGTTAGACATTTTCGACTTTTAGTTTATTGAGTAATATTATACCCATATTATAGATTGTAAACTGTCCTCATATATGTATAGATTACCAATAATAAATTTACGCAAAGATGGTCAAATGGTCATTGCGTAAATTCGCTTTGCTTTATGAATTTAAATTATTTTCTACTTGTCTAATTTAACGTGTAATCAGCTTATGATTACGACTGATGGTAAATATTATGACAGAAATACGAGTAACAAAAAAATAAAAACACTATAAGTTACTTAGAAAAATATTAGCATTTAAAATTATTACATTATTCAAAGCATGACAAACATTGGAAACTAAAATTAAATTACTTTGCAAGCAGCCAAACCCATCATGATAAAATTATTCAATAGGAAAACATGCAGCATACAAACAAGCTAATTTCGAATATAGCCTTTGATTGTTATAGAAAATCAGAAATAAAAAAAAAGAAGAAATTAAAATTAAAACAAAAAAAATAATAAATTTCCCAAAAAGTTGCACTACGCTGTTGGCTTAAGTCTTGTGTTTAACATGAAAGTTTTAACAATTAAACCATGTTCTATTGCGATAAGAGGCTTAAAGTGTTACAACATTTTTCATTCATTCATTTAACTATTCATTTGTGGACTATTTCCATTTTGGGTGCGAACTTTTTTCTCCGGCATTTTCGGTGATTTCGTTTTAAGTCATTTGTTGTGAGATAAAAATCCAGTTGTTTGGCTGGCTGGTGGTCGTAAGCGTTAAAGTAGTCAAGGGATGATGAAGTGGATAATGATGGTGGCTATGATGGTGAATGTGGCACAGATAAAGGCAGTTTTGTGATGGCCAACTAAAACTAACAATGTTTTAGTTTTCACGGTTTTTGTTATGTTGTTTGCAAAACATTGGCTTTTACACCAAACGAAACAAAATAAAACAAAACAAAACAAAAAAAGAACTAAAACTAAAGCAAAAAACTAAGCTAAACTTTGAAATAAAAACTGAGCAACAAAAACATTGAACGTAACTAAAGTAAATTGTTATTTTTAATCCCTCTCTTTCAAACAAAAAACATAACAAATTTGCCACAGGTGAAACATCAATTGTTGGCAGTTGACTCCGCTTTACCCTCTATTCATTCTATTCATAGTATTGCCAACAAAATTCTAGATGCTACAAACAAAACACTAAATATTGTTGTTTCCTACCCAACGACTAAAGCAACAGCTCTTCAAAATACAATAAATGTAGACAAGCCAAAAAAAAAAAAAAAAATGCTAATACCAAATGTCCTATATGTACATGTACGTACATGTATGTAAGTATTAGTGTATCGTATATGCATGTAGTTGTTAGATAAAGGTGCAACACAGCTAAAACTAATATTGTTGTACCTCTCCCTTTTTTCACTTCTTAATTTGTTATGCAAACAATCATTACACAGTCAGTGACTATTTATTGTAATTTTTCAAATATCGGTAATTTCCATGAAAAGTATTAATCTAGATATGCAGCTTGTAACCACATGAGCTTTGTCATCGATGGTCCAAATTCTAAAAATGATTTTATTTTTCGAAAAATATATTTATGTATGCATTTTGATGGTACATATTGTCAATCACTGTTGGTATATAGGTATGCACAGTTAGATGTATTGGTTTTAGGATCTGTATGATTTAAAAGCTAAAAATATTTATGCATATACTCGTAAGTACATTAGGGTGTTGCCTTTTGCATGATAATTTATCTGGAGAATTTCGCCACTTCGGGTAGGATTTTTGTGATCCTTCACATAATATTTATACCCTACACCACCATAGTGTTGTAGGGTCCGTCCGTCTGGCTGCAGATATTTCAACAAAATTTGGTACGTGATATTTTTTCGACTTAAGGACGGATAGGATTGAAACTGGTGGAAATCGGTCCATTATTTCACCTGGCCCCCATACAAATGTCCTACCGAAATTGCGCTTTACTGATCATAAATGTTTGAATTAGGCAAGTATATGAACAACTTTCATCACAAATGAGTGGTAAATAAAGCCAAATCACATCTACAAATTTTGTGCAGATCGGTCCATAATTAGTCGTAGCTCCCATATAAGGCCCACTTCCGAAAATCTCTTTAAAGAGCATAACTCACTCAAAAATGTTGTTATCCCAATAATATTTAATAGAAATATATTTTATATGTATACAAACAACGCAATACAATTTCATTGCGATCGGTCCATAATTAGTCGTAGCTTCCATATAAGGTCCACTTCCGAAAATCACTTTAACGATCATAAATTTCTTAAGAATGTTGTTAATAAAATAAAATTAGACACAAATAATATACAGAAATGATGGCACCTAATATTATAATGGTCGGTCCGTAGTTAGTCAAAACTCCCATATAAGACCCTCCCCGTAATCAACTTTAACCTCTATAAATCGTTTAAAAGTATTTATATCGAGATAAAGTTTAACACATATAATACTTATATTCATAGACATCATGAAAGTAAATTTTGGATGATCGGTTCACAATAGGTTATATATCCCATATAACGCCCATTTCTGAAAAACTGTTTTATACATATACTGGGTGTAGGGTATTATATGGTCGGGCTTGACCGACTATACTTTCTTACTTGTTTAAATTGTTAAAACTTTTAGAGATTGACCTAATTTTATTGGCTTTTATTTCAAAATATATCTTTAATAAAATATTTAAGAAGTAATCTTATAATTTGGAATTTGTTTACAACAAATTTTAATTTACTTTTTTTAGCACGGTGTAAAATTGTTTAACTTTTATTAGTATTAACACAGAAAATAAATGAAAGTACTATAATTAATTCGTATTGAAATATATATATGTAGTTAATATCAGAAACCAAAAGTTCAGAAATATAAACAATACAAATATGATGAATTATCAAACTCTACTGAAAAAAATTATGTTGACAACCAGTCATAAGTGATCTGCGTAAAAAAGGAACTTTGGCTAAGAATTTTTTGTTAAAAAGCTAAACATATTTAAAAAGTGTTTTAATCACAAAAACTTTAAAAGTAACTATAAAAAAGATTTAAAATATTTTCGGCATTTTGATATTTATTGCACTGTCCATTTTAAACTTATCATTGAACATGTTCAACGTCATAGAAATATATATTTGTATTTCAGTTAATATTCCGCTGCAAGTTTTTGAATTATTAAAAATAACACCTCTTTTGCATTTCCCTTTACTAGCTAAGCGATTTTTAACGATGTCACGGAAATTTTAACCTCTTCGAATAATTCGATCTCATATTTCAAATTAATCAAATTATTCGAATAATTTAAAATGTTTAAATAAAATAAAATAAAATGAAAAGTAGTCTCCTTCATCAAGTAGTACATAATGTAGTATCGTCTGTTGATAGTTATATTAATAGTTACATAAATTCCTTGACTATTTTAACGTTGTTGTAATCAATGTTATTATCCTCAATATCATTTTCTTCAACATATTCAACATCTTATTCATCACCAGTTTAGGCTAGAATAACGCCACTGGCTCAATTAATAACCAGAGTAATACGGACTTACTTCTTGAGTCGATTTAACGATGTCCGTCTGTCCGTTCTTCCGTCTGGATGGCTGGTCGCAATTTTGAAGACATTTAAAAAGAAATTTGTTATACGATCTTTGTTGCGCCCAAAGGCAGTTGGGATTGAAATTTGTTGAAATTGGTTCACTATTTTTCACCTAGACCCTATACAAATGTCCTCCCGAAATAGGGGTTTATCGATCATTAATGTTTGATTTATGCACCTATTCAAACCGATTTCGCTAAAACTAAGTCGTATATTAATACCAATCACATCTACAAATTGTGTGCATGTCGGTCTATAATTGACCTTAGCTCTCATTGCCGAAAATCAGTTTAAAGAGCATTACTTTCTTTAAAATGTAATATTCAACACAAATATGTTTCATATATATAAAAATCATTCGACCCAATTTTATTATGATCGATCCATAATTAGTCTTTTGGAATTCACTTTAACGACCATAAATCTCTTACAAATTCAACACAAATACATTTCACATATACAGATATCATGACACCTAATTTTCTAACGGTCGGTCCATAATTAGTCAAAGCTCCCATATAGGCCCCTTCAGAAATCACTTTAACATATATAAATCTTTTAAAAGTGTTTACATTGATGTAAACTTTGACACAAAAAATTATTTATATCCACAGAAGTCAAGACACGATATTTTTGGATGATCGGTCCAAAATAAGTCATAGTGCTAATTTCTAAAAAACTGTTTTTGACCGAAAATTATGAAAAATTTTGTAATAAAACCATAAATTATTTATTAGTTTTATTCGATTATTCTTGGAATAATTATTCATCAGTATTTGTTCGATTATTCAAACGATCATTATTCAAATGGATACTCTAGTCCCAGCACTCCTCTAAATTCCCCAATAAAAAATTATAAAAAAATACCCTAATGTATATGTATGTATGTGTATCTACACACATATACCATTCTATCTATACACTTTGTTTTTATAAGCGCTTAATTGGTTAAAAACATTTTTGCTGCATAACAACTTTAAGCTTTAAAACAATTTCCCCAAAACAGTTTAACATACACATAGAAAACACTGAAACAAGGAGACAAACAAAAATCAACGACAACAGCAACAGCAACACAAACAAGACAAATTTCTGGGCACACAATGGTTTAAGTCATTATTACCTACTCAACGTATGTACATACATACAAACATAGCAAATGCACATACGAGTACATAATAAATGTACCCATATTATTAAATATTATGGTCATGTTGGGTTATTGTGTGAAATAATTTGTATTCAGAATTTTGAAGTCATTAAACATGTTTTTTAATTTAATTTTTATTTTTATTTGGCAATCATAAAAAAGCGACAAATTTAAAGCACTCTTATTTAATATTTATGGTAAAGTTTAAGAACAGCACCTAAAACATAACCTTGTAGCCATATTAAATACATATACTACTCGTACACATGCATGCAAACATTTATTTATATTATTATTTATTCAAGTATGTGTGACCAAATAGTCATTTGTGTATGTGTGTGTGTATTTGCATGTGAATATTTCAAGTATTTTTCTAACAGTAGTTTATTTTAGTTGAGTTTATTTTAAGCGCATTTAGAAATTTGTTTCCCTAAAATTTTGGTCATCACACCAATTTACCCATTCCATCTATAATCGAGCTAAAAAACACACAAACTAAACCACAATAACTCCCACACACACACCCACACAAACACACAGTAATTTACACACGTACATACAATATTCAAAACGACGATCACATAGTGTCACTGTAAAAGCCATCAACAAGCACGTGCAAGTGTATAAGTTTTTTACGTGACATAACTTGAAAAAAAAACTTGAACGTTATAAAAACGCATACGAGTTTCTGATTTTTTATTCCATTTTCAGCTTCGGCCCCTCAGGCTGTGTTCAGCCTTGTGAAAGGTGAAAACTAAACGACTGTTAGAGCGGCCAAGACATTTTCATAATTTGCAGGTTCAAAGAGAATTATGAAAAAAATTCAAGTTTCTTTCTTTCTTTTCGTTGCGTTTACTACGAAAAGTCGAAATATGGATGTAAATTTTAAGGTTATGTCAAGGAAAAGTTAAATATTTTGTGAAAAAGTTTTATACGAACCTATGCGAATTGTTAAATGTTGATAAGTTTAAGAATTTAAGGCAACAAATTTAGTAATTTTGTTACCAACAAATACAAAGTTTTATTAAATGTGATTTAATGTTGTATTCTTTGTCGAACATTACATATACATACATATATTCAGTTATACATTGACACCTTCTAATTAAAATGTTTTTCCAAAATCAGTTCACATTTATCACAACCTTAAAAAATATAGCTTGTTTACCTTTGTGTGTTCTTTTTCACACACACGGTATGTTTACGCACTTTGCATTAGCAACATAATTTCCTTTTGTAGACAAAATTAAGATTTTCTATAAAAAAAACACAACTACTTTTATACCTTGTTATGTCTTGATTTATAGATAATTAAATTTTTTGATTGTTGTTCTTATTTATGGAAAAACATATAACAGGGTCAGTAACGTCATTATTAATTATCTCGTTAATAAAAATTATTCTTGAGTGAATTAATTCGGTTTCTGTGCCAAAACAATGTGGCAAAAAGTACTGTGTGATCTAATTAGAACATATTTTTACTTGTTTTTTTACCGACCATGTGTAACTATCCTGCTTTTATTCAGTATTGCTTGACAATTCATCATGTCTCCCAATTTACAACGCCTCCCTCCAACTTATTTAACTGTATTACGAAAATCGGCGTTTTGTGAGAAATGTGTAAAATAAGCAATTGCTTTATTGGAAAAGAATTTTGATGAGCAGCTAGAACCTAGAACCTCCTAAGTTAGATTATTTGGCTACGCTAAGCTTTACATTATTTTATGCTGTCTATGACCATCATATGATAGCAATTGCCTTGCAAGGGAATTCTCGACATTAGAAGTTAGAATGTATCATGAAATGGCTGATCCTCATAGCTGGATTACTTTTTTACTTTTACAAAATAACTTTGTTGCAGTAGGGTATTATAAAATTATATAAATTGTAATTTATGCTCACAAAATATCCTTACCGAGGGACATTTACCCCCAATTTCAACCCCTTTATTATGATGACAATTCACAGAAGCTTGTCCCAACAAATAGCTTACATATGTACATACTCGTATTCGTTTTCATTCTCCTTGTTCAGAAATAGATTTATCAAAACAAGTGGCAGTTTAGTTTAAAATAGCTCTCAAATAAATTAAATAAATGTGACACATGCTGTGGAGATTTTAAGTGGCATCGGCCCTTTCCCTGTTTTATGTATATTTTGTTGCTGTTTTTTTTCTGTTTTTTTGTTCCTTTATTTTGTGAATATAATTAAAAATTTTGCAACAATGGCTGCTGTCATGGGTTTATCATATTCGGTTGATGGTTGTCGGTTGAAATTGGTTAAATTTAATGAGGTGAATTTATATTTGCTGCCATTTCATTTTCATTTTTGCTTAAAGTTTAAAAATTTTGAGGCCTTCAATAGTTTGGTGACTGTGTGTGTGTGTGTGTGGTTACCAATTGTTCTTTACTGTTAATGGATTTTGCAACCCGTAAAATGGGTGGCACGAAAAAGGCAACGCAGTGAAAACAAAATAACAACAACAGCAGCTACAGAAATACTTAAAATAAAAAGGGTAAAGTACATGGCGGACATTTACCAATAATATGTTTTAACATCATTTATTTGTGTCGTTTTTGTTGCTGTTGTTGCTGTTGTTACCGTAGATGTTGATTCATTTGTGTATTTCCTGAATGTATTGTTGTATTTGTTTGGCTGGTGTTGTTGTTGTAGCACGTTATTACGTCAATTTCTATTTAATATCAATGCATTATACATACATACATACATGATTATGTATGGATGTTGTAACTAGCACCTACAAACTTATTTACACACATTCAAAGGCTGTCATATTGCACACAACCATGCACATATACTCGTTCACGTACACAGTTGATGTAAAGTTTTACTATTTTGTCTCGTAAACCGTATAAAAACAGCTTACGCATTTGGAACTGCACGTACATTTTCAACAGTTGTGGTTAAATGTGCAAAATATCAACCAACAACAAACAAAAAAAAAACCCCAACAACATCAACACAAAAAGATGTATTTAATGCACAGTCAACCCAACAAACAGGCAGACAGACGAACAGTCAGACAATTATATGTATTATATGTCCCATACTGAAATTATATGAACAACAATATGAACAACAACAACACAGCAACAGCGACAAAACAATATAAAGTAGAACCGGGCAAACCGAGAGGATTTCTTTAATAACCACACATACAAACTGCCAATTAAAATTTTACAATAATACAACCATCAAGCATTTACACACATATTCAAACATCTGTGAAAATTAAACACACAAAAATCCATACACACATACATACGAGTACGAGAACATACATACGTATAGAGAATGTTGCGTTTATGTTGTGTTGTCTCTTTTTTGCTGTTTTCTTTTATATTTCCTGTTATTGTTGTTGTTTTTTTTTCATTTTGGCGGCGTGTTGATATACGACAACCAGTGTGACCATTTTGGCAATTTTGCGGCAAAATTTTGCTTTTTTTTGATTTAGGTGCAAAATTTTACATTTAACATTTGGGATTTTATTTAGTATTTCTTAATAATATGTTTAGCCTTTATTAGCCATTTACAATATCAAAACAAGTAAGAAAGTATAGTCGGTCAAGCCCGACCATATAATACCCTACACCCAGTATATGCCTACAACAGTTTTTCAGAAATGTGCGCTATATAGGAGATATTACCTATTATTGACTGATCATCCAAAAATTTAGTGTCATGATGTCTGTGAATATAAATATTGTGTATGTTAAACTTTATCTCGATATAAATACTTTTAAAAGATTTATGGAGGTTAAAGTTGATTACGGGGAGGGTCTTATATGGGAGTTTCGACTAATTACGGACCGACCATTTTAAAATTAGGCGTCATCATTTCTGTATATTATTTGTGTCGAATTTTATTTGATTACCAACGTTCTTAAGGAATTTATGATCGTTAAAGTGATTTTCGGAAGTGGGCCACTTATGGGAGCTACGACTAAGTATGAATCGATCACAATAAAATTGTACCGTATTATTTGTATATAAATCAAATATATTTGTGTTAAATATTATTGGGATACCAATATTTTTGAGAGAATTATGCTATTTAAAGTGATTTTCGGAAGTGGGCCTTATATGGGAGCTACGACTAATTATGGACCGATCTGCACAAAATTTGTAGATGTGACTTGGCTTCATTTACCACTTATTTGTGATGAAATTTGTTTGTTTCCTTGCATAATTTAAATATTTATGAGAGGTAAATGTCTATTTCGGGAGGACTTTTGTATGGGGCCCAGGTGAAATAATGGACCGATTTCCACCAGTTTGAATCCCATCCATCCTTGGACCAAAAAAATATCACTTACCAAATTTTATCAAAATTTCTTCAAAACTGCGACCTGTACTCTGCGCACAAGCTTTACATGGACAGCCAGCCAGCCAGACGGACGGACATCGTTAAATCGACTCAGAAAGTGATTCTGAGGGTTATACTTCTACATGAATTTTAATAATTTTTGTTAAAATGTTGAAACATATTTGAAGAAAGTATTTTAAAAAATCGAAAAATTTTTTTTGGCATTTTAAAAGAAATTTCAGCATGAACTTGAAATTTTTTAGATCTGGTCACACTAACGACAACCATTTATGGCTGAGTACTTGCAGTTTGTACTTGTGAAAGTGTATGTGAGAGAGGCAGAGAGAGAAAGGTTGTTTGAGTGTGTTTAAGAGTGTGTGATGATTTTGCTTTGCATACAAATATCAGTGGCCTTTTTTTGTCATCTTCTACTTTTTTGTCTAAATTGATTTTAAAAATTTATTTGTAAATTCTAAAGGGCCCATTAAAATAGTGGAGAAAAACGCACAAAATCATAAAAACCTGTGATTTACTGATTTAAATTAAAGTTGATAAAATTTGTCAAATATCAAGAGCGATTTTTTTTAATTCTACTTTCGAGCTCACTTTTATTATATTCCATCAGTAGATTTTGTTGATGCTTTCACGTTTTAATGTTTTATTATTGCTGTTGTCAACATAAATTATTACCAGGTTATAATATTTAAATTTGTAGGGAATTTTTTTAATTCATATTTAAGGTTTTAAATGTTTAGCGACAAAATTAAAACAATTTTTTATGTCGGTGTTCTAGAGCAGAAGGAGATTTAAAATTGTGTAATTGAGAAAGCAGTTTAAATGTTAGAAAATATTTAAAATGTTAAGACCCAAGACATTTTATATATTAGAAAGATTCATAAGAATTTTGTGGTTGAAAATTAGTAAACTCATAAATGGTTATATGATCTGTCTAACTTGTTGTATGTAATGTAAATAATTTACATTTTTCATGATATAAAGCTTTAAAGGATTCAAGCAACATTTCTGTGCTAGAAGTTTAACTGTGTAAAAAAGAGTTCCTGTTATCAAAAATGTGACTCATTCGACACTAACAAATCTACTAAGCGTTAAGCAGTATTTAGTGGGAATAGCGGATAGAAGCTTACTCAAACTTTAAAAGTTAGCTCCACCAGGGCTGATAAAAGGGGCCACATGAAACAGCAAACGGGTTATCATGCATCATTAATGCTCACGAAAATAAACTTTAGAAACCCGAAAGAGTTTAGAGAGAATACGCCATGAATACAAGATACAGATCGCCACTGTCTGTTAAATAGACATAGTAACGATGGAGAATAAGGTGTCTTTTAGACTTCCGGATGATTATAGAGTATTTCAAGCAGAAGTTCTGATCTTGTGTTAGAAAAACGTAATCCCATTGACATCTTAGTTGCTAGCCTAGCAGCTTTAAAGTTTCATAAAGGTTACTGGGTTAAACAACACTGCAAAATAAAGGGCACCGAAACTGCACAGAACCGATAAAGGAAAGACTTAACATTGTATATTAGTATTATTGAAGAAAAATGTTATCTGACTGGTCAGAATATACTGCACTATGAAAAATTTATAGCTCGGATTCAACGTGACAAGTACTGGACAGGTACTACTGAATTCGGATAAAATTCATTAATTAAGGGATACTGACCCTGAAATAGTATAGGTTGCCAAATGCGGCCTTTTTAAGATTAACTGTGGCAAATTAATAATTCATATATTGCGTGAATTTTGGAATATCCTTTAAATACACTACCAATTAAGACAAATTCGAAAATATGTCAACAAGCGTTGTTCAGGCGTTAAGCTATGTGTCCACGATCGTCAGATATTACAACGTTGTCAGAAAAATGTGCAGAAATTGTCTAACAACCGTTTAAACTTAAAATTGTTGCCTTCCAACGTTGTAAGAAAAAGCATTTTTAGTATATTGGAAGACAAAAATATTGTCACACATCTAACAATCGTGTAAACACACAATTTTGGCATTTTCAGTGTTTTAAGACAATTGTCAAATACTTTTCATTGTCATATGTGCATCTGCCAATGGCAGCATTGTCATAGAAATTATTTCTAAATGCAACTCTGTATATACATAAATAAACAAACAAGTGTGTATTAATAAAATTTCTGAAAAAAGTGGAAGAAAATTAAAGAATTAAATTAAAGAAAATAAAAAATGGATAGCGACATATTTTTTGATGAATCCTGTTTAATAGAGTGCAGATAAAATGGTTCCAATTGCTCTTGTTTGTTCCATGACAATATTTAAAATTTTTAAACATACAAACAGAGCTGCAAAACGAATTTGACAATGACACACAACAATCTGACAACCGTGTGAACTGACAATTGTGTGCAAATGAAATTGTTAGTTTTCTTACAGTCGTGTAAACAGACAATTTACCTTTTGCTAAAAAATTCTCAATGTCAGTACATTGCTAGCACATTGGTAGATATGACAACGTTGTAATATCTGACGATCGTGGACACATAGCTTTAGTCTATTCATGTTGTAAAATAAACATAAATCACTTGGCAGCACAAAATGACCGCCAGTTAAAAAAGTGTTGCAAACTTCAAGTTTCATACTTCTAAAAAAAACACATTTTAAATTCCACTTACTCCAGTCAAAGTTTATAGTAGCATTTGCATGTTTCCATTTTTATTCTAAGCGCATCTGCATATTCCGATAAAGTGTATTAATATTTTAAACTTTTGTTTAGCTACAAATATTCCAAAACTATTACTTAATAATCTTTAGGTATAACGTGACACTGAATATTTTGTGCACATTTGTATGTGTGCATATGAAGGAATAAATGAATTAATTAAAGCACCTGATAACATGACACAATGCCAATGACTGTAATCCTTAATTAAGTGCATCATGTTCATGATTATCTGGAAATCTCGAATGTAATATTAGCTGCTAACTAAACAACAACAAAAGTACAACTGTGAGGCTTTTAATTTAAGTTGCAATTATACGATTACTTACATAAATAAAATCATTAATGTCAGCGAAAGGTACGAGTATAACGTAATATATAAAATCAAATCACTGCATGCAGCAATTCTTACAAATTTAGATTTCCTTCCATAAAGAAAACTCAAGTCAATTTAGGTAAAAAATATGTGGCCTGTTTATGAAATAAATGAATAAACTTTATAAAACAACTTAAGCAAACAAAACCAAGAAAAAACAAAACATTTTAACGGAAATTAAACACACAAAAAGAAAAGAGAATCAGATATGTATGTGTGTAATCAGCCCCAAGAAAGTAATAATATTCAATTTTGTTGAATGCCTTAAGGACTGTTAACAGACTTTTAATATTTCCCTTTCCATATTTATGTATCTCAAAACAAACAAACACACACACACACACAACCATTCGAAACAACATTACAAACAGTCTATTATTATTACACATTTTAGACAAGTTAAATTGAAACCAAACTAAAAAACAAGAAAAAAAACGTTTCCTTCATATGCAGAATTCTATTTGTGAACTCGAGGAGCATGAAAACAAAATATTATTTCCTCTTTGAAATTATGCACACACTCTGTCAGAAAACGTGACAAAATTTACATACACAACTATAACAGAAAAGTATTTAATTTTTAGGCTTTACAAGGATGCCCTAAAAAATACACAACTCTAGGCGATTCAGATATAAGAAGAAAAAAAGAAAAGAAAAATGGGTTAGGAGGCATAAGAACAGAAATTTGCAAATAAATAGGTTTGAATTGGAATATAAAAATAATTTCATTTTTTATCCCTACACCACTATAGTGGGGAGGGTATATAGGATTTGTGCTGATGTTTGTAGCGTCCAAAAAAATATTGGTCCAACACCCACCTTAAAATATACCGATCGACTCAGAATCACTGAAACTGAAATTGGTGGAAATCGGACCATTATTTCACCCGGCCCCCATACAAATGTTCTCCCGAAATTGGGGTATAAAGGTCATAAATGTTTGAACTATGCAAGTATCCACACAAATTTCATCAGAAATGAATGGTACATGAAGCAAAATCACATCAACAAATTTTGTGCAGATTGGTCCATAATTACTTGTAGTTCCCATATAAAGCCCACTTCCGAAAATCACTTTAAAAAGCATAACACTCTCAAAAATGTTGGTAACAAAATAATATTAAACGAAAATATATTTCGTATGTCTAAAAATAATACGGTAAAATTTTATTATGATCGTTATAAGGCCCACTTCCGAAAATCAGTTAAAGAAAAAATGTTGGTATTCAAATAAAGTTTGACACAAATAAGTTTCTTATATACAGCAATAATAACACCTAATTTTATAATGGTCAGTTCATAATTATTCGAAACTCCCATATAAGACCCTCTCCGTAATTCACTTTAAGCTCCATAAATCGTTTAAAATCATTTTTATCGAGATAAAGTTTAAAACACAGACATCATGACTCTAAATTTTTCGATGATCGGCCCACAATAGGTGATATCTGCCATATAACGCCCATTTCTGAAAAACTGTCTTTTACATATACTGTGTGTAGGGTATTATATGGTCAGGCTTGACCGACTATACTTTCTTACTTGTTTATTTATGAAAATAAAACTTATAGTTATGAAAATGTATATGATTTCTTAATAATCCCAAACAAACTTGAATAAAGATAATTTGTAGATTTCCCTAAGCTGAATGCAAATGAAGTTTTGCAGCAAATAAAGGCAATCGGCACAATATTGATCTAACATTACCGCAACATACTGTTAACCAAATTTGCGATATAATCAAAATATGGCAATGTTGCTGCTAAATAATCACAACTCTAATCTGAATTTTTATGCTGCCATAATAAATACTAATAAGCCGGTCCAAGCAGAGAAAGACAAACGACACAAAATTAATTATAATAACATCATCACAACATAGTCGTTATGTTAACCAAATTTGCGATGTAGTAAAAGACGTTTAAAGCGTCTAAATGTTGCACCCGTCAGAATAGGATCGCCCAGCTACTTAAAATAACAGAAATCACAACCAAAATCCCATTTCAAATATCCACCCAAAAATGTTTACATAATTGACAGCAGGTGCAATAATTCGGAATAAACAAATTAAACTTATTATAAAATTTTTTATAAATCTCTTCAAAATATTCCACTAAAATAAAAACAAAACACACAACAATATTTATGGCTTAAAAAATATTTATGCCATAAAACAAAGTCACCAACAACAGTAACAAACTGCCAAAAGAATGTGCACAAAAAAAGGTAATAAAAGCAAAACAATAACAACAGCAATAGCAACATGCAGCAGACAGACTAAATAAACAAAAGAAAAGACTAAAAATAACAATGACAAAAAAATTAAATACTAATAAATAAAATACAATAAAAGGCTGTCTGGCTGGATTGTTTCATCTTCGCTGCCACGTTGCTTGTTGCAAATTCTCAAGTGAGTTTGAAATTTTACACAGCAACAACTACAACAGCAGCAGCAACATGAATTATATACACTAAAGGCCAGTCGCTAGCTCGCCACTCGGTTCTAGTGCAATGTGGAAAATTGTCAACAGTGAAACAAAAAAATATAAAATGGACCACAAAACACACACAGGCAGTTGTGTTACATCCCAGCATACCATTCTAGGAGCGCTCCGAAAAAGGAGTCAGAAAATAGTCCAACTAAAGAGCATTTTCGGAGCGCTCCAAAAAGGGAGTCAGAAAAAAGTCCAACTAAAAAGCATTTTTAGAGCGAAAGAAAAATTCGCTTAAAAAATTATTTTTTTTCCATTTTTATATATTTTATTTAAATGAATTTCATTTAATTTTTTTTACTGTAAATAGAATTTATTTAATTTTTTTCCATTTCTAATTTAGTTTATTTATAAATGAATTCCCTTTTTGTTTAAGTAAAAACAACTCCTTACCGACTCCTTTTTCGGAGCGCTCCTAGAATGGTATGCTGGGTACCCAAAAAGCCATATGAGTACAAAACGAGTCTTTTCTGACACCTTTTTCGGGGCGTTAACGCTCTTTATGAGCCCAAAAAACAATCATAATTGCTCCGAAAACATTCAGAAAAGAGGGTCATTACATTCGAAAATGGTCCGTATGAAAGAGCTCTTAGATAATGTCAGCAAAGAGTCTTTTATGGGGGTTTTTTTGAGCTCTTAAAGAGCTCTTAGATAATGTCTTTTATGAGGGTTTTTTTGGGCTCTGTGTAATCTTGTTTTTGCCATTCTTGTGTGGTACAGCTATGTTTTTTTTTTTTTGTTCAAAGCATAAATAACAGAACAACAACGCTTTGGTACACACATAATTAAGTGGAATTTCTGAGTCATACTGCGTGCCGACTCAGGACAGTAACTAGAAAATTTTTCTGTCGCTCCGAAAATGCTCTTTTGTTGGACTCTTTTCTGACTCCTTTTTCGGAGCGCTCCTAGAATGGTATGCTGGGTAGTTACACACATACAGAAATATTATATATACACATATGTATGTATGTATATGTATATTAGACCGGCTTACAAAAAAGTTTTTCTAGAAACCCCCTTAAAATGAAGTTTGTTAAGTGGACATTTATTTCAAAAGTTTGTTCCGTTCGTCCCACGATTTATAAAGACCAGAGGAAAACTTACTTTTAAATAGATAAGTGTTTTTTTTAAGTTAATTCCATTTGCTTTTAGACGACCTTCTCAATAATCATATGACCAACAAATTTTAATTTTCAAAACGCGATTTTATTTTGTACAAATGTCGCACCAGTCTTGTGTAAACGTACGAGTCTACATTGTAGCGTTATATTGTTGAATGTTACTGTTACAAAATTGTTAAAAGAAATTTTGTGCACTAAAAGAAATATACACATACACACAACATCTTTGTAGCTGAAATAATTTTTGTAAAAAAAAGGAGTCACCATTTTGTAGACACAATAAAACTCTAGGAAAACGAAACATTTTCACTTGTGCAACACAAACACACATAAATTTACATACAACCATAAGAATATTCCAAATTAATACAACCGTATTTTGTGGCTGCTCCACACAAACGAGAACTTAACAAGTGCCATCTTGTTTTGCTAGTGGACTAGTGGAAAAGTGTAAGTACAAAATGCATAATACTCTCAAGTACCTCTTTCCGTTTTAATGATGGCTCTATAAATCGAATTGTTTTCCTTTTCTCCTTAACGAAGGAAGTCGGCTGTGAGTTTAAATTTATTCATTTGATTACAAGTAAAACAAATTTTTATTTATTTAAGAACTGGACAATTTGTGACCATTTTATTTATTTTATTTTTATTTTGTAGATATTGTTATGTGATATCTCGATCTATCTTAAAGGTTCTTGCATTATTTTTACTCTTTACACATTCCCAGTTCATACTCAATCGTAATATGTTATGCAACACTTGTTTAGCTTCGATCTTAGTTACTTCTACACCACCAAATAAAGTTTTAGTTCTTTGAACCCAGACCCAGTTTACCTTGTATTTTAGACCCTTATACAGTTCCAGATTTGCTTCAATCGCGCAGTTCTTTATGCAGTTTCAGAAAAATTATACTGCTCAGATTGGCTTCAATCGTAATTATTTTTACAATCTGAGTTTTCTGGCCACCATTTGGCCTCAATCTAATTATTTATACAGTTTCAGTTTTGCTTCAATCTTTTTCCTTTATAAAGTTCCAGTTTTCTTCAATCTTAGTTCTAATTTAACCTTAAGAAGTCCAGAGCTAGATATCAAACCGGAAAATTGTTGTACTTGAAAAGGAAATTATACTTTGTCATATTCATTGAAATATAAGAGTACATCCTACTACTATTTAGGAAATCCAAAGATTGTTTATTGTTCGTATTATGACAGCAACTTAACAACCGAACGTAGTATTAATAATTGTTTGGATTTCTTTTTAAGTTGTACTATTTTTTCACTTTAAATACAAGAGTTTCTGTCATACACTCACTCATTCACAAGTTGCAAATTGCACAAAAATAAACCCAAATATTGAAACAAATTCTATATGAGAACGAGATTTACACACGTATTTTAAGGGAATGTAGGTAGTGCTTGTAATAAAACACAAACTTACATACGAGTACATATGTTTACAAACACATACCTGCTTAAGAATGTTTGCATTAAATAGTGTATGTATATGTGTGCACAAGTTTTCAACACTCTACACGCCTCATTGTTGTTTATTTTACAAAACAAAACAAAAAAAATCATTGAAATCTAACAATGAATTTCCACAAAAATATTTATATTACAAGTACAAGAAAATAAAAGAGCGTTGAAAAAATAAAACCAACCAGAAACCATTAACATCACACTACGAGTACATACAGCTTTTGGATTTTTCTTTTAAAGTAAAAAGGATTTTAATGTGTCAAGTGGTATTTTGTTTTTCGAGGGATTTCATTTTGAATTTATCAAAGTAAAGACTAAAATATACATACATACATACATACATACAGTACACGCACTTTCACACTTACTGCTGCTAAAGCACTTTCAGCTACAATAAAAATTATTTAAATACAAATTGTTAAATTTTATTTAAAAGGAAAATAAACAGAGTGTCTATTTTTAAATGTAATATAAACCTAAATACCTTATCGGTTTATTGCAGTTAATACGGTGTTAATTAGTGAATCGTTCAATAAATTTCTAAGCACACAATTAATAATTGTGTAATAATTCTCTACCATTCTTCGATTACTATTGATTATTATTCCTTGTAACTCGAGCTGAAAATCTTAGGACACACTGAGTATAAAATGATAAAAAAAAAACTCACAGATCGTAAAAAGCAATACACTCCAAGGCATTTACAATAAATTTAAAATCCAATTACGCGCTCCATTTAGTTATCTACGACTGTCTGTCTGTCCTTTTGTATACATGCATTGTTGTTATTATTGCTGCTGTTAAAATTCCCAATACACCCATCCCTTATTTAGCAAAATATATGTATGTATGTTGAAAACATTATGCAACTAAATTGAGCAAAAATTTAATTTAGAAATCGCCATTAAACTGACTAAATGTAATAGAAATAATATTTAGTACTTTTTTTGAAAATTAATTAAATTTAAATTTGTCCTCAAGTAAGATTTACTTTTAAGTATTTATGCGCAGATTTAGTTAATTGTATTATTACGTTTTTAATTCAACAGAATATATATTACTTAGATTGCAGTGAATATAGGTTACTGCAATAACTCTGTCCATTCTGTTAAATCTTTGGACATCCTAAAATATTTAGAACAAACCTCTACATGTACTAAGCCACTGAATTCGAACTCGTTTGCCAATGCTGATTTATACTAGGGATGCCAAAAGCGAAATCCGAGGATTTTCGGGATTTGTTCTAAAAAATCTCAGGATTTTTCGGGTTTAACAAAAACCAAAAATTAGTATTTGCGTAAAAGAAAGATACTCGTACATATTTTTATCTGATATTTTGGCATACATAAAATCAATGTTTTTTTTTCGCATTTTTAATAAGAGAAAATAAACAGATTGTATATTAAAGCACAAACTGAAAAGGTCAGAACAAAGTCACCAACAAAACTTAAAATTTTACAAAAGTATGTTGTTGAAAGAATAAAAATTAATTTTGAACTGCCAAACTCGAACGCACTATTTTGGTTTTACTTAAACCAATAGTTGTCATTTTAAATCCGGTTAACGTAACAGTGAAGGTGTTTGCCGCATTGATATTAATCTCTGCCGATCAAAAAGAAATCAAGGATGATTTACTCAAAACTTTTAAACTTTAACAATCCAAAATTGCAGAGTGTAATTCATAAAGAAAGAGAAATAATTGTTATTAGAAATGAATTAAAAACGCAATCAACGTTTTTAAAATAAAATAAAACAAGTAAGAAAGTATAGTCGGTCAAGCCCGACCATATAATACCCTACACCCAGTATATATATAAAACAGTTTTTCAGAAATGGGCGTTATATGGGAGATATAACCTATTGTGGACCGATCATCGAATAATTTAGTGGCATGATGTCTGTGAATATAAATATTGTGTATGTTAAACTTTATCTCGATATAATATGGGAGTTTCGACGAATTATGGAACGACCATTATAAAATTAGGTGTCATCATTTCTGTATATTATTTGTGTCGAATTTTATTTGATTACCAACATTCTTAAGACATCTATGATCGTTTAAGTGATTTTCGGAAGTGGGCCGTATATGAGCTACGACTAATTATAATTATGGACCGATCATAATAAAATTCTTCCGTATTATTTGAATGCATATGAAATATATTTGCGTTCAATATTATTTGGATATCAGCATGTTTCAGTGAGTTATGCTCTTTAAAGTGATTTTCGGAAGTGGGCCTACGATTAATTATGCACCGATCTGCACAAAATTTGTAGGTGTGATTTGGCTTCCTTTACAATTCATTTGTGATGAAATTTGTTTGGTTCCTTGCATAATTCAAACATTTATGATCTTTAAACCCTAATTTCGGGAGGACTTTTGTATGGGGTCCAGGTGGACCGATTTCCACCAGTTTCAATCCCATCCATCTCTGGGCTGAAAAAATAGTACTTATCAAATTTTATCAAAATATCTAGAAAATTGCGACCTGTACTCTGCACACAAGCTTTACATGGACAGTCAGCCAGACGGACCGACGGACATCGTTAAATCGACTCAGAAAAAGTGATTCCCCTATAGCTTTACATACGGTTTATCTTTAATAGTATTTATTTATATAGTTAAAGATTAGTTTTAATAACTGGTTTTTATGTGGTCCCTGTTTAGCTTCTATATTTCTTATTAATGCAGTCCTAGTTTAGCTTCAAATGTCATTTTTAGACAATCCAAGTTCTAAGTCTGCTACGGTCGTAGTTCATTTGCTGAGTTACAGACGTAATCAAACAACATTAAAACAACGTGTTAAAAAAGATTTTTCACAAATTTATATAAAAATTCCTTGACACTTATCGAAAAACAAAACTAATTGTTTTGCATTATAGTTAGTTTCCATATAGAAGAAGAAGATAAACCCGTCAATGATCTGCCCAATATAATTTAAGTTAAGTTTCAGACAAGTTTGATGAGTCAAAGTTTAAGACACAATCTTCTTTTGAAACAAAACTACAACGTGTATACGAGTGTGAGTTTACGAGTATAAGTTTAAATAAAGTGTAAATATATGTTTTAAAATCTACATACAGACATACAAATATTAATAAAAGTATTTTTCTTAAACAGATTAATAACAAAGTCTTTAAAATAGACTTTAATGCATATTTTACTCCATTATTACTATCTGTACTCCAATATCAAGGAAATGGCACAAAATGTCATTAAACTGTTATACAAACGGAAGACAAATTGTAAATTTGTGTCGTACATATTGTTCTTTTTTCTTCATGTTAACAATAGACATAATAAAGCATTAAAAATTATTTTATTTGTATATTTTCGTTGCTTAAAAAGGAAAAAAAACTAACAAAAGAAAATTAAATATGAAAATGTATTTTGTTTACAGTTCCTTCAGTTTTCTAGCTGTATTCTTTTCTAAGACTTTATGGTCATGAACGACGTCTTCACAAGCACTAACTTTCATGCGGGAATGAAATGTTGGATCATTTAAACATTTGTATAGAAATTCATGTGTGTGCGAGTGAGTGTTGTTGTGTGGAAATGAATGCATGTGTCTGGTGATTTTTGCACAAAAGAAGACACATTTCTAACAGTGTCATCAACAGGTAGACATGTTATTTAAACTCAAATGATGTGAAAATGTACAACTACAATATCAACGTTAAGTGTATAAACCTACCAAGACTTTTCCTTACAAATGTGTAGGCATTAGAGTGATCCCGTTTGTAAAGAGCCCCAGAAATGTTCAATGATCTCAACTAAAATGTTAATTTACTTTTTTCAGAGACACCTTTTTTGAAAATATTTGCGATAAGATGAAGTTTACAGATTGATCATGGACAATGAAGATTTCTAATGACGCCTTTGGCAGGGTAGAAAATGCATTCCAGTTTGCCAATTGTTCCAGTACTTTACAATAGTATTCTTGATTATTCGAACTATTAGCCTGAATAAAAAATTGTTCCCTTAAAAAAGATAAATATTATAGTTCAATTCCTTCTCTAATTAATAAATTTCTAGAATATGATTAAATGCTAAAAATTGTTTTGTTTCTTAAAATTGTTTAGGTTTCTTTAAAGGTGAGTTAAGATTGTGAACCACCTTAATGTTAAAACAATGTCAATTGTATACATATACAAATAAACATACATTCTAAATGTACTTAAACACATTTGCATTTTAAATTTTCTGGAGAAAAAAAAATTCAAAAATATATGAAAAATATACAGTGATTTCATACAGTAGTAAATTTTTTATATTAGATTTATATACATTTTATGGTGGATAAAAGATTTACAAATACACAGTAAATGCTGGATTGCAAGGACCTCAAAAGCTATATAAAATAAACCAATTATATTAAAATAAAATAAATCCAACGAAACTTAATCAATCAAAAAGTAAAATTTAGTATTTAATATATAACAATTTTTTTTTTTATCAAAAAAAGAATATTTTATACTGTAAAATAAATCGTTTTAATATTTATTTTGTCTTTTGCCATATGAACATAAGAGTACGTATTTTTAAATACAATCATCATTCTTGTGCTCTTCTGTCACCTGAAGGTTGCACAAGTACGAAATGACAATGACGAGACTAAAACTAAATAAACATTTTAAAGAAAACTTCATTAAATTAAATTGTATTTAGATGTTTAATAAAGGCATCATCGCCAGAATATAATGACTAAGACTTACAGATGTCTTTATCAGCAAACAGTAAATTGTTCATATACATAGAAGATATTCTTGAGTATCTTCTAAACTAAAACTTGCTAAAACTTGTTTTTTAAAATGCCAAAAAAAAAAAACTGTGCTAAATTTTTTAAAATACTTTCTGGAAGTAATTAAGTACCAATTTGAGGTACGCAGGATTAAAAAATAAACTTTTTATATAAACAATACAACTTTGAACTCAGTAACAAAACTAATTAAAGTTCTCTCCAGGAGTATATCCTTAAAGATAACTCACTTGATTTTAATTATCTTTTTAATCCACATCTAATATAAAGGATAGAATTCATGGTATTTAAAATCATTATATTTCTTATTTTATTATACCCTACATTACCAGAGTAGGGTGGGTATGTTGGCTTTGTGCTCATGTTTTTAATATCCAAAAATATTAGTTTAATATCCACCTTAAAGTATACCAATCGACTGATAATCACTTTCCGATTCGATTTAATAGCTGTCCGCGCATAGTACGGGTCGCAATTTTGAAGATGTTTCGATTGTTGAAATTAGTCCATTTCCACTCGAAATAGGGCTTTATATATCATAAATGTGATATTTATAAACGTATCCAAATAAATTTTACCACAAATAAGTTGTATATGAAACCTAATCACACCTACAAATTTTGTGTAGATCGGTCAATAATTAGTAATAGCTCCCATATATTGATTCACATCCATAAATCACTTTAACGGGCATAACTCTCTTAAAATTAATAATATATAATCCAAATAAGTTTCATATATATAGAAATAATGATACCTAATTTTATAAAGATTCGTCCATAATTCGTCATTGCTCCCATATACAGCTCAATTCCGAAACTCCATAAATCTCCTAAAAATATTGGTATCCAAATGCAATTAAGAATTAGAAATCATGGCACCTAATTTTATAATGATTGATCGATAATTAGTCATAGCTTCCACATATAAGAACCGCTACTGAAAATCACTTCGTTTTTGACGACTATACATTCTTACTTGATTTTTATAGAATTCTTTCCACTAAATATACTCGTACATATAAACTTCTCAATTTATAAATTGCAAACCAAAAATATTCATAACAAAAGCTGTAAGGGAGTTTTCATAAAACGCATTCTTGCATTCACAAATTTGCTTCCAAAATTTACGGTTGAGTTTTGATTTTCCCACTCATATGAAGTTAATTTTTGCCATTTTAGTTCAAGGATTGTAATTTCATCATAAAATGTTCATATAATTTTCCTTCTCTTTTATTTTCAAGCTGTTTTCAACAGAAAATAAATTAGTACTTTTAAAATTTTAAAATACTAAAAAATGCTAAACATATTTTTAAGAAATGCTAAATAAAATGCAAAATGCTTCTGCAGCTAAATCAAAATAAAAAATAAGCTAAATTTAGCGACAAAAATGCTAAAATGGTCACACTGTTGAGTATAAGTACTTGTAATTGTCGATCAATATTGCTCATACGCCCTAGTTCATGCATTTGTTGATATAAAAGTTTCTCTTTTTTGTTAAATCAGGCTACAGTTCGTTTTTTTTTACAATTTAAATAATATTAATAAAAAACTTTAATACATTTTCGATACTTATTTCAAAACTACCTATTTAAATGTATTTAATATAATTTCGCCAATGCTAAAATTAATCTGAGCTCTTTTTAGTTTGCAGTTTAAATAAATGCAAATGGTAGTAATCGCTGTTGATAACTTGCAAACATTCTGATATCCCTATCTGTTCCTTCTGTGCTGCGTAATATAATAATTTTTGAAAATTTTCAATTTATACAAAATTACTCGTACGAAGAAAACATAGAAATATATAAAAAAAAAAGTGAAAAAATCAAACTTTATAAATTATCTCCAATTGAAACCATCTTTATAAATGATTTTCTTTTAGTTCTTTACACATGTTCGTCTGTGCACTTTTTCAGTTGGGCAACATAAACAAAAAAAAAAAATAAAACATCGCACAAAATGAAAAGTTGCTTTCCTAAGCAAAAACCATACAAAATATACTTTTGTAACTATTTAATAATAATAATTCTTTACTCTTTATATACTACCACTGCAGTGCTTAAGAACATTCACACACTCACACACTCATGCATGCAATACAATTTGTATGCAGCAGGAACGAAAAGAGTTTTGAAATTAAGTACGCATTTGCAAAGTAAGTCCGAAGAAAATCAGAAGTAGTGGAGTGCTATGGATCAGAAAATCAAATTAAAGGTGGCGTATCATAAATTCGAATTTCATATCTCCAAGGGCACTTTCAATAAATATAACAATTTTTGATAAAGTAATCTATCCTATGTATCATCCGGAGGCACATCGATTTATTCCCATCGTTAAGAGAATGTATTTAGAGTGTTAATATTCATTCCAAACTTTATTTAATTTAAAGATATAAATTTTTCTTATTAAGAGAAAATATAAGTTTTAAAATAATGTGTATTATTCTTGAGTATTCTTATTAAGATTGATCATACTCATACGTTGCGTTCTCCTGAATTCGATATATTGATAAACACTTGTTGCAACAATATATCGAATATATATTCGAGAGATGGACATTGAAAACCAACTATTTTTTTCAAATAAAGTGTAATTCATATAGATATTGGCTTGATTTGTTTTTCTTTTAAGGTCATCTAATTTTTATTCAATATTGTTTCATAATGCACCCTGCAAAGGCTCACACCGCAACAAGATCTCCAAATTATTGAGTTTTAGTTCGAAATATGTTACGAGCACTTTAAGCAACAAATGGTTTGTATTGCCTTTCGACCCAACTATTACCAATACCATACGTAAATTTGGGTCTCAGTTTGCATTATTCCAATTATTCCAACCGAATAAACCACTTCCATAGTTTTCGTTGATAATGCAGCTAGAATTGAATACTTGGCAGCAAACATTATTCGCCTAATTCGCGATATCATTGCTGGAAAAAGCTATCGAAAATTATTATTATTATTCTTCGATTTGATTACCTAAAACGTATTCGCGGCCCACATTTGAATGAAAAATATTTTATCAAGTACTTGTCAAATAGTTCTGAAATCCAATTGAACAAATTGGAGCAAACAACCGTTTTTTCGATGTTGAATTTTAAATTCGTAAGGTTGTGCTAAATTAAAGATTTTTTTTTATTAAATCATACTGAATACATAAAAGGGAAATTTATGTGAATTGTTTAAAACTCACTAGTGCCATGATTTTTTAAAAAAAACGACTTATCACTTAATATATTGAAAAAGTTGACAATTTATCAAAGAATTTTTAAAAAATAGTGTAATTTTATCACCAGCATTATAAAATTGAAAACAGAACATATGCTATTAGATTAATTCCATCACCTGTCTGTTTCATATATAGTGCTGGAATAAAAACTGGGGCCTAATTTTGTAACTAACTATAAGTATGACTTCAAATAAAACCATAAAAATAATTCCGAAATAAATCAAGATCATGGTGATAACTTTTGTTTATTAACGATGACCAGGAAATGAAATAATTCAGTTAGTTAATGGTATCAAAGGTTGTTTGGAAACTGGCACACGTGGTTGAAACCATATGTCGTCCATATCAATATTATCTAATTTAAAAGGAAAGTACTCACGATATTTAAAACCATGACCAGCTTTTTTTTTAGTAACACTCAGGCCTGTATATTAATTAATTAATTGAGTTACTTTCTTTGGAAAGGGATAGGTTAGAAGAAGAATAGGTGTTGAAAGTAGAGAAAAGCTTTTCATATGACAACACTGTAATTGCACGTTATGTTTATTAATAGTACAGTATTGCAGCGCCTCTGGTGGAGAGTAGGCGCATTGATCACAACTTAATTTATAGCCATTATTTTAACTATTTTACTTCGGTGGCGTTTAAACGATATTCCACCGAAGTAGGGCGCTGTGATAAATATTAGCTATGATGGATAGAAAGAAAACTAATAATTATTAGAAACTGATGTTGTTTGGAGTAGCAGCGGCTAGGAATCGAACCCAGGCCACAAATGCCAACACATGCTTAATGATCCCTTAAGCTACAGCACCCTCTTTTCATTAAGGTAAAGAATTGTAATTAATTACTAATCCTATACAGAAAGCTTTACTATTTTTATACCCACCACCAATACGTGATTATTAAAGGATCAACCCATATTATTAGAACTGATTCCGAAAAACTCAATAACCTGCTATAAAATATCTCATAAATATTTTTATCAAACTAAAATTTTACAAGGATATAGAGTTGATTCTTGGATTTTGTCAAGGTTACTCCTTAATTGTCCATAACTCCCATACAATATTACACTTTCAGGAACAACTGGAATACCTATAAAATTTCTGTATACAGTCAAACCTCGATAAAACGACACTCACTATAACGAATTCCTCGATTTAACGAATTTTTTGAAATCCCCTACAACGCTCCATAAGATTTAATACAAAATAAACCTCTATATTACGAATACATTTGTCAATAGCCTCGTTATAACGAATTTTCATTCACTGCAGACTAACGAAATATAAAGAATTATTTACCTCTATTTAACGAATTTTGTCAACTTACAACCTTTTCATAACGATTTCCATCAAGTAATCCAAATTATATGAAACAGATACACACAAAATTATTGTTTGCAACGACAACGTCTCCAGAAAACATGCATTTGTAGACAGCAGCTTGCACTAGACTAACGGCTGAAATATTCGAAGAAAAATTTATTGTTGCCAAGAGATTGTACGCTTGTTGCAGCAGTTGTTGTTGCACTGGCTCAACTTATTATTTTATAAATGTAAACTATTTCTGAATTAAATACAATGCTATTTTAGAATTTTAAAACTACAAAATACAGCGTTTTCCTTTAAATGTATTTTGATTTATTAGCGGCAAACGTTCGCTATAACATGGTAAGCAGATGATGATTAACATACGAAATTTGTTATTACCTCGTTATAACGAATAAAAGTGCAACTTCACCTCGATATAACGAACCTCATTGGAACGAATTATTCAATAAAACGTTTTTTTTAATCCCCTTAAGATTCGTTATACCAAGGTTGAACTGTATTTGGTATCAATACCAAATACAGCCTCAAAAACATGAAAATAATGGCGCAATATTTTATGACGATTGCACCATAATAGGTGCTAGCTCCCATGCCAGGTATCCGAAAAATAAAATAACTCGTATAAATGACGTATTGTATTATAGGCCAGGCACAAATGGCGGCAAATCTTAAAATCTAGCATAAGTTTCGAGGCAATCTTTAATTTGAGGTTAGATATCGTTTATATTCAAAGACACTTCTCTGATCACACTCGTATCCCCAGTGTAATATATTGAACTGCACACTCAGCATTCAGTCGTTTTGTTGCAGTATTCGACCATAAGATTATTATTCTCTTCCATTCTCTACATGTGAATGCAATTGTCAGTGTGTGTGTGTTAGTTACTACAACATACTATTGAATATATGGTTGATTATGTGGTTAACAAAATTTCTATGCATAACTACAAATACAACTACATGCATACACATGTGTATGTCTATGTACATACATATATGTATGTGTCTATAAGTGTTAGTGTACTCGTATATACATATGTATGTATATGCATAATGATACTTATTCTTGTAGTAGTGCATGTGTCTGCAGTAATAACTGTAAATGTTCAAAAATTTTGTATTGAAGGATGTTCGTAGTTGTAAGCGGTTTCTGTGGTTAAAAAGGGATAAATTAAGAGAAAATTGTTAAAGAAAATTACAAGAAAATCTTTACAAATATAAAGAAAAACACATGGCACTGTATGGAACTGTATGAAAAATGTATTCTATTTTATATTTTCCTTTTTGGCGAAAATCTTTTTCATTTCCAGCAACCAAAAATTATTACGGAAATGTATGGTATTGAATTTTTAAATGACTTTTATACAATTTATTTAATTACGTTTATTATGTGAATACACTTATGTATGCACACACTTATCACATAATAAACAAATGTACAAATATTTATCATACAAATGTATACGATCTATTTTTGGGGACTTTTCAAATCATTTGAAAACTCATTCATCATTAAAAACAAGTTCAATTCTTGTAAATTTTGTAAAGAAAATTCTTATAAAATAAGCTTTGAAATTAATAAACTAAAATAGTTCCTGATAAATAAATTTACTACAAGTAAAAAAAAAAACAAGATATGCAAAACTAATTTTAAGTTATTTTAATTTACACAATAATCAAGAGATCAACTTTCAAAGGAAGTTGAAATTTACTCTATGATTTCTAAATTACCAGTTTAAACTTAAATTATATTGTTCTGAATTATTAGGGCTAAATATGCCTATACATAAAACAGTTGTAAATACAGCCAATTATACCTGAAAGCTGCATATTTTAGAACAGCAGTCATTGACACAAAAAACATCTTTGCTAAGACACTAATTCCCATACATTTACATTCTTACATGCACGACTGCGAGGGGATACGTAAAAACTAACTGTTCTATTTTCTCTCCTACATATTTTTCCCCATAGATATCTATACTTTTCTATACAAATGCCACCATTAACGAATTTATAATTGCTGTCATTATACTCTAATTTACTAACTGTACAATTTCTGTTCTGTTCTGATTCTCATTCTCATTCTCATTTTGATTCAGATTCTGATTCTTTAGTTTCGTTAATTGTCACCATATACTGTCTGTGTTTATTTCTACACAGTTGTGCTGGCTGTTGCCAGCAACAATAAGAACAACAATGTTTGGTTGATGTCATCTTTATAATTGTTGCAATTTTCCTACATTTCTTCACATCCTAGACACAGACAATGCAGAAAAACTACATAAATACATACATACGAGTATGTATTACATAGACACATACATACATACATTTGAAATAGTTAACTAGAAAACGGATGTAATTTTATACATTCTTTAACTACAAATAACGCACTATTTAATACGAATAAGAGAAAATCTTATTATTTATTAAAAAAAAAAAAGAAAACAAGAGAGTGGAAGAACGATTAGGGTATTTTTGAAATAGATAATTATTTTAACTCTTGCAGGATCGCTAAAAATTATTTCAATTTTAAAATTTCTATTTATAACTTAAAGATTTGAAAAAATAGACCAAAATTCTTTGCTATTATCAACCAATAATTACAAAATTATTTCATTAATTACTGCATGCCTCTCTTTGTGAAGTGATAATATTTTGGCTATTTAATTTGTACCAAAATAGAAACATGATTTAAATAATTTGATTAATGCTTCATCTTTGAGTTCCAGTAAAAGGTTAATCATAATTATTATACAGTTGACTGATTACACAACCGTTCCCTGTGGGTAAAAAATAAAATCTACAAACGACAGCGACAATATTGTTAGGAAAAGGAAACATACTTCTGTCTAAATAAAGCGTTATGTACGTCTGTTTGTATGTTACTATGTTTAATTTTTATTATTTATCTAAAAGTTAATTTGTTGTATAATTAATTGCTTTTAACGATGACAAAGCTGTCATACGAGAAATACACTCTTAAAATTTGTGTGTGCACGCGTAATAAAGAAATTTTTGCAAATACTTTTTATTTATATAATTATGAACAAATATTGAACCAAAATTTATGCAAGCCAAAACAGAAACAGTTTTGGATAAGCAGAAATGGAGTATGACGAGAGATAACAATGCATTTTCAAAAATAGTGAGAGCAAAATAATCGGAAGCGATAATTGCCAAAAAAAAAAAACTACATTTGAGTTTGAGGGAACAACCCACAAATGATTTCCCAAAATAAAGTAAATGCAAATATGTATTGGTGTTTTCTTTGCTGAAATAAAATATTACACCTTTATTATGTACATTTTTATAATGTGGGGTAACATTTTAAAGATGTCGCATTTTTAATGATCAGAATAGAACATAAAATCACAACAGCGAAACACTTTTTTTTCATCTACAGCTGTTTTTTTTTTTTTTTTGCTAAAAAAGAAGAAGCAGATAGCTTCCTGGTAAGATCGCTTAAAATAAGACAATGAATATCTCTCAAAAAGACCAATGACACCTTCCCGACTAATATGCAAATTCTTCTTAAAGTATAAAAAGTAGGAGATATTGTGTTATGAAATTTGACATATGTACATTAACTTCAGAGTATCATTGATTACGTTCTCTACAAAGCCTTTCACTCGCGGTTGTGAATTTCTTTCCATAATCATATCATCTGAGGATGATGAATCCAACAAGACATCCAAAATTTTTTTAGCACATAAAAAAGTAGTAATATTTTCCATTTTGTATATTTTTATATTCTACACCACAATAGTGGGTAGGGTATATTGGATTTGTGCTGATGTTTATAACGCCCATAAATATTGGTCCAATACCCACCTTAAAGTATACCTATCGACTCAGAATCACGTTCTGAGTCAATTTAACGAGGTCCGTCCGTCCGTCTGGCTGGCTGGCTGGCTGTCCATGTAAAGCTTCTGCGCAGAGTACAGGTCGCAATTTTGAAGATATTGCAATAAAATTTGGCACGCAATATTTTTTCGGTCCAAGGGTAGACGGTATTGAAACTGGTGGAAATCGGTCCATTATTTCACCTGGTCCCAATACAAATGTCCTCCCGAAATTGGGGTTTACTGGTCAAAAATCTTTGATTTATGCAAGTATGCAAACAAATTACACCACAAATGAGTAATAAATAAAGCTTAATCACATCTACAAATTTCGTAAAGATCGGTCTACAATTAGTCATAGCTCCCATATAAGGCCCACTTCCGAAAATCACTTAAAAGAGCACAACTCTTCTAAAAATGTAGGTATCCAAATAATATTGAACACAAATATGTTTTGTACATATACATATAATATGGTAGAATTTTAACGACAATCGGTCCATAAATAGTCGCAGCTCCCATATAAGGCCTACTTCCGAAAATCACTTTAAAACATTGTTATCCGAATAAAATTTTACAAAAATGAGTTTCTTATGTACAAATAGGATGACACCTAATTTTATAATTTCATAAATAGTCAAAACTCCCATATAAGACCCTCTTCGTAGTTCACTTTAACCTCCGTAAATCTTTTAAACGTATTTATATCGACATGAAGTTTAACACAGATAATATTTATATTCACGGAAGTCATGGCACTAAATTTTTGGATGATCGGTCCATATTAGGTCATATCTCCCATATAGCGCCCATATCTGAAAAACTGTTTTATTGATATACTAGGTGTAGGGTATTATATGGTCGGGCTTGGCCGACTATACTTTCTTACTTGTTTTTTTTTCTTAACACAAATACACATTCATAAACAAAACAAATGTCAGCTGTTTTATCGTGCGATTCTCCCCCTCTAATAATATAGAGTGTTAAAGGTGCAACATTTTTTAAATTTATAGAGTGACATTTATAGAAAGAACACGCTACACTTTAGCAGTGGTGACATTTTTTCAGAAAAGAACACAAAAAAATTAAAAAAGGTGTGAAATGGGAAAAACGTGTAACATTTTTGCTAGAAAAGAAAACGCCATATGTTAGTCCGGTGTGCCGATGGCATCATTGCACCATACAGTTTCTAAATTCTGGTTTAATTGAGTGATATTAATGTAGACGACAGTGTGGTTTAAACATCTTAATATTACTGCATGAGACGTGATCTCTCTTTTTCGAGATTAACTGAATTCTAGTATGATTGGTAAAAAAAAATTTAAGGCACTCGTCGTCTTTTTTTGGGAAATAATAGTATAACAATTAGATCTAAGTTGTCGAAAATGTTATGCCAACTGAGATGTAATATATACCAGGGAAATTAACTTTAACAAAATTTAACAATAATAACTCTAAAGTATAATATTTCAATATTAGCGTATTATTTTTGGAGCAGTTGTTGAGATGTTCCAAAAGAAACAATAATCCTTTCGAATAACGCTTTACCAAATGAGACAACAATATTGCTCAGTGTATGTCAACAAAACAACTTCAATATGCTGTCACTCAATCACTGCAACTGCTGCATTTGATTTTTCCCATTTCTACATCTGTTGTGTTCTGATGAAGAAAAATTATCCATTGACTGAAAACTAATAATTGTATGCTGCTGTTTTTTTTTGTTTCGTTTTACTCACAAAGTCAATCATGTGCATCCGTATTAAATTGTACAACTTTAAGTCGAATTTGAAAGTAGAATTAAATGCTTAAAGTAACATGTATTTATTTTAAATATTTGTTGTTTTCAGTTGTTTTGTTTAATCTGAAAAAAAACATCTTGTTGTCAAATGTTAATTCATTGTTACCTTTTTGAATTTTGGATTTATGTTCTTACGTTCGGTTTCTTTTTTCTTTTCAAATAAGAAAAACAAAGAAATTGCTTTCTTTTAAGGGTTTCTAACAACGTAAACATTTTGGGATGAATGCTATGTATTTTATAGGTATGATGTAAAAGTGTAAGTATAAATGCCTTGTAGTTATTTTTATCTATTTTTGTATGTTTGTGTTGTTTTTATATGTAGTGTACATTAGTAAGTATGTATGTGTGAATATATACAGATTGCTGTATATCTAATCCATTTTATTCTCACCGCTTGCTAAAAACTAAAGACACTTACATGCATGTGTTAAATTGTATATAGATATATTTATAGATATGTAGTCAATTCTATCAGTAACTTAAACTGAATTAGCTGGTGTTTACAACATAAAATATTTTCATATAATTAGGCAACATAAACCAAGATTATTTGGGATATTTTTTTTAAATTTTAAAACATGATCACTTGTGACATAATAAATAATTATCAATTTACCCAAGAAAACCTTAAACATATACAAACATGCATACGAGTACATACATATGTACATGTGATGTACAAATAATAGTATTTTCAATCCTAAGTAAATATGTACATATTACTTTCTTAAGGATAAATGAACGTACGTATGAATGAATGAATGTAGAAATGAATGACTTAAAGGATGGTTGCTTCTTTCACTGAATCATAAACTGAAGTGAGTGAGTGAATGAGTGAGTGAGTGAGTGAGTGAGTAAGTGTGTGTGCCTTAAGGGATTGAATTTCTTGGCTTCGGTTTCCTTTTATTATTTTTTCCTCTTAGTTTTTGTACTTCTTATGAGTTTGTTTTGTGTTTCTTATTTGTTATTTTGCTTTCTTAACATTTATACAATTATTGTTATATTTTGACACTACAAAACATCTTCTATGAATGAATTTGTGTGTGAGCGTTAGGCTTTAGAAAGTAGTATAATACTAAATAAATATGGTTAAGGCAAATGTTACCTGCTTACAGCCTGACTGACTGTTTTTACGTGCAGGCTGTTGTCAGTTGTTGGCCAGTATCTTTGGCTTTTATGTAGGAGAATTATAAAGTACCTATACATACATAAGTAAGTACATATATGTATGTATGTATGTAAAATAGGATTGCTCCAAAATGAGTAAGTTGTTTTCAACTTGAATTATACTTAAATTTGTTGGATTTGTGACACTCTGTTGTTTCGGTTGCACTCACTAACTTTTATTTATTTTTGACCATAGAACACTTTTCGACCAGATTATAGCAGAGTGGAAATGTAATCTATATAGTCAGTCTATTTATCTACATATCTGTTATTATACAAAGTGGTTCTGGGTATGGGTCATCGCTGTCCTTTTGAATTATCGAATATATGCGATTTTATATAAAACTCTTAAAATTCCAAAATGTCTATAGCTGCGTATTTCTGCTTTGAAATGAAACAATTTAAGTTAATGAAAAAAATATATAAATTCATTTCTATGGGGAAGTCTAATGTGTATCTATACAATCATCCATATTTAACTGACAATGTTAGTTTTGCTATATTTGTTTGGGGATTATGTATTTTCTTTCGTACATTACTTCTTTTTACATTTTTTTTTTTAATTTTTATTAAATGTCTACCAGGGCAAAGAAGTTATACTTGCACTACTTATGTGTAAGTGAGAGTGTACATACATAGATACATACATACATGCATACATAGTATATGTGTCACATACTTGTTTGTTAATATGTATTTGTGTAAAGATCTCTGAGGGAACTTTGACAATTTTATTTCGTTTTATTTATACCTTTTATAAAATGTAGAACTGTAAGTCTGCTTGATTCCTAGTAACTACAAAATACAAATACTCGTATATAAAGGGAGGGTATGAGTTTATGGTTTTGCGAGTTCAATGTAGTTTATACTCGTATGTATTTTATTTTTCATTTTATATTTTATTTGATTGTTGTTGTTGTTGAATTACATTTGCCAATTCTCAATTATTTTTCAATCAACTTTATGGCGTCTTTAGCATTAGCAAAGATTATTGGTTGACAAGTCGTCATTGTAAATCGTTTATTTATTTTACTTATTATTTTCTATTCATTTTTTGTTCTTTTACGAATACGGTATCGGATATTCTTTCTCTAATAGGATAACTTGATAATGTCTTCCACACATATAAAAGTATTACAGAAGGATACAAACAAGTACATACACATACTATCATATATTTGTATGTATGCTTGTATCGCAAAACAGGATATTAAGAGATAAAGAATATAATACAAAGAAAAGTAATTACAAAAGTTGATGCTGCTGCTGCTACTTTTTATTATTTTATTTTTTTTTTTATCTAGTTTTTGTTGTTGTTTCCTTTTTGATCTTGATTTCTAGTTCTTATTTCTTTGTTTTGGTCTTATTGTTTGTCATGTAATTTACTTGACCTTTCTTTAAACATTTTTTTATTTATTTAATAATTCTATTACATGGTTATTACTTGACAAATGTAATTAACTTAGTTAAGTTTCATTTAATTTCATGAGAAGACTAGATTATTTCGCAGCTATAAAATATTATACAATTATTTAATGGGGACATATCAACCAATTTTTAGATCATATCTAATTAAGTGTATTTTGTCTTTATTTTTTAGCCTGGTATTGCCGATTTTTAACCTCAATTTTTATGTGTACTTTAACCCTGTCTTTACAAATGCAAGTACTTGCATGCGAGTGCTGTGTACGTATTATATACGAAAACTTATTCGAAAAACTCGAGTAGCTCTGCAAGTGAAAAAAACGTGATTGTATTAGTAAAAAAAATGTGTATTGAGTTTGCATGTATAAATGCTGGGTAAAACAGTAACCGAATGGTAATTAAAGCTTTTACTAAACACCCATTATTTCAAATAGATTACATAATTGCAAAAAAAAACTAACAAATTGCTTATTTTATTTCAGAATGTCAAACATTATAATAGACTCAAACGTTCTAAAGCTCAGATATATTCATTGATTGTTAGCAATACTCTGTGATCGTTCTAAAGGTGCTATCAGACGGGATGTAATTTACATTTGTACTGTCACTTTTCTTACCCATATGTAATTCCGTATGAACATATGTCAAAATTTCCATTTTACATACGATTCATAATTTTAGCTATCACACCTGCTTATGTTTTTCCATATGACATAATCAATAATTATAAACAAAAGCTGTCTTTTTAACGTGTATAAATTTTAAGAATTGCTTCTTTTGGCCAATCTAACTGCTATAAATATAATAAACATAAATTAATTTATTAAAAATGGAAAAATACTTACTATCCATTTTCTTTAATTTTATTTTTTCACACAATTTTGTTTCAAAACAAACCAGCTGTTTTGTTTATGTTTAAAACAGGAAAATAGAGCGTGTTCTAATCGAAAAAATTACGTATGTATTTCCACATGTATTTTATACATGCAAAGTTTCATATGTATCATACAACTTTTACAGATGGAAAATTTGGCAGTACATATGTAAAATACATCCCGTCTGATAGCACCTTAAACAAGTGCCTACAAATTGTATTTAAAATCAAAATAATGTTTCTTTTAATTTTCAAATAAATAGCTATTTTTAAAACCAGAATTTTTTATTAATATAAAATGCATATGCATTTACGTAGAAAAGACAATGCGTTACTAGGGAGAAAAATAAAGGATTTCTACTGTTGTTTAATAAAAATAAAGCTGCTGAAAAGACTCCGTGAAGAGGTACATACCTATCGAACTTACAAAAGCAAATGACAAGCTTCTGAAAGAAATAATCTAAAACATAGTTTGATCCTTACTCCTAAATGAAAACTGCTTCAGACCTCATATAGCTTTAGCTGTAAAGCAGTGGGCTAAGGAATTTTGTGATCCATACATAACTAAACAACTGTATGTATCACTAGTTAGGCTCATTCTGTAATATGGATCCATAATATGGGATCCTTATTATGAGATGTATAATGAACAAATTGAGTTCGTGCAAAACCAATTTTTGCTTTTTTGTTTAATAATTTTTCAATGCAATTACTCTAATTTACCATCTTATACGAGCAGATTGGCTGTAGTTAAATTACCCACCTCGAAAAGTCGTCGTATTATGTTAAATGTATGTTTTATGTTGAATATTGTAAATGGAAATATTAAATGTGAATATCTTTTAAAATTTGTAAAATTTAATGTTCCACGTGGTAATTCTCGATACTATAAGCCATTGCATGTAAAATTGTTAGATTGTTAGCCATTGCATTGCATGTAAAATTGTTAATGACTTATACCAATTTGTTGATTTTGGTCTCAATTCTAGTATTATTAAATGTAAAATTATTGTCTTCCGCAATTGTTAAGTTTCTTTTCTTTTTATTTTCATATTTCTAATTTAAGTAAAAATAAGTTTCTTTTTTTAATAGCCTGTAAGGATTTATATTCATAGACTAAATAAATAAATAAAAATAAATAAAATTAAAAATAAAAAATGCAAAATGCTTTAATCAATTTCTACCTTTAGTTAAAGAGTTAAAATTATTGAAGCCCTATATGGAAAAAATATGTCAAGCCAATATGAAATAAATAGGAAACATTTGGTAAAATTACAAAAGTGACTAAGTGACTTACTAAAGATTGTTAAGCATTTAATATAAATAGTGGTATATTTTAGAAAAAAGATAAACATACCGCAACAAACAATGCAGAGAACCTCTAAATGAATCACCCTTTAAAATAAAAAATAACTGCGTTATAGATTTTCTATAGCACTTGATTATTTTTTGAATTTTTCTAATATAAAAGTTAATAATTTAACTGACTTTCATGACTTGACCAACTTTATTTTCAAATGTATGTATCTATAAATCTCTATGACTACAGAGAATCTCTAAATGAATCACCCTTTAAAATAAAAAATAACTGCGTTATAGATTTTCTATAGCACTTGATTATTTGTTGAATTTTTCTAATATAAAAGTTAATAGTTTAACTGACTTTCATGACTTGACCAACTTTATTTTCAAATGTATGTATCTATAAATCTCTATGACTACAACAATCCACTGACCACTCATGTACTACGTACTTGTGTATATGTATTTTAAAATACTTTTATATTGGTCAGACACTTTAAACTTTTTAACTTTTACTAAGAAACTCTTGCACTAGAGTTCAACAAAGTAAAACCCTGTATGTTAGTGTATCTATGTCCAGCCTGACAATGTGTGTAAGTGACTGGACTTTAGTCTCTATTTTGAAATGAAATTGAGCTTCTTCATAAAAGGCTTTAACTTAATGATTGTCATGTTGGAAGAATCATAAAAAAATATTACTAGCAATTTGCACATTTAACGAGGGATGTAAGAGTAGTTTGGTAAAATATTTTGTGTTTATTGGAAACCGAAGAGATATCTATTAGAAATTTGCTATGTTATTTAAATGTAACAGTATTTAAAGCCTACCCTCGTTCAAACACTTACACTCACTCACTCGTGCATGTGTCAAGAAAACTAAATGCTTTTAGAGCAACTGTATCTGGTCACTACCATTACTAGCCATAACGCTTGCAACAGCATTTGAGCACTGTCGACTAAACGTTCCTCACTGGTGCACATATGAATAGATGTTTAATGAAAAATGAACTGAAGACTAGATGGGAAAACAAAACCGCAAAACTTATTCTAAAGAATTTATTTAAGCTTCATTAAAAATAGAATTTTATCAACTTATTAGACATTTTAGGAAAATGTTCATTACTATTATTATTAGCAACATTTTTACTGCATTACGAGTATTATTATTAAAGACACAGTTAACGTGTACACAATTATGTATGAACGTGTAATGTAGGTACGTTGTGTTAAATTAAGTTAATGAACCTTAAGAATGAATAGACATGTAAAATGTATTTAAATTTAATGCCAGTAATTTCGATTACAATTTACTTTTTTCTCTCGCTTCTATTTCCTTTATTATTATCATGGATTTATTGAAGCTTAGAAAACACACAACAGGATTTCCTCAAGTCATTGTATCCTTAAATGTATAAACGAATGAATGCTTATTAAACTTTACAGAATGTGTGGTTTGAAAAACATTAATATTGTGGTTTGAATATAAATCTGTAGACATTTTAATTATAATTATACTTTTTGTCTGTTAAATATGCATATGTATGTATATGCATGTACCGATGAATACAGGTGGTTAGTCAAATACATAAATTACTTTTTTCATACATTAAAATGTAAATATATGTATGTACTCGTATTAGGGTGGTCTTGTTTAATAGAGTTACAATTCCAAAGGCGTATTTAGTGTCTTTCGAGTCGACTATTTTAGTCTCGGATTTGAATATTGTATTTAATTACAAATGAAAAAATAACTAAAAATATGGGCATCTCAACAGAAAACACTTCCAACATTGTATTGAAAGTATGTTTAATTTTTTTTTATAAAATAATAAAATAAAATAAAATAATGTATTTTTTATATTAATCCTCGTATCCGCTTTTAATGTTATTTTCATGTTTTTCTTTATTCATCAAATATTCAATGAAATCGTAAAGACATCGTTGTTGCACAACAAATCTTGCACACGCTATTCATCTGATTTAGTTCTTGTACTAATGTCACGTTCTTCAACATGAATAGATTGTTATCTGTACTCGGCGAGCATTTAAATTAAGTGGCTGAAAAAAAACTTAAGAAAAACACATGCATATATTTATTTTATTTTGATTTTCATATAGTGTAGCGTTCGCCACCATAAATGTACCTTTCATAAATAAAATTGATTTTGTTATTTAAACATGAATATTTAGATGGGTAAATGATGTGCGAAAAGGAAGCAACACTGATGTTCATGGGAAAAATTGAAAAAGATCTACTAATGTATATAGAATATTTCCTTGAAGCAACTGGGAAAAAGTATTTTAGAGCGAAATTGGTAAAAACAATTAGCAAGCTTCTTAAAGACAAATGGAAAAATATCATAAATGTTAGCACTAATATTCCATTGGGTGAAAAGGTCCCTGATGGTCAATGGGAATTACAGGAATATGGAACTTATTTAGTTCGTTTATTCGACCTTTTACAATATTCTTTAATTTATTTTTCCATTGCCATTCCATTAAGGAAATGTTATCTAGAATTATTTTAAAAAAGGCGATCCGACCTACAGTTTAGTTTCCATTGAGATTTAAAGGTGCTTAGTACGGGAACATATGAAAAGGTCCGCTGGGATCTTGTAGTGAAATTTTAAGAAATCATTAATAAATGCACTTTCTTTTGGCTTGTTTTATTGTTTGAAGATATCACAAACGTGTTCTTTGAATCTTTTTTAAATAAAATGTAAATTAAATTAATTAATTAAGAATTAAATAAAATAATTTATTTTAATTTACATTCATTATACATACATGTATAATTAGTAAATAATAATAAAGCAAAACAAAAAATTTTATTTCATAGAAAATTTCATACAAAGATAAATAAGTCCCCGTGGACCTTGTATTACGTATAAGCTCAAACTCACTCAGCGGAGGGTTAAAATGACTGATAACTATATTAAAATTAGTTTGTTACACGAATTCCTACTATTTTAAAAGATTCAAAAGAATCTTGAATCACAAAATCTGACAACAACTTCAAAAGATAAAAATACTTAAAAATACGCTGTACCTAATTTTCACAAAAATTTAAATCGGGAAAAAGAAATTAAAATAAAAATTAAAAATGCAAATGTTCAAATAACTCTAGTGGAGTATGAAAACTGGAAGCTTATATTGAAATAACTTGAAATAATCCAATATGTCGCGTTCTAACTTGTTCTACTATTTCAATATGTTCTTCTATGATGACAACTGTAAACAAAAAGTCGCATCATTTTTCGTTGGTTTAAAAAAATTGTTTGAAAATATTTTGTTTTTTGTCCTGCTTGTAAACCACTAAACACAGTAAAGCTAAACTTTACAATCTTGTCGTATAGAAAATATTATATTATATTATATTTCATCAGTTTGCATATTTGCATTTGATTTGAAAGTTTAAACTTTAAAGTTGTTTTAAAATATATATTCACAGATTGTACTAATGAAATTAATGTTTCGTATTTGAAAAAAAAAACGCTTTTAAATCAGAGAAATGTATAAACCTTTTCTATGAAGGAAGCTTTAATTTGAATTGAAAATTTACATGTATTCTTGGGGCTGCCTTAAAATCTATAATTACATATCTTCTTAATTCATTTCACCAACTATTGCAGTTAATGTATTTAATACAAATAATGTAATAAAGGAGATCAAGGTGACACCTTAATTAATGCTGAACTATTAAAAAGTCATCAGATTTCTTATGCAAAGCACGATAACATCATTAAGCAAACAAAATAATTTGTATTTATTGTGTAAAATGTTATTACTTCGTTAGTAAATGGAAAATTTAATCATTAAAATTACTTTTTTAATAAACAAACACACAAATAAAGTGAATACTGCAGAAGCTGCCTATAGATATTTCTAAAATTACCTATTCCCTTGCAAAACTAAAAGCCCTGAAAAACTGTTTCATTTAAATACATTTACATCACAATGTGATTTAAAATCTCTGACGATATAATTCCCAATTAATTTTGAGTAAGAATTTATCAACATCTTACAGTTGTCATTAGTAAAACCCAAAGTAACTAAATATTCCCAACTAAAGGCGACCCCTTCGTTACAGACTTTATAATATTTTCTATTTTAAACTCAAGTTAAAGCAAACATACATAAATAGTTTTAACAAATATAGAACACAACAATGTGAAATCCGTAAGATAAATAATGCTGAATAAATGTTCCGTTTCTATAAATTAGCAAAGAACCTTAAAAGAAAAACCTCAAACACATGTTAATTCCCCGTTAAGGACAATTGGGAATTAAAAGCGGATGAAAGCGGATGAAATAAGCTGCCGATCACGATGTATTTACTACAAGAAATCGATGCAAAAGCAAAAGGTAAATAAAAAAAAATAAACCCAACCACACCAACCAACAAACGAATGAACGAGCGAACATAAATCAACAAACAAGCTAAAACAACCAACAAGGAATACATAAAAAGGATAAAAGGAAAACAAAATTTAACAAAACTAAAACCAAAACAACAAGAGCAACTTGGATGACATAAAAACTGATTGATAACTTTTACTTTTGTTAACAAATCTTCGGCGAACGGCCCCAGCAGCAGCAACAACAAAACAAAACGGATAAGCTGAACATACGACAATCTATTCAAATGCGTTTTTACTTCTAAGTAAATAAGATGAAAAGAAACATAGAAGTGAAAAAAACAAATATTCACATATTACACATATTCACGTAATAATGACTTCAATATTATATCAAAAAAATCTGAAATATTAAAATAATCTCAGATATTACCCAACAGTTCCATACTTAAATCTAATTAGATTTGACCAATATATTGCTCATTTCTTTTACAATTGACTGCAATAATACTGCAAACTTAAGTTATGAAGAAGATATAAAATAATTCTTAATCCCTATTATCACCCCTATCGTGAATAAAAATTCCACATGAAATTTGTTCCCTTTTATTTTTTTAACAATTAATTTTAATAGGAAAAATGTGAAAAGGGAACAAATTTCATGTGGAATTTTTATTCACAATAGGGATGTATTGAAATATATAAAAAGAAGTAAGAGTTTATATTCGGTAGAGCCAAAACTTATATACCCACCACCAATAACCAGCAGTGTGATTTATTCATACTTGAAACTAATTTGTGCATCGATTAAGACATTTACTCGTATACGAGTTATTTTATTTTTCGGATGCCTCACATGGGAACTAGCACCTATTATGTACGAATCGTGGCATAACTTCTACGTATTTGAGGCTTATTTTGATTGATAATGATATTTAACAATATTTACAAACATTGTATGGGTTCCATTCTAGTTATTCTCGATAGTGCGTCTTAAAAGGAGCTTTGGCCAATTATGCCTTAATCGTCACAAATGCCAATAGATCTGTATAGAATTAATTTTTTCGTAAGTAGTCATCTTATAGGGGGTTATGGACCGATCACAATGACATTCGGTACGATGATTTATATGTATACATGTTGAATTTGGACTTTGATAGTGACTTTTATAAGAGATTTATAGGCATTTAAATTATTTTTGGAAGTGGAGTTTATGTGGAAGTTATGGACCAATCGTCATAAAATTGGGTACAACGATTTTTATACAAGTATAGACTATTTGTATTGAATTTTGACTTGTTAGAATTGTTTGTCAGAGAGTTATGCGCATTTCGGAAATCAACTTTATATGGGGGCTATAGTCAAATATCGACCGGTGATCATGAATTTTGCTACGACGATTTATATATATATGCGAATTATTTGTAGGCAATCTTAACTCGATAGTGCTTTTTATAACAGACTTAAGTGATGCTCAGAAGTGGATTTTACATGGGACTATTTTCTTTTTGAGATTTTTCGTTGCTGAATTTTGTATGGATACATACAATACTAATGAAATTTACGTAACAAAAAGCCATATTCCGGGAAGATATTTGTATGGGGGCTATGAGAAATCGTGGACCGACTCCTACATGACTTGTCCTTCTAAATATTATAAATAAAGGGTGCAAAATTACATGAAAAAAATAGCAAAAAATATCCGAAAAATATCGAGGTTGTCGGAAACTTTGTTCTATAACTCGGCTCCTACTGGTTGAATTTTGTCCATTTTCAATACCAAACATATCAGTCAATCAAACAATGTTTGGTTAAAATTTCATATTTCGATATCTTTTTGTCAAAGCTCAATTGTGCCTTTAACAACGGACAGACGGACGGACATGGCTTGATCGTCTTAGAATCTTATAAGAATCCAGAATATCTAGACTTTTTGTTTCTACGACCATTATGTCGATGCTTTACAAATGAAATGACAATCTTTTTGCTGGTGAGTATAAAAACCGTGATTTTTATTTAATATCAGAAGTACTTACTTTTTTCGTACGTTCCAGATAACATGCATTTCCGTTTTTAGCCCTTCATAATGTATTTGTTTTTCATTCACATTTAAGTCTTCATTTTAATAGTTTTTAATGCTGTTGGAAGAAAAAGAGGATATTGCAAATTATAAAAAAGTTCCTTTGCATGCTCAAAATATAACTATTTTTGCAATCGTGTTTTTATATTCCCCAAAGCTGATTTTTATAGATTAAATTTTACCGGAAAAATGAAAGAAAAATATGTAATATTACTCGCGTACTGAAATAAATTCAAAGAGTAAAAATTAAAAAAAGAACGTAATAATACTGCAATAAATTCAAACAGCACATTATTATTCAATATTAAAATCTTTGCATTATTATTTACTTTATGTTTGTTTGTGTTTGTGTTTGAGTTTGAGTACTTTTACATCATTTATTAAGTATAAATTCAGTTTCAATAAATACTTTTGTAATCCACTAAATGTGACAGTCAAAAGTAGTTTTACTGCAATCTTTAAGTTGTCATATTGTGCTGGAATTAGTTTATTCATTCATGCTCGGTTATACACATCTAGAATACCCTGCAGATATTTAACATTTCAGATTTGCTTGATTTTAGGAAAATCATAATGTATATCGATTATTTCCTGGAATTATTTTAAGAGATCTGATTATTTTAGTTGTAGTTTAGGGCAGAACTGGTAAAAAAATATGAATCACATTGGTCTGTTGATTAGACCATTTTAAAAATTTCATAAACAACTGTGATGATATTGATGTTTCTAACAAATATTTCAATTGTTTTACTAATTATTCGACCTTTATACAAATGTATCTTTAACAAAAATTATTTTGTCTTTGAATTTAAGGTCAATTTATTTGTTTTTTATTTATTCCAATACTTCGCTACAACAATGTGCAATATCTTCAGGGAAATAAAATTTATTAACAGATTTATAAAATAAAGTACAAATATTTTTCAATATACTCGTACATAACAGAATTGTCAGAATGTTTTTCATTAATTTTAAATATTACAAAAACAAAAATATAAAAAAAATAATTTAGTTTTCTTTTTAGTTTTTTTTTTTTTTTAAGAGAAGTAACACTCATGCAATTAATATGCCTATATATACTTGCGTTACTTTCCTTGATTGAAGAAGTAAAGGTGGTGAAAGAAGAAAGCTTTTTATATCACAACTCTGCAATTGCGCATTATGTTTGTTTTTAGTGCATAATTGCAGCGCCTCTGGTGGTGAGTAGTCGCATTAATGTTAAAGCTTGATTTTATAGCCTTTATTTAATTATTTTACTTCGGGGGCGTTTAAATGCTTTACCAACGAAGGAGTTCGCTGTGATAAATATTAGTTATGATAGAAGAAAACTAATAATTATAAGAAACTGATGTCGTTTGAATGGCAGCGGCGGGGAATCGAACCCGGGCTACAAATACCAACTCATGCTTAATGATCAAATGCGCTACGACGCATACTATCGCCTAATCTATCGGAGCACTCATAAAAAAATCCGAACATTTTAATTTTAAATGCAAGTGAGTGAAAAGCCTATACACACACAATGGGTTAAAAAACCCAAAACGAATGAATTATTACACAATAAATACGTCAAGGTTGTCTGGTTGATAAAAAGAGAATTTATGAAATTGAGACAAGTGTTTGCGGTCAAGATGAGATTAATTTTAGCCTACAGACACAGAAAAAAAAACTACGTATATTATTTTTCAACAAAGAATACATCTACGAATAATAATAACCCCAGCACACATGTACATGTACGAGTATATATAAATGTAAATATAATAGGCTGCATACTTATAAGTCGGCTTAAAATAACAAGTAACTAGATAGGGCTATCGAAAGCTGTTATTTTTATAACTTGCAGATAATTTTCTTTAAGAAAACTTTTGCTATACATAACATATTTTTATATACATACATATATGTATGTGTATAAACAAATTATTTATCTTTCTATGAGAAACTAAGAAAATACTCGTGAAAAAGTATAATTGTTTGTGGCATTATTAAATTAAATCAATCACAAAATCTTTACAAAGTTATCAATCAATCCGTAAGTAGTATATTCGTATGTATGTATGTATGTATGTATATATGTATATATGTATATATGTATGTATGTATTTATGTATGTATGTATGTATGTATGTATGTATATGTATGTATGTATATATGTATATATGTATATATGTATATATGTATATATGTATATATGTATATATGTATGTATGTATTTATGTATGTATGTATATGTATGTATGTATGTATGTATACATATTGCTAAAGGCTGATTTGATAAGTTTAGTTTATTTTATTTCATTTTGTTTTGTTTTGTATTGTAGTGTTGATGAAAATTAATTTCCATTAACAATGTCAAGCTATTTATCATCTTTAATGCTTGTCCTAGCACGAATCCTTGGCAAGTAAATAAACATAAAATTATTTTGACACAAGATAAATTTGTTTTGACAATTCTTTAAGAGTGTATTGTACACTAAAAACCGTTAACACGGATCAAAACTGAAACTTATACATAAATATATCCTCGATTCTACTCTGTCCACATGCTAGAGATGACACTGTCAATTTATGTACGTTGTGTATTTTTGTGATTTAAAATAAAATTTGCATAATGCATTTAATTTGATTATTAAATCTTAAAGCTTTAGGGAATTTTCAATCAATTGTCTTATTTTGTTTGCGTGACTGTGTATTTATTGGTGAGTTTGCATATATGTGTGTGTGTGTATGTGCTTAAATGCATTTAATTGAATTGTGTTTCTTGCCACATTATTGTCTAAGATGTTGCAGTTGTAGTACCTATGACATAAATATAATGATGATGATGATGATGATGATGATGTTGTTAAACTGATAATAAAATTGAATACAAAACAATACCCAAGAGTTTTAGGCTACATAACCATATTATGCAAACAAATATTAAATAATATTTGCTTAAAGTGTATAATTTACAAAACGGTAACGTTTTCAAACTTAAGTTTATTTTCGGTTAACAAAATTAAACACAAACATACAAATTAAGTTACAGTGATATATTTGGCTGTGGCGTAACTTATACTTACATACATATGCTGTTCATTTAAATCAAATTTAAGAGAATTTTTTGTATAATATTACTATCTTAGAAAAAACGGGTCACGCCCGATCATATAATACCCTACACCCAGTATATGTATAAAACAGTTTTTTAGAAATGTGCGCTATATGGAAGATCATCCTAAAATTTAGTGCCATGACTTCTGTGCATTAAATATTATGTATGTTAAACTTTATCTCGATATAAATACTTTTAAAAGATTTATGGAGGTTAAAGTTGATTACGGGGAGGGTCTTATATGGGAGTTTCGACTAATTACGGACCGACATTTATAAAATTAGGTGTCATCATTTCTGTATATTATTTGTGTCGAATTTTATTTGATTACCAACATTCTTAAGAAATATATGATCGTTAAAGTGATTTTCGGAAGTGGGCCTTATATGGGAGCTACGACTAATTATGGACCGATCTGCACAAAATTTGTAGGTGTGATTTGGCTTCATACCATTTGTGATGAAATTTGTTTGGTTGCTTGAATAATTCAAACATTTATGATCGGTAAACCTCAATTTCGGGATAACTTTTGTATGGGGGCCAGGTGAAATAATAGACCGATTTCCAACAGTTTCAATCCCATCCGTCCTTGGGCCCAAAAAGTATCACTTACCAAATTTTAACAAAATATCTTCAAAATTGCGACCTGTACTTTGCGCACAAGCTTTGCATGGACAGCCAGCCAGACGAATGGACGGACGGGCATCGTTAAATTGACTTAGAAAGTGATTCTGAGTCGATCGGTATACTTTAAGGTGGGTATAAATATTTGTATATTTCTGTAAAATTTTTTGTGCAAAAACAAATTGTATGTAAGCAAAAAACAGTCGTGATAATGATAACCAAAATTAAAAGATTGAGTTTCAAAAAAGTTCTACAAACAATTTTGTAGAATAATTTTAAACAATTTAAAATACATTAAAGTTTTAGCGGAACTAGCTTTATTATTTTAATGGGCTTAATTAATTCTTACCTTGTCTTTAGAATTTTTTAAGATTTTTTTGTTATATTCTATGCAAAAGGTGTGTATTTGTTATGTGTGTGTGTGAATATTCAATCAGTTTATGTTTGAGTTACTACCCCTTCCTGCATCTTTATCGGTATCTCTCGAATTACTACTTCTGACTTTACATAATCCCAAGAAAAAAATCCATAGTTATGACATAACACTATCTATGCGCATAGTTGACAGGTAGAACGAAATAAGCTGCCCACCAAAATGATGGCTCAATAAAGACATTGTGCTCGAACGACGATTTTCTTAATAGTCTACAATTTTTATCATTTCACAATACTAAATATAAGTAACAAACAATAACACAAAAACTTTAAATGCATCAATATCTAAACATAATATTTTTTTTTACATTCTGATAATAAATAAATATTTGGCGATTTTTTTAATTTTCTGGAGCAAGTCGACAAAATTTGAAGGTTCAACACAATTTCAGCAAAAAAAAATTAAATATTAATATTTGTGATTTTGAATTATTTTCAATTATTTCGATTTTAAGACTAGTGTTTAAGTTATCAACTAGACAAATTCAGAAATTCCTATCCAATTAATAACAGTTTCAAGAAAAATAAAGAATTTAATTTCGATTTAACATTTATTTAAAAGATTTTCATTTTCTTAGCAGACATCAACTTCCTCACATGTATCTAAAAAACTATTGAGGTATACCCCTACTATCTAGCCTTAAATGGTACTTTTCTTTTCAAATCAGAGTCGCATCGATCTTGTAAAACCAAATATATAATGCTAAGTTTAGTCTTGTAAGAAATTTAGCCTTAACTTCTTTAACTTAACTGAATTTAATTATTTCTTAAACTGTTAAGACCAACCAAATTTATGTTGGCCACCATTTAAATTTTTTAATCTCACAAATTTATTGCTTTCAAGTGATGAGAAAACAACACATAAGAAAATACTAACCACTACATACAAAAGTTATGCATTAGTATAAACCTGTTAGTATTGAGTCAAAAAAGTGTGAAAACCCAAATGAATGATATAAATAATTTTTGTCAAAAACCATTGCAATGTTTTTTTCTAAAATTAGTATTTTGGTTAAACGTAAAGGTATATTTTATGGCTTTTAACAAAAGTAAATGTTTCCCTAAGATACAACTTTTTCGAGTGCCTTCCTAATATATATCTATTGGTGTTAATAAAATAGACTCTTTGCTTTTAACCATAAATTTAAGTTTCCTTTTTTTATTTTTCAACATTTTTAATGGCTTTTAAGTAATTTGAAAGAAATAAAAATTCAAATAAATATATATACTCGTATATATACAATATATATATATATATATGTATGTATATGTATATTGTTAAAACATTCATTTAAGCAGTGTTATAAAAAACAATAACAATTAAAATCCCATTAGCAAGAAAACTCACACACACACAAACTTTAAACAAACACTTATAAATAATTCAGAGTCTGTTTTTTTAGTTTAGAGACTCTTTTTTTTTTTGTTCGAATTTGCTGGAACTTTTAATTATTCATTCAGTAGCACATAAATTTTAAACAAATTTTAATAAGTTTAAGTTTGAATTTTCTCTTTTCGAGTTTTTCAAGTTTCTTGTAGCATTTTTTATAACAACAAAATTATTTATTAAATCAGATAAATTTTCGTATAATTATTGCTGATGATTGATAAAAATTTACGACATTATTACGTGTTAATTTAACAGTCTTAAACACATCATTATTATGAAAGAAAGAAACAGGAAAACAGTTTTATTTTTCTAGTTTTTATTTTCTAGAAAAGAAAAATCAATAATTTTGATTAAAATTAATATTTCACAAAAAAAAGAAATTTCTTTTAGAAAATTCTTTAAATCTGTAACAATTTTTCGCTGAGTTGACATCTACATCTACATATATCAGTCAATCTGTTAAATTATGTCCTGACAATTTAATGTATGCGTGTTTAAATACCTTCCAACACTTGTGTTACACTTTTCTCACATTTTCTTTACTTTATATCAGTAATCGTTTTTTTTTTGTTTCTTTTTTAATAAAAACAGTAATAAAATGGATACAAAGTAAATTTTCTCATTTTGCTGAAAACAAACATACAAAATTTTGTAATTGAAGTGCAATGAAGCTTAAACCAAAGTCGATTGATTTGGTGTTAATTCTGAGGCAACACAAACCCCAACCATCATTTAGAAAGTCATCCTTTTTTTTCGGTTGCTTTTTTTTTATTATTTTAATGAGTATAAACCAGCTTTTTATGAATTTGTTGAATTTTTTTTCTCTGAACAGTTCAGTTCACAGCTTTTTTATATTTTTGTTATTTTTCAAACCAAAGAAACCGAAAAAGTACAAAAAAATAAAAATAAAAGATACGAGAGCCCAATGCCTCCCTCATTGGTCTAAATCTATAATTTAAGCCAGCACTTGCTTCACGATAAGCAACACAATATTCAAATATTACAATCATTGCCCCAGGCACTCAGTTGCAAGAAAGAAAAGATGTCTGGTTGGGGTCGTATTAAATTGATGTTGGCTAGAAAACAGCAGACTTTGAATTGAAACTCAATTTGCCAGCAACAACAAATATAAGAACAAAAATTCCATTACTGTTGTAAAAGCGTAAATTATGCTTAAATTGAAAAGAAATAAAAAAATAAATAAAAATATAATCAAAGTTGAATGAACGTTGCCGCCTTATGGCCAAAAAGGTGTACACACACCCACAGACACAGACACAGAAATAAATTCAAACAAATTCATTGATTCATTCATTTACACTGTATCATAGTAATTTATTGATGGCAGTGGCTCTTGTTGGTCTTAATGATATTTTCTTTTTGTAGCTTTTTAAAACAAATAAAATATCAAAAGAATAAAAAAAATTATTTTTCCAAGAAATGCTTCATTTACTGTAAATAATTTTTGCAAGAACAAAAATCTAACCAAGCAGGAAATCAATGAAAATATTTGCTTTAAATTCCTACAGAATATTGCCCAAGACTACAGTGCGAATTTTTATCAAAAAGGTAAGAAGAACGTAAGAACCGATAAGAACGTTCATAATCGATCATATAATCGGTACAATGTTTTGATTTGATTGGCTGGTTGCTTTTAAATCTATTGAAAGGTATATAAAAGTATATAAAAGAGTGTCTTAACCAATATTTCTTATTTACTATCGAATAGTTTAACTTGGTTGTTCGAATAGCAAGTTTTAAGCACGATGGCCACTTATCAAACTGATTTGACAAATAATATGTATGTATTGGTAATATTTAGTTGGAAGTAGTGGCGGCAGTGAAATCTAAATTGTTTTGATTTTCTTCAAACTCACATCAACATATACGTGTGAGATTTTTTTCACTAACACAATCAAAAAAAAAAACTGAGTTTGTCAAATCAGTTTGATACGTGGCCATGATGCTTAAGAAGTTTTAATTTTTGTTCAATCGCTTTGCCTGATTTGTCTGATAAATTTCATAATTATTTGCCTCTTCCGTCTTTAAACACATACTAAATTCGTCGGCACGCCGAAGTTTAGCTAATGCTTCAAAACTATTGTGCTGCTAGACTTATTTATAATAAGATCCATTAAAACACTTTTTCGAGATCGCTTTACGGCAAATGAGAATAACAAATAAATAGTTCTGCTGGCTGATAGACTAACTTTGGCAAACGTATCAGTAAAAGTTTCAGTATCATTTCAAAGAGACGGAATTAAGGAACTAGCATAATCCTTTATTCTTATAACGTATAACCAACAGCTTTTGGCAATCCTTTAACACACAAAGCCAGCTGTTTTTTGCATAGCTAATCAGTTATAATCTTTTTGAATACTCCGTTTCTGGATCTGTTTACAGCTTTGCAGGCCTGATTGAACCAAGACATTTGTCAAGGTCTTATCGTAGATTTCACTAATGCCGCTTTTGCAATGACACTAAACTAGCGTTATTGACCAAGAAATAAAGTTTATAATTGGAACGCCATAAGCTCATATTATAGGACTGTTTTTAGCTAAAAGTTCGACGTAGCTGTCAGTGAAAAGTTGCAAAGTTCGCAAAGGAGGTGAATAAGGTACAGTGGTCTTAATTACCGAGAGGTTAAGTAACATCAATTGGGTAATAAAAAAGGATCAGAGTGTTATCTTGGACCTCTTCAACAGATGGAATATGCAATGGTTCATTCATTAATTGCTCAATGTTCTTGTGGGCGCATCCACATTTGTAGGCGATGCTAAGAAAAATATTTATATCATCAACAAATACATTTAATAATCTGAAATATCGAATAGAAAACGCTGTCGCAGCCTTCTTTGCCAAACTTAAAGGTCTACCAAAAAAAAAAACTGGAAATGAAAGATAAATACAAGGTTGCACAAAAGTAAACTTCCAATCAGGCGATCTTGCTGGCCAGTGCAAATCGCCAAAATGGGAGATTAGGCGCCCGGAAAATGCATCCTTCAGCATATCGGTTGTGGCACGTGCAGTGTGTCCTGTTGGAACCACATGTTTTCCAATCCCAATTCATCAAGTTGCGCAAAATTTATAGCATTTTCTGATAGGAGGATTACTTTTGCGCCACCTTGTATATGTGAAAACTGATTTTTATTAAATTCAATCTCCAATAACGATATTCTATGACGAATTATATTTCACAATTCCGCAAATTAGTGAATTTTTTTCTAGCATTAATAAAAAATAAAACCGACCTAAACCTTAATGAACCTTAAATTGACAAAACCTAGTATCAAACAATCAACATGCTCTATATGGGTAAGTGTAGGGTCTTAAAGAAAATAAATTTAATTTAATTTTTATACTGTACTACTACTGTACTTTAGTATTACTGCGTGTTAGTATTTAGAAGGAAAAGAAATAACAAAAAAAAAAAGCTAAATTGTTGACTAAACATTTGATTGCTTTTGTTTCTTGATTTCTTTCCTTAACACAAATAAATAAATTCATTCAAAATCTTATTGAACTATACGTGGCAGTGTGATGTACAGTACAACCAAAATTGAGCCCGAAAAGATTAAATAAGAAACTAAATTTCTCTCTGCCGAACTGGGAAGTTAGGGTTGGGGGAGGGGGATGTTTTAAAATAAATTTATTTTTATGTATTTGTTTTTCTTTTTTTGAAGTACAGAAAATAACAGCAAAATAATAATGAATTTTTGTTTGATTTTCTATTGGTTTTTCTTTTTTATCTGAAATTGAAACAATTTTTATTATGGCTATTTAGTTGCTTTTCTTGTTGTTTCTAGCCTGGCTATTGCTCAAGTTATTGCTCTATGGATGATAGAAATGGCATGAGGAAGAAGGGTATTTTTGAAAGCACAACACAAAGCTAGTCTGAAAAGAAAGCTCATTACCGATTTTTAGTACTTTTCATAGCTGGTACACACAGGATAATGATTGTAATGACTGATAAATCTAAACATACAATTTATACAGTAAGTAACAAAAGTGTGACAGCTAGTAAGTTACTATAAAGCTATATTAAGACTGATATGTAACAAATTTTATATTTATACAAATTTCCTTTAATTACAATTTATAAATTTACTTAAGTCATGCAAATGCAAAATAACTGTTAACTTAATAAATTTTATAATTGCACAATTTTGCAGCCCACTGTTTCCTTCAGTTACGAGTATTTATTTATAAATGTACTTGATTCAGTTCTTTTAACTCAATTGTTTTATTTTCCCCCCTTTAAATCTTATTTTTTAATAAAGCAAACCGAATTATTGTTTTAGGATAAATTGTACTTTCAGATAAAGTTATTAAAATTGCAAGGAAATAAAAAGGAATAAAAATAAACACAAATATACTCATACTCTAAACATTGAATGATATAATAAAAATTCAGGATTTTTACTTGCTGATATGAGTGTTATTACGTATTTTGTTTTTAATAAGGAGATATCTTAAAAATATTGTCCTAAAATAAAAATGTTTTTAACTGAAAACATTTGTATTTGTTTAGATAAAGAAAAGGATTATATGGTATTGCTACAAATGTAGGAGTTTATGTAATATTATTGTCTTTCATTTATTCAAATATTTAAATTGAATAACTATTCATCTAGATACTATACCATAGATACAAATAATATTTATTTTAGGTAAATACCAATAATGATCGAAAACAAGATCAATATTTGAATTATTTTTATTTAGTTGTTGTTGTTGTTGTTGTTGTTATTGTTTTAATAGTATAAACAATTTTAAAATATTTTATTGGATATTCTGCATATAGAAATAATCTTAGGAATTATACAACTTTAACAGTATTAGTCCATAAATGCTCTGGACACAGTTGAGTAGGTCTGACTGGACAGTAACAAATGTGGGGGTGTCCACATGTTGGACATAATTCTATTCGGAACCAAAAGGTACTAAGCCTATTGTTACATCCTGATCATAGCTGTGCCGTCTTTTCACTATGAACTATTGGTGGTAAATGACTTATAAATACCTGACGAGTGGACCCCGAACGTTGTAGTCGTTGTCAACATTTGAATGAAATTAAAAAAAAAAAACATTTAATGAATTTTTATGACAAATTATCTTAGACCTTATTTGAACATAAAACTAATTAACTAAAAGATTGTTCATTCTCAGTTACCATTGGCATAATGTTAAAAGGCAGGAGTACGACATTCAAGGCAACATATTACTGATCCGTTAATCAAAAAGCCAATGACGATGAATATATACTCTGTTTTCCAACATGAACATATTGGAATAATAGTTTCTACATTTTACTTGTTGACATACCAATAGTAGAAGCTTTGAAAATTATTACAATGAATTCAATTTCGGACGAAACTCGCATTAAAATATTAAATATTATTTTCAGAACAATCCTCTAGTTTTTATGGAAAAATAATTCTTCCAAACACTTCTGAAAATCGAATAGCATTATTGAGAAGATTCTGCATGCTTAACTGCTCACCATGTTGCGCTATATGGTCTGGAGACGTCATGTTTAGCCGATAATTGATCGTGTTTTAACACCACTGGATCTAAGTGCGTGGGCGCGGTTGACATCCGTCTGTTATAATTTTTCATACAATTGTCAAACCTTACTATTTCCAATACAATAAAAATTTGAATGATTTTTGTATAAAATCATTGTTTTATTTTGATTTAAAAAGACAGTGAAAACTCTTGGAAATCTAACTAATCGCAAATCAGCAATAACTCCCAAAATTAGTTTTAAGCCATATTAGTATTTCTAAATAAAACTTAAAAGTTCATTATTAGTCTGCTAATAATCTTCCCTACAAATTCTGAATGTCGGAATTAGGGAAAAAACAAATGGCAATCAATTCAAAAAAAAAAAAGAGTGTTAGTTTTTAAACGCCTTGACAGCTGAAATGTGTGACAGAGTGAGTGTGTTTGTGTGCTGTAAAACCGAGTGTGTTGGTAATTGTGGCTTTTGTTTATAATACATATGCCAAAGTATGTGTGCAAAAGTGTTTGATTGTTGGAACAAAACAAAACAGCACAAAAAAAAAATAACTAGTAACAATTTACCACACCCCAGTTACTCCCTAAGAAAATAAAATGTTTTTGTTTTGTTCCTGTATTCTACCCTATAAACTTGACACACTGTTTAGTACTGCTGGCATAGAATGAAAAACGATTGTCATTTGTTAAATTAACAAAACAAACTAATATACTCTACTCTGCTATTAGTTCTAGTCTAAACAACTCTCTAAATCTCTGACAAAGTGTATCTATGTCTATATATACATATATTTATATATAAGAGTGTGTGTATGTTAAGAATAAACACAAATAAAAAATTATAAAATATACAGTGTTCACACATATTATTTGTTGTGTATGAAAAAGTAAATGTTCCCAACTTACCACTGCAATTTCAGAAGTACGAGTGCAGCTTAAACAAATACGCAATCTTTTGTTAATTTTAAACATTTATAACATGAAGCCAACATTTTTTTTTGGAATTTAAATGTAAGAACCCTTGTTCAAATGTTTGATAAAAAGTTTTATACAACATACTTTTAATCATTTGCAAATTTAAGTATTCAATTTCGAAACTAAAACTTCATACAGTGAGTCTTAAAAAAATGCTTAAAAAGTAAAATTTAAGACAATTTAAAGCAAGTTGCAAAACTTAGTTTAAAATGAGCACCATTGAAAACTGGATTAATCAAAATAAAAACATAAATTCATACTAACTGGGTTTTCAACAGGAACTTTCTTTTCCAACAGTTCTACAGTTTTGACATAGAAACTTTTTTTCCAATTTTTACAATGAATTTCGCTAGTGAATCTGTCAAAGCTACATTCAACATCAACATATTGGTTTTTCTGAAACCGTTATAAAGAAGTTGATTTGGGCAAATTTTCCAATCGCATAATTTCACGAAATAATAAAATAGACCTGCCATTTTACCAAAATTATAATGAAATTTCTAATAAAATAATCGAATGATATCTGTCCGATATCATTTGTCATGTATAACTGTCAAACCTTAATCTTTCAAATGCAATAAATATTTTAACATTTTTCATATGAATTCTTTGCTGTATTTTGTTTTAAAAAAACAAAGTTCTCATTAAAAATCACTTTACTAGAAAATTCTCATTTAAACATTCCCATAAATTGTTTTTTTTTTATAAATTTCTAAACTTTGGTTTTATACTAACTAACACTCACTGTATTTAGGCATAAATAGTCTTCTATAATTTACATATGTGTATGTTCATATATATAAATTTCCCCCTTATGGCTTAAATACGAGCAGACAAATTATACTATAGACATGTTTATAATATGATTTTAAATCTAAATTTCAGCACAGAAATATTCCTCTTTTTTCGCAATTTTAGTTGTATGTACGTTTAAAAATGTATAGATATAAAGGTTTGTGTGTGTATTTTTCAAGTCTACCCAGTTTATTTAATGTGTGTGTGTGATTTCTTTTGCATTCTGTTCCATCATTTTAGTTTTTAGTTTTTCTAGTGTGTGTGTGTGTGTGTGTGTTTTTTTTTTGGCAACAAGTTTTAGTTTATTATGAAAGATTGTAATTTATGAGGATGAAATTCATGCCAAGAACTACATAATCCATTACATTTAAAGATAATAATGTTTTATGTATGTTTTATTACAATTACATAAAAATAAACACACACACACACACATATGTACATATTCACAGGCATATAAATACATACATACATACATATTTATAGACGAAAAATAAGTACAAATATTTGCCATTGTATGTTTAATATTAATCTATGCAATGTTTTAATGTCTGCTTACAGCGTTGTCAACTTTGAAATTTCAAAACGCACTAAAATGGAGAAAAAAACGCGTCATTTAAGAAAAAAAACGCACCAAGTTTAGAATTTCGTTGTTATTTAAAATGTTAATTGCATTAGTTTTACATTTTTTTAATTTCATAAATTTTATATAAAATTTTTTAAAAAGAGATCAACGGTTTTTGTTTTCTATTTGAAGTACATCTATTTGAATTTTTTCCTTTATTCCTGGTTGTTCGTCTACAGTTCAATAGACCAAACCATCAGGCTACTCGTATACATGAATTTTTATTTCCATGTTTAAAATGTTAATTTTATTTTCAAACAAAGATATTCATCCTATTCACCTTTAGCAATTATCTACATGTGACGAATTTTTGATTATCATATATTCGTATTTAAAATGCATTCAATTGGGTCCTTTTTCATCGTATAGATTTAATGATAATGAATTTTTAAAAAACTGCAATTAAAAATCAGTAAAAATAAAGATGTCATCACATTTTTGTAAAAACGAAAAAAGCACCGCAATTAAAAAACAGCGCGCCGCGCACCAACTAAGGAATTTTTCGCACAAAAAATTTAAAAAAGCACCAAGTTGACAACGCTGTCTGCTTATCGCTATTAAATTTATATTCATTTGAACCTTTACACAAAAAAAGGTTTAACTTAAAATTTATAATTCATAATATTTATTTAGTAAATCATAATAATTATACTTCATTAATATTTATTTATACTTGTGCAAATAAGTTCATTTTTAATTAAGAAATTTTGTAACTCTAAATATCAAAATAAACACAATATTAAATTGAGGTTTATTTTGTAACAAATAGTATGTGATTTAATTTAATTTCATTATTTTTATTTAACAAATTTTTTTACACAACTTATCAACAAAGAGAAATAACAAAAACTTTTCTTTTCTCTCAAGTGCAATTGCTCTGTGAATTTAATACACCAGAAGAAGAGTAAAAGCTTCAAAGCTTTTTCTTTGCTGTTTGTTTGGTTTATTATAGACATTAAAGACACTGTAATAACTAAAACCTTGGGGAAAACTGTATTAGTTCTAGAATTTGTTCTGAAATGCATTCATATAGCCAGTACAATTGTTTAAAGTTACGATAAATGATTCTTGTTTGAATGTGGCACCTCCAGAACTGCTTAAAAAGAATCGTTGCGGAGCTAAAGCACGCTATATGGAACCGTTTTGGAAACAGCTTATGAACTTTTTTTGAAATCATAAACCTCAGAAACAAGCATTTTTCAATCAGAACTTTATTTTTAAAAACAAACTAAAACAAAAAGAAAGTATTTATACAAAATTCATTAAAAAACCATTTATATTCCACAGATGTCGTTTATTATCAATTACATTTTAGCAAACTGTCGATTAAATTAAACTGGAACAGAAAATATTTTTAACATAACTAATCGAGAGGTGTGTTTATTTGCTAAATTTTGTGAAAATTATTTGAAATCACATGTTAATTATTTAGATATCATCAATAATAGGAAAATTGTCAAATTACGCCTCATAATCAAATTGCACACTATACAGTAACATGATCAGCATGCAAATGCTTCTTAATAATTGATCCTGGATTTTCAGAAGTCCAAATGCAGCAATTTTATCAAACAACTTAAGCGGCCCTAGAGAGGCGACTATGTTGAACGAAAATATCATAAATTTAACGAAATATTGCTTTTACAGATCAACAATTTTCATGCGAAATTTCATTCATTGTAGAAATTCGCTTTTGTTTTTGATTTTATTACTAATTATACCCTACACCACCATAGTGGGGAGGGTATATTGGATTTGTGCTGATGTTTGTAACGCCCAGAAATATTGGTCCAACACCGACCTTAAAGTATACCGATCGGCTCAGAATCATTTTCTGAATCGATTTAACGACGTCCGTCCGTCTAGCTGTCTGGCTGGCTGTCCATGTAAAGCTTGTGCGCAGAGTACAGGCGGCAATTTTGAAGATATTTTGATAAAATTTGGTAACTGATATTTTTTCGGCTAAAGGACGGATGGGATTGAAACTGGTGGAAATCGGTCCATTATTTCACCTGGCCCCCAAACAAATGTTCTCCCGAAATTGGAGTTTACCGACCATAAATGTTTGAATTATGCAAGGCACCAAACAAGTTTCATCACAAATGAGTGGTCAATGAAGCCAAATCACATCTACAAATTTTGTGCAGATCGGTCCATAATTAATCGTAGCTCCCATATAACGCCTACTTCCGAAAATCACTTTAAAGAGCATTACTCACTCAAACATGCTGATATCCAAATAATATTTAACGCAAATATATTTCATATGCATTCAAATAATACGGAAGAATTTTATTATGATCGGTCCATAATTAGTCGTAGCTCCCATAAATGGCCCACTTCCGAAAATCACGATCATAAATTTCTTAAGAATGTTGGTAATCAAATAAAATTCGACACAAATAATATACAGAAATGATGACACCTAGTTTTATAATGGTCGGTCCGTAATTAGTCGAAACTCCCATATAAGACCCTCCCCGTAATCAACTTTAACCTCTTTAACCAAAAATCATGACACTCAATTTTTGGATGATTGGTCCATAATAGGTCATATCTCCCATATAGCGCCCATATCTGAAAAACTGTTTTATACATATACTGGGTGTAGGGTATTATATGGTCGGGCTTGACCGACTATACTTTCTTACTTGTTTTTTTTTTTTATTACCAAGTTAAATGTCCAAACTGTCATGTTGCACCACCAAGTTGTTGCTAATAAATCCGCTATTTTCTCTTATACGTTTTAATATACAAAGCAGTAAATTATTAAAATTTATTATTTAAATACAATTCAAACACATACAAAAGAGACTATTTTGTTGAATATGAACTGAAAATAACATGAGTTGTGGGCAGTAGATAATGTAAATTGTTTATATTTACAACTTTCCAAATTCGAATATCAATATGCGAATATGTTATTAATTTCTTTTAAACAATTTTGCATAACTAAAACCAAACTAAAAATATTAAATCAAGCTTTGCCTTCCATTATTAATGATAAACAACATCTATGTATATATCTGCATATAAACTCAACTGTTTTTAATATTATTATTTTTTTTTTGTAACAAAAAACTAAAATTCTTTATGCTTACATAAGCAGAAATATGAAAAAAAAACTTTAATATTTTTGTCGTTCATTTGTTGCATGCAAACATTTTGAAAAACAAAATATATAATTTTATGGTTAGAAAATTTGTGAAAATTCATAAAATCGATGTATGATGTAACGTTACAGTCTGTTTGATATTTGTTTCTTTGCCAACTAACAAACACATACACAAATATATACATATAGATTTTTTTAATAATGAACATGTCACAATTGTCCAAAAATAATTATTCATCAATTTTGTAACATCTATGTAAAACGTACATATGAATGCTTCACCATATATGAATTCTATAAAAGCTGCATAAAGACTTTGCTCCAAATTAAAAATTCATAAAAAAAAACTAACTCTTTCTGTTTTTATTATAGTTTTTTGTTAATAATGTTCTTAGTTCTTTTCTGTTTTGTAAAATTGTTAAATTTTCATTAGTATTTTATAGCAATTATTGTCATTGTATTAAATTAAATTGAGTAATTAAATCAATATCAAATTATTATGTAAATATTTGAAACTATATATTTGTTTTTATTGTTTTTTAATTAACATTTTCATTATACTTATAGTTGTCAATTTATTTTAACTAGAATTATTTATTAGTTTTTACTTTATTTAACACATAAATATTACAAATTATTACTGCTGCCAAGCAGGGCGTATGAGTGATATTTATTTGCTTGCAATAAATAAATATTAATCATACGCTGTGAAGTACAGGCAAAAATGGCAAACTGAAAATGGTATTGAACGTACATATTTGAATTTTGGGGCAATAACTTTCGATTGGAATCGGGCATAATTTAACGAAGTTAAATCGTTACAAAATGTTATGGATTCTAGGTGGTGTTTAATGAATTTATTGGCAATATATAGCTTTACGTTACCTTTTATATATGCATTAATTGCAATTTTTTCACAAAAGTTACGGTATTTCCTAAAAGATATTTGTGATACCGTCCGTTGTTTTTCCTTATATATAGACTGTTCATATGGGTGTTAACTAATCTCTGTTAAAGTTTTCTAAAGCAAGTATTTATTTAGAATATCATTATTGTAATATATGACATTATGCATTAAAATTTAGGCCCCGATTATCGTTCACAACACAACATGCATTTTATTAAGATTAATCTGTAATCACAGTTTACAACATACAACATCGAAATACTTAATGTTCTGAACGGTAATCGGTGCCTAAATTAAATATTTGTGAAAACAGTAATTATGCTTACGAAGCCAAATGCCATTTGAATAAAACTAAAGGTAAGTAGTAAAATTCTAATATATACAATAGAATGGACCAAAGTAAAAGCTAAACCAACTGACCTACAGATAAGCTAGATAACCCAAGGAATTCAATACTGACTGGCAAAATACCACTTAGCAATGTACATATGCTTAATTGACGACTATTGACTTGCCGAAATACTAATTGAATATGTTTGCAAGTCTGAATATTGATAGATCGAAAACGAGGGACAACCATTTCAAACTGATCACCAAGACTTGAAGATTATATGGATATTGAAAAAATCAACGAGGTCTAACCCGTTCCTAACTGATCATATGGTATTGTGTTTTTACATTACAATTGCTCAAATTACAAGAAATAAGAGCCCACTATGTAAATGTGATGGTTAAGATTTTATTCTCTCAACTTCTATTTACTTTCTGAATAAGCAATCAAACGAAATCATCTTTAAATAAATAGATTGACAAAAAACTAGCCTTTAAAATTCTTTAACTTCATATAAATCAACTCAGTTCACAATTTTATTTGTATTAGTAATTATGTTTTTTTTTTAATGAAATATACAAAACAAAACAATTCTGAAACCTCAAAAACTAATAACTAAGAAATAAACTTACACAGACGTTGTAAGCAGAATGGTATTCTGTTTTTATTTCACTTGCAGCTCAAAAACAAAAAGTCAAAACAAGGCATGTTGAAGAGTTAACTTGTGAACACAACCAAAGCAAAAGTAAAAAATCATCAAATACATGTACATTTGAGATTTTCCAACACTTTCTAAAAAAAAAAGAAAAAACGTAACAGAAAAAAGCAAAATAGTTCTCAATATATACAATGTACATATGTGCAATATCAATTTCCATATGTATCGATTTAAATTGGTTATTTCTATTTTTGCCCATTTGCAGTTTTTCTTATGGAGAAAAAACTTTCAAAATAGCAACTGAGGAAAAAAAACTATGGCATATGTTAAAGAAATAAGAAACTGAAATACACTGCATATAAAAAGAAAAAGTAAAGATCGAACTAGAACTAGAAGTAGAGCCAGCAGAAATAAATAGAAAAGAAAAATAAAGTTTAAACTTCATTTAAAATGTATTAACAAGAGTTTCTGAAAACAACTGATGATACTCATTAATATTTTAAAAGAATATTTCAACAAAATTCTTAAGCACTTTTTATAAGTTTAGAAAAATGATTGTAAAATCATGGGAGTGGTACTTAGTGCTTAAAAGAACCCATAATAAATTAAAATAAAAAGAGGAATGGGAATAGGAATAGGAATAGAAGTCGAAATATAAATAGAACAAATGACAAACCGCAAATGCGTAACTTTGGCACTATAAATGAATTGTGTGCGTGGCATATTAATTGAGTAGAGACACAGAAAACAAAACCTTAAAATATTTTACCAAATTACTTGTGCATATAAACCACAACATTTTGTAATACATCCACATGAGAATAATTGCCAATGAAAATAAAAAAAATAAAAAATAAAAAAATCTAGTAAGGGCGGCATAGAGAATTTCTAAGACGCACCAAACTCTCTTTTTTCGATTCCCAACCGCAGTAACATTTTATTGGTACGAGTCTCTAACGAGATCTTATTCGTGATGAAACAAAACCAAAGAACAACGTACAGGTTCATTCATTCTCAATGGAATTGCTTAAATGCCTCAAATCAACAACGACTATGAATGTTATAATCAATAGCAATAGCATTAGCAACAGCAACAGCAACATCATCTTCATCGTCATCCAACTACGTTCTATCTAAACGTAGCAAATATTATACACATTTAAGTATGCACTAAACGTACTAACATCATCATGCAGAGGTACGCTGAGCCTCTACTAATCCAGCCAGCTCTAGTCCTTTGTCGAGTGTATGTTAGTGTGTCAGTGTATCATATAGTCGGTTTTAGTTGTAGAAATAGGAACAATAAAATGTTTAACATGATAATAAATTTTCCATGAACAGAACATAAAAACAAAACCAAATACACACATAAATACCCCAAATGCAAATTCCAACCAAATGCCAGATAATTAAAATTTCTTTCGAAAACGTGTTGTGTTAATAAATTCTCAAAATGAGAATTTCCATTCAATCAATAACTCTTGAATTAATATTGAAATGCCGTTGTTACAATATATGTATAAATATATATTTAGTATATTATATTGTATTCATCATTCAAGTTAGGAGAAACTAAGTTTAATGCACTTTTTAATATAAATATTTAGTTGATTAGACCCGACAAAAATAAAGAATAGTCGGACTAGACTTTAAAGTACGTGCGTTCGTAACAAGTAACACGTTAATATTATGTAAAATAAAATTGCTGGCATCATTTTATTATAAGATCACAAGGACTGCTCCTAAACTTGAATACAACTTCGCTACATTTTTACTAAAATTTAAACTTTTATGACAGATTTATTGATATCATGAGTATTATAAGAAATACTAGATTTAGTGTAACCTGCAGCTCGTTTCTGTATTTCCCGCATCGAAAAATTTCTCACATAAAGTGTGAAACAAAAAATTCCATCGTTTCTCGATTTGTGAGAAAAATAATGTTTCTGTATTTGAATACGAAAACGGACAACGCTGATTCCATGGTGCAACTAACACAAGGTGAGTGCAGTAGCCCAGCTGACTGACTTTGTTTACAATTTACTTATGTCAAAAGTAATACTTTTTCAAGTATTTTTGACAGTAGTACATTATTTTGCACCAACAAAACGCCTGTTGTTTCTATTTTGTGTTGCATTTGCACCATGGCTGATTCTGTTTTTATTGCAATATTTCCAGTAATTAAGTGTCAAATGCAAGTCAAACGTCAACGACGAAAAAAAAATTTCATCCAGTCGTCGTTGAGCAAGCAATGAGAACACATGCGGATGGTTATTGTCAGTTTTTCAGAAACTTATTCACCCCTATCGTGAATAAAAATTCCACATGAAATTTGTTCCCTTTTTCACATTTTCCTATTAAAATGCAATGTTAAAAAAATAAAAGGGAACAAATTTCATGTGGAATTTTTGTTCACGATAGGGGTGATTAAGAATTGTTGTTGCTTCTTGTTGGATAAAGCAGTGGATTATAATGTAAAAAAAATTATTTATTTATGTATGTACATGTATTTAAAAATATCTATGTATATCTATGTATATTTTGAATTGTGTGTTTATCGCACCAATTTGAAATGTGAATTTTTTGTTGACAGTTCTTGTGAGAATCTTTTCGCAAAATATTCTTACAGAAACACTTTTTCTCACATTCTTCCAATAATTGTTGTCAAACTATTTAAATGACAGATATTTCTCGTACAATAAAGTTACAGAAAACTTGTGTGAGAAAAATCATTTTTTGTTTCATTTCACACTGTTGTTGTTGCAATTTACTAAATCCATGCGAACAATTTTACAATGTGAGAAATACAGAAATTTATTTGCTTATTCGTCCGTGAAGGATTGGTTATCCGTCGATTACCCCACATAATCAGAATTCGCACTGAAAATTAAAAAAACGCTTAATAAAAAGTATTTTTCCATAAATAGTTCTCTATTGTGGATTGTGAACCTATACAGTTTTCAAACAAAGCCAATGCGTGAAGGAGACTTTGTCATAAATCTACGTCAATAATGAGGTCAGTAATAAGCAAGATAAAGCCACCGTGCATTTGTATCGCCATTTGGTAGAATTTTGTTATTGCGACACAGGATAAACATACTTAAGTAATAGCGACACTTAAATTTTGAGCATATTTACTTTAAAATAACATAAAAATCGCAAACGTATTGGAAATAAACGCATTAAATATGTTGCACAATATTGTTCCTCGTAACCACAACTCGATACAACAACAAAAACGTAAACGCTTATTGAAAACATAACAATAATAATAAAAATTGCAGAAAACTTGCTTTCAATTAAAAACAGATTTTACTTTGACTTTAACCGCAATTGTGTAAAAATTTAATTAAATGACCCAGAGCCATAATAACGAAAAATATTAAAAAAAAAATAAATTATTTTTTAACGTTTTGTAACATATAAATTTTGTTGTTATATTTCACATTATATTTCAAGCCCGACCATATCATACCCTACACCCAGTATATGTATAAAACAGTTTTTCAGAAATGGGCGTTATATGGGAGATAAACCCATTGTGGACCGATCAGCCAAAAAATTAGTGTCATGATGTCTACTTTTAAAAGTGAATTACGGACAGGGTCTTATATGGGAGTTTCGACTAATTGGACAGCTCAATTCCAAAACATGCTAAGTCGAAAAGTGAGTTTTGCAGGAAAAGCTCCTAAAGTTAACAGGCGATATGTAAAAAACCATATGAGGTAGAACTTTGTTGTTTATAACTGATAATTGGACTAGCTAATCACAATCAAAATTTGACAGAATTTAAGTTGAAAAAATCTAAATTCAAAAACGCAAACAAATTAAAAACATGTTAAGTCCACATAGCATGGTTTGGAATTGAACTGTCGAATTATGGACCAACCATTATAAAATTAGGTGTCATTATTTGTGTCAAATTATATTTGAATACCAACATTTATAAGAAATTTATGATCGTTAAAGTGAATTTCGAAAGTGACCCTTATATGGGAGCTACGACTAATTTTGTAGATGTCATTTGGCTTCATTTAGTAAGCATTTGTGATGAAATTTGTTTGGATATTTACATAATTCAAACATTTATGATCGATAAACCCCAATTTCGGAAGGACATTTGTATGGGAGCCAGGTGAAATAATACCAGTTTCAATACCATCCATCCTTGTGCCGAAAAAATATCACGTTCCAAAAAAAAATTATCGAAATATCTGCAAAATTGGGACCTATACAAGCTTTACATGGACAGCCAGCCAGACGGACATCGTTAACTCGACTCAGGTTTCAGGTGATTCTGAGTCGCTCGGTATAATTTAAGGTGGCTGTGGGAGCAATATTTCTGAGCGTTACAAACATCAATATATCCTCCTACTATGGTGGTGTAGGGTATAAAAAGTAAAACAGAAATAAAATTAAAATCCAAACTATAGACATATTAAATACATATGCACATAAATATATATAGTAAATGTATGTATCTGTGTATGTATATTTACTTGTACATACAAGTATAAGTAGTTATTCGTGTTAAACAAATTTACCAAAGTATATGAGTGAATACACTGAAAGAAATAAACATATGAAGAAAGCTGATAATATAAATATAGCCTAAACTCAAACAATATATTAGTGTAAACAAAACAATACAATTAATTTTTCTTAGAATTAAATTCTGATATGATTAAACATGAAACGAATGAACTCTACACTAGATAAGTATTTTGAGAATATTTTTGAGTTATCTTCAGGCAATGAGATTTTCTGTGAGTGTTTTGAAATATTGAAATATTGAACAATATATATTTTTGAATGTTTCGATGCGTATGTGTATTTAGATACACGCACACCAGTATGTTTGCGTATATATATGTACATAAGGGTGGCATTTAATTTGAACATTTTGATTGTTTAAAGTTCAAATGCGAAAAATTATGTTTCGCGTTTTGCAGAACAAACAATTAAGAGTAGTTTTTGTATATCATTTTTTTATGCCAAACTACTATTAGAAGAATATGGTGGATTAATCGTAGGGATTTTAAATCCTCTTATCTAATGTTGGATCTGCTTTTATCAGCTTAAAATATATATATTTTTTTTAATTAGAAATAAATATGTCTAAGTAGCAAAGAAAAACATTTTTTTTGTAATTCACCCATTCGTTCTGAACAAAATACTTTTTCGGACAACGTTTTTTTCTTATGAAAATTGGCGTCTATTTTTTGATACAGAGAGTAAGAGAGAGAGAGAGAAAATATTTTTTTCAATTGGTTTAATTTAATATTTTGTCTGGACAAAAATGAACTGAGTTGCCAATAGGTTATATTTTTTCATACAAATAATAAAGCCTTATGTATTTTCATTCAACTCTCGCTATGTTTCACGGGTTGTGAAGTATGCTGGAGGAAATATTATGGTATGGGGATTTTTTTTCCTGGAATGGCGCAAATAAAATGTTTGCGGACAATTCCAATAATGAATGTCCAGACCTAAAGCGAATCAAACATTTGTAGGGTGATGAAAAAAGGACAATAAGTCAGCAAAATGTAACTGATATTGATACTCTCTTCAAGGATATGAAGATAATGTGAGAGTCTACAAGTATTAAGCGATGTTGACGTTTCATATCATCAATGAGAAAATTAATGTGTGGCTGTAATAAAGCAAAAAGGTTTTGCAACAAAATATTGATTAATATTTTAACAGAAGTGTAATCGTTTCCAATTAGCTGTCTCAGTGAAATTGAAGAAAATTGATTTAAAAACTAACAATAGAATTAAGTTTGATTAAGTTCTTAAGTCACTTTTATTCCCACGTTATCTTTTAAATATATAATAGTAAAACGAATATAATAAAATAAATTGAAAAATGTAATAAATTGTAAACTTTACTTTTATGGATTGCAAAGCAAAGTTGCCAGCAGCATATATGAAATTTTATGACATTCTTGGTATCCAGTTTTAATGGGTTATGGATGTCAAAAATGTTTTATATTTTACATCTAAGTGTTTGCGGGTAAATGAAAAACAAAATCAATTTATTATTGTTAATGTTTAATGTTTTCATAGGAAATCGCACAAGTGCCAAACAAGTGGCACCTTAATGAACATAAGTATTGGAATTGTCGTTGTGGACTTTCTATCTGTGTATTTGCACAAGACACAAAATATTGTTATAAATTTATGTTTTGTTGTTGTTGTTGCTGTTAAAAAGAAAACAACAAGTAGTTTTAATTTTTTTTTGCATTCCCTGTTTGTTGTGTTTAAATGTAAACATTAATTGAAATATGAAATTTATGATTATGTTTTTATTATTATTGTTGCAATTTCTTTGTTTGTTTTCTCTGTGTGTTTTTTTTTACTTTTTTTCTTTTTGTTTAAAGTAGATTTAAAAGTTATTTTTTATGATATTGTTGAACTCATCATATAAACAAAATACACATTTTCAAAAATATATTGCAATTGTTTATTTAAAGTTGTTTCTCAAAAAAAAATAGTTACTTAATTTCATTTAATTGGTATAATAAAGTTATTTATTTGGTTTGTTTTTATTTAACCTCAAATAGTCTAAAAGAGAAAGACTGAAAGTTTTCTAAATCCTTTAAATACTTTTAGTGTCTGGTATCTGAATCATGAAAATCGATACATACTGTGATAATCAATATAAAGTAAACACCTAATATTGTTTAAAATAAAAATACTTTATTATATTTATTTGCTACAGGTTCAAATTTAAAACAAGAAATGTATTGGACAATTCATAAGTAACTTAAGCCAAATATAACTCATTAACAAAAACTATACAAAAAAAACTGGAACATAAAAGAAATTCGATTTTAAAGAAAAAGTAACAGATTTTTCGAGACAAAATTTAATATTTGGTTTGTAGTCATTTAGCTTTTATTTTTTAGTGAAATCATAAATATTTTATTAATATTGTCTAATTTTTGTGTCCAGATATTCGCACACGTACTCAATTGGCTTCAGGTCTGGGAGGTTGATCTTCAGTTTTTGGACAATGATTGAGCAACCATTCTATTAGAAGTATGTTTAGAATCATTGTCCTGTTGGACAATCCAGTTTATTATTTTTTAAAATGTAGAAATAATCTTCCTTTTTTCGTTGTAGATTCTACACTGCGTTTCACTTGAATAGGTGCAGTGTTTTAGCAATCCAATTAAAGTTGATACTCTCAATATAATTCATGTAAATGATTTTGTTGTGCTTTATGTTAAAGATTTAACTTTTAAGAAAAAAATGGTTAACACAGAATATTCGAAAAAGATCCGTTAGATTTAATCTGAGTTTATTTTTACTATTTGTGACGAAAATAAGAATTATTTTTGCGTCACTTGAATAGGTGCATATGCATATGTATACATGTAAACCCCAGAACATTACTTACCAACCATTTACACACGCCAGTGCTGTGTACGTATTATATACGAAAACTTATTCGAAAAACTCGAGTAGCTCTGCAAGTGAAAAAAATATGAGTGTATTAGTAAAAAAAATGCGAGTGTATTGAGTTTTTCGAACTGTCGCCGCCATGTTTTGCCGTCATGATAACATATTTATTACTAAAGGCTTTGTTCTTGGTTCGCCATATTTTTAGGGGTTTATGACTCCAAACATCTCAACCTTACTTTCATCGGTGAAAGGTATGTTATTCCAAAAAAAAAATTGAGGGCCGTTTATAATTTTTTTTTCTTAAATTCAAACATTTGGTTTGCTTGTTCTTTAACATACAGGATTTCTTACGTGGCATTCTACCATGTACGATATTTTGATGCAAAGATCTTCTAATCGTACTTCCTTAGAGGTTTTCCAGAAGATGCTGGGATTGCTTTTACTTCAGTTTTTGTAAGACGTTTTGGTCGCTTTGCACCAAGCAAACTTTCTACAGTAATGTGTTTGCTGTATTTGTCTATATTATTTTTAATGTACAGTGATACCTTCCCATGATTTTATCTATTTTATGCTGGGATTTAGCTTTTTTTATGTAAGACTATTATGATTTGCCAAGTCTCAATTTATGATAATCTTCTCATTTTTAATTTTTCACTTCTTAACGTCACAACTTAATCTCTTTTGATGATAAATTGTGGAACATGACAGGCGTTTTTTTTTTTTTTTTGCATAAGGATGATGCTACTGTTTACTTTATTTTCATATAAATCAATAAAATTTGTATTTATATAATTATTTTTTTTTTAAATTCAATTCTACTTCTAGCTTTATAAAAATGCAATATAGTTTTCTGATATAATATTTTCTATATATTATTTATATTAATATGTGAAGCTTTTCTTTTAATAATATGTGGTGTTGACTTTATGTTGACGCTCACAGTATGTATGAACTTAAAACAATGACTACGTTTTAAAATAATAATTATATTTATATATTTAACTACTTTTTCACACTTGACTTTATCAGTGTCACTTTCCCTTTTTTAAAACACTTCAAAGTTAAAATTTATAAAAACTTTACAACACTTGTAAATAAACCAATCAATCATGCTTGGTTATATTAACTGTGAACTACACCTAATTCTGTTTTTACATGGTAATTGGTTCAAGAAAACTTTGTGTAAAAAATCCGTGTAACAAAGTCATTGATCGTATGCAAAATAGGTGATTGGTTCCTTATCCCTAAAACCTATTGAAATTAGTGAAAAACAAGGATTTTGTAAGAACAACTATTCAGGTTTATAATATTAAATCACATATACAATTTCTTTTTACACAAGCGTAGTTATTAAAGAAAAAAAAAAAAGAAAAGCTCAAAAGTAATGTAAAAACTGTATGTATGACAAGTCCGTTTGATTTTATGCACTGAAAGGGAATTCCCGTAAATTTGTGATATGAACATATTTTGTAAAAATTAAATTTAACAAAAAAAAACTTTACGCCCAAAACTTGTTTATTTCCAAACCGTGTTAAAACAAAACCGTGTAAACAGAATTAGGTGTATAAAGTAAAATTTGAAGTCGTCAGTAAACGATGAGTAAAAATAGAACAAGCAATGACAAGTGGAATTAATAAAAGGTAGACACCAATGAATAATGAATTCGGCAAAAGCTAATTTATTCAATTGCAAACTTATAAAAAAGCAATATAGACAAAGAAAACAATGGAGACAGAGAAGGCAATGTAAAGTATATAGATTGTATTGGCAAAGTTAAGCTAACCAGTTGCACTTTATAAGCCTTGTCGTTGTGGATTGCCCTAATTATTGAGAACCTCGAGCTTTGACAATTGTTACAATTATTTAAATTATTTAAATTGTTACGTCAACAGTAAAATATGCACAAACTTTCATACAAATCCAATAAATCCCTGCTAAAAAAGAAAATTCTCGTTAAAGTATTTTCAAGGATATATTTAAATTAATTTAAAAGAGACAACTAATTTAATTATTTTAGTTTAAGCAAATAAAATTATTTAGCAACAAAAAAGAGCTTAACAAATCCTGAAAGTAAAAGTAGTTATTTCTAGGACTTGGTTACTCAAATAAATTTTTTAGGATAAAGGATATTGCTTTTTAAATCAGACAAATAAGTTATAGGGAGTTAAGTGGCTTTAGATGAGTGGTCCGATAGCTCATTTTACAAATATATAAATGATTCTAGAAGTAGTTATAATTATAAAACTTGCCTATGTTATTTAGTTAAATAAAGATTGAACGATTTTGGAATCAATTAATAGAGTTCATAAACGATGAGCTGGTCGTAGTACTACAATATATTTGTGAATTTTTGGCAGCGTGGTCAAACTATTTAATTTAATTTTTTCCCCATTATTTCCACCGTTTATGTAGAAAAAATATCAATTAAAAAACTAGCTTCAAGGAATGATATTGATGAGAATTAAGTTGAGATATACGAAAAATATGATCTTAAAATGCATACAAGCGGTGGCTTCAGACAATACGATATTGTGTATTTGATCAAATTTAATTATTCGATAATTACTTTTAGTCTATAATAATTTGGAAATACAGACTTTTATTTGTGGTTAATTTTAGTATTTCTTGCTAAAGAGAAATTTTATTTTATTCTCAATTAACCTCAGATAAAACTTAGTTTTTTATGAAAATGATTTATTGTACTTAATTGTATATTTTTTTTTCTTGGACCAGCCTACTTATGCAATGCATTGTGTTGAAACTAGCAAAATAGGTTATGGGAGGGAGAATAGAGGGAGTAGTCTTTGTTAACATTTGACTTGAATTTTCCCATATTGAAAATGGCAGGGAATACTTCTGCTGGTAGTTTATTCCACATACGGACAGTACGGCTAAAGAACGAATTTTGCCTGTAGCTTGTTGTGCGATCCACTGTCCAGTCGACCACAAATGGATGATCCCTGACTGAAGAACGTGTATTACGTAAAAAAACCACGTGTTTCAGGCACAAGTTCCCTTATTTCAGCAGAACCGTTAAGCATCTTCGCCCTTTCCTGTACGCGGTCGAGTAACTCCAAAATAGATTTGCTGCATTTCATTTGCGGCCGAATATAGGTGGTGTAAATAGTAAGAAGATCAGATGAAGTGAAGTATTTTCTACACCGTTTTAAAAAACCAAGGCACTTGAGCGCGTCTTTTGACACTTGAAAAATGTGTTTGGTCCAGCAGCCATCACACTAGATTCTCATGCTTAGAACGTCAAGAGCATCTGATTCCTTAATATTTACACCGCCCATAAAAACAGATGAAGCAACATCTGTTGTGTGAGTTTGTGCGTTAATAAACAACACTGAGTCTTAAGTGCGTTGAAATAGACTCTGTTCGCACAACACCATTCCGAGATTGTCTCAAGATCTCGGCTCAGCGTATCATTCATATTTTGTCTCATTTCCCCAATCTCCAAAGGGTGTGGTCTATGGTTAAATGAGTATGAATGGCAAATGTTGCTATCATCTGCAAAATAATAGATAGGGTTTGAAGTTTGACAAAGAAGGTAATTTATAAAGATGAGAAATAAAGTGCGACAAAGAACGGAGCCTTACGGTACTCCTGAAGTAATCTTGAACTCGTCTGATGAGATTCCATCTATAACAACTCGAATAGTGCGATTTCTGAGGCAACTCGATATAAATCGAGAGAAGTTATCACCGACATCAAAAGCAATGCTTTTCGATAAGAGAGCACCATGCCAGACTCTGTCGAATGTCTTAGAAATATCTAGAGCCACCGTTTTTCCGATAAGGCAAAATAACGTAAAAAAAAAAATGCTAACTTACCATTAACAATTTAACAGGCCATGTTAGGGTTAATTCTATAACTATACAGTAGTTCCAATTAAAAATGTTTATTAAATTTCTATTCTATTTGTTTTCTCTTTTATTATTATTTTGCTTTACTTTGGCTATTCTTTTGTTATCGATTTTATGCAAAACTGAATATCTATAGATATGTAGGTATGCATGTATTTATTTATTTATCTTTGCCGAAACCTAAAAAATAAATAAATAAAGTTATGAAAAGAAAATCGAAAATATTTATAAATTTAATAACGACGTAAATTGTATTTTAACCCTAAAGGCCCTTAACTAAAAGTATTGTGTATCTTTACGATAGATAGAAAATAAAGCAAGAGCAAAAACTGAGCAAGCAACGAAAAACTATTTAAGTAAAAGAGTTCTAAAAGAAGTACAACAACAGCTACATCGAAACAACTTTATATAAATTGTTTTTGTTTTCCATTCAGTTTTTTATTTATTTATTTTTTTTTTTTTCTATAATATTTTTTTTTAAATTTATAAATATTTTATGCATTGAAGAAGAGTTTGTTTTATGCCTTTTAGCAATGCAGATAATCGTAAGTTGTTTATCGTTTATCGTTGTATATTGACACTCAATTTTCTACAGGCTGCCATTGGCATTTTAAATAAATTTTATTAAGATTTCTTTCTTCTTCCAAAAAAAAAAAAAAAAATGAATGAAAAAAATGTTCTTCTCTTTTGGCTGGTAACTAAACTGTACGGAACATGGATGTGCAACAAATTCATTTTAAACATAATGAGGTGTAACAAATTGGAATACTTTTTATGTGAAATTTTATAAAGATTTTATCATTTTACACAGATTACTATTTTTTTTTTTTATTTTATCTTTTTTAGTGCAATTTTTAAATAATATGCCAGGATGTGTTGAAATTTGGCCATTAATGCAACATGTCAAAAGTGAACTTTTCCTAGAAATTTGTCATTCTTTAGGATTTAAAGTTTAAAACATGTTGCAAGATTACATTGTAATTTAAATTTTCCAGGAAACCTGTTAATCCTGTGATCAGAATGTTGAGCTGTTCTTCATAGTGTTGGAAAAAGTAGTGATCATCATTAAAAATGAAAACGCCGTTCTCATTTTTTTTCCTGCGCTATATATTAACGATTTCAGGCTAAATTTGTCACAATTCTTATCTATCGATTAAACATATTAATTCTTATCTATCGATTAAACATTAAAAAGGAAAAAACATCAAGTTATAACAGTTATAACTGACCATTTCTGGCATTTGGACAGATCGTTATCTATATATCGAGTTCAGGCATGAGGGAATACTGAACCTACAGGGATTGATGAAAAATAAATGATTTAGTTGAACAGTTCTGCATATCTTAATTATCATTTCTCTCACTCAAACAAATAAATGAATCACCATATTATTACGTTTGCTTCAGCAAACAGCAACAACCATCATACTAAAAAAGTGAGGTTCTTACTCATTTAAAGTTTGTAAATAGGTTAAGATCATTTCGACCTTAATGCATCTCATCATTCGTCGCTACTAGATGGCTCAATTGGCGTAAACAAAAACTAAAATTTAAATAAAATAGTTTGACCGGAAAAAAATTTTGGTTCGAAATATATGGAAACTTTAGTCGGACTTTTGTCCCGTTAGCATTTAAAGACTTGAATTTATCAAGTTGAAAATCACCACTGATTTTTTCTAGCACCAGATCGGGCAAACAAACTGGTGGTGGCAATATTAGTGCCAATTCACACGTAGCAATTCTTATTGAAACCCTTGAAATTTCTCCGGTGTTCAGACCGTACAATTCTTATTGCTTAAATCGCTCTTATTTTTATATTATAGTATACACACATTTGTATACACAAGTTTAACGCAAATAAGAGAATAACACTAATTGCTAGAACAATCAAGTGTCTACTCGTCATATCTTCCTCTCACCCAGATATCTAAAAGGTAATCGTCGTATAAATTGGCACTAAGATATATAAAACTCCTGTTAAAATAATTTTTAAAAAATTTAAATTAGTTTTGCTAAACAGTTTTTTTCATTATTTCGAACAGAGTAGCAACCTTAAAGCTGAAATATTTTTAGGAAAATTAAGATTTGTTTGTGTCTGTACATGAATTTTATAGTTGCATAAAAACAAAACAAATCAAAAGTGTTTATGATTGTTTTAAACTACTGCCAAACTCAAACAACAATTACTGCAACAACAATAGCTATACAACAACAACAACAACATAAACATACAAATATATGCTCAAACATGCACAAAATTGCCAAGAAATCATTGTTTGTTTATAAATGGAGTCAATAAAATTAAAGCTTTGTTTTTAGTACAAACCAGACTAAAATGTATACAGAGAGAGAGAGAGAAAGAGAGAGAGAGTGAGCAAACAAGAGCGAGCTTTTTTCAAAGTTTTCTTAAATGTACTAAAAGAGAACCACTTTTCTTTGCCACTGTTATGCTCTTTTGTTTTTTCCGGCAACGTTTATTTATTTTCAAGAACACTTTCGTTGAGTTTTTCTTTACACAACTTCTTTTTGTTGTTGCCTGTTGTAGGGTTTTTTTTCGTTAAATAAAATGTAACTGACCTAGTAACTAATAACAAGTCACTTAATTAAAGTCAATTATAAAAGGGTGTAGTAAAACGCATTTTGTTAAACAATTGTCTTTGAGAATTACCAGAAAACATGAAAAGTATGTTTTGGTATGATTAAGGATTGTTTTCATAATTATAATATGAATATTATATGTTCTACATAAATTTGTAAAAGAAAAAAGTATTTAAAATCAGATAAAAAAAAAACAATAGGACGTAGAAAAGAGTTACATTAACAATTTCTTAAATAACATGTTTTCACATTTTTCTCCAGTTGAACTACAGTGTAGAAATATGACAATCAAGTTTGAACATGTTGTGAAGAAGGTGACTTGAGACTACTCCAACTCTGACACTATGCACTATCTTTAACTGATTACAACCAGACGCACTGGCTAAACAAAATTACCCGCAAACAATGCCTTGATATTAAATGACAAAATTGTAAATGTCGACAAAATAGATCTACATCTGCAGCAGAATTCGATTCAGGTTTTAGATCAAACTATTCGAAGAATGTTATCCAGATATTTATTGACGAACCAAGATGACATTGAATTTGAGAATGTCTCTTAGGCAAACACAAAACTGTAGCTTAACTCGAGTGGATTATAAAATTATTGAAGGAAGAACTTGATCCATAAAATATGTTTTATGTCGGTAGGCGAGTCTCTAGGCGATATAAGGAGACCTTCATTGGTTATTCTTATATGGTTACCTAGACTTGGGGACAGTGATGGAAACTACAGAGCTGACGCACTTGTGAATCTAATTTCACATAAGTTTTATATGGGGTAATATGGATATACAGAGGACACTACTGCAGATAAATCTACCTAGATTACACTTTCATTACTAGTTATTCCACCATCATTACTGGTCTTTAGATGCTCACACACAAAGGCTTCAGCTTCCTTACAACAACTTTTGTGGATGTTACTATGATGAGATAGAAGGGGATAACTTTGAAATGGAAAACTTTTCTATGCAATTGTCCGACATTTGAAGTCCTTTCGTCAACAAATACATACTTAATAACAAGACTCTAAGGGTCTGTGTAGCGTTAAATCATGATTCTGTTTTTTTTTTTTTTTTTTTTTTTTTTTTTTTTTTTTTTTTTGATGGACAAAACTATAAAATGGAATGAAACCAAGATGATTTTTTAAATTGGCATGAAATTGACTTTATTCGAATGATTATCTTCTGGCATTATAATTTAAATATTACTTCTGGCATAGGACTGGCTCAGACGTAGTATAATCTGGAGGTCAAATTTTCGATTACTTTTTCCAACATTTGCGGCGAATGTTGTCCTCCAAGTGGGCAATTGTTTCGGACTTATAGGCGTAGACTAGCAACTTCAAAAATAAATCAATTGAGAGCTGACAAAATGGCCGCCAGGTAAAAAAGTGTTGCCAGCTTCAAGTTCTATATATCCGAAAAAACATCAGCCTATATTACCCCTGATAAAATTTTATTTTAGGAAATAAAAAACTGTTTCCATAATTCAAAAGTTGGACAATAAATCATAAAGCAATGAGTTGCTAGTTTAACTTTGAAGAAAATTAAATGATCACAACCTCAACTAGAACAAAAATTTGCAGAGAAACGTTGAAGTAATAATAATTAATGGTGCTGTGGAATCAGATTTGTATAAGGGCCTTTGAATAATGAAAACCAGTGTAAAAGTAGGCATAAATGTGTGTGTGTGTGTGTGTTAATAATTATTTAGCTAATATGCGTAATGTTAAAAGCTTATAATATATGTTCAATACATATACGAGTACACAATACACACCAACACAGGCACAAATGCTAAAACTGTAGGAATTCACTTTATGTCATCATATCAATTGTGGTGATAGGAAATTCAATTACAAATGCTTTTAGTCAAAAAGAGCAATCTAATGTTCATTATTATTAATATACGATACAAAACACATACATAAATATATAATCACCGTATATACTTAAATATGTATGTATGTATAAATTCTGAAATATTTTTATAAAGCTGTCTCTGTACATTTCAGTAAGTGAATATAAATGTCATACTTCAATGACTAGTTAAAACAGATATTAAAACTTATCTAATGAATGGAAAGAAAAAAGAAATTTACAAAATCTAACAAAAGAAAAAAAGTTTTATGTTTTGATTTTATTCTTATTCATACTTCTTAAATAAATACAAAAACAAAGTGATTTTTTGATGACCAACAAAAAAGTCTCTAAAAGTTTTATTACTTTTTGCTGTTTGCCGCATTGAGTCCTTGAGCTATTTGTTTCTTAGTTTGTTTTCTTGCGTATTTATTGAATATTGAATAGGTTTTTCTTTTCCCCCAGATTGATATGATTTGCGTTGTTGTTTAAACTGATTTTTTCTTTCTTAATATTTTTACTCCCCAATCATGTGTTACTCATGCGATACCTGCTGATACTTGTTGTTGCTACAATCAAGGAATATTTATTTCGTAGTTATTGTTGTGGGAATGAATGTGCGTGTTTGTGTATGTAAATGATTTTTTTGTTTAAATAGTATTTTCCTGCCGAGAACAAAACAACAAGTCAAACAAAGTTCGATTTGTTGTTAATACAAACAAAAATGAGAAATATTAAAAATATAAAATATAAACACCGGCAACAGCACAAAAATTGAGCTGCTTGTTTTAAAACTTTTTAAATATTACACGTGCCTTGTGACTATTATTTACCATAGAGAAAACGATTGAAAAAAAAACAACATAAAAGAGCAACAAATCTCATTTATTCTTACACACTAAAGGTTTTTTTTTGTGTTTTTTATAGTTTGAGATCAAAACAAAAAACACATATATGCACTCACATGAACACATTCTCTGGAGGGTTGAAATTGTTAAACAAATATTGCAAAGTTTCGCTTAAACACACAACAAATGTTTATGTATTTAAAGTGTGATATATCAAAATTCAGTTTTACAACATAGTCAAATTTTTAGTTTATTACCAACAAAAATTAAAACGAAATATCATATAAATTACAATCCACGAAAGTTTGTAGCAAAAGTTTTGTTGATCAATCAAGGAGGAGAATTAAATTTAAAACATTTATAACAAAATTTATAAAGCTGAGACTCACTGTGCGTATGAATGAAATGTTATTTAGAATTTAACAGTTATCATACGCTCAGTGAACTACCGCAGGTTCATAATTCGGTGCTGCACCAACAGCCAAAGCCGAGTGTAGTAGTGTGCCCGTGGTTGGACCGCAGGCTTACTACTACGAGTCATTCGACACAGCGTTTGCGTGGTTGGACCGCAGATTCGTTGTCGTTGGTGGCTTCACTGGGTCGCAGACTAGGTGGTGTGTGTGCAGGGTCAGTTGTGAATTCCGTGGTTAGACCGCAGGTTCATAATTCGATGCTGCACCAACAGCCAAAGCCGAGCGTAGTAGTGTGCCCGTGGTTGGACCGCAGGCTTACTGCCACAAGTCACTCAACCCAGCGTTTCCGTGGTTGGACCGCAGATTCGTTGGGTACTTGTGAACGTATACCATCTCGACGTACCACTGTTAGCTGGGTCAAGCAGGCCATTTTACCGCCATCGTGTTGACGAAAAAAATAAATAAATAATAATACAAAAAAATATATAAGAATAAATGCATAATTATAAAATAAGAATATTGATTGTGAGTTTTCTTTAACGAGGTCTCAAAAAAAATTTATTTTGAGTGGACCCTGGGTATCCGGCGAGATATACCCCAGCAAAGAGAAAGGTTCGTTACAGCATTGTGAAAGAAATCATATATTCTACACATTATGGTGACTTATTTCGACTCAGTGTCCTATTTTGAACATACTCACATTAAAGTGTTCTTTTCCTTTGGAATTTCTAAAATTGGCCATAAAGTACTTACACTTCTTATTATAATCACTTGTTGGTTGCTATCGACTTCCCAAAGAGTCCAGATATCTTACGAAAGGATAGTAATGGTTATTACTTGCACTGAAAATGTGAATATTAACATGGCAATTGACCCAGTATATCTGGAGTATATACCGGGATATTCAGTTGTAATATTGGTATTCCTCTCAGGATACGTAAAACAAAAATTTTACACAAACTATCTGGTGACGACTTATAAAGTCATCAAAAAGAAAATAAGCTTAGAATGATTTTGCGAGAATTTCGGCCAAACTTTCATCAGTTTTTTTAAACACTCACTGGTTTATCGAGTAAGTATCTAAACAATTTCAATTATTTTATACATTTCAAGAAATATTAATAATTTGCTATTTTTTCCTTCCATTATTGATTATAAATGAATCTTCGTTATTTTGCAAACTCTTAACTCTTGCATCTAAAAATGTAATCCAATTACTCGTATTTAATTATTTACAGCAACTCAAGATAATGAAATGCACTTGTATTTGAGTGCATGTTGCAAGCATGAATAAGTAACTGACTGCACAAGTGAATGACTGACTAAATGATTGACTGACTGAATACCTGAAATGAATGGGAAAAAAGTGAGCAAATAAAAGCATGTGCAACGTTACATCAAGTATCATTGCCAAGTAGGTATTTAATACATACTTACCACTGCTACAACATGGCAGCAACATGTGAAAGTATTTAAAATATTTCTTCATTAATTACAACAAGCAGCGAAATACTTGAAATTGCAAAAATTGAGGTAAAGGTGCATTAGATGTTAAAACATCCTGTAAGGAATTATCCAGCATAACAAATAAATATTTATAAAATTATAGCAGCAGAATGCGCAGCCACATTTAGTTGGAAAAACATAGCGAATGAACTAAAAATGTGTTTCCTTTTCCGGTATTAAATATGGTTTGGTTTCTATGACATTAAATTTTTATTTTTTTTTTTTTTTATAAAAATAATAGCAAACATACACTACTCGTATTTATTTTTGTTTAGTTTAGTTTAGATAATAAAATATTTTTATTGTTTTGAACAGCAGCAATTTAGTTCATTTAATGACATTTAACTAAATAAATGTTACAAATATAATACAATTTGTGTGAGTAGAGTTCACATGTTTGTATTATATGTATTTCATATGTATGTATGGATAAAATACCACTTCTATGAAATAAAATACAATAAAACAAATCTGAACTGAACTAAACAAATAAATTATTTAAATATGGCAAAAATATTTACAAATAAGCAATAAAAAATAAAATAAAAATGCAAGCGGAAAGCAGGGAAAGCCAAAATAATCCAAATTGGAATATTTGTAAATGAAATTCGAAATGAACAATTCTTGTTAAATTATCGTTTGTTTGATGAGAACTAAATTATTTTCAATTGTTATGAAATTAATGTTTTTTTGTTAACTTAAATAAATATTCCATTTGTTTAATAGAAAACTTGCTTAACATGCTCCTTTGTTCCAAATATATGTATGTACAAAGTATATGTTTATTATAGAGGTCGTAATATATCAAACTTAGCTACATGTTATTGAAAATAAAAATAAATACAAATGTATTTATGTAAATCTAAGAGTTCAGGCGAATATTGAATTTCCATTACAATATTTTCCAAGTATAAACTGGTTTTGTTATTTTTCACTTTTCCTGCTGGAGACTTTTCCTGCTGCATCGTCTAAAATTTAAAAGAAAAATGCATATTTTCCTTAAAATGCTCGTATTTGAGTAAGTGTGTATGTTTGTGTCATGTTACATAAACAGACATAATCAGCGGGAAAAATTACAGGTGCTTCCATTAGCAGGCCTTATAGAAGACTTGTGTATACATTCTAAAAGATTCGATACTCTCTCAGAAGGTATTGCTAGGAGGCATTTCCTACATATTTAAAATTGCATTTTAAAAGAATGTTAACAAATCATCGAATCTTTGATTGGTTTTGCAATTTTTTCTGTATATCGTCACTACAACAGCCAACAATATTTTGCTCACTTTGTTATACGAGTAATAAAAATGAATAAAGAGTGAGTCTATAAATTTACTGCCGTATTCATCACAAATAAAGTAGGTTTGAAGTCTGCTTTTAGACAAAATTTTCATACAAAATTTTCTTAAAATACATTTGAAGTCTACTTTAATTTTTTATGAATAAGGGCATTAGTCTTTTATAAAAGTTTGTACTATAAAGTGCGCATAAAGCTTTTATTTTATGTGATTTTTTAAAACAATTTAATTAAATGAATTTAATTTAAATAAACTTAAAATTAACTTAAAACCTTTCTTTTACTTTCCTCAATTAAATTATTAATTTAGTAGACATTTTATTATGCCTTTCTGAGGCATTACTTCGTGTTTCACTGTTCTATCGATACTATAATGGAATGTATTCTGCTGAAATCAGGGAACTTGTTCCTGAAACACGTAGTTTTTTACGTAATACACGTTCTTCAGTCAGGGATCATCCATTTGCGATCGACTGGACAGTTGATCGCACAACACACTACAGGGAAAATTCGTTCTTTAGCCGTACTGTCCGTATGTGGAATAAACTACCAGCAGAAGTATTCCCTGCCACTTTCAATATGGGAAAATTCAAGTCAAATATTTACAAACACTACTCCCTCTATCCTCCCTCCTATAATCTATTTTCCCAGTTCCAACACAATGCATTGCATGAGTACGAGTCGTCCCCTGAGTGCTGGTCCAAGAAAAAAAATTAGGCATCTTACAAGTAGTGAATAGGGAAGGCCTTGACTAACAATGAAAATTGAAAGGCCTCCTAGAAGGCCTCTTTACACCATCTTTTTCCCGCTGGATAGTATTTTCATATATTTATTACAAATGCAACACACCACAGAGTAAAAAGAAAACAACAATAACAACAACATAGTATGTAATAATAATAAATAAATAAAAATGAAAATATTGTAACCTTAAGATGGCGTTAGAGGGCATAGATGCAGTTTAGTTTGTATACCGTACTCGCATGTTTGTAATCTCTGCACCTCTACATTTGCGACCCAACAATGTACATATCAATTTATATGCATAATTATTATATGTAGAGTGTAGAGTTAATGAGTCTAGACTGTCTTTTTTTTAAATGATCATAAATTCCGTCACTACAGCAAATAGATTAGATTTTGCTTCTGATTTGAAATTGAAAAATGAATTTTATGAAGTAGTTCTAGAGAAGCTATATTATGCTGGTTATTTGAAACAGTTCCGGAACTATTTCTTTTATCAATTAACTTTTATTCGAAATAGTTCCTTAACCGATTAAAACGTTTGAAATTGCCATGTTTAAAACTAGTTGCTAAAATAAATTTTTATTGTTTCTTTTGTTAAATTAGAATAATTACACTCACTCTAAGTTATATAGATTCTAAACTCTAAACTTTTCCTATCAAACAACTGATTGAAGATTATGATTCTCAAATCGTTAGCCTAAAGTGTATTTCCCAAAGATGTGCTCAACTTCATAATCTGTCCAATCAGTCCTTGCACTATTTGCAAAACCTTATTATTATGAATTTGGTTTATTATTACTTCTTCTAAATGTTTTGTATTAAAACTGCATAATAAGGATCCCATCCAATTGGTTACTTCTCAAATAATAGATAATGTAGCATAGAGCCAGTTGTTACTTTAGTGCTCCAAGTAATCTAAAGTGAATTGGATTAGAACTTGTTTATATATCAGTATAGGAAGTAAAACATTTTCTTGTTAGTAAAAATGTTCAACGAAATTGAAAAAATGTTCGACCTAGTTATCCTAATGGATGAAACACATTTACCCCTCGAAACTTCATTAAAGGCATGAGCATTGAGATCCTGATGCTCACCATCGTGTGGTTGTCGAAAAAGTCATGTTTCCACAAAGCATCACTGTTTATTACGGATTTTGGTCAGGAAGCATAGGATTTCTTTTTATAGGGTCATTAATAATTCCAATTGGAAGTGAAAGGTTTACACAACAAGCTAAAAACCACCCTTGCATTAAAAATAGAAACTAAACGATGCATAAACAAAATTCAGCCACATTTATGTAAAATCGTCATGGGAAAATTTCTACAAAAGATTGCATATACGTATGTATGTCAAATCATAGAAGACATTTCTTTGATGTCTACGCTATATCATATTCTGCGTTATATTTTGGTAGGAACAATAAAACAATAATGTTTTTTCTATTTACTTCAAATCTGACGTAAATTTTGGGACACCCTTTATTTGTTAGTTATTTGTCATTCAATTCTTTACTAAATTCTCTTAAGTGTAACTCAATTTGTTCATATAATTTATGTGGAGTGTATAGAAGAACCGATAGAAGTTGTTAGATTTTCATTTATCCGTTCAAAGTACTCCATACACGCATGTATTGGACTACTCCAAAATGGACCAGGAGTACTCCAAACATAATCCATTTGTTAAAAAAAAAATCTAGTCCATTTAACATTACGATGTCCTAGGACTGGGCCATATAATCCAGCTTTACATAACAGGGGACTAGTCCCAAAACTGCTCCTTGTAACTACATCAAATGAATAATTGTCGTGTAACAAGAAGTTCTGCTTTGAAAATGAAATAGTCCATAAGTGCATTACATAGGACCATGATGTAGTCACTACAATGGACCACGTACTCCAAAGATTTTTGCAGGGTAAGTATACATCCTTTATTGCACGGTATAGAGATGCAAATGTAAGTATACTTGTACTTATGTATGTACAGTGTGACTAATCTTACTTTAATACAAATGGAATGTCGATTAATAAATAATTTTTAGAAATACTTAAAGATAAATTCCACTTTAAATTTCATACATAGTCGTCCACGTTATCAGGGAATACTCGAAAACTTTTATTTAACAAATTTCTATGTGAACAATTGTTTGTCACACTGTTTACTCTCCTTAGTTTACTTGCTAAAAATTTATGAAAATATTTACTTGTTTGTATTACAGATGCATTGAGACACATAAATAAACACACATACACAAATGCATTAAAATTGTGTAGCAGTGTTTGTTGTTAACCAATGTTTTTATTTTTTACAATATACATATAATTCAGGTTTGCTTTATGCAAACACACAGAGAAAATTATTAAAAAAAAAGCATATTATTAAAATCAATTTTTACAAAAATTTACACAAATTTTAAAAATATTTATTAGATTTTAAATTTATAAATAAATGTACATTTTAGAGGGAATTATTTTTTCATCGAAAATATATGTCTACGTGTATATACAAATACTTATACATTTTCATTTTGCTTTTGACTATTATTTACAATATTTATATACATATACATATGTATGTAGTTTAGTCTCGATTAAATGATTAAAATAAATTTGGCAGTCAAATACAAAAATAGCAAACAGACACACATTAACTTACTCTAAGTCAGGGAATTTTACAACGTTTAAATGTTTATATAGATCCACAGTTACACACACAAATACCCACTAGCACATATATACATTTTATACATACACATATACATTGGCAGAGTACATTTGTCATATTCTAACATGACATCAAATATCCTTTAGCTCTTCCTTTTTGTACTTAGTTTACTAACATCAGTTCATCATTAAGCTAAAACGTGCCTCGTATTTTAAACAATACATGATTAAGAAAAGCTGTTACTGCTAAAAATAAATATATTTTTACACACAGATAGACACAGACTCTAACACACACACACACACACACACACAATGCCAATGCACTAGCTTGAACGACAACAAAAAAACGTCATGTTCAGCAACTAGAATGAAGACAGATAAAATAAAAAGAATTTAAAGAAAAGAAACTGAAACTACTGTTAGTAATTTACTAACGGAAATGAAAGTCAGCGAAAAATATTAGTTTGAATTTTAAAAAGATGTGCCGGCAAAGAATAACGAACATTCCAGAAAAAAGGGGTAACGACAGCAGCAAAAAAAAAAAAAAAAAAGTTACAAAATCATCACCAGCCAACAGTGATGACTGACAAGGAAATTAGAATTAAATATTTATACAGCAATGACATCAATGACTAAAGCCAGCTAGAAAGCTACTCAAACCAATGTTTTTAAGATAAACTATGGGAAATTGGGTAAAAATCTAGTTTTCGTACCCGTTTTATAAGGAGGATAGAACTAATTTTGACAATAGAACCTAATGAAATATTTATTAAAGGTTTCTATATAAAAGAATAAAATTCAAATTCAATACCGACGACAATGACTGATTCAAAACTGTTAAAAGCAATATTTTGGAAACGATGTTTTCGCCGTACAGTTTATTATTTATATTCACCCCTATCGTGAATAAAAATTCTACATGAAATTTGTTGCCTTTTATTTTTTTAACATTGAATTTTATAGGAAAATGTGAAAAGGGAACAAATTTCATGTGGAATTTTTATTCACGATAGGGGTGATTATGAAACAATATTCCCCTTAAAATCCGATCGCACTAGAAAAGATTTTCTTTACAAACCTAATGGCAAAAGATAAACCTTACAAAAAGTACTTAGTCCCCGTTTACACAGGGAAACATTTGGAAGGGAAACATTTTGTTTGGTAGAGAGCGACGGGTGGGAAAGAGAATATGAAATTTGTTTCCCGTTCTCGGAAACACGCTTTGCGATTTCATTCTTATTGTGTAATTTGCAAATCAAATACAGTAGAAATTAAAAAAAATAACACTGCAATTAGACAAATGTCAAAAAAAAAACAAATATAAACTGGAATGTTGCCAACAACAATGTTCCCTGTATGACCGCGAAGACAAATACAAAAGAGAATTCCGGATGTTTCCCTTCCACATGTTTCCCTGTGTAACTGGGGACTTAGTCTAGTACTTAAGCACGGATCATAATTAAATAGAAAGAAATTAGAATGTAAGAATGAAAAGGATAGGACAATTATCGCACAACAAAATACAACACCGCTGTGACTACCGCAATAAGAATAGGTGTGGATGCTGGTGTTTAATCAATCTTGCAATTAAATATCCAAACCATAGTAAAAAAAACTTTTGAACAACTACCTTAGTATGGACAAAACATACGAGGGTGGTTCGGAAACTTCTTAGCCGAGCACAGAAAGAGAATAGTTAGTTTTTCAAAAAGTTTTTATTTTTCAATATAATCTCCTGAAACTTCAATACACTTAGTCCAACGCTTATCTAGCAATCCTATCCCTTGATTAAAATAGTTTTCCTCAAGGTCTTCATAGTGGTTTATAAAAGTGGTTTATAAAAGTTATTGTATTTTCATTTGAGGTAAAACGCTTGCCAGATAGGAATTTTTTTTAGATTTGGGAACAGCTAAAAGTCACTAGGAGCTAATTCGTTGATTTTAGCCATTCTTAAAAGACTCTTGTGAGCTGGTGCGTTGTCTTGATGAAATATTATTTTTTTGTGTTGTAAGCCAGGACGTTTTTCTCGATTTTTTAATATTTAATTGATCCAAGATATTACAATAGTAGTCTGAATTTATTGTTTTATCCTTTGCAGATAGTCAATTAATAAAATACCGTTAAAGTCCTAAAAAAACCGTTGCCATAACCTTACCAGAAGATTGAATTGTTTTTGCCTTCTTTGGAGTACTTCCTCCAGCCTCAGTCAATTGCTTGGACTGTTCTTTTGTCTCTGGATTATAGTAGTGGATCAACAGTTATGAAACAATTATTAAAATCCATTTTATTTTTCTTAAAACGATCCAAACAAGCTTGAGAAATTTTCTTCATGCTAAATTAAATGGACTCAATCATTTGAGTTGCCCATAATATTAAATAATTCACGCACTTTTGTTAGTCAATCATTTAATACCATATCATGCACTTTGGCTACAATTTCTGTTTAACTTGCAGTTTTTTTTTTTTTTTTGTTTTGATAAATATTCTTAATTTTAAACTTAATGTGATTCCAGTTATGCAAGTTTATAATTACAAGTATTTTCCAATATCTTCTGTCTTTTAAACGAATGTTATTGCTATTTGGCAATACTGATAACCATAAATTTTATCACATTTAAAATCAGAAAACTTTTGTTTTAATAGCTATTTTTATTTAAACATTCCCTATTTTCTTTATTGGTGTCTTTGCAAATTCTAAACGTGAATACAAATAAATAATTCTTAAATTGTAATTGAGTTTTTAACACATAAAAATAAATTAAACATTTATTGTCAGTCTTTCGGTCCTTAAACTCATTCAATTCGATTTTATGCTTAAAATTTTCCAATTCTTCTTTTCTATTCCGTTTTACAATAATATTTAGCCGATAATAGCTGCAAGAAAAAATTTAAAAAAAAAACAAAAAAATTTTACATTAACATCTAAATACATATACATGCATGTATGTATATTTTTCTTTTCTTTTTCCTAATATTTTTATTGTATTTGGCAAACATTTTAATGGCCATAAATTAGAAATTACTATAGAGTGTATGCCAAGAACTAAATAAAAGCAAACCTACAATTTCTAGCAACTTTTAAAAATACCAACACAAGAGCAAAAAGAGAAACTAAATTGTTAATATCGAATATCTATGTAAATGAATGAGAGTTTAAAGCAGAGTCTGAAAATATCCAACTACTTACAAGTATTTTATTAACAATAACAACTAAATAAATATGGGATTTAGGGAAGAATAACCTTTTTATAACTATAACTATTTTATTTTTATTTAGCACGACTTGTCTCTTTCCAGGAAATAAAAAAACATATATTTTGACTTCCGTTCAAGTTACAAATTTTAGTATTTTTGTAATAGGCAGGCTAAAGTAGAATACAAAATTTGACCTTAGCAAATCTATTAGAATCGATAAAAAATGCTCTATATTTATATGGTTTATAATTCATACGATTTATCAAACATATATTCAGTACTTCGCTGCTGCTGCATCATTAGTATAGGTGTTCAATCACCTATACACCATCTCAATGCCGGGGTAGATATGGTCACTAGGTCCATTAACTTGCAAGGGTTCGAAACTGGATAGAGTGGAATTTGGTTTTTCCAGAGGAAGTTCGCAGCTGACTAGAGTCTCATCTAGTACTGCGGGATCAGTTATTGCCCGGCGAGATATCACTAGTTTTATTATTAGAGTGCTTGTCCCTTAACTGATAATTGGTTGAGGTCACTTCGGTATCCACGCAGTGGCTGTGGTTGACACCCAAACCGGGTAGAATGGCAGTTGCTTTAATGGCTGATGTTAGCTTGCGAGGGTAAGCAAACTTCGGCCAACCAAATTGTCCTAGGTGTTGTTGCCGAATCAACAGAGCCTTTGAAAGTAGCGGTGATACTTAGCGCGGTGCTAAGGAGACGTATGGGAAGCAAGGCTTTCGTAGAAATAGTTGTATTGGTCGCTTTTGGTATTGGTTCGATGCGGCCTATGGCAACCACAGCAGATCATAGACCTTGGCTTATATGATCTAATGCAATGCTGCGTCTGTGCTCTGCTTTCTATTTTCCTGGGTCATGCTAATTGTACTAAGCTACGGATGGCAGGGATTAGATAGCCCAATCCCTTAAGCAAGGTGATCTTTACATTGATCTTGCAGTCATGTATCGAGAAATTGCTAATTGTTTGCTCCTTGGCAGGTCATACAAGTATGAGTCTCTGTGAGACATATTCTCTATGATCTTGCAGGGGCATACAATGCGGTGCGCCGTGGAGATAAATAAACCCCAGAAGCAGGTGCTCCACGCTAATCTTGAGCAAAGTTGTGCATCGTTAGATTTTCGAGGTTGCGTTGTTTTGGGTTCGAGTCTTTTATTTTTTTTTTTAAATTTTTGTAAAATCTTCAACATCATTAGATGCTACAACTATGACCCGCACAAGAAGTGCTTTGATGATCAAAATTGAGTCCTTGTTTTCTATTTGGATTGAAAATCAAGTTGGGCAGAGAATACCATTAACAAAAATGATATTTCAGACAAAAGCCAATTTTTTGTGAAAGAAAGCCGACGACTTAGTATTTTCATAACCCTAGAACCTATCTACGATTTTTACATGGTTTGCTATAGAAAATCTTAATTTACCTTGCGTCGTTGCAATTTGCGTCGTGTTTTTTTGGAATGTAACCCCGAAGCAAAGTGATCTATTGGTGTACTGCGTTTTTGAGCAAAAGCACAATAATCTAATGATCACTAATGTTTCATAATAAATTTCGATTTTCGGTATGAAAATTGACTGAAAACGTAAAACCTTTATAACTTTGTTATTGGGCAAAAGGACGTTAGTTAGTGATGATTTATATTTCGGCATGACGAAACATAATATCTAAACTTATTTGTAATTATTAGAATTATAACAAAATATAAAAAAATGTTGCTTAAAACCAGCTAAACCGTTTCCATTAGAATCATTACAACTGTTGCTTATTTTTTTTTTCTGTTAATCAATTTGTATTCAAAGAACACTTATGTATATCAAAAAGAAAACAAAAATATCATTATGAACATTATTATCATGATCATCAGACTCTCATCTGATTCTCTTCAACATCGTCATTATATTTTTATTACAACATTACGTTTAAAAACAACTTATTCAATTATGTTCTTTTTGTGTTTGTTTGTCTCTTTTGTGTGTTTTGAAAATGAAATGAATTGAATTGAATAGTAGTGCTGCTTAAGTTTTGTAATGTTTGCTTGTTTTTTGTTCTTGTTATTTAAAAACAACTTGTGTACTTATGTCAACATTATTATACTTTTCTTTTTTTTGCTTAAATATTCATACTACTTGCTGCTAGTGTAGTCTTCTTTTTTTTCAAGTACAAGTATTTACGAGTATTTACATGAATATCAAAGTAGCTTCTCATCTTATTTTTATGTGAATTTTTTGTTTCAACTTCTCTTTAGCCACTTTATGTATTTTTTGTTTGTTAAATAGACCTTTTTGAAAGAGTCTATACATAAATTATGTCCTACTTGTGAATATTAGGTTGATTGTAAGCACTTCAAGACATAATTTAAATGAAATTAAATGTACATATTTTTAAATGTCTTTTCATTATTTACAGATTTGGCTTAAGTAGTTTAATGTTGACATTTAATAAAATCGGTTCAGTTGCAGAAAATTTATTGTTTTAATGATATTTTAGAAATTTTGTTCAATCTAGAACAAAAAATTTTGAGTTGGTTTTGTATTTTTGCATATTTAAATAGTATATTTATATTAGACTGTATTTGCTTTATTTTTAATTAGAAATGAAGTTGTGTATTTGATCATAATATGCCCATAAGCAACATGTTTTATGTGCATAAAGCAATCTCACACAAAGAGAAAAAATATAGTTGTACATAATTATCACAACAATGTCAACATTTTTACAAGTTTTTCAACAATGTTATTGTTACTGTAATTATTTATAAGATTACGATAACCATAATATGTAAACTTACGATTCAGATGATTACTACAATCATATATACGATTGTATATAATTGTTGCAATAATGTTTATGAATGATGTTTATGATAAACAACAAAATATGGTGTGATCTTTCATTATAATATTGATAACCATTAACATTAAATAATTGCTATAATCATATATATGATTGCTATATTCGTGTGAATGGTAACTTAACTATATCATGGTTGCAGAAATCATATAAATAATTACAGTGACCATAATACTTAAAAAAAAAATTCTTTTTTTTTTTTTTTTGTTTTTTTTTTTGAAAAGAGAAGTAGCACTCAGGCAATTAATATGCCTACATATTAGTTAATTAATTGTGTTACTTTCTTTGGAAAGGGATAGGTAGAAGAAGAATAGGTGTTGAAAGTAGAGAAAAGCTTTTCATATGACAACACTGTAATTGCACGTTATGTTTATTAATAGTACACAAACAATTGATCAATTGGTTGATCAAAGCTTGATTTTATAGCCTTTATTTCAATTATTTAACTTCGATGGCGTTTAAATGCTATACCGCCGAAGGAGGGCGCTGTCATAAATATTAGCTATGATGGATAGAAAGAAAACTAAACTAATTATTAGAAACTGATGTTGTTTTGAGTAGCAGCGGCTGGGAATCGAACCCAGGCCACAAATACCAACACATGATTAATGATCAATCAAGCTACAGCACCCTTAAAAAAAATCTTTAAAAATATTGAAATGTGGTAAACACAACAATATTTTTTTCTGCGTGCAGCAAGAGATCAATAGTTTTAATTGTATATGCTACACATGCATACCCACATGTCCGTGTCCTTGTCCGTTTGATAAATTCGTTTTAAATTTATTCTTTAAATAATTGAATTTATTAAATGAATTTGATCCAGAATAATATAAATTTAATTCGTATTATTCAATATACATTCACAAGTAATTATGCACCTTTAATTATGCGAATAAAATCCAACTAGTAATATTTACTGAATAATTTTTAATTATATTTAGCTAGAATTATACAATTTTAAAAATGTATAAAATATATACATATGTATGTAAATGCATGTTTGTTTGTATATAAATAGTTTCTATAAATTACATATACATACATACATTTGTAAATGTGAGTAGCTATATTCTGTTTAACATTTGCTCTACAGTTAAAACTCTATTGCAAATATGTACTTAAATAATAACTTTATTAAATACATAACGCCGATAATTACAAACAGCAATTATTTATTATTTTATTGACAATTCAATCATATTATCAATTTAATAAAATTACAATTTTCAATTAGGAAACTGTCAAAATCACTACAAACTGTTTGATTTTGCTTTTTTTTTTGCTCTTGTTATATTTGTATATTTCATTGTGTAAATTTGTTGAGTGGGTGTGAGCATTTTTACATAAATTTGAATAGCAATGTTATTGTAGAAGTATTTTGAAAAGTATCTTATCTGCTTAAAAACACTTGGATATGAGTAAAACTCAGAGAAAAATTGTCAGTTCCCCTTTTTTGGCTTGTTTTAAATAAGTAAAAAATTCATTACACGAATTCAGCCTTTATTTAAAACTTTATGGTCAAGTTTTGAATAGAGCCGAATTACTCAAAATTGAAGTCTTAATTTTGCAGACAACAAAATTTTCAATATTTATACATTTTAGTCTCTTTGTCTATACGATAAACTATAAATAAAATTTAATTTTAAAAATAGTTAAATAATCGTAAACCAGTCACTTTTACACCGATTTCAAATTCCTAAAAAGGTTTGAAATAAAAATCGTATGTGTCTTTTAAAGAATTCAATTTGTAATTTGAATAAATATTATGCTATTTGGTTTATAAACATAATTTTGTTTCTTTAGCTTCTTATTATTTTTCTAAGTCATAAAGTACACATGATATGGTTGGCTATGAAGTATTATATCGGTTGAATAGCATTCAAGGCTTTGCTGCAACTTACGTGATCTATTGTTGAAATTTTCCATGTCAATTTTGCATAAATTTTTCAAAATTTCATGAAGCAAAGGGGGAGGGGGGGGTATATGAGAAATCGTAGACTCATTTTTACCATTTTCAACGGGACCTTCTTTCCTTCTATAATAAAATGAAAGTGTGTACAATTTCCTAATATTATCTGAATTATATTTGAAAAAGGTAAAAAAAAGAATGTTTGGTAAAAATTTCATATTTCGATGTCTTTTTTTCGAAGCTCTCTCGTGCCTTCAACAGACGAACGGACGGATGGACGGACATGGCTAGATCGAATCGTAGATATAGAGTTTTTGTTCTACGACGATTATTTCGATGTGTTTGCAAATGAAATGACATACTTAATATACCCCCTATTTTTTGGTGGTGGGCATAAAAACGATGACTTTTAAAATTTGATAAAGTGGGCTCACTAAAAACTATTCTTTAAGACATTTGTGTTTAAGCTTTTATTTAATACAATTTGTAAAAGTTGTGATAAGATGATACATAGATACAAATTATCAATACCAGAATCATAGCAAACAGGAGAATTCCAATCCAATTTCCAGTATAAATTTATTTTCCTAATATTGATTGCAACATAAATAGTTAGCAACACTATTGAATGCTCATTCATAACTACATTTAAATTCCAAAATCATTTGCAACTAAGTTTTAAAACTAAAGTACTTTCTGCCGTATTTATAAAAAATAAAGTAGGCTTGAAGTGTGCTTTAAGACAAAATTTTCATACAAAATTTTCTTAAAGTACACTTGAAGTCTACTTTAATTTTTTATAAATACGGCAGTTAATGTTTAAGGTTTCAGTCGGAAAACGATTACAGTTGAATAACTGAACAGAAATTCAACCCTTTATTTAATTTTTTTTTTTTTTTTTACTGAAGTTAGGAATTACAACTTGAAAAATTTATTATTAAAAAAATTTTTGATAATTTTTCTTGACTGGGGATCGAACCTGGGTTGTTGAATTTACATATGTTTCGAGAAATCCCACTTTCTCTCATCAGAATTCTTTGCGTTCTACCACCTGCAACACTGCGGTGCCGGTCAGCCAACAGATAGTTACATAATAGTTTAGAAAAGTGTTCACACTTTAGTTCAAAAAGCTCTTGAACTAATTGTGATGAGGCATAAATGTTCACAATTGTAATAAAATCATCTGTTTTTTTTAAATAATTAAAATAAAAATTCTTAAAAAAATCGTATTTTTTAATGGGTAAGACGAAATCTATTTGTGTTCTTGTTAATTAAATCAAACATTTCAGTATAAAAATAGTTTGTGTTTTTTTGAAATTATGTAATTTATACAGGGAATACATTAAATCCGAAACAGCTTCAGTTTATTTAAGGACTTTTTCAATGGCTTGGTTTCACATTCCACAGTTAAGTTTAAGGCTCTTAAATATGGACAATTGATACTTGCTATTACTTCTGTTGTGAAACTCCTAAATTTTAAGCATTTTTATAAAGTAAATTATGCTTTTTATTTCATTCTCAACGGATGTAGTAATAAATTTCAAATACCAGTAATTTAAAGGGGTAAATGATTAGTCTGTTAAATTTAATAATATTCTGTAGTTTATTTAAAGCTTTTAATAAGCAGCCAGATCATACAGATTTTTTTAATTAAATCATTATAATCTTTGGCCTATTTGCACAGTTATTGAGCAGTATTAACTTTGTTTTTCTATACAAATATTTAAAAAGTGTTTAATTATGAAAACAATATGCAAAGGATATTGTTTTCGTTGCTGCTGGCTCAATAGTAGTGGTGATGATTGTAAAAGTAGTAGTTATAGTAAATTTTAATAATTTAAATGTGATATTAACAAAGTTAATCACAACATAAGACCGACTATATATTTATAAACTATACAGAAGGATAAGTACATATTCGGACATACTTGAATCCATTTAAATGCATATTGTTGTTTAATTAATATTATGAACAATAATGAGTTTAATATGTATTAAAACTTCATTTCATAGTTGCTGGATTTTACAGATTCCGTTCGTTCATCAATTTCATAAACACTATCCCTTCATTCACTCATTTATTCATTCCCTTATTCATTCATTTGCTAGCTTATGCGTTCATATACATACACAAACGTCCTTTAGACCATTTATTAAAATAATTAAAACAAGGAAAATCTACCATCATTAAAGCTCTTTGTGTATGTCTATGTGTGCGTATGTATGTGTTTATCTGTATAAATGTGTTTATGTATATGTGTGTGCTTGTGAATGTTTTTATGTATGTATTAACAATAATCCCTGCATAATAAAGTGTTCCAGGAGTCAATATTAAAATGTTTTCATTATCATTATTTTTATTTATATTTTGTTTTATAAGAAAATATTCCGCACGGCAGAAATATTCATATTATTAATTTCAAAAAAAAAGTACCATCTATATTGAAAATGTACTCGTACTTGCATACTATTATTTAATTATAAAAAATGGAACAATCAAATATGACTTAGTTGTAATAGCAATTAATTAAGAATATTTTATAGCCCAAGAATTCTAGGAAAAAATGTGTATTTTGCAGACAGCATTATAATCGAAAGACCTGCTCACAATAAAACAATTGCAGAGTAAAATACAATTGTTTCATATGATGCAACATTTTCATTTATAGAAATATTAAATTTATAGGTTTGTATATAATAACCCAGCACAAACTTTTTGCAAGCGATATTTCGAAATTCATACACTCGAACAGCTAAATAGAACATTTAAATGGTGGAATTACAAAAAACAAACTAAAATGAGACATATGGTCTTTCTCACAGAATGCACATTGGGGCAGTATCGAAATTGTTTGGAAATAAATCTGGCATTTGTAAATGGCTGGTCCGATGGAGATATAATTTTACATGGACTTAAAATAGGCCACCTTTGACATGTAATTTCTTTTGTTAACATTTAATATTAAAGGCGCATTTTATGAGGTATAAATCGAACTCACATCTTATATGGTTTATATTTTATAGCCCACCAAAGTAGGGCACCTCTTCCATATTGGCGAAAAATTATTAATGTTTAGGATAGAACAACTTTGGAACACGTCACGAGAATTCATATTGGTATCATCGGTTTTATCTCTACAAATATTTTATAAAAAGTATATAACGGATGTTGTTTTTTTAATGTATAGAAATTTTAATTGGCAACACTTTTTTAACTGGCGGACATTTGGTCAGCTGCCAAGTAATTTATGTTTAGTTTGGTTTAACATTTCAACATGAATAGTCTGACGCCTGCAAAACACTTTAAAATTGTGCAAATTTATTTTGAAAATTCGGTGAATGATCCCGATTTTTGGCGATGAAGCTCACTTTTGGTTGAATGCCAATAAACAAAACTGCCACATCTGGAGTGATGATAATCCTCAAGTGTATATTACCGTTACATCCAAACCAAAAAAACTAACTGTTGCTTGAGGTGTGCTTTCTGGGATGGTGGAATAATTGATTCGTACTTCTTTAAAAACGAAGCTGTCCAGAATGTTACAGGCTACAGAGCCATGATTACTGACTATTTCCTTCATCAATTAAACAATCAAGATGTGCAGGAGTTGTCATTTCAAGAAGACGACCCAACATGTTACACAGCTTGTGCACAATTGATTTATTGAGGGAAACGTTTGGTAACCACATGGTTTTACGTTTCGAACCCGTGAATTGGCTCCCAAGACTTTGCGATTTAACGTCGCTTGAGGAAATATGTAAAGTCGTTAGTTTACTCCGATAAGCCCAAAACGCTTGAACACTTGGAGCACAACATTCGCAGCGTTATTGCCGACATACGGCCACAAAGTCATCGAAAATTTAACCCCTCTAGATTACACTAACTCCGAGCCATATGAAAAATCTATTGTTTGAATTGAAAAAAAAAAATATAATCAAAAACATAATCGAAGAATGTCGCGTTCCTGACTATAGCCATATTTACAGTCCTTACAATAGGTATTATGTAATAGATGTTATAAAATCCATACATAGAATTTTAAGCACAAATTTCTGCTGGGTTAATTGTAACAATTTAATATTTTTGTCTGCTCTTTATTCATTCAATTCAATAACAAAAACTAAATGTTTTTTTTTCTGTACGAACAAACTTTATCTAAAAATTCAATAAACAGAAAAAATACAAATTTCAAAATATCTTTTAGAACAAATAAAATAGACTTCTTCTTATGGAGAATTGTCGGAAACAAAAACATATTAAGTAAATACGAATAAAATTTAAAATGATTCCATAAATACTAATTAATATTAAGATCAATTGTTTATCTTTTAGATTCAATTACATGAAATATAAAAGAGAAAATATTATTTACAATTTCTTCATTTGAATATTTGAATATAGAAATGAAAAGGAAAAAAATATTCTCCCAAATATATTTGCCCTTATTCGTGAAAAATTAAAGTAGACTTCAAATGTACCGCAATAGACCAAAACCCTTTAGAAAAATATTATAACAAAGCTTGCGAGCATAAGCCTTAAGCTTTAAAAAGACTTGAGAAACTATAGAAAAACTCTTTAAAATTATTGTAGAAAAATGATGACACCTAATTTTATAATGGTCGGTCCATAATTAGTCGAAACTCCCATATAAGACCCTCTACGTAATTCACTTTAACCTCCATAAAAACCTAGTTTTAATTATACATTTACTGCCGTGTTTATAAAAAATTAAAGTAGACTTCAAGTGTACTTTAAGAAAATTTTGTGTGAAAATTTTGTCTAAACGCACACTTCAAACCTACTTTATTTTTTATGAATATGGCAGTTGGAATATAGCTTTCCCATGGCAACATAGATGAAAGCTAATGATTAAACAAGAATTGTGAGATTCTTTTTCTTTTTAGTCAAGAAAATTATTAATTTGCATGTTTTTGTTTCATTTAAATAAATTCTGCATACAAAGACATTTTATACTTTGAAACTTTTAACTTTGTGTGTACAAAGATCCATTCAATCAAATATCGATATTGTATTAAAGTGCACCTAAAAAACCAGGGCATATCTATATGTGTGCGTATGTTATTTTGTATAGAACATGCCAATCCAGGCATTCACTTGTTTTATTTATAATTTCCAGTAAACACAAGTGCTTTCCTGGCCATTACAGGGAGTCGGCAGCTCTCATCCACATTCAAATAGCTGGTAGATCGAAAATTAAAAAAAAACCAACAGCAACAAAAATATGCAAATAAACACAATTCCAAATAAAAATCGCAAAGTATTTTGTTTTTTGTAGCACCAGCAAATGGTTTATAAATGGAAAAATTTTCAGCAATTTCCCACAATTTACACAACATGTTTTTTCTCTTCAGTTTTCTGTTTTCGGTTTTTTTTTCTTTTGCCCAGCTTTTTTCACAACAGTGCAACACAATATTTGACTTTTAGAATTTTTTATTTTTCAAAATTTAACATTTATATAAATTTGACTACATATAAATGAGAGAGTGTGTGTAAGCGAGATTTTGGCAAATATTGGCAGTATGTGTTGCAAATTTATGTATGTAGTTGTTAAACAATATTTACAGATGTTCAAGTTGCTGTGAGTTTTAATATTTTCTAACGATTGTAAACGTACACGTATAAAATAAAATGGTATTTGAAATTTATTACTACATCCGTTGAGAATGAAATAAAAAGCATAATTTACTTTATAAAAATGCTTAAAATTTAAGAGTTTCACAACAGAAGTAATAGCAAATATCACTTGTCTATATTTAAGAACCTTAAACCAGAACGTAACTGTGGAATATTAAACCAAACCATTGAAAAAGTCCTTAAATAAACTGAAGCTGTTTCGGATTTAATGTATTCCCTGTATAAATTACATAATTTCAAAAAAAAACACAAACTATTTTTATACTGAAATGATGGATTTAATTAACAAGAACACAAATAGGTTTCGTCTTACACATTAAAAAATATGATTTTACTAAGAATTTTTAATTTAATTATTTAAAAAAAAACAGATGATTTTATTACAATAGTATTAAGTTATCTCTCATCACAATTAGTTCAAGAGCTTTTCGAACTTATATTTCTATAAAATATTGGAATTTCAAAACTACTAAAGAGAAGAACTTAGAAATGGTAAGGCGGCATATATTTCTGTAATTTTAGTTGGCAAATTTTTGCTCTCTGTACTTAAAATTCATACCTGAGAGTTGAACGTCATCAAGTTTCACAAAAATCTAATTAATAGATAAGAAATTATATTAATGTTTCGATAGGGCACACTGTGTTTCTAAACTACTCGAATATGGAGCAATTTCGCTTATCTTGAACTTTTTCTGATATGATATGTCTCCAAATTTTTCAGTTTTTACGAAAACCAGCGTTCAGTGAGAAATGTTTTTTGTGAACAATGGATATATTATGAAATAATTTCGATAAGAAGCTGATTTTGCATTCCGGACCTGTAATCTGTTATCAGATTAATCTGTCGCGAGATACCGGTCATAATTCAATGATAGCAATGCTGAAAATAGATCTTCCGAATGGACAACCAATAGTGTAGTCGCGACCAACATTTGAATAAAATTATTTTTAAAAAATAAATATCAAAGATAAAATTAAAAAAAGTTCTAAAAAAAATCACCACACCACCACAACATTATCCTTAAAAAATTACATAAAAATCTAAGATGACATCCCAAAAAAATAGCAACTTTTTAAATCTCAATTTTCCTTTGTCTGCTTACAACATATAATCAGTTTTTAATTTTAAATTATACGAAAATTATAACTTTTCAAAAACTATAAAAATAATTTAGTGCAGCAGTAAGGCATCAACTAGCTACTGCAACTATGAGCAATAAACTGCTCGTATAAACTATAATCACTAATTAAAATCGCTCATACGCCATGAGTAAATATGTAGGAAACTCAGACGTATAAGTATTATTTAAATTTCACACATGTGTTGGAAAGTTATTATTTTTGTTTTTAAACGCGATTCATAATCAATGTATCTTTATTTAAGTTTTGTTTGCAGTTTTGGTGCTTTTTTCACTCATTTATGGAAACTTTAAAACCATAAAGTTTTCCAGGTTTTATTCATGCTGTTTTTAATTCTTTCTTTTGTTGCCGTTATAGTTTAGTGTTGTTACACATGTGCATGTATTAACATGCACATTTAACATAAACTTAACTTGTTTACTAAAGTAGATTATCTATGTATACATGTATTATGTATGTATGTATGTATATGTGACTATTTATGTGTGTATGCAGTCAGCAACTCTACGCACACATTTGTTTTTAGTTTTTGGAACACAAGCCAGATGAAACAAAAACTTTTTAACAACATCAAAAGAATGAGAAGAGATCTGTTAAAGTCACGTATACATGTAGTAATTTTGTAAATTGCATTTAAGCATAATTACGAAAAGAGAAACGGGGAAAAAGATACAAAACGAAACGAAACAAAACGAACCAGCGATGGCGAGAAAGAGAAAAACTAAAACTCACACATCACCTGCAATTGCAAGTGTAAGCAAGTGCTTATGAAATTGTTAACAAATAAAAACATTCAACATTATACTCTTCCACACTAATAAATGCAGACTACCAACCCGAAATACAACATTATACATGCACTACCATTGTTCATAATACTAGGGTCTTAATTAGTAACAAAAAGGATAAAAGACAGCTACAAAAAAAGTGCATAATTACTGGCGCAAATAACTTTTCAAAGGTGAATTTCTAACGAAGTTACACTTAACGATTTAGTAAAGTTGCACCAAAAAATTATAACAAATAAACGCAATTACTAAAATGTACATGGAAACATACACACATACGAAAATTGCAACTAATTCAAACTATGTATTTGTTAAGCACTTAATGGGTTAACATAAAATGTTACATCATAAATAATATGATTTCCATAGAAATTTGCAATATTCATTTTAATTGTTATTTGCAAAATAATACCTAATTGATTTACCTAGATAAATAAACACATCATCGAACAATGCATCGAACACAGCAAGCAAAAACTTTCCTTTAGGCCATATTTTCTAAAAAAAAAAAAAAAAAAAAAAAAACTTTTTAAATTGAATTTCCTGTAATTAAATTATCAATACAAACTCATGCATAAATCTGTAATAGAATTGTATTTTATTGCAATTAAATTATAATTTTTTTCATATTCTTTTCAATCACAAACAAAACGCTGAAAGGCAATTTCTGAAAACTTTTTTTCTGTTTCTTTTAATGTCATTTTAATTGCAAAATTGTATTAATTACTTATCTACTTGTTGCTGATTGATTTGAAACATTTTCATTATTTCTTAATTGTTACAATATCTCTTATTTTCCAAGTTTTATGCTGCGTAAGAATGTCCCTCAAATTATTTATAATTTCTTTTAAATAGACTACAGAAATGCAAAGTTTCTCAACACAAACAATAACTTATTATTTACTTATAAAATATTTTGTTTTAATGAAGGAGAAAGTAGATAAATTGGACATTTTAATTTCGTATCAATATTTAGTGTGAATTTAATTGGCATATTTACAGTATTGAACAAAGTGAAAAATTTTTTTTTTAATTTGTTTTATCGTAAAATAATAAGTAAATTTTCCACGCGTGTGGACAACTTTTCCTTTGGTCTTGTCTGTTAATTAAAAAAAAAAAAACAAGTAAGAAAGTATAGTCGGTCAAGCCCGACCATATAATACATTTATAAAACAGTTTTTCAGAAATGGGCGTTATATGGGAAATATAACCTATTGTGGACCGATCACCCAAAAATTTAGTGTGATGATATCTATATAAGTATTATACAGGGTGGGCCAACTTGGACTGACTGATTTGAAATGCTTATAACTTTTGCATTTTTAATTTTTTTTTTTGCAGATAATACAGAATTATTGCCGAGGGATGCACCACAACGGCTACAATATGCCAATAGATTGATTTTGCTAGCTACAGAAAATGACAATTTTTTGGATAATCTGATTATGAGCGATGAAGCACATTTTCATTTAAATGGATATGTGAATAAACAGAACTGCCGAATTTGGGGTACAGAGAATCCAAGAGCATTGCATCAGCGACAATTACACCCTGTCAGATGCACTGTTTGGTGTGGAATCATGGCTGATAAAGTTATTGGTTCATATTTCTTCGAAAATGAGCTTAATGAACCACAAACCGTCTCTGGGGTGGTATACCGGACCATGTTGGACAATTTTTTACGTCCGATAGTTCTCAATAATCGTAACATATGGTTCCAGCAAGATGGAGCTACAGCTCATACCGCAAGAGCCACAATGGCAATGGTGTTAAATGTGTTAAACTTTATCTCGATATAAATACTTTTAAACTATTTCTACAGCTTAAAGTGAATTACGGAGAGGGTCTTAAATGGAATTTCGACTAATTATGAAGCGATCATAATAAAATTAGACCAAATTATTTGTATACATATGATATATATTTGCGTTAAATATTAATTGGATACCAACATTTTTAAGAGAGTTGTACTCTTTAAAGGGATTTTCGGAACTTATATGAGAGCTGCGACTAATTATGGACCGATCTGCACAAAATATGCAGATGTGCTTTGGCTTCATTTACCACTTATTTGTGATGAAATTTGTTTGGATACTTGCATAATTCAAACATTTATGATCGGTAAACCCCAATTTTGCGAGGACATTTGTATGGGGGGCCTGGTGAAATAATGGACCGATTTACACCAGTTTCAATCCCATCTATCCTTGGGCCGAAAAAATATCACGTACCAAATAATATCGAAATATCTTCAAAACTTCGACCTGTACTCTGCGCACAAGCTTTACATGTACAGCCAGTCAGCCAGACGGACGGACATCGTACAATCGACTCAGAAATTGATTCTGAGCCGCTCTGTATACTTTAAGGTGGGTGTTGGACCAAAATTTCTGGGTTTTACAAACACCAGCACAAATCTGATATACCCTCCCCACTATGGGGGTGTAGGGTATAAATACTCAACCATATTTCATTGTCATTCGCACACTTGTTTTAAATACAGTTACAAAAAAGATACAAATATACAAAAACCTATTTGTATAATTGTTTAATTTTTATTTGTTATTTACCTGTATAGCAATTAATTTGAAATTTCAATCATGATCAGGTGTTGATTTTACAAGTAACTGAACATAATAGCATTTTGATTATCTCTGCTCTAGTTTAATCTTTTTTACCATTTCGATAAATTCAATGTGAATTGATGGTGTATTTAATGCAATCACTTTATTGAATTTAATCAAATTGTTTAGAAATGCAATCATGACTGAATGATATCACTTTCTATTGTATGTATATTCATATCCATATATATAAATAAGCGTACACCCAGCAAACATACGGTTAGGCATTTAAAAAATTATGGTGTTTTCCCTTGAAGTAAAACATAGTTTAATATATTTAAAAAAGCTTTTAGAAAAAAAATACAATTGTTGAGAAGTACATTATTATCAAATACTTTCCCAACGCTCGGGGCTGGCTTTGATTTCAAGTTTCGGGCTTAAAACCGCTTGTTTGCTGGGTTGGCACACTGTCACTAATACACATAACAAATAAATACCCAGCGGGAAAAAGATGCTGTTAAAAGGGCTTCTAGAATGCTTTACAAGGACTTTCAGCCGCATTGCCTAATCGTTTCAACTTTACATGGCGTGTCATTGTTAATCAAAGCCTTGCCTACTGGCTACTGGTTACTGGTTACATGCCTGCTAGAAAGGTAATTGGAAGGTCTACCAACTAATGCCTCAGACAAGGTGTAACTGAAGGTCTGCTAAATTAATAATTTCATTGAGGAAAGTAAGAGAAGTGTTTTAAACTAATTTAAATTAAACTTTCATAAAAGATTAACCCCCTTATACAAAAAGGATTATTAAATTTAAATTTAATAAACGATTGTTAAATTTAATAATCATTTTTGAATAAGGGGTAAATTTATAGATGCTCTCTTTATTCATTTTTATACCCTTCACCTTCATGAGAAGAGTATATATAGGTTTGTCATTCCATTTGTAATTTACACAATATAATTCTCCGACCCTATAAAGTATATATATTCTGGATCCTTATAGATAGCGGAGTCTATTTAGCCATGTCCATCTGTCTGTCTGTTGAAATCAATTTTCTGACGCCTTCAATAATTTAAATTTAAAATCAGCAAAATCCAAGAAAACCTCTGAAAATTTCATCAAAAAAACTATCAAACAAAGTGTATTATGTATATAATATAATCATGCATCCATGATTAAGGGTTAAGGGTATATAAGATTCGGCATAGCCGAATATAGCATTCTTACTTGTTATTACTCGTATAACAAAGTGAGCAAAATAATGTTTTTTTTTATTGTGGTGACGATATGCAGGAACAATTTCAAAACCATTCATAGGTTTGCTATTGAAATCATGATTTGTAGACATTTCCTACTAGAAGGCCTTCTGAGGGAAGGCATAGCGGAATGAGTATCGAATCTTTTCGAATATTTAAACAGGCCTGCAAGTGAAAGCACTTGCAATTTTTCCCGCTGGGTACAGATACATTTATGTATGTGTTTTTGTTTTGTATATATGTATGTTATTTTATTTGTACGTGCGTACCTATAAATAAAAGTAAATTCAATATCAAATGCAATTGATATGAAACTTGTATGAATGCACGCAATCAACTGGATTTTGTGTGCGTTTAAATTTAGATAAACATAGAAACAGACATTCAGACAAATATAGAGTGTCTGATAAAATACTATTGGCTACTGTTTAGTTCTTTTTTTTTAATAAACTATTGATTAGTATGAAATTTTTAATCGAAATGTGGAATTATTTGTGGATTTTATGTTGGCCGTCAATATAGCTGTTTGAAAAATACAGTAGACTTATTTCAACAAAAATTCTACGTGAATTAGTTTTTCGTTGTTTGATTCAAAGCTTCCAATTTGTCTACAAAAGGTTATAGATTTGAATCAAAAAGAGTTCTTTCTGAGCATTGATATACATGGACTGTTTTTTATCCTAAGCTTTATTAATGACACATTATTGGTTTGTTATTATGAACTGGGCACTAGATATTGATATCCTGGGTCCTTGAATAATTGTTATCCTGGGTCATTATATAAATAGTTAATAATTTTGTATCTAAATCTTAAGCTCTAAACACTTCCAAGTACATTAGAAATAACGCATTTCAAATTATCTCTAGTCGTCGGTAACTCTACCTAAATGTTTATTGGCATGAGAAGGCGTCAGCAGGCTTTTGTATAGCTTCACATACAATCGAGTAGATTGGGTTTAAAATAAGGATAAGTACGAGTCAATACATATACATGTGTGTGTGTGTGTGTATTACTTGGTATTAGTGTGTTAGTTAAGTAATATTTATTTTTCATAGTAAATAAAGTGCTTCATAGTATGAGTAAACATTTATGATATTGCACTGTTTTCGTACACCTATGCATCTACATTTTATTAGTGCGAATATTTTATGTTCGACAAGTGTGTGTTTGTGTTCCTGTCAACAGATTATTATAAATTCCAAGCACAAACGACAAACATTTGATGAACTCATTAGTCGCACAATAGTCTTAAAGTGATTGATAAATCAGTGGCTGCAGCTGGAACAAACAAACGATGCATTATTAACTATTGAATGTTTTGTAAAATTCTAAATGAGCGCAACTTTCAACACAAAAGATTTTAGCTTTTCACCATTTTCTATTTTTCTAGTTTTTTTTCTTTTAAGTTGTAAAGCAATAAAGTTAATTTTATGAGACAACACCAAGCAATAAAATAAGCTGTAATTGATTAGAAAACAAACATTTTCTATCGATTCTATCTTTAAAGAGATGTTTTTAAACTCTATCTGACTATCGATATGCACTAGAGCAATGGTCGGCACAAAGAGAACATGGCACATGTATTATAATAACACGGTTGTAATCTGATCAGCTATTTTGATTTTCTGATTTTTATTAATTTCGTTGACATTCGTATTATTTACAGGTAAATAATCGATTATGTTTGCTTCCGTACGGCTACAAAATTGAAAAATGGCCCAGCCAAAAAAATGTTATTTTATTTTTTTTAAGGAGAAGTAACACTCAGGCCATTAATATGCCTATAAATAATTGCGTTACTTTACTTGGAAAGGGGATAGATTGAAGAAGTAAAGGTGGTGAAAGTAGAAGAAAGCTTTAAATGTATTACAACTGTGCAATTGCGCATTATGTTTGTTTTAGTGCAGCATTGCAGCGCCTCTGGTGGTGAGTAGGCACATTATTTTTAAAGCTTGATTTTATAGCCTTTATTTAATTATTTTACTTCGGTGGCGTTCGAATGCTATACCACGCTGGTGTCATAATGGCAAGTACTTTTTAAAAATAGTTATCATTTCTTTAATATCACAACTAGTTATATTAAAGTAATGACTTAAGTAACACCCAATGGTAATTCGGTTGCACAGAAGCCGTTATCAGTAAAACCAAAATGTGCAAATTCTGGTAGGTAAGCAGTTATGTGACAAGTAATGCAGACGGTTTATGATATTAAACTGATTTTTTTTTAAGTGATGTGCGTTATGGTCAATTATATACCGATATGCTAAAAAAATATTTTTTCTTATTTGTTCCAAACTAACATTATATGTATTTTGTTATCATAAGGTAAAAGTTCTTTGATAGGCTCTTGAACCGATATGAAAGGAATGCCTGAGCTTAAATTCATACAGAATAATACTACTGGCCAGGAAGAATATACGAAGAGATTTTTTAACATTTTTTCAAATGTCTTATATTCGAAATAGTTGATTTTATTATAACAAAACAGCAACCAAAAATATCTCTTGTTTGGCATTCATTGCTATATAATTAACAATCTGTTCATATTCAAATAATGCTTCACTCAAAAAAAAATGATTTAAAAATAATTCATAATAAAAATAGCCTCTCTTGCAAATGCAAAAGTATAGTAATAAATAACAATCTCATAGAATTTTTCGGGCAAGTAATTTACGTATTTTATGCAGAGGTTATTTTTGTTGAATAATTTTTGTAATTGTATCTGTCTTTTATTATTGCCGTTTCGTTGGTCGGTTGAATGGTGGACAGGCAACCAAATCGGTTGGCTGGTTGTTTGCTCGGTTTTTTTGCTAAAGTTTTTTTGTACGATTTAAAGAGGCAACAGCAGTTGCTGTTAATGTAATTGTTGCAGTAACAATACATTCATAATGTTATACACATACATTAGCTTTTTTCTGCGGTGTAAAATGTTTCCGTTTTTAACGCATTGTATGTTCTGTAAACAAATTTATGATGTACTCACCAATCCCTGCGACAACAGCAGCAAAAAAACCCGAAACAGAGAGCAGAAAAAAGAACAGCAGTACGCAAAAAGAATGTATATACACATACATACATAGACGAAAATGCATATGGTGCACATAGTTTGTTTAAAATGAAATGGCATCATTGAACACAACATAGCACAGCACAATGGGGAAAAAACCTAAAAACAACCAACACTGAAATTTACGGAAATGCTTACACATAAACTCACATACATACAAGTATATGTACACATAAGCTTCATATCCGCCTATAAACACACAGTCATACACAAATACATACATATGTATATAAAGATATAAACATACACATACTGAAGCAGCCACACAATCACATTCATAAATGCATTTAACGCTCACCAGCAAATTTATGAAAAATTCAAATTAACACACATACACATTTATATTAGAATGTGTATATGTGCGTAAATGAATGAATGAATTAGTATAACAGTATGTGTATATTTAGGCCATAGAAAAAAATGTTCAAATATTTGTTAAAAGTGTTAAAAGGTAACAATATGTTACACAGCCAGAAATCTTTACAAAATTTATTATACATCTAACTATACATATGCATATGTATGTATATGTATATATTACCACATATATACACACATGCATACAAAAGTACATACATATGTACGTATAAACTTTTTTTTTTATTTTTTGTTAAATTAATTATTACACATTTTGTAAAAATCTGCCACAAATACCTACACCACGTAATTACTAATGTTAATTGAACGAGAAAAAATTACTAAATTCAATTATAAAAATGAAAACGTTACTTATTTTTTTGCTTCAAATTAGTAAATCATTTGTAATAAAGGCACTTTAATCCATATATATATATATATATATATATATTTAAAGAAAAGTAACACTCAGGCGATTAATATGCCTATATATATATACTTGCATTACTTTCTTTGGAAAGGGGATAGTTGAAGAAGTAAAGGTGGTGAAAAAGAAAGCTTTTTATATCACTACTCTGCAATTGCGCATTATGTTTGTTTTTAGTGCAGAATTGCAGCGCCTCTGGTGGTGAGTAGGCGCATTAATGTTAAAGCTTGATTTTATAGCCTTTATTTAATTATTTTACTTTACAAATACCAACTCATGCTTAAAGATCAAATGCGCTAACCAATTAAGCTACAACACTCTGGCCAGAAATAAATAGCATGGGTGACCATTAAAGATAAAGAGATACCTTATGGATTCAACATAAGATCATCAGAATTTTGACAGTAAGAATTAACAACATTATTTGTTTCTAAGTTTTTCTATTTCGCCTCATTACAAATTAAGAAGCCATTCTCATAATTTTTCCAAATTTTGTATTATTAACTAAAACATTTATTATACATTTATTCATTCCAATCTTAACACAGTAGTTTTTTTTCATATTGTTTTATTTGCAATCTATTTTACAAAAATTAAAAATAATGAGCAAATTTTATAACATTTTTTAAAAATAACTTATATTGAGCTCCAATTGAACTCAAAAAAAAAATAAATACAAAAATTGTACTTAATTAATTAGTTGAAATAAAATAGTATTTTAGTTCCTTTCCATTTTTCTAATTCCTAAAAGGTAGGTCAAGTACATGAAACCTTTTAAGTCTTTTGATTTCATCGCACATTTGTTAATAGTCTAAGAGTTTTTCTCTCTGCAATAAATATCTCGATCTCAATGTTGGAATTATTAGTTGTTCCCCATATGTCCAAATCGGTTTAAGGACTGATTTATATAATGGATTTTGTTTTCTAAACTTAAGCTTGTTTTTATATTAAGTTGTAGTCGTTTCATTTTAACATGTTGTTTCCATGTGAGTCTTCAATCACGATGAAGGCCTCGGTATTTTACATTATTGTTTTTTGGTATATTTGTGCCGCTTTTGTGGGCGCACTAAGACCGTCTGGATATTTAACAAAAAGTTGAGGATTATTTGTTTATTAAAAGAAATGCGTTCCGGCATTGGCCTTTTTCCACTTATGTTCAAATTTTACTTAATTCTTTGATTCGCGACCTTGATTGTAAAATTGTTATATAATGTTTAAATACAAAATTAAATCCAGCTAGTCCAACAGAGTGATATTGTGTTCATTTAACTACGATTTAAATTATTTTGAAAAGTGAATAGCTGCATTTTCTTGTTAATATATGAATCGTTTTTCATTTTTTATTAATAATTGTTCACTTGTATTGAACCCAAACATAACGCTTCATTCACCGAAAAAAAACGTTTCGAAAAAACAAATATTATTCGATCCCAGATCATGAGTACAACGCCGACTTTAAATTTCAAATTATTGCATTTCATTTTAACTTTAGTTTATTCTCAAATGGGTCTGCCACATTTTTCTGGTCTTTATGGTTGCCGTTATTATATAAGTATTATTTTATTGGTAATCATAATATAACCATGTCTAACCATGTTATAGTTCAATGATCATTTTATTATAGAAGCACAGCAATAATATGATTGTGTTCAACCATACTCGTATTATGATAATATGATTAGTAAAAACATATTAGCTTGAGGTTGAGCCCAACCACATTCCAGCTCAGTAATAATATGGCCATATTAAGGAGTACTTGTAATCATATAATCATATATTGCCTGCCATATATCGACATTTACATTCATTATTATAAAATAGAAGCCAAAACATTATTGATGAAACCAAGTTATTATTAAAATTAAATTTATTTTTATCAAAAAAGTTGTTTAAGAAAAATGTTTATAATTATTTTCATTAAATGATTCATACCAAAGATAACAATATGAATCAAGCTTTTTAATTAAAACTAATATTCGCCGATATTTTATACATACTTTTCACTTTAATAATATGATTAGTAAAAACATATTAGCTTGAGGTTGAGCCCAACCACATTCCAGTTCAGTAATAATATGGCCATATTAAGGAGTACTTGTAATCATATAATCATATATTGCCTGCCATATATCGACATTTACATTCATTATTATAAAATAGAAGCCAAAACATTATTGATGAAATTAAGTTATTATTAAAATTAAATTTATTTTTATCAAAAAAGTTGTTTAAGAAAAAGGTTTATAATTATTTTCATTAAATGATTCATACCAAAGATAACAATATGAATCAAGGTTTTTAATTAAAACTAATATTCGCCGATATTTTATACATACTTTTCACTTTAACTTTCTTTCTTTCTTTATTCTTTAAATAGACGCTACTTATTAACACATTGTTATAAACGTTTCCTTATTGAGACAAGTTTGCTGCCGCTCTGTAAAACTTTCAGGTGATACGTGCCTGACCTTAAGCACCTATTATTTCCGTTTACACTGTTTTTTTTCTAAACCGGAACTGGTATTGCCAACCCAATTGTCTCTTGCTAACACTGGTTTTTTTTTAAATATATTTTTGTTCTACTTTGCACCACGTTTGAGGTACAAAGCGCAAATGAGAGATTGATTGTATGGTTATAACATTTGAATATATGATAGGATAGGTATGCAAACCATAAAATATAATTAAAAAATAAAATGTTTATACCCCATAATAGGGAACATTTAATAAGTTTGTGCGGATTTTTTGTTATACCTTCAAATATAAGTGTGGCACCCATCTTAGAGAGAAATGGCATAAAACACACAATGGTTATAACTTTTGTGACCATTTGTCAAAGTGTAGCATGACAACGTATTGGAATTATAAATTTGGATTACAAATGTGTTTGCAAGACTTTTTCTGATCGTAAAAGTTGGTAAAGAGCAATAAAATTTTGTATATTTATCTTATTTATAAAACTTTAAAGTCGATTAAGAATTTGAATCAAATAGCGGCTATTAAAAGTTGGGATAATATTTTTGACACATCATTAAATTAAATTAAAGAATATATTTTTGTTAAGTTAGATTTAGTGAAAAGCAGTTAAACAAATTGATATTCTTAAGTTTAGTTTATATTTAATATACTTTCTATTGGAATCTATTAATCTTAGAAAATGTTTTTATTTAATTTTAAGTGCAACCTTAAGTGCTAATAATATTATTTAGGTTTTAAACTTGCTCTTTTAAATAAATTATTTACTTAAAATCTAAAATGAAATAACTTGAATAAAAACATTTCTTTGAAACCTTTAGCGGCAGTTTATTTAAGCAATAAATTCCAATATATATTTTTTTATCGTATTGTTATTTCATTTAAATATCGTCCGCACATAATTTATGTTAAATATTTCCTTTCTTTCTACTCCAATAAAATGTTTATTGCATTCAAATAATACTTGATTTATGCAATTAAATTGTCGTTATCATTCCAAGATTTATTTTGTATTATGTGGTGTTTTTTTTTTTCTTCATTTCAAAATTATTCTCTACACTTTTTCTTTGAAAACATTAAATGAAAAAAATTATTTCGAAATATCCTTATTATCCCTATAAAAAGACTATTTGCATGGCTGTATGTATGTACTAAATATTGTGTGTGTAAATGAGCTTTGTCCTTTGTGCTTCAGCATGGATGGTAAAAATTACTTAAACATATGTATGTATGTATGTATGTATGTATATATGTATGTATGTATGTATACATATTTACAATGCCGCTTATATTTTCTACAATATTAATTTGTGACACAGTAATAGAGTATATTTATAGTTATAGTTAGAAAACATCATATAAAAATATCAGCCTATGGCTTGAAATCAACAAGCCGAAGGCATACCTCGCATATCAGATATATAGTAGTATGTTGTGGAAATTTGCCCATCAAAATCGTTACATAAACTGTTGGTAAATAAATAATGGGAAAAAAACCAACATAAAAAAAAACTGTAAAACATACAAACACAGACGGTGTAAATTAACCCAATAATTCTCAAATAGTTTATATCAAATAGCTACAAGTAAACAGGGTTGAATTAAAGTCTTGGTGATGATTCAAACAAGTCCAGAATGCGCTATACAAGTCTTGGACATTATAATTTTATAATTGACTTTACGAAAATTTTGTTAATGCAATGTATTAAAATAAAATTGGTTAAATATTGTTTTAATACATAACATGTCACAGTAACTTCGACTGGCTGTTCTCGTATCATAAGACAACATTATATTTTATTTAACATTATGACGTACCTGCTGCAAACCGATCCAGGGCCTTCTAAAACAAATCGCAAATATACATAAATTGAAAAAAACTGGATATAAAACCCGATGCTGAGTACATAAAACTGAACATGCATTAAACCGATCCCCATCTCTCGCTGCAACCATTAATCCGAACCCGACCGAATCAATGTAGCTATTCTATGGTAATGGGTGAATCTATTCTATACAACTTTTAACACCAATTTTCAATTTCTAGATGCAAATATAAAGTAAAATATCTATATTTTATAATAATATAATTTTTTCAGACGTAAGCTTAAATATAAATTTGTTGTGCACTTCGAAGCATTAAAGCCATGTATCCACGATCGTCAGATATTACAACGTTGTCCGAAAAATGTTCAGAAAATGTCTAACAACCGTATAAACTTAAATTTTTGCCTTCCAACGTTGTAAGAAAAAGCTTTTTCAGTACATTGGAAGACAAACATATTGTCAGACATCTAACAATCGTGAAAACACACAATTTTGGCATTGTCATTGTTTTACGACAATTTGCAAACACTTTTAATTGTTATATGTGCAAAGTTTATGCATCTGCCAATGGCAGCATTGTCATAGAAATTATTTCTAAATGCAATAGAAAATTAAAGATTTAAATTAAAGTGTGCATTAGGACATAAGGAGATAAAATGGTTCCAATTACTCTTGTTTGTTCCATGACAATATTTAAAATTTTTAAACACACACAGAAGCTGGAAAACGAATTTGACAATGCCACACAACAATCTGACAACCGTGTCAACTGACAATTTCGGTTAACAGATAAATTCATTGTGTGTAAATGAAATTGTTAGTTTTCTTACAGTAGTCTAAACTGACAATTTACCTTTTACTAAAAATGTTTCAATGTCAGTATATTGTTAGATCTGACAACGTTGTAATATTTAACGATCGTGGACACATAGCTTAAGATTCATAAATTTGGTGTGAACAGAAGATTCATTCATATTGCACCCGCCATGGCTTAAAGAGCAAATTCCTTTTTATTGGATTGTATTTCTCTACAATGTTTGATTTAATAATCATCGTCTGATATCTCATCTTTCACAATCACAAAGAATAATACAATAAAAGTTTAAAAATTGACAGAGTTTTGTGTTTTTGTGGTATGATCTTATGAAAGTTGGCCAATTTGGTTGCACCCGTCATGCACTTTAAAGCTCTTTCGTGGCTATTTGTTCGTTTCATATAAATTCTTGTAAATAGATAACAATAGTATATAGAAAAATGTTACCCCTTCTAGAAATAACTTATGGCAAAAATGTTACATATATGTTACACTTTTTACCCATTTCCCATATAAAAAAGGAAAAAGTGTAACATTTTTGCCAGAAAAGAAAACGCCATTAATGTGTTTCTTTCTATTAGTAAAAGACATTTAAAGCGTCTAAATGTTGCACCCGTCAGATAGGAATCGGCCTAATGTTAAATTTAATTCAATTTCAAATTAAAAAAATTCAATGAAAAATTATTATAAATTCACCCCAGAAAGCACTGATCACCTTATTAATTAAGATTTTGTGGATCAGTAAGTAAAACCACGTTACAAGTGAAGGGTATATAAGATTTGGTAAAGCCAAATAAATCTCTTTCACTTTGTTCTAATTTATATTTAAACATATTTTCTATTTAAACCAGTTATTGGAGAATTTTATTTCCTTTTATACCATAAAGAAAAGTAAAGTTGTTGTGTTCTAGCAACGTCCTGTTAGGATACCTACATACATCGATATGAACTTACGTTTGCAGTGTGTTATTATTTGTTGATTTTATTGTAATTTTCATTAGAAAATAATGTCATTTAAAACATAAAAAAGCTCGAGCAACGTATAACAATCATGCAACACACTCGCAGACAAACACATATAGTTATTTATTGTATATCGTATATTGTATATCCAACTACATATATAACGAGTAGTTGAAATAAATAAGAATGTATTTTCTATAGAGGATTTATGATTTCCTTTGCGTACTGGCATTTGCGTCTCTATCATTGAGTTTGGCCGAAAGTACTTCCTGTAAGACCAAATACCACAAAAACCATTTCTTTGTGTAATTTACTGCATTGTTGCACAATATTTGCACAATATTTGTATATTATTTTCTTTGCAGGATAAAATGTTGAATTATTCTCATGCTGCTGCTCGTCTTAGCCAACAAATGGTAATTTGTGTTCGAAATCTTTTCTTATTTGTTTGTTTAGTTTTATTTATTTATATTTTATTTAATTGGAAAAGTTTTCTAACTAACAATAAGTAAGAAATACGTTTGTTGTATGTATACATATATTTTGTTTCTCTTTATTTCTTTTATATCTCTTATTAATATAAATATTCGTATGTATGTATATATGAAACAGTATGACTACGGTTTCTTTAGAAGTTGTTGAAATTATAAAAGATGCCTGAAATTCCTAGGCGCCATTGGTTATGGTTACATTTGCATCATTTCTTTTCTAACAAATATGGTTTGTTTGTAACAAAATCTTAAGTTTTATGAAATATTACCAAAAAAAAAAAAAAAATTATATGTACTATAATAGAAATATAATAGAAATAAAATTTGGGAGTTTCTTGTTACTAATAGAATGTTTTTTATAAATAAAATACGTACACTAGGGTGGCCCAACGTCGTTTGCACTTTTTGAATTAAACATTTATGAGTAAATTAAGTAAAAAATCTGTTCTTAATTGACATTTTTTACATTTAATTTTGAAAATATTGCTACTTTTGCCCCAAACTCGAAACTTCTAACAAAATGTACTCAAGATGATGAAAACCAACTTTAAATCGAAAATTCAATAAGGTCCACCCTAATGTAAACACATACAAAACGCGGATATGCTGACAACGTGACGTGCATATGTAGAATGTAGTTTATAAAACAATATGCCAATATTACTCATACATTTAGATGATTTAGATGTTTTGCGTTTAGGACATTTAATTCCTGCACAAATTAGTTAATAGCAAAATATATTAATAATGGAAAACTTTTAGAAATATTAGACGTAATTTACAATACTCTGTCGGAAAAATAAAGTAAAATATCAGTATCAGTTTAAAAAATACAATCGTTCAAAACCCTCAAAACATATAGTTTTCCTTCATATCATTTCAAAAATACGCGATTTACCGATGTTTCATTGTTTTTAAAATTTCAAATTTAAAATAAATTGTGAAATATTTAAGTACATTTTTTTATAGTTCAAGTTTTGTTTATGTTTTTAATATTGTTAATCGTTAATTACTACTGAAGATGTCAACTAACGGATAACGAAATGTCAAAAAATAAAATAAAATTTTATAAATTATTATTTCACAACAAAAGGGTCAAATCAAAAAATACAACAAACAATCGTATTAGAACAAAAAGTACTGAAGACTTTTGAAATTTGTTAACTCCCAGTCGTCTTGCACGTGTAATTTTTTGGGTATATAACTAATACCATTTCTGTCTTATGTATATGCCATTCTGAAAGTTTTATATCTGTAATTTATTAACTTTTAGCTATTGAACATTAAAGTCCAAACAACAAAGTTTTTTTTTTTTTGCTTCGAAAATGTCGAATTTTGTGCCAACAAAGCGGAAAGACGATTTTTTGAAGTTTTGCCAACCAGCCAAATCGACGTCAAGCCAAATAGCCATGGCGCTAAGGTAATTCTCTGTATATGGTGGGAATACTACGCTCTCTTTCTGGGATATGCTTTACTTCAGCACACTGTATCCGAAATTGGTCTTGGTCTCAAAAGATGAGCAGTTCTTTTGGCCCGCTTTTTTTAGTTATACACTAAATACTCGTATATAGAAATTATCTATGCCAAATTTAAAAAAGTAGAAAAACATATTATTTTTTTTAAAGAGAAGTAACACTCAGGCGATTAATATGCCTATACATACTTGCATTACTTTCTTTGGAAAGGGGATAGATTAAAGAAGTAAAGGTGGTGAAAGAAGAAAGCTTTTTATATCACTACTCTGCAATTGCGCATTATGTTTGTTTTTAGTGCAGAATTGCAGCGCCTCTGGTGGTGAGTAGGCGCATTAATGTTAAAGCTTGATTTTATAGCCTTTATTTAATTATTTTATTTCGGTGGCGTTTGAATGATATACCACCAAAGCAGGGCGCTGTGATAAATATTAGTTATGATAGATAGAAGAAAACTAATAATTATCAGAAACAGATGTTGTTTGAGCGGCAGCGGCTGGTAATCGAACCCGGGCTGCAAATACCAACTCATTCTTAATGATCAAATGCGCTAACCAATTAAGCTACAGCGCCTCTATTTACATACATACATATGTACATACATATGTAGGTTTTCGAAAATATTACGGCAATTCGTTGAAAGTTTGAGAAGGTCACGTTCCATTACTGCAGCTTTGACATCAAGAAGACATACAAAACTCAAAATGCTGTTACTTGTTACATCTGTTACAATTACTAACAGGTATTTAATTTCGGTCATTGATTTTATCCCTAAATATATTTCATGTGTTTAAAAAAAGAATAATTTAAATAACGTTTAAATTTCCTGATATTTCTGACGCTTCAATTTAGCGGAGAAAACGCAATTAAGTTCTTCAAAAATAGTTGTTTAATTAAAATACATACATATATTTACAAGATAAGCAACATATCCTGATGTGTGGTTTTTCACACTAAGGTAATGAATATATATTGTATATTTTTTGTACTGTTACTCCATATTAAGAAAAAAAACATGTTAGTGAGGCTGTAAAAATTATGTAAAATACGTATGTATGTGTGGAAAACAACACATGAGGTAAGCTATGGATTAAATTTGAATTAAATTTAATGTACACAATACATACACACACACACAAAGAAAAAATATAGTTGTGCATGTTTAACACAACAATGTCAACATTTTTACATGCTTTTCAACAATGTTATGGTCAATGTAATTATTTATATGATTCAGATGATTACTACAATCATATATGCGATTGTAATAACTTGGTTTATATTTCTGGGAAACATGTTTATGATGAATCCATTTATCATAATTTCTTACTCTTTAATTATGATAGAGAACAACATAATATGGTATAATCTTTCATCATAAAACTGTCCACCATAAACCTATTATGATATTATGATTGTTATAATAATATGAATCGTTACTTAACTATATTTTGGTTGTCGAAATCATATAAATAATTACAGTGAACATAATATTTAAAAAAAAAATTTTAAAATGTTAAAATAGTTGTGGTAAACATGCACAACTATATTTTTTCTCTGCGTGCAAACACACACAAACTCCGTTAATACATATATATGGCTTCCTTTATTAAATAAATAAAAAAACAATATTCTTGGAAATCATTTAATTTCTACATGCATATGAATTCATTCATTCTGCCAAAAGATTGTTTATAACAACTGAGTGAGAGCAATAAAAATGTATTCATTTATCAGTAATTTGCAATTTTTTTAATAAAGAATCAAGTTTCTGTTTTAAATTATTCAAACGAATATTCATATTTTCATATTTCATAAAAATTTAATTAAAACATTTACGTTTATTATGTGCTCAGTAACTTTGGTTTTTATTGTGTATTTTTCGGGAATGTTTTTAATTAGTTACCGCCAACAGAAATGTTTGATTGATATTGTTGAAAAACTTAAAATAATGTATTCTTTTTTTTCAATAATATTCCAATAAGTGTTTAAATCTAAGGTCTTTTTTAATAAAACAAAATCTTTATTCTCAATATTTCGCAACTTCTTTATGTAGCATCTTTAGGAAATTTTTTTTTCATATGAATTTATATTTAAAATTTATCCTGAAGATGCACACAAAGAAGTAGCATTAGTAGCGAAATATTGAGAATAAAGATTTTATTTACAAAAAGACCTTAAGCTTAAACAATTATATTATTAAAAATAATATAAAATGTTTTTTCCGAATTCTATTAGTTATTCTAATTGAATATTATTTTTTTTTACTTTGTTTTGCATTTTAGGTGGCGGCGATATGTATATAAGTATGTACATATGTATGTAGTTATAAACGTATTCATTAATTTACAACTACATGCTGTCATTTAATAAAAAAAAATTCATTTTTTTTATTTTAATTTTTATTATTCGTCACTAATTGCCGTATTTATAAAAAAAAAATTAAAGTAGACTTCAAGTGTACATTAAGAAAATTGTATGAAAATTTTGTCTTAAAGCACACTTCAAGCCTAATTTATTTTTTATAAATACGGCAGTAATTGTGTAACATTTCAGAAATAAGCTCCTCACAGTTTTCTACGGTTATTCATATACCGCTGGTATAAAAGTATTTGAAATATGCGTAACAAACTCTACGACAAAAAGACTTCTCAATTTAATTTGGCTTTGATTTAATTTAATTTGTTGTATTGTTTTTTTTTTTTTTTGTTTTGTTCAGTTAAATATTTTCTGTCCCCTATTTTAAGGGTGACAATTGTTCTTGGCATATTTTTCTTTATTTAAAAAACAAACAGTTTAAATGTTGAATCATTGTGAAAATAATATAAAACAAAGGCGAGAACAGAATATTTAAAACATTTCACAGCATGGGGAATTACTTACATGCATACAACCAAAGATGCTCAGATACAGTTATACATACATTCATACATACATATGTAGATAGATACCAATACAGATGTAGAGTCATCATCAGAAAAAAAAGACCTATCAAAAAATACCTATTAGTGTTGTGAGAAGTGAAAGGATTTGAAATTAATATTTTCTTTTTCTTCTTTTGTTAAAACATTGAAACATTTTCAAAAAAAGGAAACGTTTAAGAATATTTTTCAAAAGGTAAATGATTCATTTATTACTCTTGAATATTTAATTTTGTAAATTTATTTAAATGACAGTTTGGTAGCGCGTGTTTTTGGGAAAATGCTACCAATGACTTAAATGTTCACTAATTGCTTTTTGCCAAATCAAAACTTACTGTTATGGAAACATGTTGTGTATGAATGAATTCTGGGAATCTTTAAGACATTTCAAAATTAAATTAAGAAATTATGTACTTTGTTTGAACATTTTAATTATTAAAAATTTTCTGGAAGACGTAGCGAAATACACCACCGCAGTGGTGTATGTGGCTAGAACGCAAAGGATTCTGATGAGAGAAAGTGGGATTTCTCGAAACATATGTAAATTCAACAACCCAGGTTCAAACCCCAGTCAAGAAAAAGTAACAAAAATTTTTAATAATAAAATTTTTCAAGTTGTAATTCCTAACTTCAGTAAAAATAATTTAATGAAAATTAAATTTAATGAACTCAAGCCTGACTAAAATTATCAAGATGTAAATTTTAATTTTTTATTAAAAAATACCTTAAGCTTGAACAATTACTAAAATATTAATATTAGGAAAGATAGAAATTGTTATTTGAAGAGAATTCAGAATTCCTTTTACACTTTCTTTAAAATCTAACCAGTTTCAAACTAATTCAAATAAACAGACAAATTCCAAGTCAAATGGTATACTTTCAAAAAATACCCCCTGTCTGTAATTTCGAAACCTATTGTTCAATTTGAATAAAATTTTATTATATTTATGTTTAGAATTTGATAGTTACATATAATCGCAAATCTAGCAGTATTTCACAATAATGTTGAGTTTAGTAGATGGTTATAGTAGATCTTGGATAATGAAGATTGTTGATGGCATCTGAAATAGGGTAAAAAATACATGTATTCTTTGAATTATTATAGTAATAATGAACTTAAACTAGAATAAAAATTATCTAATATTCTCTAAAATCTTTGTAGAATTATCAAATAATCATCCAAAAGAAGAAAAAAACTATAATAAATAATCACAAAATCAGTTCACATATTTGATAAATTCTAAGCAAGTTCTTTTATAAGATATACAGCCGTAAAGGAAACTCAAAATCTCTGAGTCTATGAATATCTACAAAGCCTTTAAACTTTCCTTCCACTGGTGGTATTATTGAAAGGACATTTTTATCTTTGTTGTTGCTAATGCAGCTACGTATTGCTGTTGTTCCAACTTAATCCTTTTTGTTCAATCTCTGCACGTAGTGATATAAAAAAAACAAACGCCTTTTTATAGAAAATTTTCTTCTTACAGCTGTATTTCTTACTCCTTTTATGAGCCCATCAATGCTTAAACACAATCTCAACATTCATAAATATCATGCAGCGACTTTTTTCACAGGTTTCTTTTATAGAATATTTTTTCGTAAGTTTTCTTTAAAGGGTCAAAAACAACAACAATAATACAAACTAAACGAGTGAATGAGGGAGAAGAGTAGCAGGAGGAGTAAGAGAAACAAAGAACAAATCTCAAAGACGACGTGACATCGTCAACATTAATACTCACAAGCAATCAAGGCTATTGAGAAATCATCATATCACAACGATACTCGTAAATACAATACAATTGTGTGTCTATGTGATATTTTTTTTATTGTGTGCATTAGTGTTAAACAACAAGAAAAGTCATTAAATAGACATAACAAAAATCACCGGAAATCAAAGATATGAAACGTTATTTTTTTCTTATTCTTATTCGTGTTCATTCGTTTCTTTTTACATCTTTTTTTTTTATTTTCTTTTCGAACTTAAATCCTGCTCATACAAATACTAAACTTTCAACTTTTACATACAGCAAACAGCATGTATGTATTAAAACTTAATGCATATACATAAAAGAGATTGTGTGAGTGTGCGTGTGCGTGTATGTTTGTAAATGTGTATTGGTAAATAAGAGTGGTAAAAGGAAAAACTATAAATAAGCATAAGAACAGAGCTTTACAAATCTCTAGTTTTGTGGTTCCTGATAATGGTGTTGCCGTGTTGTTATTTGGTTTTATTGGTAGTTGTGACAGTAGCTGGAGTAGTAGTTGTAGCAATGGCAGTGGCAGTAGCGTTTATTGTTGGATGGATGCACAAGTGGTTACTATTTGATTGTGGTAAAGATTGTACTGTTGATGGTGCTGTTAAGCTTTTATCAGTGAGTAAGTGTAAGTGTTCGAAGGAGTGTTAATGCTTATTTATTTTTTTTTTTTCGTTCTATTGTATTTTACATATACACAATCTAGATACAATACTTGCATATGTACAAGCCCATGTAGATTAGGTGAGTACTATTAATATGGAGCAAAAAAATGTTGGCCATAAAATTAAGATTTTTTTAAATAAATTATTCAAAAGTCTTTTGTTATCTGAATTAAAAGACAAACAAGTTCTTTTTTTTTATTTTTATTTATCGATTTTTTTCGTAACATCTAGCAGCATAAGATATTTAATTTGCAATTATAAACATTTATTCAGCTTTTAAGATTTTTCACAAAAATTTTAAGTTAAATTTAGGTTTTTTACACACGCTTAAACGCACTAAAATGTTTTAACATTTAGACCTTTTTTATTTTAAATAATAAAAACACTTAAAATAAAAATAGATGTCAGAATATTTATTCTTGGCCGAAATATCAATCTTTGACATTTATATTTTAAAAATAATTTCATTCACCACCTACGCTGTGGTTCATTCGGTAGGTCAAATTTTCAATCACTCTTAAAAATCGATATAGACTGGACGTGAGCTATACAGTTTCGTATCCTTCAATAACGTATATTGAGACTGCGAATAGTATTGGTAATAGTGGGTTCGGTAGGACGATGGTGCAAAACATATGTTGTTTGAAGTTCCCAAAACACATTATTGATAATGATTTTTGTAATACAGCGAAATAATAATATATAAATATATATAGGTAATATATAATAATATATAATATATAAAAGAATTCCTGCAGAAACATTTGCTGCCTCTAATTGAACGTCAAATTTGTAGATCAAAAGCATTAATGGTATATATTGTTACGGAGATATAAAATTATTTATGAGACCACATTTTATGTGAACAATACTTTAAATTATAAATAAACATTTTAACATTTTTAGTTTTGCTCCATTCTATCAGACAAATACTGTTGCCAGAGCTCATAACATCCTCAGTAAGATCAATAATTTTAAGCTTCAGGAACAACTTAGGCTGACCCACAAATTGCGCTATCCTAATAAATATACGTGAATATACAGCCAGTAAGAAAAAAGTATTTTGGTAGAGTGTTTTTAAAATTAAATATTTCGCAAGTATGTTATATATTATATGAGAAGGTCCATAACAAAACGCAACAATTCCACCAAAACCATTTTTTCGATAAACGAATAAGTTTAATTTCAGTCAATATAATATATATTTTTTTAAAACCGTTGTTGTGGTATAATAGTTCCCTAAAAACAATACAAATCATCAAAAAAAAATTGTTATCTGGCAATTAGTTTTTAAGTTATTTAGATAATAAATTAGGAAATGTTGCGTTTTGGTCCGTCACATAGTAGGTATTTATTTCATTTTGTTATGAACCGTATGGAAATGTTGCGTTTTGATATGAACTAGGTTTGGAATTTTGGCGTTTTGCTTTGAATAAAATTGGAATTTTATCCTTTGGATTTGAATTGCATATGTTCTATAGGAAAATTAAAAACTCTTTTATCATATCAACGGTATTTATTGCATTTAAATCACTACATTAATATTCAAGTGTTACAATAAATTCAAATTGTGTTACACTCTCATTGTAGTGTCCTCCTCCAAACAATCACTTAAAATTATATCATCTGTTTCATTGGCACTATTTCCTTGCTGGTTTAAAAATATCTTTGTATAATATTCTAACTCGAAAATGTTTGACCACTGTTCGCCATAATGTGTTTCCAATAGTTTAGCAACATCATTCTTCTTTACCAACTTGATTGCAACACCAAGAGGAATTCCATCAAGCAAACGAGGGGGTATTTTGTAAGATACATAGCTGGTAAATTTTTCTTTGCCTTCAACTTTATACGTTTCAAAAGTTTTCACCAAACACTTCTGCTGATTTATGGAGAGTTTAAAATAAATTCTTTATGTTGTTTATTGCATAGATATGGAAATTTTTCAATTTGGTCTGAACCAATATTTTTGGTATTGAAAAACAGTAAAATTATTGACCTTTGGTAGGTTTTATAACAATGGTTACATAGGTTTTAATAATAGACCTCCTCATATATATATATATATATATATTTCAAAACTTGTTTATATTACAAAATTGGCATTGCTTCGCAAACAATTGATAGTCGTATGTTGAGTCTGACCTGCCTGGATAATATTTTGTGGCATTTGTGGGCATTCTTTTTCGTCACCAAGTGTATATTTCTATATGCGTTATTGTTGGTAGTACAAAGAAAATACTATTGTAATACAAATACATTTACACCATAAAAATACAGAAATAAATATAAACCTGCACACACAACCATAATCAAAACCCTTTTGCATTTAAATACACATACATACAATACATACATCTACATTTAGTGTTGTGTCCTTGTATGTGTGTGGATTTAAGCTTTAAAAAGATTTTTATATGCATGAATTGTACATTCACACAATAAACTTATACATACATATTTGTATATAAATAAATAACAATGTACATATATATATTTATTATTATTATTATGTTTAGTTTATTCGTTTATGGTTAAAAGTCATGAAGATTTACCTCTGATTTATGAAGTGCTTTTTTCTTTTCTCTAAATCTTTTTTTTTATGTTACAGCACACAAAGGAATCAATGACTGGAATTTTAATTTTAAAATTGAACAGAGAAGATATTGTAATTGCATGTGACAGTGTATATAAAACATTATTATTTCTTTATGATGTTTTAATGATTTTGTTTATCCTTCTCTTAGTTAGTTGGCTTAAAATCCCCTAAATGGTGAAACCAAACTATATATGTATATGTGTGTAGAACACATTATGTATTAATCATTATGTTATACATATCAAAGTGAATAATGAAAAATATTCAAAATGTATAGAAATGTGAGAAAAGAACACCTTTAAGACATTATAATCGCATTAGAGCGATATTAGTATTTTGTAGAACAATCATAAATGCATCCACATACAAACATAAATGCACAATATATACCTACATATATCTGTATATGTCAGAACAATACTTCCTTAAATGAATGTTTGTGTGTATTTATTACAAATGCTATTAATATTCATACTGTATGTGTGTGGATGATACAAAAGACAATTTATTATTACCACAGTTAACACACGCATATAAACATGCATACATACATATACATAAACCCATCACATAATACTGAGACAAAAGTTAAAAGACTATCAATAATCACGATTGGTACCATGAATACATTGCAACAATGAAGGGCGTCTCAACATTTTGCACTTGCATTCTCTTGGTTTACTTATGCTTTACTAATATCTTATTCATCCCTTCACTCACCTACTCAACCAGTGCATTAGGGTGGCCTTTATGTACTCGTACTCTGTAGAATTTCAATGCTGCCAAGGTCAGAAATTGTTCTACCTCATCTAGAAACCAAATCTTTAAAATTGAAATAAAATCGGATAAAATTTATGAATTGCACATTGGGTGCTTTGAAATTCGCCAAAATCCTAAATAATGGCACCCATAATATACATTCATTTTAAATTATTTATAAATACATACTCCGATTTACGAATATCTATGAATATAAAAGTATATGTGGTGTTTGTTTGTTGGCATATATGAATATAGTACATGATTAGTATAAAATAATATGTATGTATATCTAAATACATCTTTATACGAGGGTCTTATAAATATTTTTATATATTGTATCATTGAATGAATATTCTTAAAAGTAACAAGCAATTTACACACAACTTTGTTAGCTGAATTCTTAAATGTTTAAAATTTTCAATCAAAATGTATAATTTAGTTGTAACATCAAAAACTACGAGAGAATAACACCATAGTTCTTTATATACATTCTCTAATATGCAATAAATGAGCATTTCCAGTGTTAAGAACGCGACATGGATATTTGCAGTGAAAAATAATGAAGATTTAATAGTTTATAATAGCATTACGTTTAATACAAAAGGTATTGTATTTCCGTTGCTTACAATATATAAACAATTTTCGTTCTAAAAAAATTTAAATTTAGCATGATTTAGTACATGTCATCACTTTTGTAATAATAATTAATTCAAGCAAATAATTGACGGTTTTATATTATATGCGAGTAAGTTGCTAGCTATTATGAAAATTATATAAACACAGACTTGTATAATTTTATCCAGCTAGATTTGAGACTAGAAACACAGTAGGCAATCTTTTCAAAATACTATTTATATTTTAGGGGACCTATTTAAATTTTTTTAAAGCTTCTCATTTTTGCTTCTTTGCTCTCTTCTTTCGTTTTGCTACATATTCATTTTGAATTCATAAAAACTTATGCTAGAAAAGGCAGCACACTTTAAAATTTTGCATAAAATCTTTAGTTCAGAAATAAAATTTTTAGTTTTAGTTACTAAATATTGATTTCAATTACAATTTTTTAAACTTTATTAATGTCCCTAGCAAACGATGACAAAAGCACATGAACGCGACAATAAATTATATTTCACTTTATTCTGTATAATTTTATCCAGTCTTCTCGGCTGATTTGTCGAATAACTATTTATACGTATGTATGTACCTCAGTGAATCTTTTTTAGCTTTTCCCAAGCAAGTTCTCATCGAAATACGAGTATGCAAAGTATGTAAAATAATGAAAACAATTCGAATAAAACAAAAGTTACACCTAAGAAAGGATTTTATTTTCAGTTTAATAAAATTTAATGAAAATTTTTGTCAATTTTTATTTAAAATAACAAACGCCATTAGAATCAATTTACCATCATTCTTAAACCAACCACGTTTTTTTTTTTTTTTTAATTCATTAGAAAATCATTAACAACTTTATGGATGATTGTGTAAACATGACTTTAAACAATTGTTATCTGTATGTATTGTTTTGTTGCAACACATACAAATACTTAGAGCATAAATCAAAATATTTATCAACCTCCTACAAACTTCTAAGCAGAAAAGCTCCAGGCGTCAGACCACAAAGAATATAAAATGAATGCTTGTTTATATTTAAACTTGTTTCACTTGTTACTGAATTCGCTGAAAATAGTATTTAATTATTTTCGATACTTAAAATTTTCAATACGACTTTCTTTGGTTTTAACTATTTGAACAAGAAAAACAATTTATATTAAATGCTAAAGTTTGTTCGTAAATTTTACACTAAGAAATTTTCCTCAACATAAAATCTATTCAATACTGATCGTTCATACTTCATATAATATCTGCATATACATAGTTATACAAATAGATATTGATTTATAATATTTTTAAACAATTTCATTTCATTTTTTGTAGCAGCAATAATTTCCATATTTTATGGATTCCCAAATGACTCTACCTCTCCTTGGAGCAAATGATATATAGATTTAAATATGTTTTTTTTTTAGCTTGTAGTACATATTCAAACAACATACATCTCTACATACATTTGATATTAATATTGAAATGTGCAATACTGACTGGTATTCTGCTGCTCATTCACCTTGGTTTGTACATAATCATGCATCATTTCTTGATTTTGGTTTTATTTTATTTTATGGCCCCGAAAAGAAACAGAAAAAAACACCATGTAATTTATGTGAGTCAAGTTACAAAGGTAACTTAATCCTAAAGTAAATTTCAGAAGCAATAATATGACAATCGACATAATCTAAAATAAATTTATTTGAAGTGGAAGTTCATGCAGAGAGTTACAAACAATTATATCTGACAACCGAAAAGTTGAAGAAAAAAATACAAAATGTTAGAACGTTGAAAAGACACAAACAAGTCAAAACTGTATGAGAACTGAGTAAAACAGTCAAAAGTATATTTTTACCCACAAAAAAAGCAAGAGAAATAGTAAAGAAAAGCAAAGAACAAAGAAAAAAAAAACTAATATGAACCAGAAATTTTGTCGTTTTAGCTGACACAGCTTTTTCACTTGTGTTACAAATATTGTACTTTCACTCAAACATACGTACACATGAATAGAACATAAATAAGCTTGCAACCACAACATACATAAGTATTTTTTATGTGTGACATTAATGGGCATAGACACAGGCATTACCAAATACTTACATATATACATACATAGATACAAACATCCATAAAAACAAGCAAACAAATACATTTCAAACGTACTCCTTTATAAGCACACTCAACGTTTATGATGTATGCTTGTGTGTTTTTGCAATGCAATCGTAATATTTCCGTAAGTAAATGTCTTTTATAATTTATCAAGAAATATGAAACTATAAGATGTAGAATACGCACACATATTGTAACTCATACTCTTTTATAACACATACATATGTATGTATGTATGTATGTATGTATAGAGTGTAGCCAATATAAAAAAAAAATAATAGAAAAACTTAAGCAAAAAGCAATAAAAATATACATTTATGATTTTTGTTTATGGTTTCATATTTCAAAATTAACGCACAAAAAACAAGTAGAATAGTTTTAATGGAACTGCAACAAACTGTTTTAACCGAAAGGCATTAATATTGTAACGAAACATTTTATTGCTTTTGGCACTTCTTTAGTTAGGAATGCAAGAGGACCTTTATTAAAGGCTTGTGAAAATTCTAACTACGAAGTTATGTTAACTCTAACAAAATATTGTTATATTTATAATCATGACATGATCACAAGTTCTCCATAATATATGTTGTTATGTGGCTACAATCATATTGTGATGATGATATTTACAAATAATTATTTTAATTTTAAACAAGAATTAAATATGATGGTTAATCTATAATATAATATATAAATAGGTTGAACAAGAGATTAAATTATGGCTAACTCCAATTACTAAAATCAATATAATTTGACAGCAATATAAAAATCCAATCATAATATGATCCCGTTCTATTATCTTCATAACCATATTTTTACTTTAATTTTATCTTTTTTAACAACTCATATAATTTAGACATCTATTCTTCTCAACCATAATTACACTCCTATCTGTCATTAAGCCAACATATGAATCAGTAAATATCTTGAAACATATAGCAAATGATATCATCTAAACCGGGACAGTGTCAGATAATTTACACCCCAGTTTATTATTCGTTCTGCCATTGTTGGGTGTGCCGTTGTCTAATCTACTAAACGTGAAACGACGACTTGGTCAATGATACGCAATCATACCAATCCAAACTCAGGAGCAATCTGGTACCAGACGCACGCCCATCAGCCTGAACAGCCCCGCTGTCAAGTCATTTTCAAGTCAAATGTTCACAAATGTTCCCTCTATCCTCCCTCCCATAACCTATTTTCCTAGTTTCAAAACAATGCATTGCATAAGTAGGGGTCGTCCCCTGAGTGCTGGTCCAAGAAAAAAAAAATAAAAGTTCAAATATTATCCGGAGCCTTAACTTTACCATCAACATAAAAAATAAATTTATTACTCCAGTTGACATTTCTGGGAAAAGATCAAGACCGCCCTATACAACCATTATATCTTCTTTTGAGACAATACTCAAGTATCAAAGAATTTAATATGCCGAGTTAAAACAAAATATGGCGAAGGGTATTATAAATTTACTTTTAACAAATATGTGTATGTATGGGTGTAATTTTTTTTTTTTTTTACAATCTGTCGATTTATATTCCGTTAAATTAAGTTTAATTTTAATATGTTCATATTTATTCAAATTTTTTTCAATAGTTTAACAATATCTTTATATTATTGATTTCACTTTTTTGGCCTTTAGAAAGTCGTTAAAATTCTGAATATGCCAACCCCAAAAAAAATACAAAATTTATATAAGTGCTCCACATTCAAACACATATTCTCATACACTCAAATACTTGCCCAATAATCGCAAATTTATTTCATTAGTTTGTTAATATGTTCAATGTAGGTGAATGAAAGTTTGAAAGTAAAAAATATATTTATATATATATGTAGAATATTTATTATTATCTCTTTTGGTATATTTTTCAGCAACCGTGTCCTTTGTATTGCTTCCAAGCGAGTAAAATTGCTAGGGTTTTACTTTGTAGGCCTTTTAAAAGACCTATGCCCTTATTCACAAAAAATTAGAGTAGACTTCAAATGTACTTCAAGAAAATTTTGTCTAAAAGCACATTTCAAACCTACTTTATTTTTATGAATACGGCAGATTATATAAAAGACGTAGTATAAAGGATTCGATACTGATTTTCTCACAGAAGATGTGCTAAAAATATTTTGATTATTCTTCTATAAAACTTAATACTTCTATTCAAAATTGCATTGCAAAATAAAATAAGACTTTATTTGAAATCAATCATCAATCAAGCAATTATTCCTATTTAATATTTTTTTTTACATTATTAAAACTTATTTGTCTTTTTATTTTATTCGAAAAAATTAAAACAGCAAAATTAATATTTTTTTTTTTAATTTTTAGAGTTTTTCTGTTTTTCTTAATGAAAAATTGTTGAAATTTTATTTGACTTGAGATCATTAATTTAAAATTTTAAAGAACACCATTGTAAAGTTATATTTTTAGGCAATTTGGATACATTGGAATAAATTGTGTGAGGTGAAGTGAGCGTTGTTTTTATACTTTTGGAAAAAATACGACCGTTTTTACATGTTTCAATTTTGGATGCGCGTATTTTCTTATTTTATTCAAAATTTTATCGCAAATATAGCTGATATTTGTAAGTCTCCGTAGACGCTTCATATCTAAAGAAATCCCCAAAAGAAAGATCAAACAAAATTAATATAGACAGCCTACACTTGCATATTTTATGTACGAGTAGATCATCTCAAGGAGTATTTAATCAATCTAATGCGGATCATAAATGGAATTATGGCGATGTAAAAAATTGTAAGGCCCGAGGTGAAAAACTTTGAGAGGCCACCCTCAAGTCTTAATTGCACCTACGAATGGCCCCAGCTCCAACTATCTGAAATTCCGTTACGATATCTCCAATAGCTCCCGAAATACTGAACTAAAAAAATGTTGCTTCAATGTTTTGAAGTTAAGTAGACTTACAATCAGTCATCTAACAAGCAGCCAGTGAACAAGACATTGCTCCGAATGACCGTCGCGACGGTGTAAAATTTAAACAATTTTATTATGCGTCTAGGTATTGTTGTTTTTGTTTAACCACAACCAAACTGAAAAACCTTTTGGCTTGTCTTCAGCAACACCTGTAATCTTTGGCAAAAGTAAAAACCGTCCAGCACACTATTTACGATAATGTTCTAGCGTGACATTGAAGCCAGTATATCTACAAAAGAAGGCCTTTAGAAAAGTCACTTTACTTTATAATGTGCACACACACACACATCTATCTATTTATATAGTGTGTATGTGTGCATCTGTATGTCTGTTTATAAGTACATTCAGCATGCCAGGGACGAGGGAGAGAAAAAAACTTTTCATATTCTCTTTTTTTTAGTTTTATAAATTAAATCAAAGTTATATTCATAATTTCCGTAAAACTGATATGCTGCTTGCTTCTTTTCTCCATTAATATTTCTTCTTTTTTTGGCGAAATAAAAAAAATTATTTTTGGATGACCTCTCGAATCAATGAGATAGAAATGAAATAAAACTTTCACAGGATATTAATAAAGAGCCATCCAACATATATGAAGCTATGTACATACATACATACTTATATACATGTATGTGCTTCAACAATATGTTTTTGTTGGCAACTAACTTTTTTTTTTACTTACTTTGGTTTTGTTTGTATAAGTTTTAAACACTATGACTGGTGTAATGTAGATCATGTTGAATATATAGTAGTGTGACTTTTAAATTAAAGTTTATTAATGAATCCCTGCTAAATTAAATGTTCGATCAATTTAAAAGTGTTTTGTACATTTGCAAATAGTTGACTTTAGTTTTAGTTTTAGTTTTAAAAATTGCAACTGTTGACAGTTATAAATTTTTCTTAGAATTTTTTAAAAACTAGCAGAGCTTTATTGTTAAAAATTGATACAATATTTCATGTATTCGTTATTAGATTTTTTTTCCAGAAATTTAAAAATTTTTAACAAAATGTTATTTATCACTCGCAAATGTTTTTAATAATAAACAACTACTTTAATCATATGTTCACATTAAACATAATTCTACAGATTATTTAACAATTTGTTTTTTTTTTTGTATTTAAATCTAAAACAACTTTAATTGAATTATTATTCCCCTTTTTTTATTTCTCCTAAATATAAATCTTATTTAAGATAATTGTCGCCAATTCATAATGAGTTTCCATAAAAAGTATTTAGCAATCTTTTTGTGCCCAGCTAAATATAAGCAATTATACAAATAAAAAAAATATAACAAGAAATACAAAAAAAAAAAACAACAACAACTGGCTTAAACCATGAAAAACGTTTTGTCAGTTTGTGTTTTTTTTTTTCGTTGCCTCACCTTGTTACCAGAGTTTGTGTTGCGACAATGGTTGCTGCTGCTGATACCGTTGCTGTTGCCATTGCTATTGTTGTAGTTTTTTTAACTATATGGTGTTCTGTAATTCATTTTCTTGGGAACATTAACAACAAAAACAGTAAAGGTTGAAATGCTTTGTGGGCAAACACAGTAACAAGGGCAGAGTTAGAACAATACAAGTTGTATTCCAGCAGTGGTACTAGTAGCAGCCCAGTCTAACAGAATTGTGGTATTTAACCAAAACCATAAGATGTATCTTTGTGCTTTCGGTCACATTGTTCTAACTTCTTATTCGCCACACACACAAATAAACACATATTTAAGCAAACAAACAAACAAACATATGGGTATTTGTACAACGTACATACAACCATACTTACACAATATAAACTACACTAATTTTTGTAAATCTACAGATTTACCAACATACAACGAACAACAGCTTTAAACGACTAGAGGTCATACATATGTGTCTGTGTGTTCACTAGGGTGGACATGTTTGCAAGGATGCAAAACCCAATTGATCTTCTCAACTAAACTATAAGTGTAAATTTTTATAATTTTGTTACTCAAAAAGTTGAGGATACTTGGATTTTTCAAATTTCCGACTCTAGATAATTCTATTATTCTAAATATCATTAGCTTAGTGAGTAAATGTGCTGAGTTCACTTTTAATGAAAATTTAGATTTTAATACAAAATAGGTTAAAAAAAAGGTAAAAATACACGGTTTGCTTACAAAACGTTTACTTTTTTCTTGTTGTAGTACTGTTATTTTTCAATTAGAAGTAAACCAGCTGCTTATTAGGTATTTGGAAGTTTCAAGGGATTAAAGTGATTACGGAGCTTTTTTTCGTGTGCAAAGCATATCATTGTTATCGTCAACACTACACCACCATAGTAGGGAGGGTATATTGGATTTATGCTGATGTTTGTAACGCCGAGAAATACTGATCCAACACCCATCTCAAAGTATACCGATCAACTCAGAAACACTTTCTGAGTCGATTTAAAGATGTCCGTCCGTCGGGCTGGCTGGCTGTCCATGTAAAGCTTGTGCGTAAAATTTAGTACGTGATATTTTTCAGCCCAAGGACAGATTGGATTACCTGGCCCCCATACAAATGTCCTCCTCAAATTAGGGTTTAAGGATCAAAAATGTTTGAATTATTCTAGAATCCAAACAAATTTCACTACAAATGAGTGGTAAATGAAGCCAAATCAGATCTACAAATTTTGTGCAGAACGCTCCACAATTTATCATAGCTTCCATATAAGGATCACTTCCGAAAATCACTTTAACGACCATAAATTCCTTAAAAATGTTGATATCTTAATAAAATTCAACATAAATAAGTTTCATATATACAGAAATTATGACACCTAATTTTATAATGGTCGGCCCATAATTAGTCGAATCTCCCATGTAAGAGACCGTAATTTACTTTAACCTCCATAAATCTTTTAAAAGTATTTACATCGAAATTAAGTATAACATACATAATATATATCCACAGAAGTCATGACACTAAATTTTTGGATGATCGGTCCGTAATAGATTATATCTCCCATATAGCGCCCATTTCTGAAAAACTAATTTTACATATACTGTGTGTAGGGTATTATATGGTCGGGCTTGACCGAATATACTTTTTTACTTATTTTAAAATAAATCGGAACCAATTTTTTTTTTAATATTAATTAAAAAGACATTTTCATAAATATAGGGTGTTTTATTTAGATGTATAGAACTTTAAGTCGGCAATACTTTTTTAACTGACGGCCATTTTGTCAGCAGCCAAGTGATTTATGTTTAGTTTGGTTTAGCGTTTTAACATGAATATACTGACGTCTAAACAGCACTTTCAAATTGTGCAAATTTATTTTGAAAATTATTCTTCTGTGTTTTTAAGATGTATAGAATTTTTTTTAAATTTGTGCGAAAGATAATCTACAGGCATTATAATATAATATGGCATAGGACTGGCTCGGACATAGTCTAATTTAGAGATCCAATTTTAGATGACTTTTTCAACATTTGGTCGTATATCAGGAATAACGCGGCGAATGTTGTGCTCAAAGTGGTCAATCGTATCGGACGTATCGGCGTAGACTAGTGACTTCAAACAAAACAGCTGACAAAATGCTGTTTACCTTCAGCTGTTTACTCATCTGTCAAATCGTCACTTTTTAGCCTGATAACTGGTGATAAATTTTAACTGGAATTAATTGTAATTTGTAATAATAAAAAAGAGTTAAGTTGTTTCAAATTTAAGATATTTCAATTTCAATTGAACTGAGTCGAGTTGTCTAACATAAGAAGGGCACAAATAACAGAGTTGAACTAGAAAAAAAAATTAAATTTTATAGGTAGAACACTAAACTAACGATATAAAATCATACGTTTTAAATAAACTCAAAAACACTTAAGCACAGAGATCGATAAAATATTTAAAACTATAGTAGAGTTCACGAGCCACCATAAAGTCGGTACATACCGGGAATTATTATTATGTGACTACAATGCTTGCATTGTTATTCAGTAATGTAAAATCAACAGAAAAATAAACAGTAAGAAATGTACATTTAGGCATTGCTTCAATGTACAGTGGGCCAATATAGGGTAGCAGGTGAGTATATGAGTTAAAGATTTGACGACGAACTCCAAATACGCCCCACGAGTGTAGCTGGCTAAGTTTTTCTGGTTTATCAAATTTTAATATTTCAAATATATTTAAAGTTCTTCTACATTCTTAAATACAAAATTAAAAATAACGTTCTTATTATTTTGTTACATAACTGCAGATTAGTTTCTACGCATTTAAATACAAAAATTCAAGTATGATTAAATTTAGTCTGATTTGTATTAATTTAAAGTTATCTTTAAAAATGTTTATGAAGAAATTAAGAAATATTAAAAAACACCATTTTTGTCCAATAATGGGTAATTGAGTTGTGAGTTGTGTGTTCTTAAATTTAAGTATATTTCCAAATAACTTAGGTCCACCCTAATGCATACTCATGTATTTGTATAGTGAAGTGTTTAAGAGTTGAAATGTGTGTTATTGTGGGAACATAAGCATTTAACCATGTGTAGGCTGTGTGAGTTTGTTCCAGAGAAATCAATACTTCTTCTTTGTCTATAGCTTTATTTGCAGTTGGCCCGTCCTGGTCTACTGTAATGGCAACACTTTATTATTAAGTCCTATAATCTATGGCAATTATTTGAGAAAAAACACGGCTTTTTATTGTGGATCTAATGAAAAATTATTATCCTTTAAAGCCATTATTAAAATTATCATGAATTATCTTTACCACAGAATCTACGAAGCAAAGTTAACAGTGGCAAAGTGCAGTATTAGTCTTAATTTTTAAACTTTAAAAACAATGTCTTCTTTTGCAATTTAGTTGTGTTTAAAGTTTATTCGTTTTTTAAAAAATGGTTTTTCTTTAAAACTTATTACCTTTTTCTACTTTTTAAATAAATTTAATCAAGTTATTTGTACAGTCTGACAATTATTAGATAAAACTTTAAATTTCCCAAATTAAACTTTCATTTATAAGCTTTCTGTTTTAATTTTTCTTTAGTTTTGTTTTTTTTTTTTTCTTTTTTTTTTTTTAGTTTAGTTTCTGCTCCCTTTCTTAGTGATTTTCTTGGCATTATGCTAATGAATTTGTTTACAAATAAATAAACTATTAAATGTATTTAGTAAAAGGAAAAAACTAACAAAAACTTGAAAAGGAGTTTTGTGTAGCAATGAGCATCTGTTTAAAACTATGCCATTTATCCTGACACTACAGCATTTAAGCGCTGGCAAAGAACTCCATTTGAATCCTGACATCTGTTAACAGTTTAAAAATGCAAAAGCAAAAATTAATGCAATTTGTTATTCTCTCTTTGTCAGACTCTCTTCATTGTACAATCTTTCACTTCAGTCATTTCTTTGGCAGTAGAACACAACAGAAAGTAAACCTTAATAGTCTAGTTGATATTTTTAAATAAAGAGCAGGTAGGTGCACGAAATAATTATGTATATTAAATGGTTTTTTACAACCAAATCTAGCCTAATATAAGTTATTGTTATTGTCAGGAAATCGGACAAATCATTAGAGATAAGACTGATTTATAAAATTTAACACAAAATCAAAGTTTTTTTTTTTTTTTGAATTCCTCCATTCCGCTAAGCAATATCAGTGATATTTATAATAATTCAATTTTGATTTAAACATTATTTATAAAAGTACATTCATGAATATCACTGTCTTTAATGTACATAAAAAAAAAAACCAACAGAGAAAAAATCATGGTCCTTATCATCCACTGGGGTTTTCTTAGCATTTACAAACATGCAAACAAAGTATATTCCAGTGTCTTTTAGTTTGTAACCAGTAAAAAATCTACAATTGTCGTTGGTTTAAAAGCACAACACAAAAATGAATCTGTGTATTTAAAGTACACACAAAAAGACTAAAGAACATAAAAATGAAATTTATCATTGTTTCAATTTAAATGACAACATGAATATTCATGAACATTATTACATAACAAATTCAGCGACATTTTAACAAAATAGAAGAACAAATCTGAAACCAAAAATATAAAAATTCACAAAACAGGACACATCAAATTCAAGAAAAGTAAAAAAAAAGTGTAGAAAGAAAAAACAGCGAAAAAAAAGGCACCACGTTAAACTCAAGGGCCATTTCTGTGAAAAGAAGAATACATTAAAATTAAAGTATTCTGGAAATAAAAAACGAAATACAAAAAAACAACTAAGCAAGAATATCTAAAAAAAAATAAAAAATAACGAGTATAGAATGTGAAAAAGATGGCAACAAACATAATGTTGCACAGAAAGACATACATAGTTTTCAAATACACGCAGTTTAAAGCGCTTCTAAAGAATTGTAACCATATCCACGAAACACATACACACAAATATGTATGTTGTAGAGTTTCATACATACGTACACACTTATACATATGAATATTTTTTTTTAAAGAGTAATTTTTTCGTGTATCCAGTTGATGATGGTGCTGGTGGTTGCGCTACTCAAATGTCAAGCTACAATGGCAATTTGTAACAATTGAACTTTTTTCGTATTTTTTAAAAATACATATTTTTTCAGTCTTGTGTTGCTGCCAACAAAAACGGGAATATTTTTTAAATACAAATGTTTTCTTCCTTTTTGTGTTAAAATAACTTACATGTGGAAGCGACGAAAAGAGTTGTTTTCTTTTTTTTTTGTATTTTTCTATTTTTGTTGTTCAGCGTTGCATTCAAATGCAAACATATTTGCACTTGACTTAAAATTTAGGAACCGTTGAAATTCAAATTAGTTTGTATGTGATATTTTCGGTTTTCTTTTTGTGATATTAGAAACAAATCTTTAATGTTACCAGCTAAAAATAAGAATATGGTAATCATTTTTAATAAAGGATTTTCCAACAAGAATTTTGTTTTGCAAAATTTGAGTCACATGAAAGTAGAAGCTTTGGCAATTGTTACAATGAATTCATAATGATATGAATATCATTGACATGTACTACTTTTAACATTACGATGTCATATATCACAAAGCCACCGTTACAATAAATTCATTGGCAACCAAATTTAACGATTTCATAATCTAACTAAATTCAGCTGTTAATTGCCTGCGATTGCTCTTTATTTGTTTTATTTTATTTGGAATATTTTAATTATTTAAAATTAAAAAATAATCCATAAAATATTTGACCAAAACTTCAAAATTTGCCTTTAGAAATATTGTTGACCACGTTATGTTTTCATAAGCAGAGCAACGGAAATAGAAACCCGCCTGCATGTGACAGCAGCCATGACTCATTGCCAGAGAAGACTGTAACTTAAAAAACGAACTTAGAAAACAAACAGGTTGAAAATTCAAATTGAAAGAAGAGTTTTACAAGAAAGATTTGCCACTAAACTCTTACGGTCATTTTCACCAAAATTAATATTAAATGAAAAGTTTACTAACGTCCCGTTTGACTAACGAGCACTTTTTAACTACCAGCTAAAGATTTCCTTTTCATCATCATTTAGTTAGCTAACTTAAAAATAACTACTTTCTGTAGGCAGTCCTATGTATTTTGAAAATAAAAAGTCACCCAGCGAAAACTTCACTTACAAATTAATTTAAGAAGTAACAGAAATTGTCGACCAGACTACTTACAAATTTACTAAAAAATAAAAGACACTTAATTTGGTTCGCGATGCCCCAAAAGTAATCCGTTAGAATTTTGTCACTTTTAATTCAAAAATAATAATAAATTATTTTACTACTTAAAAGTATTATAAAAGTATGTAAAGTAGACTGATTATACCATAAATTGTAAACGAATTCAGTCAGCTGTGCTGCTGCACTACCTTGTATAATTACACCATGTAATTAGCAATACAAAAATGGCGATTAGAGCTACAAAATAATAAATTCTGGAAGTCATCAAAATTTAGAATGTAAGTGAAGTTTTTGCTGGGTAAATAATTGTTTATTATTAATTGCAATAATAATTCATTATAATATTTATGTATAGAAAGAAAAACATACAACAAAAAAGTAAAACGTTTCATGGTAGAAGAATAATTTTTAATTATAGGTCACATTGGAGAATCACCAAGAATCCCACTGCAACAAATGCTTAAGGTATGTGTCCACGATCGTCAAATATTACAACGTTGTCAGAAATATGTGCAGAAAGTGTCTAACAACCGTGTAAACTTAAAATTTTTGTCTTCCAACGTTGTAAGAAAAAGCATTTTCAGTACATTGGAAGACAAAAATATTGTCACACATCTAACAATCGTGTAAACACACAATTTTGGCATTGTCATTGTTTTAAGACAATTTGCAAACACTTTTCATTGTCATATGTGCAAAGTTTATGCATCTGCCAATGGCAGCATTGTCATAGAAATTATTTCTAAATGCAACTCTGTATATACATAAATAAACAAACAAGCATTGATAAAATTTTTGCAAAAAGTAGTAGAAAATTAAAGAATTAAATAAAAGTGTGCATTAGGACATAAACAGATAATATGTTTCCAATTGGTCTTTGTTATTCCATGACAATATTTAAAAATTTTAAGCACACACACAAGCTGGAAAACGAATTTGACAATGCCACACAACAATCTGACAACCGTGTAAACTGACAATTTCGGTTGACAGATAAATTATGTGACAATTGTGTGCAAACGAAATTGTTAGTTTTCTTACTGTCGTGTAAACTGACAATTTACCTTTTACTAAAAATTTTTCACTGTCACTACATTGCTAGCACATTGGTAGATATGACAACGTTGTAATATCTGACGACCGTGGACACATATGTCAATAACCCAACACCAATGCAGCCGGGCTATATTAGTGATATTTTGAGCTTAATAGCTAATTCAAAGACAATTCCTTGAGAAAAGTTTTATGTGTTGGCTTAAATACGAATGGAAACCTCTTGTTAGCTATACAAACAATGCATCTATGATACCGAAGTGATACTTAAGTATATTTAAATATAATGAAGAAAGTCTTTATTGGTTTTTACTTTACTGCCATTCTGAGAAGTTTTTCGGTTTGTCTTTTAATGTTTAGTATTTTAGTATTAGTTTTTTTTATTCTAGTAAAACTTATCTCAGAGAGGAATTTTTAAATTCGATTCTCCTTTTTTTAGTAGGACAGCGAAAGGCTTTTACGCAGACCTATTAACATAATTAAGGACTATGTTGATATATACGGTCAAAATATGTACATATGTGTTACATTATCACTAGTTGAAAAGGAATTCACTGTATAATCGTATACCTTAGTTTAGTGTATTTGATTGTTCAACTGATCATTTGGTATAATTTTGCAAATATTTGACACAATGTTGATGTACTCCTTCCTATATGTTCTAAAAAAGTCTTTCTAAAAACTTTCTACCATGTAATTTTTGGACATTTGTAGTGCCGGGTAATTAAAGCTTTATAAATGTAAAAAGCTTTAAAACTTATTCATATCTACAGCATATTCAATATTTGTGCCAGTTGAGAAATTAACTAAGATTAAAAATTGTTAAAATATGCTAACTGACAGTTGAGGTAATATAGTTGTGTTATAACTGAAATTGGTGAAAATGGGCATTAATCAAATAATTCATAATTTAACTTTTCAGTTAAAAAAGTTAAAGCTTAACCAGAGATAAAATTTAGTTTTTTTAGCTGAAACAATCATTTAAGTCCCCGTTTACACAGGGAAACATTTGAAAGGGAAACATCTGGAATTCTCTTTTGTATTTTCCTTTGTGGTCATACAGGGAAACATTGTTGGCGGAAACATTCCAGTTTATATTTGTTTTTTTTTTTTTGACATTTGTTTAATTACAGTGTTGTTTTTTTAAATTTCTACTGTATTTTATTTGCTAATGTACACAATAAGAATGAAAGCACAAAGCGTGTATCCGAGAACGGGAAACAAATTTCATATTCTCTTCCCCAACCGTTTCCAAATGTTTCCCTGTGTAAACTGGGACTTAAACAGTTCATTAGTTTCCGTATTCTGAAACTGATTGTCAGTGTTTTATTTTGGCAAAACTTTTGTCTTTTTCTCCTGGAATTTGTTGACAGCGTTTGTTTATTTTTTTGACTTTTTTTGAAAGCAAACAATAACAAATACGTTTAAGAGTTGTATTCGGCTGTACAGAATCTTATATACCCTTCAAATTAGTTCCGTTTTTGATTAAATCTGCTACATTCTATCGCTGTTAAATTACAAAGTATTTCTCAAAGAACTGTGTCATGAGAATTTAAATTTATTTAAATACGTTTATTGGCACAAATCTTAGCTATTCATAGATCGATTAGGCTGATTTCAAATAACGAAATTCTAGGTACATATGTACGAGTATGTATATGTTTTTTAGTTACATGGAGTCTTCTAAAAATATATTTCAGCAGATAGGTGGACGAACTTCATTTCTGAAAAGGATGCAACATATATATATTTTATAGGTTTGGCAATAAAATACAAATAAAATAACAAACTTTTACATATACATCATTGCCACTCGTGAAGAAAGTGCATAAAAGTAGATATTCATATAAATTTGTTTCCTTTTTGCCAGCCTCTACATTTCAACTGTTAAGAAAACAATGAAACTACTTGTATAAAGAATTTCTTAAATCCATTCATGTTGCAATTGTAAAAGAGAGTTTGTGTCATAGATATTTTTTCAGATACAACTGCATATACACAAGATATAAAAGGATGAGTTCATTCTACGCTTATCAAAGTGCTGCTCTGGGTATTGTGATGAAAAAAGGAAACGTTTGTCTGTTTCTTTGATGTTTTTTTAGACAAATACAATTTGTTTTCTGTTATTAAGTGTGTTTCGAATTGTTTGTTGTGCATTTTATGTGTTTTTTTTTTCATTTTATTGTCTGTTTACAATGGAACAATAAATGAAAATTTTAAATCTCAAAGACTGGCAGTTTTACTACTTTTTACTTAGCAAAAATGCATTAAGTGGATGGGTGTATAACAAAGTTGTAATTATTGAATTCAATTGGGTATTTGAGTTCAATGCAATACTCATACTTCGATAATGGGCGTATCAAGTGTTTATTAAGCCTCCAAAGATTAAATAAATGTTTCAACTATTACAAAGGTTACAAAACAAAATGATAGGGAGATGAGTAGCCTATTGAATCTAATAAGTTTGCATTGTTTAGATATATCGTTCAGAAATGATAGAGACCCATTTCCTCTTTAAGAGATACCGCCAGCTACGACATGAGCCTACTTGCATGCTTATCGAACGCCAGTGACCCATTAGCACTGTTATTAGCCTTGAGATGACTTTTCATTTTCTACTCAAGAGTTTAAAAGTCAAACGCATTATCCCTCTTAAGATTACATCCAGGAATGTTCTTTGCGACTAGAGTTTTTCGTAAGAATTATCTGGAAGATGGAATGCGGGATTTATGCCCAGTACCTCACATAATGCTCATAATTCTTGACCAGTAGTTTATACCCTGGTCTCAGATCAATATATCGTGTTATTCCTTCTCCATTTGTATTTAGAAGAAATAAGAGCTTTTAACATTCTATCAAAGTCCGTAAGTTTATATGTTTAGTTCAAGAACGAGGACAGCAGGCTCCTTAGTATTAGGAAAATACAGTAATTAATGAAGATTTAGTTTAGATTAAATTTAGTGTTTAAAGCAGGGTTCCCCACACACATATATTCACATTTATGTTTGTGTGGGTTATTTGTTTTTGAGAGTAAAAAAAGTGCAAAAAAAAACACACAACCGCATGACATATCAATACTAAGAGTTTTTATTAAATAAAAATTCAAATTATCTTCTCATGCTCTCTTCTTAAGTAAGAGAGCATTCGCACATGTGCGGTACTTTGAAGATCTCTGTTTTAAAGCCATTGAATAACTAATGCTTAGTGCTATCATGATAAGAATTTAATCCACTTCTAAACAGTAGATTTAGAATCTGTTTCCTTCCTGTCGCAGTCCAACTTACTAGTATCCAATATTGGTGTATCTTAGCTCCATCGTACCTTTACGTAAATTTCTAAAATAGAAAATATCTCCCAATTATTACACTTCATAAAATTCTTGAACTGATTATATGGATGTTGTTTTCACAGTGCTTTACCCTGCTTATGTATGAAGAAATTCAAACATTTTCCAATGATAGTTATAACTGAATTCGGACGGCAAGTATTTCTTTAGGATTTCGAAATTATATAAATACATTTTATTAAAAGTAACAACAAATTTATAGTATGTAATACAAAATTTGTAATAATAACAATAAAGAAGAATACACACACATTGTAAACGTAAGTAAATTTCGTTCTAACTCATAATGCTGAGTTAACTAGATTTTGTTTACAATTAGATCTTGGAAAATAAGCATTGCTGATGACGCTCTTGGCAGGGTAGAAAATGCATTCCAGTGTGCCAATTTTATAACTTTACAATGGTATTCGTTGAGTTATTAATTAAATGAACTCAAGCCGAAATAATAAGAAATTTTCTCTAATAATTTGATAACTCACCAAGTGTGTGTATAAATGGGTTTGTGGGACCTGAAAATTTGCTAACCAAGTTTCAAAACAACTTGGTTTGTTTGAATAAAAAAAGGTATTGTTTTTAGTTACTGCAAATTCAGCTTTTATTGAAAAAAAAAAAAGAAAACAATTTCCTTTAACTTTTTTCAATGGTGTGGGTGTACAAAAAATGATGTTTTATTCAACAATTCAAAAAAGAAAAGGCTCGATACAAAAATCAAAAAGGTTACTCAAAAAACTAACTTAATTCTTTAAAGTCTAAGCAACGAATAAAAATACAAAATGGCTAGAAAATCTAACATAATTGTCAAATAAAATTTAACGAAAACTAACTTAAAGTCGTTTGAAAAATTGGCTCTATTGTTGATGGTAACATCATCTCCCAACAGGACAGAGATGGGAACACCAAGGCATGAAGGCATGAATATAATTAATATAAAAAGTTCAACCATTTTTCATTAAGAAAAACAGTAATCTCTAAAAATTAATAAATACTTTTTTTTATATTTTTACCATATTGCCATCAATTAGTTTCAAAGTTTTATTTCAAATGATTATTATTCATATAAAATTTTCAGAAATCCCACTTTATTCTAAGTAAAATGAGCCATGATTTATTCATGTAACTTGTCACAAAGAAAACTTTCTATATTTAAAAAAAAATATTATTCTAATTAAGGACTTTTTCCATTAATATTCATGTAAATAGCACAATTTTCAAACGACTTTAAGTATGTATTTTACCTTACTTTCTTTCATTTTAAGTTTGTGTATGTGATTTAAGTTTAAATCAAAATGGCTTAACATTATAATAAAGTCACCATGTTAATAGCATCTAGAAAATGTCAAAGTAATACAAGCATAAAACTTTTTCACTTCGTTTTTTTAATACTTTCTCCACATTAATATATTTGCATGTGTTTGCAGCTTAATATTTTTGGCACACAAACACATTATACGCAAAAGAAAATAAAAAATCCACTGGAAAATCTTTAAAGTATAAAAGTTGTTGTTTTTATTTACAGCTGCCTGTGAAATACAGTATTTAACTGAAAGAAAAAAAAAGAGAAAAATCTTTTACAAATAAAACTTTGTTTACAAGCGATTCTTTTTGCTATTATTGTTATTGTTGTTGCCGGTTTAAAGCATAAAAATAAACCCATAAATGTAACAATTTCTTAACGATATTTGGTGACATAAATTTAAATTTTTATAACATAAACTCACATAATTTATTGTCACCAATATGATGGTGGTACGTACCCACATATCCACACACACACACACACACACAATCATGCTCAAACATGCATATGCTTACATTCATACATACATACGTGTTTACTATAAAAATATAAATACAATTCAAGAAAATGTTAAAAAAAAAAATCATGGGAATTCAGACAACTAGAAAATGTGAAAACGAATAAGAATGTGAATGTCAATGCGAACACACCTGCTTTATTTGCAAGACATTTCATTGCAAGACATTTCACTGACTTTTTTTCTTGTTTTTTTTTTTTTTTTTGGTCTTGTCATTTCAAGCAAGACAGAAAAATCTTGAAAAATTACTTTTCTTTGGTTGTTCATTATGAAAAAGAGTGCGGGTAAACGCTAGAGTGCGAGAGAGAGTGAATACCAGCGTTGTCAACTTGGTGCGTTTCGCACCATTTTTGGTGCTTTTTAAAATTTTTGGTGCAAAAAATTCTTTAGTTGGTGCGCGGTGCGTTTTTTTTAATTTTTGTGCGCTTTTTAATTTTTGGTGGCACCAAAGCAAAGCAAATTCAACACAACTTTTTGTTTTAGTGTGAGAAAAAATCTTTCTACAATAAAATACACCTGTTTGAGTACCATTTCATTCAACACTGCAAATTTTTTTTGTGTATTTCGGTGCGTTTTTTAATTTTTTCGAAAATGTGATGAAATCTTTATTTTTACTAATTTTTAATTGTAATAATTGTATAATAATTTTAATTGTAATTTAATTGCAGTAAATACGAATGTAAGATAAATGAAATTAAATTCTTCAAAAATCTTTGTTTGAAAATCTAATTAACATTTTAAACATGTAAATAAAAATTCTTGTATAACCTGATGGTTTTGGTCTACTGCTAATTAGTACTTTAGGTCCAAATATTATATTGTGAGTTAAATTTTGAGTGGTTAAATGCTTATTTTATCTTTATTAGCTCATTTATTAAAAAAAAAAGGCTTTTACTATTATTACTTTTACTAATAATCGATGATAAAAAGTTTTTTATAGAATTTATGATATTAAAAAATTTCAAATTAATTCAAGAAATTATTGAAACAAAAACGAAATTCTTAACTTGGTACGTTTTTTTGTAAAAGGTGCGCTTTTTTCTCCATTTTGGTGCGTTTTGAAATTTTAAAGTTGACAATGCTGGTGAATACTTTATTTTACACTAAGGCGTATGATTGATATTTATGTATTATTTTGCATTTGCATTTAACACTCATACGCATTTGATGGAGAGAGTATCTGTGTACTTTAGAACAACGTCCACCACAAGTATTACTGAGCTAACGAAGTTGTTCGGGTATTTATTTATTCTCTTCGTGAATTCTGTAACCAGGATTATCCAAACAGAAAACTCTACTACCACAATTATTCTTTTAATTTAACAAAATCAAAAGAACCTATAATCTTTATTACATTAATCTTCTAACTTAAATATCGTACTGAATTCGTTGATTTATTATTATAATTATTACCAGGCACCACAGTGGCGCAGAGGTTAGAACGCAAAGAATTCTAATGAGAGAATGTGGTGATTCTCGGAACATGTAAATTCAACCCAGGTTCGATCCCCAGCCCAGCCAAGAAAATTATCAATAAAAAATTTTAGTAAAAATTGTTTCATGTTGTAAAAACAATTCTTACTTTCAGTTAATTTAATGAAAATTAAATTTAATGAACTCATGCCTAACTAAATAAATATATCAAGAATTATTACCTTTATAAAAAGAGTCCAATTTTGATTTACTTTTCTGTTATAAACTTAAAACTACAAAATCTTAAGAAAAAAATCCATGTGTGTTGTTTTCATGTGTGAGGGAAATTTTTTTTGAAAGGGGAATTTTTTTTCTCCCTTTGAAATTTTAAGCAAACTAAATTTTTTTTGCTGCACTGAGAATTGTTGATAACAAGCTACATTTTGAAATTAATGAATGTTTTTTATATACATCTTGAATTTTTTCCATTTTGTTGAGAAGCAATTTTTTTAGTTGTTTTAAATATTTTTTTAAGAAAACATTTTTTACTTTATTTCTTTTTCGAATATATGAACCCAAAATTTAAAATTGAATTTTTATTTTGAAAATTCAAAGAAGAAAACTTTTTCTCCTTATTTAAATATTCTTGCACACAAAAAAGAAAAAATTATTTATATTTTTTCACTATACAAAAAATAAAATTAAATGAGAATTATTCCTCTTGCGAGTATTAGAAAATTGTTTTCAAACAAATTGTATATTTAACTTGAAGTAAAACTTCGAATAAAAATTTTTTAAAAAATTTTCTAATACTCGCAAGAGGAATAATTCTCATTTAATATATAAAAAAAAAGTTAAATATACAAGGTTTGAAAATAAACACTATTAGACACAAAGAATGCTGATGACGGCTTTAGCAGGCCAGAAAATGCATTACATTTTGCTAGTGTCTCTTTGTATATTTTTGTATGATTTTCCAACGGAAAGCTATGTGAAACATATAACAGAAGTATACAAAAATAAATTGTAGTGTATACAATTGTTTTCAAACAAATTGTATATTTAACTTGAAGTAAAACTTCGAATAAAAATTTTTCAAAAAATAAAATTTTTTAATACGTAAAAATTAAATTTAAAATTGAAAAGCGTTTATTTTTGTTTCCTTTTTTTTGAGAAGAATCTTTTTTAGTTGTTTTAAATAATTGTTATAATAATGAAAGAAATCAAAAATATTCTCATTTTAGTTGTATTACTCTTTGTGGTGGACATTGCTTTAGAATAAAATCAAGAACTAGAGATTACAAAAATTAACACTGAAATAAGGTTATTAAGGACACACTTAGAAAACAAATAATGTTTTTTTTAGTTTATATAAGAATTTTTTGTAGGTGTTGCAATCAAAATTAAAAAATTAAGAATTTGACTAAAAATTAGTTTCTTATGACACGAATAGCTTTATACCCTACACCACCATAGTTCGTTTGTGCAGATGTTTGGAACGCCCACAAATATTAATCTAGCTGACTTGTGTGTAAATTGCAGCTCGCAGTTTTAAAGATTTTTCGATAAATTATTGTTACGAAATTGCATTTCAGTTTAAAACTAACGGTCGTAAATGAGCATGATTATCAACATACAATATCTTTATCAACAGTTGGCATGTTTATCGACACACAACCTGTTCAGCGTTTGTAGAAGTTTTAATTTAAAAACATTATTGAGAACACCCTGTTTTAAACATAGCTGAACAATATGGCAACATCAAGTTTTAACGACTTTGGCTGAATATTCTAGACACGAACATTCTAAACTTGCAGTCATGAACATTCTAGTATCTTAGCTCCGAACCTTCCAGAAACTATGATTGCTGTATAAATAGACTAACACGGCCAACCAAATGAATCAGCTGATTGTGAGTCATTGTTGTATAAACATCAAGTTTTAACGTGTTCTTAAACCGTAATATAAGTGTGTAAAAAAACAGAGTGTTAATTTTTAATTGTTTTTGTGTACATTTATATAAATAAAGACTCGTTATATTTTCTTAAAAAACTTGACGCTTTTATTTTGCAATTAAAAGGAATCCGGTTTATTTAAGCGAAATAAACCACTGTTTTTAAAAGGTAAAAACGTAACATTACGTGTGTGATTAAAATGTACTGTAAGCAAACATTTGCTGGCTGATTAAGCATATACAAGGGCCCGTTAACAGCGCGATTTTTTAAATTTTTTTTTTTAAAAACAATCGAATATTTGTATTAAATTTTTAATTAAAACAAAAACGTATATAACTTCTATTTGGGTTCTGTTTCCTCTAAACTGATTTTAATGATATCAAATGATAGCCAAATGAAATAATGATTTTAAAATAAAACAATGGAATACATTTAAAGATTTTCTCTTACACTTTTGAAACATTTTTCATGTTGCCATAATTAATACATGTTCAATTTCTACTGGACGTATGAGTGATTTGAAATTTGTTCGCTTCATATACATCATACGTCAGGTTGTATTGTACAGATTGATTTTTGCAACGGAAAAACAAAAACATTCCACAAAATCGAAAGAATAATGAAATAATTAATTTAAAGCACAACAACAATAAAACATTGCACTAAAAATGTTGAAATTCACCAAGTTGTTTCAGTACACATACATAGTTAGTTTTCCACTCGTACTGATTTACTGGCGAGAAGAAAAAAATTGCCAGCACACTGGTTTAGTCATAAATCACAATATTTTTGTTATATTTTGCTCATGTTTTTTTTCGTTTTTATGTTGTTGTTTTATGAAAACAACAACAACAAAATTAAAAAGCTTTACAGACTAATTTACAAAGTCCCAAAGAAGGGCTGCTGAAGAGAAAAAAGGGAAAAAGAGCTGAAGAAACTGTAGGAGGACAAAAAGAGGTCGAGTTCGAATACGAATATGAACAGTTGGTGCGTATAAATCATTTATTGGACTAATGTTTTTGACAGACTTTTTCATACTTTTACTGTGTGTATAAAAATTGTTGTAAAACAAATACCAAAACATACTTTTACACTTGAATATTGTTGTAAAACAAAATTATTGACATTATTAGTTTCTCTTGCTAATACCAATAATATGTTGTTTTGTTGTTCTCTTGTTCACACACACTCTTCTCTTTTACAGTTTAAAGGTCAAATAACATTTAGTATTTTAGTACTAAAAATATTTGCTGGTCACGTACATTTACATTTTGTATTTATTTAGTACCTACTTTTAAACTTTAAACAAAAACTGTGTGTCTGTGTTTTTTTGTTGGTTTTTCTATTAAATTTTAATATTCCACAAGTTAAGTTGGTTTCACTGCTACTTTTTGTTTTATTTTATTTTATTTTTTTTTTGGCAAAATAAAGTTTTCAGTTCAAATCCATAAATTTTAAATATGTTTGGAGTTTGCTTGCCAAAAATGTCAACATTTATCAATGCAAAACTTAAATAAAGAGTGGACTTTATTTTTTATAGATTTTTGAACAGCTTCTACTTTTTCTAAACACTTGTCAACTATTTAAAAGATTTTCGTCTTTTCTTATGCCAGAAAAAGCTTAAGTGTCTTTAATAGCTAAGAAAAATCCAACGCAATATAAAGAGCGAGAGAGAGAGAAAAATACTTAAGTGTAAAAGTTGAAAATAAATTCATAATGATTTGCTTGTGGAAAACAATAAAATTGTTAATGTTTATTACTTCCTTAGTAACGCCTGCTGTAAACACCTTTCATCCGTTACATTTAAGTGGATGGTGTCCAAAGAATTCCCAATAAAGAAAATAGAAACAAAATAAATTTTAAATAAACAAACTGGCAAATGCCACTGACTGTAGGCTAAAATGAAATGTTTTTGATTTATTATTTAAATACTACCCCTACTTAAAATAAATACTGAAAAGGAGAGAAAATGTCAAAGAAAACTACGTTGCTTACAATATTTATGAACATTTTAGTAGAAGAATTTGCCAAATTTATATTTTACAATACTTTAAACATTTATACTGCTGTAATATGTTGTAATATTTAAATTGTTTTTAATATTTTTTTCAAATTATATGCTTAAGGCTTTAAATATTTTCGGTTGTGATAGAAATATAAATTCACTAAGAAAAGATTTCTGAAAATTTAAAATTTATGTGGGGACGGGTAATAACGGACGAACGACAAGAAGTGGCAATACTTACTGAGATTGCAACACTGTTGATATTAACTGACGATTGGGAATGGGCGAGAAAAAAACTGACGAGTAATAACTTCATCGACAGACGCAAAAGAACAGACAGTACAGTTGAAGTCTGGAGTTTGAACAATTAACATTAAATATTAAACTTTAAATTTAAGTATAGCACATAAGCCTGAATTTTCTTTTAAATAAACATATAATTAACTAAAATTATAAAAACAAAGTGTTTTCATTAAAAAACCTACATTTTTGGGGGCTCGTCCGAGATGTGCTTAGATTTGTTTAAAGTTTAATTTTAAATTGTGTACCTATACAGTACGGAGAAAATATTAAGTGCTGAGTGCTGGAAAATATTTTGATGATTTGTGCTTCTAAAACGGACAGTTTAAGTGTTGTGGACAATTGGAAAGTGGCCAATTGGAAAGACATAAGGACGACTGAGTGCCGTCAAATTAAAGTTTTGAAAAATTCTGAGTGAATTTGAGAAAAATAATAAAATTAAAACGACTGAGTGTCGTGGTGCGAAATTCTGAGTGAATTTTATTAAAAGAACTATTAAAATTAAGACAACTGAGTGTCGACAAGTGAAAACTTCTGAGTGAACATAATGCAAGATAAATATAAAAAGTAAAAGACTGAGTGTCGTAAAGTGAAAAATAAAATTCTGTAGTTGGACAACTGAGTGTTATTGAGTGCAACAAAATATACGATAAAATTAAATTCATTAAAATTTGTACAAAACGTAATTTCCGTAAAAGAAAATTGTACTAAAATTGGAGAAACTACAAATAGATAAAATGAACGTTATTTTGAAATTTAAAAAAATTCAAGTTAAAGAGTGATATAGAGAGTATAGTACAAAATTTTAAGTTCACTAAAATTTAAAATAAGAGAGAGAGAGAATTAGAATTAAAACTATACAAATCTAGTTAAAGAACACAAATTTATAATTGTTCTTGTGTGAAAGAGATGACAGTGCATAAGAGAAAAACTGAAATAAAATTCATTGAATAATTAGTAGAAACAACAATGTTTTCGAGAAAATGTGTAAAGAGTACTGAGTGTTAAAAGAAATAAATAAAAAAACAAAACTACAACAATAACTACTAAACAAAAAGTCGTTAATTTCAAATATGAGTAGAAAAGAAAAAAATGAGATGAAATAGAGAGACTAGTTCAACGAGTTGTGTATATAAAAAACAGAAAAAAAATAATAATAAAAACAACGAGACAGCTAAACAACGAATGTCAGCAAGTGCAAAAACGTAACTATAAAACATTACAATAGAGAGAGATAATTGAGAGAGCTTAATTCTTGAGAAAAAACAAAGAAGAAAAAAAAAACACACAATATAGTAACAAGAACATTAAGCTGATAATTGATCGAATATATTATCAACAAAGAAAATTTTCAACAGTGCAGTGCTGACGAAGTTGCTAAGAGAAGTTATGTATGCCAATGAGTTGGAAAAGGGTGGAGCTGAAGCGGAAGAGAAGATCGCTGAATGTTAAGTTATATTTTTTTTATTTATATTGCTTTTTGTCTTTGTATTTTTTTTTTAACCAAGAGAGTTGATTTCAATTTTAGTTTGTAATGTTTTTTTTTTTTTTGTTAAATGAAATTGTTCTGTTAAGAAGAGAAGCAAATCGTTTATATTTTGATTTTGGAGTAAACATTTTAACGTAGAGATTTAATTGCTTCTGTTAAAAGTAAAATCAAATCGTAACGTAACGTTTTTATTATATTTGAATTTTGGAGTGAACATTTTAACGTAAGATTTATGTGATACAATTTTTGAATTAAAATTTATTTTGTAACGTAAACTTTAGTTTTTGAGAGTTGTATAACTTTGTGAATTTGAAAAGTTTTTGTCAGTTTAAAAGTATTTAATTGATTTTGCCAGTATATATTTTATATAATTGAAACACTATTATTATATTGATAAATTTTTATACATATTTTATATATATTTTATTGCTGAATATTATATTATTTTTACCGGACAATGGACAGACAAGGGATTTTAGGATTGAATGTCGACGGTTTAAGGGAGAAATTGGGTGAGTTAGGTTTGAATACAGTGGGACGGAAGGAGGAACTTAGGAATAGACTAATGGACTACTTCGGCCTGAATGCAGGGTATTCCGGTTCGGAGTACCAAGATGTTGGACCACGGCAAGTTCCTTACAATATTGTTGGTAGAAATGTATTCACACTTAGGGATATTGAGGATTCACTTTCGACATTTTGTGGTACGGATACTTTAGAAGTTCGTGATTGGATCAATGATTTTAAGGACAACGCAGATGCAGTTGAGTGGTCGGAATTACAAAAATTTATTTACGCCAAACAATTATTGAAGGGAGCAGCTCGAATGTTTATTCGTAGCCAGAGCGGAATAAAAAGCTGGAGCTTCCTTAAGGAATCCTTAATAGAAGTATTCGGCACTAAACTACCAGCCATTGAGATCCATAGAATGTTAGGAAATCGCAAAAAGAAGAGTAATGAAACTTATAGGGAATACCTTTACACGCTAATGGAGATGGGAAAACCCATAAGAATAGATGAGGAAAGTTTAATTCAATATTTTGTCGACGGAATTCCTGATTCTAAATTCGGTAAGAGTATTTTGTACCAGGCGAAGAATGTGAATGACTTAAAGGAGAAATTGAAAACGTACGAGAAGATTCGCGGATCTGTCCAACAGGCATCAACCTCGAGGACGACCCCAACATCAAAGTCACCACCAGAACCGGTTAAGGAAGAGCAATCAAAGCAGGATTCAAAGGTGAAAAGAAAATGTTACAAGTATGGTAAGGAGAATCACATCGCCAAGGACTGTAAGTCGACCAGTATTAAATGTTTTAAGTGTGGAAAGCAGGGTCACAAATCTTTTGAGTGCAAGGACCAGAAAAGTTCCAATGTGAAGACTGAAGGGGACAATTCGTGCATGATAAGAAATTTTTACAATACTGATGAATATAAGTCGTCGGCAAATCGTAATTTCAAAGAGATGGAGATTAATGGCGTAAAGTTTCAAGCGATAGTTGACTCAGGCAGTGACATTTCTATAGTAAGACGTGATATTTTTGAGACTTTAGGGGACGTGAATTTTGTTGGAGATGAGCGGTGTTTTATTACGGCTGGAGACTACAGATTATTTTGTATTGGTAGTTTTGAGAGGACAGTCAGTATAGATGGTGCTGATTTTAATTTGAAGTTCTTCGTAGCAGAAAATTTTGTTTATCCGGCAGCAATCGGTAACGATATTTTACAGCAGGCTGATATCATGATGACTTCTAGTGGTGCAACATTTGTTAGTAGGACAGAATTGGATGGACATGCAGGAAGTAGTAACTCGATTTCTTGTGGAGTTGAAAATGAGTTCGGACAATTTTGTTCTACGGTCATGATTGATAACTACGATGAGGACTTGGAATTATGCCATATGAATGATGAGAGAGCAGAGGAGATTAGAACTTTAATTAAAAATTATACTCCAGATAGACAAGAACCATCGCCGATCCAGATGAAAATTATTTTATCGGATGATATTCCTATATATCAGAGACCTCGACGATTATCATACGAAGATCAACATATTGTGGAAGAACAGGTGAAAGACTGGTTGCGTGACGGTATCATACAATTAAGCAACTCAGAGTATGCCTCACCAGTTGTATTAGTTAACAAAAAGGACGGAAGCAAGAGATTGTGCTGTGATTATCGTAAACTAAACGAAAAGATAATGAGGGATAATTTTCCAATGGTGTTGATAGATGACATCATGCACAAATTGCAGTCCGCAAAGATTTTTACGACTTTGGACTTAAGAAATGGATTCTTTCATGTACCAGTGGAGGAGCAGTCGAGAAGGTATACGTCATTTGTAACGCATAATGGGCAGTACGAGTTTTTATATGTGCCGTTTGGTATTTCGAATTCGCCGGCAGTGTTTTCCCGATTTATTTTTTCGATTTATAGGGAATTAATACAGGATGGTACTATTATAGTATATATCGACGATATTATAATCCCGTCACTGAACGAGGAAGAAGGTGTCATGAAATTGAAAAAGGTGCTAAGTGTTGCTGAGAAACATGGATTGAAAATTAAATGGGAGAAATGCCAATTTTTACAAAAGAGGGTTAATTTTTTAGGATACATATTGGAAAATTCTACGATTAGACCATCGACCGAAAAGACAGCTGCAGTCGCAAATTTTCCAATTCCAAGAGACAAAAAGTCACTTCATCGATTTTTGGGTCTTACATCCTATTTCAGAAGATTTGTGTCCAATTATGCCATGATAGCAAGGCCTTTGACTGACTTATTGCGAAAAGAAGCAGTTTTTGAAATGGGAGATATGCAAATGATAGCCATTAATCAACTAAAGTCAAGTCTAATGAATGCGCCAGTTTTAAATTTGTACAATCCCAGGGCTATAACAGAGGTACACACAGATGCGAGTATGTATGGATACGGAGGAGTTTTACTTCAGAAAAATGCAGAGGACCAACAACTACACCCAGTAGAATACATGAGTCGTAAAACAACAGACGCCCAGAAAAAATATCATTCATATGAGCTCGAAGTTTTGGCCATAATTGAAGCATTGAAAAAGTGGAGGGTTTATTTAATGGGTAATCGAATAACGATAGTTACAGACTGCAATGCTTTTGCGATGACAATTAAGAAGAAGGATGTGCCATTGAGGGTGTCCAGGTGGGCAATGTTCCTTCAGGAATTCGATTATACAATAGAGCACAGATCTGGAACTAAAATGCGGCACGTAGATGCACTAAGCCGAGTATCTTGTCTTTTAGTAGAGGATTCCATAAAACATCGCCTTAAGGAGGCTCAATTAAAGGATGAATGGATTAAGGCAATAAGAAAAGTTATGGAGAAGGACACTTATGAAGATTTTTATTTGAAGCATGATCTACTCTACAAGGATCCAAACCTGGAACAAATAGTGATCCCAACAAATATGGAAGATGAAATCATCCAAATTGCACATCGTGAGGGACATTTCGGTAGTAAGAAAACTAGAGAATTGGTGGAGAGAGAGTTTTATATACCTAACATTATGAAGAAGATTGAAAAGGTTGTCCGCAGCTGCATCGTATGTATGGTTAACGAGGCGAAAACAGGAAAGAGAGAGGGTCTATTAAATCCCATAGACAAATCTGATAGACCATTAAGGACGTACCACATTGATCATGTTGGTCCAATGGATCAAACGCTAAAGCGCTATAACCATATACTGGTAGTGGTCGATTCATTTTCGAAGTTTGTCTGGCTATACCCTACCAGAAGTACAGGTACCGAAGAGGTAGTAGACAGATTGAAGCGCCAATCAGCTATTTTTGGAAATCCAGAGAGAATAATCTCGGACCGAGGAACTGCCTTTACATCGAATGCATTTAAGGAATATTGTGAGGAACAGAATATACAACATCTACTAATTGCAACAGGGGTTCCAAGAGGTAATGGTCAAGTTGAACGTATAAATAAAATAGTAGTTTCATTGCTGTCCAAATTGTGTGAGGAAAATCCTCAGCAGTGGTATCGTTATGTAGAGAGGGTTCAACAATGTATTAACAATACACCACCGCGAAGTACCAAGGTATCACCATTTAAAATACTCACAGGTTTGGAAATAAGAACAGAGAAACATGAGGATATAAGGAAACTTATTGAAGAATTTTCGATAATGGAACTAGATGCGGAAAGGAATGAAATTCGCAATGAAGCTAGGGATAATATTGTCAAAATACAAGCAGAAAACAGGAAAACTTTTAACAGGAAGCGAGTAGAAGCGCCTGTATATCGCGAGAATGATTTGGTAGCCATTAAGCGGACCCAATTTGGTGCAGGACTCAAACTTAAACCCAAATATTTTGGTCCATATAAAGTTGTGAGAGCATTGAAACACGACAGATATGAAGTTGAAAAGATTGGAGAAGGTGAAGGTCCAAGAAGATCCAATACAGTCGCAGAATATATGAAGAAATGGAATCCGTCATTCGGGGCGAATGACCATGCAGGACGGCCGAATGTGGGGACGGGTAATAACGGACGAACGACAAGAAGTGGCAATACTTACTGAGATTGCAACACTGTTGATATTAACTGACGATTGGGAATGGGCGAGAAAAAAACTGACGAGTAATAACTTCATCGACAGACGCAAAAGAACAGACAGTACAGTTGAAGTCTGGAGTTTGAACAATTAACATTAAATATTAAACTTTAAATTTAAGTATAGCACATAAGCCTGAATTTTCTTTTAAATAAACATATAATTAACTAAAATTATAAAAACAAAGTGTTTTCATTAAAAAACCTACATTTATAAACTAAACAAGTCGTTGCTGATTATAAAGTGTTGAAGTTAGCCAATTAGCTAAAATCAACGAAAATTATTTATTATTCCAGCAAAGCATTTTAAAAATCACAATTACTTTTTATACTCTCGTATTCTTTTATAATTTATCTCTTTACTTTTACTTTAAAATAAATGTTACTGGTTGTTTTTCAACACGAAACTATTTGTTCATAAGAAATCAAAGAATATATTATATCTTTGTACAATAAAAATATGTTATGAATACATTTTAAGAAAAATATTAAAAAAAAAAGAACAATAAAATCTTTTTACCATGACAAAATATTTACTTTTATAAGAACAAAACATTTTTAAAGGCAACTTCAATTTAAAGCGAAAAAGACAAAAACATGACTTTTAAGGAAAACAAAAAAGACCATTTTTGTGGGAAAGCCTTGATCACTTTTATTTCTCACTTTTATTGTTTGAGTGAAAACTCAAAAGTGTAATTTTCCAGAAAACTGGACGATGTAGAAACAGAATGATGATAATCTGACTTAAAGTTAACACTAGAGGCGATTAAGTTTTCTAATTAATATATAATTTGTATTAAAACAACGTTATCTGTGATCCTTTTTATTGCCCAACAGAAATCAAAGTTGAGTAAAAACATTGCAATATCTAGAAATTCTCGATCCTCTAGGACGATTACACATGATAAATTGTATTTAAAACGATTAGAGTCGCTAAAAATACAACAACTAAAATAAAGTCAAAACTACGAAAATATGCATCCTGTTATCAACATTAACATTTCACTGGGTTATTTGTAAAAAACTACCTGAAAGTGCATAAGATTTTTTTTAGCATTCGTAAATAATATGAAAATATATATAGTCTGTCAAGAATGACTTTTCATGTTGAAATTATTTAATCAAGGCATATTGATTATAAGGTAGCGTTCATGGTGCAACTATACAAGGTGAGTGCAAGCAAATCGACAACAAATACAACACAAAACAGAAACAACAGACATTTTGTTTGTGTAAAATAATGTACTACTGTCAAAAATACTTGAAAAAGTATTACTTTTGACATAAGTAAATTGTAAACAAAGTCAGTCAGCTGGGTTACTGCACTCACCTTGTATATTTGCACCATGGTAGCGTTGAAGACACAACTGATTTTTTTTTGGTACTTTTGGGATGTCAAACGTTGTTTATGTTTACAAATTTCTAATTGTCAAAATGCTTAAGTGTCAAAATTTGTTTATTATTATTGTGCTTGTGATTTTTAAAAAATAAATAATTTGTTTATTATTGTGGTTGTGATTTTTATTTTTTTTTTGTAGAAAATTGAAAAAAGGCTTCCTTAAAAAGTCAGCGTCTTCTTTTGTGGAAAACATAAAAACACTGGAGGCTGTTTTTCACAAAATAAATACAGAAGAAATTTCAGACAGCCCAAAACTTACATAAACGACTGCTTGAGGCAAATCATGCAATAATGGTTTCCGAAAAAATAAAAACGTCGAAGAAGGTAATCTTATACAATTTTAATTTTGTTTCATTAATTCTTAAGTTACTTAATTTGTTCCGTATTCATAATTTTGTTTTTGTTTCTATATGACATTCTTGTGTTGTGCCTTTAATTTGTACAAGTTATTGATTGAGAAGGAGGGAAATTGATTGGTTTTATTATATTTACACACATGCATATATACTAATTCATCTTATATTCATCTTATATTATTCGAAACAAATTGAAATTAACAAAAATTAAAATCAACTCATATATTTTGCTTATATGGTTCTTGTTTTTGTATGGTTTTGGTTAAAAAATTTGTCAAGTAAAATCATCAGTCTAAATATTTGTAGCATTATTTAATTTTTAGCGTTATTTTTTATTAAACTTTATATTTTTATAAGAATTGAAATAAAAATATTTAAATTCTAATGTTACTAAAAACCAGAGTCTTTAATTGTTAATTTTTTCAAGGTAATCCCCAAAAGTATTTGTTTTGCAGTTAGTTGTCGAATTCTAATTTGCATTTTTGTTTTACCTATTTTCATTCTTTAGATTTATCGGAGATACCGATTTGAGAATGGGCTTTATCATGCGATAATTTACCATGTGCTGAAAATGGTCGTCTGCCCTGTCCAAGAGTTGTGTGTGCTGTTCTCATCTCGGGAGATGAAAACTGTAAGAATCCCCAATTTTTGTGCACCATAAATGTTGTGCACCATTGCTGACCGCATTAGCACCGGGTTTTATTACTATAGCGGCTGGCATGCTAGAAACTAATGCAGGGGACAGAGGTATCTTGATTAATACCAATAGTTTGCTCAGTAGTTCCAGTCGAATACAATAATCTAGCCATTTTCGGTGTTTGTGTTGTATAAATATTAGAATTATGCGTAGACGGTATGAGCCGAAAAACTTGTTCCAATATATTAGGACCCTGGTGATGTTGTACACTTTGTCTAAGCGCGCCTGTATCTACCGGCAACTCGTTATTTAAAACCTTTGCCAGATTTCCCGAATGCCGGTCGGACATTACGTTGGTTCATGTATTTGTTAATTTTAAATAAAACGTGGCAAACAAATATATTTAATGAAATTTTGTAGTCTTACTTCTTTGCGTTTGTAAAAACAACGAATGTTTGTAATTTTCAGTCAGCTGTTTTTGACATCGAAAGAGCTCAAAGCATGGCGCAACTATATAAGGTGAGTGCAGTAGCCCAGCTGAATGTCTTTGTTTACAATTTACTTATGTCAAAAGTAATACTTTTTCAAATGTCAAATAGTATATTATTTTACACAAACAAAATGTCTGTTTTTTCTGTTTTGTGTTGTATTTGTTGTCGATTTGCACTCACCTTGTATAGTTGCACCCAAGAATGATAAAATAAAGATTACGCCAACACGCGTAAAATTTTAAAATGTTCTGCGCATTTTTGAACTGTGACGTCACATATTCTGTGTTTCTATTGGCTAATTTTTTCTCACTTATTTTTTACTGTCGTTTTGCTTCCATTTGCTCAGTGCACACTTCATATTTGTTGTTGTTTTTTTGTTTGTTTTTCTTTTTTAAACAACTTTTATTTTATAACTCTCAGAGATATTTCAATTGCAAGGTTGTCAACTTTCACATAAAACATACATTTTACGCAAGAAATTTTAATTCTAACGCATGAAACATTCTTGGTAACCCTTAGAATGGAACTTCTACGTCACATAACGGGAAATCATGCGCATGGCGTAATCTTTATTTTATCATTCTTGGTTGCACCATGGCTCAAAGCAAAAACAAATACTACTTAAGTTTTTTTAGTGTCAAATAACTGTTTTCACAACTTAATTTTTATTTGTTTTTTTTCAAACTTTTGACAGTTATTAATGATGTGCATTGGTTTTCTTTGTAATTTTACAAATCATTTGGTATAGAATTTTTAAAGTCCTACGTCATTTAAATAGTAAATTTCAGAATTGCAAAAATGCCAGGAAAACGATTATCTTAAGACGTGATTCAATTAATTTATTACAACCACTAATTGGTGTCAAGTGCTCAGGAGCTATCAGAAAGGTTTTCGGTGTCAAGGAGAACCATTTATAATGTGCTTCACCGAGCTGAAAAAGAGGTTGGACTAGAATTAAAGCACGGAGGAGGTCGTACTACTAAAACGCACTGAGCGCTTAATTGTGAGAAAAGTTGTCCAGAACCCAAAGATTTCTACAAATAGACTTGCGAAGGAGCTTAAGGAAAAGTGTATTGTTGTTATTTTCCATGAAACTGTTTGACTGGTCTTATTAAAAAACAAAAACTCTTCAAGAGCAGCTCGTAAAAAAACACTACTTTCTGCAGTAAATATTGAAAAACTTTTTTCCTTCATCGTAAGAAACATTTCGCAACCAGTGAACCAGCCAACTAGAGTGTGGCGAAAACCTTTAACATCGTTGGAAAATCGCAACATTATTCCAACAGTAAAATTTGGAAAAATGTCGACGATGATTCGGGGCTGCATTTTGAGCAAAGAGGTAGGAGATTTATCTTTCATCGATACAACAATGGATGCGCAACAATATTTAAGCATTTATCAATTTGCTTGATAAGTAATGCAAACAAATTCGAATTCATACGAGATAATAAACCGCACTTTAAATTTTATGAAAATAACGACTCCAAACACAAGACCCTTGTAGTAGGAATGTAGCTACTGTATAATTGCGGTAAAGTCATAGATACACCTGCCCAAAGTCCGGATTTAAATCCGATTGAAAATGTATGGGTTTATTTGCACAAAGGGTAGCTAAACGCCAACCAACTAACATGACAGCTCTAAAAGTAGCAATCTTGGAAAATTGGAAAAATATACCAGCACACTATGACTTTAGGAAATCCTTTTTATACCCTTCACCTTCATGAGAAGGGTATATATAGGTTTGTCATTCCGTTTGTAATTTCCACAATATAATTTTCCGTTTCCGACCCTATAAAGTATATATATTCTGGATCCTTATAGATAGCGGAGTATATTAAGCCATGTTCGTCTGTCTGTCATTCTGAAAATGTCATCAAAAAAACTATCAAACAAAGTGTATTAATATAATATATATATATATATGTATGTATATAATATAATTATGCATTCACAACAAAGGTGAAGGGTATATAAGACTCGGCATAGCCGAATATAGCACTCTTACTTGTTTTAAATAAAAGTAATGATGAATATACTAGATCACAATGTTTGTGAAAAGAGTTTCTTGACGCCAATAAAAATAAAGTATTAATTGTTTAGTCAAAAATTTTAACTTTTTTTTTTAATAAAGGTTGATTTTTTTGTGTTACATCTTTGTAAATTATGTAAACAATAACAATGAATTAAAAAATTTTTGTTTTTTAATAAAAATAAGTTTTTATTTATATTTTTCTTTAATATGCAAACTCATTCTTGACATATTTATTTCACATACATACATATTTGTTCAATTCACAAGTGATGTGATAGTGACGTAGGAGTTGTACGTCGTCTGAATTTACAATAGTTGTACAAATGTTGTTGGTAATTTCTTTATAAATATATTGTACAACATCTACGACATTTTTACACGTGCTACATGTTTTTCGAATGTTGTATGAAAGTTTAAGTGTTGCTAAAAGTTAAATATGTTTCTGAACATAAAATTATTTATGTTCACGGTAACAATCGAATCATAAACTGAATGACAAATTTAAAACAAAAAATTAAATTATTAAACAAAAAATTTTAATAATGGATATTGCTGAAAATACTGCAATATGTTTTCATTTTGGAAAAAATACTCGTATATTATATTTTGTATATTTTTATTTTGTCATTTTGTAGGTTGTTTTGAAGGTCGTTTTTAATGATAGCAGTTTTTTTTTAATATTTCTAAGCTAATATTATAATTTTTTTAACCAATAGCAGTAGTAAGATTAAGAACATATAATTGTTTTTCATCAACAATTATTTGTTCTAGAAAATTAGGTATTAATTTACACCTTCCTAGAAAACAACCTTATTAAAGTGACAAGTCCATTACATACAATGAGTGTCCAAAAATCATGGGAATAAATTTGTATCACTTTCATCTACGAAGATCACAAATATAGCTAAAGTTTATAATTATTGAAATTAAATTATAATTTTTCTGAGTCTTCTGTTTTCGACATAACGCACTATTACGAATTTTGACATTATATTCGTATATTATTGGTGATTGCAACGCTTAATTGTGCAATAATGACTCAACTCACGAACGGCACAATTTGTCCATAAAACACAGTCCTGAAAATCACATGAATATTAAGTGATAATCAATATGACCAGCTTCTTCATCCAGCCCATTTCATAGACTAAAGGTAGGGTCACAACACATGACAAATATTTGATGAAAAAGACGTAATTAACAACTAAAATATATTTAAATTCTTTTATTTATTTAAAAAACTTATTTGCTTTAGAAAAAGTCACACAAACAAATTTAGTTGTGTTTTATTTCAGGCTGTTTGATTTTGCAAAACACTTGTAATATCAAAGAGCGTCAAACAAATGTGTATTAAAAAATGTGGTTACGCTTATTTGAGTAAATATTTGTCGAGTATGACCATATCTTAAGAGTTTCTGCGGCAAAGAGAACTTATAGAATCATAGAATTGAGCCGAATCAAGTAGAATATAGGATCATATTACTAAGCATAATATATGAATAACATAATCGCTAAACAGAAGCTGATAAATAAACTTAATCGAAGAACTTTGTTGCCAAGAAGTTATTTAACTGTTTAAAATTCGATCAAAATGGAAATGAAAAGAAGATACGGCATTGGCGCGGTCAGCAATATCAACAGAAATGCATGAAAAACTTCCTTGCGGCAAGGCAACAAAAGAAGAGGTTCATTGTGACCAGCCTGCCAAGAATTGGCGAAGACAAGTGCAAATGAATGAATTTGTCTCATATGTTTAAAGTTATTAATAAGTTAAAAAGAAAAAAAAACACACTTTATTTAGAAACGTGAACGATCACAGATTAAAAATTAAACTTTTCCCTTGACTTAACATACATACACGGTTTTACGAACTATTTTCAAAAATACTGATCAATAGTGCTTAACTGAATTTTACCCAAAAAATACGCACTAAGAATAGCGTCAAACATTCAAATGACATTTCATTAAAACTTAACCAATTAAAAATATTTTCTATTCAGAAACATGAATCATTAAAGGAAAATAAAACGCAATTAGTTTTTTATTATTCAAATATCATTTAAATTCAAAATGCGTAACTGTCATTATATGGAAATATAAATAAACAGCGTCAGAAAGTTTTGCATGCACAAATAAAACATGGGTTAGTCAATCTTTTCATTTTCAATACTTTATTTATTTCTCAATTACAATTTAACTTATTCCCTAAAGGACGTTGTATTTGCTATGTATTCATTGAAAAAAATACCTAAATAAGGCATGTGTGTCATGAATATTTAAAATTCGCCAAAGTTTCCTATGAAAATTGTGCATGCGTTAAATCAAAAGCAGCGACCACTTTAACAATAAAGTATGTAAGTTATTCTTAAATAGAGGAATTGTGGAATACTTCACCGCAACCGTTTACATTAGCGTGGAACTGCATGTTATAAAATATTGTAAGGAATGGTATTTAAAAAAATAATTTCAAAAAATTTATGATCAAAAACTAAATTTTCCTCGACATTCGTTACTAAAGCTTTGTACAGACGGTTGTCAGATCTAACAACGTTGTCTGAAAAATGTCTAACAACCGTGCGAACTTGAACTTTTTATCTTGCAACGTTGTAAGAAAAAGCATTTTCAGTACATTGTAAGACAAAAATATTGTCAGACATCTAACAATCATGTGGACACATGTTTTTGTCATTGTAAAAGTGTTTTAAGACAATTGTCAAACACTTTCAATTGTCATATGTGCAAAGTTTATACATCTGTCAATGAAAGCACTCTCAGAAAAATTATTTCTAAATGCAACATCAGTAGAGGGTGTTTCTTTTTAAATGCTATATGTACACGCGTGTAAAGCAAGAAAATTCTGTGTGCGCGACGTTGACACACGTATACTATAACCTGTTGCGCTGTCTGATCTCGCTGTGCATTTTTTTGAGTACACTCAAACCAAAATGTTTAATGAAGAATGGGAAAATGATTTTTTTATAGAAAACATGGATGGCGATGCACAATGCTTGATTTGTCATCGCATTGTAAGTCAAAAAATATTTAATTATACATTATGTTTATGTACATATATTATTTAATATTATTTGTATATATTTTCTTTCGTTGTTAATTAGTTTATCATTAAATGAATATTGTTTTTGTTATTATTATAAAAAGTTATCATAAAAAGTGTTTTTGAAAAAAATTCAAATCAAATAAAAATACTAAAATCCAAAAAAAATGTCTTTAATTTTGGCAACTGAAAAATTATTTGAGTGTACAATTATTGTCGGTCGTTCGTTTTTTTGCTGCTTCCAACATTAGCACATATGAGTAAGTATGTGTGTGCCCGACACTGATATACATAAAGAATTAAATAAACAAAATTGTGCATTTTGAAAAATAGTAGAAGAAAATTAATCAATTAAACTAAAGAAAATAAAAAATGGATAGCGATTTTTAATTAAGATGTTTAAACACATTGTGTGTGCCTCACAACGAATGTTGCAATCTATGCCACACAATAATCTAACAACCGTGTTGTTCTTACAGTCCTCTGAACTCACAATTTACCGTTTACTAACAATTTTTCAATGTCAGTATATTGCTAGATCTGACAACATTATATGATCTGACAACCGTCTATATACATATAGAATTTTTGTTTTCTCAAATCATAATAAAACTAAGAATTTATGGCCCTAATTATTGTTCACAACACTAAATATTTTGATGTTGTATGTTGTAAACTGAGATTACGATTCACAACACTCATCGGCTTAATCGTATGAAAAATGCAACATTTTAGTGTTTTGAATGATAATTGGGCCTCATATGAATAGCATTAATATTTTTATTGTATTTGAAAAAGTAAGGTTTCACGATTAAAAATGAAAAATGCTATCAAACAGAAAATTTGTAATTTCAATTTTACAAAATGGTGGTTCGTTGTATTTTATTAGCCACGTCAAGAATTGTAAGTTTTAAGGTTTTAATCGATTCCGTATCGACCCTATATTTAACACTGCCCCAGAAAAAATATTCCATACAATTATTAAATCACATGATTGGGGCTGCCTATAACCGGTAGAATTTCCAGCGGGATGTCAACAAGTAAAATATCAAAACTTTTGTTTTTTAAATATGTTGTTAAACATTAAGATTTGGTTTTTGGTTTAATGAAACTTTTCAGCATTGTATTGTAAAGCACAATGCCACGTATCAAACTGATTTGACAAATAATATGTATGTATTGGTAATATTTAGTTTGAAGTAGCGGCGGCAGTGAAATCTAAATTGTTTTGATTTTCGTCAAACTCACAGCAACATATACGTGTGAGATTTTTTTCAACACAATCAAAAAAAACTGAGTTTGTCAAATCAGTTTGATACGTGGCCATCGTGCTTTAAGCTGACCAATAATATTTATAGACTTTGACAGCATCGAAAATCTATAGCGTGCAAAATAAGATACTCTGTAGTACGCCTTCATACATATGTACATACGTATGTATGTATTTGCAGTTGTTTTATTAAATATAATTTTTATCACACTCGGGTTTTTTCTTGTTCATTATTTTATTTTTCAATTTAAACAGACAATTTACAAAAGAGTTTTCATACATACATATATCTACCTCAATACTCATACATACATACATTCAATTCTACAATTTCTACAGTATCACGTTACATATTTTAGAGCGTAGCTTTTTTTCGTTCGTTTTTCATTTTTTTTTTTTTTACATTTTTCATACATGCGGGTGTGAAAATTAATTTCTATGAAAAATTGCAATCTCAAGTGTTGCACACTCACAGATACGAGTACAATAGCTGATGCTTAGAGTTGGTTCGTTGCTTCTAAGTGTTGGACTATTTGCTTTAGACACAAATATAAACACATACATACATACATATTGTTAGCATTTCTTGCTAGCTACTACTGCTCATACGTTTTGTTTTTTTCCAGTTTTTGTTATTATTTGCAATGTTTTTTTACTTTTTAACACAAAACTGAAATTGAAGATAAGACATCATTTGTTATAGTCCTTTCCAACACATACCATCTCATATATTCACACAAAAATGTACATTAATGAGTATTAGAGAAGGAACTAGGCTATCAAATACCAGGACATGATTTGTAGGCCTTGATGGAATATATGCGTGTTAATAAAATTAAAATTTATTTTTATAATAAATTAATCCAAGTTAATGTTAGAGTTCACACATAAAAATCGTATTCATATTTCGTTGAGTGTAGGTCTGTATATGAAAACATTTTACTTATCACATTCTGAATGGCAGTAAACTTTCAAATGTAATCGGTTTTTTCTCTGTCGTTTTTTATTTGCCACTATTCTTTAGTATCCTGTTTCTCATTGAATATGAACAAAAAACACTTTAAATTAAAAACAATAAAATTGCTGATATTAAGAGGTAAAGAAAAATAAATTGAAAAGTATAAAAACGTTTGAAATGAAATTGTGTAAACATGTACAAATGTTTCAATTTGTAAGCGAGTAATTCGAATGTACTTACATAATTCTAATAACAATTTTGCTAAGAATTTTAGATCAAATCTATCGATAAATTTAAATTGTTTAGAGGTTGCACGTTAAATTGTTTATGTCACTTAACTTAACTAATTTGTGTAAACGCAACAACAAACAATTTTTGGCATTTATTTATAGAAATTTAGGGGGCAAACATTTTTGCAAAGTCTCTATAGAAAATATGTGCGAGCAATAGGCTCGAAAATATGCTTGGCTCAATTTGTTCCAAACGATTTTCTATAGAAAATGTGTTTGAAACTAGTTTGTGTAAATAGAATTGACTATGGAAATTGACAAATTTGCGCAAACCGAAAATTTTCTAAAAAAAACTATATTTGACACAAGTTCACAATAAGTTCATTTGTTTTCCATACTAAAGAAGCTCGTTAAGTTCAATACAATAATATTTAATTGTTTTACTTGTTATTTCTTCATAAAATATTTCAAATTATTTAAAATATTTGAAATGTACATATATCTTCCTTTTTGTATTTGATAATAAAATAGGTTTTGATTGCATAAATATTCATAATTCTCAAGAAGCTAAATTAATGAGGCAAAACTAAAAAAGTATTTTTTCGATTACTTTTTCTCTCTCTCTCTCAATTCTGCCACAAACTTTCAAACGCAAATGACAATTTAAAATATACATTCATTTCATATTGTATAATGTATTTGCGAAAATATAAAATAATTTTTAAAACAATTTATAAATTTGCAAATTAAATCAATGAGTTTATCCTTTAGTTTTGCACTAAAATAAATGTGCAATTTTATAGCCGCGTAAAAAGAAGAGCAATTAAGTAACAACTTAAAAAAAATAAAATAAAATAGCATAGAAAAATCTAAAGTATTTTAACACTTAATTTAATTTCTTTAATAAATACGTTTACATGTGGGTATAATTGTGCAAATAAAGCCCTTTTTGTTATTCTTTTATTATCAGAAGATATTGTTTGCACCAGCATCTTTTAAGTAATAATTTTTTTTCAACTCCCCCTTTCTTCTCTCTTATTTGTGTGTTAAATTCTTTCGTTCTTTGTCTCATTGCTGAGACCACCTGGTTCTTACATCTTTTTTAATTTAAAAGTTTATTTTTTCCTTTACTATTTTGTATCTTAATAGAATCATTGAGGCTTCATAAATTTTAATAAAAAAGAAACAACGACAATTCAAACAAAAAAAGTGAGAAAAACAAATGTTCTAAAAGAAAAATGAAACAGCAAAACGTTGCATGTAATTTCTTCAGCAACTTTAAAAGGATTTGTAAATGAGTTGTATGTGGGTGGCCTTGTGAATGTTTGCTTATATGCCGGAAATCACACACATACGCTTGTATAACTATACACATTCATATGAAAGTTAATGTCGGTGTGTGAGCGACTATTTGAAAGTGGTGATGTCAAGAGCGTGCTTTTTCGTTGTTGTTTTAATTTTTTTTTTTTTTTTCATATTTTGCTTTTTCTTTTGTTTTAAAGGTAAAAATTTATAAATAAACAAATACGCATACACTCATACTTTACAGGAATTTATCTTGAGGTATTTCTTTTGTTTTTTGCTGTATAAATGAAATTAAATTCTTTTATGAAACACTACAGAATGTTTGGGGTAAATTGCAACAGTTAGAAAGCCATGGCATTAATGCTTTTAAATAATTTATATTTATCAGCTGATGAGTTATGATAAAATCATGTGTAATCATATTATGGTTTAACGATCATAATATTATAGTATTAGGTGATACATTTAGACGACATTTTTTAACTTTTAACAAAACACTCAAAACAGAACTGTATTAAATTTTGAAAATCATTTCAGTCTATTACAGTTTGTCTATCGGAAGGTCTAATTTTCGATTAACATTGCTGCCAGTATCATTTCCGTATTGGTACACGTACCACTCGAATTACGATTTTGATTGCACATAGCTCCAATTGAAAAATGTAGAGGTGTGCTATCCCATCGACATCAGCTAAAACTTAATTGTTTTCTTCCTTCATTTTCAGCTGCAAAATTAGAAGCTAAACTGCTAATTTTCTTAACACAGCTGAATAATTTGGAGACGTTGTTGCGGTGTCGTTTCCATAATAAATTGTCAAACAATACTGAATAAAAATAAAATGACATATTATGATTCCATCGTAGCCAACATTATGGCTGTAAACAATAATATTATATGCGATATTTATTTTCAAAATATATTTTACAAAATATGTAACATTTAAAACATTTAAATAACATTGTCAAATGTTAATAAAATTTTCAAAATTATTCTATAATATAAAAGGTTAGAATAAACCAAGTATTCTTTAAAATTCAGCTAATTAACTATAGGTATGTACTATATAGTAAATAAATATCCCTGAAATTACAAATGGAATATCAAAATTATACTCATGTTGTAGAGTATACAAATACTGCATTTAAGTTGTGTTCTTGCTGTTAAAAAAAAACTCTCACTACACATTTTTCTATGGGTTTTTGTGATTTTTTTGTTTTCATAAGTCGTCTTTATAACGTTTTTATTGTTTTTGTTTTCTCATATTTATTAACATTTCACTGTGGGCTGATGGCAAACAAAAAATTAGTCAAATATGAATATTACTAACAACTGGTCCAATTGAAATGCTTATGTAAAAGACTTAAAAAAAAGGGTTTCTAACATTTTTGAATTCGACTTTTGATTTTTTTTTTCCTAATAATTTGTCTTTAATATATTAATAAAATAAAATGTTAAATGAATTATTTAATAATTTCAAAGAATACTTAAACGAAATTTCACTTAGTTTGAATTAGATTTAAAGGGCCTCAAAAGTTTACTAATGGATCTGAGCAAATACTAGTAATTTTGCTTATTTGGTTGCTATTAATATTGTAATTTATATAATTTTTTTAATAATTCCAAATTAAAAAATAATAATAATTGTTTACATTCGCATTCTCTTGTACATAATCGTAATATAATATTCCTTCACACATTTCATCAATCTGAAGGTGCTATCATTTTTTTCCCATCTGTAAAATTTGTATACATCGTGTGATACATATGAAACTTTGCATGTGTAAAATACATGTGGAAATACATATGTAATTTTTTCGATTAGAACACGCTCTATTTTCCTGTGACAAACATAAACAAAACAGCTGGTTTGTTTTGAAACAAAATTGTATGAAAAAATAAAATTAAAGAAAATGGATAATGAACATGGAAAAGTAAGTATTTTTCGATTTTTAATAAATTAAATTATGTTTATTATATTTATTGCAGTTAGATTGGCCAAAAGAAGCAATTCTTGAAATTTATACACATTAAAAAGTCAGCTTTTGTTTACATTTATAGGTTATGTCATACGGAAAATCATAAGCAGGTGTGATAGCAAAAATTATGAATCGTATGTAAAATGGAAATTTTGACATACATACGGAATTACATATGGGTAAGAAAAGTGACAGTACATATGTAAAATACATCCCCTATGATAGCACCTTAAGCAGTTTTTAAAGACATATGTATGTATATATGCAATATATATTATATGGCAATTTGCATCAGTTGATCCACAGTTCTGTTGGGCCACACACTATTTGCCACAGCATGCCAGTGCAAATGGTATTAAAAAAATGAACACATAAACTGTGGCACGCACATGCCCACACAGGCTTTAAATCGCATACACGTCGTCATATTAATACATATCGATGGCTTAATATAAAAAAGGCTTAATTCAATTTTGTTTCAAAATAATAAGAAATAAAATGTGTTGCTTTTTAATTGAAAATTGCATTAAAATATTTGTTTGTATCAAAAATTTTACGGATTTTATTAAGTTTTTTCCTTCGTCTATAAAGTAACAAAAATCGAGTTAGGCCTTTTTTATATTAAGCTATCGATATGTACATGTTTCATATATATGTGTATACATTTATTGTAAAGTACAACAATATTGCTATGTTCTTTATTTCTGTTATTTATTTTAATTTACCAATTTCATAAAAGTAGTAAAATGTGTGTCCAACAATTTTGTTATAGAAAAACTTAGAATACCTGGGAATAAAAATATCCCAAGAGAAGTTTAGATAACAACCAATATAAGCACCAATTTTTATGTATTTTTTATAAAACAAATGTACCTTATACACTCGATTTAGTTAAAATTATATTTTGTATTACTAGAAAATATCAGTGGTGAATTGCACCCAAAAGCTATATCCATGCTGTAAAATGGTAACTTTTTACCGGATTAACCTAATTTTTTTTTTTTCGTTTTGTCCATATAATTTAGCTAATAGCAATAACTAACTACTTGTGTCAAAGATCAAAATTTCCTTCGTGTTTTAATGGTTTAAAACGTCATTTCGTTCTAATACTTTCGAACCTCTATCATACCTTCAACAGACAGATGAACAGACACCACCCAACTTAATCAATGTTGGAGGAAAGTATAAAAATGCCCGTTTAAAATAGTCTGGGATGATTTCTATTAAAAACAATTAATAAGTTTATTTGGAAACAAATTTTTTGTGTGCATTTTATTTGAGCTAAAATTAAAGTGATTTTCCTAAGTGTTTTAACAAATATGGGAGCTATGACGTAGGAAATCTGTACTCGTACATATCGTATGTTAAAAAACGTAACGCAACAAGTTTAAAATTATGCAGTTAATTATAAATATTGTTGTGCTTTTCATGCAAAATAATATTTAAAAATATTAAAGGAAAAGTGATTAATATACATACATACATATGTATATATGTATGTTTTTCGAATACTATCAGTTTTCACTATGGGAAACCATAAATAAAACAATGTTTGCATACATATGCTTGTATTTTTATACATACATACATACATTCATATGTATTCATAATAATATTCAATTCATTGTTAACAATTTATATGCGAACAATGAATAAGTATTAGAGCTAAATTTATTTCAGTTATTTTTTACAATAATTTTGTGCTTAGATTAAACGTTTGCCAAAAATAAACACTGACCCAGCCATAAAATCTATTATAAAATGATTAATCATCAACTAATTTTAGCCAAAAACAAGTAAGAGTGCTATATTCGGCTATGCCGAATTTATTGGTTTATTTGTACGAGTTGCTTTATTTTTCGAATCCCTTACATGGGGGCTATCACCTATTATGGGATAATCGTGATAAAATATTATGCCATAATTTATATGTACATATTTGAGGCTAATTTTGTTTGAATTTCATCTCAAAAACAATATACATATGTACATATATGTATAATAAAATTTTGTCTGAAATTTTCAAAATTTTTGAATTTAAAATTGGATGCGCCTCTCAAAGACCTTTCATGTGATACCAAATTTACATATAGTTCCTTTGGAAGAAATGTGAAAAAAAATCAAAAAACCTCTAAAAAGGACCTTTTTACTTTGATCCAGCTCACCAAATATTGGCCCCAGTGCAAAAAAATTGAGAAACGTAGTCTTAAAATGAATCAAATTTTCATATTAGTCGGGAACATCCGCAACTTAATTTTGGGTCCACCCTAATGTACATATGTATATAGGTACACGAATTATATAGGTATTCCAGTTATTCTCGGAAGTGGACGCAATTGTCAAATATGGATCGATCGGCATGAAATTCGGTACGATAATTTTAATATATATACATACATATGTATATGTATATATACAATGGATTATTTTCATCGAATTTCAACTTGATAGTAATGTTTATAAAAGATTTATACACATTTAAGTGCATGACATTCTTGAGATTTTTCTTAGCATAAAATTTGTAAAGACACTGCTTTTCGACAGGCATTTATTTATGTTTCATAAAGCCAAATTCCGGAAAGATATTTAAATGGGGGCCATGAGAAATCGTGCACCGATTCTTACCATTTTCAACGGGACTTGTCCTTTAATAATAAAAATAAAGAGTGCAAAATTTCATGATATTATCTCCATTATATTTGAAGGTTGTCTGAAACTTTCGTGCATAACTCGGATCCTATTGGAACGATTTTAACAAACATTTCGGTGAGGCAAAGAATGCTCGGTAAAAATTTTATTGTTCAAAGTCTTTTTTTGAAGCTCAATAGATGGGCAGACGGATGGACTTGGCTAGATCATCTTAGAATCTTATAAGTACCCAGAATATATATACTTTTTGGTTCTACGACCATTATTTAGATATGTTACAAACGGAATGACAAACTTAATATTCCCCCCCATCTTTGTGGTGGTGGATATAAAAATGTATATGAGGCTGTATACAAATTGCATTCAAACAAACAAAACTAAACGAAAACATTGCTGTATAAAAGTTCTATATTGTTCTATGAAAACCTAAAACTGAAAACTGAAATATAACAAGCACAAAACATGCTTCATCATCATAGCATTTTGAAAACGAAATGTAATAAATTTTACTTTCAACATTTTTCAATATTTTCGTGAAAATTTTATAACAAAACAAGTATGTAACTAGTATCAAATAATCATAATGACTAATGAAAGACCATGTAAAATGTGATTTTCTATTGTTGATGTGTGTATAATTTAAATTATCACCACATGAACATAAAAACACAACCAATAACAATAACATGTAAGTGCAATTTTAATTATAGTCATATACATATTTGTATATTACGACGCGTTATACATATTTACACTAGACCTGCTCTTAAAACATAGATTTGCTTTGAATGACTATCTTTTTATTCCCTCTTATCTTTTAAAATATTTTGTTATTTAAATAACCCATTTTTGACATTTGAAATAAATGTTTTGCAGAAAGTGATGCTTCTAGCACGGTATGAAACATGAATGTCATGTGAAAAATAACGAACACATATTTGTCATTTGTCCTCGACATATAATAGCGATTTCCTTTAAATTTAATTAATTTTTATACCAAATATTAAAAAAATATTTTGAAGAAATCGATAAATTGTTTTACTTTTCTCTTTCAACTCAGTTTAGGCTGTCACACGTTGCAATACTTATTGGTAATATTCTTAAGTTTTCGTATTTGAACTTTCTTAAGCATAAGATTATTCGTAATTTAGAATAAAAAAGCAAAACATATTTTAAGAATACATAAAAGTATGTACTGATTCCATTTACCTTTGCATTCCTGGCTTAAAAAGTAAGAATATTATTATTAAGTACTGCAACGTGTAAACGCAGACTAAGGAATAAAATAAGTCGCATTCAAAGTGAATCTTAGGGCAGGTCTAATGTAAATGCAATAATTATTCAAAATTGTTTCCATTATTTTCACATGTGGTTGCAGGTAACCGAATAAAAAAAATGTTTAATAGAAATTATAATGAAGTTTTAAACCTCTGCACAGTGGGAAAGATTCTAAAAATAGAGAACAAACTGTGAAACATTTTTAAACTAAATTTGTGGTAAATTTTTAAGTTCAATTAGATTATAGTAGTACCAAAATGGAGATACTCCTCGTCCTTGTTTGTAATTGTATGTGTAGCATGTTGAAATATTGCTCGTAGACCCACAAAGGTATATATGTATACTCTGACTCCATATAGAGTAAAAGGGTTTTCAACAAGAACTTTGTTTTCCAACAGAGTCATATTGAAATAACATGAAAGATTTGAAATTTTACTTGTGGACATAACATTTGTAGAAGCTTTGACAATTATTACAAAGAATTCTATTTCCCTTGAAAATCGCGGCAGATTCGCTGAATTCATTCAAGAACAACCACAGGTTCTTCCGGAAAAATAATTTTTGCAAACAAAGATTATTTTGATTTGTCTGGATATGTCAACAAGATACATCACATTTAGGCTTCTGAAAATCCAAGAACAATCGTTGAGAAGCCTTAGCATGCTGAGCGTGTCACTGTGATGCGCTGTAGAAATGATCTGTAAAAGTAGTTGGGCCATGAAACAATGAATTTATTCCAAACCAAATTTAGCAATGCAACTCGAATAATTTTTATGGGTCTATGTTAAATATAGAGTCTATACAGAACCAATCGAATAAATTACAGCCTTAGAACTCAAAATTCGGGATGTGATTAACGAAATAAACCAGCCATCTTGTCAAAATATGGTGGAACATTTTGTTAAAAGAAGCGGCATCTGTATGCGTGCTCGTGGTTACAAATTTTCATTTATATTTGACCAGCAATAAACATTTAAATGAATAAATAGATCTTTGCAAATAAGATTACTTGTTTTTTTTCTTAATTTAGAATTCTTAAACAAAACACAAATTGCAAATTTGTTAATATGATTGTTTGATTTTAAGTTGATTGTTTCATTTGATTTGATGTATGAATACCAAATGACAAAAACATATTTAGTACCTCTTTAATATTGATATACATATCTAAATACATTTGCCACACCATCACCATGAACAAACAAACTGTCGGATGGACAATGTAGATTATAATGAATAAAAGGATAAATTAGATAGATATACAAACTAAGTAGTCCTTTGTTAACACGTACATTCTAAAACACACACACATACATACATGCAATTATGTATGTGTACAGTAAAGAGCAAAAACAATATTAATGATACCAATTTTACAAAAATCTTTCAAAATCACTCTTTAAATAAATATTCGTGAGATATATTTTTATAATATTTCAACAGTAAAAGCGTTAACTGGCCACATTTATTAAGTGTCCACTTAATTAAAATAGGTATTTACTAACCACTTTTATAGCTCACTGTATATTACACATTTATATGTAAGTGTTTGTGTTTGCGTGTGTGTTTTGAGTATGTGCTTATGTAAGTATTGGTGATATTGTCAATGATAATAAGCTTAATTTCCCATATGGATCTCTTGTCATGTTCATCTGTCAGTGTTTCACTTTTGAATAATTTAATCTGCTCCAGTTGTTAGCTAATTATTACCCCTTTATGTGTACATGTATAGTATATTTGATTGATATGTGAAACAAACGGATGTGGTTTACTCTTACACTCCCACGCACACATACACACACATATAAACATATACATACTTAAACAAAATCACACTTACGTGTACTAAATCACTCACGTATACGTGTACATTCGAAACAGGATAAATTGAATTGTTTTATTGCAATTGTAATTGTTACGTTCGTATTTGTGAGCTGGCACGTTGTATTAATTATGTGTGAACAAGTATTCGCAACGCTTCATAAAAAACCGTTAAATTACTTTTTATCGTTTCACGACATATTTTCATTTGCATCAAATACATTTTGGATATTTTCCTGGAGAAAACAAGAAAATTCAAAGACATTTGTTAGAGAAGTGATTAAATTCGGTTTGTAACTAAATGCATGTATGCATGGACAGGAACATTTTAAAATAACATGAAACTTTTAAAATTTTACTTGTTGACGTATCAGTAGTAGAAGTTTTGACAATTGTTATTCAATTTTGCTCGAAAATCTCATACAAATATTAAAAATTATTTTAAAAACAAGTAAGAAAATATAGTCGGTCAAGCCCGACCATATAATACCCTACACCCAGTATATCAATAAAACAGTTTTTCTGATATGGGCGCTATATGGGAGATATTACCTATTATGTACCGATCATCCAAAAATTTAGTGCCATGACTTCCGTGAATATAAATATTATATGTGTTAAACTTTATCTCGATATAAATACGTTTAAAAGATTTATGGAGGTTAAAGTGAATTACGAAGAGTGTCTTATATGGGAGTTTTGACTATTTATGAACTGACCATTATAAAATTAGGTGTCATTCTATTTGTACATAAGAAACTCAATTTTGTTAAATTTTATTTGGATACCAACATTTTTAAAAGAGTTATGCTCTTTTAAGTGATTTTCGGAAGTGCGCCTTATATGGGAGCTAACCTAATTATGGACCGATCGTCATAAAATTCTTCCATGTTATATGTATATGTACGAAACATATTTGTGTTCAATATTATTTGGATACCAACATTTTTAAAAGAGTTATGCTCTTTTAAGTGATTTTCGGAAGTGGGCCTTATATGGGAGCTACGACTAATTATGGACCGATCTGCACAAAATTTGTAGATGTGATTTGGCTTCATTTACCACTTATTCGTCATGAAATTTGTTTGTTTCCTTGCATAATTCAAACATTTATGAGCGGTAACCCCCAATTTCGGGAGGACTTTTGTATGGGGGCCAGGTGAAATAATGGACCGATTTACACCAGTTTCAATCCCATCTATCCTTGGGCCGAAAAAATATCACTTACCAAATTTTATCAAAATATCTTCAAAATTGCGACCTGTACTCTGCGCACTAGCTTTACATGGACAGCCAGCCAGCCAGCCAGCCAGACGGACGGACGGACGGACGGACGGACGGACGGACAACGTTAAATCGACTCAGAAAGTGATTCTGAGTCGATCGGTATAATCTAAGGTGGGTGTTGGACCAATATTTCTGGACGTTACAAACATCAGCACAAATCCAATATACCCTCCCACTATGGTGGTGTAGGGTATAACCAGCTGATTTGCTGATTTCTCTGGGAAATTTTCATTTCTTTGGATGTTGTTTTTGGGCTTTTGAAAATCCAGGAACAATTGTTGAGAAGTCTTTTCATGCGTAACGTAACATTGTATATTGCATTATGTTGCCTGAGACGTGATTTTTGCCTATTATTTATGAAAATTAATGTATCACTAACATCTTATTTCAACAGTACGATAACATATGTCACACAGCCACAGAAGCAATAAATTTATTGCAAACCAAATTTCACCAAATTCAACTGTTAATTGGCCGCTCCGATCCTGCGAATTAACATTACTGATTTATTTTTTGTGGGACTATGTATAGACTCTACGTCTATAGTTATTTCTTTAATCGATGTTTCACAGATGGGCAGACAAAAGAACAGACATGTACCAAGAATATATTCTTTCGGAATTATATTTCAATTTTAATTTAATGGTTTTTAGCTGCTGGTATAAACAAACAGCATGTTTGTCAACATACAACATGATTATTAAAATTTCCAAACAATCTTGATAACTGTTATTAAGTTGCAGAGTATGGCAACATTAAGTTTTAATGGCTTTGGTTGAACATTTCTAGGCAGGATCATTTTATTACCTTAGCTCCAAACCATCCAGAGACTACTAGAAATGATTTTAGTGTATAAATAAACTAACGTTGAGTAAACATTGAAGTGTAATGCCGGCATTCGTGAACCATAATTTCAGAGTGATTTAAAGTAAATTGTAAAGAAGTATTATTTTCATTAAACTACTAGATGCTTTTATTTTGCAATTAAGAAGAATCCGGTTTATTTAAAGGAAATAAATGTAAGAATATATATATTAGAGTCTAAAAATGGATTGACCATAATCCAACCTAAAATAAAAAATGCATCTTAAATTTCCACCAACTTACGGACATCGTTAAACAGAGTCCGTAAAAAGTAAATAGTCTTTAGGGTTACAAATCATTATTGTGTAAATTAAAAACAGAATGATAAAATGATAAAGAAAAAACTTAAAGTAAATATACTATCCAGACAACATTTCAGTAAAATTTCTGTAACAAAAAAAATCAGTAGAGGAATATGGTGACAAAACTAACAGCATTAATATGTAATTTTTATCCAGCATTTAAACCTTTTCCATAGTATTTTTTTTAATGTTCTTTGTAGTATTTTTCTTTGAATAAATGGCAAGTCTTGATTATGTCTACTACTGCTGCCACAACTTCTGGTTGGAAATAAGTTTGTTGATATTTAAGGAGTAGACAAAAAAATCTAAAAGTTACACTTAGAAAAAACAAAGCCAACTTTACAACATATTGTGTTGCAAAAAAAAATATTTACTATATGTAATTTAGATTTTAAAATTTTTTTAATCATCCTTAGATTCCACGAAAAGTACTGATGAAGTTCTTAGGAAATCAGAAAATGAGTTCAATTAATCTACTTATTACCTTCTGCAGACATTTAAAGACCTTATACACTTCGGGTATAAGATCAGGCTTGGAGTGGAACTCTTTAATCAGGTGTATGCAAAGTTGTATTCCAATGAGTTTCTTATCAATATTTCAGATTTAGGTAATGCTCATTAGTGCTGTCGAGTGTATAAAGAGCAGACTGAGTGATTTGATTATTTTTGTTTACTTTAATGTCATATCACCAGGTGTCCTCAACTCGGTGCGCATAATTGGTGGTTATTGTCATTGGTATTTGGTAATCAGGGCCATGCTGGGAATGAAAGAGGCGATTGTTGGATGTAAGTTAAAGTCAGCCAAGTTATTAAATATTAGCGAACATTACTGTCTAAAAGAAAAACATCGGCTATTTGTAAAACTTCAACGTTTAAATAAAATGTCATGACATGACATAATCGCTCCCTGTCCCTAAAAAACTAGTTCTATGTCAGTTATTTTTCCTCTAATGTAAATTCCATTTATCTATTTTTTTAGAAGTAATTTTTGGGTAAAGTTTTTTGTGTTAAGTTTTAAAACCATCCTTAAATTTCTTCAAGTGTGCGATAGAAAAGCAATTTACAAGTATTACGATTACCTTTATTTGGCCAACAATATAAATTATCAATACTTATCGTTGCCACCACCTATATACTGGGAAAAAAGAAAAAAATTAATACAACTCTTTGCTGGTTTCTTTTATATATTTTTTTTTTATTTTTTTCTAAGTAGACCAATAATTTGTTGGAAAATATTGATAATGGTGGTCAATTGCAGGTTTTGTAAAAAAAAAAAACTTTTTTAAGAATGAAAAAGAGTTTCTTGAGCCAATTTTGTTTGTGATTTAATATTTATTTTAAAACTTATACTGAAAGGTAGGAAATTATTACTGCAGTTTAATACAAATAGAATTTTATGACAGTTCTGGTCTGGAGTGGTAAATAAATTGTAAGGAAATAAAAGAACAAAATGAATTATGAATGAATTATGGAAAATTTAACAATTTAAATTTTAAGTAGATACAGTACTGGTCATGTGTTTAGCGGTCACGTATTGGCATGTAGCCTCTAATATTTTAACTGGATTTGTTGTGACTGAAAAACAAAGTATTGCAATCATATCACTTCTATTCTGAGAAAATATAAATTATTTTCTCAATAATATTTATTTAATTAAATGCCTGCTTCAACACATTCATTAAGATTTAACAGCACCTGATACGTATTACGTGATTAATATTAAATTTCCTTGAAACATTTTCATTACACATAACATATACATACTCTTGTATATGTAGTTCTATTGCTTTTATATTTTAAAATATATATAGCAATTAAATAATTCTCTATAACTAAGTATATATGTATATGAATATTATTACAAATACGAATGTTTATAATTATAAATACATCTGTATAAAATATTTTACGACATTTATGTTGACGTTATTTGTATTGAAAATATTTTCATATTTCAAGTCATAAATTATTATTATTATTATTAAGTATTAAATTACATACAAATTTGTATATTTTTGTACATAAATAGATGAATATTAAACAAGTAAGAAAGTATAGTCGGTCAAGACCGACCATATAATACCCTACACCCAGTATATGTATAAAACTGTTTTTCAGAAATGTGCGCTATATGGGAGATATCCGTCTTTGGGCCGAAAAAATATCACGTATCAAATTTTATCGAAATATCTTCAAAATTGCGACCTGTACTCTGCGCACAATCTTTACATGGACAGCCAGCCAGACGGACGAACGGACGAACATCGTTAGATCGACTCAGAAAGTGATTCTGAGCCGATCCGTATACCTTAAGGTGGGTGTTTGGACAAATATTTCTGGGCGTTACAAATATATGCACAAATCCAATATACCCTCCCCACTATGGTGGTGTAGGGTATAAAAAGTATTATCATTATAAATATTTGTGTGTTGTATACATTTTTTGAAAAAAAAAAAGAAAACAAAGTTTTAATAATAATAACAAAATGTCGAAAAACATCACTTATAAAGATCATGGTGAAATAACTCTACAAGGTGAATATTACAACAATACAAAAGCAACAGAAACAACATGGTATTTTTTTTTTTTGCTTTCATGTTTGTAATGTAAAAAAACAACTGGTTATTGTTTACAAACATTTTTGCAGGAAAAATAAATACATACATACCTACCTATTTCAAGATGAAAATAAAAATAATTTATAAATTTGTTAATTTAGGAAACATTTAATTTATGGACAATTGTTTTTTTCACTTTTTTTGTATAACTTGATATGTTTGCTATTTTTTTAACACAACTTGAGCATACATACATACATATGTATATAAAGTTTGACATAACGAACATGACTAAAAACAAAAAACAGCTGGCGTTTCAACACCACCTTGTAGAGTTATTTCACCATGATAAAGATATACACTTTGAAGCATGGTGCAACTGTACAAGGTGAGTGCAGTAGCCCAGCTGACTGACTTTGTTTACAATTTACTTATGTCAAAAGTAATACTTTTTCAAGTATTTTTGATAGTAGTACATTATTTTACACAAACAAAATGCCTGTTGTTTCTGTTTTGTGTTGTATTTGTTGTCGATTTGCACTCACCTTGTATAGTTGCACCATGCTTTGAATAAATGTGATATTCATATGCTGCAAATATGCATTAGGGTGGCACCGTTTTTATGGAGCTAGTTTTGGTGTCTTATGAAAATTCTTTAAAAATGTCTAACTATTAAATAATTTGTAAGCTTGAGGTCACTAGTTTTTTATAAAAATAATAATAATTAATAATAATAATAATATTTAAACTAACTCCTGACGAAGATTTCCAAAGGAAATCGATATATCGAGTTAATTATAAATAAAAATAAAAAAAAATATTTTATAAAAAACTAGTGACCTCAAGCTTACAAATTATTTAATAAAAATCAAAAAGGTCAAAGAAAATAGAATAAAATTATTTAAAAATGTCCAACTAAAAAAAAATTAAATAGACGTTTAATTCAAATAAAGAAATGCCATTTCTTTGTACGATGTGAATAGAATATTTAAACCATCAAAATGATTATGTCTATTCAAATCTACTTTTATTGAATTTTCACAAAAATTTTAGATTTCGTTAGTGTAATTTTATTAAATTCAGCCAACATTCGATATAAAATATCTTTGAATATTATTAGAAACATTGTAATAATCTACGTATTTGCGTATCTATACTAAATACGTTTTGAATATTAATAAAATTAACATTGAGCCTGCTCTGTATATTGAAAAATGTTGGATTTGTCAACTTATGTATTCAGCATGTATCATAAATATATTTTTAATTTGATTGCGAACAATTAAATTTTTATTTAACTTCCAACAAATGCTACCAACCTAATAATAAACAAAATCGTACACACACATACACTTACACATAAATGGATTTTAATTTAATATCATTTTATCATTACTACACGTAATTTTAAAATGTTTGATTTACAAAAGTACCAGAATGCATATAAAATAATTTTATATCCGTCTGTAAATTATATTAATCTGTAGCAAATATTTATACATATACTGCATACGTATACGACACAGTTACATACATATCTAAAATACTAAACTATTCAGGCATGTATGTGTTTTCGCATTAAAAAAAACATTTTGATCCGCTAAGTATACTGAGTTATTCAAACAGTTGGCCAAACATTCTTCTATACATTGTATAAGTGCTTATTACTTTAGGTGACACTACACTCTTATTCTTAAGCCACGCTCACACATGGCAAATATTTACTCAAAAAAGCGTAACCACTTCTTTTAAAACAAATTTGTTTGACGTTGTTTATTTTTACAAAAGTTTTGCAAGTTCAAACAGCATCAAATAAAATTAAATTAAATATTTGTTGAGTCTTGTCCTAAATAAACGAATTTTTATTGATTAAATAAATAAGTTCAAATATATTTTATTTAGTGGTTACGTCTTTTTCGGCAAATATTTGCCAAGTGTGACCGTACCTATAAATTATACATTGCTTGAAACTAATCTTATATTGATTAAACCCAATTGTAAATAAGTTTTATTAGCATTTTGAAATACAATTTTTTTCTAAGCATATTTGAATATTTTGAGAATATAGGATGGTGCAGTGACAGGTATAATGTAACATATGGAACCCACAATTCCAAAAATTTTAAATTTGCAATAAATCACACGACGTATTTAACACAAAATGTTTTCAACAATGTTCAAAACAAGCCAATATAGCAATAATAATGTTTAGCCAGCATGTTGCAATTATGTAAAAACATTATGAAAGTATTTCTACTATAATATTCTACAAAATGTTTTCGCAACATTTTGCGAATGAAATTAAAATGTTGACAACGTGTAGTTTTTATTACAACATAATATTCTGTAAACTTATACAACAACTACATTATTTTCTGCTTGTGAAAAATATTGTTCATAAAATAAATAAATTACGACATGATGTTGCAGCAACATGCATCAAAACAAACAAATAAGTCTCAATTAATCATGTTGTTCTAAGAAACGAAATGTTGATGCAACATGCTTTAATGTAATGAAGCTTTTACAACATATAGTCAAACATTTTAAAGTATTTCTACAATATTTAAAAAATTGACTGCAACATATTGCTACAACATTTAGAAAATTGTATGAGCAACCTTTTGCTAAGAAATAAATAATTTGTTGCGTTATTTCGTTATGTTATCAAAAATATTTAAAACAATATTTCAGCAACATGTTGCTAATGAAATAAATAAATATAGAAATGTGTCGGCAACATGCGTCTAAAAAAAATGAATAATATCGACATATTTTCTACAACTTTTCCAATTGTAAAGCATACTGTAAATAGTGGAATTATAATTAAATTATTATAGTTAGTGAGCAAAAAACATTTTAAGAAAATTGAGATTTTATTTTTGTGTAATGTTATTAAATGCAATGTTTAAAAAAATAATTTAAAACAATGGATTTTATAACGTTTTATTTATATTCAGAAAATTTGTGAAAATTTGTTAGTGTCCAGTTTATCCATTTAAAGAAAATCACATGTTCATCAGTTTACAATTAGCCGGTGTATATTTTCACTTTTTTTTTGCAGAAAATAAATCATCAACTAAATATGGAAAGTATTACTTAATAAAATAGTTTCACATATCTTCCAATGTGATTCCAAGAATCATTTGAATTTTAATTTTTAATTACTGAAAATTGCTCTATTATTATTGAAATATTACGAGTTAAATAAAAAAAAACTTAATATGCCTTTGAATCAACTTCCAGTTTGATTTTAATTTTATTTTACTGGCATAACAATAAAACAATCCATTAAACTATTTGGAAGCTTATTAAATTTTTAAAAATTGTTCACGATTTAAGAAAGAATGGCCCCAAATTGTAATTTTCAATAAACAATTTTCCTATTATGCAGAGCGTTGGTCCTTTCAGTAGTACAAATTTCGAAATTATTTTATCTTTTAGTTTCCTTTATAAAAAGTGTTAATGCATTTAATATTTTTTAATTGCAATGGCAAATAAGCACATTGATAAAAAAAAATAGCGAAAATTCGATTTGAATCCCATTAAAAATAGAAAATTTTCATATGTCCGAGATGTCCAATTTTAAGGACTTGTGGCGACGGTCATGAACGTTAGCTCTTACAGAAATGTTACATTTATATGAATTATTTTTGAGATTTTATAAATGGAGGGCATCTGTAATTCGTCTGAAACTAAATTTCAATTTAAATAAATCTAAACCTAAAAATAAATCAAATTTCAGTTCTTTATGTGTTTATTTTGGTTTGTTTCCTTTTATTTGTTTTTTTTTTTTTGCTACCATTCAGTTTAGTTCCATTTTATATGTGTGCACATATATGCACGTGTGTATGTATGTTGGCATTGCTTCACATCTAATTCATAATGTTATGATTTCGTAATAATAATAATAATGAATTCAAAATGGTAGTTGCATATACATACATATACATACATGTGTTAGTATGTGCTGGCTCACATGTATGCCTGTGTAAATAATAATTTTCTTTCTCTTTTTACATTTGTATTTTTATGGCAATGCGGTAAATTTCAAGTAAATTATGAAATATTTTACAAAACATTTATATATGTACATACTCGTACATACATACTCGTATATTTATATAGATAGACTGTTTTACTGGCTCTAACATAATTATACTTGTTATACGAGTATATAAGTATGTATATGAATATGTATGTGTATTTTCTTTGTAATATTGTATGTAAAATATAAACTCATATTAATATTATAGGTATGTTTTTATCTTAATTTTAAGAGAGAAAAAAGTCTCAACTTACCTGAATACTTTGTAGTACAGGAAATTGCAAATGTAATTTATATTTAATATTTTTATGTCGACACATTTATGAAGAAAAGTTTAATACCTTATAGCTTTTATAGTTTCCGTGATTTGGATATATGAATGTATTCGTATATGTGTTACAAATTTTTTATTTTTTAATAACCATAAAGTTGTTGGGAGTTATCTAAAGAAATAGATTATGTATATACAAAGATTTATTAGTAATGTTAATAACAAAATTATCTTTTAGTTAATATGTTGTTTAGTAATTGCAAGTCATTATCAAGTCATTGCTGGACAAGAGCCTCAAATAGTTTTCTTTCTATGATGTCTAAAGTTTTTCTTTTATAATTGAAATTATGTATTATGATTTGATATGCCCCTCAGAAAATTCCAATAATAAAACAAAATCTTCAATAATGTTCTTAATAAACTCTTAATACAAGACCTTCTAATGTAATTTTCCTTAATATTTTTATAATTATGAATTTATCGATATGCTTAGATTATTATACTGATTGTAACATATTGAGATTCCTAATAAGTATTAGTTAAATTAATATTATTCTGCATACATTTTCAAATAAATTAATTACAGCTTTTATATGGATATATTCACATTAGGAGGTCACAATTTGTGTGGACTAAAAAAAGTTATTGTCCAAACTGGTAGAAGAAAAGGTAATTTTTCTGAAATAAACTAAAGTTCTCTCCCATATATATTGTTTAAAGTAAAACACCCGTAGTACCCTACTATATGGGAACTATGACATATTATGGACCGATAATCATACAAGCATTTAGTGGCATGATTTTGTTTTGTTTTAAAATGTATCTCGATATAAAAGCTTGAGGCTTGAGTGACCGACCATTATTAAATTAGGTGTCTTATTTGTGCTGAATTTTATTTGAATACCAACATTTTTAAGCGATTTATATGGTCGTTAAAGTGATTTTCGGAAATGGGATTTATATGGGAGTTGTGGTCATTTATGGACCAATCTTCACAAAATTTGCACATGTGATTAGGCTTCATATACAACTTATTTGTCTCTAAACTTGTTTGGATACGTTTATAATTCAAATATTTATGGTCGTTAAACTCCTATTTCGGGAGAACATTTTTACAGGGGCTAAGTGAAATAACGGACCGATTTCAATAAAAATCAATACCAATTGCCTTTGGGCCGAAAAAATAGCATGTACCAAATTTTATAGAAATATCTTGAAAATTGCATCCTGTACTTTGCGCACAAGCTCTACATGGACAGCCAGCCAGACGGACGGACTGACGGGCATCGTAAAATCGACTCAGGAAGAGATTCTGAGTCAATTTTAAAATACGTTCCCGATCCTTTAATAGTGGACTAAATTGGAAAAACATGATAATCTGTGATCATCAAAGCTGAACTTTATCATAATTAGGATCCTCCTAATTATACGAGCGGAGATAAATGTAGAAATAAATAAATAAATATATTCAATGCAGTAACACACTGCACCATCTGTGGTTCTCTTTTAAGCACATACATACATATGTATGAAAACAAGTATTTAAACATGTTTGCGTATTATTTGTTTGTTGTAAATATTGTAATTATAAATTAATTTAAATATAATGGGCATCAGTATGCAAAATGTGTGTTTGTGTTCTACCTAGTATTTCTCACTGTTTTGAATGTTTTTGTTTGAATATCATATTTAAGGATTTGAATTTATATTATATTTAATTGTATCAGCTCGTTTATCATATTTGATTTTGTGCGTGTGTACATATGTTTACTTGTGTGTTACTCAGTACGAGTACATGTGGATATAGTTGGGATCCTTTTATTTCTGAATTATATTAAAATGTTACACAACACAACAACATCAAATTTACTAATAAACAAAATTAAATATTGATTATTTATTTTAGCATCAGCTACAAATGCGACAAATAAAAAAAAAAACAAAAATCAACAGCAGTGTTAAATAAAAAACAATAAATGGCCATAATCGAATTATTAATAAGTTCTTTTCGATTTCAATTTTTATTTACAGACAATGTTCACCAAACAAACAATTTGAATCTTTGGTAGCTTAATCCCATAATTTAATTATAAACGTATTACCTTCATAAATATTGTTGTATTAGCTCCTTATTTTTTTTAGTGGAAAAATAGTATATGAGGAGAATCAATAATTTTGTAGAATTGTTTTAAAAAAGTTATTGTGACACAAAATGTCATCAGCCAGCCAGGAAGTGATTCTAAGTCGCCATTCAGTTTCAACGATTCACCAAAAATTTTGATTTTCCTCATATGTACATATATGTAAATTTTGTTGTACATACAGGAGAGTGTCAGTGTTAAAGGATACAGTCGAATACAATCGAATATTTTCACTCATGATAACAGAAATACATGCGAGTATGAATGTATGTGTGTAAATTCACACATGAAATATAAATAAACGTTGAACGCAACATAAATCATCATTTAACAAATAATTTATGTGGGAATTATTGCGTATTTTTAGTTTGTTTGTTTTTATTTTATTGTTGTTTTTATTATAATAGTTTTGGTTATTTTTGTACACATTAATAAATTTTGTATGCGTGTTGAAATTTTACAAAAACCAAAAGTGGACTTTCAAAGTCATTTGCCACATTGGGGTGGAATTAATGAAATATTTAAAAAAAAAACAAAATAGTTATTAGCAATAAAGAATTATTAAAGCAAATTGTTACTTAATTTCCAAATGATTATTACCAATCTTCAATAACTAATATTTCTTTAAAGACTGTAGCACAATTTAGTTAGTTTGCAACAGTAAAAAATCTCGCCAATAAAAACTTCATGTTGAAAAGAGTTTTGTTACAATATTGTTTGTTATTTAACTTCACAACTATTATCTCTTGGATTTATTTGTATAATAAACCACCCCACTGTGCAAGTTGTACAATAACATACATAACTACTTACATAATTATGTACATTTAAACGTCAGCAGTTTTATTTATTTCATCAGCAATTTAAATGAGGATATATTTAATACATTTAAATTTAAATAAACACATTCAAATATAATATGCATTCATATAAATTATATTCAAGTATGGAGACAATCAGTTTTAAAAATTCAAATAATAACTTTCCAAGTGCCTTTATGAAAAGGATTTAAACTAACTTATGTTCTTTAATTCCACTAAAAAACTATTTATTGAATAGAAATCAACCAACCTTTTTAATAAATAAAAACGTAACACTGAAATCCAACCGATAAAATAACATTATCGAATTAACTACAATTATCCTTACATATAAAATATCGTTATCGAAATAATCGAAAATAATGTTACCTCTAAAATACCGTTACAGCTTTTCTATAAACCATTGCAAATTATGAAAATGCAAATTGTTGTTTCCCATTATTGAAGTTATTGTCATGTCATTTTTGGCAATTTATTTTTAAAAAGTAACGATATAATCGAAAGTACCGTTACCTATGAAATACCATTACCGTTAACACATCGTTACCAAAATAATCCAAATATATATCATACACCACCATAATGGGTATATTGGATTTGTGCTGATGTTTGTAACGCCCAGAAATATTGGTCCAACACCCACCTTAAAGTATACCGATCGACTCAGAATCACTTTCTGAGTCAATTTAACGATGTCCGTCCGTCTGGCTAGCTGTCCATGTAAAGCTTTTGCACAGAGTACAGGTGGCAATTTTGAAGATATTTGGATAAAATTTAGGACGTGATATTTTTTAGACCCAAGGACGGATGGGATTGAAACTGGTGGAAATCGGTCCATTTTTCACCTAGCCCTCATACAAATGTTCTCCCGAAATTGTGGTTTACTGATTATAAATGTTTGAATTATGCAAATGTCATCACAAATGAGTGGTAAATGAAGCCAAATCACATCTACAAATTTTATGCAGATCGCTCCATAATTAGTTGTAGCTCCCATATAAGGCCCACTTCCGAAAATCACTTTAAAGAGCATAACTCACTCAAAAATGTTGGTATCCAAATAAAATTCAACACAAATATATTTCATATGTATACTAATAATACGGTACAATTTTATTATGATCGGCCCATAATTAGTAGTAGCTCCCATATAAGGCCCACTTCCAAAAGAGCATAAATTTCTTAAAAAATGTTGGTAATCAAATAAAATTCGACACAAATAAGTTTCTTATATACAGAAATAATGACACCTAATTTTGTAATGGTCGGTCCATAATTAGTCGAAACTCCCATATAAGACGCTCTCCGTAATTCACTTTAAGCTGCATAAATCGTTTAAAAGTATTTATATCGAGATAAAGTTTAACACATATAATACTTACATATATTCACAGATATCATACTCTAAATTTTTGGATGATCGGTCCACAATATTCAAAAAAAAAAAAAACTTTGTTTATTTAGGACAGGACACCAAAAAATATTTAGTTTTATTTTATTTGAAGCTGTTTGATTTTGCAAAACTCCTGTAAGAGTAAACAACATCAAACAAATTTGTGCTAAAGCAAGTGGTTACGCTTTTTTTAAGTAAATCCAAGTACCTCACTACACTTTCAAACACTTATTTTCACAAATATTAAAACAATGTGAACGTACCTTACCATAAATATGTACCTATGTATGGATTTATACATGTAACGAATATTGCTTTACTAAAAGCACAAAATTAGAAAGGAAGGGAAGTTGTAAAAGACTTTATTTCAAATTATGTTACAAAAGAGTATTAACATTGAGGTGGTGCAAATTGAAGTTATTCGTTTAACTATGCAATTTCAACATTACACGAATAGAAATTTAGAAAGTGTACAAAATAAAACTTAATTTTCATAAATAATTAAATAGTTTATAATTACAATAATTATATGTACATAGTATGTGTGTGTGTAGTTGGTGGTTTTAAGTTTTACATAGACATGACTTTAATGTGGTGTAAGCACATTTTAATTTAAATAATCAACTTAAATCTGTTATATTTACCAACTAACATGTGTGATAATACCAATTATATACACACACATGTATGTATGTATATGTATACTTATTTGAATTAAAAAAAAGTAACTAATTACCTTGTTTTTAAACAAACAAATAAACATTTTTTAATTAGCTTTGTAAAGAATTATTTTGAATTTGTTTAAAATCAGTTCAAAATAAAATTATATACTATACATAAAATGTAATTAATTTTGTTGAACCCACAAAAAACACCCAATGATTCTAGTTTTTATTTATATTTTAATTTATTAACTGAAAATTGTTTTCAGTATTTAAAATGTTGAGTTTATAATTATTTATATAATTATTTATATGTACATATACATAGTAAAGTATGTATGTATGTATGTTGCATTGAATTCCATCATCTCAAGTATATCCAATAAATATTGCATAACAAATAATTGGCAATCATTTCTAAGAAAAGGGGAAACTAAAAACTTATTTTCTTCTTTTGGTACATACATACACTTTTATTTATATTACCTACAAGCCGCAGTGTTGGTAATTTATGTTACAATTTCTTAAACATTTTCCTACACTGAAAGAAATATAAATAGTTAATTTGCAAACTTTTTAAATGTAACATTAAAGTGTTAAAGTGCTAATTTCTTAAATGTTTATTTAAATTTAAATATTTCTTATTCAAAGTCTATTTAATTAACAATATTTTGCAAAATGTATATCTACAGATTTCTATGTTATTGCAATGGATCATGTACAGCTCTCCATGGCTGTCTGGTATATAAATCAGAAATAGTTTTTTGTTTGTAATTATCCATTAGAGTTTTTTGTTATTGAACAAAGTTTCATTTAATTTTCATTTAAGTGTTTGAAAAATCCAAATTCTTAACTAAATTTTTGAAATTATCCATTAGAGTTTTTTGTTATTGAACAAAGTTTCATTTAATTTTCATTTAAGTGTTTGAAAAATCCAAATTCTTAACTAAATTTTTGAAATTATATTTTATGAAATTAAAATTTATCTCTTACTATTTCATTTAATAATTCGTAACGAATTGATGCCTAGACTTTATATCTTACATACACACTTCAAAAATATTAAATTCAGTCATATGATAATTCATTCTTTATAGAATTTATTCCATATTGAGTTAAAATCTATTACCAAAAAGGCAATTTTGTAATTTTTTATTTAATTATTAGCGTCCACGTCTACGTCCGATTAAGGTAAGTCCTAAGTCGACCTATATCTTCATGTAGGAAGCTGGAACGCTTAAATCTTGTATTTGAATTATTTATAGGATGTGAAACCAAAACGACCAATGCACAACTTCGAAAAACCGTAACGGGGTACAGTAAGACGACGCCAATGCAAGGGTGAGCCGCAAACATCTCAAAGGCAGCGCAAAAAAAGGACGGCCTGATTGCCTTTAAGCAATAATGACAATGACGCGCCAGTTTTTGTTACACCCAGCGCTGAAATTACGACTGAAATTTGTAAATGATTGAAAACAACACAAAAACAAATTGAATGATTAAAAAATATATCCATTAAATTTGAAAAAGATTTGAATTTTATAATAAATTAATTCAGCAATGAATGAATACTGTTCAAGCAAAAATGGCATGAATGGCTGTCATTATTTTTAGTTCTGAATTAAGATTTAAATGAGTTAAATATAAATTGAAATAATTAATTCGAAGTTCCGGTTCTGATTAATCGATGATTAATTATAATATTGATTAATTGATTAATCGCAATAGGTAACATTTGATTAACTTTTAAATTTATCAAAATTTCAAAAAGCAAAAATTATTTTTTGTTTTGTAAGAAATCTAATGTTTTATTTTTTCAGTGTTGCCTCTATAGAGCAAAAATAAATAACTACATACATATATTGTTGCAGTTTACAAATATTTGACAGCTAAAATATTACCTTGTTACTACTAAATATACATGCAACATGCCACAAACACACACAACTGCTGCTACTTCTACACACTATTTCTTAGCAGACTTCTTTGCAAAAGCTTATTAGCATTTTTATAAAATTCTTATATTATTTACAAAAACAAAAATCCAACAGCCACAACAACAGGCATTTTGTGGCAAACTCCCCAATATCAATATGTCGGTTTGTTAAGTCCATGGTGTAGGTATGTATTATATATGTTTGTTTTTTTTTCTATTATTGTATGCATTTCAAGTTAAACCATAAACTTATACAAGATTTTACTATAAATTCTGGTAAGAAAAAAGAATTTATTGTAAAAGAAATAAAACCGACAGAACGAGTACTAGTAAAATACTTAAGAAAACCAATGGTCCAAAGCCTATATATAATTATAATCGTATTTCTTATAACTCTAGTACTAACTACTGCTACCTTATAATTTATTTTCAATACTTTACAGTACAAAAGAAAACTAAACTAATAAAACCAAAGAATATATTTATGTATAAATTAGTTTGTGGAGACAAATGTGTGCGAAATAAGAATAATTTACAAAAATATATTTTCCAAGAGGAAAACAATTATTACAAAGGGATTTGCAAAAGAAAAACAACCTCTTTTTGTAGTAATATTTTGTAATAATATTTGTTTGATTTCCGCTTCCGGGGTTGTTTGAGTAAAAATGTAACTTTGCTTGACTTTGTAATTGCAAAAACCAAACTTTTTATGCATTTTAAATAATAATGATGAAGGTGGCTGTATATACTTACATATGTGTGTGAGTGCATTTATGTTAATTTAGTTTTAAAAAAGTTTATAGAACATTATTTCGCCTCAATTCAAATCCCAAACTCTAACATAGTCCTACTCGTATTTGCACTCATTCTTTATTTTTGGTGATTTGTTTTCGTGTAAAATTTCCATTCAATTTTTCAAGCATTTTATTTACTTGTTCTTGCTTAATAATAAATAAAAGTCAAACAAGCCGCCAACCACCCAGTGTGCAATTTTCGTTAGTTTTAATAGAGTTTTGGTACTTTAATTTGTTTACAACTGGAGACTTTGGAAATTGAGTTAAAATAACAACAATCTCTTCTGCAACCAAACAACAGCAGGCAACAAAACAAGCAACTACATGCAACTTGATGCACGAATAGTTAGTTGTTGTTGTATTGTACAACACTGATTGTTACTTCGAGCACTGGGAAAACGAGGAGTACTTTTACTAACGACTTTAAACAATGTGCAACCTCAGAAAAAAATATTCATCTGAAAATAAAATTAACATAAACATTACATAACATTGCATTACATAACATTTTACATACAATTTTTATGTGTATGACATACACCAATACACACACACACATACACACATACACACATACTCACAACCTGATTAAAATAATAGCAGAGGCAGAGGCTTAACAAGTTCTTGTATCTTTATTATCCTTACATACCGTTTCCTAGAAAACAAATTAAGAGTGATATATTCGGCTTTGACGTACTGCATCCCAATAACGATATTTACAAGAGTTTTATAAGTAATTTAGTTATTCTCGGAAGTGGATCTTATGAACAATTATAGGCCGATCGTTATAGAATTCGGTACAATGATTAATAATTGACTGATTTATATCTAATTTCAATTTGATAGTAACGTTTGTAAAAGATTTATAAGCATTTATGTGATTTTCGGAAGTGTATTGAAATTTTGAACTATGAAATTGCGATGAAATTTTAATCTATGACTCTGTTCTACTGGACCGATTTTGCCCATTTTCAATACGAAATATTTCGGTAAAACAATGAAAGTTTGGGAATAATTTAATTCCTCTAAACCTTCAAAAGACGGACATTGCTAGATCGTCTTAGAATTTTATAAGGATCCAGAATATTTTAAAATTTAATTGAAATTTTCTCAATTTTAACTTAAAATTCTCAATTTCAATTCGGAATATTCAATTTCATATTAAATTTTCTCATTTTCAAAAAATGGGTTAAATACAAATAATTTTTTAAACCTATAAAATTTGCCAATTAAACTTATATGGTTTATGAGCCGTATTCGATTTAATGAATCCCTTAATACAATTCTCCCTGCATTTTGTGCAACTATTTAATAAAGTTGTTTATATATTTTGTAAAAATAGTGAAAATATGTAGGTATGTATGTACCTATGTACATATATACGAGTATAATGTTTAGTTTAATAATAATTTTTAAAAACCTAAGTCAACTGATTGATATGATAATGTTTCTATAATAAAGAAATGTTAACCTGTTTCAATAAAGTTTAATACATACATACATACATACACAAAATTTGCCACAAGTTTCATTATTTTATAAATTTACCACAAAATATTTGTAGTAAATTACATAATGTGTTTATTAGATTAAATTATTGTGTTTTTATTTATGTTTGAAACTGTTCATTTGAATAAAATATAACCTAACCTTATTTATATTGCTGTAACACGTCTTCATTATGATGTACCACAGTAGTTCGAAATAGATTTTCCTCAATGCTTCTTTTACATACTGTCTTGTAGAACAACAACAAATTCTAAAATTGCCTCTTTAACGCACTTCACTCACTCACAATAATATAAACAACAAAACATGGTGCAACCAAACAAGGTGAGTGCAGTAGCCCAGCTGTCAGACTTTGTTTACAATTTACTTATGTCAAAAGTAATACTTTTTCAAGTGTTTTTGACAGTAATACATTATTCTACACAAACAAAATGCCTGTTGTTTCTGTTTTGTGTTGTATTTGTTGTCGATTTGCACTCACCTTGTATAGTCGCACCATGCAACAAAATATAAATTTATCAAAAATAAACAAAACAAGTAAGAAAGTATAGTCGACAATATAATACCCTACACACCCAGTATATGTATAAAATAGTTTTTCAGAAATGAGCGCTACATGAGATATAACACCTATTATGAACTGATCATCCAAAAATTTAGTGCCATGACTTCTGTGGATATAAATATTATGTATGTTATACTTTATCTCGATATAAATACTTTTAAAAGATTTAGGGAGGTAAAAGTGAATTACGGAGAGGGTCCTATTATAAAATTAGGTGTCATCATTTATGTATATATGAAACTTATTTTTGTTGAATTTTATTTGGATACCAACATTTTTAAAAGATTTATTATCGTTAAAGTGATTTTAGAAAGTGGGCCTTATATGGGAACCATATTATTTGTATATACATATACGAAACATATTTGTGTTTCTACTTTAAACACAAAATACAAAACACACGACTACATAGAAGAGAAATTAAAAGACAACTAAGCAAGAGGGGAAATGAATTAATAAAACAGGAGTGTATACTTTTGAAGAGAAAATAATAAAAATGAAGGAAATAATAAAAGCAACAATTGTTATTGCATGATTAATAAACTTTGTCCCAATTTACACGAAGCAATTCTTTGAGCTAAGCTGATTAACTTTTAGAAATCGTTGTGAGGGGAAGATAAGACGAGTACATACTTAATCGTACCAGAAACTTGTGTTACTCTTTTATTTGCATACACATATGTGATATAAGAGAGTAAGACATGTGTGTATACTCTCAAATAAAAATGCCAGTGATTTAAGCAATTATATTGTGCTGTGTAAACAGTAGGGAAGCCAAACGGTTTTTTCAAATACCGGGATTCGCGATTTCATAAATAAATCCCGGGATTGGGAAATTGATTAAAAGTTATATACATAAAGTATTAATAAATAAAATAATAAAAATATTAATTTAAAAGCAGCAGAATATTATCGATCGATAAAGCTTCTTAAAAATATTAAGGTATCTTTAGTAAAGATAATCTTGATTTAATTTTGTTACCACTATAAAAAGCTGACATTTCTATCTCATTGTCAAATTCACTCTTCAATTTTGAGTTTTTTCAAAAATTTAAAAGGAGAGATTTCAGCAGATCAATTTTTGATATCTCTTTAAACATAAATAAAGATGCAACATCAACAGATCGTAATCGCAGTTTACAACATACAATTTCAAAATACTTAATGTTGTGAACGGTAATCAGGGCGTAAAGCTTTTTATATATGAATTTCAAAATTTCAAAAATGTAGCGTTCGAGTTTGGCAATCCAAAATTAATTTTAATTCTTTCACCTTTTTTTCTTCGACAAACGTTTTGTAATTTAAATTTTTGTTGATGACTGACTTTGTTAACAAATACTAGTTTTCGGGATTTGTTAATCATACATAATTACTTGCAAAAACTCAATGTCAACTACGTATTTTATCTTTGCGTTTATGGAGGAAAATGAAAAATGTTTAATAAATTATTTTTAAATATACGAGGTCAGTATAATAAGAAGTTATAGCACTTGATGTTCATTCATATTCAACACCAGCAAGCGGCTTTAAGCAACGGCTATGCTTCTCAGAGAAAATGGAAATTAAATGAAACGGTGTGGTTTTTAATGTCATTTTTACTTTCTTTATTATTGTTCTACCATGGTGGAACTAAACAAAGTCAGTCAGCTGTGCTACTGCACTCACCGTGTATAGTCACACCATGTGTTCTACATTGTTTATTTCAAAATATATATTCATACATATGTATATACATATGTTTGTATGTATGTATGTTTATGTATGTAATATATTGTATTCACAAAATGTGTTAATTACACTGTGCTAGAATTTGACAAGCGGGGCACCTGGCGGGTTAACCTAATTCGGGTACGCTGAATCCAGTGGTGCTAACCGTTTGTTTTTTTTTAGGTTAGCTCTTGTTTTCGAAATATACCGTTATTTCGATAAATATGTTTCTATATATAAAAAAGAAATGGTCCACGTATGTAATGGCATCACGTGAGAACGGCTGGAGCGATTTGGCTGATTTGTTTTATTCTATTCAAAATTTTCAGGAGATGTTGTGTAAAAGAAAAAATTAAAAAATTCCTGATAAAATTCGGAAATTTTAAGTTTTTAAAATAGTGTGTCCTTTTCACTTCTCATTTTTCTTAATAAGAAAGATTTTTTGAAGAAACTTGAACAAGCACCAATGCCTCCTTTTCACTACTCAATTGTTTTACTTAACCTACGCCTAAACTTTAGAAAGTTCCTAATGAGTGATATATGTGTCTGCTCTGTGATATAATTTAGTCGTGTTTGATAATATCAAAAGAGTAGATTAGTTGTTAAAACGCTGATGCCAAACACTATTAAAGCAAAGATAATTATAGGAAAGTTTAAAGTAAAAAAGTGCTTATCCCCAGGATACCTATGAAACCAAGTGATCTACAATTTAATTTTAAACGCGTCCAATTTCCAATTCGCCTTGCATTCGCAATGACGATAAATAAATCTCAAGGACAATCTTTAAAATGTGTGGGTTAAATCTAGAATCCCAATGTTTTTGCCACGGTCAATTGTATGTTGCGTGCTCGAGAGTCGGTACACCGTCAGGACTATTCATAGAAGGATAAAAAACATTGTTTACCATCAAGCTTTAAAATTAATTTTTGTTTTTTAATTAATAATTGTTTCAATTGTTGTTGCATATAATAATAATCGAATTTTGAAAAACTTTTCAAGCAATAAATCGATACAAATTTTTGTTATTTTTACTTTTACTGAAATTTTTATGTATTAATTTTTAATTCTATATGAAATACAAATCGTTAGTAAATACCGAGCAAAGCCGGGGCGGTCAGCTAGTTTACAATATAATACAGGACATAATTAGATACATACTTATCTTTTCAATTGCAATCTCATTGATACTAACCTGATTTTTTAATGCAATACCATTTGCAGAAGATTGTGAATTGCGCTATTAGGGTAATGTGTATCAAAATTAAATTTATTTGCTTTTTTACCTTTACAAGAAAATTAAAAATTTTTAGTTGTTTTATTTTTCAATTAATAGTTTTTTAATGGCAAAAAATTTTTAAAACATAATTAAACAAACAAGTAAGAGCATGGTTTATACAAGGTGAGTGCAGTAGCACAGCTGACTGACTTTGTTTACAATTTACTTATGTCAAAAGTAATACTTTTTCAAGTTCTTTTGACAGTATTTTACAGAAACAAAATGCCTGTTGTTTCTGTATTGTGTTGTATTTGTTTCACCATGAGTAAGAGTTTATATTCGGCTGTGCCGAATCTTATATACCCACCACAAAATCACCTATTATGAGGCGAACTTTATAAAATATTGTACCTTAATTTTTATTTATTTTAGGTTTGTTTTAGTTGATTTTCATCCCAATAACGACATTTATAAAAATTGTATGCATATTCCAAATATAATCAATAATTTACACTTTGCTTATAATTTTATATGAGATTTATGCACATTTAAGCGATTTTTTAAAGTAAATTTTATATAATTGGGTGTGAATATTTCTATATCCAAATGTATGGACTATTTATTTCGAATTTAAAGTTGCTGCTGATGTCTATAAGAGATGCGTATAGATGCGTATTTAAGTGATTTGCGGAAGTTGACTTTATATGGGGGCTATGATCAAATATGGATCGACCATCATGAAATTTAGTACGACAATTTAGATGTGTATACGGATTACTTGTGTTAAATTTCGACTTATTGGTGAGTTTTATAAGAGATTTATGCGTATTTAAGTGATTTCCGGAAGTTGATTTTATATGGAGGATATGGTGACAATATGGGCCGATGCAAACAAAATATAGTTTTGAGATTTCACTTTGAATGAAACTTATTATTGCTGAATTTTATATTGATATGGCTTTTCTATAGAAATTTATGTACCATAAAGTCATATTCCGGGTAGACATTTGTATGGGGGCGATTCATATCATTTTAAACTTGTCGACTTGTCGTTCTATAATAAAAATAAAGTGTGCAGACTAAGTTGAATCCAATATACATCTCATTAGCATCTACATATATGTATATACATATATAATTTATCCCTGTCTAAAATTTGTTTTCAAAATTGCACAATTTTCTACAGACGAATATAAAAAGTGCTTTTGTACCCCTCTCCTTTAAGATGTTTAATAAAATAGTTAAGGTTTCAAAAAAACTCTTTTAGTTTTTTGATAAAAAAAAAAACTCAGGATGGTTTAAGTAGACCCAAAATCTTTTGTGAAACGTCAAAAAACAAAATAAGAATTATTTTAAGGAGGAGGAAGGAAATCAGTTTTTTCTTTCCAAAGGGATTAAGTCGCTCTAATACACATACCTACATAAATTATTTATAAAACAAATCAAAATTTAAACTAAATTAAAAAATAAAAAATATTTACACAACACTTTTGTTTCAAAGTTAAAATAATCAAAAACAATAATTACTTTCATAAAACTGATATTTTTCAAAAACTTTTGTAGAATAAAAAAAATATTGTAAACAATTATTTAGTTCGTTTATTTGACCTTTTTCAATATTTTATAATTTCTTTTTACAAACAATAAGGTCACTTGAATTTTATATAAAAATTTTTTATTTATTTATATATGCACATATATTTATTTCCAATATTTCGATATCACAATGGATAAATATATGAAAATGTTGAATTATAACTTGTTTTTAAATGAATATAGCAATTGTTTATAAATATGTTTATGTATGTAAAATTTTGTTTAAGATTTTTTATTATTCCGAATCAAACAATTACAAAATAAATAACTGAATTTCCTTTTATAAATACTTGAAATATCTGAAGTCAATAGGTTATGTGCGAAAATAAGGAATTGGTAAACGGTATTCCGCAATTTAATGATTGTGGTTATGATAACTGGCAATTCAGGATCAAGATTCATTTGAATTCTATGAATATTTTGGACCGATCGTCCACCATTAGAACCAGCTGCAAGAGCCAAATTTTTTAAACGGGATAAGAAGGCTAAAGATCGTTTAGTAAGTTATATTCATGCTGATTGTTTAAGTTGTGTTCGAGACAAGGAAACCGCTAAAGAAATGTGGACGAATTTGGAATTGGTTTTTGCTCAAAAATCTTTAATAAATCAATTGCTATTGCGAAGACAATTAGCCACACTTCGTATGAAGTCTGGGGATTCTATAAAATTTGGAACAATTTGAAAATATAACAAGACAACTTAAGATGGCTGGAGCAAAATTAGAAGATGCTGATTTAATTATACAAATTTTTTTGTCATTGCCTGAAATATTTGATCCCCTAGTGACGGCTAATATGTGTAATAAGGACTATGAAGTTTTATGGCATCGTCGACTTGGTCATATAGGAAAACAAGGATTAGATTCATTAGTCAAAAGTAACATAATTCCAAAACTTAATAAGAAATTAAAATCGAATGTTTTTTGTGACGTTTGCGTTAAGGCAAAACATTCTCGTGATCCTTTTGATGGATGTATGTGGACCGATAGATCCTGTTGCTATGGATGGGTCTCGTTATATTGTGTCATTCATTGATGACTTCAGTCACTTTGCTGTCATTTATCTTCTAGAAAAGAAATCTCAAGTTTTTAAATCATTGAAAGAATATGAGGCCATGGCAACAGCAATGTTTGGTTCAAAAATCACTTTAGATCAGGGTCGTGAATATCTTTCAAAACAACAGCAAGAGTGGTATAAGGAAAAAGGTATACAAATTGAGACCACAATTTCTAATAGTCCTCAGCAAAATGGTGTAGCTGAGCGATTCAACCGTACATTGATAGAAAAGGTAAGAGCAATGCTTTTTTAATCGTATGTACCGAAAAATATGTGGAATGAAGGCGCACTAGATGCAACATACACAATAAATAGATGCCCAACAAGTTCGCTACAAAACTTTCAAACACCTGCTGAAATATGGTTTGGAAAGAAGCCTGATTTGCCGAAAATACATGTCTTCGGATGTAAGGCGTATGCATGGATTCCAATTCAATGTAGAAAGAAACTTGATCGTAGAAGTCATAAGGCAGTGATGATTGGTTACTCATAATGGATACCGACTTAGGTATGTGAAAAATAGAAAAGTTTTTACCTCACGCGATATTAAATTTGATGAATCATGTTTTCCGTTTAAAAATAATATAAAAGAACAAAACAAATGTGTTGTCGTAAGCCATCAGCAAGAGGGGAGTAGTGATGATGAAAATGGTGCTGCGGCTCAGTTAAGTACTAAGTTGAATCAAATGGTGAAAATGGTGTTTTTGTTGAATGTAATAGACGATGTTGTGATGATGAACAAAATAGCCATGAAGTTAGATTATATGAAGTTGATTCCAGCTTTTTAACTGATAATGATGATGATGTGGTTGAAATTTAAGATTCCGTTTCTACTGAAGCATCCACTGCGCTCCCATCGCAAGAAGAAAACAGTATTGAACTTGTTTGGCGTAGTGGTCGGGAACGCAAATTTCCAAGTAAGTTATTTGATTGTATAACTGGTTTACAAACGGATTCTGCTGTTAATGTTTTTAAGGATGCTCCGGAAAACTATACCCAAATATTTGAAAGACCAGATACTGAAGAGTGGAAGGCTGCTATATCTGATGAACTAAAGTCAGTGGATAATAATAATGTTTGGACAGTAATTAAACAACCTAAGATGTCTAAACTTTTAAAATCAAAATGGGTTTTTCGTATAAAAGAGGATCAGAATGGAAAACCATCATGATACAAAACTAATCTTGTAGCGAAAGGTTTTCTGCAAAAATACGGAGTCGACTACAACGATGTCTCGTAGTGCCCCAGTAGCGAAGTTGACTAAAATACGTGTTGTACTTGCTGTTGGAATGTACAGAGGTTATAATTTCCATCAATTAGATGTCAAAACTGCTTTCTTACACGGAAATTTAAATAAAAATATATACCTTGAACCACTTGAAGGTGTTGAATTAGGAGAGGGAATGGTACTTAAGCTGAACAAATCATTGTATGGTCTTAAACAGTCTCCACGTAGTTGGAACAGCAAGTTTAATGATTTTTTACTGACGCTTGGATTTCGAAGATCAAATAGGGATTACTGTCTATACACTAAATTTGATAAAGATATTGTTCTGATCGTCGTTTTATATGTGGATTACTTATTAATTGCAGGAAATCAAGAAAAATCAATTCAAAAACTTAAAAGTGATTTATCGACAAAATTTGAAATGAGCGACTGTGGTACTTTAAAATATTTTCTTGGAATTAAGATTGAATATGATAAAGGAAAAATAAAAGTATCACAAGAATCAAGTATTGAAAAGGTCTTAACAAAATTTGGATTGGCTGATTGCAATTCAGTAAAAACGCCAATGGAAAAAGGACTTCAACTGTTACCTGAAGATAAAATAAATGAAAAAGTAAATGAACCCTATCGTGAGTTACTTGGCAGCTTGATGTATACAATGCTCAGTTGTAGGCCTGATATTTGTTTTTGTGTGGCTTATATGGGACGTTTTCAACAAAATCCAACAGAAACACATTGGCAACATCCTAAAAGAATCGTACGTTATCTTAAAGGTACAAAGAATATGAAGCTGGTTTATTCTCCAAATAGTGGTACATATTCCCATTCAGGGATTTGCCGATGCTGATTGGGCTAATGATATTAAAGACCGAAAATCAGTTAGTGGATACCTCTTAAAAATGTAAGGTTGTTGTGTTTTATGGTCCTCAAAGAAACAACAAACAGTGGCAAATTCGTCAGGCGAAGCGGAGTATATAGCATTAAGTTCATCGGTTTCAGAAGCCTTATGGTTACGTGGTTTGATGGAAGATTTACAAGAAATTAAAAATGAAACTGTCACAATATATGATATTATGCATTGGTATGTCTAATACTTCTGAAATCAAACGAGCTAAACATATAGATGTAAAACACCATTTCATTCGTGATAATGTTGCTAACGGTTATGTTAAAATTGAGTCTATCCGGTCCAAAGATCAAGAAGCTGATATGTTTACAAAGGCCTCTTAGACATCAAACATTTCAGTAACCTTCGAGCTAAACTAGGAGTAAACGATTGAGAGAGGGTGTTGAATTATAACTTGTTTTAAATGAATATAGCAATCGTTTACAAATATGTTTATGTATGTAAAATTTTGTTTAAGATTTTTTATTATTCCGAATCCAACAATTATAAAATAACTGAATTTCCTTTTATATGTAAATACTTAAAATATCTGAAGTCAATAGTAAATAAATAAAAAAAAATTTATATAAAATTCAAGTGACTTGTAAAAAGAAAATATTGTAAACAATTTTATTTCCTTTTTGATATTTTCTTCTGTTTTATATTATAAAAATATAGTGTTTTTCGTAGTTTTAATTGTGTTTTGTTATGGAAAACTAGTTGAAAGTAGTTTTTGATTTATATGGTAGAACTAATACTTTTTCAATCAATAGCTTTATTATATTTGATTTATTGTTTTCAAAATTATCGTCACAAAAAATTAACAAAGAAAATTTTTGTAAAATGGGTTTAAGTATAAGAAAATTGTGTAAGTTCTCAAAATGTTTGGCAATTTTTGCGTTTAAAGCCATTAGACCTTTTTGAAATGATATTGATTTTTTAACGGTCATAAATAATAGCGTAAGATCTGGCATCTCATCGCCATTTTAACGATATTGTACTGGCAATGTCGATAATATGAAACAGCTGTAAAAATAAACAAACACACAATCTTTGGTTTATAGCAAAATATTGTTATTTCTGTGAAAATATATATTCGAAAAAATAATACATGTAAACTAATTGATATATAAGTATATTTTGTTTGTTGCCATTTCGATTCTAGTAAAAATGCATCATCTACCCCGTAAAATCGATGTGACTATTAGAAGCTTTTATATCTTCAATACTACTTATGGTCAAAAAGAGGGACAGGTGAGTTTGCTGGATTAATACGCCCCAAACAATGGTTTATCAGCAAAGGGTTTTATTTTAAGGAAAAGGAAAAAATCTTGTATTATTATCCCAAGGAAATCGATATTAATGCCAAAATTCGTGATGTGGGCTTGAGTCAAGCCTTTACGGCATTCACTGAGTGAGTTTCTCTATTTAGTGTTTATACACTATTATGTTTATTACTTACTGCTTGCTTCTATTTAAGTTCCTTTAGTGAAAAACCTGGCGAGTGTGAAGTTATTCACACCGAAAAGACTACACAATTGTTATATCAACCCGAACCAAACTTCTGGCTTGTTCTAGTTTTAAATGTTCCTAAGGAAATACATTCGAAAGATGGTGTAGAGTACCCCGAATATCATAAATATGAACTCCATGATGCCCTCTACAGACGTCTGCTTATACAAAGCTATAATCGCTTTTGCTTAGAAGATGGTACATTCCAAATGATATTGGATCAGTTTTCCGACAAAGAAACAGCTCGCGATTATTTAACACAAAAATTGGAGAATTTTTTCAATAAGGTAAGCAATTATGCCCATTTTTTCAACTATGTATTATGTAATTAACTAAATTTAAATCTTTTGATGGAATTAAGAATTGTGGTTTTCATTCTGTGTTTTACCATTTTTATTTTAGTATATTACCTCCTTAAAGATGCCAGCTAATGATATAATTGAATTTATGAATTCCTTGCAATATTTACCTTTGGATAAATTTCTGTTCCTGAGAGTCCATAATTTCATAGATTCTTTAAAGTCCACTTTTTCCACAATAACTGATGCAATTTTTCTCTATAAGGAGTTTGTAGTAGTGTAAGTTTCTACCACTAAAAAATATCGAAAACTAATTGTGTTATAAAAAACTACTCCTTTTTTTCAGTGGAGGCAAATTAAACTCTTCGAATTTATTTACGCTCTATCAGTATATATTTCAAAACATTGAAATAACACAACTAAATCCATTGGCTAATGCCCCACTAAATAGTCGCAAAATATTTCTTAAAACAAATGGGCAATTAGTTTCCTACAAAATGGTTTTGTTTCCATCGACAAATGCTTTGTTATGTCTGTTTTTTAAGCAATCTGTGGAATTAACTTCTCAACTACTAGACGAATTGAGCTATGCTATAAACTCCCAGCTGTATGTTTTGGCAAGAGATATTGAGGATTATTTAGCCAAGCAAACAAATACATCAAGGTCTTCTACTGCAGCAACCTTATCAATTGATTGTACAAATAATGCCGAGTACATGTCACCTAAGTATCTGTTTTTAAATGACCAAAGTCTTAAATTAAGCAGTAATTTACACGATGACGATTCACAACATAGGACTCCCTTGCCGCAGAATGTTACCAATATAATAGCTGATTTATTCAACTCTTCAGACAATGAAGTTGAGAAGCCTCAAAGAGATGCAGATAAAACTAGCTACTCCGAGATTATGGTCAAGTCGACTGATGATTTTTGGATTGTAAAAAGGCGATTCAATTGGCGCCAGCGCTTTGTAGTAATATTCAGTCAAAAGGCTACATTACTGGATGTCACAAAAGAAGCAGAACGCATATTTGAACAAGAAATTAAAGATGGTGTATTCGCTGACAAATAAACAATATTATTAAATAAATAAACGGTGTTTTCCAATTAAAACGTCTAGACCGGTTCTTTGATGGGTTACAAGCACTGTCCGTGGGACTGCGCTGTCGAAAACTATGGGCGCAGAAAGCGCAACAGACAGCGCTTGAGGATTCTCAAGTTAACGCAGTCGTTGAGCCCAATGTACCTTCAGATTCCACGAAAATGCCATTATTTGATAAACCATTACCAGAAGAATTAGAGCCTGTTAGTCCTCTTCCAATGCCAACACCTCTGACTGCTGATGATCCATTACGCAGTTTCACAATATAAATTCGTCTATTAGACATACAGATGTTGTAGCTATGATCTTCGTACACAATGGAAATGCGTTCACAACTGCTGTTTGGCATAAAGTTTTCATCGACACTAAAAATAAATTAAAAAAATTAAATAAAATATTTAATTAAAAAATATTAATCCCGTAAAAAAACAACGGGTGTGTACCAAACCTTTCAGTTAGATTTATAAAATCTAAAAATATATTGGCACTTCTTTCATCATTTTGTAACTCGCCCCCAGATTCTAGAACAGCTCCATCTTCCTTAAGCACTAAATAACCAATTTGATTAGCTAATTTTTCCATGTTAAATTACTGAATTATCTTTCCGACACAAAATTAAAACAAAGACTCGATGGAAAGAAAAAGAAAACAAATAAAAACTGAGTTGCCAGATAGGGATGATTTAGCTGTCGAAATCACAGTTGTAATTCAAAATTACATGATAAGACTTAAGCTATGTGTCCACGATAGTCAGATATTACAACGTTGTCAGAAAAATGTGCAGAAATTGTCTAACAACCGTGTAAACTTAAAATTTTTTGTCTTCCAACGTCATAAGAAAAAGCATTTTCAGTACATTGAAAGACAAAAATATTGTCACACATCTAACAATCGTGAAAACACACAATTTTGGCATTGTCATTGTTTTAAGACAATTGTCAAACACTTTTCATTGTCATATGTGCAAAGTTTATGCATCTGCCAATGGCAGCATTGTCATAGAAATTATTTCTAAATGCAACTCTGTATATACATAAATAAACAAACAAGTGTCATTAATAAAATTTTTCAAAAAAGTGGAAGAAAATTAAAGAATTAAATTAGTGTGCATTAATAAATTTTTTCAAAAAAGTGGAAGAAAATTAAAGAATTAAATTAAAGTGTGCATTAATAAAATTTTTCAAAAAAGTGGAAGAAAATTAAAGAATTAAATTAAAGAAAATAAAAAATGGATAGCGACATATTTTTTGATGAATCCTGTTTAATAGAGTACAGATAAAATGGTTCCAATTGCTCTTTTTTGTTCCATGACATTATTTAAAATTGTTAAACACACACACAGAGCTGCAAAACGAATTTAACAATGCCACACAACAATCTGACAACCGTGTGAACTGACAATTTCGGTTGACAGCTAAATTCATTGTGTGACAATTGTGTGTAAATGAAATTGTTAGTTTTCTTACAGTCGTGTAAACTGACAATTTACCTTTTGCTAAAAATGTTTCAATGTCAGTACATTGGTAGATATGACAACGTTGTAATATCTGACGATAATTTCAATCGTGTAAATCTAGCATTACCCCCTTATTCAAAAACAAAATTTTTATATGCAAATCTGTCTTAATAAACGTTTGTTAAATTTAATAATCGTTTCTGAATAAGAGTTATATTGTATGATTTATTAAAATTAAGATCAACATAGATAATTATTATATGTATATATAGACATAAATTTACATTATTATTTGTTTGTTTTGTCATTCATGTGATGTTTTCTCAACAAATAATGCCACACTTTTAATGACAAGTAGTGTTAATTTAGCAAGTTTTCATAAAATATAAACTTTTGTGAAATTAATTATTTTGGCTATTTTAGAGAAATAGTTAGGAAAAATGTGTCAGAAATATAACAATGTAGATTACATAGCAAAAATCCCGTAAAAACAACAAAATTTAGCTAACGATCTAATGTTTCATATTTGTATTAAAGTGTAGCTCATAAGAATATTGAACCAAAAGTTGTCTACAAAAACGTTTTGTTTATCAATTTTATATATGTATGTTTATCGTTTATAGTCGCTATATTTTTAGTTTTAAAATAAATTTAGCGATTTTTAAGATACATTTATTAAAGCAAAAGAGTTACCAATGTATAATAGAAATTTACTCAATAATTTGACATAATTCACCATTTTGTATTTTGCTCTTGATACGGTCGGACGTGAATATAAAGTTTTACAAGTTGGCTAGATACCTATCTCGATATAATAAAAAAGAAAGAAAATTAAATTGATAATATTACAAATTGAAAAGAAATATCTAAGGTGTAAGTGTTTTTATTAATTAAAATAAACAAATTTTAATAATATTAATACAAATATTAACAAACGTTATGCGAATGTGAAAAAATCAATAAAATTCGATACCACACCCTTAATTAAAACGAAAATTGTATTAAATTTGTTTATTTTGGTTAATTAATGTTACAGGAAACTTAGAAAGTTATAAATATATAAAAAATGTTTATGATGATTTAAGATTTGCAATTTATCTTTTCATGAAAAATTTTGTATTTATGGAAAAAATCTAAAGAAAAATATATCCAGAAGAAAGTTTTTTTTACAAAGATAAGTGTGTGTGAGTGAGAAAAACGACGTCATCCATTCATGGTGCTTATGATTTGAATACAGAAAAAGGTGTTGTGCTCATTTCAATTTATATTGTTTATCTCTTTCTTTCCTTCCACTTGTGACTTCTTTTTAATTAGAGTTATTTAAACTTCTATTTTTTTTCTCTTCTGTTGTTTTGTTTGTATTTTTTCTTCCTCAGACTTTTACATGGTAAAAGTATCTGGGTTTTCTGTGTAACATCGAAATTATGAAAAGTATTTTGTAGATATATATATGTTTACTATGTTTTGCCTAAATCAAATTAATCGTAATTGTTGTTGTGTACAGTTTGTTTACTAACTCAACTACATATTCTATTTTTAGCCAGGGTATTCAAGAAAGCAATGTGTGAAGAATTTTTAAATAATTTTAATAAGAAAACGATCGACCGGTTACTCACATACATACATCCCACTCACGAAGAGTGCATTTTTTAGTATGTACTTTTATCGAAGGAAAATTGATTTTTGTGTTTGTTTCAACCTAATTTTTCCAACATCATACACTAGTCTGCCTATGACACGAAAGTATAATTTGTGCCTATGATTCAATTGTTTGCTGTGTTCGTGTTTTGCAACAATTTTTCCTTCCCATTCAACATTTTTTATGTGAGTTTTTTATTTAACATTTGTTTTAAAATCATCTTCTACTGGCTGACACACTCATTGATGGTTGTTTCTAGTAGATGTGTGTGTGTTTGAAGATTTTGTTTTTTTTTATTTACTTTTTATGTACAATATTCTCCAAGTTTGAAGAATTACGTCATTTTGCTACTTTGATAAGTGTTTTTATTGTTGTGTTTTTTTTATTATTAAATACACACTGGAATTGGGGTAATGGAGAGAAAGAGTGTAATTCATCATTGAAAGTATTACTTAATAAAATTCAGTTGATATTGTACATACATATACATACATATGTATAGGGTTTTCCAATAAGGACTTGACAACTCAAACTTACTCTTCAGTAAATCGATTGTAACGTGTGCTGTGTGGCTTGTGGCACCGTCTTGTTGAAACCACATGTCATCCAAGTCCATGTGTTCCAATTCGGGCCAAAAATAATCGCTAATCATTGCGCGATAACGATCGCCATTCACAGTAACGTGACGATCGTTATTGTCGACGAAAAAATATGGCCCAATGACGCCGCCGGCATGCAAAGCGCACCAAACAGTAATTTTTTGTGGATGAAGTGGTGATTCGTGAAGCACATGTGGATTTTCAGCAGACCAATAACGCATATTTTGCTTATTGACGAACCCATTGAGCCAAAAATGAGCTTCGTCACTGAAGATGATTTTGCGATGAAATTCATCATCTTGGTGCATCTTCTCCAGAGCCCAATCGGAGAACGTACGTCGACTCAAATGGTCCATCGGCTTCAATTCTTGAGTCAGCTTAATCTTGTATGGGTGTAAACCCAGATCCTTACGCAAAATTCGCCATAAAGTGGTCTTGGGGATGCCCAGTTCTTGAGAACGCCGCGGAATCGACTGATTTGAATCGTTTGCTACGGACGCCTGAACGGCAGCGATATTTTCGGAACTTCGACCAGGCCGTTGTCTCACTGGCACGACAGCATCACACAATGAATATGTAGACTCAAATTTTTGCACTAAACTTGTTATTGCTTGTCTACTAGGGCGATAATTACGACCGAAAATTGGAGTTAACGCTCTTAAAGTTGCGGTCACCGACTCCGAATTTCGGTAGTACATTTTTATAATTTCCAAACGTTGTTCCTTCGTGTACTTTACCATAACGAAAATGTTAAGTTTACTGAAAAAAAAGAAAGCAACAATTAGATGATCAGTGAAATAGTGCGTTCACAATTTAAATTCAGAGTTGTCAAGTAGCTATTAGAAAACCCTATATGTATATTTAAAATTTCAGTTTAATTGTTTTCAATAATTTCAGACACAACTCTTAACTTTTATTTCAAGCTCTCTTTTTGTTTATTCTCATTTTTGTAAAGTTATTTTTAGTGAGACTTCCTCTTGCTGATACATATTAGTTTTCCATAGACTTTTATTTATTAATTATTGTATGTTTAAATAAGTCTCATATTTTCATAAAACTTTAATAATTTTCAAAATTTTACTTATGGAACATAGTTAAGTATTGGTTTTAAATAAAATGCATATCAAGTAAAGTATGACACTATTTTTCTTAAAGACAAGCTTAAGCTATCCCAATGGAAACTCTCAAGGGATAGATTTATTAAACTAGGTTTCTAAATGTTAATACCTAAGTATATGAGAAGATTTTTGGGTAATTTTCGTAATAATAATAAGTTTGGTCCTGAGAATTCTAACAAACAAGAAATCGTTTTATTATTTTCACTTAGTTTGAGTATGATACATATTTCTAAAATTAACTACCTAGGTATGTAGAGATCGTAATACCATATAATATAAGAGGTAAATGATTTATTGGTAGGTATAGATAATAAGTTCTTAATAAATTAGAAAATAAATATAGGTAGGTATAATTTGCTTATATAAATGGAAACCATATACCTAGGTAGGTAATAAATCGCTTTGCTTTAAATACATGTACATATGTATGTAATATAAATTACTAAAAACTTTTCATTTCCTAAAGTAGTTAAATGTTTGTTATGAAAAAAGTAGTATGTACTAAAAAAAAATCTGATGTCACAAACAACAAAAAATAAAATAAACATCTACAAGACGAGTAGCCACTATTTGCCAAACCAACCATTCTCTTTTATCATCTTAATGTTTCAGATACCAAGTCTAACGGAAGTTGAAAAGGAGTAATGCATGTTGGATGAAACAAAACCAAAACCCACAAACTTGCCTAAAACAATGACTAACCCCGCAGAAGAGAAGCTTAAAATTATAATAAATTGCAAAATAGATTCAACAAATGTTGAATTTCGTCAATGGTTTCTAAAACAATTTGAAATCGATGCTGCAAATCTCTGTACTTTAGAAGAGTTTGCAGTATATTTTCTGAACACTCTCAGGCAATATACAGAGGTTCATTTGAAGACAAGTGCCACAGAAACTCCAAAATGTCAAACGCCTGTAAGGGTAATAAAATCGAATATTTGCAAAGAAGAAGCGGCCACACCCAGACAGTTATTATTAGATCTATCGCATACAGACGCTTCTACACCTAATGCAAATTTGAGTTTAAAAAATGGCCACTTAAAGCATAATTCGTATAGCGAATTTGAGTCACACTCAACACCTAGACTTAGCACATCAGGTGATCGTTTGGGATATTCTCAAAAAAACTCGACTTCAACACCTGTTAATCGCAATGTATCAAAAAATACGCGAAGACTCTCGACTACTCCAGGTTCGGCTAATAAGAGTTATTCTACTAGTTTATGTTTGGGCGACTTTCTGGTAATGAATACGTCCACGAACAGTCGTTCCCACAAAAAGAAAACCACTCCCACAAAAACCAAAAAAACGCCAACAGAAAAGCCCAAAAAACGTTTGCAGCCTAGTAGTATAAGCAAAAAAGTGGAACCATTCAACGATTTATCCATGTTTGCTGGAGAAAGTTCATTTAGTAATGAAAATAATATACTAAAAATATCAAATACAGAGTTGGTAGATAAAGATCAATGCGCCATATTGGCAGCACGTAAATCGTTGGTATTTAATGCCAGTCAAATAACTCAAGAAATACAAAATGTTTCTATGCCCTTAATGTCGAATGTTGCAGATACCATTGCCACTAGTGCATTGGCCCAAGAAACGTTAACTGATGTAATGCCTATAGACCTAAAGAAAATAGAAAATAATTTGTCGCTTAAAAGACTGGCAGAAATTTATGCCTTAATAATTGATTTAAATTTGTGCACGAATATTTTGAATGAATTGTCATTTCTTTTGAATCTTCTCAATGCCTCCAGTGCAAACGAAGCATGTACTAACATGGAGCAATTGCAATTACATAATATCAATACGAATGAAGAAGGGCTTGCTTGTTTAGAACATTTACCAAATGCAGTTTATTTCGCTGTGTTGTGCTTGGCTCACGAAAAACGTTCACTGGGTTCTTTGGATGCCAAATCATTGGGCGTTGTCTTGATCAGCGACCGTTTCTCTTATCTAGCCGATGATGTCAAATCGTACTTATTGGAAGTGTATCAACGTAAACAGCAGTTAGTCGCAGATAAACCATTTTGTGAAACATCTTTCTGTTTTGATTCCAAGCCCTGCAACAACGTGTATTTTCAACAAGAACATGATTCCAGGGAAAATTTCACTTCTCACCAGGAATTTGCTAGCTTTCGAGCGCAAAGAGATTTATTTTACAAATGTTTAAAAATTTGGGAATCCAACCATTTAAGTCCTATGTGGAAATTTTCCGCAGAAATCACACCCAAGATCAAGGAAATATTTCGGCTTTCTGAAAATTGCAATAATATGGCTCATTTGGCAAAATTATTTGTCTCCCAATTACTACTATCCACTTCGAATGCATCTTCACCCGAAGAAATTGGTTTAGATGTGGACTTGCAAAAGTTCTCGAAACTAACACAACGTTTAATAGCACCCAGTCAGTTTAGTGTGGACTATCAGTTTCCACGCAACGAAGCCTTCTTTAGAAATTTTATTCTAGAAGCCCGCTCTTTCGCCTTTGTCGAACAGCTAAAGATGGAACTGTACACAGAGTTAACGACACAAAATGACTCTTCATTAGATCAAATCGACATAAGTAAAGCTGAGAATGATGCCGACGAACAAAATGTGTCTTTGATTGATTGCTCACCAAGAAATAATGTTGTTGTAAGACCAGATATTTTGAGCTCTATGCTAATATTGGCCAAATTTCTTGGATATACCATATCGCTGCCTTACAACCTAAGCAGCTGCAACACAATGCCGACACAATTTGAAAAGAATCAATTGAGACTACGCTCGTTAATACAACCCACTTTTGACCTGTGCGTAATAATTGAACAAGCCATTGAACAGGGAAAACTGTTAATTGCCATTCCCTGGTTGGTTCAATATTTTGGCATGTTGGATAATGTCACATTACAATTGCAAAACTATATGAAAACTTTAAAATTAATGTTCGCTCTGTATACTTATTTGGGTATAGAGAATCCCAAACCGTTTACCACTACGTCCCTGTTTATTATAAAACTCTGCTTAGGCTGGTTGTTCGAATCAAAACAATTTATAGCTGAACACTATTATAACTATAGAGCTATATTAAAAGGACAAAACTCACAAGAGTCAGATGAGTTGGTATTCATTAAATGTAAATTGAGACAAAATATCGATATATGCAACGAGTCCGAAATCGTTGCCCTTAATTCGTATCTGGAAACTCTCTTACCTATAGCTTGCCCATTCTTGGCTGAATTTAGAGTGTCCATAATGCCGGCGAAATATGCTCAAACTAAAAATGCTTCGAGAACTGGACGTTATCGCCACATAACTACAAGAATTGCTGAACTAACCAGAACAGCGGATATGAAAGAAAATGGAAACACTTTGATTACTGATCAAAATAAATCCACCCAAGTACAAACATCGTTAATACAAGCATTTTTGCATTCTCAAAATGCATCCACCTTACAAATTATAAAGTTTTGCACCGAAAGATGTTACAAGAGCGTAGTAAAAGATGGACAATTTAAAATACTACTACCAACAAAAGCGAATGCAGACAATTCGGTCAACGAATTAATATCTTGTAATTATCACTTTGTCTACAATACCGTACAAACTATTTACGATGATGCCTATTCCCAAGTCAAAAGAGAATGGAATGAGGCCATTCCCAAAATGTTAAATAAGCGCATTAACAACGCCTTGGAAAGCCTTTTGCCAGAGGAAACGTCGTCAGTCTTAAAGAAAACTTATTTTATGATCATTGAGAGGGAAGCCAAAACTAAAATATTACAATGGTTCCAGGCGAACATTGTCAGGGAGAATTTATTTTGTGGCACTCTTCAAGAAATGGCCAACAAAGTTTGTAGTGCTAATGAAAACAAATCACAATTGGGATCGACACAGTTGACCATAATTAAAGAGACACCAAGTGTATCTGATTTAATTGATGAATTACAATACTGGTTACATTGCACCTCTATTAGAGTGGAACGCTTTAAGGATTCCAAGCCACTGGTTAAACTATTAACAAACCTAACAAATGCATTTAAGAATGAATTACCTTCATTTTTGTATCATTTACTGGGTGCAGGCATAATACAACTACTCCAGCACATTATAGCCAAACATTATACTCAACTAACCGATGAACTGATAGAAGCAGCGTGTCAGGTCTGGTTACATCCCAATATGCTTAAGGCGCTAGACAGTTTCATATCTTCTGGTATTTGTATTTACAATACATTACTCACTATTGGATTTATAGAATCTCTGGGCACCAAGACAAACTGTTTTAATAAACTGGGCCACTTGGTTGTGATCATGATTAGAAAACATGTCATAACCGTTAATTATGCCAATGAACTTTTCGTTTCAATTTTCAAACACGAATGGCATCCTTTGGTTTTCTCGAAAATTTCGAATATGTTAAAGACTATTGCGAAACTAACCGCTGGAGTGTCTCAAAATGACGGTGATAAGGAAAATGACAATGATCCTGATGATGATGACAGTGGAAAATCGAATTTATTTATGGAGATGTTAGCCGATTTATCGAGAGATGTTGATTTCTTTTAAAGTTACATACGTTTGTTACAACGTATGTTTTTTTTTTAATTTAAATAAATATATTAATTAATTAATTAATTAATTTAAAATTGTAAATCATTTGTTTTATCTTTTATTTTTATAAATGGGTTTCTAGAATAAATAGCTCGAATAAAATTTAACTGGGATAGTAGGCTTTCTATTTTATTTTTGTTGGACACAATTTCTTTTTTTTGGTTTCGGCGACGTTGACTTTTTATGGTGTCTTTTGGATCTATGTTTAATTTTGATGCTACTGCTCTCTGAAGTATTAGAAGATGGTTTGGTTGGCAACTGGATAAATTCTGATAGCACAGTCTAGGCTCTAAGGAATTTGCAGCATTTTAGCAATTATTATCCGTTCGGAACTGGGAAATATTGCAAATAACGATTTTACAAACATACTTTAAATAACAAGAATTGAGAATTTTTAATTTTGGATTATCATTACTATATTGTTGCTGCAACGTATAATTGGTAAAATGTTTTTGGTATGTTGCTCAACATCGAAACGACGTTGTAGTGATTGAATTCTTCTGCCGAGAAAGTTGTTAATAAGACCACACTTAAAATGAGCAAATCAAGTTTAAAGAAAACTGTAAAAACACCGTAAACACAATATTAATTTAAAACCCTATTCAATAATTGAGAATTAAAAAAAAATTAAAAGATATACAAAAACATAATTGTTTAAGAATATATTCTTGCAAAATGCAGTATGAGAAACCATCGAAAAATTTAATAACAAATGACAGTTTGACTTTGACATTTTAACGAAATTCTCATTCGAAATTTTACATTTACTAACACAACATGACTCAGGAAGCACGCATGACGTCAGATCATAATATAAACTATAATAAACATATCGTTTGCATACAATATACCTAGAACTCATTATATAAATTGTTCCTATCCAATCAAAACGAAGAAGAAAATTGTATTCGTAAAGTTTTTCATTGAATCTAATAACTACGATTATATTTTTGTAATATTTGTTATCAATTTTTAACATGGTGGCTAATTGATAAGACTTATTCTTTCTAGCTAATATTTTAAATTATTTTATCAAGTGTTTGTGTTTTAACAGGGTTTTTTGTTTCTTAATCAAAAGAATATGAGTGTGTCATGTTTTTTTAGATTACCTACCCCTTTCATACCTTCTTTATTACCTTAACAATGACAATATAAAAATTAAAAAAATAAAATTACTAAAATTTGTTCATTTTTCATTTTAATGTCTTGCCCATGGTGCAACTATACAAGGTGAGTGCAAATCGACAACAAATACAACACAAAACAGAAACAACAGGCATTTTGTTTGTGTAAAATAATGTACTGCTGTCCAAAATACTTGAAAAAGTATTACTTTTGACATAAGTAAATTGTAAACAAAGTCAGTCAGCTGGGCTACTGCACTCACCTTGTATAGTTGCACCATGGTCTTGCTAATGAGTGAGGTATAGCTTTTAATTAGGGTGCGGTAATACACTAAAAGCAACACAAAACAAATTTTATTTTAGACTAGAATAAACAATTTAGAACCCCTCTCATTCACATACACTCAGCCACACACTAACTCTCAAGTGTTCATTGGAACATGTTCTCAATTGTTTCAGTCTCTTGTGGTCTTGTAGTGAAAATTATGCAATCACTGGCTTAAAATGTATATCACACATTCTTTGCGAGTTATATCAACACTACTGTTGGCGTCGGTCATATTATTACTTCACTCGCACTAATTGGATTTCATTGCCGTTCTGATTTAATGTTTTTATAAAATATTTTGTTTGTTTGCTTTTAGGTTTTAATCGAAAACGAGAAATAAGCGAAACAAGTAAAAGTATTATAAACGAGAGCAATTGCTGGTAAGAAATACAAATTAATAAAAGCCTGAAGAATTTTGCAGTCTACTTTTTGTTTTTCCTTTTTTGTAGACACATCGATTTTAAATTGATATACACAAAACGAACGACCATGGAGAATTTTACTCCTAAGGAGGTTAAAATACTCGAAACTGTCGAAGATATTCAGGAAAGGCGTGAACAAGTCTTGTCCCGTTACAATGAATTCAAAATTGAAACCCGTCAAAAGCGTGAGAAACTCGAAGATTCACGTCGTTTCCAGTACTTCAAGCGTGATGCTGATGAGTTGGAATCATGGATAAATGAGAAACTACAGGCAGCTAGCGAAGAATCGTATCGCGATCCCACAAATCTCCAGGCTAAAATTCAAAAGCATCAAGCCTTCGAGGCTGAGGTGTCAGCCCACAGCAATGCTATTGTTTCCTTGGACAACACCGGACAGGAAATGATTAATCAAAATCATTTTGCCTCAGAGACCATACGTCGTCGTCTCGATGAGTTACATCGTTTGTGGGAATTGTTGTTGAGCCGTTTGGCTGAGAAGGGCCAAAAATTACAGCAAGCTTTAGTCTTAGTCCAATTCTTGCGTCAATGCGAAGAAGTAATGTTCTGGATTAAAGACAAAGAGGCTTTTGTTACAGCCGATGAGTTCGGTCAAGATTTGGAGCATGTTGAAGTATTGCAACGCAAATTCGATGAATTCCAAAAGGATATGGCTTCTCAAGAATACCGTGTTACTGAAGTCAATCAGTTGGCCGACAAGTTGATACAGGATGCTCACCCTGATCGCGATACCATAACAAAACGCAAAGATGATTTGAATGAGGCTTGGCAACGTTTGAAACAACTTGCCATTGTGCGCCAAGAGAAGCTCTTTGGTGCTCATGAAATTCAGCGCTTCAATCGTGATGCTGATGAAACTGTGGCCTGGATTGCTGAAAAAGATGTTGTTCTTTCTTCGGATGACTATGGTCGTGATTTAGCTAGTGTACAGGCCTTGCAACGTAAACATGAAGGTGTTGAACGTGATTTGGCAGCTTTAGAAGATAAGGTTTCCACCTTGGGGGCAGAGGCTCAACGTTTGTGCTCTATTCATGCTGATCATAGCGATCAAATTCGCGACAAACAAGCTGAAATTGCCAACTACTGGCAAAGTTTGAAGGCTAAAGCTGGAGAACGTAAGCAAAAACTGGATGAATCCTATTTCTTGCACCGCTTCTTGGCTGATTTCCGTGATTTGGTGTCCTGGATTAACGGCATGAAAGCCATTATCTCTGCCGATGAATTAGCTAAGGATGTGGCTGGAGCCGAAGCACTTTTGGAGCGTCACCAAGAACACAAGGGAGAAATCGATGCACGCGAAGACAGTTTCAAATTGACCACTGAATCTGGCCAGAAACTCTTGGAACGTGAACATTATGCTGCCGCTGAAATTCAAGAAAAATTGGCTGCTTTGGAAAACGACAAGAGTTCTTTACTCTCTTTGTGGGAAGATAGACGTATCTTGTACGAGCAATGCATGGACTTGCAATTATTCTATCGTGATACCGAACAGGCTGACACCTGGATGGCCAAACAAGAGGCTTTCTTGGCCAATGAAGATTTAGGTGATTCCTTGGACTCCGTCGAAGCTCTAATCAAGAAACACGAAGATTTTGAAAAGAGTTTGGCTGCCCAAGAGGAGAAGATTAAAGCTCTAGACATTTTCGCCACTAAACTTATTGATGGTCAACATTATGCAGCTGATGATGTAGCGCAACGCCGCCAAATGCTTTTGGCCCGTCGTGCTGCTTTGTTGGAAAAATCCAATAGACGTCGTCAGTTGTTAGAAGACTCAAATCGTTATCAGCAATTTGAACGCGATTGCGATGAAACCAAGAGCTGGGTCAGTGAAAAGTTGAAGTTTGCTACCGATGACAGTTATTTGGATCCCACGAATTTAAATGGAAAAATGCAAAAGCATCAAAACTTTGAACATGAACTGAATGCCAACAAATCCCGTATTGAAGACATTACTACTGTCGGCACTGAACTTATCGAAAAAGACCACTACGCTGCTGATCAAATTAATACACGCATGCAAGAGATTGTTGTTCTATGGGAGACTTTAGTTCAAGCTTCCGATAAGAAGGGCTGCAAGTTGCACGAAGCTTGTCAACAACAACAATTCAATCGCACCATTGAAGACATTGAACTGTGGTTAAGTGAAATTGAAGGTCAACTTTTATCAGAAGACCATGGCAAAGACTTGACCTCTGTGCAGAATTTGCAAAAGAAACATGCTCTTTTGGAAGCTGACGTAATGGCTCATCAAGATCGCATTGAAAGCATTAAGGTAGCTGCCAACAAATTTATTGAATCCGGCCATTTCGATGCCGATAACATTCGTCAAAAAGAAGGCAATTTATCTTCCCGTTATGCCGCTTTGGCCGCCCCCATGTCTGAACGTAAACAACATTTAATGGACTCTTTGCAAGTGCAGCAACTGTTCCGCGATTTGGAAGATGAGGCTGCCTGGATACGCGAAAAAGAACCAATTGCCGCTTCAACCAACCGCGGTAGAGACTTGATTGGCGTCCAGAATCTCATTAAGAAACATCAAGCTGTCTTGGCTGAAATTAATAACCATGAAGCTCGTCTTTTGAATGTTATCAGCTCCGGTGAAAACATGTTAAAGGATCAACCATTTGCCAGTGAAGACATACGCCAACGTTTGGATGCTTTGCAAGATCAATGGAATAACTTGAGAGACAAATCCAATCAACGTAAACAAGACTTGGAAGATTCTCTGCAAGCCCATCAATACTTTGCCGATGCCAATGAAGCAGAATCTTGGATGCGTGAGAAGGAACCTATTGCAACTGGCAATGATTACGGAAAAGATGAAGATTCCTCTGAAGCTCTTTTGAAGAAGCATGAAGCGTTGGTTTCTGATTTGGAAGCTTTTGGAAATACTATTCAGGGATTGCAAGAACAGGCCAAGAACTGCCGCCAACAGGAGACCCCTGTTGTGGACATCACAGGCAAAGAATGTGTTGTAGCTTTATACGACTACACCGAGAAGAGTCCCCGTGAGGTGTCCATGAAGAAGGGTGATGTTTTGACCCTTTTGAATTCGAACAACAAAGATTGGTGGAAGGTAGAGGTTAACGATCGTCAAGGTTTCGTCCCAGCTGCCTATATTAAGAAAATCGAGGCCGGCCTAAGCGCTAGTCAACAGAACTTAGTGGATAACCACTCTATTTCTAAGCGTCAGGCTCAAATTAATTCCCAATACGACAATTTGCTTACATTGGCCCGTGAACGTCAAAATAAATTGAATGAAACTGTTAAGGCTTATGTCTTGGTCCGTGAAGCCGCCGATCTTGCTAACTGGATCAAAGACAAAGAGAACCATGCCCAAATCGCTGATGTCGTTGGCGAAGATTTGGAAGAAGTTGAAGTATTGCAAAAGAAATTCGATGATTTCAACGACGACTTGAAAGCCAACGAAGTACGTTTGGCCAACATGAATGAGATTGCCATACAATTGACTTCTTTGGGTCAAACTGAGGCAGCCATGAAGATTCAAACCCAAATGCAAGACTTGAATGAAAAATGGAATAATCTGCAAACTTTGACTGCCGAGAAGGCCAGTCAATTAGGTTCAGCCCATGAAGTGCAACGTTTCCACCGCGACATCGATGAGACCAAAGATTGGATTGCCGAAAAAGAGAATGCTCTCAACAATAATGATTTGGGCAAAGATTTGCGCAGCGTACAAACTTTGCAACGCAAACACGAGGGTGTCGAACGCGATTTGGCTGCCTTGCGCGATAAGATCCGCCAATTGGACGAGACTGCTAATCGCTTAATGCAATCTCACCCGGATACTGCCGAGCAGACTTATGCTAAACAAAAGGAAATCAATGAAATGTGGGATCTTATAATTACAAAGTCCACAGCTCGTAAAGAAAAACTTCTAGACTCTTATGACTTACAACGTTTCCTCAGCGACTATCGCGATCTTCTGGCTTGGATCAATTCCATGATGAGTTTGGTTACCTCCGACGAATTGGCAAATGATGTTACTGGAGCCGAGGCTCTAATCGAAAGACATCAGGTATGTTACGGTTTCCAATTTGTCACTTAAACTAAAGCTTTTGTATAAAGCAGCTTAAATATGAAATGAAAACACCTTTAGGTGTCTTTGTTTAGGCTAAACTTTTAAGTGAATATTATGCTTTACATACATTTTTACAATTTTAGAATCATTGATTAAAATAAATTGTATTTCTGTTTTGTTTGTCGCTTTTGAAAAAAAAAAAAACATGGGTGACGTGTGCGATATGATTTACCAATTTCCGGAAAATCTGGAATTTGTTTTCAACAACAATACCACAACACAAACACACACACGCTCTATTCTTATTTGTTTAATCTGTCATTCATTCAATCATGCATTCATTGATTAAATCTCTGTTTTTGTGTCATTTGGAGTTTAAACTCATGCATATAAATTTACATTTTTTATTTTATTTTTTACAAAATTCATGCGTCTGTGTGTGTTTTTTAGGCTCATCGTTCTGAAATCGAATATATGTATGGAAATAGTAGCGCCAAAAGCTTCTTCCATCCAACACCAAAAGAGGTAGTTTTCACCATTCACCATCAAAGTTTCTATTATACTTTTTTTTTCTAATTTTTGTTGTACAAAATTTTAATGTTACTTTTTTTATTATTTCGTTATCAATGAAAAAAGAGTAAATTCCTAAAATGTTTGTTACGCACTATTACTACCATTTGCAAAATAATTTAATTTCCTAATCAAATGACTATTGTATTATAGTTTAATTGTGTTTACTTTTACTTTTATCTTTCCTAATTCAATTGTTAATCTAATGCAAGCATTTCATACATGCCTACATTTAATAATACATACATTCATTACATTATCAAAATGTGTTCTACACTTTCCATTACGATTTATGTGTATATCAATCATATCATAATCATTACAAATCGAATCAATTCAAATCGTACAACAACCACACATCATACCAAACAATCCACCTATAAATACGTACTTACTTGCATATCCACTCAAATATTGTTTCTAAATGAGTTGTCATTCATTTTAGTTTGGTTTCCAGAAATTCGAGTACCATTGTATATCGATATAATTGAATTTTTTTTTTTTAAATATTTTTAAAATAATTGTTGAATATTTTCCTATTTAACCTGATAATTTAGTTACCTCTTCCACTAAATAGAGAATATCTAACGATTTTCGTGTGCTAAAAAAACTTTAAACGTTGTCTTTCCCCTAACATTTGTTTAATCTAACTCAAATTATTCCTTATAGTTACACTAACAAAATTGTATATGCATACTCGTACATACATACTTATTATGTTCATAAATGAAGGTGCTACCTTTCGTTTATATGAAATTGTTCCTTTTTGAAAAGCTAATTTTAATATCCTGGTAAAAAAATACCCTTTATGAAATTGACCCATTTTGTATCAGCTTTTAAAATCCAAACTTAATCAAAATTAGTTTCTTTGACTTTCCTTTCCTAGTTTCACATAAAGCAAACGCCAGTTTTTATCATATCAATTAAGTATCAATTGAATTCTAAGTATGAATATATAAACTTAATCTGAACTTCACAGGAAAAAGTTCAAAAAGACCAACAATTTTGTCACCTTTTGCTTAAGTGGAGAAGTTATTAACATACATACATATTTTATAACAATAAATACAAATTTAAAGGTAAATACTACTAGATTTGCGGTAACAATTTAGTTGTGCGTTTAAAACACAGCATAACATATTTACTGAGGCACCTCAATTTGCTAGAATCGTTTGAGATTTTATGTCATTATACACCACCACAGAGTCAAATTTGTTGTTAAACTAAGGTGCTCGCTGGTAATCAATAATTTCAATTAAACAACGTTTTCTTGAATCGTTCATATATCATTTAACTTTAGAGTGATTTAAATTCCACCAAGTTTCTTACTAAACCGACCCACACATCGAAACTAAAAAATAAGTAAATAAAAAAATCCTTAACATGAAACATATCTCTCAAATATTTAAGATGAAATAAAATTTCTAACTTGGTGAAGGATATAAAACAGAATTGAAATCAACAACATACGTACTTTCGTTGTATACAAACATTGAAGGTATGAAATGGGTTAAAGCGCACTATACCATTCATTGAAATGGTGCATTTCACTGGGACACAATAAAGGATTTCTAAAAATCGTTTACCATTAATCCGGTGGATACATTAATTTTCATTGTCAATCATAATAGAAATAATTCTTAAGTCTTAAGCTTTAAAATGCAGTTTAATGTTAATGGTTTTTAATTCATTGTATAAACGGGGCTCCTAAAGAATTGTAGACCATTAAATTCTAATTGAAATTATTATATTTAACCATTTAACCATTAAGTCACTTGTAAATTCTTAAAATTCTTTAGAACTCCGTGGCACATGTGTTTTACAATTTAACTGGGCGCCTTTAAATCAATTTTTATCTAACACAACCACAAGTGGTTCAATAAAAATTAAACAAAAAGAACAAAATTAATGTGAATTACATATTTTCTTATCTGAATATTGTTTATAACCAACGCTATGTTTGTATCCATTTATTATATGTTGTCTAACATTTGGGTTGTAACAAAGAGAAACATTTAAACATTTATTCCAATTGTATGTTCTTGAAAATAACATTTGAATTCTAAATCTTCCCCATTCCCGCCGTTGCGCTCATTTAGGAACACCGTACTGAAATAGATGCGCGTGCTGGTACTTTTGGTGCCTTTGAACAATTTGGAAACGAATTGTTGCAAGCCAATCATTATGCGTCACCCGAGATCAAGGAGAAAATTGAAGATTTGGCCAAGACGCGCGAAGAATTGGAGAAGGCCTGGACCGAACGTCGTTTGCAGTTGGAGCAAAACCTCGATCTGCAATTGTATATGCGTGATTGTGAATTGGCCGAAGCTTGGATGTCAGCTCGTGAAGCCTTCCTTAATGCCGATGATGTCGATGATAAGGGTGACAATGTAGAAGCTTTGATTAAGAAACATGAAGATTTCGATAAGGCCATTAATGGTCATGAAGAAAAGATTGCCGCTTTGCAAGTTCTCGCTGATACGTTGATCAATCAAAATCATTATGCGGCTGATTTGATTGATGATAAGCGTAAACAAGTCTTGGAACGCTGGCGTCATTTGAAGGAGGGTCTTATTGAGAAACGTTCTCGTTTGGGTGATGAACAAACCCTGCAACAATTCTCACGCGATGCTGATGAGATTGAGAATTGGATTGCTGAGAAATTGCAATTGGCCACCGAGGAAAGCTACAAGGACCCAGCCAACATCCAATCCAAACATCAGAAACATCAGGCATTCGAAGCTGAATTGGCTGCCAATGCCGATCGTATTCAAAGTGTTTTGGCCATGGGTGAAAATCTGATTGACAAGAAGCAATGTTCTGGCTCCGAAGACGCCGTCCAGAAACGTCTTACCCAAATCGCCGATCAATGGGAATACCTCACCCACAAGACGACCGAGAAGTCGTTGAAGCTGAAGGAGGCCAACAAGCAGCGCACCTACATTGCTGCCGTCAAAGATTTGGACTTTTGGTTGGGCGAAGTTGAGTCTCTACTCACCACCGAAGACTCTGGCAAAGATTTGGCTTCGGTGCAAAATCTCATGAAGAAACATCAATTGGTTGAAGCTGACATTGTTGCCCATGAAGATCGGATTAAGGACATGAATAAACAGGCTGATTCGTTGGTTGAAAGTGGCCAATTCGATAGTGCTGGCATCCAAGAGAAACGCCAAAGCATCAATGAACGCTACGAACGCATTTGCAATTTGGCTGCTCATCGTCAAGCTAGACTTAACGAAGCTTTGACTCTGCATCAATTCTTCCGCGACATCGCCGATGAAGAGAGCTGGATTAAGGAGAAGAAATTATTGGTTGGTTCCGATGATTATGGCCGTGATTTGACCGGTGTGCAAAACCTCAAGAAGAAACATAAGCGTCTCGAGGCTGAATTGGCTTCCCACGAACCCGCCATCCAAGCTGTTCAAGAAGCCGGCGAAAAACTTATGGATGTATCCAACTTGGGAGTTCCAGAAATTGAGCAGCGCCTCAAGGCTCTCAACCAGGCTTGGGCTGAATTAAAGAATTTGGCTGCTACTCGTGGTCAGAAATTGGATGAATCCCTAACTTACCAACAGTTCCTGGCTCAGGTCGAAGAGGAGGAAGCCTGGATTACCGAAAAACAACAATTGTTGTCAGTCGATGATTATGGTGATTCTATGGCTGCCGTTCAAGGTCTCTTGAAGAAACACGATGCGTTTGAAACTGACTTTGCTGCCCACAAAGATCGTTGTGCCTTGATCTGTGAACAAGGAACCGATTTGGTTGAGGCCAAGAATCATCACGGTGACTCCATTAGTCAGAGATGCCAACAATTACGCAATAAACTTGACAATTTGAATGCTTTGGCTGCCAGACGCAAGGGTTCTTTATTAGACAACTCCGCCTACTTGCAGTTCATGTGGAAGGCCGATGTTGTAGAATCCTGGATAGCTGATAAGGAGAACTACGTACGCTCCGATGAATATGGACGTGATCTTTCGACGGTTCAAACTTTATTGACAAAACAAGAGACATTTGATGCTGGTAAGTTTATTTTGATTATAAGTACTAGGATTTGAAGAGATGTTTTTATTTTTATTGTGTGTCTCATTCAGGTCTTAATGCTTTCGAACAAGAGGGAATCCATAATATCACCACTCTGAAGGATCAACTCATCAATGCAAACCATGCCCAATCACCAGCCATACTTAAGCGTCACGAAGATGTCATTTCACGCTGGCAGAAATTGCGTGATTCCTCCGAGACACGCAAACAACGTTTATTGGCCATGCAGGAACAATTCCGCCAAATCGAAGAACTCTACTTGACATTCGCCAAGAAGGCTTCAGCCTTTAATTCTTGGTTCGAAAATGCCGAAGAAGATCTTACCGATCCTGTTCGTTGCAATTCGATCGAAGAAATTCGCGCTCTTCGCGATGCCCACGCCCAATTCCAAGCTTCATTGTCATCGGCTGAAGCTGACTTCAAGGCATTGTCCGCTCTTGACCAGAAAATTAAGAGCTTCAATGTTGGACCCAATCCGTACACCTGGTTCACCATGGAAGCTCTTGAAGAAACTTGGCGCAATTTGCAAAAGATCATAGAGGAACGAGATGGCGAATTGGCCAAAGAAGCAAAACGTCAAGAGGAGAATGATAAATTGCGCAAAGAATTCGCTAAGCATGCCAATCTATTCCATCAGTGGCTAACCGAAACTAGGTAAGTTTTGATTAGAATTTACGATTGCTAAAGCAAACTCACGTGGAAATATGAATCTTTTTATTTGGTATCAAAGGTTCTTGGGCAAATTATTATTATTTATTTTTTAAAAACTAATTTGCACTTGGCACTTCATATTAAATATGTTTTACACACCTCTTAATTTTTCTAGGTTTTATATGCTGGGTTATAATGGTCAAGGGTAATAATTTATTTACTTTTTTTTAACTCTTCGTAATGAATCAATTTTAAACCAAGCGAAAATCTTGTTTTAAACTACATACATATGTGTTGCCTTGTCTGTCTCTTTTTCTTTAACTCAAGTTAACCAAAAATAAATTTTGCAAAATTGCCCAACTAACTGTGTTGTATTATATGAATATCTTTTTATATATATTATCGAAAATTCTTTTCGGATTTCTACAACTGTATGAAAAACTAATTGTCGCCGCCGATTGCTTTTTGTAAAAATATAAATAATTTATAACACAAATATATATATGTTCATGTAAATCTTGAAAGGGTACTTATAGCAAGGTGTCGACACACCCTTTCAGCCTAACCCCACCAAATAAATATAACAAACGACACGCTGTATTATAAAAAAAGCTTTATATATTTATTTTTTATATACTATTTTATGCATGAATAATTTAAACAATTTAATAGCAAAATGAAATGTTGATGTCAAACGATTCCTTCATTATACAGAACTTATTCGCCATTTAAATTTTATCGTGTAAAATAATTGTCAGTTACAATTTGTTACCATCGATTTATTTTAAAATTTTTGTAGAGTATTGAATTTGTTTATACTAGCGGAAGGAAGCATTACACAAAACTCACATAAGTTTAAGAATTTTGGTGTCGTGATAAGGAACTTTTATAAATGCATTTGCAAAATTATTTACACAATATTAAAGATTAACTGTCAGTTCCACGATCTCGAATGATAATTGAGTTTTACCTTCAGATTTACACTTTTTAATATAATATTTTGTTAAAAATCAAGTAAGAGTGCTATATTCGGCTATACCGAATCTTATATACCCTTCACCTTTGTTGTGGATGCATAATTGTATTATATACATACATACATACAAACATATATATATTATATAGTTACGTTTTTTACCTTTTAAAAACGGTGTTTTATTTCCTTTAAATAAACCGGATTCTTTTTAATTGCAAACTAAAAGCATCAAGTAGTTTGAAGAAAATTTAAGGAGTCTATCTATTTAAATGTACACAAACACAATTAAAAATGAACACTGTCTTTTTACACACTTATATTACGATTTAAGAACACTTTGATGTTTACATCAAACGGTTGGCCGTGTTAGTCTATTTATACAGCAATCATAATTTCTGGAAGGTTCGAAACTAAGATACTAGAATGTTCATGACTGCAAGTCTAGAATATTCAACCAAAGTCCTTAGAACTCAATTGCTATGTTTATAACAGTTTATAAAAATAATGTTTATAAATCAAAACTACTACAAATGATAAACAAGTTGTATGTCGATAAACACGCCATCTGTTGATAAAGTTGTTCGTAAAAATATTAATACACTTTGTTTGATAGTTTTTTTGATGAAATTTTCAGAGGTTGTCTCGGATTTTTGCTGATTTTAAATAGCAAACTTCTCGAAAGCATGTCTGACAGAATTATTGAAGATTTGGATCCCGAAGATATCTGGGCACTTCAGAAAATTGACAGACACATGGACATGGCTTAATAGACTCCGCTATCTATAAGGATCCAGAATATATATACTTTATAGTGTCGGGAAATTATATTGTGGAAATTACAAACGGAATGACAAACTTATATGTATATGTTGTCCCTTCACCTTCATGAGAATATATAAAAATTAAATTATGAGAGGCATTTTAAGTATTAGGCCGCGTTTTCACTATGTCATTTTTGTTGTCCAAATTGTTATCAATTTTATGAAAACGGGTTGTCATCTATGTTTGCAATCATGATATGACAACCCGTTTTCAAACAATTGCCAACAATTTGGACAATTTGACAACAAAAATTACATAGTGAAAACCAAGCATTAGTTTTTTGTGTTCTTGCTTATTCTGGAAACTGAAGAGTTAAAACTCTCTGTGTTAATTTTAACCAAAACTAATCATTTTGCTTATTTAAAGTATAATTTATATATATATATAATATTTATTTGATCTTGAAACATTTAATCATGAAAAACTGTTTTAAATCTGAGCTATACATCGCATTAGCATCTACTTTTAAAATATAAATACATTAATGTTAAAGTAATAGTAGATTTTCTAATTCTTAAAAAATGTTTATTAATTAAATTTTGATAAATTTTGTAACACTTTTTCTGTGTTAATAACCTTTTTTTATTTAAATATAAATTTTTTTTATTTGAAAGGGTTTTTTTTAGTGAAAAATTATGTTAAAAAGATTTTTAATGTGATTTGCGATTTTTAGATTTTTAGAAAAAACTTCAATAACAATCATCAAAAAAGTATATCTGACATAAAAATCCGCTTCCGAATTTTATAGATTAAATCCTGCCACATTTTTGTATAGACTAAGTTAACGTTAAGATAGATAAGATTTATATATTTAGCCAGCACAATTAATCACTCACTAAATTACAATTTTTAATAATGCTTTTTCATAAATCCGAAATACTTTTATTTCATATAAAATTTTAATAACTCCTCTTTCTCAATGTATAGAACATCTATGATGGAAGGTTCCGGTTCTTTGGAACAACAACTGGAAGCACTTCGCGTCAAAGCCACAGAAGTACGCGCACGTCGTGTTGATCTTAAGAAAATTGAAGAGCTTGGCGCTTTATTGGAGGAACATTTGATATTGGACAATCGCTATACGGAACATTCAACAGTCGGTTTGGCACAGCAATGGGATCAATTAGATCAACTGTCAATGAGAATGCAACACAATTTGGAACAACAGATACAGGCACGCAATCACTCGGGCGTTTCCGAAGATTCCCTCAAAGAATTCTCTATGATGTTCAAACATTTCGACAAGGATAAGAGTGGTAAACTCAATCATCAAGAATTTAAATCCTGCTTACGTGCTCTCGGCTACGATCTGCCCATGGTGGAAGAAGGCCAGCCTGACCCAGAATTTGAAGCCATTTTGGATGTGGTAGACCCCAACCGCGATGGCTACGTTTCCCTGCAAGAATATATTGCCTTCATGATTTCCAAAGAAACCGAGAATGTGCAATCCTACGAAGAAATCGAAAATGCTTTCCGCGCCATTACTGCCTCCGATCGTCCCTATGTTACCAAAGAAGAATTATATTGCGTAAGTATTCGTTTGTCATTTAAACCTTTTAAATTGTAACCACTGCATTTCATTTCCATTTTTTCTTGCAGAATCTTACCAAGGACATGGCCGACTATTGTGTGCAGCGAATGAAGCCTTACTCGGAACCCCGCTCTGGACAACCCATTAAAGATGCTCTAGATTATATTGAGTTTACACGAACTCTTTTCCAGAATTAAATTATGCTTTTATATATTTTATATTTATCTTATAATTTCAATCTTAAAAAAACCCACAACAAACCAGAAAATATATATGCTTATATTTAATTTATGCTCTTAAAAACCACAAACACTTTTCAATTAATACAATTAAAAAAAGAAATATGTATGAAAAACTTTACAAGCTCACAGCCGATACTACAGACTTTATACAATGCAAAATACCTAGATTAGAATTTTAATGTTGTCTTCTTTATTTTCTACTTTTTAAGCATCCCTCCCTCATAATGCATTTAATCACAAGAAAAAAGCCAAATATTTCGATCATACCCTCTTCAGTAGCTTTGATGTTTTTTTAATTCATGTTAGTTAAAACAAGTAAAAAAAAATTTAAAATTGAAAACTTGTTTCATTAAAACGTGTTTTTCAAACTTTTATAACTATTATAATCCAATAGCAATTTGTCCTTTTATAGTTATTCGACAATATATCAATCTGAAAGATGTATATGTATTGATTCAAATAAATAATATTAAATTTAACTATACTTGTGTTTTCTATTTGAAGATTCGAGTCTTGGAAATATAAAAATAGAAGACAATGAAATATGGTAGGATTTGCATCCCTACTATGTAGTTAGTGAAATAAAAATCTAAATTTCTTCGTTTTTATAAAAAAAACCCTTAAAATTTATTGTTTAACTCAAAAATTAATGTTTATAAGGTATTATTAAACATTTTTAATATTAAATACTAAATCAAAGCATTAAATAAACAATAGGTAGGTATAAAAAATAAAATTACAAAGACAAAAAAATTCCCTAGTTTTGCATAATTTTTTTTAATGAGCGCTGGTTGTTGAATAGGAAAAATGCTGTTTGCTTGTGATTCGCCATCTGCGAATCTACAAGAGCTTTTCAATCCAGTCGGTGAGATTGTTGAGGTCGCCATCCTTAGCAGAGCCTTCATAAAACTGAATGTTTTGTTGTAAATGTGACCATTCAAAATCTTTTCCAGGTTTACCTAAATAGATAGGTTTATTACAATCATCATCGCCTACTGATTGCAGTTTACGACTGCGTGTATCACGTATGATATTCCTGTAGTTACACATGACAAATGTATTAATTATGCTGTAAACTTTTTAAAATAAAACAAGCAACTTACATTTCTTTTTCCAATGATGTCTTAATAACTTGTACACTTTTAGCTGTAGCTAAATCTTGTTTATTGCAAATTACCACAAATTTGCAGGGCAAAGTAGCCGAATCGGTTAGGATGGTATAAAGAGCACTAGAATTGGAAAGTTTTATATAAATATCGGGTATAATAACCTTCCGCTAAACCAACTTACTCTGCCACATCACGTATATCTTTTTGTATGGTCACCGAGTCCAGAACAAATATAATTCCTTTGGCTATTTTCTTATATTGTTCGAAACATTTCTCTCTTACTCGGTAGTGGCCAGGAATGTCTACAATACGAGCGGATAAGTTGCCAATCTTATAGTCAGACACATTTTCCTTAATGGAAGTGAAAGTTTCTGGAAACTTATTATGCAAAACTCGCATAAATATGGAACTTTTGCCAGCTTCATTTATGCCAGCCAGTACAAAATCTCGTCGGGCTGAAGATCTTTTACGTAAAATTACAAATAATGCTAAAGGAATGTTTTACAATAAATAAACATTAGAGAAACTCCACATTATCTGTTGAATTTGACATTCTTACCCACTGCTATAAAGCCCACAACCATAGCCACCAATATTGGTGTCATATTCAGTTCACCCAATTTAATGGGTTCTCCATTTCTTTCTCTTTTTTGTATTTGGTCCATGAGAATTAATTTTTATATTGAATTTTACTTAATTTAATGTTAAAAAAACAATAAATTTTCATCACAATCGTCAATCGGCCACGCAAGAAACAATGCAAATATGTCAAAAAATAGTATTGTAAATAAATATCATTCGCCTTTTTAGCACGCAAAAATGCAACACTCTTTGTCAGAAATAACTCTGTTTTTAGAAGTACGGCTGAACGCCAGCAGCCAATAGAGGGCGTGTACCTTTTTTTGAGATAAAATGTCTGCATAAAATTCCCATATTCTTTTTTTTTTAAAGTTTGCATAAATAACTAACCGGGGTTTTCTTAATCGGAAGAGCAGACAGCATACAAACAGAAAATCAGAACGACCGACTATGACTATGACTGAAAAAAGATGGTGGCCGACGATGACAAAAATCGGGGGAGGGAGAGAGGAGGAGAAAAAAAAGTACGAGACCCTCCTCTTCCCCGCAGGACCAACGGAAGGAATTTTTTTGCTCATGTTTGGTGGTGAATTAAAAAAAGTGGCGAATTAAATCGTGGTGAGTATAAAAACTGTTTTTTGGAAATTCACTACAAATACCGTTATTCGAAATTTTTCAAGGCCATTGAAAATTTGTCATCCTAAAAGTAGGCAAAGAATGCTGTTTTTACAGTTTTACAGGGTGGTTACTGAATTAGAAAGAAAAAAGTGTTGATGGACACATTTTTATGTATAAAAAAGTTGTCAGGAATCAGTGTTAGCGAATGCACGTCAGTGTGTGTTTATGAACATTACTATCAACATTGTTTCACTGCGTTATCATTCAAAAAAGTATCTCTTTCTCTGTTAAGAAAATGTTTTAAAACGTCAGGGGAGTGGAAGGCCAATGTAAGCGGCAATCATCTTAAATAAACGTTTATTAGTGAGTACATTGTGTAAAAAGAATTAGGAAAATGGAAATAAATTTTAATTTTTAACTAAACTCATAAACCAATGTTTTTTAATTGTAAAATCGTAACAATGCAATAATAAAGCAGATTGCTAGAAATTAATTAAGATATTAAGGAATTTTTTTAAATAATTTTTTAAAAATCTAGTTCATAATAATGATTGTTAAGAAAATAAAGATGGGGGTTGTATTTGAGATCCCTAGATATCAATTCTATACTAAATGAGAAACCATTCATAATTACTGTTACGTTACTGTTACCTTTCAAAAACGATAATTTCCTTTTAATAATTACAAAATAAAAGCGTCAAGTAGTTTATAATGAGTTTTTATTTATTTAAATGTACAAAATAATTTAAGTATATCTTTCTTTTTTAATATTCTTATATGTAATTTACTTTATTAACATACTTAAATTATAGTTTGAGAACGCTTTGATGTTCGCTTAACACGATGACTCATTATTTACATTAGCGCCATATTCTAGTAATTTCCGGCGGCATCTAGAGACGACAATCAAAAATTCCTTTCAATAATCAACCAAAGCCATTAAAAACTCAATATTAATATTAATTATGTTAATAAGATCGTGTTATCAATAATGTGTGTAAATAGAAACTTCTACAAATGCAGATGTTGATAATCATGTTGTATATTGCTAAACATGCTGTATGTTAATACCAGCCGTTACAAACCGTTAAATTTAAATTGAAATATGAACAATATAGTATTGTTACGAAATTGTATCAATTAAATAAATTAAAACTTAATGGTTTTAACGTATGATTTCAACATCCATCATCTATTGTATACATTGCCATGGTATTGACAGAGTTGTTGAGGAAGACGGCATTGCATACTCATTCTCGAAGTATAACACTCTTGAGTGGTTCTCCTGGATAATGCTGGAAATTGCTAAAAGCAGTCATTGGATTAACGTCAAACGGTATTACCACCAGTGTACCATAAGTGTGAGTATTAAGAAAGAGTGTGTAATCAAATTGTTGTTGTGTAAATTTGAACAATTTGATTTTCACTAAATGAGTCCGTTATTATGAAGTGTTATGTTAACAACCATAATTTTTAATGCGTTGAAATTTCTACAGCAACTAAAAGTCTTATAATAAATAACATGCGCATGTTCCAAAAAAAAAGGCGCATAAAAAGAAAACCTGTAAGAAACAAGGATTCAAATTGAAATTTAAACTTTGGCAAAATAAGAACAAATTGAAAATAATTACAGTCAACACCAGCCATCCCGGGCAGCATACATAAAACAAATTCCTTATTTAACGACGGCAAGATGTTTTAAAAATTACGTTTTGTTCATAATGATAGTCGTTGCTTGCAACCAACTTTTAAACACTTCTCTTTAGGTCTTGGCGCACAATACAGATTTCGTCAAAGAAACAAACAAACATGTTCACATGTTCTTCGATGCATTGATTGAATTACTGGCGAAAGCTAAATATTTAACAAAAAAATCGTTTAAAGTTTCTTTCCCATTCACATTCACAACAAAAAATCCCCAGAAAGAGTGAGAAGTTACACCTTCTGGCCTGACTATGGCAAGGGAATCATCATCATTGTCGTCGTCATCACAAACCATCCTCTTATGTATCATTGTTAGCCGTTAATAGCTAGTTATACTTGAGAGTATGTAGGTCCAATTTAGTTAGTGATGGTGATTCTAGTGAAGATGGTAACGACCAAAACAACCAACAAAAGAAAAAGACTTTGTAACTATGTATGTATGTATGTATGTATGTATGTATGTACTCGTATACATACATATGTATATGTATGTATGTATGTACGACAGCGTGCTGTTTGTTAAGTTTGTTGTTGGCTTAACAAGGTGCCGCAGCGACAAGGTGCTAAATGACAGCCAATTATGTATTATGACTGCAGGGCTTTTAAAAATGCTTTCGTCGCCTCGATCATGACGTGATAATTATGGTGTAACAGCGTCAAGATTTATACCGTGTACTTGGTTTGTAACGATGTGTTAAAATAAATTTCATTTTATGAAACATCGATGTCGTTACAAAAATCCACAAATCTTAAATAAAATATCACCTCCTGCTATTACTATTCACAACTACTCGTTCGTGTAAGCGTGTGTTGTCTGCACAAAGTAAACTGTCAGCAGACAATTGAAAGCGAGCTATAATTTCGTACGACACCATATCCACAAGCAATAAAAATGTTTGAAATAGAAATTGAGCTACGATCTCTTATTACAAAACGATGGGGACATGTTTTCATGAAATATGAATTTTATGAAATTTATATTTTTTTCTATACAGCAGTTGTAGAAAATATTTATTAGCAAACATTTTGAAATGGATTTAACAAATTCTTCCAGTTTATAAATTTAAAAATGTACATATGTATATATATATACCTCTTATGATATTATACCTTCATGATTTTAGCTTGAACTATTTATTCCATCAATGTTTTTTGTTAGAAATTGTCACACTTGGAATTAGTTCTTTCAATATACATATATATTATACATACTCGTATAACATTTATGGCTAAATTCACAGCAAAGGCTTAACTAATGACTCTTTATTCGCAATGCTTAGTTTGCTATAAGAATACCAAGTAATATTTAAACAATAGTTAGTATTTTAGTTTACCAATGGTTAACTAATGACCGAGAATTCGGCCATTAAACAGACTTAAATTTTATTTATAGGTAGTTTATTGAGCTTGAAGATGCAACACAGCAAAATATAATATTTAATATATAAAATTAATAAAAAAAGTGCAACTTATTTGGTTGAAAATTGTGAGAGAGTTCCAGTTATTGCAAGAAATTTTATCTACTCTCACAATCGGTTTAAAAAATGCGCAACATAAAAGGATTTTTTTGCGTAGCTTATGCATCAGATTAATCCAAATCGTTTACAGATCCATCACAAATGTTTTTTTATTTCGTTTTTTTAAACAATAAACTTTTATAATGCATTTTTCGCCAATTTAAAATTTTTGGCAAATTAATTTTTTTTTGCAAAGAAATTAAAAGATTTTTTAAGAGTTTCCATTCCGTTCTTTTAGAATTAGAATGTGTTCTATAGAACTAGTCTTGAAATTACTCGTACTTAAAAATCACAATATTTTTATACTGAACGAATTCGGAAGTGTTTGCGATATCACTAGTTCTGAGTTTAATTTATTTGGAACAATTTCTAAAACGGTGTCTAGATAAATTCATTTTCAAATTCATAAAAGTGTTGCTAAATTCTTAATCATTTCCAATGCAAATGGTGTAGTAGACATCAATGTAAACATTTCATAAATTATGATTATAGGTTTCAATATTGAAAGAGAAGTGAAATGCTCCAAAACAACAACCTGCAGCCATACATAAAGACATATTATATACTCGTATGTATGTATTTACATATGAACATAAAGAAAGAAACTAGGTTGATCGACAAATAAAAAATAATAATAACAAGGACTGATTACTTACATATGTACATACATACATACATACAGGAGTATGTAGGTTTTCTAAATGACAATCATTTGTCATAATATGTATGAAAAAGTCAAAGAGAATGAAAAAGTATGTGCAGTAAGTAAAAAATTTACAGACAATTTTTTAAAAGGAATCGGTAATGAAATTTTCCTTATTCATATGTTTGTTTAAAGGTATAAATCATATGCCAAATTCATAAAATTTCTTCGTTTTAAATATTTTTTTTTTTCAAACAGACAATTAGCATTCGTGTTTAACTTAACCTATATACAGTGGTTCACAGCTTATTTTATGCTGTGCATTTCTTTTTGTTTTCAAATCTCCATAACTAACAGGAACTTAAAAAACAAATTGGTGTCATTTAAAAGAAAAAATGTTTTGGTCTGACAAACAAAAATTATTTATTGCAAAAATGTAAAAACGGCTCGTTTTTTACGTCACAGCTTATTTTATGCAGGTTGGTGGTTTTTCGTTATTCCTTTTTTCTATTTCTGTCAATATTTTCTGTTGAATTGCGAATCCGAATTTGTAATGTCAAGTGTCAATTTAAAATTGTTCAAATGAGTCGTAAAATGATAGAAGAACGAGCAATTTCAAAATGGACACTCGCATCGAAAAATAGCATAAATCGTTAATATTAAAGATTCCACAGTCAAAAAAAATCATTAAACGCTTCATTCATAAAAATCAGGTCCAAAACAAAGGCAGATAAAATTTTCAATGAGCATGATAAGCGACACATTTTAAGAATAATAAGGGCAAATCCAAGGCTATCAGCTTAATAACAGGCCTCCGAAGTTGAAGCTGACATGGGCAAACAATGTTGCGTTGAAACTGTTCATCGTGTACAGACTGCACAGACTTTATGTCAGCTGCTGGTACTGCTAATTTAACATTTGTTGAAGCAATCATGAACAAGTTCAAGTATCTTCGGATTTTTAAAGACAAACATTTTCGATTTTACCAGGATAACGATCTAAGACACATATCGGGTATTGTGCAAACGTGGCTAATATACAACTGCCCACATGCAATGATGAATGTATTACCCAAAAATTGGTCGCCTTAAGTCTGTTGTATATAATAAAGGCTATCACAGCAAATATTAAATTGTGTAATTGCCAGTTTTAATTTCAAGTTTTCGAAACCCATACGTGTCTGCATAAAATAAGTTGTGACGTGAAAAAACGAGCAAAATATACATTTTAGCAATAAAAATGTACATTTTTGTTTGTAACTGCCGAATTCATAAAAAATAAAGTAGGTTTGAAGTGTGCTTTTAGACAAAATTTTCATACAAAAATTTCTTAAAGTACATTTGAAGTATACTTTAATTTTTTATGAATAAGGGCATAAGCATGGTGCAACTATACAAGGTGAGTACAATCAAATCGACAACAAATACAACACAAAACAGAAACAACAGGCATTTTGTTTGTGTAAAATAATGTACTACTGTCAAAAATACTTGAAAAAGTATTACTTTTGACATAAGTAAATTGTAAACAAAGTCAGTCAGCTGGGCTACTGCACTCACCTTGCACCATGGACATGACACCAATTTCTTTTCTAAATTCCTGTTAGTTTTCTTTCTATGGAGCTTTGAAAACAAAAACAAAAAACGCACTGCATACAATAAGCTGTAAACCGGCCTAATTGTGAACCTCGGTTTATAATTTTTTTTTAACAAATTCTTTGTTAGTATTTTATTCTCATTCAACAATAATTGTTTTAATTGCTTGATTACTGATTATCTTACATTTGCAATTTAGACCATTATTAAAGAATCTAGAGAATATTTTATAATTCCATATTAAAAATCGACTTTTTTTTAGAGGAAATCAGATTAGCTTCCTGCTTCAATTTAAAACAATATTAAAGGAGCTGTAGCCAATGTTGTAATTCTATATTGAAAATTGATTTTTGTTTAGGAATGTATGTAAGATTTTACAGATTGTCTTTTTTTTTAATTTTACCAATGTTATAGGTATGTATGTATATGTATATGTATATGTATATGTATATGTATATGTATATGTATATGTATATGTATATGTATATGTATATGTATATGTATATGTATATGTATATGTATATGTATATGTATATGTATATGTATATGTATATGTATATGTATATGTATATGTATATGTATATGTATATGTATATGTATATGTATATGTATATGTATATGTATATGTATATGTATATGTATATGTATATGTATATGTATATGTATATGTATATGTATATGTATATGTATATGTATATGTATATGTATATGTATATGTATATGTATATGTATATGTATATGTATATGTATATGTATATGTATATGTATATGTATATGTATATGTATATGTATATGTATATGTATATGTATATGTATATGTATATGTATATGTATATGTATATGTATATGTATATGTATATGTATATGTATATGTATATGTATATGTATATGTATATGTATATGTATATGTATATGTATATGTATATGTATATGTATATGTATATGTATATGTATATGTATATGTATATGTATATGTATATGTATATGTATATGTATATGTATATGTATATGTATATGTATATGTATATGTATATGTATATGTATATGTATATGTATATGTATATGTATATGTATATGTATATGTATATGTATATGTATATGTATATGTATATGTATATGTATATGTATATGTATATGTATATGTATATGTATATGTATATGTATATGTATATGTATATGTATATGTATATGTATATGTATATGTATATGTATATGTATATGTATATGTATATGTATATGTATATGTATATGTATATGTATATGTATATGTATATGTATATGTATATGTATATGTATATGTATATGTATATGTATATGTATATGTATATGTATATGTATATGTATATGTATATGTATATGTATATGTATATGTATATGTATATGTATATGTATATGTATATATGATATACGAGTACTCGTAAGTGCTTATATTTATTTATTCAGTTATTTCCCCAAATCTATAACCTTAGTTTTTATACTTTTTAATGTACAATCGTGCCGCTTGTGGAAATTTGTGTCTATTATTTAAAAATTTATTCAATTTATTTAATTTAAAGTGAAATTGTTAAATTAGCATAAATTAACGGTAAATCAATTCTCAATAATGATTTCCGACTAAATATGTTTTTGACCTTTTGTGTCTTATTTCAAGTTAATTTGATCCTTTTTTTCCTTCTATATTTTCTTATGGGCACAAATTGGGAAAAAACAACTGTTATTTTTTCATAATTCGATGCAGTGAAGCATATTAAATATATTTTTTTTTAGTTTCATTTTGTCTTTAAACGTAATTTTAAGCTTTAAGCCCTTACTTATGTTCATCTTCTTTTCTTATCCTTTCACATCTTTTCGGTCTTTTTTTTTTTGGCTTTTTTTCATACAATTTTCGTTTTGTTGTACAATAATATAAATAAAAAAACATTTTCGGTATACGAGTATAATCAAGTAGAATGTGCTGAAATTCGATATGGCTCCACAAAAAATTGATAGTGTGTGTGTCCTCAGATTTAAATTAATGTTCCGCAGCATAAGTTTTTTTTTTTGGCTTTGTATTAAAATTACGATCTTCATACATATGTCGAATATGGATGGGTGTCGTCATGTCTGTGGATATGTGTATTTATGCATTGGATTATATTGTCATCATTATTGCTCTAAATTTAACGTTTTGAAAATAATCATTCAGGCGTACTGCAATTATACTGCTACTGTATTGAATTTTAAAAGGTTTTTATTACGCTTTAAATGCCAAAAAAAAAAAAGAAACATCAGTTTTCGCTTGGCTTACGCATGTCAGACAAAGGCATATGGTCTAACATATGATGATGATCATATACAGAACTTGAAATACATACATACATATGTTGGTGTCTGTTTAATTAATATAGCACGTGCTATAAGATTTTTAATATTATCACAAGAATTATGTACATTTACTGCTTGGCCCACGATGTCGAACGATAACGTTCGCTTAGATAAGACTTAAGACACAAACTTTTTATCGTATCTATTTTTTATTCAATCAAGTTTGTTTGTTCCACAATCAAGTTTGTGTCTTAAGTCTTAGCTAAGCGAATGTTATCGTTCGACATCGTGGGCCAGGGGGTTAGTTTGTTAAACTCTTAGTTCTTTTTCACTCATCAGATTAACATAGACATACATATGTACATACATGTATGTATGTATGTATGTATATGGCGCTAACTGATGGTTCTTTTGCCAATAATAAAACTTTTAGAATACTAGTGTAATAAACTATTTAATTCGATTTTCCGTCAATGTGAAATAGATTTGATAAATATCCGTTTTAAACCTTTTACATATTTTGATTTCATTGGCAAGCATACTTTACCCATTAGAAATTTCTAAGTACAATACTGTATTCTTCCCCTGTCAAAGAGAAGAGAATTCTACACATGTTAAATTATTAAAACTTAATAAAGAAAAGTAGAGCAACTCTGCTTGCACTTTTACCATCCGGGAACATTCAATATCAAATAATCTGAGCCATTGGACGGATTCCCGGAGAATTCCATTCAAATTATGAATGAGCGATATCGGATATATCCTACATACACACTTCTGTGGCTATTTCTGCAGTATTACATCTGAAGGGTAGTGTTCCATTCAATATTCTTACTATATTATTACTATTAATTTTTGAAATTTATAATTTTTTATATTATTTGTTTATGTACATACATGCATACATACGAGTACATACATTATTGTATAAATAAATTAATTTCATCAAACACAACTAATACTAAAAAATAAGCAAACATTTGAAATATTTTTGAAGAAATGTAATTTCTTAAGGACTGATATTAGAATTTACTACGATTGCAATAGGCCGCTATCTAACCTCGTTCAAAGGCGTATTGTCAGATACCTGAAACGAAAGCCGCAATCTTCATAGATTTCCTGAGCACTGAGCTAAGTGTCACTATTACTTTCAATGGCTCTGTTGTACCTAGAGACAAATTGGTGGTCCGAAGTTTGTTGCTCGAACAAACATCAGTCCAACTACCATTCTTCTCGCTTGTGGTTGAGGTTGATATCCACCATAGTCACCACGTGTACCCCGAAGGGACCTCACCAATTATTATTTAAATTAGGGACAAGTCCCCGGACATTTAACCGATATAGTGATACTAGATAGAGTCTCTAGTCACCTTCAAGTTTCGTTGGGTGTAATCAATAAGAATCAATCCAGTTTGTAGCCCATGCAAGCTCATGCCACCGGTGTCACCACCTCTCCCAAGGTTGATAACAGTGATGGAATTACACCAAGGTGATGGAATTACACCAGGACATACAATAGTTTGTGAATATATGCAACAACTATGTAACTATTGTAACATTTTAATAACTTTAAGACTAAATGGATCATTTGGAACAAACCTACAGCTTGGCAGAACATAAGCAATTATATATGTACGAGTACATATATTTACTTGATGGTTTTTTTTCGCAATTATGTATGTATATAAATATTTGATCTATTAAGAGTATATTTTGGATTTAGTAAAATTGACAAAAAAAAGAAGCAAACCTAAAATAATTTTTAAAAAAAAGTTAAATAGTTTGTATATTGTGATGAGAGTATTTAACTGACATGGTTGATGTTCCACCAGCAAAATAGACAGGCAGATACAGACAGACATATAGACATACATACTACTTTATGTATCCATCCATCTACATACAGACATTATTATATCGTTTATTATTATCCATGCACGGTCAGTCGTGTGCGGCGTTAAGCAACCGTATGTATCCGAATGCAACCGACCGAAATCATTGCGCTTAATAGGTTTTAGGCTAAAACTCGTAAACGTGTGTTGTATACACAGTGAGCAAAAAATAAAAAATAAAAATAAAACATTCAATCGTACTTGAATCCAACAACAACAAGTTAAAAAACCCAGCGAAAAACATATTATTTTTAAACAAAATGTTAAAATCAAGGTGTGTATTTTTTCAACGAGAACGTGTGTGTTTCCATATGAATGAAAATTTGTAAATAAAACAATAATTTGGTCAAAAATGAAACACAGCAACAAACAAAAAAAAAATAAATAAAAAAAAAAATTGTTTCGTACAATATGTATGAAAAACAAAACAATTTAACGCAAATGAGTGGTCTTAAGTCGAAACAAAAACAAAAAAAAATATATATATTAATGGCATGCGCGAGAAAAATAAAATATTTATGATGAATAAAATTATTCATGCATGATTGTCGTGCAAAAAATCAAAAATCAGTCGAGGGTTGTAATTTTTGAAAATTTTTCAGTATATAATTCATTGGAATTTGGTAAAAATAGAGATTCAAATTTACAATTTATTTGAAAGTGCCTATAATCAATTTTAGGCATGAATTTTGATGGTGTATCATGTGTTTTTTCACTAGTAATTCTTTTGTATTTAGAACGACAGCCGCCTTTAGTTCGTGTAAATATTGGATATGAAAGAAAGTAGTTTCGATTGCTTAAAAATCTGTATAATTCCACCAGTTAATTGAACTAGTTCCGCTACGACCAATTCGTTTTATCAACTACCAACTTCCACTAGTTTCCTCTTAACCCATTTGCATTTTTTTGACTTGCAAATTAATGTCATTAAATTTAATCGTATCAATGCTTTAATGACAGACGAACCATTCACAACTTCGGAGTGTATTCACTAGCCTTTCTCAGCCAACTAACCTCAGTTTGCCTATTGAAAGCTAAGGAATTCATGTCGTCGTTTATAGTTCTAGGTCAAGAGCTTATAAATACTGAAAAGAAGCTCTGTGATTTTAAAGGAAGCATTCACCGAATGGAAATACGGAAGTTCAGAAACCTGACTTCCAACGTTTTGAATAATATACAGATAGTAGCAACTAGTAAGTTGATTTTCAGATTAAGTCTTGGAATGGGTGATTGAGGGGAATTTATTGTGGATACAACAAACGAATTTATTCGATTCTAATTCCATCCTGAGGTACTTTGACTATCTCTCGTCTAGTGGAACAATTAAATATCAACATAAACTGGACTTCATGGCATATGCCATTTTAGATGAAATAACGAGATTTGTCCATAATGTAAATGATCCTAGATATTTAAATGTCTAAATCTAAAGTGTAAGGTGAATTTCATGAAAATTCAAAATTTAAACAAGTAAAACAGTATAGTCGGTCAAGCCCGACCATAAAATACCCTACACCTAGTATATGCATAAAAAGTTTTTCAGAAATGGGCGCATATGGGAGATATAACCTATTATGGACCGATCATTCAAAAATTTAGAGTCATGATTTCTGTGAATATAAATATTATTGTATGTGTTAAACTTTATCTAGATGTAAATACTTTTAAAAGATTTATGGAGGTTAAAGTAAATTACGATCTCTTATATGGGAGTTTCGACTAATTAATCGGTCCGACCATTATAAAATTAGGTGTCATCATATATCAAACTCATTTGTGTTGAATTTTATTTAGATACCACCACTTTTAAGAAATTTATGGTCGTTAAAGTGATTTTCGGAAGTGGGCCTTATATGGGTGCTATGACTAATTATGGACCGATCATCATGAAATTGTACCGTATTATTTGTATATACATATATGAAATATTATTTGGATACCGACATTTATAAAAAAATTATGTCCTTTAAAGTGATTTTCGGGAGTGTGCTTTATATGGGAGCTATGATAAATTATGGACCGATCTGCACAAAATTTGTAGATCTGATTTAGCTTCATTTATCACTCATTTGTGGTGAAATTTGTTTGGATACTTGCATAATTCAAACATTTATGATCTTTAAACCCTAATTTCGGGAGGACATTTGTATGGGGGTCAGGTGAAATAATTGGCTGATTTCCACCAATTTCAATCCCATCCGTCATTGGGCCGAAAAAATTTCACGTACCAAATTTTATCGAAATATCTTCAAAATTGCGACCTGTACTATGCGCACAAGCTTTACATGGACAGCCAGCCAGCGAGAAGGACGGACCGACGGACATCGTTAAATCGACTTTAAGGTTGATGTTGGACCAATATTTCGCGGCGTTACAAACATCAGCACAAATCCAATATACCACCATGTGGTGGTGTAGGGTATAAATACCACTACGAGTATTAGATGAAGAATCGCAAATAATGGAAGAATAACCAGGAAGTAGTGGCCACATCTTGATCACAGGCTTAATAAAAAAACGCAAATAAATTTTAAGCTCTGCTGTAAATGCAACGCCGAAATCTCTTCTTGTCAAACCCAACAAAATCTATTAGTTTCACAGTTGGCTTTTTGTGCATTGAATGGCTTCGTGCAAAGTACTCCTATTGTTGAAAGCAATCTCAACAAATAGATACTCAATTCCTCTCATAAAAGATTTTTGAATATTAATTGTCTTTTATCTTGCCTAAATGTTTCAAAATTGAATTACTGTGGGCTGAGCTGTGCTGTGCTGAAAACCTCACTTTGGGCTTAAGCCAAAAATCTTTAGTTTTGTCTGACGATCAGTGTTTAAAGATGCTCCAATGATTAATTTCTTTTGTGTCAACGTGTGAGGTACAATATCTACCTACCAGCCAAAAAGTGAAGAATGAATACAACCAGACGACGACTAATGGTGTGGTATAAGATTTAAGATGTGTTTTGTTGCTGTCTTTTGTCCGTTTGTCTGTCTTCATGTACATACATACATACATACGAGTACATGGAATATTTCTACTTAATTTCAATGTGTTGCTGTGTTTTTTGTTTTGTAGCCTCTTGTGTAGACAAATGTTGTATCAACACTCAATTTTAGCTGCGCTCAGTAAAAGTGTGTGTGTTAGTTTGTGATTCGGTTGTTTACGAGTTCGACTTACAGTGGAGTCGTCGTCGACGTCCATTGATAGAAATGATTAAAAAATAAATATAAAGTAAGAAATAAAATTCGAATGCCACCCAAGTTTAGGGTTGTGTCGTACGTACGTACAGTGGATGCGGTACAATCGTATCGTACAATCATCATCCATCTGAATGGTTAGTAATGCGGTGAGTTTTTGACATTTGCCGCTGCTGCTTCTTAGGACAGGTAATTGTGTGCTGTGTTGTTGTGATATTTATCATTAATTTTTTACACTCTAAACAATTTTCTACTTAAATGGGATTATAACATAGTGTTTGTTACGGTTCAAATTAAATCTTTTGTATTGATTTATTTGCTAAACTGTCGCTACTCATTCGAATAACATAAACGGGACATAAACAGCTTGGAAAATTAGAAAAGGCGGATAATTAGGTAGAATGTTAGATCATTTGAAGAACTCGAATTTGAGTTCAGGAGTTTACAAGTTGTGGTCTCTCTCCAATTTGACCTTAATTTTTGGGAACTTTAAAAGTGTAAGACAATAAAGATATGCACACATAAATTTTTCTAAGTGTACAAACATAAAGAACTTTTGAAATGAAACGTGCGACATCACTTCGACATCAAATTGACGACTTCGCACTGTTGTTTGTATACATTTTTTTTATATTTCATTTCGCTTTTATTTTATTATTTTGTTTTTGTAAGTGATCTGTGAACATTGTTTATTTCTTACGACACAGACAATGAAGCATGATGAACAAAACGACATGTGAATGGACAAAACCATACGAGTACATAAATATGTACATACATACATACATATTATGTACATATGTACAAAGATTATGTGTAGAGTTAAGCTGCAGTAGTCTTCATAACATTTAGAGATATTTGAGGAATATCTCAGGTAATTATAGTCTGTGTGGTTTGAACAATCGAAACGACGAGTCATGGACGTACTCGTATGTTTGAATATATCGATATGGTCGCATGTACATATGTATTGGATTTATGAAGAATGGGGTGTTATATTTTGTTGATTGAAGTTTGCCGTTTATTCACACAAGATAATAATTTTGCAACTGAAGTAAACAACAGCAAAAAAAAGAAAAACGTTGTAAGAGAAAAAAACAAAAGTTGATGGATGTCTTGCCAAGTTTTGAGCTGCAAAAGGCCCTTTTAACGCATTTAAATGTTTCATTTTCGATTTTGTTTTTGTTGGCAATTTCTTGTTTAGTGCTTCAGCAGCCAGCCAGTAAGCAATGTACAAACAGTCTCTGGACCCTAATTCCTTTTTATGGTCATTTGAATATCCATGCATAACAATTCACGTTTTGGCTGTATGTATTAGCCAAACAGCGTCAGATTGCATCACTGCTGCTGGTTCCGCTGCTATGCTTACTGATCACAACATTTGCGATTTCACACAAAAAATCACCAAATCGAAACTGCTCCCAAAAACAGCCGGTAGAACGAAACATTGAACGCATTCAAGCATCTTATTGTGATGGTATGATGGTTGCGCGTGCGCCCACCTCATCATACAAACAGCGATTTAGTTGTTGCATATGTTTTTAAAACAACAAGATCCAAATGTAATAAAAAAAACTAAAAAGAATTCTAGATTAAAATTCGTGAAAAACCGAATTTTTAAAGTTAAACAAAAAAAGCCTAATGAAAGGTTATTGTTTGAGAATAAATACGTTTGATTTACACAGAGAGAAATTATTTTTAATAGTCAACATTGGCTCTTTGTAATATTTTCTTTATTCAATGTACAACAAACAGTACATTTATTTTTTGGGATCATATGTTGACATCATATACACATTTTATTGAGCAATATCAGCCATCATGTGAAAATGTGCTTTATCGTTTAGAATGATTTTGATCAAACGGTATTCGACTTTGTTTTCTGACAGCAGCACAAGTGGTGGCAGATTATCATATAGGGACATAAACTTCATTTTACTTATATAGAACGAAACGTTTCGTAACGAAATATCTACCTACATTTGTATGAACAGTACTAAACATAGGTTTCAAACATGAATATTTTCACACATATTTGGTCAAACGTTGTGAAATGAGGCATTATATTGGAAATAGTGTATAAAACAAATATTCTGACAGTGTACTTGCTGAAATATCTTGTCTGCAAAGATCAACTGACCAGGCTTTTAAATTTGTTTTTGTTACTATTTCATACGATATGTGAGTGTAGCCAAGTGTGAAGGACGTTTTGTATCTGTCTATCTATGAACATTAACTCTAGAAGTCTATAATTTACCAAGGAACGAATGAATGCAAACAAAAAAGAGCTTAAATCTTTTACATGAAGAGAATAAAATGAAATGTAAAAGAAAGATACAAAACTACAGCAAATGAAAGTGTTGAGTTGTAAAGTGAATTGCCTTGAGTAGAAAAACTTTCATTATCAACCAACCTAAATTCGAAATTCCTGACAATAAAGATAAACACTAGATGCAACGCAAAAAAAAACACGTAAGAAAGTCAAGCCCGACTATATAATACCCTACACCCAATATACATATGTATTATACAGTTTTTCATAAATGAGATGGGAGACATTACCTAATATGGACCGATCATCCAAAAATGTATTGCCATGACTTCCGTCAATATAAATATTATGTATGTATTATATATGTATGTACTTTATTTCGATATAAATACTTTTAAAAGATTTATGGAGGTTAAAGTGAATTACGGACAGGGTCTTATATGAGAGTTTTGACTAATTATCGACGACCATTATAAAATTAGGTGTCATCAATATTTTATATATGAAATTTATTTTTGTTGAATTTTATTGGGATAATAATATTTTTAATAGATTTATGGTCGTTAAAGTGATTTTCGGAAGTGGGTCTTATATGGGAGTTACGACTAATTATGGGCCGATCATCAAAAACTTGTATGTACCATATTATTTGAATATGTATATACGAAACATATTTGTGTTCAATATTGTTTGGATACCGACATTTTTAAGAGAGAGATGCACGTCAAAGTGATTTTCGTAAATGGGGCTTATATGGGAGCTATGATCAATTATGCACCGATCGTCAGAAAATTTGTAGATGTGATTTGGTTTCATTTATTACTCATTTGTGGTGAAATTTGTTTGGATACTTGCATAATTCAAACATTTATGATCGTTAAACTCCTATTTCGGGAGGACATTTCTATGGGGGTCAGGTGAAATAATGGACCGATTTCCACCAGTTTCAATCCAGCCAGCAATACAGCCAGCCAAGACGGACGACTCAGGAAGTGATTCTGAGTCGATCGGTATAGGTACTTACCGGTGGGTGTTGGACCAATATTTATAGGCGTTACAAACATCAGCACGAATTCAATATACCCTTCTCACTATTGTGGTGTAGGGTATAAAAATAAAACAAAATGTTAAACATAATTGTGAAGATAGTAAAAGGCGCCATAAATCTGATCTGTTCATTTTTGGTAACATCATCATCCTCTTCATCATGTGAGTTTTCTAGATGGCATTTAAATTTGGGTGATTTTTGGTTGCTCTTGTTTTTCTTCTTGTTTTTTTCTGCCAACCATTTATTATATTTTATTTTGTGTGTCTTAATTACTTGACATATTACGAGTGGAGAGTCGAGAGCAGCATAGGGTTGAAATGTTGTCATGACTGGTGGTCTTCTTCGCCTGGTAACAATTTCGCAATGCCACCCGAAGCGAAGGCACAAATTCATCAGAAACGGCAACGGGATAAAACAGTCAGCCATCCAGCCAGCCAGCCAACACGGTGGATATGTGTGTGGTTATCACAGAAATATCGCTAAAATATTATTCATACAAATGTGGAGTTGTCTGTTTGGTTGGATGGTTGAAAGGAAGGAAGGTTGTTTGGTGGGCAGGTCTGTAAGAAGTCAGAGGATGAATAAATTTGTGTGTTTTATGTGTGTTCGAGTAAAATTGAGCAATTTGAAATTCAATCAGTAGCCCTGACTGAATCAAGCAAATTATAGTAATTGATTGTGGTTCTTCTCTTAAAGAAGAAGAGACATAGTGCGAGCAGCAGCAGCAGCAGCAGATGAAAAGAGTTTGTGTGGCGGTGCTCCATTTGTGGTGATGATTGGGTGCGTTTTTGTTTGTAGTCTTTGGTTTCAGCTAGCGGCAACAGACTGTTGGCGGTCGCCTCACACAACTGCAAAGCCTCAACATACACATACACACACACAAACAAAGTTTAAATCAACAATCACGGCTCCAATTGTTAGTTTTTCAAAATCAATGGCGACCACACATTGTCTGTGCGTAAAAGTAACTAATTCTTGATGGCGGCGACTCCAACAGAAGCAGCTGGAGATCGTTTACCAAAAAAAATATAAGCTAAAAACACACACAAACTCTCATACATATGAACCTATAAACTCGTATATCTACAAGTCCAACCGAAATGATCACAAATTTTAAGCCAATGAACAAATAACTGAGAAAGTTAAAAGGCAACGATTAAGACATAATTATACAATTTGAACATAAAAATGATTTTAAATGCATTACATGAGAAATTATAACAATTATCATGAATTAGTGCAGATATTCATTTTATTTAGTTGGGCATCACTTTTGTTGTTAACTTAAATTTAAAGCTAAAGCTAATTTGTAAGGCAGCCTTTTACTACTAATGGGATCAACACAAACTCATTATAGTAAGGAAGATATTTGGTTTGCAAGACAAATATTTCTAAATAATTTATGTGATTAAGAATCCATTCTAATTATTTTTAAAAATATTCTGAATAAACTTGAAAGGTTTCCCAACAATTATTTTTTACTACGTAATTGAGCAATGAAACTTGTCCAAATTGTTTGGAACATCACAATGTTTGGAACTTAATTACTGTTAGGATACCTTCGGATACTTCGACAATATTTTAAGCACGTTTAGATGAATTCTGTTAAATTTGCGGTCATTGGTCTTATCATAAATAAAAACAACATTCTCTATTTTATTTATATTTTTTAATTTATAGAACCATTGCTAATAAAAAAAACTATTGAATCACAAGTATGTTAATAAACAAGATCTAATTTTTTTCTGAGATGTCATTTTCGCTTTTATTGATGACAGGAAAATTAATATAACGTTGTCCGTATGTTGGTTTAAGAAAATGTTGGCTGACTGTTATCTCAAGTACTAACAATGTTTTGTACGAATGATATTTCAAATGACGTTATAACACCATTGCCTTTTTTTGCCACATAAAAAATCCCCAAATATTAATTTAAAAATGAATAGGGAATACGACCTGTTATTCCTATCGCACAGCGACAATCACAAGTTTTGGAAGAGTTGTCTTGTTTTTCAAGTATCAGACAATTAAGCGCCACAATCCAATAAGATATAACCTAATAGTGCCAGATAATTTTCAAACTATAAAGAACCTTGAACATTCGAACGTAGAGTGCCAACCTAATCCTCACATGCATGAATATTAACAGAATAGTACGATAGATTCTTCAAAGAACCTAACATTCCACCCGCAATTAATTAATAAAACAACAGACGAATATTTCTGATTATCAATAAACCCATTTTCCAACAAAATAATAAAATCAGAAGAGAAATGATTTGCAGGACCAAACATACTCGCCTTTTTAATCCTCAAAAAGTCGGCACTACTTAAAACATAAGTAAATGTCATCCTCGAAGAAATAGAAATAGGATTAACACACGCTACTTTCAATCAGAACAGTAGATAGAAATTAGAACAGTAGATAGATAGAAAGCCGAAAAAGACGTAACCACTAAATAAAATATATTTGAACTCATTTATTTATTAAAAAGAAAAAAAAACTCCGTTTATTTAGGACAAGACACAACAAATTTTTAGTTTTATTTAATTTGATGTTGTCTGATCTTGCAGAACTCTTGTAAGAGTTAACAATGTCTACAAATTTGTGCTAAAACAAGTAGTTACGTTTTTTTGAGTAAATATTTGCCAAATGTGACCGTACCTTTACTCAAATTGCTTTAAACAGTTGCAAATCACTAATAAACAAACCATCAGTTTTCAAAAATACTTCACATAATTTCGAAGCCTACAATATTTTTTTCCAATTCAATAAGAAAGGTCATTTAACCCAAGCAAACCTTACTCTATCAGTATGTTAGCCAAAATGGAGTCAACAAGGTAAAAACAAACATGTCTAGAAATCCAAACACAAAACATCTCAATCAACATTCCTATTACGATACTCACGCGGAAGAAAAAAAATCAAATGCAAAAGAGGCAGATATGATTGAGACAGAGACAATTTAAAACCGATTTTTCTTTTATATCACTGCGAGAGTCATTTATATAAGAACATTTTATGTTAGTGGTTGAGAGAAACAGAAAAGAAAAAAAAAACTGAAATAATCAAGAAGAGTTATTTATAATTAATAATTTTAAAGTTTATTTTCGAACTTTAAAAATAAATGCAAAAGTTTATTTAATGCAAGTCATCGAAACTTGAATATAAAATTCGTTCTTTTGACCAAGTACAATATCGGCACTGCTTTAGTTCATATTCGACGTATACATTTTACAATTTGTTAAAAATTCATAAAAAAGTAGGTTATACTAGTATAAAATAGAAATAATATTAACAGGTATTAAGATCAACCACAATTGAAATAGTTTGTCTCTCACCAAAGCATTTCAGAACAACAAAAACTAATAAAGGTCATACCAACCCATGTAAACAAAAATCGTTTTATAACTGTTATTTTGAGTGATTTATTTTTAAAAATTAAAAACAAAATATAAATCAATAATTTGATTTTTGATTATATGGACGAGTTATTTTCGGTCTCTGGAAATAGATGACAACCAGTCAGTAAGCTGAACAAAATTAGTATGTAACGAATTCTGAACCATAGACAAATCAGACAATTAAAGAACAGCAAGTCAGTGCTATTGTTTAAGAACTTTGTATGTCAAGGAGGAGGATTAAGGACCTATTATGCCATATAGAATTAATGTTTAATTTCCATTTAAGAACTTACATTGGAATTAATAAACACTTAATAAATAATAATGAATGCAGCAATGTATTTTAACCAATGTAAAAACTTTTGCGTGTTTCTCCTCTAGTTGTTATTCTCAAAAAAACAACTCATGACTTTAGAGACGTTATAAATAGGCTAACTATCCGTATCTATTTATTTGTACTTGGTAAACTCAATCTTTTATATTAAATAGCGTAAATATAATAAAACAAAAACTATTTACCTTATGTACTTCACAAAATTATGTTACCAACAATGGGTTGGAAGACAGACGAGTAGCACGTGTTTCCAATGGGTTTTGCACAGTGTGCAAACAACAAGAGATTACGTTATTAAAAATATATAAAAAAAAATAAACATTGTCAACAAATAACAGTTTCTAGCTCGCAAAGAGTACAATAACTACTAGACATACAAATTAATACCCATATCTACAAAATAAAGAAAAACTAATTATACAGAAATAAAAAGCAATATTTTGTAACTTTTTTCCATACATAGGTATTAATTATACTTCGTGCTTTTCGCTCTTTTGTTTTTGTGTTGGTACAAGAGTATCCTAATTATTCGATTTTTCTTTTGTTCGAATAAAACTAATAATTCGAATAAGTGATTTAAGTGATCATATAGTATTTGAAAACAATAATAATCGAATTATTCAAATATTTTGTTCGGAACGAATTGGTGAATCCATCTTAAGTATTTTATTTGCAATCACTTTCAATACTTTCTTTTAAGCTACCAATAAGTAGCAAATTATAACAAAATACATATACGAGTATGTATGTACATACATATATACAAACATAATTTCGATGTTGGCAATATTTTGCCACCATATGTGGACTTTACAATTTGCAAGCTCGTTTACTATTTTTTTTAAATATCAAATATTTATTTTTATAATTATACATATGTATATTTACTCGTATATATATATTTATATATGTATATATATATTTGTATAAATATCAATATCAGTGCCACTCATTTTTGTGATTGATTGAAAAACATTATTTAACTTTTCTTTATATTAAAAATCGTTAATATGATTTCATGTTGTAGTTATTTTTACTAAAAATTCAAAATTTTGCCATCAAAAAATAAAGTCTAAACAATCAGCCTTATATGAGTGTCGTAATAGATTAAAGATAAAATTAAATTTGTTTCTTTAATCTATTACGACACAGTTGTTGTCGTAAAAAGAAAACGACACTCAGAATAAGGCTGAATAATATTTACGCGTTTCATTCGATTATTTTTCTTAAAACTAATCGAATTATTCGTTATAGTCATTTTGAAATTCTTCGAATAATTATTCATAAAAAATTGTTCGATTATTCGAACGATCATTATTCGAATGCATACCCTAGTTGGTACTCTGCTGCAGCAATATTTGCTTAGTAACCGTAAGGAAAGTCACAAAATTATGGTTATCATTATCAATTTTTCTTCTCTCACGCCTCCCATTCACTCTCTCTGACTCTCTGTTACTTTTTAAAACTCGACACTTCCTATTTGCCTTGACGTTTATAAGGTTTACTTGAGAAGAAAAACAAATCGGTAAAAACTGTCATCTAATACATTTGAAAAGAGTAATTTAGCAAGTCATTGGACATATGTACATACATGCATACTAATTGTTCTTCTTCTATATTTATTTCCAAACTTCCAGTCCCGTCTCCTCCACTCACTGATAACGCTCTATGTAGGTACTTGTAGTAAGTAGTACACTTTGTTTTTTTTTTGCCTGTCTCTGCTGCTATCAGAGGCAATCAACAGCAACACAAATTACAAAAAAAAAAGCGAAAAATAAATATTATCGTTTGTTTCACGTGAACAGCAAAAGCACTAACTTTAGTGAAGGTCGCGTGCTTTTAATAAATTTAGAACATTCTTAGAATTAATAATCATGCATGTATTTATTTGTTGTTTATTTATTTACCCGTATTTTTAATTTCTATTTATTTGACTGTCTCTTTGACTCTGTGACTCTGTGACTGCTTGAAAGGCTGGCGATTTAGCTAAACATAATTTTACACAAATTCGAATTGCGGGTATGATGATGATTGTGAGCAAGCAAATGTTTATATAAATACATAAGTACTAACATATACTTATTTATGTATGTATGTACATATATGTACATATGTATATGGCTGTTTTAAGTGAATTTGCGATGTCAGTTTTAGACTACATATTAGATCAGTCAGTCGTCTGTCTGGCCGTGCAAATGATGTTGATGTGATGATTTTGAAATCATGTGAAGAAGAATGAGTTTGAAAGAATATTTAATGAAATATTTAAGGCAGAGGTTGTTGCGAAATGGATATGTCAAAAAAGTAAAATTTTACCTTTTTAGTTTCGTTCTTTTGGAATGCAGGGCAAAGTTGTTGTGGAGGTCGCAATGTACTTTAATAGTTTAAAAACCGTTCAGCTGAGTCTTAATTATCATCTTCTCCTACTTTGTAGGTATTAACATTTATTTTTCAAAACATTTAAGTTTATTTAAATCTGCAAATATTTATATTTAATATAATATACATAATATTTATGTTTTCAACTCCGGCAGCAAATTATGTATATGTAGTTATATTTGGTGACTTTAATGCAGTGGCCAATCACATTGCACATTGGACAATCTCCAAATTTTTTGAATTTTGATAAATTTAACAAGTTTTTCGCATCACGAAGGTGTAACTGAATTAAAGATCGCAGTGCTTTAATGATTTCGATAAATTTCACTATTAATACATTATTAACTTAATGGAAATTTCTATTTCATTTGTGATGCAAAATGTTTTTAGACAAGATCAAACGTACAAGAAGACATTACAAAATGAAAATCATTCACTAACATTTTATAAATAATATGATTGATATATTGAAATATAATAAGATATTGTTTTGAAACAAAGCCCATATGATCATTAAACTGCAATATAAAAAATTAATATAAAAATAATAATATTAACCGCAAACTCAACCTCACTTCATCTAATTTGTTTTTTCTCGGAAAACTGTTCTCTATACATAGTGTGATTCTCGAATATGCATCTGTAATCGATGATTCCAATGCAATTTTTTTTTATATGAAAACTTGGATTTGCCCAAAGACATGTCCTTATAAAATCGCCGGTGGCATACACAAATAAAACTTAAATTATTTAATGACTTTAAGTCTTACATACTGAACCTGATTAATCTTGAATATGATTATGAATATTTTCTTTAAATTTTCCCTTTTGAGATTCGGTCGATTTGATTGATTTTTTCATCATAATAATTCAAATACATAATTCAAAAATTTGGTTCGATTTGTTTAGTTTTTCTTCTATACGTTATCTGAGAGGTTACAAAATAATTAATCATATCTCTACCAATCATAGGTTGATTTTCAATATCAAAATTCTCATGTCGATATCCGACATCTCTAGAATCTTAGTTACATCTTATACTATACATATTTCATATAGGTACTCGTATGTAGAAGAGAAAAGTACTGAATAAGCATTTAGATTTGAATTGAGGAAGGATATCAAAAAAGTACTTTAAAGTTCGAACTACTAGAGTACTTTTCTTATCCAAGTTTAGTATGCAGTATGGCTTTATGTTGTTGTTATTGACTGCTGTTGTTAGTGGCGTTAATAACAATTATAACAATAACAATAATATTAATGTATACAATACTGATAAGCGAACAAGCCTAACTAAGTCTATGAAATGGAAAATAACCGCTAGCTATCACTTGACGCATTTCAATATTTGGAAATACATTTATAATATACTTGTTATTTATTTATTTATTTGCTCATTTATATGTATGTATGTTCATTCATTCATTCGCTTGCTTTCTTGGCGGTTTGTTGGGTTGAGTTGGCTTGCTGACTAACTGGCTGACTGTTTGGATGGCTTGTTAATTTGCTTTTTTGTTTTCAGAAACTTTTATTTAAAGGTTTTACAAATAAATAAATAACTCGTAAATTAAGTAATATAACAATAAATACATACACACAAACAAACTTTTGTACTTGCACAAATATCTTTTTTGTTTACCATGTGCATATGTATGTGCCTGATGCCAGAAACAAAAAAATTCCACACAACACACAAAACCGAGAATTATAAATGAACTTAATTTTTATTGTGTGTATATACAGATAAATTATATACATATGTACCTATACATACAAATGTATTATAGATTTATATAATTTAATATTAACACACATTTCTAGCACATTCTGTTATTCTGCTATCGTGTTACTAAGTACCTACATACTACTAATTACTGCATTAAGAGAAAATAACTCATACATTTTTATTTAAATTATTTTCTTTATTTTTCAAACTATTCATTCACTTTTTTTTTATTTATTTATAATGGGTTTAATGGCAACAGTCAATGTTACTTATATATTTAATTCTAAATTGGCTTTTCACTCAATATTTATTTATAGTTTCCTCAATCGTTATTTTTCTAATAAAAACTCCATTAATAAGATTTCCTTGATATGTTTATATATACCCAAGGGTCTATTTGTGCACGTACTAATTTCCAGACACATATCGCACACAATAATTAAAATACTGTCTCTGTCTGTGTTACTAAGTGTTATTGTATTAATCAAATAATAAAACAAATTACTCATTTGTTTGCATTTTATTTTAACTCGTATTATTTGTTTAATTTTTAAAATTTTTTTCAATAATTTTATTCTATTTTCTTCGACCTTTTTTATGATTTTTTATTAAGTAATTTTTAAGCTTGAGGTCACTTTTTGTTTTTTATAAAAGATTTTTTTTATTTCTTTTATAAAAAACAAAAAGTGACCTCAAGCTTAAAAATTAATATAAAATTTTTTTCCATATGTAACTAAAATTAATAGCGCTAGTTAACATATGTACATACATATTTCTAATAATAAAATTAAAGGAACAGGATTATCTATCATAGCTAATTCGAGTGTTTTTTTTCAATTTATTTTCTACAAAGTTTACATGTTTCTCTATAAATCATAATATTTGCAGTAATTTTCTAAATCGTTTGGGTACTTTTTCTATACTCAATCGTTATACATATTGTAGAAGTTTATTATTTTCCAAGGAAATTACATACATACGAGTATATGTTGAAGAATTAAACAATTGTTTTCAATTACAAAAAAAAATGTTATTAAGATTTTAATCTGCTTTTACTACCGACATACTGACACCATATGAATCTTTTGTACCAAAGTTAATTAGGCATTATAATGCTTGGTTTTCACTATGTAATTTTTGTTGTCAAATTGTCCAAATTGTTGGCAATTGTATGAAAACGGGTTGTCTATGGCGTCTAATGAGATTGCAATCATGATTGCAATTGTATGAAAACGGGTTGTCTATGGCGTCTAATGAGATTGCAATCATGATTGCAAACATAGATTACACCATATGACAACCCGTTTTCATACAATTGCCAACAATTTGACAACAAAAATGACATAGATGTCAAGCATAAGCTTATGAACGTCAGTAACGTAGTTTGTAGAAGTCCTTCTAATATCACCATAATTCAGAAGTTCTATACTTAAAACACTAGTCCACCTATTACACGAATATATAGAAAGGGATTAGTTAGATTACTGTTCCAAGGTTCTATTATAAGAAACATGTTCAATGAGCAGTTTTTTTGAGCAGCAAATTAAATTTCCTTATATTTAACAAAAGAAAGATGCGACTGTACCTATAGTCCGGGCTCTTCTACCAATTCATCTTTTATTACATTTTTAATTTACGATTGAGTTTTTTACATTCAAGAAAAATGATAATTTGAATTTTCAAGGATACTGCAACAGTTTAATTGTCGCACAATATACGAGTTTAAGGACCTGTGCTCATGTTAATATAGGTACTCTTGACTTTCAATATGGCTAATAATATATTTTTCTCAGTAAATTCTTAATAACAATAGAAACAAATTACTTAAGGTACGGTCACACTTGGCAAATATTTACCGAAAAAGACGTAACCACTAAAAACCAACAAATACGAGTACTAAATTTTAATTTATTTGATGCTAGTTGATCTTGCAAAACAATTTGTGCTAAAACAAGTGGTTACGCTTTTTTGAGTAAATATTTGCCAAATGTGACTGTACGTTTACAAACAGAAAAACTAAATTGAATTGGCAAAATTACGGAAACTCAAACGAGACGTTATCAAAAAAAGTAAATTTTCAGGGGACGATTTCTTTCACGTCCATACTTTGTCTAGTTTTGTGTTGCTAAGTACACATGCGATTGCTTTAAATAAATAATTAAACTATTACATACTGAATGTTTTGAATTATAGATATAACAATAAGTATATGAGTGCAAAATTTTATTTATCTTCTTATACATATTTTTGAAAGAATTTTGGTTAATTTGTTATTTTGTTTTATTAAAATACATTTTCAGCTAGACAGCAGTTATTCAATAATATTTCAATAATTCAATAATAATTTTCTGATCCGTACTTTGGAGTTTACATAATGAAATCTATTAGATGCAAAGCACTTGTTACTTTTTTCACTAAGCTCTCTAAAATAATAACTCTTAAAAGAATTCACAGTGAATCAGAACCAACAAACTTAATAACAGCCTTCCAGTCTGAACTGTTTTTTTAGCAAGCTATTTAACAGTATTTTTTTTTTTGTAAAGAAATACTTAAAATAAATATAATTAATTATTGAGGAGTAAATTTGTAATTGAAAATAAAATCGTTTGTCATTCGATCGCCCCAAAGGGGAATTTTTAATAACCTCATGATGATATAACAGAAATTTAAGTAAATAATCACAATATTTTTTATTGTAAAAAGTTACCTTTTTTTATTCATTGTTATAAACATTACTCAGTCACTCATTCCATCAGTCATGATTAAAGAAGAAAACAAACAATTCATTGAGAAAATAACCACGTTTGTTGTTAACTCATTAAAAAAAACGTCTCTTGATTTAAATCAAATAAACTCGTCTGTGTTTGCATTAGAACTTAAATAAATAAGAAAACAACAAAAGTATAAGTAAAATAAAACGAGTTGGTTAATTCCGACCATATACCCACACCCTACACCCAGTATATAAGCCCAACAGGTTTTTTAAAAACATATATATATAAATTTCGGAAGTACGCCGAATAAAGAAGCTATGACTAGATACGAGATGGACCAAACAGCATCAAATAAGACGGCATAATTTGTATTTTATTTTAATTGATTACTAACATTTTTAAAACATTTATGGTCGTTAAAGTGAAAAAGAGCTATGGACAATTGTCGACGATCCACAAATGTGATTTCTTTTTATATAAGACGTGTTTGCGGCGAAATTAGTTGAAATACTCGTACTCGTATGGAAATTAGACATTAATAAGCAATATTATTTTATTAGGTTAGTGCTGATCGTTCTAACTTTCTGAGTCGATTTGTATAATTTAAGGTGGCTTTAAGTGTAATATTTTTGGGTGTTAAACATATCAGCACTAACCCCATATACCCAATATAGTGGTGTAGAGTAAAACAGAAGTCAGAACAAAACACAGATCTTTTAAATTGCATGCAGGTTTAAGTGATTGTATGTTGATGGTGGTAATTGTATAAATACACTGAGAAAAATATGCCTTAGATATATAAATAATCTAAAATATGTATGTATCCGTAAGAGATGTTATTTTAACAAATCTCTGAAATGTTTCATACAATAATATGGCTATTTTTTTTGCTCTCAGTGTAAACTATAAGTGCAAAGGAAAAAACCAACAACTAACTAGTCAGTCATATAGTCTTGCAGCAAATAAATATCACTATCAAATATAATTACTATGAACCTGTGAATAATTTTCATAATTCTTAATATTATAGTAAAGAACTCTATTTGTTTAGGGTGCTTTGCAAAGTCAATGAATGAATTCGACGTTTTTTTTTTAGTAGATACTTTTTTTACATTTTTCCCTTTACCCACATTAAAGCGTGAGTCTTCTGTTTCAGTGTGATAGAGATGTTCATGTTCATGCCGCAGACGATCATGATGAACATATTGTAAAAGGAAGGCTGCGTGTAAAATTAATGTAAATAATGCAACGTGTGAGTTCTCAAATATATATAAAAAAAACATAATGAATAATTTTCATTGTTTAAAGTTTAAACATACTCGTATGTATTTTTATGTAAAAATGGTAGTTAAATCAATAAGCAATACATAAATAATAAAAGTAAATTTTAGGTGTTTCGTATATCGGCTATAAAATATGTTACTGAATTTTATTTTGTAGTTTAATGTTTTGGTTTGAACCTTGTAAAAGATGCATGTAGTCAGTCAATAATTTAACAGCCGCAGTCTGCGATTGGTCAATATTTAAATAACCATAACAAAAAACAAAAATGTTAAATGTTGAATAATGTAAATGTAAATTGTGTTGTTTTGTATCGTGATGCAAGAAGCATAATGCTGTGTACCATAAACCTGATCCAAAACAAAAAAAAAACAGATATCACTGAGAATTGATCATCATGCTCCATATTTTATACGCTCGTAGCTACACTGAACCAAAATTAGGAGGTAAACAATATAAAATAGGTAATAATTTTAAACACTTTGGGAAACACCTAAGAAAGAAGTTCGGTCATTCTTCATGTGCTAGGCCTAAATTAGAACAAAACATGCACAAGCCTGCTACCAAGTGAGAACTCTCCACACAAAAAACCTGTCTTCTATAGGGAAGCGCTGATTCAAATTTATGGAAGCTGGATTGCAAACGTTGTGCTTAATCTTAACCTTACAGAATACATGAGTTACTTATGGTAAGTTTCCGCTTGTAATCAAGTTTATGTTTATTTTGTTCTTGTTTGCTTACTTCCAATAGATCATTAATTATTCCCTGCAGCTAAGAACATGAAAAAAATATTTTTTCTCATGTGGTTCAAAAAGAAGCACAATTTTTATCGGCGATAATTTAAGAAAAGATAATCAATATACATACAATGGATAAAGTTGCTATTTATTCGATTAAATATGAAATTTATGAAAATTTAAATTAACTAAGAGATTTGTTTTAGTGTAACTTTAATCTGATGCTGCCATTGCAAGTACAAATTTAATGGCACTTGTGAAATTACTTTGATTTGGTAAACGCCCTTAACATTTTAATTTCACAATAATTAATGCAGCAGGTGATACAAAAATATTTCATTTTTTGTAAAATGTGAAATTGATCAACCATTTTGTTTTTAAATTAAATACAGCTGCTAAATAATTGTTTACTTGCAAAAAATTAAAAAATATGTAGTTTAAATTAATAATTTAAAAAACAGCAATCTTTTTTAAAATACAAACATACAAGCCAATTAACCCATTCCTGCCTAATGGGTATTTAAATACCCAAGAAAGTGTTGACACATAAAAAAATTTTGCGCGGTCCAGGTGAGAGATATCGCGGTATTTTTTTTTTTTAAGTAAAGAAGAAAGATTGGACTAAATTAAAACATTTAGCAGGATTTTCCTTTATTTTGTTTTCCTTTTGTTTTTCACAGACAAAAATCGATGTTTTTTCTTTGTCGGAAAATGCTCAGGAAAAGTGCTGCTAAACATAGGAAAATCGGAAAAATTAAAAATTTCGACGTTTTATCAGATAGCTTAACTTGTCCACTATGCAATGGAAAAAAATCTGGAAGTGATATGTCAACACACCTGGCCTTCAGATACGGTCAAATGAAAATGGGTATTTAAATACCCGACAGTCCATTGTGTGTCCTAAAAATGCCTATTTTTTCTATATAAAATAAAAAGCATTTTTAAATCGAGTACTTTGTACTTTTATTCAGAAAACATGATACTTAAATGTTTAAATCATTTAGCCTTTATAATCTTCTTCTGATCTGGTGCAACACCGTTGTGATAATCCAAGAAGCAAGGAGCAGGATGCAAATTCACCTTGCACTTCAAACAGCCATACTCAGTTTTCCCACCGCATTGCGGACAACGATGACGAGTATTGAGTTTTCCTATAAAATGATCCATGCGGTCGTAACGCATTTCCAATTGTGCCCCAGAAGCCGACTTTCTACCAGGATGATGATAGTTCGACCTAATCATAATGGATTCGCACACCTCCACTCGAAAGTCGAATTGTGGCATTGCTGGCTTGTTTTCATACTTCCGGCAAAAGCAATGTAGTTTCCACGCGTTTACCATAGCCGCGTCGAACGCATTGTTATCAATGGCCAGTACCACTTTTTTCCCCGGATCCGAATTCTGTAATTATTCATTGCGTTGTCAAAAAGGTCAACCCCACCCATGCGCTGATTGTATTGGTTGACCAAATGGGGCTGCTCAATTGCAACTATTTTTCGTTGCTTTCTATCATACCGTTTTGCGCGGACCATTGGTGTATGGCTAAGGAAATTTGATAATAAGGTAACGACCTGAAAAATAAGAGTTAATTAAGACCATATCAATGATGGAGGTAAAGCGAAGAATGAACCTATTGACATAATAGATTGTTGTGAATAACTTACCGCATTATCATTCCAACGCACCGCGAGTATAAAATTATTCTTATCGAAACGAAAGTCAGACGTCCCGCGAGGCTTCTTTTTCATTTCCTTGATGACCATTAAGTCGGCATGATTGGTCCGATTATCACGAACAGTTCCTAAAGCAAAATATCCATCGTTTGACAAACGAGTCATTAGTTTGTGACTTGTAAAAAAATTGTCAAATGTAACCGTGTGCTTGGCGCGATCTTCCACATGTGACAGCAGCGATAGGACTACTCTTTCTCCCAACCCGAAACCTGGGTCCACCTGTTCTGATGCACCAGCATATGGAATAAGCTGATACAAATAACCTTCAACCGAACCCAAACACCAATACTTGTATCCAAAACGAATTGGTTTACCCTTGATAAACATTTTGCACGAATGCCGGCCGTAGTATGCAATCATTTGTTCATCAATCGAAAGGTGGTGAGAGAATACACCGAATTGAAGAAATTTTTTGTTCAATAAATCATTCAATGGTGCGACTTTTGCAAATTTGTTTTTCGGATCCAATGCTGAGTTGTCGCACACATGAAAGAATTGTTTGATTCGTTTGAATCTGTCCCTTGAAATACATTCTTTAATTAGCGCACATCCCAATGATTCTCGATTTGACCAATAACTATGCATTTGCGGCAAAGTGTGGTAGCCTGTGATGTACAACAAGCCCAAAAATGTTTTCATTTCGCTAGTTGATGTTATGAATGGTGGACAATTGTTGGTCGCAGCGTATTGGTTGGTTGAATTGACCAACAGATTTAAAACCTCCTCATCGATAAACATCTCCCAAAGCTGCACTGGATTCATGGCACCAATTCGTTCATACAACGCTTTGTATGAATTAGCCGTATCATCAAATGGAGTCTTATGTGACCGAGACCATTTTGGTTTGATTCCTTCATCGATTCTGGGTCGCTTCGGTGCCTCATTAGGCAGCTCCGGCTCATCGCGCAACAATTGAACATTGTCGTCCAATTCTTCATTGTCACTAAGATTATCGACATCATCGGGAGGCGTAATGATGATATCAACGGCGTCTGCGTTTTGGATAAAGTTCTCTTCTCCATCACTGTCCTCATCAAAACAACTATCAAAAAGGGCTTGCAATTCGTTAACAGTTAGAATTTTCTGTCGACGAATCATTTTGAATCCAAAAATTTAGTATTAGATTGCGATAATCTAAAAATTTTATTATTTTTTATATTTATTTATAATTATACAATAAAAATATTTGTAAAACGTAATGAAAAAAATTATGTATACTTACAATTGTTTATCGGCATAAATTGTTTATAGGTAAATACATATAACGGTTTATCATTTTTTTTTTTAACATTTTTCGAATGTGTTGGGTGTTTTTTTGCCAGATATGGTAAAGTGAAAGTAAATCACACCAATGCCTGTCGGGTATTTAAATACCCATGTCATATCTCAGGTCGGAGCTGAGGTAAAAAAAAATTTTTTTTTTCTATCAACTTCTATGGTCTTCCGGGCACATATTTCCAAATTTCATCAAAATCGTACGAGCCGATCTATGGGCAGGCAGTAATGGGTTAAGAAACTTTTAAAACCCTCCAAAAAAATATGTACATATGTTTGGAATAAAATAATGGCAATATTTAACTATTGGATTATTTGGATTCTTCTACGGTCCAGTAAAGTTTCAAAATTGACCACATTATATAACAATTTATCACTATTTCACTGTTTAACTTCAAAGAAGTGGAAAACGCTAATGTTGTCAATGTCTAAAATAATTTCATTAAAAGTGAACAATTTCAAGAGGAGAATTGTAAAAACTTTTGTAGATACAAAAAAAATTTATTTGAATGGTTCTGGTCGTGAAATAAAAGAGTTATAATAAAGATAACTTTAACACGTTGAGTGCCGTCATACAAAAAAAAAAAAAAAAATTTTGTAAAGTGCCTATACATAATAAAGGGGTGGGTGTCAATTAATTTTCTAAGTAATCTAAAATAAAAGATACAGGTGCCTATTATGAGCAAAATTCGATTTTCGACTGTGGTCGAAAATGCTTATCGAACGAATTTTCATTTGGTATTATCGTGCACATTCGATGAAAAAACGCTATTGTGAAAATCACTCTTTTTTGGGTAATTCACAATAGTACATTTCTATCAGCTGGCACCATATTTGGTTACAAATTCTTTTAGAAAAATAAATTGAATTTGAAATGACCACCACGGAATTATGGTTTAATGATTCGTCTGATGAATAGAATTAAGCTTCTGTGTAATGCCCTCCCATTTTTTGGCTGCCTGAACTTTAAAGCAAATACATTTTGTAACAAATGGATCTTCTCCATGAGAGAAACGAGCTTTTCCAATTGCTGTTTTTTACTTACGACCTGCAGGATATTAACAAAAGTAATTTACAAGTAGTATTTGGTTGACCAAAACCAAAAAACAAACAAATTCTTACATTTTAAATAAATTTTTCACAGTTTTATACAGCGTCGACAGCAAATTTGTGTTCGATAAAATACTCATAATACAAATTTAATATTCGATAGTCGATTTTCGATGCACCTCATAATAGGGGCCACAGTGAAAATTCTCAAAGTTAAAAAAAGTCTTTTTCTAGGTGGCATAACATAATATTTAATCGTATTACTGTAGTGTCGCAGGAAATATAGTGAATTGAATTCACAAGTATGCAGCTGTGCACCGCCGGCATTACACACGGCACTCTAATCAAAGTTAAATGTTTACTGCCGGCGGTGCACACGGCACTCAACGTGTTAAGGCGTTGTTTTGGTCCATTATAAGTGTTTGAACATATTTTCCGCTTCATATAAATTAAATGAATTGTACTAGGCAGTTAGGAACTAAAATACTGCAGTTTGTGGCTTTTGACACACTCGTACTCAGCCACTCAGATCTCTCAGTCCACAGTGGTTTAAGAATGTTCTTTGTAACGAAATTGTTGGAGCTGAGGTGTTTTCGAGTTGATTTACAGTTTTATATTTTGCCTTGTAGACGAAAGAGGGGCCAGTGGTTGGTCCCTCAAATTTCATCACCCATGGTCCCACATTAAAAAAAAAAACGCCAAAAATCCATTTATAATCCAAATGAGCTATAAATAGTCCTTAAGAAGATCTACAAAAAAATACATGTGTGTGTTATCTCTTTTACTTCAGGAGAAATATAGGTTTATGTTTTAATTTTGCTCGATCCTTTTTGAGTGTTTTAGATATGGCAGGCCTACGGAGTGTCGAAATTTTTTTTCCAAAATATCAGGTATATTTGTGATAAAATTCTAAATACAATTAAATTAACTTGCAAGTTATATCTTCCTTATAAAAAGTTACACGCATCTAAAGTTGAAACATGTAAAATGGTCTATATTTTTTATACTCGTATGTATATTGCACGCAACATGCAATGTACACACAATGGGGCGGAATGGTAATTTTTTAGAAATATTTCTAAACCGCTGCTCCAATCGAGATAAAATTTTACATGAGATTAGCAAAGGAGCATTCGTGTTTAAAGTTTGATGATTGATTCGTAATCCAATTTTACCTTTTCTAGTACTTAAATAATAATAGTAATAGTTGTCTTTCCCGAGTTCCCGAGTTCCCGAGTTATATGTATTTTAAAACTAAAATTTAAAAATTTTTCACAATCCATTTTGTAAAATATGTGTCATATTTTTTCGGAATTCCATCAAATTTGTTTTATTGATTAAATAACAAAATTATTCATCAATATTTTAGGAATTGGATAAAAACAAAAAGAATTAAAAAAATTACTAGCTGGTGGCGAAAATGTAGTTCGAGTGTAAAACTGTGGTATGTATAAAACCACTATTAAAGAAGAGCCGAATAACATGTGGAAAAAAAACAAATCTGAAACAAAAGCCTGTGTCAGAACGAAATTTAACATGACCCTATATTATATATTTAATATAATTTATAGCTAAAAGTCTATTTAAAACAAAAATGAAGTGTTTTGGTCTACTGTTATATCATAAATAATCTGTTAGATCTTCATAAAAATATCTCGAACAAATATTGTATTTATTTTTAAATATTTTACGATATGAGTTACACAATCACATTGTATAATAATAATAAAAAAAAGCAGCAACTTAATCCTCTATAAAGATGTGAAGTCGTGGCGTTAGTGGCCGTCATGATGGTATGAGGGTGCTACTGGTGTTTAAGTGGGGTTAACACTTTTTATCAGCAGCAATCGATTGCCAAGGCCCACTTTTTGTTACTGTTGTTGTCGCTGTAGTTGTTTTTATTACTGGCAACGTATAGGAAACGTGCATGGAACAAGTGTAAAATGCGATGTCGCTATTTGTTTGTTTGGTTGGTTGAAATTGGCGTTATCAGCTCAGCCCATATACATACATATATATATATATTAAATATTAAGCCAACAAACAAAAACAACCATCACTAAGAAAAACAACAACTACAACCATAATAATAATAATAAAATTAGAGATAAGAAGTAACTGAAACTCGTGGTTACCCCGATATTTGCTTTTCAACCACTTGTTTAAAATATTTTTTAAATCTCATGTCACTGTTGTTTAGGTTATATTATAAGCACCACCAAAAAGATGGGGAGTAGGTATATTTAGTTTGTCTTTCCTTTTGTAACACATCGAAATATTGGTCGTAGAAGCAAAAAGTTTATATATTGTGGGTCTTTATAAGATTCTTAGGCGATTTAGTCATGTCCGTCCGTCTGTTGAAGGCACGATAGAGTTTCAAAAAAGACTCAGAAAATCTTTTACCAAAAATTCTTTAATTCACCGATATATTTGTTATTGAAAATGGGCAAAATCGGCCCAGTAGGATCCGAGTTATAGACCAAAGTTTCGGACAACCTCGATATAATTAAAATATTTTTTGCTATTTTCTTTGAATATAATGCAGATAATATCTGAAATCATGAAATTTTGAGTACTTTATTTTTATTACAGATGGACAATTCCTGTTGGTTAAAAATGGTAGGAATCGGTTCACTATTTCTGTCTATAGAAAAGCCATATCCATACAAAATTCTGCAAAACTAAGTTCCATTCAATATGAAATCTCAAAACGGCATTTTGTTTGCATCGGTCCATATTTGACTATAGCCCCCAAATAAAGTTTGCTTCCAAAAATAAAATCTCTTATAAAAATCACTATTAAATTGAAATTCAACACAAATAATTCATATTTACATGTAAATTATCGTACAGAATTTCATGATGATCGGCCCGTAATACGTCATAGCTCCCTTATAAAGACTACTTCCGAAAACTCATTAACCTACGTAAACATGCATATCGAACCCAATCAGATCAGTTATAGGTAAGTAAAAATTATTCTATTGACTTTTGTGAAAGTTGGTCCATAATTAGCCATAGCTCCCATACAAATTCCACTTTCGAGAATAACCGCAGAGTATACAGAGGTGATAATTTTGACGTTATAAAAAACCAAAGTTCAAAGTTCCTAGGGCATTCTGGTACCTAATTTATTATGTGTTAAAGTAAATGGTTTTATGTTACATGCTGCAAAAATATAAACAAAGTACGATTCTTAAAGTAAGAAATATAAATTCTTGATTATAATTGGAATACTCGTATTGAGATTGAGATGAAATTTAATCCAAATAAACCCAAAAATAAACAGAAATTACGGTATAATATTTTATGACGTGATTGGGAGTGGGTATATAAGATTCAGCACAGCCGAATATAAACTCTTAATTGCTTTTATATGTGCATTTTATCAGAAGGAGTTGGAAATTTTTACGTATTTAATATTATGTAGTCGTATTTATCATATCTTTAAACATGCATGTAAAATTGTTTATAATGGTATCTTTGGTTTGGTTCTTTTGTTATACTCGTATTTGAACGAAACCTTTTAAAAAGTTCCATATTTTTTTTTTTTGACTTTGGTATCAGTAAATTTGTCAACCTCAAGCACACCGTTTTATATTATATATTATATTACTATCTATGTATTTTGTTGTTGTTACTGTTGTTACACTGTAGGCAGTAATAGTGACTTCATTTTACCGACGAACGCACTTACAAATACCACTGTTGCGCGTGATATTTTGTCCGCATTTATACATTAGGGAAGAGGGTCAAATTGATAAGAGTTTAACATACGAGTATTTACATACATATGTAAATAGTTTGAAAATAAACATTGTTTGCTTCAATTGATTAGATTAGTTGTCGTCATTGTTGTCCTTGTCTCAATATTCGACTCCAATCGTATTGATAAGTTAGTAACTTACACAATTCAAAAATATTTATAGTTTTTAGACCATTGACTGTTTTCAAATACACAAACATTCGAAGGTCTATGCTGAAGGTCTAGTAGTAAGCAGGAACTTTTATGTTATTTGTTAGGAATTTTCATTATTATTTGATATTTTTTTTAGATTTTGATAATTTCTTGACATTCTTTGCATTACATACATAATGTTGCTTAATATTGTTAAATTTAATTAAGTTTATTATAAAATTTAAACACATAAATATCAGAATTAGTTGTTTAAAAATACATCGAAATATTGCATTATGATTGAATTTTGAAAAAAAAAAATTTTGTTTTGGATTTATGAAAGGTAACTCCTTGTTAGTGGTTTATAGATAAATTATGTCAACTAGAAACTCCATTTATAAAAGTTTGTTATAAACTGCAACATCGAAAAGCTAGGGTTCCTAAGTTCCCAAACCTCTTCTATTCTATTACAAAACAAAAACCGGAATTTTTATATTAACTGACTTTTTTAACTTTTTAAAGAAAGTTTATTTTATTGTTCCAACATTTTTTAAGTTTTATTTTTAATATAATAATGGTATGTGACTGGTATTTGCAAACTAGTTATTTTAATCCATACAATACATTATTGTATTAAAATATTTGAGAATTAAAGACACTATTGTTGTCATTAGATGAATAACATTAATAATTCCTTTAGGAACTTCCGGGAATTTCTAAAAAAATATTGGTGGCAAATATTTCAATTCTAGCAATATTCTATTAAAGTAACGGAAATCAACATATATTAAAATGTCTTAAAATTATAAAAAAGTAAAAACTGAATTGGGAAACATTTGAGTTATAATAATTTCCCTGATTATTCATAATTTTTTAAATTATTATTTACTAACGACGACCGAAAAAGGAACAAACTGTACCATTCTACAAAATTTTAATTTCAGAATTATATTAAACAATTTCTCAAACAACGATACCGAAACAAACTCTTTTTATGATTTAATTTAAGATATATAAGAGAATTAAAGCTAAACAGTTTATCTGCTCGATAAATCTTAATATTTTTGAAAATCTGCGATTTAAACTTTAATTTAAGGATTTCGAAAAAAACTATTTTTTGACATTAATTTACCTAATATGCAATTATTTTATACTGTTGCTCAGTTTTTAGTTTTTTGAATTTTGGTGAGACTTTCGAAAAGTATTTTTGTGCTAAAAAGCCCAAAAAAAATATTTGCTAGTTTTGATCGCAGGTTTGTAAAACGGTTAACTTAAAATTTTTCTTTGTAAAAATTTATAATACAATGTTGTAAAGTTAATTTTTCAAACATTTTAATCCGACCATGTTTTTAAGTTTTGTATTATTATTATCCCAAGAAGTCCAATTTAATTTTAGACTCCATTGAATATTTTTTTTGGGGTTATAATATTCTATATGTTTTAAGCTTTGTATAGATGGTTATCAGATCATACAATGTTGTCAGATCTAGCAATGTGCTAGCAATGTACTGACATTTAAAAATTGTTAGCAAAAGTTAAATTGTCAATGCTTTTCCTTACAAAGTTGGAAGACAAAAATTTTATGTTTACATGGTTGTTAGACATTTTCTGAAGATTTTTCGGACAACGTTGTAAGATCTGACAACCGTCTGTACAAAGCTTTAGTTAAACATCCAAAATTTAATAAAAAAATTATGAAATTTTTGCCAAAACCGTAGAGTTTTCTCGAATGGTTTTAAACAGGTTTGTAGACAATTAAAAATTTTTAATTAATTTTTTATTTTATCTATGAAAACTTACAAAAATTTTATTTAACTAAAATTCATTTGATATTGGAAATTTACCAAATTGGTAAACAATGTACATATGTGTATGTTTGTATGTATATTGCGATAACATTGCATTTTCAGTAAGGCCGAGTACAATTTCGATAATAGTCCCATTAGGAGTGAGTAACACGTGAACATTTTTGGTAAACAAGAAACAACAAATCAAATGACGATATTTTAATGAAGAAATTATTATTAACTTTAATAATATTTTGCAGCAGGTATCAAAAATCAATCATACTTTTATAACAGAACAGAATTTTATTTTTGCACTTGAAGTAAATTTTGTATATTAATTAAAGCTTAGAAATATTTAATATGGATTACCATTGAATCTTCCAATTTGATTTCGTTTTTTTTTTGTTGAGGCTACTTTGGAACAGATAATTATTCACTATGTAAAATAAATAATCCAAAGTTCAAATAAAGAGAAAAACAAAACAATCAAAGTAATAACAAGTAAAAATACTCAAAGAACCCGCATCGTTCGTATTATTGTCTTATCATTAATTCTTGGGTCTACATATGAGTACGTGATGTGTAACGCGTGCGAAGTATTGCCCGGCCCTTCCTGAAAATATTTTAAAACGGATGTTTACTGCACGGTTTCTTACTTATTTAATAAAAGTTTTTGTGGCGAAATTGTTATTTATTATTAATATTTTTCATTTGTAGATTACAACTTTAAATCGAATTTTGTAAATGTGATAACAAACCAACTATAAATATACTACATTTTACACATTTCTGTATTCATAGAACACCATAGTACCAGATAATCAAAGTTTGTATTAAAGTGTTTATTCTAAAGTTGAGGTTTATATAATAGTTTTTAAATTTTGTTGTTTCTTGCAAACCAAATAAAAAAAAAATTATCTGCGGTTTCAAATCAAGATCTTGGGAACATTAACAGGAAAATACTGCAGGCAATTTTACTCGTTTTGAGAAAAATTTCTAACCTTATGTTTGCCATTTTCAAAACCCCAAATTGCTGTAAGGAATTTTATGAAGGATATACATACATATATGTATAAGAATAAATATCTGCTGTTATTTGATTCAGTTGGATTAAAACTAATTTCGAATGTCCATAGGAAATATATAAAACAGCGGACAAAAGTCACATTTTTTTCATATTTGTGATTTTTCACGAAACAATCGAATTATTTTCCATTAGTTAGTGTGTTTTAATGAAACTTCATAGAAATATTCCATAATGTTTGTAAAATTCTAGTCTGGATTCAATTTGAAAAAAAAACATATAAAATTTATTTGAGTCGATAGAACGATCTATATAATTCAATGCTTAAAGATGATTTCATGTAAATGTTGACCGCGGCTACGTCTTAAATATTTCATATGCTGGGTTCTTGCATACTTTCGCCAACATATCGGACGATGTCTTAAAATAAATTCTTCAATATTAGCTTCCAGTTCGTCAATCGTTATGGGCTTGTCCCTGTAGATATGAACCTTAACATAGCCCTACAAAAAATAATCTAAAGGTGTCAAACCGTCCGATATAGGCGGCCAATTGACCAGCTCCAAACGTGAAATAAACTGTTCACTGAACTCGCCTCTCAATTGGGCCATTGTTTCACGTGCTGTGTGGCATCGTCTTGTTAAAACCGCATGTGGGTCTAAGTCATAAGTCCAGCTATTCTCTTCTGGGAAAAAAATTTGTAAGCATCGCACAGTAGTGCCCGCCATTCACAGTAAGGTTCTCGCCTTCGTCGTTTTTTCTAAGACCAAACATTTTTCGGGACGCATTGGCAGTTCTTGTCCGATAACCGAGCATGAATTTTGATTAAAAAAAATTCAATAATCTGCAAGCGTTGTTAGTTTGTAAGTCGATTCATGGTTATATTATAGACCAGACTGAACATGTTTAACAGTAACATGTTACACGAAACAATTTTGTGAAAGAGAAAGTTGCTAAAAAAGCACCCTTTATATAAATGTTTATTTTAAAAAATTGTACTTGTTATTTTAAATTATTGAGAGACAAACCTGTTTTTGGGTCACTTTGGTCCTAGAGGCATATTTTACGCCTCTAATGTTATTTCTAAACATAGTGAAACACTTTTCTGAAGTTTCTGACCTTTGACCCCGTTTTTGAAATTGTAAACATTTCCAAATTCTGAATATCTTCAGTATTGTTTAAGTTTTTAATTGTTTTATTAAAAGTAACCAACAGTATAATATAAAGGAATAGACCAAATGTTTCAAATGTTACGCAAAAACTTAATAAAATCGTAAAGAGCATTATTTGAATAACAAAATGTGAAATCTAATATTTATTAAGATTTTTTTTTTGTAAAAACCACGTTAACACGGGTTTGAAATGGACCAGGCCAGGAATTTTATAAAGCTGCTTCCATGACAAATGCTACATTACATATTACTTCGTAATGAATGTTTCTTTTTTCTAGGAAGTTTTAATACTATTGAAAACTAACTAAATTTACCACATCTTTTTCTTCAAGTGGAGCGATCAAATCAATAAATTTTGTCTCGACAATAAAAAAGTAAAGACAAATAATTTAATCACAAACACATTAGTGCTGCTGTACTCCAACTGAGTATAAACCAAATTTATGCTAAAAATGCTAAAGCTTTGACGTAGAAGCAACAACAAAATCTATAATAGATTTCAATACGGATGTACGATTAAAAACTCAAGTCAGTGTCTGTCAGCTTATATTGTTCTAAGCCATTTCTTGCTGTTATTTTCGAAGAGAATAAATATTTTATTATTGAAAAAAAAAAAAAACAGACTATATACCTACATCTCGTATGTAGTGTATAAATAAATATAACACATTCACATTACTGGTATGTCGCGCGATTATTGTTATGGAAAAGTTATTGAAAGGAATGAAATATAAACATACATACATACATACATACATGTAGCTAAAATTTAGTGGCGGCACACGAGCGGCCTCACACCAACAACAGACAGGCGGCAGTTGATAACGATCTTGTGCGTCAGCACAGAACTTTCTTTTGTACGAGTATGTCTGTCTGTCAACTTTGTTGGTTTAGTTCATGAATAAAACAGTTTTATGTATTTTTGTATGGAAATAATTAAAACGGAAATTTAAAAATTTTTTTTAACTCTATAGAGATAAAAGATTTTCTTCTATAAATTCTATAAACTAAAACTGGAAATGCGCAAATAGCCTGAAATTTTTGTTTTCATTACAATAATATTTTAAATGCACTTAAATTAAATAATTATGCGACCTAAAACTGGTTTCATACATATTCATTTGCGAGAAGACCGTCATAATTAATCAATTGAAAACTTTGTAATCTCTGATTTGATTAGTTTTGCAAATATTAAGTATATTTATGATATTCCAACTAAATATTCGATTCATTACATTAACATTAATTCCTTGACACATGTTAGTACGAGTATATAAATGGAATGTCAGAGCTGACGCACAAGTGTAATCGTGATATTCTATATTCATTAAGAGAAATGCAATCAAATGTATAATTAATGTTTATAATTTAAAAGTGCACAAACGTTCTGAATATTTATATACTCGTATGTATGTATGTATGTAGGTATTTAGTTTAATATATATCTATGTAATGTAATTACTCTAATTTTGTTTTCAGCTCTGTTCAATAAATAATGAAATATTGATGATATATCCTTTGCAGTAAACTTTGAATTGATAAACCTGAATCTGTCATTGTCCATCTGTGTAATTACTCACATTTGCGATATGAACGCGACACATTTGTAATGTTCTATGTTCTTCTCTTCTATATTTATTATTTTATTTCATAAGTTATAATAGCATGATTGTGGCTATATGGTTGGCAATATGTTTGATTTTGAGCGATGTTATGTTTGTGGACATTACAACTACATTTAAATTATGTTAACTATGAAAAATATTGTTATATTAAAAACCATGGCATGATCATATAGTTTTTAATCTAATCATCAACATTTTTGGAATCATAAAATATTTGGCCTTAACCAAAATATTATTGTGCTACAACGAAAATGGGATTACATCAGCTGTCATGTTTTTATGTTTGAGTTGAAATTATAATCAATCATATTATCATTGTGATGCTTTATAATATATACTCGTATTATGATTACAAGTAAAGAAATAATTAGAGCAGGGGTTAAATTATGGTTAAGTAGTATTTTTATATTATGATATTTATTTTAAGCAATCATAGTATTATTTGTATGCAACCATAAAATCAAATCATAATATGATATTGTTTGATTATGGTCACCACAACCATGATTATTTTTGTTTTCAATATTACTTAAAAATTTCAATAGTAAAAGAGTACCTAATTAGAGTTATTTTTAACATTTAATTTGATTTAAATGTCCTTAATATAATCCAAGATTAACTAAATATTTCAAACTGCAGAAAAGGTTGTTATTTTAGTAACGGTATTTTTAGGATAACGCTAATTTCATTCTTAATCGTCAGTCATGTATTAAACAAAACTAAAACCGAAATTTTGCATGAATTAAAGAAACATTCGTATATATATTACATTTATTACAGTCCATATGACAGTATTGGCCTCTTAAGCTCCAGCCTCATTGCTAATTACACCTGGCACAAAATTTTTATGCCGAGATATTAAGCACTCTCTGAGTTATTTCACTAGGACAATGGTGCGATCAGTTTACGTTAGGGGGTGACGTTAGAATATTGCAGGAGTGTGTCATACAAATACTTTTGCAACAATATAATCAAAATACAAATAGGTACATACTATTAATAAATTGGGAATAAAAAATAATCAAACAGTCGCAATTTAACAATATCGACTAGACTACGAAATGGCTTTGTTGTATGTATGGTTCGAGTATGTATTAAATAAATCATACGTGTTATTTTCTAACTTCTTTCTCGAAGTACTTGTCAAAGCATGTTTTTTTTTTATTCAAACGTGTGGGTCTTCTAGATGTTGAACAAAGTGTGTGAATTCGTTCAAAATTCCAGTTGAAATATTTCTCATTGTTTTACTTTTTCGACTTGTTCGTGTGTGTGTTTGCAGTTTTTGCAAATCTAGGTGAGGCACGTGCCGCGCATTTTGCACGTTGCCTTTGAAATTTTTATTTTATTATGTGTTTTTGTTTATTATTGTTGTTGTTTGAAGTATTATAATTATAAAATTAAGTATTATTATGTACGAAATTAGTTCGATTCATTAAGTTTTTTTTTGTCTTCGGTAGTAGCTAGTACACCAAATATGTATTGTATGAATTTTAATAACGAATTAGTTTCCTTATGAATAAAAGGGAACTGACACTTAACAGTTCACATGATTGGTTCTTCTGCGTTAGGAACCGGATGTACATAGTTCTAACATTATAATAAATGGGACCTGTCACTTTAACAGAACACTTTTTAGTCACTCTGTGGCTAGTCACGGAACTAATGAATGTTTTCTTTATTATAACACTGGTCACAAAATTAATCTAAAATTAATTAATACTGTTTAATAAATTTGTTTAAAATTATGTAATTAATAAAATTAATTAATTATGGACCAATATTTCTGCGACTGTAGGCCAATATCTGAGATTGTAGGAATTCATAACGGTTACTATGTGAAACAAAACTCTAGTCTAGACATAAACACAGCACAGAACATTGATAGAAAACACGAACTTAATGATTAGTTCTTTTTTAAAGACAAATGCCGGCCAAGTGACAAAAACACCAACAAAATGAGATTTTAACAAATTCATTATGATAAAAAATAGCTGTTAAATATAAATTTCAATACGAACAACAAAACAACAATTTGTTTTGGAAGCGTGGTTTCTAAAATTCTTTATCAGTTCAAAAGCTGCCGGAATTAACGCACTGGGAAATTCCAAAGATTTAACATTCCATATAAACACAACAACATAAATAAAGAAAGAAGAAATAGTTAAAGCAAAGTATGTATTTATGGATTTTAAAATAAACTCAAAGAAGAAATAAAACAAAGTTATGTGCAAAAAAGTTACTAGGATGAAATGAATAAATAAACATCGATTTAAAAGTTTAAAGCGAATTTGGAATACCATACCTACCTAAAAACTGGATTGTCATCTAATGGATTATTTATGATAAAGATGATTAGCATTAAGAAGACAATGCCAGGCACGAGTAATATTCGTAGTTAAAAATACATAAAAAGCATAAATTTTAAGTAAATTAAAGATATTCGAAAGAATAAAAAACAATAACAATAATAAATAGTTATACAAATATTTCCGACACACCCTGTATGAGAGCTGTTTAAATCTGTAAATAATTAGAATTTTAAGCATCACGTTTATTTTTAAGGCCATCTATTACCAGTTTATTGCAAAAGTATAAATCTGTTAACTCTAAGATCGATATTAATATTTGGTAACGTTTTTCGGTCTAATTGCGATATTTGATAAAATTTTATTGTTTCTACGCATTAGAAAATATAATTCTTCTTGTCGTTACTCATTTTACTGATTAACCAATATGTTTTATAATAAACAAAAAAGAATCTCTAATTCTCTAAGTTCTTTAAAATAGTCAACAGCACCATTAGGTTAAATTAAATGTACCTATCATAAAATCGCACCTTGCGGATTTTGACACACTTAATAAAATTCATAACAGACCATTCACTGGAAGGACAAAAAAAGTACCATTTAATTCCCTTTTAGTTAAATAATTCGACTCGGTCCATATTAATCTTATTGTATGTTACAATGTGTATTACTAAAGAAAATTAAAAAAGTACAATTAGAAGAAAAAAGAATCTCTTGTTCACTTAATCTAGTTAATCTAGTTTTATTTTTATTTAAAATTCAAAAGAAAGTAACACTAACTTAATGGTGGAACTTTCGCTTTCTATCTCCTTTGCAATTTGTCAACAGTTTTCAGCAGCATCTAATATCGACAGCTCAATTCCAAAACATGCTAAGTCGAAAAAGTGAGTTTTGCAGGAAAAGCTCCTAAAGCTTACCGGCGATATCTAAAAAACCATATGAGGTAAAACTTTGTTGTTAATAACTATTGATTGGACTAGCCAATCACAATCAAAATTTGACAGAATTTAAGTTGAAAAAATCGAAATTCAAAAACGCAAAAAAATTAAAAACATGCTAAGTCGACATAGCATGGTTTGGAATTGAACTGTCGATATATCCAATTAAATGCTTCATTATTATAGAAAATTTCATTAGAAGAACCAACAAGTCTTTTATTTATACATTTATGTAGGTATACCCTATAGAAAATCTCTCTTAACTGTCAAACAGTACTATTTTTTTCATTTTCACACCCTACTCTACTCCAAAAACCGGCAATCTGGAATTTTTAAATAGGTACGCTATTTTGGTGAAAGTTTGTTTATAAAATTATGTGTAAAAAGAGGACTAAACTTTTCCTAATTACACTGTGTAACTTAATTTTTGTTCCAAATTTCATGAAAATTGCTTCCCAATTAAAAAAAATACCAATTTAATTCAAATAATATTCAATATTTAAATGGCCGCCAAAATATAGAGTAGCCTCAAAATTGTGGAAACCCAAAAATACATATTTAGTATTTTTTATTAAGTGAAAGTTATAAATAAAATTGTATATCATTGTTTATTGGTTTAATAAAATGCATGAAAAGACCAAAAACCCCTAAAAAGTTTGAAGTAAAAAAAACCCGACAAACAAAAGCCAAAAATAAAATTGCGAATTTCTAAAATATAAAAAAATATTCATTTTTAATGACAGATTTAATGACTATGATCAAATGGATCCAAAGTAAATAATGACGATGTCTTATGGAATTCAATTGCAAGAGATAACGAAGTTCAGACAATTTATAAAAAAAAAAAACAAAAATTACTCGTACAGTCAACAGCTGGATAGATAAAAGAAATAAATTTTATTTGATCAGCTCGGTTATGATCTGCTACATTGCCATGTGCTAAACCCAGCATGTTTTTAATTGATAAATTTGTATTGATACACGCGCCGCTCTTTTTTTTATTGTTTTACTACTGTTATTTATTTTGATATAAAATTTCCCCAAAATGAGTTCAATATTCTTTATCAATATGAGTATGTTTTTATAATTAAATGCAAAAGTAGGTACGTTTAAATAACAAAAATCAATTCATTATTATAATGACTGACATCCCACAAAATCGTCATATCAATTGTGCCAAAGTTATAATTTTATTTTACGATTGCAAATGGAAAGTTTTAATCGTTTGACAGCAAACAAGCGTTAGTTTTACACGCGACAGTCAGCATAAACAAATCATTAATTAGGTTTGATAGAAAATGGAAATAATCGTAGCAGAGCTTACTAAAGGTACGGTCACATTTGGCAAATATTTGCCAAGAAAGACGTAACCACTTAATAACATACATTTGAACTCGTTTATTTATTAAAGAAAAAAAAAAACTTTTCTTATTTAGGCCAAAGCACAAAAAATATTTAGTTTTAATTTATTTGATGCTGTTTGATCTTGTTTGTAAGAGTAAACAACGTCAAACAAATTTGTGCTAAAACAAATGGTCTAGAAGGTGCTGTAGCTTAATTGATTAGCGCGTTTGATCATTAAGCATGAGTTGGTATTTTTGGTCTGGGTTCGATTTCAAGCCGCTGCCACTCAAAGCAACATCAGTTTCTGATAATTATTAAGTTTTTCTATCCTATCATAACTAATATTTATCACCGCGCTCTCTTTCGGTGGTATAGCATTTAAAAACGCCACCGAAGTAAAATAATTAAAATAAAGGCTATTAAAACAAGCTGTGATCAATGCGCCTACTCACCAACAGAGGCGCTGCAATACTGTACTACTAATAAACATGACGCTCAATTACATATGAAAAGCTTTTCTCTACTTTCACCACCTATTCATCTTCTACCTATCCCTTTCCAAAGAAAGTAACACAATTAATTAATTATATAACTGATTGTTCGACCTTTTTATTTATTAAACAATTATATTTTATTTTCAAGATTAAGGTCTAATATTGTTTTTATTTTTATTTTATATTAATCAATAATATTTAAATAAATTTAAATTTTGACAATTACTGTCATTTTGAAAAATATTTTTATTGTTATTAATTTTAAATTTCGTTATTATTTCCCTGAAAATGCTACACATTATTGTAGCGAAATATCGGAATAAATATAAAATAAAAATAAAAACAATATTAGACCTTAATATCGAAAGTAAAATTTAATTATTTAACAATTAATTAATTAATATATAGGCATATTAATTGCCTCAGTATTACTTCTCTAAAAAAAAAAAAAAAAGTGGTTACGTTTTTTTGTGTAAATATTTGCCTAATGTGACCGTAACTTAAGTGTATTCCGGAATAATTTGGTTTTTAAGCATTCTATGTACATATGTATGTATGTATATGGCATTTAACTTTGACTTTTTCATAAATTTAAAACTTTGGATAACCTGGCCTTTACCAAGGCCTTCCTGTGGGCTCCTCATAAACCTAAAAAACAAATTTAAAAAATAACTTTAACATCAAAAAAATCCCCTTTTATTTCTTATAACAACTTATTGTCATTAATTCAGTCAACGCTATTAATAAAGCCTTCACAAATTTTATTCATTTCCGCTCCTATTTCATAATAATTAATAGTTTAAATTAATAAAAAAAATATAGAATATTACACGGCCCGTACATGAATACAAGTATGTGCATATTTTGTGCACGTTTCTGTCATACGGGGGCTTCCAAGAAAAATGTTTGCTACTAGTTTTCTTGAATTCAAAACTTTGTATCCATACGACATTTGGACTTATGTATGTAATTGCTGTGAATGAATTGTTTCCATGTTGATTTTTAATATTTTGTTTTTCTAACGCGGTGGCATTCAGAGTATCAATCATATTTATTGATTTTTTTTATTTCGAGGTTCTTATCGATATTTTAAAAATGTTTGTCATACGTTTTAACTTAATAAATAGATTTATTAATTGTTTTTAGGTTTTTATTAATGGGATTACAAAACTTTACAAGACACATTTCATGTTTATTAAAACGATATTTATTCAAGCGATTTGAAATGTTTTGAAATATTTTTAGTCATTCTCATGTGCTATAAATATATATATACTACATACATATGTAAATATGTATGAAAATGATTTGGTTGAAGCTAAATTTATTCATATCAGACTTATAATGCGAATTCGAGTACGTGTGTTCCCTTGTCTGATTAATTAATATTCTAGCTTGGTTTTGGTTCTTCAATTAAAGATTATCTCCTTTATAGTTTAGGTTTAAGTGATTATAACAACCAGTTAAACTCTTGTTAGTGCAGTCATAGCAAATGCATTTGCAAATTACTCGTACACAAAAATGATCACATGCAAAAGAAAACATTTATAGTTTAACAATAATAAATAATTGATATTTTAAATTCTAAATTGTACTTTTCTTTGTTTTCCACTGCATGAATAATTAATTGTTAAACCATTTATACTTTTGTAGTGTTTAATTGCGGTATTCTTTGATGTTCCACCTTTGAACTTTTAATATTAATTTTGTAATATAAACATTTAGAACTTATTTTCCATTTCTTTCATAGTAATTAAAAAATAAAAATATTTGAAAAAATAAATCTGAGTTTGTTTGCAAGAGCTTAAACTGCTGGATTTGCCTGCTTGAAATTTACGCAGCGTCATTCTGACTGTAAGGAATAATGGACATATTAATTTCAAATTGCACCTGTCACCTTCCAAACAAAGTATTTAGAAAATTGTTATTTACAGTCTTAAAACTTTGCACAACTTATTTTATTATCATTATAGTCGTCCCATACAATTAATTATTAATATCGATTATCTAGAGAACTATTACAAAGTCAGTCTCAAATCTTTGCAGGCGTATTTTATTATCATCGTATATAGTTGAGAGAAAATGGGCGTAATCAGAATGGTTGGGCGTGGCTCCTCTTATATAATTAGTTTTCATCTAGAAAGTATGTTCCTAAATAAGATAAAATTGAGCAGAATCATGCTATTAAACCTTTTATATCTTTGGAATCTCAATTATAAATTAAGCCTTATCACCAATATGCGATTTAATATTGATGTGTCTTTAATTGGTGCATCTAGGGTGGGTCTTATATTTGAACTTTGAATGAAAGTTTTTGGTCATAAATTTTTTAAATTTATTTCTTTGTACTACAATTATTTTCTAATATTTAATTACTATTCTTTTAAATCTGTTAATGCAGTTTCCGTCTTCAAAACAGATCTTGTACAAATGTTAAACTGTTTAAACTTAATTTAATGTATCTATCGGTGCAAAATATTTCTCCAAAGACTCCAAATATATAAACTTTTTAAAAAATTTAAAAGTATCCAATAATGCCTTAGAAAATTAATGATTAAATCAGTTTAGAATGAACATACTTATGATGTATTTAAGTTGTAACTTAAAGAATACAGACATTTAACGAAAAATAAAACAAACGAACTGATTGATTTTCTTACTCTATGGACTTCAACAGAACTGATACATGAGAACCCATGCATATTTATACCCTACACTTCCTGAGACGTTTTAACAATGTCCGTTCGCCTCGTCTGTTTGTCATGGGCAAACAGATGACAAATGACAAGTCACAATTTTGAAGATATTTCGATAAAATTGGTACATGATATTTTTTCGATGGAATTTAAATTGTCTGAATCGGTCCATTATTTTAGCTAGTCCCCATACAAATGTGCTCCCGAAATGAGGGTTTATCGGTCATACATGTTTGATTTATGCTCGTATCCAAACAAATTTCGCCACAAGTAAATTGTACATGAAGCCTAATCACATCCATGTGTAGATCGGCCCATAATTGACTATAGCTCCTACATTAGGTCCAATTCCGAAAATCACTATAAAGAGCATAAATCTCTTTAAAGTGTTGGTATCCGAATAATATTCAACATGTTTCATATATGTATACAGAAATCATACGTCCAAAATTTATAATGATCGGTCAAGACCCACTTCTGAAAATCAATTTAACACTGTTAATATCCAGATAAAATTGAACAATTTTTGAATGATCGGTTCATAATAGGTCAGAACTCTCATATACCTCGCATTTCTGAAAAACCTTTTTATACATATACCGGATGTATGGTCGAAATTGACCGACCATACTTTCTTACTCGTTTTTTTTTTTTGTTCACTTTTGTTTAATTTTATATATTTAATAATAAATTTGAAATTAACAGCGTAGAAAAAAAACTATGTACCGGTTTTATTACTATAAAGTTTTTCAAATATGAATTTTTGGAAAAAATTTGACTTAGCTCTTTTGTATAAAATTTGTATAAATTAAACCACGTTATTGTATAATCAGTTATTTGATAAATTTATATCAAAAAACTCAGTACATAATACAATTCTCATATCTTTAATAAAGCGATCTTATTCTAGTTATAATCAATTTATTAAGTTTTCTTATACCTACCAATATTTGCTTCCTATTTGTGAAGATATTTTCAGTTTTAAATTATTTAAACTTAATAACCCATACTAGTCTCTAAGAGCTTTATAGAACCTGTTGAAATTTTTAAAAATTTAAATCTAAATTTAAACAGAAATGCCAAAACAATACATAAAACATCAACAACAAGGAATCCCAAATAGTTTAACAACATCTCTTAAAAGCAACAAATAAGAAAACATCTCAGAACTTTTAATAGATTCATTAGCTACTTCCTATATTTCCGATAAATTCAATGAACTATAATAGTTCAACAATTTAAAGTTTGTTTAATTAAAAAAAAAACTCACATAAAATCACTTGAACACAACACAACACAACACAACAGTTCTCAAATGTGCGCAATTTTATGTCTATTTGATTTGATTTATTTATTTAAAAAAAAACTTTAAACAATAAACCGAAAAAATTCCAAAAATCTTACAAAAAAAGTTAAAAAACAAAACAATAAAAATAAATCTCCCGGTGAACAAGTTGTTTTTGGCATAGATATTGGGGGGAGCGTTAATTTTCAGTGTGTTTTTTTTTTAAACCATTAAAATACAAAATGTTCCATCTACAGCTACACAGTTTGTCATATTTACTCATGATAAGAAAGAAGTACGTTCATAAATACATACATACATATATACTTCCCTACTACATATTGTAATAACAACAACAACAACATAATCTTTGAGCGCGTGCCTCCAATCAAGTTTTTTTCTACGGAACAAAACTATGTATTAGTTAAAGTTTTTTTCTGTCTTTTATTTTTAAATTCACTCACTGTTTCTAGCGGCACTAACAGACGTATAAATAAATTAGTCACATTGACAGATAGACAGACACACAGTCAGACAATATATTTTTATTTAAGTCGAACTGTTAAAATGCCACACAGAAAAAAAAATCCGAATGCCACTGGTACAGAGTACAGTGAATTGATTACGAGCTGGATCTATGTATGAACTGCAATATCGTAATTATGGCCCTAGTGATGCTGACCAACGCGGTGAAGGGTGTGTGTGTGTGTGTGTGTGTGTGTGTGTGTGTGTGTGTATAGCTGTATAGAAAAACAATAATAATTATAATGACAAATAGCGAATTCTTTGAAATACAAAAGTAGCATAAAGAAAAACCAATAAAATAGGAACAATGCAATAGTAGTAAAGCTAATAAATAAATATGTAATTGGATGTAAGCTTGTGGAGATTTTGTGAAATTCCATATAAAACACAAACGTCACAACTATTACAACAATAACAGTAATAAGATACACTAAAACGTTTATTTAAATAATATTGAGATAAAGACACATACATACCTACATACGTAATACATGTTTTCAAATAAAATTTGTGTATTTATTTGCATAAAATTATTTACGAGTATTGTACATACAAACACACATATTAATACATACACATGAATACATATTTATAATTGCATATTAATTTGAACGTCTTTTTTGTTTGTCATTCTTTACACTGTGGCAAATTTTAATTACAGTTTTAGTTTTTGACAGTCAAAATGCAATGATCTCACTACTAAATTGTTCGTGAGTTCATCTGTGAGAGTTTAATCAGAAACCTATGTACATGTACATGTGTTTTTTAACCAATTTTCAGGAGAACCACACAAACGTTTATTATTTTTTACCGGGAATGAGAACGTTCGGCACACTTTAACAATAACGTTGGCTAGCAGTGATAAATTCATACCTTTAAGTCAATTAAATGATGTTGTTAAACTATTTGGGATTCCTTATTGTTAATATTTTCTGTATTGTTTTGGCATTTCTGTTTAAATTTAGATTTAAATTTTTAAAAATTTCCACAAGTTCTATAAAGGTATTGAGCATGTGTGAACACTTTTTAATTAACCAATATTAGAGACTAGTATGGGTTATTAAGTTTAAATAATTTAAAACTGAAAATATTTTCACAAATAGGAAGCAAATATTGGTATAAGAAAATTTAATAAGTTGACTAGATATAGAATATAGATCGCTTTATTAGAGATATTAGAAATTTATTATGTATTAAGTTTTCTGATATAAATTCATCAAATTATACAAATTGTATACAAAGGAGCTGAGTCAAAGTTAGTAAACTGTTCAAAGGAACTTATACAAACTGTTAATACTGTTCACCAAATTGGATTTTAGCAATTAAGGCTTTCTTTATATCCTGAAATTGTTTCATGATCGGAACAAAATACTGTTTAACAAAAGCTTAAAGGTACGGTAACATTTGGCAAATATTTACCGAAAAAGACGTAACCACTAAATAACATTTGAACTCTTTTACTTATTTAAAAAAAAACTTTTCTTATTTAGGCCAAAGCACAACAAATATTCAGTTTTAATTTATTTGATACTGTCTGATTTTGCAAAACTCTTGTAAGAGTAAACAACGTCAAACAAATTTGTTTTTATTAATAAAAAAAATTTCTTTTAATAAAATGAAAAACATTCTTTTTGCGAAAAACTTTTTTTTTTTGGTGAAAATAATTTGTTCTTTGTGAAAATCCATGGATGAATAATGGATCAATAACAGTTGAAGTTTTTCGATTTCAATTGAAACACTAGTAATGTTAGGACAAAGTGTCATCCAAAATGTAAAATTATAATTGTAATAATTCTCTGGTATATGTCTGAAATATGAAAATTTTGTAATCCATTTAAATTTAGTATTTCTCAGTGTAGTATTTATTGTATGCATATGAATAATAAAAATAACAATAACAACGAAACGTGATAAATTAAAGCAAAATACATGTTGTTGGCGCTCAACGCCGCATACATTACAGACAGAAAAAACTGAAATCTATAATTTGGCAAATTCCAAACCGATCATTAGTAGAAAAAAACCCAAAAACCCCACAATAAAAGCTAACAACAATAGAATATGGAATATATACCAGACTCCATGTTAGAAATAAAACAAAAATACGATTTTTAATTAAAACGACACAAATAAAATGCTGATTTAAATATCACATAATACATATGTATGTATGTACATAGGTACGAGTATGTATAGATATATAGAGAAATTGATGATAAGAAGTTCCTACTAATGCCAGCATCAAAAAATTCACCCATTAACACCGTAAGCAACAGTATTGAAAATATACTACAAACATAATTAAAAAAAAAAAAAAACTCAAATTTAAAATGAATTCAAGGTTTAGCAAGGCCGATATTTAGCCAGTTATTTTAGAAGTACAATGACCCATTTGACAAATAAAAAAAAAAAACTGAATACTGGACACACTGGTACGTTGCGAACACATTAAATGATTCCAAATACATCTTCATTAACTTTCAAATGCGAAAATGTTTTCAACTACGTATAATATGTAGGATTGTATGTTTAAATACTGATTGACTGACTGATCCAAACAATGCGATATAAATCGCATTAAACAAAAAATATTTTTGTTTTTATTTGAATTTAAATGTGATTTGGTTTTTCGAAAGAAAAACAAAAAAAAAACTACGGACTGGGAAGTATTTAATTAGTCAGTTAGTTAGCCAGCCATACCCTAAAATATTTATTACTAATACCTAATAATAAACAAAATATGTATTTGTTTGTTTATACATCTTTCTATAAAAGTTAATATAATGTTATTTTATTCAATTAATGTTTAAAAACTCTAAATGTTGGAATTAAGTATATAAATATCAAAATATCTTTTGTTTTCTATTTAACTACACTATTTGACGTCAATCATCTATTCTTCCGATCTTATTAAAATAAAAACAAATCATGCGATTACTTTTAAATATGTAAATTATTCAATTTTAAAATTTCATATTTTGAATAGTGCAAACAAATATATATGTACATACATACATATGTACTATATAAGTAATTTGTAGCTACTCTAAAAGCCGGCATTAGAAATATGGGAGATTGCATATTTTTTAACTTTATTAAACATAAAAATATTAGACGAAATAGGTCTCCTATCAGAGATTAAATAAATGTTAAAGTCACTATTAAACTAATTAGTGGTAATGCAGGCAGTAAATGAAAATCAATACGAAGTTTTTGGTAGGTACTTTACATATATAAATAATGTAACACAACATGTTCTAAATAAAAGTCGCAAATGCGATTTTATAGAAAAATAATTATCCAGATTAATGTTTATACCACTGTTGAAATTGTTTGTAGTGCTTTTTTATTAAGAATTTTGTGAAATAAATAATATAAATTAATAGATACTCAGCATCTCGATTTGATCTTCTTATTTGAATGACTTCATTCAGGAGTAAACTGAAAAGTTGCAACACTTGAATACTTTAAATAATTGTCGGACATTTTAATATTCAATTTTGAATAAATCGTCGAAGGGCATTTAAAGCTGTAGCGATGTCCCATTGAATAAAGGATAAATGTAAAGAAATATGATTCCAATACTTAAACAAATCAAATTTAAAAGGCACAAGAAATATGATTCCAATACATACATAGATCAAATTTAAAAGGCGCAAATAAAATTCAATGCTAAAGACGAGTTCAATTTCGTCCACACCGCCGGCAAGTCGGCATATTTCAATCAATATACATATGTATATGTATGTATTCCAAATGTGTGGCGTACGTGATCAGTTTGAATACTTTTAAATCTCTATATCGCCAACCATCACCATCTCCACCACCACTACTGCAACTGTCGTTATCATTGTTGCCGTCATCGTCACACGCCAATCAAATTAAAATAAGAGAATTTCGAAAAAATAAATATTTAGTATTTTAAATGAAATAAACAAAAAAATAAATTGTTTAAATAACAACGAGAATAATCGCAAAACAAGTCGTTAAATGTTCACATGAACACTTTAAAGGCGAATGACAGACGTACGTACGAGTGTGATCTTTTTTGGAATGATGATTAAGAGTCAAGGATGTGAAAAAAACGAACGAACTTTTACCGTCAAGTGTTAAGGACGATATCAAATATCTTCTTACCGGAATGTTATTGTAGGTACCTAATTGGACTTACTGCATCCTCGTGACCCGTCAAGTCAAATCGATTCTGTATTCTGCTCTTTATCCACAATTAGCAAGTGGTCGTTACTGTGGCGGTTTGCTTCTATTTTGTTCCAGACTTCCAGCATACTGTTGTGCTACAATGAGATCAAGCTAGTTTTCGATCATCTTATGCGGAGAAAGACATGTGACATTGTACCCACATTTCTGTAAATAGTTCGATCTTTTTAATAATACCCTTCACAATTCTGTTATCTCAGTCTACGAGTATTTGCACATTCAAGCCACCAATTACAATACAAGTTGCTGTAGAAATCTTCTTTTTGAAGAATCCCATCTACTGAGAATAATACTATATGGGAATCTATGCATGTTAGACGTCGGACTCTCGTTTTAAATCTGCCACTAATAATTCTACTAGATTGGGCTTCCACCCTATAATTGGCTTGTATCTACTCATTTCGAATCAAACTAAAATTATCCGAGGTGGTTTCCTAGTTTTCCTCATTTTGGTTTCAGTTTCAGATTAAGTTGAGTAGCTGATTGGGCTTCTGCTTGAGTAGAGTTTAAGAGTAGTGGAATTGAAAGTCCAAAGCGTGGTTTACATATAATTCATGATGAGCCACCACACTTAGCTTGGGTTGAAATCTACATAAAAGTATAAAAAATTTAATGGAAATTCAAAATTTTATTTTTTTTTTTTACCAAATTTGCGGTTTATATAAAAAAAAGTCAAAAAGAGGTATTTGTTTTTCATTATAGCCAGTCACACGTTTAAGCTTCCAGATGTAGTGAATAAACTTGGAATACATACATATATTGTACAAATATATCTCGTGACAACTAAAACAAGTAAGAAAGTATAGTCGGTTAAGTCAGACCATCTAATACCCTACACCCAGTATTTTGCGTCAAGACTTTTTTCAAAAATGGTTGCTATATGGGAGCTATGACCTATTGTGGACCGATCATCCAACAGTTTTGTGGCAAATCTTCTGTGCATATAAATATTTTTTGTGTCAAATATCTCGTTATAAAAACTTTTAAAAGATTTATACATGTTAAAGTGATTTTCGAAAGGGACCTTATATTAGAGCTTTGACAGTTTATTGATCGACCGTTATAATATTAGATGTCATGATATCTGTATATATGTAACTTATTTGTGTTGAATTTTATTTGTATGCAAACATTTTGAAAATTTTTGTGGACGTTAAAGTGAGTTTCGGAAATGGGAGCTATGACTAATTATGGATCAATCATCATAAAATTCTGCCGAATGATTTTTTATATATGAAACATATTTCTATTGAATATTATTTGGATACAAACATCTTTAAGAGAGGTATGCTTTTTAAAGTGTGTTTTGGAAGTGGAGCTTTTATGGTCAATTATGGACCGATATGCACAAAATTTCATGTACAACTTTGTAGCGAAATTTGTTTGAATTTGTGCATTAATTAAACATTTATAACCGATAACCCAATTTCGGGGTAACATTTGTATGGTGGCTAGGTGAAATAATGAAGCGATTCCAACCAATTTCAATCCAAGCCGATCTGGGCCGAAAAGATATCATGTACCAAATTTTATGGAAATACATATCTTAAAAATTGAAACCTATACTCTGCGCACAAGGTTTACATGGACAGCCAGCCAGACGGACGGACATCGTTAAATCGACTCAGATTGATTCTGAGTTGATCGATATATTTTAAGGTGGGTGTTGCAAACATCGGCACAAATCCAATATACTCTCCCCACAATAGTGGTATAGGGTACAAAAATAATAATAAAAAAACAAACTCTGTCACTCAGTCAGTCGAATAACTGACAAAAAAAATACAATATTTATACAAACTGACAGTCAGACACAAACAAACACAACAAATCCCAAATAAATTTTAAGAGTCGTGCGCTTAAATTGAAGCTTAAAAAAATAATTAATACCTGTCAGCCGGAACTTGGAAGTTTTTTCTGTTTCAACTGCAGACAGAGGTACCTATACATAAGTGTGTATAAGTATCTGTATTTTACTTTACATGTCTGTGTTTGTTTCTCGATTTATTTCTGTTTAACATTTTATTGTTGATGTTGACCATATTGAGTAAACATTTATTTATTATTCTAATATAGAGGCCTGGTTGAGCGTTGTTCCAAGTTCAAGCATTTCTCAATGTTCTGAATTAACTAAACAGCCGTCGCCAAAGTGGTTTGTGTATTTGCATACTGTTCTAAATGTTTAAATTTCTTGAAATAATAAATTCGTTACCTTTTAAAACATTAAGAATTCTGCTGTTACTAAAGGCTCAAGTGTTAAACTTTAACTTTAATACTACAACAGTCAAGGTCGTTTGCATTTGATACATACTTTCTTAATAGCCAATCACCACTAGCATCACGATCATCATCATCGTCGTCTTTAGCAACATCAACAGTTTTCTGACAGCTAAAATTATCCTTCAGTGATGTTTAGTTTTTTTTTCCAGTTTCTGATCATTGTGTGTTTTGGGGGGTGTTTTCAGCCACAACACTTAAAGATCGCTTGATCGTTGCTAAAATCTTTTTCACAACTCATCATGAAATGAAATATCTTTTTGCTCTACGTCGTGAGCATTTTGTGAATTCTTGGAATTTTCAGGGATTTTGCAAACTCAACACAGTTTATTGGAAGGAAATAACAAAAAAATCATTGTAAAATGCAATAAAAACAGAACAAAAAAAGTAACGAAATAAATATATAACTAATTCAACTGATACTGTGATTAGCACAAATACGAGTACAAACATGGACAGAGAGCATAGCACCTTTTTAGCAGCTTAATATGTCTGGCGCCCGTACAAGATCTAAATAAACGGCAGATTTAACAGTGTTTGTTTTAGCAAGGTGTCTGGTATGAACTCATTGAGATTTTTGAAATGCTCGTAGTACGTGGATGTTGAGCATTGAAAACTGAAACTAACAAGGTGCAAATCCTTACTTAAAAATCTATACTGAAAGGGCGTTTATGCATTAGGTGTTAGTTGCTGACATTGGTTTTTTTATGCTATTAAGATCAATTAAACCTACCAAAAACTCGATAAATGATGGTAATTTACTGAATAACAAATTTCTCTATGACTACTACCCAGAAGTAGGCGAATAACGACTTATTTATACAGGTTTAATAGAAAGGCGTCACATAAAAAATCAATATAATTCTCATGTAGTTAAAAAGTTTTCTGTTTTTGCCAAAGAAGAGGGAAGTATCTGATTTGCCAGTCGTCATAAACATTAACATAACCAAAACCAGTAGTCATATTAGCCTCACATTTCACTGTGGCACAGTATCGAAATTAATCTAAAATTTCTAAACTGCTTGTCTGATCGAGACTCCGGGTAGAAGTTGGTAGAATCGAAAAAAAAACATTCATGCAAATCGGGATATTCCCGAAATATTAACAGGAGTTCCCGGTTGAAACAAAACAACAGAAGTAAAAATGTATTTCCAAACGAAATTCATGTAATTTAGAATACAGGAATTACTTTGATTTTTGTATTTCCTTTAAAATTAAAAACTTCTCTTGCCAGCACACCCTCTATAATTAATGGCATAAAGTGTTGGCATCATCCTTAAAGCATATGTGATTAAAAGAAAACTAATGTTAAACCAAAGATTTCTTCACCATTAGTGGATGCCAAACTGATCTGATTTGTTGATCTTTTTCCTTACTTAACAAAAGCAACAACAACAACAAGCACAACTAAAAATGTAGAATGGTTAAGTGCAAAAGTATGTGTGTGTTATTGTGTGGTTACTAATCAACTGGAAATCGTGCTAATTACTTTTAATCTTACATCGGGACGAGTGCGTCAGCCGGCACTAAGTACACTAAATATTCAGAGAATCTGAAATTCATCACACTTGCAGTGGTGTTAAATGCTAAATAAACGTCATGATGGATTCAAATAAACAAACACATACACATATACACCAGACTTTAGAGCATAAACACATGCACTTAAAATACAGACAAATAATAATGACTGAATAGTTTTTCAAATCATTCACAACAAAATTATTCATTTATTTAATTCTACGAGTTATTCACATTTTTATTATTATTGCTGTTGCACTTTAGACGTGTGAATATTTCCCCTGCCTTTAACTCTTCGTTTCGTTATTTTAGAGATACGAAACGCCTAATGATCATACTTTCCTCCAATTCAATACAATATTAAAAACTACAAATAAAAAATACAATAAAATAAATAAATAAATAACGTACGTTAATAATATTGTAGTAACAACGTGTGATTATTTATTAAGCCTCATTATCACATTTTTTGCAGTCGTTATTGTATTTAATTTATTTGTGCGAAATGCTGTTTGATTTACAATGATTATAAACATTTCATGATGATAATGATGAACAGCATTTATAGAAAAATTTTCCAATGATAAATTTGACAACTACGCTCGATATGTGTTTCATAAAGAATTGTGTGTTGGGCGCGTGTTTTCAATAAATCACTTTGCGTCATTTCAATTTTTTTTTTCTTTTTATTTTGTTGTTGTTTTCTTTCGTAATTCCGTTAATAAATATTGAATGAGGTGCGCATGAGCAGGAGTTTGTTCATGTGAGCATTAATTACTAACGTTAGGCTAAACGATAAATGTTCAAAAAGGCGTTAATGGAGACTTTTTTGATTTAAAGCGCAACAGCAATTGAATTTCATAAGATTATTGAATAATTATTCTATGTTCATTGTTTTTGCAATAATTGAAGAATCGAAGCGATTATAAAACTTGTCTCTCAATTTTAACATCTAACATCACGTAAATAATTCAAAAGTGAGAAGGAAAAAAAAGCAATCTATAGATCGAAATGTCTAAAGTTTACCGTTGTGTTATAATGATGAATGACAACATTGGTATTAGATCCAAGAGCGAAGAGAGCAGACATGCTATTGGTCCTGTGATTGGTATATTAAGGACTGTCAAATTAACATGATGCTGTACTAGGAAGGGGAAAATTGACACCAGTCTCTGTTTTGGATACTATACAGATAAACAAGCAAACGAATAAAGAATTCAACATGGTGAAATTAAATACCAGGTGACAGCATTGCTACAACAATTACAACAAGGCAAGAACAACAGGCATTTTTGTTTGTCAAATTATAAGAACAGGTATAAAAAATCAGCTGTAATAATTCAACGGTATGATCAATTAAACCCCACTGTGTCTGCAAACATACATATACATACATACATAACATTTTACGTTGACTAAGTGACTAAGTGTGACTAAAAAGATATGTAATGTAGATATTTTATGTTTCATTATTTTCAACGAATTAACATATTGTCGACTCAAATGGTCCATCGGCTTCAATTCTTGAGTCAGCTTAATCTTGTATGGGTGTAAACCCAGATCCTTACGCAAAATTCGCCATAAAGTGGTCTTGGGGATGCCCAGTTCTTGAGAACGCCGCGGAATCGACTGATTTGAATCGTTTGCTACGGACGCCTGAACGGCAGCGATATTTTCGGAACTTCGACCAGGCCGTTGTCTCACTGGCACGACAGCATCACACAATGAATATGTAGACTCAAATTTTTGCACTAAACTTGTTATTGCTTGTCTACTAGGGCGATAATTACGACCGAAAATTGGAGTTAACGCTCTTAAAGTTGCGGTCACCGACTCCGAATTTCGGTAGTACATTTTTATAATTTCCAAACGTTGTTCCTTCGTGTACTTTACCATAACGAAAATGTTAAGTTTACTGAAAAAAAAGAAAGCAACAATTAGATGATCAGTGAAATAGTGCGTTCACAATTTAAATTCAGAGTTGTCAAGTAGCTATTGGAAAACCCGCTTCCGCTGCTGCTGCATGTAGCTGCATAAATACATTTTTAGTGGTGGAAAATTATTCGGAAATATAATTTGTTTGATATTTATTAAAAATTAATTAGCATATACCAATTAATGAATTGACGTATGTATAAAAAAATCAATGTCTAAAATCAGGGTATATTAATTTAACTAAAATTAGTGGTAGAGTTCGACGGAATATTAAATTCTGGATTAATATAAAAATAGGGTTTCGGTTGGTATTCGGTTAAAAATCAAATCGTTTATAAAGGGACAAAAACAAAGGTTATAGAATTTTAAAGGCACAACTAGTTAAGATTATCTCAAATTCGAATACCTTTTTTTAAAAAGTAGTACAATTCTTCTGGAAAACAATAGTTCAAATGGCAAATTTTTTAATAAAGTAGTAGTACATACCTATAAATATTTTTTAAAATACTTCTTCTTTAATAATTAATAATAAAAATACATATTACTTTTAAATGGAAAAAAGACTACTTTAATAAAAATGATTAAAACTACGTCTTTCTTTATAAAATAACTAGCTGACCGGGACTTCGCTCGGTATTTAAAACAATTGAGTAGTGAAAAGGAGGCAGTGTTATTAGCTCTTCAAGTTTCGCCAACGAATTTCGCTTATTAAGAAAAATGAGAAGTAAAAAGGAGGCAGTAAAACTTTAGTTCATTGAGTTTTGCTCAAATTTTCTCATACTTAAAAAAATGAGAAGTGGCACCAAAGCCAAGGAGGCTCTTCAAGTTTCTTCAAAAAATGTCTCTTATTAAGAAAGATTAGAAGTGAAAAGGAGACAGGCAATATATTAAAAAATTAAAATTTCGAAGTTTTATTAGGAATTTTTTAGTTTTGTTTTACAGACCATCTTCTGAAAATTTTGAATAGAATAAAAAAAAATCAGCCATTATTTTTATACATACATATATATAGATATAGAATAAGATGTATTCACAACCTGCCTGTTCTTATTTATTACTTTAGGTGGCTTTTTTTTTATTAAAGTTGACTGGACTCACAAAAAAAAATTCCTAGTTTTACCCGGAATTTTTGAATTTTTTTTATTTACAAAACATCCCCTGTGAATTTCGAATCGAATAAAAAAAGTCAGCTAAATCGCTCCAGCCGTTCTCACATGATGCCATTATATACATGGACCATTGCATTTTTATATACAAGGTGGCGCAAAAGTAAACTTCCAATCAGGCAATCTTGCTGGCCAGTGCAAATCGCCAAAACGGGAGATTAGGCGCCCGGGAAATGCATCCTTCAGCTTATCGGTTGTGGCACGTGCAGTGTGTGCCGTTGCACCGTCCTGTTGGAACCACATGTTTTCCAATCATCAAGTTGCAATTCATCAAGTTGCATTTTCTTATAGGAGGATTACTTTTGCGCCACCTTGTACATGTAGTTGAAAGTGAAAAAGAGCAGAAAGTGACAAGAAATATTTGTGAATTGCGGTATTCATAGAGTTTCCTAAATTTCAAAATGTTATCTAATCTCCAGATAACAGAATGTTTTTTGGGAATTTTTATTTTTTTTATTTAAACATTGGGTTTAAAGTGTCTTTATTTCAAATGCATTTTATCTTGTTATTATCGTCAAAATTGTTTAACCTAAACCCTGCCAGGCTCATCACCATACATTCTCTTTCCCCTATTTATCTACTCGTTCATAATAACAGTGGAAATTTTCTGATTAACAAAAATACAAAAGAAAAAATCTTTCACACTTAATATTTATTTTAGTTCACCATACGAATTAAAAATAGTAGAAAACATCGTATGAGAAACAGAATTATTGAAATTATTTATTAACACTTTTTGCAACAATACGAGCACTTTTTTGCAGTGTGTTTGTTGTTGTTTCTCGTGTAAACCTAAAAAGGGGATTTCTTAGCATTTTTTTTTGTGGAAACAAAACATTTCATTATTTCTCATATTTAACACGTTGTTGGCATTTGATAACACATGTATACACCCTGCAGTTTAAAAAAATATGATTACCAGCCACCAAGTGACCACCAATCGCTAGCAATTTCAATAGTTGTGGCATGTGCATGTTAATTAAATTCTCCAGCCACAAGCTTTGCGAATAACCCCCAGCATTATAAGAATAAGTTCAGGTTAATTTCTAGTGATTGAGACATATCAGTTACCACGAAAATATAAAGTTCCACAGGCTGCAGGGTATCTACGCAAAAGTGTTAATGCATTTAAATGGGGATTTGGTATGTGCCTTACTTCTACGCTTGTTGTGAAAGGTCTTTGTTCTGTCTGTTTAACTTCTTTTAATTTACTGAGAATTGGTCGAACACTACAAACATATTAGTTTATTTTATCAAATGCGATTTGTATTTGGAAGTATAGGTATTAAAAATACATACATACATACATATGTATGTATTTATTATTTATATTTACGAGTATTTTATTTATTTATTGATAAATTTGTGTGTCTTTATTTTATGGTTTTGTTTGTATGTACATATTATCATTTAATATGAGTATCAATTGCAAATATTTATTTTGTTTTATATTTTTTTTTTTTTTTGCAAATGTATACCTACATACATATGTACTTTTTATTTTGGTGAGAATATGTGTCAATAGACTTTTGGACAGTGGTCAGTTTGAAGAATAATGCTAGATTTACACGAAAACAGCAAAATTTCTTCAAAATTTATTTATTTAATAACTATTAAATAAATAATAATTAATTAAATTAATAATTAATAATACTATCAATAACTGTTAAATAAATAAATTTTGAAGAATTTTTGCTGTTTACACGAGTTTGAAGAAAATTTCAACCGTGTAAATCTAGCTTAAGTCAGGTCAATTATTTATGCAAAACATTATTGAATTCATACATACATACAGCACAAGATTGCTACTACATACCAAGTAAAAAATGTGCTCCAAAAAGAGCAGGTTTTATGTATGAATTCATACTTCAAATCGCTTCAAAACTGCTGATGGGATGCATGATTTTTGTATGAGGTGTTCCTGGTTTGGAGGACTACTTTCTGCTGACAATAAGCGCTTCTTTTGACCTAATCATACATGCAAATAAAGCACTTTCCTAAAGTGTTTAACGTCACTTCGCGCACACCAATCAAAGAACAAATTCTATCTGAATGTTTTTGCTTAAGAAAAATTCATAGTAACTGAGAAGCGCGATATTCGTTTTGTAATTGACTTTCGTTGTCATACGTAAATCTGTAGGCTATAATTTCATTTTTGTTTTTTCGCTTTAAAACCGTCTTCGTTGTCAGCACTAAAAAAAAGCATCTTTTTTGTATATTTTATTCGTAAGCATTAACTGCTTCAAAAGAGCGCTTTTATTGCAGCGCTCGATTATGCGCTTTTTCTCGTAAGTGCTTCAAAAAACACGAATTTTTTTTACTGGGTAGTGTCTAAAGGAATGAAAATCAAACATAGAATTTGTCCCGTTATTGGTGTCGCATGGGTAGTCATTGGTTCTAGTTGTAACACTTTGTATGTAAAAGGCATTTCGTGTCCAAATGCGATGTCCTAGGAGGAGGTAACAACTAATATTATGTACATATGTACTCACAAAATGCAATGAAAATTAAATGATTATATTTGATACAAGATTTATTAAAAATTCATTGATAAATAATATTTATTTAATATTTACCAAATATTGCTATCTCAAACCACTGTACTACTTGTATCTAGTTGTATTTCAGTTGAAATCTAAAACTGAGCGTGCCATTGTACAAATACGCGTGTGTACTTGATCACTTAAAGGCTGTTTTTTTCTTCTGATATTTAACTTTGTTTAATGCGAATTAATGATAAAAAAAAAGTATTTTTTGTATTGTATTAGGGCATATAATTTTAACTAAAAATTATTTGTAAATTAGTTCACATTGCCAACTAAGCAATTAACCATATATGTACCTACATATATTTTTTTAATTTTAAGGAAAGTTTAAGTAGTCACTCGTATGGCTGAATTTCGTAGAATACATGAGTGGTGGTAAAAGTAAATCTAATACATAATGCTAAATGACATCCAGGAGATCAATTCTAAATAACGAAACATGAAGTAATCGAATTGTTGCATATGAACAGCGCGGAGAAAAAAACTCTGTTGTCATGTTGCTTAACAAGACTCATTTTTTACTGTCATAATTGTACAGCATCATAATGTTATTGGATTTTACGTTTATCTATGTACCTACATATGTATGTATATGTAATAATATTAATGTGACGAACATATTTTGAAATACCATACAATCAAGAAATGATTAAATAATCATATTATAATAGTAGCACAAACATAATATGATTATGTAAACATTATCATTTGACTTGAATTATAAAACCATGATTACTGAAAGTGATGTTCCCTAGTGTAATGCTTAATTTTTACTAAGTCTAAAGTTTAGAGTCTAACAGCTGTCAAACTGTATGTTTTTAGTTGACTGCATTTTACTACACAAATAAGTAGCTGCAAGTCTAAATTTTAATTTATTTTTTTAATTTTTAGAATCTTCTTTGCAAAGTTAAATTAAGGAGGACTACAAAGATGTCTCAAATACTTATTTAGACATGCAATGCTTAGATATGCAATTCTTTCTATTAGAGCTGACAAAGTTTTGCAGGTTTTACAAATACATATCTATTTCAGATAATATTATTCTACTTTATCTCATTTAAAACCAAGACTATCGGTAACGGTAGCAGTAACGGTAGTTGAGCTCAATGGTTATTATAGGCCTTAACGATCGTTTTTAATCAAAAATGTTTTTTACTCACCCCTACAGTAGGTTATTCTGATGAAAAAACAATGCTAGTAAAATATTTCGATATATCTAAATGTTTGTTGAAAATATTATAATTTTATTTAAGATTCTAAAATCCCGTTTCAATAAAACGTTACTTATTTTTCCCCTCCAAATAATAATTGTTTTATTTACGCTGTAAATTAATCAATACGTGAAGGTTGGAGCATTTATTGTTTAAATAAAGTGACAATTTAACTGTTTTTTGTAAACGATTTGTTTTTTCTTGACAAATATCTGTAAAATAAAAAAAAAAATTATTTTGGAAATAATTGTGTAATAAATGTTAATTGGGTCAGTAGTAATCAGCAGTTTTAAGTAGAATGGAATTTTCCTTTCATTAAAATATAAAAATGTTTGTTTTTCAAATCAAAACATTTAATACTCACACGTAATAAATTAAATAAAATTTATGTAAATGTTTGCTATTTGATTAAACATTATTAACACATTTTATATTATTTCATTTACGTTTCAGCTTCAGTTTCAGTTTCTAAATAGATTCGAGTTGTTCAGTGTGGTGATTTTCCGCAATTGAGGGGTGTGTTACTTTGCTACATATTTATTGACTCTTCAATAATGCTAATTTAAAACTTACTAATACGAGAAATACGAATTTTATACTCGATTAAGATTTATTAAGGTTTTTTCTATTTTTTTTTTCAAAACTACAATTTGTTGATTTATTTGGGGAATTTTGAAATTAGTGAAATTTATGTAAATTTCATTCAATGAGAACTCAAAACGTTTACCATTTTATTTAGCGAATTAGCGATTGTAGAAAGCGGAAATAGTTTGTTAAAAACTTAATTAGAATATTTTTTTTTAAATTTGAAAATGTTTACTGCTAAAGAAAAGTATTTACTGGTTGACACCTTTGAAAACAAAATTAAGAATTGGCTGGTGCTGATGTATTAAGAGATATATACATATGTATATATATGTATGTATGTAGATTGGCTGGATCAGATTTTGGTTGAATAATGACATAATATACTAGATACTTATAATTGGGCATTACATTTGTCTTAATTAATAAAATTAAATATGTGTAAAAGTACTAAATAAGCAAATAAGAAATAAGACTAAAAACAAAGATTTAATTACGTGTAGAAAAGAACAAAAAACTTTAAAATCAATTTTTTCTAGAGTTTGTAAAAATTAAATTAATGGGTCACGTTAAAAATAAATTAAATATACATATGTACAGATGTACGAGTATATAAAACAAACAAAATAACCCAGCCACTGACAATTCATTCCAAAATTGTGCTCCACAATGAAGAAGAAGTACTAAATTGTCTGGTACAAGTGTTTTACAAAAACAACACGTTCTATTAAATAGTTCCAATAAAATTTTTATTCAAGTATTTTGTTTGCTTATCAATTGTTGTTGTTGTTGTTGTTATTATTTTGTTTTTCTAACGATTTGTAACTGTTTCCATTAAATAGTTTACGTGAAACAATACAGGAAATAGCGGATTTGTTTTATTGCCGCTGATATTCAAAGTTTTGTAAAATTAAAGTACCTGCTGTTTGGCAAAAAGCAAATAAATAAATTTTTGATTGTTTTCGAAAACAAATTATTTGTTTTTATTTGAAACTATTAATTTATTATGTTTTTATTTGAAATTCTATAAAAAAAAATAGTTTAGCTTGGGTCACGTGCCTTACAAGGTGATGAATTTCCAATGGCTTCTTAGTCAGTGCTACCTTAAAACTTTTATTAGGTTTTATTAAGTTTTATTGCATTTTTGTTTAAATGGTAAATTAGATTTGTAATTTAACAATATTTTCTATTGATGTCATATTCCATGAAATCTATTTAATTGCTTTTATTTCGCAGAAATCTAAATTTCTATTGAAATTGGAATGTTTGTTCATTTGGTTCAACTTGATTTAATAATGAATCGACATGACATGATTTATAATTACTCGTACATGAAAAATCTGTGTTACAATGAAAATCGTGCAAACTAAAATAGTAATGAATACTTAAGGTGCTATCAGACGGGATGTATTTTACATATGTACTGTCAAATTTTCCATCTGTAAAAGTTGTACACATCGTGTGATACATATGAAACTTTGCATGTGTAAAATACATGTGGAAATACATATGTAATTTTTTCGATTAGAACACGCTCTATTTTCGTGTGACAAACATAAACAAGCTGGTTTGTTTTGAAACAAAATTGTTTGAAAAAGTATATTGTAAAGAAAAATTAAAGAAAATGGATAATGAACATGGAAAAGTAAAGCTGTGTTCACATTATGTGTATTTGTCATGTGGAATGTCACTTTTCTACCCATATGTGATTTTATGTGTATGTCAAAATATGAGTTTTGCATACGGTTTATAAATTACATGTTCATATGTTGGTTATGTCACATACATATGTACTTACTTTGGTTAACTCCTTTTCACTTTTTTCCTCCATTTTCAATAATAAATTTGTGTAGTTTTTTTGTACTTTTGTTTTAGTGTTAGGTGTAAATTATATTTATTAAAATTTCAATTAATTTTTGCGGCCACAAAATTTTGGTTATAAAAAACAGCTGATGTCAGATGGTTTGTCACTTAAAAATAGAACTCGTTCTAAATAAAAAATGTCATGTATATTGCACACAGAGAAATAACACATGATATTGTTTGAAGGTGTTCAGACTATATGTACAAATTTGACATGCGAAAAACTGACAGTCCACATGACAAATACACATAATGTGAACACACCTTTGAATTTTTTTTCGATTTTTAATAAATTAAATTATCGCCTATGTTCTATATTCCACTACGAAACTGAAACTGAAATCGTTTTCAATACCACATAGAAACTTTTATTCTACGATGAACTAAACTGAAAATTATATTTTACTTTTCAAATAAATTGCAAAAAAAAATAGAACACAAACTTAATAAAAATTTCACTTTCACTTCATTTTACAAATGTTCAGGTGTATGTTTATTATATTTATTGCAGTTAGATTGGCCAAAAGAAGCAATTCTTGAAATTTATACACATTAAAAAGTCAGCTTTTGTTTACATTTATAGGTTATGTAATACGGAAAATCATAAGCAGGTGTGATAGCAAAAATTATGAATCGTATGTAAAATGGAAATTTTGACATATGTACATACGGAATTACATATGGGTAAAAAAAGTGACACTACATATGAAAAACACATCCCGTCTGATAGCACCTTTACTGCTTCCATTAAAACAAATAAATTTCAACTTAAATGGCGTACCAATTTTTCTCAATCATATATTTTCGAGATTGTCCATATCTGCCATCTACCAAATATAAATTCTTGAAATGGAGATTTTACAAGTGTCGGGAAGTCATATCAAAAGCTTAACTAATTCTGGATTCGTGGCATTTTACCTGGATACCACTTAGATACTCTTTTGTACATCAATATGTATGTACTTGTATGTCTATAAAATAACTTTAACTTAAATTAAACTACTTATTTCTAATAATTAAACGTCTGGGCTAATGGTTGTAACGCCCAAAAATATTAATATTTCTAACAACCATTTTTAAGTATGTTTTTCGATAGAATTTAATATGTGAAGGTATATAGTTTTTTTTTTAACTCAAAATTGGTAGAAATCTGTCCATTATTTTAAATGGGCCTCATACAAATATCCTGCCGAAATAGGACTTTATCGGTAATAAATGACAGATTTAGGTAACCACCCAATTTTAGACAAAAATAATTTATATAAAAAGAAATCACTTTTAAAATTTCTTTAAAAATTTGTCAATAATTGACCATAGCATCTGCTCATATATTTGGTGTAGGGTATTATCGTGTGAACGGACCTGACCGACTTTCTTACTTGTTAAAAATCTAAAAAGTTCGGACAAAATAACATTGAAAAATTATTATAAATTACAACAATAAAATATATGTATGTATGTATTTATAATATTTTTCCAATGATAATTGTTTTAAAGTAAAACCTAAAGAAATGAAATAAATAATCACATGTAAAGGAATTGCATAGAAATTTTTGTAACTCCGATATGAATAAAAATGAATTTTAAGAAATTAAAAATTAAGAAAGAGCATTGAAATGGAGAAAACAGGAAGGAGTCTAGGTACGATCACACTTGGCAAATATTTGCCGAAAAATAGGTAACCACTAAATAAAATATATTTCAACTCGTTTATTTATTTAAAAAAAAGATACAATAAATATTTAGTTTTATTTTATTTGATGCTGTTGGATCTTGCAAAACTCTTGTAACACTTAACAACGTCAAACAAATTTGTGCTAAAATAAGTGGTTACACTTTTTTTTTTTTGGGTAAATATTTGCCAAGTGTGACCGTACCTTAATACTTATACATAATTAATTCTGATAGAAATATTCATGTCTTACATGAATCACTCATACAACAAAAACAAAAAAATTATCCATTTAAATATTTGATGAATGCGTAACGATCATCATCACTTCCTTGTTCCAAAATGTTGCTACCACTTAGAATCATCAATTGAAAGAAAAGCACATCCATACCGCAGGAATGTAAATATGTTTATATACGAGTATTTTCCAATTCAAATTTTTTGTTAAAAGTTCAAAGTTATGGACACGAAAGCGATATAATCAAGTTGTTTTTTAAATGTTGTCATTGTATGCAAACAGCATAAACACACACAATAAACACAAACAAATATACATATGTATGTACAAATTTTAAGTCAACAAACTTTTGATTTGCATTGTCTGACATTGAAAAGTATTTGAGGCGCATGCGCATGGTTCTGTTTCAGTTTGTGTTAAACAATAATAAAAAACGGAAAAAAAACAAAAATAAAAAAAAAACTCTTTAAAGTTCGTTCAACTAATTGTTAAATAATAAACAGCCGGCAGAGGAACTTGCCTTACGCTTTAGTTTTTTGTGAGTGTGTCACTGTAGCGTTTTATGTTAGTCGGTGAGTGGCCTTTTTTGTTCAATTTCTCGATAACGTGACAAATTATAGTGGTTGGTATTTTTTTTTAGTAATACAACATACAATATGTATTTATTTATTTTTAAATATTTTAATAATGTTTAAAATCATTTATGCAAATGAATGATCGTGCATGTATACGACCAGTATGAGTTTGAGCATGAGCATGAGCATGAGCATGAGAATGAACCAAACACATTTTTATTTAAATCATATTCATTCAGCCTATAAAACGTGATGGTTTTTAATTATTATTATTTTAAGGTTATTCGTATGTGTGTGTATGTTTTTATTTTATGCATGTTTTGTTTATAAAATATATATATATATGTACATACATACATACATACATATGCACCTATAAAAAGTATTTAATTTTCAAGTAGCACTTTTTTATACATACATACATACATACATTTATATTTATTCTTATAAATTCTGGCAACAATAAACATTATTTACATATGTACATATGTATGTACATTCACACATAGTTTGTATCTGAAATATTTATTTGTACGAAATACTTTAATCTACTAGTACTTATGTACATATGTAGTATGTATGTATGTTAATGAAGTTCAAACCATCAGATCTGTTTGCTACAAGCGTACTCACATGTACAATACAATACACTACCATCATCACAGCACGTTCATTCGCGTGGCCATGACCATCAATAATACCTGCTAGTCATTGACTGATATAATATTATTTTTTGTAAAAAAATACGCCGAATTGTTTGTAGGAAAGAGCTTCTTTTTTTTTGTTATATTATGAGTACGAATAATAAAGACACACACTACATATAAACTTAAAAAATAAATAAATAAATTGAATTCTTATTTACAATAAAATATTTATAAAGATTCATACTCATATAAAAGATTTGGCGTAAAAATTTGTGTGTGCAAAAAAAATTAATCTACAGCTTCACAATGTTTACGACAATAATAAACAATTAAGAAATTTGCATAAACCTCCAGTATTTTGCAATATAGGTTGTGGGACTATTAAAACGGACCTTTTTTGTTGAATTTACAACACATTCAGTAACTTGCCCGCTAATTTCATAAAGCGACCTTTAAAATTCTGTATTTTTAGTGGTCGTTTTATTTACAAACTATTTTAATTATTAAAGATTTGACTGTAACTATAGATATTTGTATAAAGGTATCCCAAAATTTAAACAAGATATGAATTTGCTGACATTTGAATTGTTTTACCAACCAAAAAAAAAAACAAAGTTTAACAGCTAAGGGAAAATCAAGAGTTATAACAATAATAGTTTTATATATGTAAAAGTCATCTTTAGTGTATCATCAGTAGCAAATTTTTACCCTTGATATTAATCGAAAATAAATGCAAACTCAAGCTCTCATTGTCACTGGCATTATTGCATCATACTTCTTCGAAAATGAGGCCGATCATGCAGTGACTGTTACTGGTGAAGATATCGCGACATGATCACAGAATTCTTTCTGCCTAAATTTCAAAAACTCCTGATTAAGAACAACGAAATATATGTATGTATGTATGTATGTATGTATGTATGAATAATTTAATTTTACACCAACTGTCTGTCCTTCATGTCAATGTTCAAAGTTCACATGATCTATGTATGAATGAATGTGTATATTTAAGTATGTATGTAAATTATATGTATGTATGTACATAAAATACTTATACATGTGTATAAATTAATCATTAAGTTCTTTTCTTTGCGCTTTGATTGCATGTTTAAGGTGGTATAATTTGGTTGACTGAGTTGCTGGTACGAACGTTGAATGTGAGTTGAGTACAAGTGCTACGATACAGGTGTATGGACAAGTACATGTACGATACATGTGACGACGAATGGCCTTTTCTTGCCAGTTCATGCGGTTGGCTAATGAAGCGTTCAATAATTATGGTCAACAAACAGTTGGTAATTAAATAAATACAAATACACCGGCAACAAATAAAGCCCATCAAAAAGACATCTATGAACTATTAAAGCCACAAAGAGAATAAGTTATTGATTGCAAGTCCGAATATTGCATGAACAAGTATATGTTACATATGTATGTCTGTTGTTGCAACAAAAATGTTAAGGACTCATTTAATGATTAACAAATTTTATATGTAAATTTGCATGTAAGGATGTTAGGAATTCTCAATGTTTTGTAAAATATTTTTATAAACAAAATACACAAATAAAGGGTATTCCGAAATGGCGCAAGATTATAATTACATATGTATATAGAAACCACAATTGTTTTTTAATTTAATTATATCATTGGAACATCTTTTGCATAAATGTGGCTGAATTTCGTTGATGCTGAATTGAATTGCCTTCTTCAGTGAACGGATGGTTATTTCGAATAATGCTCCATTTTTACAATCACTAAACTGTGAACGTTCAGTTTGCTCATGGTTAGCTTGCAATAGTGACAAAATAAAATCTTCTGTGAATTTGAGTACACATTATTAAATTAAATGTACCTTTGAGCGCAGGGAATCGACACAGAACTGGAACGATGATTGGTGTTAGCAGAGTAGGGGTCTGTTCTATTTGTAATAATGACTTTAATATGACGATGCAATAGGAGGGTTTAAATTTACATATTTTTTTCACGCTGTGCCAGGTCACGGTACTAAACCAAAATCACATCAGTTTTGCATAACAAAAATGATTGCAATGAAATGATATACATATTTTTTGTATTTCTTATTATAGTTTATTTGACCCTTTTTATTAATACAAAAATACAAAAATTGTTCCTCTAGATGCTACACAAAGAAGTAGCGAAATATTGAAAATAAAAAAATTTATATTAATAAAAAAGACATTAAGGTTGAAAATTTAGTTAAATAGATACATATATTTTTTGTGTAAACAGTTGACATAAATGTTCCGAAAGATGTCTATATCACATCAAAATGTGATTATAAGTTGGCAAAATATTTGAAAATCTCTTGAAAATTTAAAATTTTTCAAATTAGAGATAATGACGATTTTTTGGGGCATTTTTTTTTAACACAAAGCAGCAAAAATTCTCTTGCAATGGAAATGGTGTGCGAAATTCTTTACAAGCTCTGCTGAATATAATTTTATTTATTTGTTTTTCTCCCCCAACCCGCCAACACAAACATTTGCTTCATTTTTGAATTGCATGACTTCATTTAGGCATCGCTTCAACAGCTTGTGCAAAAAAAAAAAAAAAAAAAAAAAAAAAAAAAAAAAATAACATTTACTAAACAAAATGTAAAAAATAATAAAAACACAATCAACCTATTCAACTAAATTTGCTTCTGCACCACAATAAAAACACCATTCACCGATAAAAACCACATTGACTCTGTAACTAACCACACAAACTTTCGAACGGGCACTTACACCACCACCACTATACGCTCACACCACTTGGTGGATTTGACGCGCAGAGGAAACCCAAGCAACTTATTGAGATGCCGCCTTAACATCGTCATCATCTGCTGTAGACGTCGCTTTACTCCCAAATGAATTTTATTGCTACTAAACTGTGTTACATATGGATGTTTCCATATGTAGCGACACAAAGCATTTTAACCCCCTTACTCATTAAAACTTACAACAGGTTTATAACAAATTTTGTATGGAAATTTGCTTTATAAACATCTTATAAACCTGTTGTAAGTTTTATGAATAAGGCCATAAATGTTTACCAAACTTTTTGACGCCTTTTCATTATATCTACAGAACATGAAGCGAACATGGAATATGGATTATAATAATCTCCTTTCTGACCTGCTGTTGAATGTGTTTCTGGTTTCATATTTACAGCTAAATAAACGATCGTGTTCTGCATCTGATGGCTATAAGTGCCGCCAATTTATTTAGATCACTTTTAAGATTTCATTCTAAATTCAATTTGAAAATATGTACCTAAATTGATTAAGTAAACCACCATATGTTTAGTATGGCCATAAGCTGAATCAAATACTGCCACATTTTACAAAACCACACAAAAGTGTGGCAATGGAACGAAATGTTCAATAGGAGGCGTGCAAATTACAATAACAAATGAAAGTATCTAAAAGAAGCAACATCAAATAACTTTAGATTAAAAAACTTATACTAAAAAAAACTTAAACAATTAATGTTTTTTTTTCAATTTGAAACTTTAAATACTACAGGATGAATTTACACACTTATGTCCCAGCTTCTTATCAATAGAACTCAGTTTTTAAAATTCAATGCCAGAAATAAATAACGAAATAAAAATATCAACAACATTTGAAATATTGTGTCGTGATGTCGTCTGTTTTATTTAATTGCATATTAATGGCTGTTTTTTGTTTCTACTGTCTTCTTGATGTGATTTTTTTTTAATTATAAAAGTTTAAATTTAGAATCATTTATTGATAAGAAGGTTCATGTGGTGAATTTCATGGGTGTGTGTTTTTTTTTTATACAAAAATAAAAATAATAAGAACACAAACAATGTTATTTCCAACAGAAGTCGGGTTTACGTCTGCAATATCTCCTGTTTTTTTTTTTTCAATGCCCAAAACCTTTGGAAGTTTATATTGTTTTCTAAACGTACGTGCAAACATACAGCAATCTCATAAGTTGTTTATTAAGTATTTTTTTTTTATTAATTTATATTTGTATTAACCGTGCTAACCGTACCGTGCATACCTTCTATTCATATAATTTTTATACATATTTATACGAGTATTGTAAGCTTGACACATTTTTAACACACCCTGTAATATTAGAATGGAAAACAAATTAAAGTTAAAAACAATTAAAGCTGGAAATTTGAATATTTTTGGGAACACGTTACTTTAGCTAAACAAACGGATTATCCTGGAAGTTAGATGTTTTAAAAGACCAACAACAGCAAACAAATTTTTCTGGAATACGAATATACGAGTATTAAAACAGTATATGTACATATTTATTTAACATTGTAATCGTCTGTTTGGTAAAAGTTGTTTGTTCAAAGTTTATTTAAGGGTTTTCGGAATTTTCCACAAACAAATATATTTTGCTCTATCTTCAGAAACTAATATGCTAATTTGAATTAACTAACTAACTACATACGAGTATGTACAAACATGCATATTTTTTTATTTGCTTTTTTGATTTTCATACATACACATACATATCAGTGTTGGGATCGTACTATTCTTAAATTGTACCGTCTCAATGGCAAAATTGTACCAAATTGCCATAAATTGTACCTAAATTTCGCTATTAAATAAAAAAGCATATAGTAAGAATTCATAACACTTTTTATTCAATAAAAACAAAATAACAGAAAGAAAACTTAAAAACGTAAAACAATTTTTAAAATTTTGTTTGTTGCTTTCGTTGGTCGATATGTCAAAAATACAAGCAACTTTTGACATTTCTCTCTCTCTAAGAAAAAAAAAAAAGTAGAACAGCTGTGCTCTCAACGACACCTGAAAAATGAATTCGCCTTAAAAAAAATTGTACCAAAAAGGGATGAACTGTACCAGCGTACCAATAAAGTTTTGTTTGTACCAAATTTGGTACAATTGTTCCACAAATCCCATCAGTGATACATATGTATATAAGTGACGCATTGATATCGTCATAATCTAGCTGACGGCCTTGGATGACCTTGCTCGAGTATTTAAGAATTTCAAATGAGACCGATTGTACACATATATTTCCGGTTTCTATTTCCTTTTTTGAATACTAAATACATATTCATAAAAGAGATAAATAAGTTTAAACAGTTGTTAATACATCTTAATAATATAATATAATAATATACTGTACATACATACATATGTACATACATACTCTACAATTTGTTTATGAAAAACAAATTCCTTTTAATATGATGCATTTCTAGATCACCTTTGGAACATTTCAGGAATTTCGTTAAACTGTTCGATTAAACAGTTTTTTAAGTATTCGCATAAATAATTTTGAAATTACCTACATATGTATGTATGTATATGTACATTATTTTTTCTAAATAAAACGAAAATTTGTAAATATTTGTCAAATAAATATCTTTATATATTTATTGGACTCCGAAATAATTTGCGAAATGCAGGAAAGTCTTAAATTGACATTTAATATATTCTTTACATTTAAGCTACAGATTTTTTTTAAATTTATTTAAAGAGCCAACTGAATATTTTTTTAAGCAATTTTTTTGTATCGAAATGAATAATTTGCAAGTTCAATGTTCTGGTTATTTTAGCAAATACATACACTTGTATATTGAAGGTTATACCTATATTGTTTATTTATTTATTTATTTGTTGTATTGAATATTTTTGTTTTGTATTTTAAATATTATACAAAATACCTAAATTCACACAAAAGTTTTAAATATAAACAAAATAAAAGAAGACACTTTAAACTGAGTGGTCGTCTCTATTCATTCATTCGACATCTTGTCCAATTATTTTTGGTGGAGAAAATTATTTGGGTGAAACACATTGTTTGGGAATTTTTTTTGGAAGGGAAATATGATGAATAAATAGATTTGTATGTATGTATATACAAACCTATATAATATTTACTAAAAATATTTACTCAAAAAAGCGTAACCACTTGTTCTAAAACGAATTTGTTTGACGTTGTTTACTCTTACAAGAATTTTGAAAGATCAAACAGCATCAAATAAAATAAGACTTAATATGTCTTGTCCTAAATAAACAAAGTTTTTTATTTAATAAATAAAAGAGTTTAAAAATATTTTATTTAGTGGTAACGTCTTTTTCGGCAAATATTTGCACAGTGTGACCGTACCTTAACAATTGTTTAAGATTGGTTACTGACTCGAAACAATTAAAAGGTAATGAATACGTAATGGTATCCACTACTGCTTTTAGAGATTTTTGTATTTCTTCATTTTGGAAGACATTTTGAGGTACGGAATTGACACTTTTTTATTTCTGGATTTTATTCACCAATGTGTTTAGTTTTTCTGTAATAATTTGTTATTTATTTTTCCCTACTAAAACAGTTAAACAAGGTTATTCATTTAAATATGTATCACCTAAACACTTGATAAGCTCTGGCACAAAGGATTTATTCACAAAACAATCAGGATATAACCTGAGAATATATACTAATTAGTTCAAATTTATACAATATTCAGAAATTTTCCACTAAGATCAAAAGATGTGATCTCCTCATATCCGACTGTACGTGCGAGAGAAGTATTCTAGAATCGTTCCTAGTTATAAATTATACAAGGTGGCGCAAAAGTAAACTTCCAATCAGGCGAACTTGCTGGCCAGTGCAAATCGCCAAAACGGGAGATTAGGCGCCCGGGAAATGCATCCTTTAGCATATCGGTAGTGGCACGTGCAGTGTGTGCGGTTGCACCGTCCTGTTGGAACCACATGTTTTTGCACCACCTTGTATATGACAGATATACAAACGAGCGCTCTGACTCATATCAATCTTTGCTCATAATACCGTTTTTGTAATTATTCACAAAAATCTCTCAAGTGCATCCGAACAACTTCGGTGTCACATCAATAAGTTTGAGAAATGGCAAACTTGTCGAAATTATATTCACTCCTCTTATACGAGTACAGATAAACAATGTAAAATATCTTGACATAGATCTTTAAAACCATCTAACATGGGCCCAATATTCAACAGGACTATTTATAAAATCAATATGGCTGTATGCAATCTAGATGTAGTGTACAGGTCCTTCATCCAAAATCTAAAAGCTACAAATAGTTAATGTAGTCAAGGCTCTTAAGATAATTCAATGGATCTCAATATCGCTATACGACGAGAGGAGATCCAATATTACAGTTTCGATTGTATGATACCTAGCAGACCTAGCCTGATAATCATACACCTGGACAGCTTTTGTTGAATACTACAGTGGCAATAACAATTTCATATATTTTAGGTTATTAACACTTAGAGCCATCCCTAAATACCGGCGGTAAGCGCCACGTTTTTTACGCTGTCAGAACGATAAAAACAGGGTTACCAAACAAATAAATAAAACGACACTGTTTATTGTAACAGCTAGACATTGTTGTTTTATTTTTCGTTTTCTTTGTTTTGTTTTCTTTTGCAACTAACTTCACTGTGAAACGACTTGTCAAAATCGAATTTTCCAATAGAAAAGCGTTGCCGCCGCGTTAAAAAAAAAAAAAAAAAAAAAAAAAAAAAAAAAATACTTGCCGTCGTTATTTAGGGATGGCTGTTATTGTGAATTTCTAGAAAGAATGATTAATTATAAAAGAAAGATGAAAAATATAATAGGGAGAGTCATATAGAGCTTAGAATAGCATTAAATCTGTGCTACAAAATACAGCTATGGACAGTGAAATAGCTCACCTGTGTTCTATAAAGTGCCAAACATATTATATTGTAAAATGTAATGCTATGCTTTTCTTTTTTCGAAATGTCCTGTTAACTTTTGCACGATCTTTATTTCGTCATATTTAGTTAAAAATTAAGTTTTTTGGTTGCACAATTATTACGATTTTAAACAAAAAACATTGATGCTAATTTTGGTGGTAAATGTAACAAAAATATTGTTTATCATTAAGAAGAGCTGCGCACTGCTCACTCGAGAAAAAAAATCAAAAGATTCTACTTGAATGCTTGCAGGCAACAGGCAACCATGTAAACCAAGCTAGATCCTTTCAAGTCATCGAGAACAATAATGACTAAAACAAATAAGGAATATGGGTTAAATATACGAAGACGTCTCAATGAAAGTCAGCTAAAAATCAGAAAAAAAATCACTTCTGTCCAAAAAGAATATAAAGGCACGATTGTCTTTTGCAAAACTAAATCGGAACAAGGATATTCAATTCTGGAAAAGAGTGCTTTTTACAGATGAAATCAAAATTAATCTGATTGGTCCTGACGGAAAAACGTTTGTACATCAAGAAAGAAATTAATAATTATATCCCCGTTTCTTGCGCTATTTCTCTGCCCATAGCTGTATATATCAAATGTTGCAGTGACGTTCCTGAAATCCGAACTCAATATTGATAATAACATAACTTTCTAATTAAAACATTTTTTTAATTAACCAATCAAACATAAAGATATTATCACAAATTTAAAAAAAAAACTAACTAAACTAATGCCAGATATCGAAACACGCATTTTACTTTATCCTTTCGATCTAATTATTTAAATAAAAATAAATAAAAACAAGTAAGAGTGCTATATTCGGCTATGCCGAATCTTATATACCCTTCACTTTTGTTGTGGATGCATAATTATGTCGATAAACACGCCATCTGTTGATGAGTTTGTTCGTAACAATATTAATACACTTTGTTTGATCAACGCCATCTGTTGATGAATTTGTTCGTAACAATATTAATACACTAAGTTATTTTGATGAAATTTTCAGAGATTGTCTCGGATTTTTGCTCATATCTCCGTTATTTATGGACGGATTTTGCTGGTTTTAAATAGCAAACTTTTCGAAAGCATGTCTGACAGAATTATTGAAGATTTGGATCCTGAAGATATCTGGGGACTTCAGAAAATTGATTTCAACAGACAGACAGACGGGCATGGCTTAATAGACGGGCATGGTTTATAGGCTCGGAAACGGAAAATTATATTGTGGAAATTACAAATGGAATGACAAACTTATATATACCCTTCTCATGAAGGTGAAGGGTATGAAAAACTCGTGTTAAAATTAAGTTTTAATTAAAATTTCTTATATTTCTTTAAGCTTTTAATAAAAGTTTGTAGTTTTGTTTTTTTTTTAAACATTACATATATTTTAAAATGTTTTAAATAAATATAAATTATTTAATTATTTTTTATCACTTTGTATTGTTCACAATCAGTTTTGTTATTTGTTATTGTTATTTTTTTAACAATTGTTGTACTTAAAATCGAAAAATAAAGTTTTAAAATGTTTTTTTTTTCCTAAAATTTCTTTTGTTTGTTTTTAAGTTTAATAAAATGATTGTCAAGGAAGACTTGTAGATTTTATTGTTAATAAAATAACTTGTTTTATTTGTTTATACATAATACTAGTTTTTGTTTTGTTTGTTTGTTGTATGAGGTAGTTGTTTCATTAAATTAACGAATAATACATTAAATTTATTAATGCTAATGACGAAGTATGAAGTATTAAGGAAGATATGACGACGAAGACGATAAAGCCTGAGCCAGCGAGTGCCTGAGTGTATCCTTAAAATCTCTGTTTTAGCAATATACACTCTTAGGGGGGTATAGTAAAGAGACTTTTTGGTGTCATGATGCTGGCTGGCTGGCTCACTTGCTTGGTTGTTGTTGAAATGAACTTATGATTTGCGACATTTTCTGTTTTAGCGAAAATGCTTAAGTGTGAGTGTACGTCAGATGAGTGCGTGCTTGTGTGTGTTTATGTAAAAGAGATAATGAAGAGTAAAACTTTCTTTAGTTTTTATTTGTTTTTTAGGCTGTTTGTTTTAATTGTGCCCCTGTTTTAAGAGTGCGTGTAAGTGTGTATGAAAGAGCGGCGTATTTAATAAATTCCAGTTCTTTACAGAATTCTTTTGGTATTTTTTATTGTTGTTGAGCACGCCTGTCATTTAACGTGGATGACTTTTTTGGTTAGACTGCCGCAATATGACCATGGTAGTGGCGACCCTCATTCATGATTTATCTGCCATCATGCCAGTCATTTCCGTAATGCAGCGAGTGGGAGAGCGAGTTGAGAAGAAGTCTTGGTGTCCTCTAAAAACACTTGGTTCTAAGCAAACGTTAACTTCCATTAACATCACCTAACACCTCTCACCATGGACGCCAAGGCTGCTCTTCTTCTTTGATTTGTTTTTTGGTGACCAAAGCCAATGGTTGTTGGTTGTTGTGATGTTGGAGTTGGTGTTGTTGATGTTGTTGGGCGGGGGCATGGTGTATAACAGATGGTTTGTAGTCCATGGCTTCATGGGAGTTGGCTGGGCTGGGAGGAGCAAAATGCATCATGGCTGAGTTGCTGGAATACGATTGTTCATAGGAGCTGTGCGAAGAAGCCGAGCCGGTGGAGGCAGTGCGCGAGGGTATAGGCACTAACATGGGAGCAGGTTGTTGTTGTTGCTGCTGCTGCTGTTGTTGTTGTGGCAACACCAAGGCAATTGTGCCATTAGGTAATTTAGTGGGTATCACTTGCAAGCCATTGGGCAGGAAATAGCCATGAGGTGTTTGTTGTATTTGTGAGCTCATGATGTACTGGTGCTGGTGCTGCTGCTGCACATGATGATGATCTTGTTCGGGCGAGGAGGGTGGAGAGGGCAAGATTTGTCCGTGCAATTGTTGGACGGCCACTGAAGCGGCACTAGCTTGACGTTGATGGTGATGCAATTCAGTCTTGACGCCATTAATGCAATTTTGTAAATGTTGCAGGAGACGACGTTTGACTGCGGGATCTAGACCGGGGAAACGGCTGACCTCATTGGCGCAGTCGGTAAAACCAGCTTTGAACTTGTTAATGACTTTGGGATCGGCAGCCTGTTGCATGGCGGCCTGTTGACGTTGCAATTCTTGCAAATGTTTAACGGTCTTTTCTAAGATATCAGCCTTTTCCAATTTGGAATGACGAGCCGGCTAAAAAGAGAGCAAAAAGAGGAAATAAAAGATTAGTAACAAGTTCTTTGAAGGTTTTAAAAACGTTTGTGTTTTTATTTTTTTAAAGTTTGTTTTTTTTTTTTAATTGTTAAAAAATACTTACGTCTTTTTTGGTGGCATCTAATATCAAAGTTTTCAATTCATTTAAACAATTGTTAATGCGGGCACGTCGTCTTTTTTCCATAATTGGTTTGTTAGACTGTAAGAAAAAACAAAGAGGAAATTAGTATATTCTTAGCTAAACATTTTTTTTTCTTAAAAATTTAATTCTTTTCTGTGTTAGTTCTAAAAATGTTCAAATATTTAGTCATGCTTTCAAAAATAATTTTGAGAATTTATTTTTTAACAAAACGAAAACAAATCCAATTGACCTCATACCAGGCGAAGAAAAGTTTTGTAAGACGCACACATCATCGAAATATTAGGCGTCATCGCCATCAAATGAGAATTAATGCGTGTGTGTATTTATTTTAAGTGAAAATGTTTTATTTAAAACAAGTAAAAAATTGCTAAATTAAGCATCTCACACGCACACACACACACACACACACTCTAATACATATTTTTTGTTCTGAACAAAAATAACTCAAAGGTGATGCTACAAATTATATTTTTGTTTTTGGAGGGAGGGGGTTGGTCGAGTGGTTCGAATGAGGGTGCTTAATGGCAACGTATACAACGAGGACGTCGGCGGCACACGCTAAATAACCAAACGATCGCTCTTTAATTGGTAAGCAAAACAATTATGGCTCTGGGCCAATATAAAAATTTGTTGATCGCGTGCGATATTTTTGTACCTATCTATACACTGAATGTTTTTAGCAAAATTATAAATAGCAAAACGCCGTGTGATTACAAAAAATAAAAAAAAATAAAAATGCCAATGCAAAAACAAATATAAATAAATCAAGAAATAGTTGTTTCTTTGTGGTCTATTTAAAAAAAAAAAAAAAACAAAAAAAATAGAAATTACACAAATAGGGACATGTGATTTTAGCAATAGACTTCTGAGAAGAAAAAAACGAAAAGGTTCTTATGAAAAGAACAAGGTCGTTAGTTGCCAAAAACAATAAAATTGTTTAATTTTTTTGGCAATATTTTAAGGCAGCCATATAGGGAGATTTTGTGCGCTTCGTTATTATTTAAAATAAATGATTAAAAATAATAAAAAAGAAAATGAGTAGGTTTTTTTTTCCTTCGTAAACTATGTATACATGCACCTTATAACAAACACAACTGGCCTGAAGTGAAGTCATCAGCGTTTTAAATTGGCGCGTAGTATTTTGTGGCCAAAAATGAACCAATTACACTTTAGACATGGCTAAATTGTCATGGAATGCGTTGGCTAAATGTTGTGGACGTTGTTTTTTTTTTTTTCTTTATATGATTTAAAATCATGTTGGTTTAATGACTGAATGAATGAATGAACGATTGTGTATGAATCAACATTTTGATGGTGGGGTTTAAGCACACGCTTCATTCACTACATTTATGGAAGTGCCCCACACATCAGAATGACGCCAAAACCGTTTGATTAAACTTTAAAACAAACAAAAGTTGTTTTACTTTTTTCCATACGGTTTTTATTTGTACGTTTTGTTGTATAATGTTGTGGAAGTGCGTTGGCTGCTGATACTGCTGCCGCAGTTTTTGTCGTTTTAGCCAATTTTGGGTTCAACCGCTTACAGATATTCATTCATTGATTTTTTAAAAACACACAAAAAGTATTATTGATACTGCCATGAAAGGCTTGATGTGGCTTGTGGGGGAAAACTGACTGCCCACAGATGTTCCAAAATGCGAAACTCAGCGGATACAACAATATGTATGTTAGCCAGATGCCACAAATGGTCTTGGTTTTGGTCTGGTTTGGTTAAGTTTGTGGGGGTGATTTTACAGAATTTCTTTACATTAACTTTTAAAGTGAGTTGAGTTGTTGTGGGAAATACTTACACGACGGTCGCTTTTAGCTGGTGTCTCCTTGGGAGGATGTGAAATGGGTGCTCCAATTACATTGGCTGTCATTGTGGGTCCACAAACACCAGTTACCATTTTATGTAAATGATTTGTTTTATTTATGTTTAATATTTTTTTTTTATTATATAAGCTAAAGCTCTTTATTTTCTACTAAATAGTCTTTTTTTTATTTGTATTTCTTTAATAATAGAAATATGCACTTCACTTTTATTGGTATTTTTATTAACTGAAGTATTATTTTTAGTTTCACATTTGTTTGATTTCACGTAATTTTAACGTTCAGTTCTTATCAAATATTTTATTTTGTATTTTTGTGTTAAACCGTTCGTTCCGTTTGTTAATTCTGAGCGTGTTGCTTCTTCAACGATCGACGAGCGTATGAAACAAGTGTTCTATAAGCAGCTTGATAAAAAGTCTTAATAAGCCAACCAACGAATGTTTCGTGAGTAGTTTCAAGTTCTGTTGTGTGAGCAACAGCTGATGACGGAGAGTGAGAGATATTAATGGATGTGCAAAATAATGAAAATCCCCTGTGATTTAAGAAATGTATACTATGGAACCACCAGGTTTTCAAAATTGAATACTATAGGGCGAGAGAGAGACTGAGACTAACAACGTAAGAGCTCTTTATCGTTTGGCTTGTAGCAGACGACTGACGATTGATCGACAGGTTCCTCGGGTAAATCGTTTTAACGAGACGCAACGAATGCTAGCAAAAACAAAAACGCCACACGACCATATATTAAAAATGCCACACAAATGCCGACATACGATCATACAAGCGACCAACAAACAAACACACATTCACACTTAAACACACTGTTAATGGCTGTGGATGTTAGCTGCTTGCTACCTGGTTACCTAAGGCACCTTAGTGAACTGTAAATACTCTACACACATAAACTCAGCCAGACAGAGAGCCAGCCAGCCAAACTGACATGCAAGCACACTCATTTCAAATCGAATAGTATGCACATACATATGTATGTATGTATGTATATGAATGTACTTCCCTTCGAACATGCAGACCCACTCTACTACCACTCAGACAACAACAACAGCAACAAAAACATCATAGAATACTTGAAAATCGAACAAGCGAGGGGTCTTTAAATATTCTAAATTGTTATAGCCACATACATATACATACATACATACATACATATGAACATATTTGTAAACTGTTAGTCGGTCGATTGGCCTTTTGTTTGGGGTTTTTTGTTGTTGTTGTTGCTGCTGCTGCTGCTGTTGTGGGGTGTAAGTATGTATGACAAGAGTGTGATAATTGCGGAGAATGTTATGTATGTACATATACATATGTATGTTACTGGTGATAAAAAAATAGATTGTTTTACTTAAATATATCACAGTAACATTATTATGTGGAACCACATCTGTATACCCACACACAAATATATGTACATACTTACGAGTAGGTATGTTTAAGTCTATCTCCAATCGTTTTTTAATTATGTTAAAGTACAAATGCATCATAATATTTATGAGATTTTGAACTCATCTCTGTTTGTGATTCATGCCAAAACGAACGTGA